>CM060409.1:3043687-4329964 GCA_030545235.1 Helianthus tuberosus
TTATACTAGACACTTTGTCTTCACCAAGTGATGTAAGAGACTTAGGCAAACATGGCCTTGATTGTCAAGAACTCTTACGATCAATCTTGGATCCCGAGACGACTCACACACTCTATGATGGACAATGGATGATGGTGGTGGATGATGGTGTTGTGATGGTGGTGGGTGGTGGATGAAGTGTGAGAGAGGTGGTGTGCCAAGGGATGAGATGAAATGAATCCAAGCACTCCTATTTATAGGCTGAACAGAGAGCTGGACACGGCCCCGTGCCCGTCTGACACTCTCTCTCCTCATTAATTGTAATTCGCAATTACAATAAATGCGCCTGCTGTACTTTCGACACTCCCCCGTGTCCGCTGAGCACGGCCCGTGGTGGGCAATAGAAGCTTCTATAGGTTTGTCTTTTCTGCTGCTTCTTGGGCACGGCCCCGTGCTGGCTGAGCACGGGGCGTGTTCAGCCTTCTGTTTTCTCTATTTTGCTTTGGAAGGTGCCGTTGAGGGTTCGGGCAATCCACTAATGTTCCTTTTCTTGTATTTATGTTGGATTTAGCTGTCTTTTTGCTTCTTTTGCGTTTTTGAGCTCATTTAATCCTGAAAATACAAAAGGAAGACAAAAACACTCTTTTTCCAATATTAGTACTAAAAAAGGGTTAGTTTTATGCCTCATTTGATGTAATTTATATGTTGCATTTTACACACATCAAATACCCCCACACTTGAACTTTTGCTTGTCCTCAAGCAAAACTCTTTAATATGTGGCTTACACTCCCAAATGGAATAGGTAGAAGAGAATGTTTTGGGCTTGTCATAGAGTGTCGGGATTTCCAAGATCTTTTTGGGTTTTATTTTTATTTATTTACACTCCTATTCGTAATGATTTATTTAGAACTGTTCATAAAAGAAATTACTTATTTGGGCATAACATGCCTTTTTAAAATTCTATTTATATATAAGTTCACATACCTCGCGGGGAAATCACTCACACTCGGCCGAAGGTGTATTTTTAGTGAATCACTCGAGAGCGGCACGGAACTTATTCCTACCATAGGCTTGCCAAGAAATCAATCCTCCTCCTTTTTAACTTTTATACCTTTGTAGATATCAAGAGGACTTTGTGGGTTAAGGGTTGGCTAGGGTTAAAGGTAGGTGGTTGGGTTAGTGGTTAGTTGAAAAAGGGCTAAAAAGCGTAACAAGTGTCGGTTTTCGTATTTTTGCAACTTTTTATTTTTGATGAAGCTTTTATTCAAACAAAGTTATTTTTGATTACTTTGTTTGTTTATTTTCTTTTTTTTTTTTTTTTTTTTTTTTTACGAAGAACCGAACTTGTTACTAAAATAAAGGGTAAAAAAAAATGAAAAAGGATTTGGTGGGTGAAAGGGTTTTTGTTTTGGGTGATGAAACGAAAAGGTTTAGGCTCAAAGGGGCTAACTAGGGGGATTTTTGGGTAGGTGGTAAAAGAAAAAGAAAAATAATGGTGTAGAAAAAAAAATGTTAGTCCTAATGCCTCCATCATTTACTTACTCAGGTTTAAGTTGATAAGGACCGGGAATGTATTATTATGGCAAGTTCTAGAGTCGTAAGAACCACGCGGCTATTCACACAAGAAACGAAAAATGAGCATTTAGTCAAATGATATGGAATTGTGTGCTCAATAAAGGCTCAAAACTCACTTTTGTGGGAATGGGTTTTTATGTGATCAAGTATATATAATCAAATTTTAAATAAGTTTGTCATGCCTTTTCATAATTTTCTTATGTTGGTTCTTTTTATCACTACGCTATCGGTTGTAAATTTGTAAAAATATAACCTTTTTGAGAGCTTGAATTTCCCGAGTTAAACCTAGACAAGTAAAAAAAATTGAAATTTTTGAAAAAAATTTGGGGTGATTAGCGGTTCCAATAGAGTTTTGTGTAAGGCTTGTATTTAGGACTTGCAAAATTCAAGGTTTTAGCATCCCCCCCACACTTAAATTACACATTGTCCTCAATGTGTCCCAAAAATAAATTTTTAAATTGATTAGATGTGTAAAATAGTGTTTAAAAAGCAAAAATTTGTGTTACTGGGCACTGAACACGGCCCCGTGTAGAGTGGGCACGACCCCGTGTTCAGGTGCCAGTAACAAGAACTTACAGAAGGTGGACACGGCCCCGTGTCCGCTGAACACGGCCACGTGTCTGACAAAATTTTTGCAGAACAGCAGGTCTAGGAGGTGAGCACGGGGGCGTGTTGGCTAGACACGTCCCCGTGTGGACAGTCTGAAAGCCTGAAAAACAGGTTTCTTCCTCCGGTTTTTCCATCCTAGCCCTATAGGTGCTGAGGCTTAACACCCTAAGCCTTGGTTTGTACCTGTTCCAACACTTAATACCACACCAAGCAATACCAACATCCTACATTACCAAAGTTAATTGTTCCACGCATAAAGTAAGAAAAATAAAATGCAGAAAATAGTTAGGAAAAGTAAATTGTCTAACACTTGGCACGCAGGCCATCAATTGTTCAAGATTGCAAAGGGTTAACCTGGGGAGTCATCAATCAACCGCTTCCTCCTATGCTTCTCCCGCCTACTCCATGGCATCATCATCATCATCGTCATCCCCTCCATGGCGTGCAATGTGGTCTCGTATGTATCCGACATCGTCTTGTATCTCGGATAGGTTTCTCTCGATAGCTCCGACCCGGTGGTAGGTGTTGCTCGCCATGTTATAGGTGTTCCGAGTACACATGAGGTTTTCCTGCAACAAATCATGCAAACTTTGAAAATTAGGAAAACTGCCTCCCGAGGAGGATGATTGGCCCGGATCACCGTGGGGTTGGTACTGGTACTGATGATGTTGCGGAGCTGGGAGGACAAGTGCTTCTTGCGGGTTCCATGCATGACCTTGCATCCTTTGAAAGGTTACCGTCCCATCTTCTGCCTCATAAACCAGGTTCATCGAGCGGCATATGTGAATATCCACCGTTCCCGACCAGGGGCTCTTCTCAAATGCCCTCGGAATATGGGCGAAGTGCCTGAAGAGACGGTGCACCCACCCCCCGAAGAAAATAGGAGTTGGTGCACTAGCAAGGCGGTTGTGATGCATGTTTCGGATCATGAGGAACGGAACATCGAGCGGCCTGCGGTTGTGAATGCAATGGAGGACAAGTAAATCTCTTAACCCAACGACGCCACCACTGTCATGCCTTTGGCTAAGAGAGTAGCCGAGGAGCCTATGAATGTATCTGTAAAGCGGATCCCTCAGCTTGGTACTCTTAGTGCTGCTCGGATTGTAGAACCCTTCCCCAATCTGAGCCCACATGGCTTGGCGCTCGTTGTCTTCGATTTCTCTCAACCCCCCTGTATTCTCTTCGTTTCCCGCATCCTCCTCCGCATACAACCCTATAATCGACCCGAATTGTGCCATGGAGATCGAATATCTCGTTCCGCCACACCTGAATGACACCCCGTCATTATCGAACGGGTCGCACCTTGAAGTGAATGCAAAGGTGCTGTAGAATTCCAAGGTGCATTCATGGACGGAACGGAGTCGGGTTGTTAGCGCGACTCTGAGCGGTCCCGTGACAATGTTGTTGAAACGGTCAATTTTATTCACCATGGTTAGTAGTTCTGTGCACGCCTGCCTTGGGTATTCCTCCGGCCTTGTTTGAAGAAGCTCGTATCGAGCTCTTGCATCTAGCTCATTGGCGTTGAATCTAGTAAACTTCCTGGCCATCTGCAAGAATACACCAAAAGTTAGCATGAAACAGAAATATTTTCGGACAAAACTGCCAACAGCGGGCTGGACACGACCCCGTGCCCAGCGGACACGGCCCCGTGTCCAGGGGTCTGTTACTCAAAAATCCCATTTTTCGACCCGGTTTCGAAAACTTGAAAATTTTTGAACCAATAGGTGCGGTTTCCCCCGAAAATAAAACCCTAAGTGCCGTTTTTCCCAAAATAACCCGTTTACCCTATCAATTTTATCTTTTTCGGTTCAAGAACAAGAGTTTGGGGTTTTTGTAAGAAATCGGGTGAATCTATGAACAATACAAGTGTATTTACTTCCCTTAACACTAATCTAACTAAATGCAAACAGATTTAGGCAAAAATTTTAGGTTCGATCCGAATGAACATCAAGAACCCTAGATTTTTTCCCAAATTTGGGGTGTATTAACTACATGCAAGTAACTAATCTAACTACTACGAGTGACAGAATCATACCTTGACGTTGTTAGATTGGTAAGAGACGTTGGAATCTCGCGAAAAATCGCCTGGAACCAGAGCTTTTGTGGGAAAACGGGGCGTGTGGAATGAATAAACTGTTTTGAAAAAGGGGTTTTATCCCGTCTGCAGTGCGAACACGGCCCCGTGTCCAGCGGACACGGCCTCGTGCCGAGTTTTTTTTTTTTTTTTTTTTTTTTTTTTTTTTTTTTAGTGCGCGTGTGAGTGCCCCTTTCTCCTATAAGCTATGGTTTAGAAAACTTACCGCTTTATTTTGTCGTCTCAATCGTTCATAACTTACCAGGCATGATGTTTTTATTCTCCCACGGTTTGAAGCGAGATCTCTTCTTCCTCATCCTCAATAAATCCTTGATAGAGTTTCAGCCGTTGGCCATTGACTTTAAATGGTGACCCATTTCGAGGTTTAATTTCCACTGCACCGTGTGGAAAAATATGGGTGACGGAAAAAGGTCCTGACCACCTAGACTTTAATTTACCAGGAAACAATCGAAGTCGTGAATTAAACAAAAGAACTAAATCTCCTACCCGAAATTCATTAGGTTTAATATGTTTGTCATGCCAATCTTTCATTCTTTCCTTATAAATCTCAGAGTTTGAGTATGCATAATTCCTAAGTTCGTCTAATTCATTTATTTGACAAAATCGATTTTTACCAGCAAATTCTAGATCTAAGTTTACATTTTTGATTGCCCAGTAGGCTTTGTGTGCAATTTCTACTGGCAAGTGGCAACTTTTTCCATAGACTAGCTTATATGGGGTTGTACCTATCGTTGTTTTATAAGCAGTTCGAAAAGCCCATAAAGCATCATCTAATTTATCAGCCCATTCCTTTCTATTTAACCCTACGGTTTTTTCAAGTATTCGTTTTAGCCCTCTATTGGTCACTTCGGCTTGTCCGTTTGTTTGAGGGTGATAAGCTGTCGAAACCCGGTGATAGACCCCATATCTTGTTAAAAAAATTTCAAGTTGATGATTACAAAAATGGGTACCTCTATCACTTATTAAAGCTTTGGGTGTGCCAAAACGAGAGAATAATTTTTTCAGAAATCTTACCACTACTCTTCCATCATTTGTTGGAAGTGCTTCGGCCTCGGCCCATTTAGACAGGTAATCTACTGCCACAAGTATGTATTTGTTTCCTTTCGATGGTGGAAAAGGTCCCATAAAGTCGAGTCCCCACGCATCAAAAATTTCACAAACAAGAATGCCATTTTGTGGCATTTCGTTTTTGGAAGAAATATTACCTGTTCTTTGGCAAGCATCACATGTCTTTACAAGATTTTGGGCATCTTTGTAAATGGTTGGCCAATAAAATCCTGAATCAAATACCTTTCGTGCGGTACTGGCAGCACCATGATGTCCTCCGTATGGACCTTCGTGACAATGGCGAAGAATTCTTCGGGCTTCACTACCATGTACGCATCGTCTGACGAGTTGGTCGGCACACATTTTGAAAAGATATGGATCTTCCCAAAAATAGTGTTTCACATTGGCAAAGAATTTTTTTCTTTGATGATGTGGCCATCCTTTTGCGACTATTCCACTAGCTAAGTAGTTGGCAAAGTCGGCGTACCATGGTTCTTCCTTAAATTCCACCATTTCCAGGGATTCAGTTGGGAATTTTTCGTTGATTTGCTCGTCCCTGGTTGCCTCCAAAGTTGGGTCTTCTAAGCGCGAAAGATGATCTGCTGCGGTATTTTCTGCTCCTCTTTTGTCTTTGATTTCAATGTCGAATTCTTGGAGGAGTAGAATCCACCTAATCAAACGTGGTTTTGCGTCTTGCTTCTTAAAGAGATATCGAATGGCTGCATGGTCTGTGTAGACTATAGTTTTAGAAAGAACAAGATAAGAGCGAAATTTATCAAAAGCAAATACCACAGCTAGTAACTCTTTTTCAGTTGTTGTGTAATTTTCTTGTGCATCGTTAAGTGTTTTACTAGCATAATATATTGGGTGGAAATGCTTTTCTTTTCTCTGTCCCAAGACAGCTCCAACTGCAAAGTCACTAGCATCGCACATGATTTCGAAAGGAAATTTCCAATCAGGTGCTATCATGATAGGTGCATTGACTAACATTTCCTTTAGGGTTAGAAATGCTTGATTGCAATCCTTGTCAAAGATGAAAGGAGCATCTTTTTCAAGTAACTTTGTTAGAGGTCTTGAGATTTTTGAAAAGTCTTTGATAAACCTCCTATAAAATCCGGCATGCCCTAGGAAACTTCTAATAGCTCTTACGGAGGATGGAGGAGGTAACCTAGAAATGGTATCTATTTTGGCTCGATCCACCTCCATTCCTTCGCTTGAGATCTTGTGACCGAGTACTATTCCCTCCGTTACCATGAAATGGCATTTTTCCCAATTAAGGGCGAGGTTAGTTTCCTCACATCGGGATAGCATTCGTTCAAGGTTATCGAGGCATTGGTCGTATGAATCCCCAAAGATAGAAAAGTCGTCCATGAAGACTTCCATTGTCTTTTCTATCATGTCATGGAAAATGGCTACCATGCAACGTTGGAATGTTGCGGGGGCATTACATAGACCAAACGGCATGCGTCGATAGGCAAAAGTTCCATAGGGACATGTGAGCGTTGTCTTTTCTTGGTTTTCGGGTGCTATCGGGATTTGAAAGTAACCTGAAAAACCATCCAAGAAACAGTAAAATTTATGACCGGATAATCTTTCTAACATCTGATCAATGAAGGGTAAAGGAAAATGATCCTTTCTTGTTGCTTCATTTAATCGTCTATAATCTATGCATACTCTCCATCCTGTGACGGTTCTTGTTGGTATTAATTCATTTTTTTCGTTAGTAATTACCGTCATACCTCCTTTCTTTGGAACTACTTGGACGGGACTTACCCAAGGACTATCGGAAATAGGATAGATAAGTCCTGCGTCAAGTACTTTGATGACTTCATTTTTAACCACTTCTTGAACATTTGGATTTACTCGACGTTGTGGTTGTATGACAGATTTGTAGTCATCATTCATCAAAATTTTGTGTGTGCACATAGAAGGACTAATTCCTTTTATGTCAACAAGTTTCCAAGCTATTGCATTTTTGTGTTTTTTCAAAAGACTAACTAGTTTTTCTTTTTCTAGGTTATCTAATTTAGACAAAATAATTACAGGTAATTTACCATCTTTGTCTAGAAAAGCATATTCCAAACCTTTTGGAAGTTCTTTGAGCTCAAGTGGTGGGTCTTTAGGAGACTCCTTATTTGGTTGCTCGTTTCGATCAAGAACTTTAAAAGTTTGTTCTATGGCGACCTCTTCTTCAACAAAGTGGTCAGTCTCTTCACTTGTATCGGGTGGCTCATCTTCATCTTCAATTAGGGGGTCATTATTGCCGAATGGATATTTCATTGATCGTTCGAGATCGACACTTCTTTTAAATGCCCCTAATTGAAGAGGTAGATTATTGAACTTCCGGTTTTTCAAAGCTTCGTAAGTTTTTAAAAATGGTCGTCCCAACACTAGAGGAGCGTCATCGAGGATGACAAAGTCGGTTGGAATTACCATTTGATTTGTTTGAACCAAGACATCTTCAACTATACCGATTGATTTTATTACTTTCCGATTGGATAGAAAAATGGGTATTTGAAGTGGAGAAAAATCACTAATACTTAATTTTTCGAAAAGGTAGTCAGGCATTATGTTAACACAAAGATCTTTATCGATTGTGACATTACTAATAAACGAATTTTGAAAGAAACATGGAACCGGTGTGATGTTAATTTCAAATGGGTCTTCTTTTATTAGTGAAGTTTGATCATTAGTTAACTTAACACTTACCGTTTCGTCAATTTTAGTGTTAGTGTTTAACTCTTTTAGAAACTTAGCATGAGTGGGTACTAAACAATGATTTTCGAAAGAAGGTGATAAGAGATGAATTTCTTCAAAATTAGACTCTTCTTGGATTTTAACGTTGTCGGACTCACCTTTTTCGTTGTTTAACTCATGTGTCGGTTTTTCACTTATTTGTTCTTCCATTTTTTCATTTTTAGTTATCTCTTCCTTTTTCAATTCTTCTCTTGCGCGGGACTCCTCTTCCCTTGCGCGAGCTTCTTTTATACACCGATCGATAACTCTAATGTGTTCTAATATCCTATCGGTCACTTCGGTTATAGAAAAAGAATCATTATTTTCTAAGCTTGAATCCGGTTGTTCGACCCTTTGTTCCTCATAATACCCATATGAGGTTGATGGTTCACACCATTGCCCTTCATTGTAAGCATATGATGGATAAGGTTCGTAATTTTGTTCTTCATAATACTCATATGAGGTGGGTTGTTTACGCCAAGGTTCCTCATAATAAGCATATGAAGGTGGTGGCTCATACCTTGGTTCCTCAAAGTATGAGTAAGAAGGCTCATACCTTGGTTCATCAAAATATGAGTATGAGGGAGGAGGTTCATACCTTTGGTCTTCATAGGATGTGTATGAAGTTGATGGTTCGTACCTGGGCCCCTCATAGTAAGTGTATGAATTGGATGGTTGGTACGAGTGATTATCTTGAATTGAACGTGTATTACGACAATTTGTGCAATAATTACCCCTATAATCATCCTCATCATAGGTGTAGTTGTAACCTCCTGAGTATTGATCCATAAGAATCACTCAGCAGACCACAACCGAGTCTCGAGATCAGAAAACAAGAATAAAAACGGAAACAGAGGCTGGACACGGCCCCGTGTTGAGTGGACACGGCCCCGTGTTCAGAATCTGTATCTGGGCGTTTTAATTAAATTGACTGATCTAGTTGAGCACGGGGCGTGTTCAGTGAGCACGGCCCGTGTTCAAGCTACTGTTACTGGGCGTTTATGAAAAATCTGCACCACGGCCCCGTGTTCAGTGAACACGGCCCCGTGTACAGGATACTGTAAATGCAAAACTAAACTAAATGCAGAAAAAAATGCGCGCGTAAAAAAAAAAAAAACTGATTAGGCCGTCGATTTTAAGCTTTCTTAAAATCCTTGTGTCCCCGGCAACGGCGCCAAAAACTTGATGCGTGCGAAGTGTCGTATATTTTAGGTGTATATTTTAAGCCCTTTTTAACACTTATTTTAGCCAAGTTTTAAATTTATAAAACACGATATTTCACTAACACTAAACACACATATGGGCAAGTGCACCCATCGTTGAGTGTAGTATAGCGTTGGTAAGATACCGAGGTCGTCCAAGGACACAAGAGCTTTTAATACCGGTTTATCCTCAATGTCTAACCAAAATAAAAGTTTAGAAAAATGTTTTAAACTAAGAAAAATGAAAACTAACTAAAATGCTGAAAATAAAAATAAAATAAAAACAGATAGACAAGATGAATCACTTGGTTCCGACTCGTATCTAGTATAACCTTTGATTATTTCCGCACTTTTGCACATAATTAAGAGATTATCTTAGTTATTGTAGTAGGCCCCTCTTTTGAAGGTGACGTTACCCTCACCCCAGTAGTTTGAGTCAGCAGGGATACAATCCTAAAGGGGTGGATTATTGGAAGATAATGAATTAAGTTATTAATGCAGTATTGTGGTAGGCCCCGCTTTTGGCGGTGACGTTACCCTCGACTAAGTAGTCTGAGTCAGCAGGGATACAGTCCTAAATAGCCGGGTTATAGTATTAATAGTAGTTAACTTATGAGGGGATCAAAGAGTTTGGACCCCCGCCATCCAATACCGTGAAGTATTGAAGGAGGTCCTACTAAATTTGACCCAGGTCCATTGCAGGACCTCTAAACGCTGAACAATGGCAAGACCTTTACCAAACCGTTCCCTTAACCCCCTACCAGGTAGCCAACATACCTCCATATAGACCGTGGAGATATGAATGGTGAAAATCCTTTATTTTATATAGACAGTAAAATAATGCCAAGACACCACGGACAAACGATAAGGAAAGATCACCTTCAACATAAGTAACTAGTTATTAAAGTCATTAATACAAAACCAAATAAAAAGTGCAAAAGATTAGAAATAAAAAGTATTATACTAGACACTTTGTCTTCACCAAGTGATGTAAGAGACTTAGGCAAACATGGCCTTGATTGTCAAGAACTCTTACGATCAATCTTGGATCCCGAGACGACTCACACACTCTATGATGGACAATGGATGATGGTGGTGGATGATGGTGTTGTGATGGTGGTGGGTGGTGGATGAAGTGTGAGAGAGGTGGTGTGCCAAGGGATGAGATGAAATGAATCCAAGCACTCCTATTTATAGGCTGAACAGAGAGCTGGACACGGCCCCGTGCCCGTCTGACACTCTCTCTCCTCATTAATTGTAATTCGCAATTACAATAAATGCGCCTGCTGTACTTTCGACACGCCCCCGTGTCCGCTGAGCACGGCCCGTGGTGGGCAATAGAAGCTTCTATAGGTTTGTCTTTTCTGCTGCTTCTTGGGCACGGCCCCGTGCTGGCTGAGCACGGGGCGTGTTCAGCCTTCTGTTTTCTCTATTTTGCTTTGGAAGGTGCCGTTGAGGGTTCGGGCAATCCACTAATGTTCCTTTTCTTGTATTTATGTTGGATTTAGCTGTCTTTTTGCTTCTTTTGCGTTTTTGAGCTCATTTAATCCTGAAAATACAAAAGGAAGACAAAAACACTCTTTTTCCAATATTAGTACTAAAAAAGGGTTAGTTTTATGCCTCATTTGATGTAATTTATATGTTGCATTTTACACACATCATCAAGCTCCTGCCAACCAAGCTCTACTCACTGCCCCACAGGGTCAACAAGCTCCTCCGGCACCCGCAGTCAAAGCCAGAGCCTGCTTCGCAAGTGGCGACCCGAACCATTTCGCCAACGTGTGCCCGAACAGGGTCGTGAAGCAAGAGCCTCAGCAACAACAACCACAACAGCAGCAACAACAACAACAGGCCGCACACGCCAGAACTTTCAACCTCAACGTGCGTCAAGCCCAGGCCGACAACAACGTGGTCAATGGTACGTTCCTTGTGAATGGTATTTATGCTTCATGTTTGTTTGATACTGGAGCCGATAACTGCTTTGTGTCGCTCGAATTTGAGAAACTCCTTAGTCGTAAACGTTCCCATCTCCCCTCGGCATTCGATGTTGAAGTCGCTACCGGAAGAACCGTCGCTGTCAATTCCATTATCCGTGATTGTACTCTCGAGCTCAACAATCACATCTTCCCAATTGACCTTATTCCGATGCAACTCGGAAGTTTCAACGTTATAGTAGGCATGGACTTTCTTCGAGAAAACCGTGCTGAAATTGTATGCTTCGACAAAATGATTCGATTCTCGCTCGCGAATGGTGACTCATTGTGTGTATATGGTGATACTACTTCAAAGGGTCTCAAACTTATGTCTTGTGTCCAAGCTAGCAAGTATCTCCACAAGGAATACAGGGCTTTCTTGGCTAACGTTGTAGCAGCGGAGAAGGAAAAGAAAGAGAAGAAGGAAGTGAAGGACGTTTCTGTGGTTCGAGAATTTCCTAATGTTTTTCCAGAGGATCTTCCCGGATTACCGCCAAGTCGTGATATCGACTTTCGTATCGACCTCATTCCTGGAGCCAACCCTATTGCCAAAGCTCCTTATCGTCTTGCACCATCCGAAATGCGCGAACTCTCAACCCAACTCCAGGAACTGCTTGAGAAAGGCTTCATTCGCCCGAGCACCTCTCCTTGGGGCGCGCCAGTCCTTTTCGTCAAAAAGAAGGACGGGTCGTTCAGGATGTGCATCGACTATCGGGAATTGAATAAGTTAACTATCAAGAACCGCTACCCCCTACCCCGCATCGACGATATGTTTGATCAACTACAAGGTGCTACGTGTTTCTCAAAGATCGACCTACGTTCAGGATACCACCAGCTACGTATTCAAGAGGAGGATATACCCAAAACCGCGTTTCGTACTCGTTACGGTCACTACGAATTTGTTGTAATGCCTTTTGGCTTAACCAACGCACCAGCCATTTTCATGGATCTGATGAATCGCGTGTGTAAACCATATCTCGACCGTTTCGTCATCGTATTCATCGACGATGTCTTGATTTATTCCAAATCGAAAACCGAACATGCGCAACATCTACGTTTAGTTCTCGAGTTACTCCAGGGGAACCAACTCTATGCCAAGTTCTCCAAGTGTGAATTCTGGCTGGAGGAAGTTCAGTTCCCGGGTCACATCGTAAATAGTCAAGGCATTCACGTCGACCCTGCAAAGATTGAAGCTGTCAAGAGCTGGGTTACACCTAAGAATCCGTCTGAAGTCCGCTCTTTTCTCGGACTAGCGGGCTATTACCGATGATTTATTGAAGGATTCTTGATGCGTGTGAAGTGTTATATATATTAGGTGTATATTTTAAGCCCCTTTAACACTTATTTTTAGCCAAGTTTTAAATTTATAAAACACGGTATTTTACTAACACTAGACACACATATGGGCAAGTGCACCCATCGTGAGCGTAGTATAGTGTTGGCAAGATACCGAGGTCGTCCAAGGACACAAGAGCTTTTAGTACCGGTTTATCCTCAACGTTTAATCAAAATAAAAAGTTTAGAAAAATGTTTTAAACTAAGAAAAATAAAAACTAACTAAAATGCTGAAAATAAAAATAAAAAGAAAAACAGATAGACAAGATAAATCACTTGGTTCCGACTCGTATCTAGTGTAACCTTTGATTATTTCCGCACTTTTGCACTATTTTAAGAGATTATCTTAGTTATTGTAGTAGGCCCCTCTTTTGAAGGTGACGTTACCCTCACCCCAGTAGTTTGAGTCAGCAAGGATACAATCCTAAAAGGGTGGATTATTGGAAGATAATTAATTAAGTTATTAATGCAAATTATGGCAGGCCCCTCTTTTGGAGGTGGCGTTACCCTCGACTAAGTAGTCTGAGTCAGCAGGGATACAGTCCTAAATAGCCGGGTTATAGTATTAATAGTAGTTAACTTATGAGGGGATCAAAGAGTTTGGACCCCCGCCATCCAATACCGTTAAGTATTGAAGGAGATCCTACTAAATTTGACCCAGGTCCATTGCAGGACCTCTAAACGTTGAACAATGGCAAGACCTTTACCAAACCGTTCCCTTAACCCCCGACCAGGTAGCCAACATACCTCCATATAGACCGTGGAGATATGAATGGTGAAAATCTTTTATTTTATATAGACAGTAAAATAATGCCAAGACACCACGGACAAACGATAAGGAAAGATCACCTTCAACATAAGCAACTAGTTATTAAAGTCATTAATACAAAACCAAATAAAAAGTGCGAAAAGATTAGAAATAAAAAGTATTACACTAGACACTTTGTCTTCACCAAGTGATGTAAGAGACTTAGGCAAACATGGCCTTGATTGTCAAGAACTCTTACGATCAATCTTGGATCCCGAGATGACTCACACACTCTACGATGGACAATGGATGATGGTGGTGGATGATGGTGTTATGGTGGTGGTGGGTGGTGGGTGAAGTGTGAGAGAGGTGGTGTGCCAAGGGATGGTTTGAGCTTGAGCCAAGCACTCCTATTTATAGGCTGAACAGAAGCTCGGGCACGGCCCCGTGTCCAGTGGGCACGGCCCCGTGTCCACATCCTCTCTTTCTTCATTTAATGCAGCTTTGTCTTATTAGTTGACCACGCCCCCGTGTCCGCTGAGCACGACCCCGTGTGCAGAAGAATCTTTGTACTATGAAGATTTGCCTAGATTGTGCGAATCTTATAGTTGACCACGGGCCCGTGTCCGCTGAGCACGGCCCCGTGGTGGGCAATAGAAGCTTCTACCACTTTGTCTTTTCTGCTGACACTTGGGCACGCCCCCGTGCTGGCTGAGCACGAGGCGTGTTCAGTCTTCTGTTGTCTTGTTTTGCTTGGGAAGATGCTGTCGTGGGGTCGGGCATGTCACGTCTTGTTCCTTTTCTTGTATTTATGTCAGATTTTGATGTCTTTTTGCTTCTTTTGTTAATTTGAGCTCATTTAATCCTGAAAATACAAAAGGAAGACAAAAGCACACTTTTTCCAACATTAGTACTAAAAAAGGGTTAGTTTTATGCCACAATTGATGTAATTTATATGTTGCATTTTGCACACATCAATTCTCGAAGATTGCTGTACCACTTACCTCTCTTACGCATAAGGATCAGCCTTTTGTCTGGGGAACCAAACAAGAGACTGCCTTCCAAAACCTCAAGCACATGCTTTGCAACGCTCCTGTTCTCACATTGCCAGACGGAAACGATGATTTCATTGTCTACTGTGATGCTTCCAACCTTGGTCTTGGTTGCGTTCTCATGCAACGGGACAAGGTCATAGCTTACGCTTCTCGTCAGCTCAAAATCCACGAGAAGAACTATACAACCCATGATCTTAAGCTAGGCGTAGTTGTTTTTGCGTTAAAGATTTGGCGACACTACCTGTATGGTACCAAGTGTACAATCTTCACCGATCATAGGAGCCTACAACACATCTTTAATCAGAAGGAACTTAATATGCGTCAACGCCGATGGGTAGAACTTCTCAACGATTACGACTGTGAGATCCGTTATCACCCAGGCAAGGCAAATGTCGTAGCCGACGCACTCAGCAGACGGAGCTATCTGCTTAGCACTCGTAATGTTCAAGCCCAACACGATCTCGAAACCCTCATCCGCGACGCTCAACATGCGTGTTTTAATGAACGCACCCTGAAGAAAGAAAGAATCTACCACGATGGAGCCCAGCTTGTGAGCAAATCAAATGGGATATTCCACTTTTTAGATCGAATTTGGATTCCCAAGCGAACCAACCTGCGACAGATTCTGATGGACGAAGCCCACAAATCTCGGTACTCTATTCACCCCGGTGCCGACAAAATGTACCAGGATCTCCGTTATAGGTACTGGTGGCCGGGTATGAAGAGGGATATCGCTCTCTACGTCGGAAAATGCCTAACTTGTGCTTGAGTCAAGGCGGAACACCAAAGACCCTCTGGCTTACTCGAACAACCACCAATTCCCATGTGGAAGTGGGAGAGCATAGCCATGGATTTTATAACCAAATTGTCGCACACGTCATCAGGTCACGACAGCATCTGGGTTGTGGTCGACCGTTTGACTAAATCAGCCCACTTTCTGCCAATACGAGAAGACTACAAGATAGAACGATTAGCCCGAATCTACACCGACGAGATCATTTGTAATCATGGAACGCCTCGTGACATCATTTCTGATCGTGATGCTCGGTTTACCTCGCGACTATGGGAAACATTTCAAACAGCACTAGGTACATCGCTTAATCTAAGTACCGCTTTCCACCCTCAAACCGACGGTCAGACTGAAAGAACGATTCATACTCTTGAAGACATGCTCCGTTCGTGTGTCCTAGACTTCGGAGGTAATTGGGATAAATACCTGCCGTTAGTCGAATTCTCGTATAACAACAGCTACCATTCTAGGATCCAAATGGCACCATTCGAGGCATTATACGGAAGAAGATGCCGATCGCCTATTGTACGGCACGAGATCGGTCATTCGCAACTAACCGGTCCTGAGATATTACAAGAAATGACAGACAAAGTTTTCCAAATCCGAGACAACCTGGTGAAAGCTCGGGATCGACAGAAAGTTTACGCCGATAAAAAGCGCAAGCCCCGTGAATTTGGCGTTGGTGACCACGTACTCCTAAAGTTGTCACCTTGGAAGGGTGTGGTCCGATTCGGCAAGAAAGGGAAACTTGCGCCTCGATATGTTGGACCTTTAAGATTCTGGAAAGGATCGGAAAAGTCGCCTACAGACTCGAATTACCGGAGGAACTTAGTAACGTCCACCCGACTTTCCACGTGTCAAACCTCCGAAAGTGCCTCGCCAACCACGATTTACATGTCTCTCTAGACGATCTATAAGTGAACGAAACATTACACTTCGTGGAAAAGCCTGCCGAAATCATGGATCGCCAGACCAAGCAGCTCAGGCACTCACGCATTCCTATTGTGAAAGTCCGATGGGAAGGCAAACGAGGCGCGGAGTTCACTTGGGAACTCGAAAGCGACATGAAGGCTAAGTACCCGCAGTTGTTTCAAGAGAGGAGCTAGAGAGAGAAAGTAGTATTGTGATTCTAGTGCTTTGTACGATTTCTTATCAATCTATAGAATTACCGATTATAGTACGTTCTAGTGTGTTTGGTCACGCACGTTCACGGATTCCGTGTCACAAGCGATCGTTTCAAGTCAAAATCGGTCCAAATGGAAAGTTCTCAAACGTGATTCACGGCGTTGTACAGCTTCCAGCCTAATTTCGGGACGAAATTCCCTAAACAAGGGGAGCCTGTAACACCCCGTGTTTTCACAAGTGAAAGTCAAAGTCAAGGTCAAAGTCAACGACCGATTTCGCGCAACTTGACTCGTAGAAATTTCTTTATTTTATTTGTATTATGTGGAGTAAGTGTCGTTAATGCAATAATCGATGTATGTTAATCGTTAATCAATCGACCTACGACTGTGAAATATAGGAAGTAACAATGCGATAAAGTTAACTAATCGATAATCCAGCTATGATAATCGAATCGACTTCTAACCGCAACTCGAACTATGAACTTTACTTGTTATTATACGTGTGTGTGCCTTACGTGTTACCTGTGCATGTTTATTTATGTTATGTTGTGATAAGCAAGCGAACTCAATCGAAACTCGAAATCTAGCTCGCAATGCAATCGAATTCGAATCAGCAAAGATCAGCGCGTCAAACACCCTAACCAAGGGCCATCCGATCGAATAGCCATTCGACCGGATAGCCACTTGGTCAAGGATGACATTTGCCACTCGCTCGAATTGCCATTCGACCGAACGGTCACCCCGGGCGATGTGCCATTCGACCGAACAGTCCTTTCCTCTTTTGGCATCCTATAAATACCCCTGTCATTGTCATCTTTTCCACTTTTGGAAATCCCTGTTCGACCAGCACGCTCAACTCAACCTTTTCTCAGATTTCTCTCGATTCCGGTAAGATCTCGTCCTAAATCTTGTACTTTCTTGATCTACACGCACTCCTACACCTTTCTATCTTTTAAATCCTAATTTTAACCATGAAATCACTAGATTTCGAGTGTTCTAAGGTGACGTCATCATGAGTTCTTCAAGAACTTCATGTTTTGACCTAAACCCACTAAGAACAACTTAGATCTAACCGATTTCCATAAAGATCTTGTAAAGATCTCGACACAAGTGTGGTGAAAAAGGATTGAAAGATGGTTTAACTTTCTTTCGACTCTTTTTACACTTAAAACACTCAAAACTGGTAGAATCAGGTTCTGATCTAGTCTCCTACTCGCCCTTAGTGTTGTACTGGCTCAGATCTAGATTCTACTCACGAGGCTACCGACTTCGGGTTAGTCAAGAACAACCGTCTCGAGCCGGTAACCGGCAGGACTAGGGTGATTCCTGGTCAGATTGGTCAACTGGGTCGAACAAAGGGTTCTGTTGGCTAACACGTTGTCAAAGTGACTCGACATAACAACAAACCTTCAAAACGACCAAGTGTAGAACGAACAGGACAATCAGAGCGGATTGCCAGCCGCTCGAATTACCATTCGAACGGATAGGCTACCCGAACGAATTGCCACCCGCACGGATTACACTTGGGTCCCACCTTTAAACAATTTTAATTAAAGTTTGGGTATTGAACGAATTGCAATCTGATCGAACGACCCTTGAAAGGATTACTCTTCGGATCATGAGATACTAAGACTTTCAAAGACTTAACGATTTTCAACATGTTCAATGGCACGAATTGCCATTCGATCGAATTGCCATCCGATCGAGTGACACTTATGTTGTGAACTAGTTTTCAATAAGTAACCTCATCATGAAGTCGTCGTCCGACCGGATGACCATTCAAACGAATTGTCATCCGCACGATTAGTCGTCCGATCGACCGGCTGGAAAGATAGAGATACTTCATTGTTTCAAAATGCTACAACGAAAACTTCAAAAGTCAAACCATCATACACAAACACATCCTTCTCATAGGAAGAAACAATCCACTCGAATCATCACTCGACCGGATTACCATCTGATCGAATGACCACCCGAACGGATTGTTAACCGCACGAATGGCTGTTCGATCGAATTACCATTCGAGCGAACCCCGATTCGACCCTTTCATACTTTGTGACGTTTTACGAATCGCTTATCGTTATGCTACCGAATCTATTCAGGCTAACCGCACTCGCTAAGCGCTCCCTTCAATCCATAATCGCTGTGAGTATACTCGATCCCTTTTTGCTTTAAGCACTTTTGGGTGTTACATACGTTACGAATATTCAAACTACAACTGTCACACTACTCAAACTATTTGAACGCTAACCGTTAATGCATGTTATACGTGGCTTATGAATGCTTGTTTGTTATGTTTACACATGGAATGCTGTCTACCTGCCTTAGCAACGATAGTACTATAGTTTGGACTCAGCACCCGTTCACACGGGGGTTGTTAAGGATCCTTTACTTGCATGGATTACGGTGGTAATCATGTATTGCGAACTGCCTCGGGCAGTCAACCCGCAGTCATTGGTATCGATGGATCTATGTCGATAACTAACGTGCTTCATTTCACTATGTGTACGTGCTGGTTATGCGTAAACGAATTCGAACTCTATATGCTATTATCAAACTTGTATGCTCACCTTTACATTTTATGTATTGACTTTTATTTTAACGTATGTGACAGGTGCTTAGGATGCACATGTGTTAGAAAATTGAAGCTAGAATAAAGCTTTAGAGCCCAACAAATAGTTGTCTGTAGATAACGAATCAGGGGTCTCTAGAAGCAGATAAACAATTGCTACTTATTTAAATCTGAGTTGTCGAAACAGAATATTTGTCTTGATGTTTGTCTGTAATAATTATTTGACTGTTTGAGATACGGTATGGGACGTATTATTTAAATTGAATAGTTTTGATAATTGTTGTGGAAACTTCTGGACAATCTGTTTCGCTCAGTGCCACGCCCCGATGATTCCGCCATCGGTTGGGGTGTGACAGTTCGTTAACATGTTTGTGAACATTTGTTGATTTGCGTTCGTTTATTTTCGTATGTTTGTGTTTTAATTGAAGATCTTTGTACTTTCTTATATTTTATTTGTACTTTTTATATTATTAAACTTTTATTTATTTTATTTCCCTAACAATTAAACTAGGAAACTCACTTTCACCTTTTTATGCATCATTTTCCTTTCATTTCTCATTATTTACCTCTAGAATACAATCGACCTCCGTTCCACAATAAGGGATTCAAGTTCGAGTGCTACTCTCTGGGCCATCTATCTTTATCCTTTGTCGCGTTAGCCAAATTTATTTGTGTTCGTTTGTGTTCGTGAACCGTTCGCGAACACACTCATTTCCTTAATGAACGAACACGAACAAAAAATCTCGTTCAGTAAGTGTTCATGAACCGTTCGTGAACATATTTATTTCCTTAACGAACGAACACGAACAAGGCCTTGTTCGTGTTCGTTCGGTTCGTTTACAGCCCTAGACATGACCTTATACTTAACTCATGTGTATGTTTTCTTGCTATTGAGTGAATTACAAAGACATGACCAAAAAATGAGACATGCATACAAAAATACTTGTGGGAAAGGTACTTGAAAACGACCTTAAAAACTGTTTCATTAGATAAAATATTTCCGTATACTCACAAATTATTAAATACTTGCAACTTGGTTATAAGGTTTAAAAATCAAGCATCAACATAATTTAATAAGACAAACAACAAATGAAGATATTTCATGGTACTAGACAAAATATTTTTTATTTTTTATTGAGTTAATTGCCCGGATGGTCCCTGTGGTTTCACGTTTTTTCACGTTTAGTCCCCTTATTTTGAAAATAGCAGGTATGCTCCCTATGGTTTGTTATTTTGTTACTCGGATAGTCCCCTGAGTAGATGTCATTTAGTTTGGAAATAGCATGTATGCTCTCTATGGTTTGCATTTTGTTAATCGGATAGTCCCCTGAGTAAATGTTAGGGGATTATCCGAGTAACAAAATGACAAACCATAGGGAGCATACCTGCTATTTCCAAAATGTAGGGACTAAACATGAAAAAATGTGAAACCACAGGGACCATCCGGGCAATTAACTCTTTTTTTATTTTTTGTGAACGGTACTAGACAAAATAGTAGACAAAATACTATGATCTGAGGATATTTCTGCTCCAATTGGTATGTATATATTAAAGTTTAAAACTTACAAAAAGTGAAATATAAGCCATCATAAAAAGTAAAGCAATTAATCAAAATCATTATGGTTAGGGGACATCAATCCGTTAGTCAAAATCATTAAAGTTTAATAATTTAAGACAGTGAAAGCTTTCTCTCCTTTTCAAGTATTTAACTAATCATTTAAGTTATATATTGTTTTGTTTAATTTCTCACTTTATTTAAATTATTATTTTGGGTGCTCTTGTTTGTACTTTAATCTATGGATTGTTCTTTATTTTTCTGTAAATAACTATATTTTTACACCAACAAAAGTTATCATTCAAACAAATCACATTGACATGAAGGAATATACATTTGACTTTGTTTATTTACGAACATAAACTAATAAAAGTACCATATATGGTTTTGAAAATTAAGTGGATGAAAAATAAAAAAAAACCTAGTTTAGAGTAAGAGCAAAGCTAAATATATTCGGTTTTGGTTCATGGTCAATTGTATACTATTTGATGGTCAATATATGGTTTTAAAAATTGTTTACATTTTCTAAAAACAAATTGTAATTTAAATCCAAAATTTATGTAAATATCAATGTTTTAAACACCATTTTTTAAATCGTCCTGGGTTAGGCTAAGAAATGATTCAACCGGTTGAACCAGATTGTACCGGACGGTTTAACCAGGTTGACTAATTAACTCTATAATTCCATTGTACCGGGCGGTTCAACCAGGTTGACTAATTAACTCTATAAATCCATAAACTACAATTTCAACTTCAAAAATAATCCAAAACCACATCATTCCATAATAAAAAAATATTCCAAAAGTAAATCCATGATAAAAAAATAACCTAATGATCGATATGGATTGTGGATGAAGTTTGATCGATATGGATTGTGGGCGCTAGGTTTTACTAAGAAGGTAAATTGTCACCTTTTTGGGCCCATAAAAGATTAAAAGTCTAAATTTTAACCTTGGCCCGGTACCAGTATACCAGTTTAAACCGGTATAGCCCAATTCACCGACGGTACAATTTCTTTGCCGTTCCCTCAATTTACCGGGGTATGATCCGTGCCGGGCAAGCTTCTAGCATCCGGTTTAACCGATTCAACCGACCAGTTTTTAAAACATTGGTAAATATATGGGGCGGGCGGGTCCGGCTGCCTTGGGTTTTTTGGGCAATCGTGTTCCCTTGTTTTAACATAAAGATAAGCCCAAAGTTAAAGTAAGCCCAAATCATAAGAACAAACTAATAAACAATTAAACAGTATGTCAGTATAACAAAAATGTTTTGTTGAAAAGTCATTAATGGGCTGGGCCTCTACGATTATTTACTTCTGAGGTTGATCACTATTTCTCTCATGCACACTTTCACACTTAGGGCTTGAGGCTGTGAAAAAAAAAAATATGTGTGTAATCTATATATGAAAAGAAATCAGACAATTACTTGACCCAATTTACTAAAAACTGTATCAAAAACTCTTCTCGTTTGCTTTGCAAGTTCAAGAGGCGTATAATATAATACATATTAAAAGTTTACAACATATTAATATTTTTATTTCTTAAATTATAAACATTTTCGAAATATTATAAATTGTTAAGCACGTTCAAACAAGTCACATTGACATGAAGGAATCTTGTTATTGATTTGTCCCTTGTATTCTTAGAATGTTTTTTTTAAGAACGAGAACCCGACAATATGGGTTCATGGAGCAGGTTCGAGAACAATGTTGGTTGTGCCAAGCAATACATACTACGGTTCTCAGGGTCAAAATCAGCAGCCCAGTGGATTTTGGCAGGGTCAACAGCAGCAACAGCCGCAAACCACCGCCTTCACATTGTTATGATGGGGCCACTCTTAACTAGGGGTGTTCTTCGGGTTATTTTTTCGGGTTTCGGGTTTTTCAGGTCGGGTTGTTCGGGTTTTTGGTTATGAAAAAGTGACCCGATAACCAACCCATTTAAAGTTCGGGTTATTCGAGTATGAGTTGTTCGGGTTAGTTCGGGTCGGGTTGTTCGGTTTTCAGGTTTAGATGTAAAATGAAGAAAATAATGTTTTTTTAGAAAGTATCATCATATATATCATGTTGTTAAAAAAATATCATCACATATTCAAACATCATTTAACAATATGGTATGATAATATTTAAAAGTCTCAAAACTTAGTGTTTCAAATACAAAACACTCCAAATCAAATCACATATATAAAAAAAGACAACTAATGTTCGGGTTTTTATTCGGGTTTCAAGTTTCGGGTTATTTGGGTCGAGTTGTTCGGGTTTTTTGTTGGAAAAAGTGACCCGATAACCGACCCATTTAAGGTTCGGGTTGGTCGGGTTTGGGTTGTTCGGGTTCGGATTTTTCAGTTATTCTCTAATTTTGGTTCGGATGACTTCGAATTCGGGTCGGTTTTAGGGTTTCGGATAAAAAAGAACAGCCCTACTCTTACCTGCCCTAGTTAGCAGCTCGTGATGAAATGCATGGGGTAAAGAAGGCCTTCTTTACCCCCTCCACTACTCATTAAAGGTGACTTATAAGGGCCTAATGAGTTCTATGTCCTAATAAGACCCGATTTTATATTCTCAAACTTTTTTATTTTAATATTCTATATATTATTGAAAACAATGTTTTTATATTGAAATTACAAAAGTCTTTTGGCTAAACAAGATGTATTTCGTTGTAAAAGTATACCTTTCTAAAAAACTCAAGTTAGTTTTAAAAGGCACAACTTATATAAATTAACTTTTACATTACATAAAAAAATATTTCAACTCGTAAAACTCATTTGTCTTGTTTTTCATAAATAATTACTTTGACTGCTATTGTTATAAGACCATCCATAGTGGGCGTCTTCTCCCCCAAACACGCCCAAAAACGCCACCGCCCCTACCCCGCCGGCGTGATCCGGCATGTTTTCGGCAAAAAAAAACCCTGGCGTGTTTTGAATCACGCTTTGAACAATTTTGTTTGGCCAATAGCATTTAATCTTCCTTTTTTTTAGTACAATAGCTTTATTTGTTGTTTTTTTTATTTTTATTTAATTCTATACACCCTTTAACATAATCCCCACATCCCACTACACCCATTTTAGAAATACGCCAATAATGCACCTTGCTGACAGTCTGCCACATGGCGGAAAACGCCCAAAGGTGGGGCATTATTCACCCTACCACTACGCATGGTCGAAAAGTGATATAACTTTGAACCCAAAAAAAAAAAAGAAAAGAAAAGAAAAAGGTTGCATGCATCAAGAAAAACTTTCGGCGATTTGTTCATCATTTGATATGTTCAAAAGTAAAGGGTGTAGGAGTTGTGACCTCTAATTTACATGGAACTACTAAAATAAACTCTATATATTCTTCAGGTTTTTGCAAAGAATGTTAAGGATCATGTGGTTCTATCGGAAGCAAGCAGGGGCGGACCTATGTTGAGTCAGGGGGCCTTAAAATTTCTGTTTTTAGTGTTATACGTGTGTGAAAATCCCGACCGCTCCCCATAAAATTTTGGAATCGCCACCCTTGAACTCGTAGATTCTGTATGAACTCGTTGGCTCTATTTTCCCCGACCAGTGGCGGAGATGGCTCTGCACATCTGCTACCAACATAAAAATATATAGGCCTAAGTGGTTAAAATCACTAAAACGTTTTGTCCATAACCGCTCATTTTATAACGTTTTGAGTCCATTTTTAACACTTGTAATTTTGATTTTGGACTCAAGTGGTTAAAATCACTAAAACACGGGGACTCAAAACGTTATAAAATGAGCGGCAATGGACTCGGAGCGTTAAACTTTTTGATTTTGAACTAAAGTATGTAAAACCACTAAAACACAGAGGCTCAAAAAGTAATTTACTCCATTATTTAATTTGCGGAGATACGTTTCCTATAATATGCTATATAAAAGAAGACAACAAATATTAATGGATCTCTAGGCTATAATTAGTACCTCAAATTTGTTTCTATCAAAAAATAAAACTCGTAAAAACTACTTTACATATATTATTTTTGATGCATTTTAATGGCGTCCGACATACTTTTGTATATTATAAATAATTTAGATTGATTTTCCTTTTTCATATGACCCGGCCCGGCCCAATCCGAACCGAACCAGACCAAAAAAAGTTATTATATGATGACAGAAAAACGACCCTTAAAAATTTCCGCACCCCATGAAAAAATTTCCCGATCCGCCGCTGGGAGAAGGGCTACAAGAGTGGAGAATCAGTATGCAGATCCTAAGGAGGTACCACCAACAATAATTATAATGATAACAAAACATAATAATAGTATCTTACATGAATATTTGTTTCGTTTATGTCATAAAACTAATCATAAAACTGTTTATATGCATATGAATGGAAAGTTTTTGTTAGTTATAATCAAGTTAAATTTTTCATCTTACCCCAACTTTCAGAAATATGTAAGTTATAAACCCCGCCACTATGTAGTCATGCTACAAATACTTAGTGTTGGATACTCGCTATTTGTGAATTGATATATTAGTTGTCTTAGCAAGTTTGTATTAAAATTAAATTACGTGAAACCCATCACGCAACGTGTGCAAAAAAAAAAAAAACATAAATACCCGCTACAATGCGCTGGCGTTCTCTCTAGTTGATTTATAAGTAAATAGTTTAGAAAGTCGTGCATTACACAACAGGGGCGAAGCATTGAAGGGGCCAAGGGGGCCCGACCCCCCGAACTTTTCGCTAACTAGTGTTGTGTATGTACGTTTCGTATAGAATTTTTTTAGGTATATATGTTTTCGACCCCCCGGTTTTATAAATTTAGGTATATTTTAGGTCCGGTGACTTCCGACCCCCCGGTGGAAATTTTCAAGTTTCGCCACTGTTACACGAGATGAATCAATGAAATATTAAACATGAAAATGCTGATTTACTTTCAAAGAAAAATAGAAAAATGCCCCCAAAAAAAAAACAGATCGTGAATCAATGGTTCGGTTAATTTTATGGTTAACGATTCGGTTTGTTATATTATACATATGAATTGAAACTGCTGATGAACAGTAGTTTCTTTTATAATATAATAACTTTTTTTTCCCATTAATATTAACATTTCTTTAATATTAGAGTTAGATCTACAAATTTAACCTGGGCTCTTCACCCATAATTCTTTTCTCCTCTCCTCTTTCTAACCACCTAATCACCACTGTTTCCAAATATGAGCATCACCACAAAAAAATGTTTCTAGATCTTGATCTTGATTTTGAACAAGAAATGGTTGCAAAGTAGAGAGAGGCTGTGGTAGTTAATGGCAACGATGGTGTGAAGATGAAGATCAGAGGGGTTAGATGACGGCGGTTGTGGTGGTGGGTTTTGCTGAGCAAAGAGGGGCGAAATAAGGGTTTCGGTCGGCACAGCTTCACCGGTGCCGGAGATTGGGACGTGGGTTTGTTTGCGGTGGGGTTTCTTGATGGTGGGGAATGGAGTGGTTTGGCGGTGGTTAAAGTTTCCGGGCGCATAGATATAGACAAGATTAGCGAGAGGGAGAGAGAGATAGAGATTAGAGAGAAAGACCGGAGATGCAGAGGTTAGAGGATTTAGGAGCTGTTTGGCTAAGCTTTTTAAAATTACTTATTTGCTTATTTGCTTTTTTGAAAAGCAAATAAGCAAATAAGTCATTTTAAAAAGCTCAGCCAAACAGCCCCTTAGTTCATGCACATGGTTTTAGAAAATGGTTTCAGATACAACGTTTTTGATGTTTTTAACTTGCTATAGGCATTTAATTGTTTTTTATTCTTTACACGGTATTAACAAACTATAATATCTATCGACTTTGTATATTATTTTTTACATGAACTTTTTATCAGCAAAATCTCTATAAGAACATCCAGCAAGCAACTGGGAATTTATTTACATGAACTACATCACAACTTGATACATTTAAAACTTGGATTTAAGATCACATTTCAATTAATTAGCCATAATAAAAAAAAAGTGTCGCAACTTTCCTTGACAAACATGTTACTTTTTTTTACAAAATAAACATACGATATTTTGGAAAACAAGTGTGTATTATTAACTAAAAAGAATACGAAAAAATTAATATTTTACTTTTTTTTGTGAGATTATTAAAAACGTTAATAACATTCATTCAAGTATATCTATAGACTATATTTTAAGAAGTTACTGATTTAAGATGTTTAGCTCACCGTGTTGTCACAAACCAAACCAACTCTGACTAAACAACATCGGTAGCGATATCGATACTATCAGAATCGTTATTGATATTTGTTTTAGGGTCTTCGATCTATGTACAAGGGTTGCTATAACGAGTGTCGGTATACAAATACTGTAATAAACTTATTTTTTTTATTATTTTAATTCATTTAAACATATTTTTTCCATATTACTTATAAGATATGATCAAAGTACCAATTATTAAACAGGAAACCATAAAAGTGAATGTATACAGGTACCGACGTTGTTCGGTGCGGTAAGGTGGCGATACAATATCAGCTTATCGAAAGCAAAAACAATAAAAATAACTACCGGTACCAATACAGATGTTGTTCAATCAGTTTCGATTGGATTTGGTACGATAGCGGAACAATATCCGTTTAAAAGAATTATTTATCATAATGTTAAAATAAAAGAAAACATGAATTGAAAAAATGAACCGAACCGATATCAATTGAACAACATAGGTACCGTAGCAATATGTGTTTTTTTTTTTCGATCGATGTAGTGTTTTCTCTTTCAATTCTATAGCGAGTACATGTACCATAACAAACCAAATTGATACCGACTTAATCCCCGCCGCTAGGGCTGTAAACGAACCGAACGAACACGAACAAGACCATGTTCGTGTTCGTTAAGGAAATTAATATGTTCACGAACTGTTCACGAAACCATACAGAACATAAGTTTATGTTCGTATTCATTCGTTAAGGAAATTTAGTTGTTCACGAAAAGTTCGGGAACACTGGTCTCGAACACAAACGAACATCTAACTTGAAAATAAAAAAATATAAAACGTTGTTATGCTTAAACATTGGATAGAAGTAATTAAATAAAACCATCAAATAATAAATCAAAACACAAGAAGTCTACTACACTACCAACGATGAATCAAGTTTAACTAACTTAGACATAATTATCCCCAAAAATGTCTTACAAAGTCCAAATTTTAGCTAACTTAGAAAATATTAGGGTTTCAAGTTTTCAATATGTTTTGATATAAAAGGTTTATTATTTATGGTTTTTTTAATATAATCAAACGAACACGAATGAACTTAAACGAATGTAACTGAACATATTACCGAACAGTATCGAACGCAGTCGAACGAACGAGACATGTGTTCGTGTTCGTTCGTTAAGCTAATCGAACGAACATAAACGAACTTCCCGCCAAACGGTTCACGAACTGTTCTCTGAACATTCGATTCGTTTACAGCCCTACCCGCCGCGAAGCGCGGGGAATATCACTAGTTTGGTTATTGTTTGGTTTTTGCATACCCTTAACTTACTTAGTCCCCTTCAAAACCAAGTAATTTGAGGTAGAAGTGCACAAAATAACCGGTTAATTAACCGTAACCAGTTATTAATCGAAACCGATCATTAACCAATATCGAAACTTGTTAATAATCACTCGAGGAATAACTGGTTAGTGATCATTAACCGATATCGAAACTGGTTAAAAAAAACAACGGGTTAAAACATTAACTGGTTAAAGTCAAAATGTCAAATTAACCGGTTCCGTGCACCTCTAATTTGAGGTGACAAAGGTATTATATTTGGTATTACCCATATATTAAAAATGAAACGTATTGAACAGTAAACTTTATATTGAATTAAAAAAGAAAATCAAACAGTCAACCAGGGCAATAAGGTGTCAAATTTATCAAACCAGGTATATTTTCGGTACTGAATCGGTATCGACTTTTGACATTTCCGGTATCGGTTCGGCACCAGTATTCAGCGGTTTTTACCCTCAAATACTGGTACCAATCGGCACCGTACCGGTACCGACCGGCACCGAACCGTACCATACCGGTACCGAACTGTACCGTACCAGGTATATTCGGTACCGGTACCCACTTTTGGGGATTTTCGGTAACGGTATTTTCGGTACCGGTAGGTACACCGAGCTCATCAAATCCTGTGGCAACGTAGCAACGCAAGTAATTGCACCGGTTTAGATTATTTATCATACACAATCCAATGAATAGTGTTGGTGCACTTGTGTCTGTACTTTGTCTGTATGTTGTCATGATACAAAACGATGTCTTGTGTTAGTCTGGTTTACGTCTTAGGTCTGTTGTTATGTGTGTTCGATGTAAGTTTGACCAAGTCAACCATCCTCCTGGTTTGACTTGGCCAAACAGTTAACACATTGTTTGTAAGATGTGTGTGTCGAAGGATGAGTCATCGAAGGATTGTTTATATCCTTCGATGAGCTCGAAGGATAAACCTTCGATGGATATAGATGGATCTCGAAGGATATCATCCTTCGAGGTATATGTGATCCTTCGGTAGGTTTCAGATCGATAGATGATCTTTCGATCAGTCTATCTGATCCTTCGACCAGACGGTCTGTGATGGATATATATATCCATGTAATGTGTTCACTTCATTGAGAGAGGCGAGACAAGTGTGTGTGAGAAGTGAGTGAACTCAGTCTTGTAGAGAGCTTATTTTCAGTTTGGTCAAGGGCTGTAACCGTGTCCACTGAAATACAAGAGAAAACTTTGATATCTCGTGTGTCTACCTTTCTCTTTGTAGCTTGTGTTCTCATATAAACTACCGGTTTGCATTCTAGCTTGGATTCCGCACTTGCTAGTGTGTTAAACATAACAAGGATAAGGTTTAACCTCAACCTCCGAGGGACCTACAAGTGGTATCAGAGCCGTGGCTCTTTTCCTTGTTAAAAACCGAGTTTATACAAGACTTTGGAGGTTTTGGACAAAAACTCACATGGTTTAGCACCCGTTTTTAGTGTTTTTCTCGCTTTTCTAGACGTAAAAACGTGTTCTAAACTAACCGGGTGTGTTAAAGGACGGGTTGGGTAACTTAAAAACTTGTTTTTAAGAAGTTTGGTAATTTCCGGCCAAATTCCGGCTTACTCCGGTGACCGGTTTCTGGATCAGAACCTTGTTTTTCTTGGTAATATTTTATTGTTCAAATCTGTTTTGGTAGAAAGTAGGGTCTGACCATACCTTCTGCCGAAAGCCTTCTACCAACCCATCACCTTTTTCACCAACCTGTCACTTTTGTCAACTGTGTCAGTACAGATCGAAGGATATCCTTCGAAGTCGAAAGATCATCTTTCGATTAAAGGAAGTTCGATAGATAATCATCCTTCGAACATCCTTCGAAGTCTGTGACTTATCCTTCGATCCAAGGAATCTTTTCGAAGGATACATCATTCGATCTACAGTTCTTATTCGAAAGATAAGGATCTTTCGATTGGAGAATCTTTCAAAATCATTGTTCGAAACTCAACAGTGATCTTTCGAACACTGTTGATCCTTCGAACAAGTACTGTTCCTTCGATCCTAGTCTGTTTAAGTTTAACTAGTTTGTGTTTATCTTGTCTTTCGATCAAGGATCCTTCGGCTGGTTGTTATCATTCGAGATATTAACATAGTTTGTGAAAATTAAATTTTTAAAATGGGAACAAACGGTCAGTGGGATCCAACCGCGTGGACTCAAACAACTTTGACTCCACAATCATCAGCTACGCAATCTGCGTCAGATTTCAACAAAACTGCATGGATGCAGGCTATTGCCCCACCTCAAGCTGCAATGATAACTGCAAATCAATGGGCATTGGTCACAAATCAAAGCAGCAGCATTCAATCTATGATGCAGAACGACAGTGAAACTGGTACAAGCACAAAACCGCCAAAGCTAAATCACATCAATGATTGGGGATGGTGGAAAGAAAGGCTGAGAACTTATGTTCAGGGGCAAGGTCAAGATCTATGGATGTGCTTCTTCACCGCATTTGACAATGATTTGGAAGTTGCAGGATCTAATCCACAAACTTACAGCACTATGTCTGAAGATGATAAGAAGAAATTTGAGTTAGAAAAGAAAGCATTCATGATTCTCACACAAGCTCTTCACAGAGACATTTACCACCAGTTTGTTTACTGCACGACTACTAAAAGCTTGTGGGATATGCTCACGTTACGATGTGAAGGAAATGCTCAATCTAGAAAGATCAAGCAAGAATTACTGAAGAAAGAGTTTGAAGGATTCACGTGTATGGAGAATGAGACTTTGGCAGAGTTATCTACAAGGTTCCATCACTTGTTGAGCGAGATGTTTGCTTTTAGAGTCACTGCCACTCCACAAGAAATGGTGAAGAGATTCGCTGATAGCTTACCAGCAAAGTGGAGCAGTTATCTTGAAATTCTCAAAGAAAATGGTGTTCTAGACACAATCACCGTTTATGAGTTAATTCAAAAATTGGAGAACAAGGATGTAGAAGAAAAGCTTAAGGCAAAAAGAACACTAACTCCTCAAAATCCAGAGATGTACTATGGGATTGCAGGAGGTATCAGTGGAGAAAAACCAGTCGGAGGTATCAGTGGAGAAAAACCAGCCGGAGGTATCAGTGGAGAAAAACCAGCCTCTCAACATGCGAAGCTTCAAACAGCCTTCATCTCAAACACCGGACCTTCCACAACAAATCAGTTTGATCCTTCAGCATACACGATGATGTATTCAAGACCAGATTCTTCTTCTCTACAACAGAATGTGCAACCGACAGCTCAGCAATTCACACCACCGCCTTTCTTAGACCCAAGCAGAGCTCAGCAGCAACAACCGCAACAGCAAGGGTTTTATGGAAGCTCTTCAAACTTTCAAGCCACTTCCAATCCGAACACAGTCAGATTAGACACTTCCAACTTTTCCAAAGTCAGTGTCGAAATAGCCAAGGAGCATATGGAGATGTTGAACACCTTGGTTAGTGCTTATTGTGGATTGATCGCAGGTCAGATTGGGAATATCAATCTAACCAATGAAGATTATCAGCAAGTGGATAAAGAAGAGTTTGAAATGATGGATATCAAATGGGCTCTTGCTAGTGCAATTCGAAGAGCAAAGGAGTTTATGGAAAGGACGGGGAGAACCAACTTGGAAAGCAAGAAAGACACCAAGTATGGGTTCGACAAGCAAGCTGTAAAGTGCTTTAACTGTGGTGAACGGGGTCATTTCAAAAGGGAATGCACAAGACCAGCTCAGCATGGAAACCAAAATCCTTTCAGAAATCAAGGCAACCAGCAGAACCAGAACAGGAACAATGTTCGTACGTTGATACCTGTCAACAACCAAAGCCAAGCAGGGCCATCAAATGCCAACCAGGCACTTGTGGTTCAAGTAGATGAAGGTTGTGATTGGTCGCTTCAGTTGGGAAATGATGCTCCAGATGGAACAGCATGTTTTGCTGAAGTCGTAAAGGATTTAAAGCACGCCAGTGGTGGAGAATCTTCCACCAATGGTGATGAATCTTCTGAAGATGAAGACAGTTCTGGTTATAGTGGAAGCTCAGATGAAGAATCCTCCACTTCAGGCAATGATCATGTGGATGAGACATCAAGTGCGTCAGTCGATGCAGATATTGATGAGCTTTTGGAAGAAGCTGCAGCAGGAACTGAAAGAAGATCTATTTTGGTGGATCAAGCTGCTTACTCTTCGTCTTCTCTCCATTCAGCCTTTATGGCTAATGTCGACAGTTCATCAAGTCAGGTATGTGTCGATGAACCCACTGTAGTTAGTTGTGAAAATTGTGATAGTTTAAATGTTAAATATGCTGAAAAGGAAAGTCAGTTTGAAATCACATACAAACACAATCAAGAATTGATTGTAGATCTTTCTAAAGCAACTGAAGCTAACTTGTTTTTAACCAGAAATGAAAAGGAATTTAAAGCAACAATTGCGTCATTAAGACATGATGTTTCAGAATTACAAAAGGCTGTTTTGCGAAAACAACATGCTAACAATAATCTTATTGACACAATTGAAAAGCAAATGGTAGAGTTGGCAACAGTTCGATGTGAATGTGAGACAATTAAGCAGAAACTGGAAAGCTATTCCAATTCCCGCTATGTATTGGATCACATCATTGACGTTCAAAAGAAAAAGGGGGATGCAATATGTATTGGATTCAAATCATGTCCTCCCCCAATGAATCACAATTACTCCAAATTGCCTGATGACGAGGATATGCCCCGTTTTGAACCTACTGTTCCACTCGGTCTAGATGACTTTGCAGCAGGCCTCGGGTTCACAACTGGTACATCATCCTCGGGTCAATCAGAATCTGAGAATGTGACAGATTCATCGTGTGTTAAGGAACAGAGTCCTCCCATTGTTGAGGATGCTGATTCTTCGGATGATGAATCTGAAGAAATTGTGAAACAACAGTCTAACTCGGTTACTACAGATATTCCAATCGAGAATCACATCCTGTGTGATCCACCAGTGAAACCGAGTAAGACTGAAATGTCAAAAGCAATGGAGTCCCTTGTATCTAGCAGTGAAGGGAATAACTTGTTGTACATGCTCAAAGGAGATAGCAAAATCTACTCTAACAAAGATTTTCCAATTAAAAATGTAAATCAAGATTTAATTGAGCAAATTTTTGAAGGATGCACTGATAAGTTTTTGGGGAACAAAAGTGGCAAAGTTACCGTCACTCAATGTGATCCAATTCCGTGTGAACAAATTAGAAAACAATACGGAAACCAAAAACTACCAATTGAGCGAAAACAACAAGTCAACTCCGGAAAGGGTAAGGTACAGGGAAAGAAGGCTCAGAACAAGAATGTTCAAGCACCTAAAGTTCAGCAGCCTAAGACTGAACAACCAAAGGTTCAACAACAAAAGGTGCAAAACAAAAGAGCTCCTGTTAAGAAACGAGAACCGAAGATGAACTTTGTTGGATCCACGGGTTCAGACAAACTTGAAACATTTCAGGATAAATCTAACGTTGAGTTTATAAAACAAGTTAGAATTTTAAAACGAAATGATCAGAATAATTACACCCAACACACCAACGGATGTGATTTAGGTCCAAGCACGTCTAGATCACAAAGTTCATTGTCTGGTTCTCCGTCTGGTCATCAACATGTTTCTCCGAAGTTTGTAGAGCGGAGAACATGTTTTGAATGTGGAACAGTTGGGCATATTGTAAGATATTGCCCACACGTGCAAAAGCTGAAGTCAAAAACGAGTGCTCCCCAAGAAATCGATTACCGAAAACGATCAGTTTCCCCGAAACAAGACCCACGTGTCTTGAAAGAAAGGGAAAAGAAGTTAAAGCAAAAGAATCAAAAGGTAATTGAAAAGGCCTTAAAATCAGAGGTCAAAGAAGAAAAACCTGTACAAGCAAAATCTGAAACTGTAAAACCAGTAAATGCTAAAACAATAAATTCAAATACTGGTAAAGGACAAACAGCTTGGAAGCAAAAGCAGGTAATTCAATCAGGGGGAGCACCACAGGTTCTTTTTCCTAATCATCAAGTGATTGAAATTACTTTCCTTGATGATCAAGGACGACCCAAGTCCACAAAGGCTTGGGTCCCCCTCTCCAACTAATCTCTGAGTGAGTGTGTAGGATATTCCAGGAGGAACTATTGATAGTCTTAGGATTGTTGATAGTGGAGCGTCCATGCACAAGATTGGCGACATAAGACTCCGAAACATCATTATATCTAGGAGTTATTGCCTTTGATGGAGAGAAATGAGAAAAGAAAAGAAAAAGATAAGAAGACAAACATTTCGATGAAGGAATGATGGTGAAAGAATGTGGTTGAATGAAGTTAAAAAATTCGACATGATGAGATATGTGCCAAAATTGGTTGTTATGGTTTTTGATCGGGTCCTCAGGAAAGATTCCAATGCAAAGTACGCGCCTGTAGCACGTCTGAAGCTTTTCGAAGATTCATGGATTTTTCTTCCATAAGAAGTTCATAGTCCACAAGATGAACGTGTAGGGTACTTTTCTCTACGGTGTGATTGAAGAAAATGTGTTTGTTGAACAAACCAACCGGGTATGCGGATGCCTTGGCGTGGATTGAACAACCGCACACTACTTCTCAAAGAGAAAGACAAAGACCTTTGCTGGTACAATGTGGAAGACCAGCCGGACCCGGAGGTTTATGATCTTGTTGCTGTGAAGGGATTTCAGTAGCTACAAAAATCGACTTTGAAATCCACACCGGGTGGATATCCAGTTTGGGAGAGCGCTCAGATTCCTTGCAATGCACGAAGCAGTTGCAGGATACGGTTTTGAATTTCTAATCTCTCCTATACTTGTTGATATTTTAGCTGCTTTATGAATTATTATCATCTCGTACAGCACTCCTTGACCTGACACGTTGATCTCGAATATCACCTCACACGTGATTGTTTCATTATGAAACTCATCAATGTTGTCATGGTCCACACCGATGACCAACGTGCCGACCTTTTTACCAAAGCATTTGACAAATCAAGATTTGACTTCTTATTATTGGTAAACGACATTAAGGTCAAGCAAGAGTAATCCACATCGGAAAATCATTTTTATAAATACCTTTGTGTTTTAAATTTATCCTAGTTTATTGATTTTAGGGGGAGTAAATCCAAATTTGAAAATGAAAATCCAAAAACATCGAAAAATTTCAAAAACACAAAAACAATAGAAAAGCAAAAATGAGTTTCCTGGCGAGCAAAAGAGAAAATGATAGTACATCAGTGGTCTGTCTAAACCTCTTTAAAAGGAAAAATGAAAAACGATAAGCAGCTCTATATAAGATGTATCGGTAGGCTCACAATCATTTTAAAGTGTGCATGGTGATATAAACTTAAATCGACCGAAGACCAGGTGAGAACCACTCATTGGCATATGGTCTTGGTACCGAAATTTCGTTTGAGAGATTGCCGAGGTTCTGAGATATTCGGTCTTTATGCTGCTTATCATCTGGGTATCATGGTTGTATCTTTTACCGAAAAATAACGGGGACGCAAGTCTAGATCTTCCATGATACTATACATACGTGTACATACTGCATTCGACCTCAATAAGTGATCAACAATCACATGTCCACAAAATAAGTGATAAAATATCACATTTATCCGGGAGTCAAGTTCGTCTCTCTGCTGTACGAAAGTACTGACCTGTTCACGGACTTGCTCTTGTGCCCTCATGCATCTGAAAATCAAGTTCCTCATCAATAAGTGATTATATCACATAGGACTTGTTTTCAAATCAAAATAAGTGAGAATCTCACATCATATACGGTCAAACAGATGATAATCGGTATACTCACCGGTAAGATGAACCCTCGTGCATACCTTGATACGGGAATGTGTCGTGATGTGGATGAACACCGGTCGGTAAGTATAAATCATACCTTAACGTATCCCCTCGCCATGATTACATCTGATAAGTTGAGCTTATGTGGACAACAATACCGATAATTGTTATAGGATGCTTATCTTATGTTAACTAATTGAACAACAAGAGCGTTTTGACATGACCGTACACTGATATGATTCTCTTACCCTCGAAACTCACAAAAAGAATGTCTGTAAATATTTATTTAATGCTTTCAGTTTCTGCATCTTTGTATATATTTATTTACTGCTTTCAGTCTTTACATTTGAAATATTCAAAAAATACCAAAAAGATTTTAGGTGTGTTTTAATATAAACTTTCTAAAAGCCAAAAAGATTTTATTTCTATTTTATTTTCGATCGTACGATGTTGGAGCTCGAGTCTTCGTTACCTGACACCTGATTGAAAACCGAAACGACTGATTCTTCATAAACGGTCGAAATTTGCAAGTTTTGAAAGTTAAAAACCTAAAATTGACAAATTTGTTAAACTTTCAAACTGTCGGACGGTAGTTGATTGAACAATGGTCACATGTGTGTCGTTTTCTTATGATATTCCAAGCAGTTGTTCTCATTACGCGTTTAGATTTCTTGCATGTGCAGATTCTAAAGGCAAGGAGAACATGGTCGATGACAAGCTTTGGAATGAAAACACGACGTGAAGGCACTCAAATGATGAAGATAATCGAGTTGCTACTGGCCATCATCAACACCACAAGGATCTCAAGTTGTAAAGATCAAGACTTTCACGAGCATAACTCAAGGGGGAGCTTATGTTAAGGGGGAGTTTGTCAACACACTTCCTACATGAAACGGGGAGTTTGTTGGTACACTTTCTGCTTTCAAGACGTGAAGACTTTAAAGATCCTCCGACATTGAAGACTTGAAAGGACGTCAAAGACTTGAAGACACGAGGGACCTACAAGAATTAAGATCGAGACAAAGCTACAGCCAAGGGGGAGTTTGTTGGTGCACTTGTGTCTGTACTTTGTCTGTATGTTGTCATGATACAAAACGATGTCTTGTGTTAGTCTGGTTTACGTCTTAGGTCTGTTGTTATGTGTGTTCGATGTAAGTTTGACCAAGTCAACCATCCTCCTGGTTTGACTTGGCCAAACAGTTAACACATTGTTTGTAAGATGTGTGTGTCGAAGGATGAGTCATTGAAGGATTGTTTATATCCTTCGATGAGCTCGAAGGATAAACCTTCGATGGATATAGATGGATCTCGAAGGATATCATCCTTCGAGGTATATGTGATCCTTCGGTAGGTTTCAGATCGATAGATGATCTTTCGATCAGTCTATCTGATCCTTCGACCAGACGGTCTGTGATGGATATATATATCCATGTAATGTGTTCACTTCATTGAGAGAGGCGAGACAAGTGTGTGTGAGAAGTGAGTGAACTCAGTCTTGTAGAGAGCTTATTTTCAGTTTGGTCAAGGGCTGTAACCGTGTCCACTGAAATACAAGAGAAAACTTTGATATCTCGTGTGTCTACCTTTCTCTTTGTAGCTTGTGTTCTCATATAAACTACCGGTTTGCATTCTAGCTTGGATTCCGCACTTGCTAGTGTGTTAAACATAACAAGGATAAGGTTTAACCTCAACCTCCGAGGGACCTACAAATAGTATCATAAAGGGGATGAGCAAATGGTATCGGGTACCGGTACTGGTATCAAATTTACCAAATCGGTATATTTTCGGTACTGAATCAGTATCGACTTTTAACATTTTCGGTATCGGTTCGGCACCGGCATTCACCGGTTTTTACTATCAAATACTGGTACCGTACTAGTACCGAACGGGACCGAACCATACCGTACTAGGTATAATCAGTACCGGTACCAACTTTTGGGAATTTTCGGTAACGGTATTTTCGGTACCGGTTGGTACCGAGCTCATCATCAAGTAATTGCACCATGTAGATTACTTTTCATACACACTGTAAGTAAACTGTATTTCGTTTGATTGAGGTTTTATATACAAACAACTTATTTTGTTTTCTTTTTTGTCTTTTTTCCTATAATGAATGAATTGTAGCATGTAAAATTAACTTGGATATTTAGATTATTGATGAGCAAATCGTATCAAATCCTGTAATCAAACCAGTATGTATAGGTACCAAATTTACTATATCAATCATTTTCGGTACCAATTTGGTACCCACCTTTTGGCGTTTTCAGAACCGTTACTTTCGGTTTGACACCGGTCTAGCACCATACCTGTATTTACTGATTTTTAACTTCAAATACCATACCATATCGTATCGTACCGAACATTTTCGGTGCATGTATCTAATTTCGATGATTTTCCGGATCGGTACTCTCGATGTCGTTACCGGTACCGAGTTCATCCATATTTTAACATGTTAGCACCGTAATAACTAAACTGAAAACAACTGAATTTCCAACGTTTAGGACGTGTGGGGTCCTATTATTATATATTAGTTTATTTAAAATCGCTTTTTTTTTTGACAGAGTGACTATCGTTACCATGTCATTGTTATTTATGTTTTGATTTTCGGTATCTGATTGTCTTTGCCGACAGGCGTTTTGCAGACATTAGGTCCCCGCCGCAACGCGCGGACGGAAAATCAACTAGTTAGTTTTATTAAGTAGTTTGGGTATTTAAGTATTGGGCCCATCCATAGCTAGAAAAATAGAGAAACTTTAGACTATTTCTGAGCCCAGCCCTTTCACACAAATTACAGGCCCAAACCCTATTTTTTTTTTTAACAAAACCCTAATTGTCAATGTATATAAACAAGTACTTAAAAGTAAAGAACAGATGACATGACAGCGCCTCCTCCCACATAAACCCTAATTGTCAATGTATATAAACAAGCGTCTCCTCCCACATGCATGGCCACATTCCGTTACCCTTATCATCGGATTTTCTTTGTTGAAAAACCCACTCCACATCCTTGGTTGATATGTCAAAACTTTACTGCAACAACCGCGAAGGTCGGCCACTGGAATCGTTTGTTGGTAGCGGGATTCTTCACAGCAATGACGTGGCAAGAGGACGAATACGAGCTTCGGTGCCGGGGTGTTGTCGAAACCAACTCGCCTGCTTTATGTTTTGGTTGTTTAGAAAACCGGGAGCTAATGAGTAATGAAACGAGGTCTTCTAAGATAAAGTGGTAAAGAGAAGGGGAGCAATCTGGGTTTTGATGATTCTTCTAGTTCAGCTCTCGCTCGGCACAGTGAACCGGTTGTTGACTTTGTTTACCAAAACCGGACCCGGTTTTTACCCGGTTCCAGTGCTGAAATAACCCATTGTACCACACTAAAAAGCCCATTCCAAAGCCCAAGTTCAATCCCAATTGTTTGCAGCTCCGTTAACGAAGCCCAACCCTTAAGGTTAGTGGAGAGAACAAATCTTTTTTTTCAATATGTTGTATATTTGAAAGAGACATTACCAAATTTTACCTTTTCGTTTTTTAGAATTCAGCTTTAATTAAAAATAAAAAATCTCACAAGTTCAATCCCAATTGTTGTTCTCTCCGAACCCAATCGTGGAGAGAACAAATCTTTTTTTCAATATGTTGTATACTAGGTTATCTACCTGTGTGATACACCGGTTGAACAATTTAAGTTGATGAAGACATAAAAAATTCAGTGTATACAACATTTGTTGTATGATTTGTAGTTTTCTCGTATCTGTCTAAAATTAGTAATTTTACACCAAAAGTTGCCCTCATACAGGATAAAAAACATGTATGTAGTAGTAAACGCAATGTACAAAATGTGAATCTAAAATTCTACACCAAAAGTAGGCTTACCAAAAAAAAAGTATTATTCAACCAGTATATATTAACATACCGAGGCTCGTCCAATATCTAACCTTCTTGTGATGGTGATTTTGGATTACTGTGATTGAAGATCAGATGTGGCGAGACTCCATTGATCGCCATAGGGTTTTGGAAAGAAAGCGGATGCTGGTTTAATCTCTTTTGGATAAAAACGGGTCAATAATAATAATAAAACCGAATAAAGAAGATAAAATGGATCGGCAAAATGGACAGGAAACCCACAAAATAGGTTGCTTGAGAACATGCAACGTGTCCCCCAAAAGTTTTATTTATTATCTTAGTAAGATTTGAAAGAGACATTACAAAAATTTTGACTTTTCGTTTTTAGAAGAGTTAAATGCTTGGTTGGTCCATGTGGTTTGCAAAAATTGCAGACTTGGTCCCAATGGTTTACTAATTACACGCGTGGTCCTTGTGGTTTTCAAGAATGCACTCGGTTGGTCCCTAGCCCTAACATCAGTTAAATTTCTCAGTTAAGTCCATGTTAAATGACCAAAATACCCTTGCTTATTAACAAATACATAAACAGATCAATCTCTCACCTCTCTCTAACTCTCTTTCTCTCTCTCTCAGCTCTCTCTCTCTAGTTCTTTATTCTCACCACCACCCACCCTACCACCACTACCACACACCTGCGGCCACCGCCACCTAACAACACCGCCCCCTAACCACACCGCCGCCACCACCTTACTCCCTCTCTCCTCTCTCAACACTTTCTCTCTCTAAAAAAACCCACTTCAAAACACCCAAAAACACATTGCTGACACAAATTCGGAGCTCCAGATCTTGATTTGGGGTTTATTGGAGATGGGTTGTATTTATCTGTTCTTGATACAAAGTTTGGATAGATTGGTGCCTCGTTTGGGGTGGTGGCGGTGTTGGGTAGGTGGCGGCGACAGGTGGGTGGTAGCAGGGGGATGGTGAAATTAGTCATCTACACCCTTCATCTCCGCCACTGTAACTCACTCACCACCACTGCAACTCCGCCACTGCAACTCCCTCCGCCATCAACTTCAGTCGATTAAGGTACATATCGCCTCTTAGGGTTTTGAGTTTTGAGTTGAATTTGTACATTAGAACCGATTTAGGGTTTTATTTGTTGGGTTTTGATGATGGTTATTGATGAAGGTGGTGGCAACGATAGGTGCGTTGACGGCGGAGAAAGATGATGATGGTGGTGGTTCAGATGGTGGCTGTGGTGACTGTGGTGGTTCCGATGGTGGTGATTACTGGGTGGGTTTGTCGGCAAAGGATGGAAGGAGGAACAGGGGGGCGGTTTATAGAGAGAAAGGAGGTGGGTTATAAAGAGAGTTAATAAGCAAGGGTATTTTGGTCATTTAACATGGACTTAACTGAGAAATTTAACTGATGTTAGGGCTAGGGACCAACCGAGTGCATTTTTGAAAACCACAGGGACCACGCGTGTAATTAGTAAACCATTGGGACCAAGTCTGCAATTTTTGCAAACCACAGGGACCAACCAAGCATTTAACTCTTTTTAGAATTCAGCTTTAACTAAACATAAAAAAATAAAAAATCTCACAAAATTACACATAAGCCGTGCACTGGACTTGCTTACGCAAGATTTGAAAGAGACATTACAATTTTTTTTTTTTTTTTTTTGAACGGCTAAATGTTAAATGGTAGAAACCACCAAAGCAGGGATCGGACCCCTGACCTCTATGTTAGAATTTTATCTACCCATGTTAGCACCACCACACCACAAGGGGTGGGGCTACATTACAAAAATTTTGACTTTTCGTTTTTAGAATTCAGCTTTAACTAAACATAAAAAAAAAAAATCTCACAAAATTACACATCATAAGCCGTGCACTGGACTTGCTTACGCAAGATTTGAAAGAGACATTACAAAGAGTTTGACTTTTCGTTTTTAGAATTCAGCTTTAACTAAAAATAAAAAATCTCACAAAATTACACATAAGCCGTGCATTGGACTTGCTGTCTTGTTTACACAAAATTACACATAAGCCGTCCCTATTTAGTGAAGACTCATTTTCAATTTCGAACTCAATCGACTTTGCATTGCATTGGACTTGCTTACGTCCCTGTTTTCCGTCTGACGTCCGGCCACTGTCTAGGCGCTGATTACGTCCCCTTTGATAAAGGGTAAGCGCTTTGGCTGGCTACCTAGAGTATAAAGATCCTTCGCCGCACACTTTAGATATCTGTTTCCATCCAAAAGGTTCGTTTTCGTCTATCCGAAATCGTTTACGTCTTCTTATGACGAACAAATCGATGTAACTTTTAATGCACGTTAATATTTGAAAAAAAAAGTATTTTAACATCAGTATGTTAGTTTTTAGATCACCGCTTTACTGAATTATATATAGGGGTGTGAATTTCTAACACGACCCGAAAACCCGACACGAACCTAACGCGAAATTCAGGGGTTTAGGTTTAGTTTAAACGGGTTCGGGTCAATTTCAGGTTGAACCCGCGAACCCGTTTAGGTTAACGGGTTGGGTTCGGGTCAACCTAGTCAGGTTCGCGGGTTGACCCTTTTAACACATTTATACTATATTATATTTTTTTTACAATATATTTCATGTCATAAATTTAATTGGGTGTATATTTTATGCCATGATTATAACTTAAAAAGAGAAATTAACATAGGTTTTATAATTTAAATATGATATTATTATATATATTTGAGTTTTTTAAGTAAATTTTAATTTTAATATATTAATTTCAGAAAAAATTTAAAAAATTCAGGTTGAACGGGTCGTGTTCGGGTCAACCCATGAAATTTCGGGTCGTGTTCGGGTTGATATGTTTGATACAATTTTCAGGTTCGGGTCGGGTTCGGCTTCGTGTAAAATTTTCGTGTTCGGGTCGGGTTAAACCCACCAACCCGCGAATACTACCTGTTTAGCACCCCTAATTATATATAATAACAATGGAGGTTCTTAGGAACAGTGTTAACTTGCGCCGAACAGTGCTAACTTGCGCCTAAACGGTGCTAACTTGCGCCGCCACGTGTCAACCAATAATTTGTCCAAGTGTCTGGTTCTGTTACTATTTCTTTTTTACTTTCTCCACTTAGACTCGCACTATATTTGACCACCATCACTGGTAGCAGCGCCACCGGCAACATTGACGCTGACTAGGATTCAGGCGTAAGCGTCGGAGAAGCAGTGACGACTGTTTTCAAATGGAGAAAAAGCACTGCCAACGCAAGGCGGTGGACTGTTTTTCAAAGAGGTGGTAAGGAGAGAGAAGCGTCGTTTCCGGCGATATCCCACAGAGGCGACGCCGCATGTGTGTGGAGATTTTGTCGAGCGAGAGTAGACGAACGGAAAAGGTTGAAGGAGAAATACTAGAGGCAGGGCCGGCCCGTTAGGCTTATCAATCTAGGCTAAGGCCTAGGCATGGTTTTAAAAAACGGCTGAGGCGTGCGCCTCGAGGCGCGCCTCAAGGCGAAACGGCCAAAAAACGATTCTGAGGCGCGCCTCAGGGAGTTTATACTGTATGTGCGCCTCAGAGGGGCTGAGGCGCTAAAAAGGCTGCGCCTCAGGTGCGCCTCAGGGGTTTTTGATATTTGTTTTTTATGTTTTTGAGTTTTTGTGTCAATTTCAAGCAGTTTATGTCTTTTTTATGTGTGTTTTTGATTATTTTGATGAATTTGATGATGAATTTAGTTAGTATTACTATTTTTATAAGATATATAATATTTATATTTATTTTTTTAACTCCGCCTCGGGCTTACGCCTCGGTTCGCTTCGAGGCTTACGCCTCGTGAGGCGAAGGGAAAACGCCTCGAAACTCATTTCCGTTTTTTTAAACCTTGGGCCTAGGGCCACCTAAAACAAGGGCCTCCAAATTTTATTTTATTTAAATATATTTTAATTTATCCACATTGTCCTCGCATGCTTCATTCCAGAAGCCAAAAGCAGCGCCACAACATACCAAACCTCTTACTTGCGATACCTTTTAAATAACCAATGTGAAACTGATTGCGGATTGCGCGAAATTAGGCCGAAATTAGGAAAAATCATCGCTATGGTTATTCAATGTCTCAAATCTCAATCTGAGTTGGTGATTTTCTTTATACCAATTCAATAGGGCCCCAACTTTGTAGTTCGCTTAGGGCCTCAAAAAACGTTGGAACGGCCCTGACTAGAGGGTGGTTTTTGTTGTTCCCACGGCAGCGATGCCGCCATCGCAGCACTAATATCGTTAGCGACGGCGGACAACTTCCGGTGACAGTACTAAGGCGCTGACGACGAGTTAATTGCTTGGTTGCTATTTCATACAGTGCGGACCTAGAAATTATATACAACAAAAAGAAAGAAATGAAATAGCAGATGCAGGTGGAGGTGCAGAGAGTCAAAAACTTGATATGTGTTTTAAATACTTTATTATATAAAACAAAAATAAAATAATGATATATGATTTTATAATACATCTAATACAACGGTTAACATTAACAGTTGTAATAATCAAACAAATATAGTTTCTAACAACGATATCTTACAGGAGGAGTTCCTTTATTTAACTTCCAAACATCGTCCTATTTACATTTTAATATTTGAAACTAGGCCTCCTCCAGATAATTGTATTATGTATCATCATTATTTGGTAATTTTTATCTATGTTTCAAACTCGTTGCGAAGCACATATGGCAATAGAATAATTGATTATTTTCCGATTGTTGTTTATTTTTTTAATAACTTGCTCGGTAATTGTATTATATGTATTATTCTACTTATTTTTTACCTTGATTTTATTATCCTTTTCCACGATAACGCTTATGAGCTGCAAGCATTTTACCATAGTGAAAACAATATTAATGTTCACCTTTATGTTTTTCAACAAGCGAAACTGATAATGACCCAACTCCAGTCGCCTGTGTATAAAAAAAACGAACATACTCCCGTCGCAATAGTTTGTATATATGTGTTATAAGAAAGACAAAAGAAACCATAATTTAACCAAGGAATGAAAAGAAACCATAATTTAACCAAGAGATTGTATAATTCGAACTAAAAACCTACGAATTGTGATGATCAGGTGCGATTGGCGATGCTGAAGCTATGACATCTTTTTTTACAAATGCGTAGACATGTAGTTGAATAGTACGTAGTTTATAGACTTCGGAGTAGCGGACTAGGTAGGATTTGATAGGCTTATGGTATATGCAGTTGATATTGGTGATATCGGTCCTCTAGTAAAATATCAGTGTCAAATATCTCTCAAAATATCGGTACCTATATTATCGCCGATATTGACTGATATTGACCAATATAACCGATATATCACTGACATTTGACCATTATTACCGATATATCACCGTTATTTAACCGCATGGGCGTAGCATAGTTGGGGCCGGAGGGGGCGCCCGACCCCCCGAACTTTCCGCTCAGTAGTGTACGGTACGTAGTTTTCGTATAGAATTTTTTAGGTATATACGTTTTCGACCCCCCCGGTTTTATAGTCTTTTAGGTATAATTTTAGGTTCGGTGACTTCCGACCCCCCGGTCGGAAATCTCAAGCTTCGCCACTGTTTAACCGATACGTCACTGAATTATAATTGTTAAATTTCTATGTATATAAATTTTGTATGATGTTAAAATTGCCGATATCTCACCGAGATAACCTATATCTCAAATATCGGTCCTTGACCGATATCCGATATTTTACCGCATTAACTGCGTAGCTTATACTTGGGTATTAGAGTCTTGTTCTAGGAGCGAAGCTTTTTAGTTTGTTTTGTTGCCCTTTGCATGTTATCGCTTGCTTTTGTGTCTATATTATGATGTGTTATATGTTCTTTTTATAGGTTTTCACCTATTTATTGTTTGATAGCTTTAAAAGGAATTGCTTGGCTGTGGGTGAGATTATACTTGATACGGTTGTTGTTTCTGTAGTACATACTGTATAGACAAGTGAACATACCTTTGTTACTTTTCTCATAACATGCTCATCAAACATTTGAAACCTTATTGTTTTTGTCTAATAACAGATATAAAGCAAGGTAGTGTGGTAACAATGGCTCAAGCAACCAACAACCCTGCTGTAGGCGGCTTTTTCAGCAGTAAGATGTGGGCTGCGATCAATGCAATAACCAACAAACCTGCTGAAGGCGGCTTTGTCAGCAGTAATGTGGGGACTGAGTTCCATGCAACAACCAACAGACCTGTTGGAGTCGACCCCGTGTTTTTTACTTTCAGGGCATTTAAAGACCATCCAGATGGGGTGACCATGAAGGTCGAAGATATGAACAAACAATTGATGTTTCACGTACAGCCAACAAATGTGCCTAAGGAGATGGAGCTGGTGAATTCAGTAGATGGGCGCCCTATTTTTTTTTTCCGTTCAACGGTTAGTTCATCTTTTGCTTTTGAATTCCCAGTTAGATCTTCTTAGCTTTACTCTTAAATCAATATTGAAATGAGTTTTTTTTACTTCTCAGGAAGGGTCAATTCCTAGTCAATTGGCAGCCTTCAGCACTAGCGGCCAAGCCAATGGGCCTGAAGAAAAGTTACTTATCCTAACCAAAACCCGGGTCATCAACAAGCACACTGATATTGATGTCATGACAAGGAAGGGCTTGGAACAGCACGACTCTTTTGTGGAGCCACTTGTGCATGCTGGTGTTGCTTACAATATGAAAGGGAGCTGGTCTGGCAGATCTATCGTTGTTCGTGAGGTCGACACGATGACAGTCATAGCGGAAGTATGATACACTCTTTATTTTTTTAGTTGTTTTGGTATTACTGTTCTTGGTTTTAAAATGCGCACATCAGAAGCGCATAATAGGATGCAGTGATGAGATCGCATCGCATGTTGCGAATTCAGGGGCGAAGTATAGAAGGGGCGGGAGGGGGCGCCCGACCCCCCGAACTTTTCGCTCAGTAGTGTTATATATGTAGTTTTTGTATAGAAAGTTTTGGGTATATACGTTTTCGACCCCCCCGGTTCTATAGAAATTTTTGGGTATATACGTTTTCGACCCCACCGTCATTCGGGTCAAGCTTCGCCACTGGTTGCGATTTCATGACGCGCACATCACATGATGTAACAAATTAGATCTTTTATTAAACAAATCTGACTATAGATGATGAGAATATATTATACTGTGTTTAAAGGTTCACAAGTTAAAATATTAGCTAAAAATAATTTTTTTAAGTATTTTTAAATAAAGAACACCCTGCATACGTGATGTATGCGCTTCGCACATTATGCATCGAGTTTTGGGATCAAAACGCATCGGATCGCTACACGCGTTTTAAAACCAAGTTACTGATTACCTGTTTCATGCTGTTGTTTATTGATTTGATTTCATCACCATGGCATATGTTTGCAGATGTCTCAAGGAGCAGACAAAGACAGTTTTGTTGTCGACGTTCATCTGAGCGCTAATGCTGTTTTTGTAGTTTCTGTCTTTGCCATTGCTAATGCAATGAAAGACATTCGTACATTCGACGGGGCTTCCTTTTCTTTTGGTTTGAACATAGCTGGACATATTATTGCTGGAGTAGCTTATGATGCAATAGGAGGTTGCGTTGGCGGCGATGCATGCGCTGAAGGGGGGTGTGCATGCTGCTGCTGCTGAACTCTATTCGTACATTCAACTCTGCCCCATACCGGATAATCTGTTGTTTGTTTGTCATTATTAATCACACGTTACCTGTGTGTTGTACTATCTATAGAACTATATGTGTGTTGTACTATCTAGAACTATATGTTGTTAACCAACTGGGATAGCCCAGTTGGCCACCGACACCCACCTCTTCCCAGAGGTACCGGGTTCGAGTCTTGGGAGTGGCATATGTCGCCCAGGGTAAGAACTCGGCATGGGGAAGTCACCGCGGAGCTAGCTTGGTCGGGTAGCGGCTCCCGGAGTGAGATCACTCCGGCGGTTGGGAGGACCGTGCACTATCCCCCCCCCCCCCCCCCCCCCCCCACTCCCCCCAAACTATATGTTGTGCCTTTTAAGTTATGATGATTGGAAACTTGGTAATATTTTCGTTTGTTTGTGTTTATGATTCCAATTAATCCGTTGCATAGAAGTAACTTCACAGGTGTTGGTTTTCTTTTTGTTATAAATCTAGTCAATATGTTTAGGGGTGTAAACGAGCCAGGCCGAGCCTGAGCCTGACTAGGCTCGAGCTCGGCTTGTCATGTTTTTATGAAGCTTGAGCTTGGCTCGCGAGTAAAATCTAAAACTCAAGTTTGGCTGGACTCGGCTCAAGCTATTTTGAGAACAACCTCAAACAAGTTAAAAGCTCGGCTCGAGTTCGGCTTGCCAATGTTATCTTTACTATTATATTATAATAAAAAACCTAAAACTTTGTTTTTCAGACTCGGGCTCGAGCTCGTTAAGGCTGGGCTCGTTCGAGCTTTTAACCCAGCCGATCACGAGTAGCTCTCGAGCTTCTGGGCTTGTTTACACCCCTAGTCCATGCATTGTCAAATTATCATTTTACCCTCACTTTTAATCACGAAACGCATTTTTGCCATAAATTAAGTCGTTTCTACAAAAAGTTTTTATTTTTTTTAAAGCTTTGGTTGGGAAGGCTTTAAATTTAGAGATCTTGAATTATAAATTATAATCATCAACCTTTCTAATAAATGAATCAATGTAAGAGAAAAAGGAGTGAGTGATTGTATTGTTCATTTTAACTAGTAATAAGATCTGCAAGCGTTGCGGTGCGGGTACTTCGCAAATATCGAACGGATTAGTCTAAGCGTTATGTGATGTGTTAACCATATGAAAACGCACGTTTTGACGTATCCGGTTGAACTCAATGTATCCTATAGTTGCATTGCGATTCGATCAAAACGTAACGTAAATCGAATTTATATCGTACATTCATAATGTATTATACGCGACCCGACTAACTCAAATTTATATCGTCAAGCCAAAAACTCTCGAGTGGGTCAGAGTGGCATTTACAAAGTTCATAAAAAGTTAAGTGGTTTAAATTTGCATTTCCTAAACTTATGGGATAAGAAAGGGTAAAGATAAAATTTGATAAAGTTTTGGGGCAAGATGAAAACTATAACAAAGTTGGGGCTGAAAAGGAAACTACCACAAAGTGGGGTGTCAAAAGCAAACTATTTGTAAAATAGAGTATTAGTTTAGGGACTAAATTTGTCATTTTATGAAACTTTGAAGGTACCAAAGTCAATGGGCTAAAATTACAATATCTTGAAAGTATGGGGGGGAGGCAAAGCCGGTGAGAAACCTCACCGACTTTGTCATTTAAGATAGTATAGAATGTGGATAAAAAGAGGGAAGCCGCAACATCGTAGAGAAAACAAAAAAAAAAGCTTAAAAATTAATAAATAAAATTTAAATAATAAATTTACATCCTATAAACAAGCAACGTGTCGGTGGATAAAGGTGTTGTACCCCATGCTTAGGGAATTTCAAAAAAAAATTGATATTACACTTTTAACCCAAAACTACATGATTTTTTACTTTTCGCCCAAAACTTTTCATCTTTTTCAATTTAACCTCACAATCTTTTTACTTTCTGTTTTGGACCCCTATACTTTTCATATTTGGCAATTTTATGTTTTACGTTTCATTCTAGATTTAGCGAGTTGACACGATGCAACGTGCTTGTGTGGTTATACGTTTTTACGTTTCGTTTTACGCTCCGTTCGAAATTTTGCGAGTTAACATGACGAAACGTGCTTGTGTGGTTCAACATTTTTACGTCGTCTATTTTTCTCGTTTAACAGGTTCGTCACAACACGAGGGTTTAAATTGACTTAGTTATTATTTTATATGTTTTACGTTCCTATCTAATTTCTTCGCATTAACACACCGCAACTTCAATGTTGGTGGTTGTTGGCGGTGTTGTGGCATTGGTGCTATTTGTCACAGTTTTACGCCCCCACCGCAATGCGGGAGGACTTAATACTAGTTAAAGTTAAAGACAATGAAAAAATAGTAAAAGTACTATTCATGCAGCAACGTTTTTTAATATGGCTTTCACTATTTACACACCTCTAAATCTTATTCACACATCATTTTCACTCTATCTCTCTCTATATATATCTATGTACGTATAAAAAGAGATAGGATAAGGTTGTGTGTATATTAACTCCTTTTAATATTGACCTTCAATTTCATGCTTTTCTACTTTACTACTTCTAATAAAATTTAATCTATCTATATAATAAAAGAAACCATTATGGGACACTTGTCATTCATAGAGGGCATCAATAATTTTGTTTTCCCACCTAATACACATTAATTATTAATTAATATTAAATAAACAGGATTTGATGGATAAATAACTAAGAAACGATTTAAATATCCTTATCTATAATTTACAATTTAACTTTAATTTATGGATAAATATGATATTGGAATTTTATCTTGTAAATCTAAAGTCATTTTAAATTTCGTAAGTTTTACTTTTTGTTTTGGTATCAAATTATATTTTTGTGATAATTAAAGTTTTGTGAAGAATAGCACAAATCATTATTTAATATTCAATATTTAGAATTCATCCCCACTTCATTCTACATACTAGGTATGATATTTTGCTCTTTATATGCTATGTATGTTATCTATATATATTACATAGGAAACATCTATGTTTTTAGACAAATTTACCGTATCAAATAAGTAATAATTTATTCACCTTTAATCAAATGAGTAAATTCTTAACATACATAATTTTTTCATCTCCACTTCATTCTACATCCTAGGTAGTAGGTATGATATTTTGCTCTTCATATGCTATGCATGTTATCTACACATATTACATAGAAAAAATCATGTCTTTTTAGACAAGTTTATCATGTCAAATAAGTAAATAATTTATTCTCCTTTAATCAAATGAGAAAAATCTTAACATACATATTATTACTCTATATTACATATACATAGACCATATTATGAGCATATTTTTTTTATTTCACATTGTAATTATGATTCAGCCCGTGTATTACACGGGGCAATAACCTAGTTTAATTATAAAGAAAGGCTCATTCTATACGCACCCCCCTCCTTCCTGATTATACCCCCCTTATGAGAGGAAAACTGTCGGTCCCACGCAGGCCCCACCTGTAAGTATGTGAGAGGAGGGGGGGTGAAAAAAGTAGATAGGGGGTGTAGAAAGTAGCACCCATAAAGAAAGAGTAAATTTCAAAGTTCGTCCTTTATGTATGTCTAATATATCAAAGTATGTCCTTTATCTTTAATAACCTCAGAAAACATCCTTAATGTTTGAAAAACCAATCAGGTTATGTCCTTTACCCTAAACCTTGTTTGTTTTCCCAGTTAAGTCGGGTCACGTGAGAAGCACATGAGGGCATTAATGTCATTCTACCTAACAATATATATATACACCCACACATACATATAGAACACACACACACTCATCTTTCTCTCTGCTCTCTCTCTACTACCACCACCACACCACCACCACCACCCGTACCCTTTACCCTAAGAGAACCCTGTTTAACATCCGCTGACTGAACAGGGGAGTTCTCGATAGCAGAAGGCTGTTTTAAACCATCAGTAGGGGCTGCAAATGGTTGCTGATTTGCATCCGATCCAGCACTAATAAACTCCAAAGAGGTATGTTGGATAGCAGCACTATCGTTACCAGCAGATTGCTGGATGACCACACCATCACTATCCTTTTCACCCATATTAATGTTCCCATCTTGTCCCTGCAAATTAATATGTATATCCTCTTCCTGACAACCTTCTTCTGCTTCCTGACTGCACCAAATCCGACGATCTGGACACCACTCTGGTTTGAACGAGATCGAGTAAATCGTTTGATACCTCTAGCCTTATCAAATTCCTGTTGAATTGCTGCATCATGAGCAATTGCAGCCGCACGAGTAGCATCCAAGTCTGGGTCTCCAGAGCTCGAAATTGCCCCCTGCCATTCTTCGCTTTTGATTTGATCTTTGGAGAAGACGCCTTCGGGTTTAGGGTTTGCTGGGGAGCCGATTGACTGTTAATCGCACTTGGGGGGGTCGCATAAACAGATTTGGGTATGATTCACTCCCAATTTGAGATGCAATATCGATATTAGGGGGATTAGACTGAGCGACCACACCATGAGCAGACCTATTCTCCGCTAATGAGGGTGGCGGCTGGGCTAAAAGACCATCAAGAAGCTCAGATCTTGGACAATCAGCAACAATAGGGGTTGAGGCTACATCAGGTGGACGATCTGGAGGGATTAGAGGAGTTGAAGGTGAAATTAATCCACCAGATGAAGAAATTTCGGGCATGAGAGTGAAGGGGGCGGCAGAGAGAATTTCTTAGAGAGAGAAAGTAGAGAGAGAAAAATAAGAGTGTGTGTTCTGTATGTATGTGTGGGTGTATATATATATTGGTAGGTAGAATGACATTAATGCCCTCATGTGCTTCACATGTGACCTGACTTAACTGGGAAAACAAACAAGGTTTAGGGTAAAGGACATAACCTGATTGGTTTTTCAAACATTAAGGATGTTTTCTGAGGTTATTAAAGATAAAGGACATACTTTGATATATTAGACATACATAAAGGACGAACTTTGAAATTTACTCCATAAAGAAATGTCCAATTCTAATGATAAAGTCTAAAACAAAAGTTTTGTAACATTAGGCTTACAACTATTTTATTTTATTTTTTTCTTTTCTTTTCCTTTTTTAAATGAGTTAACTGCCATTTTTGTCCCTGTGGTTTGGTCACTTTGGCCATTTCAGTCCATTTTTCAAAAATGCGCCATTTCCCTCCCCGACGTTCTGGAAAGGTGCCATTTCAGTCCAAAAATCATAACCCAGTTAAGTCAGTTTGTAAATAAGGACTGATTGTGTAAATTTGTAACATAAAGGACCCTTTAAGTAAAATGTATAAATATACTCTTAATATAATTATAAAATATATAATATATATATAATGTATACATATATATATACAGATCAGACGAGAGAGGGAGAGGATGAACCGGAGCCGGAACCGGAGCTCCGGTGGTCACCACCGCCGCCGTCAGAACCACCACCATCAACGTCATCATCGTCATCATCGTCATCAGACGAGAGAGGGAGAAAGTCGGAGAGAGAGAGAGATAACGACGAGAGAGAGAGAGAGAGAGAGAAGGAGGCGGGAGAGAGAACCGGCGACGGTGGGGGTGCCGTTTTCTGGTGAGTTGCAGGCGGCGGCAGTGGTGATGAAGGTCTGATGATGATGATGAAGATCACGATGATGATGATGATGAAGGTCGATGATGAAGGTCTGATGATGAAGGTCCGGTGAGTTGCAGGCGGCGGCGGCGGTTTATCCACTGATAATTGTCGATTCGATCCAATTAAGTTGTGTTATAAGTCTACTGGTACACCCACGAACATCACACACCATACAAAACTCACAAATACCTCCGAAATCGCTCCTGTTCACGTCTGCAAATAAGTCGCCGGAAAACGTTGCCGGACTTAGCCGATTTCTCCCTTCCGACCGATACCGGTCACGTTTTATTCGATATTTCGGTATATTCTTGCCTATTCTATGTTCCTGTAAACTTAATTGCAATATAATCTAGTATAGATATGGTAATCGGGCTGTTTGACTTCTGTTGACCAACATTTGGGGAAGATGATGAACAGTACATCATCTTGGTCTTCATCACCTCCGACATCCTATCGATTTCAACCTGCAAATCATCTCCATTGAATCACCGTACCACCCCGATATCCACTATACACCGTTCATCACCACCGGTTTACTCCGACACCAACACCTCCGTTGTCCACCACTGTTCTTACCGTTAACCTGCAACCACCACCGTCTTCATCAGCTGCTCTGTTTCATCATCATCCATCATCATCTCCGGCGGCTGACCTTTTCTGAAATAGGGTTTTGGGGGATCGGTGTTACGAAGAAGACGTGATTTAGTTTTGTTTAATATATTATATTAATAATAATAATAATAATAATAATAATAATAATAATAATTTGGTAACAATTACCTAATCATTAGTAATAATATAACAAATAATAATAATATCATTTATTACTTTATATATTATATTTAAAAAAAAACAAAAAGGTTTATTAAATTATATGAGTTAACTGCCATTTTCGTCCCTGTGGTTTGATCACGTTGGCCATTTCAGTCCATTTTTCAAATTTACACAAATGGTCCTTTATGTTACAAATTTACACAATCAGTCCTTATTTACAAACCGACTTAACTGGGTTATGATTTTTGCAAACCATCCCTTGGCACACCACCTCTCTCACACTTCACCCACCCTCCACCACCATCACAACACCATCATCCACCACCATCATCCATCATAGAGTGGTGTTGTCTGTGGTGTCTTGGCATTATTTTACTGTCTATATAAAATAAAATATTTTCACCATTCATATCTCCACGGTCTATATGGAGGTATGTTGGCTACCTGGTCGGGGGTTAAGGGAACGATTTGGTAAGAGTCTTGCTTTGTTCAGTGTATAGATCCTGCAAGGACCTGGGTCAAATTTAGTAGGACCTCCTTCAATACCCACCGGTATTGGATGGCGGGGGTCCAAACTCTTTGATCCCCTCATATGTAAGCTACTATTAAAACTTTAACCCGGCTACTTAAGACTGTATCCCTGCTGACTCAGACTACTTAGCCGAGGGTAACGTCACCTTCAAAAGAGGGGCTACCACATTATGCATTAATAACTTAATTAATTATCTTTCAATAATCCGACCCTTTAGGATTGTATCCTTGCTGACTCAAACTACTGGGTTGAGGGTAACGTCACCTTCAAAAGAGGAGCCTACTACAATAACTAAGATAATCTCTTAAAAAGTGCAAAAGTGCGGAAATAATCAAAGGTTACACTACACACGAGTCGGATCCAAGTGATTCATCTTGTCCATCTGTTTTTATTTTTATTTTATTTTTCAGCATTTTAGTTAGTTTTATTTTTTCTTGTTTAAAAAAACCTTTTTCTAACTTTTGATTTGATTAGACGTTGAGGATAAACCGGTACTAAAAGCTCTTGTGTCCTTGGACGACCTCGGTATCTTACCAACACTATACTACGCTCACGATGGGTGCACTTGCCCATATGTGTGTTTAGTGTTAGTAAATATCGTGTTTTATAAATTTAAAACTTGACTAAAAAGTGTAAAAGGGCTTAAAATATACATTAAAAACCTATAACACACTGCACACATCACCATGGTTAATGAATCGTCAAAAATGATGATTCTATAATAACCCTGAATAAATCATTGTCAATATTTATGTAGCAATCAAGCTACATGGCTGGATCAGATGAGGTTAACAGCCACCCAAGGGAGAATAATGATACTACCAGAGTTAATATAGCTGGTGCAGAACTGCAGGCATTAATAGATAATGCCGTTACTCGAGCCCTTGACAGATAGTATAATGAATCAAGTGGTACACGCACCAAGACCCAGTCTGTGCCTCATGCAAAACCACCTTCCCAAACGCATGTATCTCATAAGGACGATTATCATCACTCATCTTTCTTACCTCCAAGTCTTGAAATCCCAAACTTGGGTTATACCTGTCCCGACCTTATTCGTGATTTATATTATTCATTAGCCATAAAATCCTTGGATTCCACTCTTGCGAAAATTCCTAATATAGAAGAATTCGACTACCCACAAAGACCTTCAGAACCCGTACCGCACTCAGAGAACCAAGGAGAAAACTTTCATAAATAGAATGAAGATGGAATTTCCTCGTTACGTTTCATTTCTATCGTAGTCCCTATAAGGACATATATATCTTTTAAGTCCCTGAGTGGACGATGTTATTTTTAGTCCCGTTTAGGGGCATCTATGTACTTCTTTCATTAAATGATTCAAAAATTCATTACCGATATATATAGATGAATATATTATATAAAATAAATCATAATATCCTTCCTTTTTATAATTGACCAACCTATATACTGAAAGGAATCTTAAAGGTATAACCTAGCCAATATGTCGTTTTAGACATGGCCATAATAGTAAAACACTAAAACCTATTTTAAAATATTCAAATCCTTGTTAACATCTGAAAACATGTTAGCACTTCTGACAACAGTGATACGATGAAATCACACTTGTCATCTTTACACTGGATTTCTTCCAAATCTTTAAATAGCCCAATGATCAAGAAATCATGGCTTACATCATCAATTAAGATGATCATTTTTACAAACATCCATTTGTGATGAAGTGCCTACGGGCCATATTCAATGTCTAACGAGACAAAAGACAATGGTAGTCTATGACTCCCTGTCAAGAAAAGGTAATGAACTATGTTCAAACCTTAATGCCTCGATTCTCTGAAATCGTGACTTATAAATTTAAAATTGTCCTTGTGATTAGACCTTTTGTGCCACTTTAATATCCTTAATGTTTTATAACTAGGATAAATTATAATGAAAATACTAATTAAATATAATTAACAAATTAACCAATATGGTTTATATTACCATGGTTAATGAATCGTCAAAAATGATGATTCCATAATAACCTTGAATAAATCATTGTCAATATTTATATAGCAATCAAGCTACATGGTTAGATCAGATGAGGTTAACAGCCACCCGAGGGAGAATAATGATACTACCAGAGTTAATATAGCTGGTGCAGAACTGCAGGCATTAATAGATAATGCCGTTACTCGAGCCCTTGACAGACAATATAATGAATCAAGTGGTACACACACCAAGACCCAGTCTGTGCCTCATGCAAAACCACCTTCCCAAACGCATGTATCTCATAAGGACGATTCTCATCACTCATCGAATCAGAGAAGTGTTCCGTCTAGACAGGTGGTTCTTAATCAAGAGCCACGTGTTAAAACCTGTTCATATAAATATTTTGTCTCCTGCAAGCCTAGAGACTTCACGGGAGAAAAGGGAGTCATCGATTGCATGACGTGGCTCGATGAGATGGACACCGTTGTTGATATTAGTGGATGTGCAGAGCAAAACATTGTGAAGTTTGTTTCGCAATCTTTTAAAGGAGAAGCTCTAGCTTGGTGGAGGTCACTAATCCAAGCTACAGGGATGATCCCGTTGTACAACTTGACTTGGGATCAGTTTGTTGCTCTTATCAAAGAAAATTACTGTCCTCAACATGAAGTTGAGAAAATTGAGACTGATTTCTTGACATTGGTCATGATGAACTTAGATTGTCAGGCATATCTTACAAGTTTCAATACTATGTCTCGATTGGTTCCTTACTTGATCACACCGGAACCAAATCGTATAGCTCGTTTTATTGGGGGTCTAGCCCTAGAAATCAAGGCAAGTGTGAAAGCATCGAGACCTACTACATTCAGGACAGCGGCAAATCTGTCACTATCTCTCACACTCGATGTGGTCAGAAACAAGGCTGCCAAAGCTTCTGAAGAAGGAAAGCGTAAAAGGGAGGATGAGAATTCACATCGCTCCGATAAGAAGAAAAAGGGGAACTCTGATCATAAGAAGAGTTCCAGGTTTAAGAAGGATAACCAGCAATCGGGTGAAAAGACCAGGTGCAAAACCTGTAGGAAATACCACCTCGGGAAGTGCAGATTTGAATCTCAGCCTCTACCTTATGGGATCTGCAAGTCTAAGGAACATAAAACCTTGGATTGCAAGAAGTTGAAAGATGCAACCTGTTATGGTTGCAACGAGAAGGGGCATATCAAGACTAACTGCCCTAGGAATCAGAAGAAGCCTGAAGAGGCCAAGAAAACAAACGCGTGAGTCTTCCAGATGAACACCCAGGAGGCAGTACAGAAAGATAACATCATAACAGGTACCTTTCCTTATCAATGATGTTTATGCGGGAATTTGTTTGACGCTGTCACAGATAAGTCTATTGTGGATAATAAATGTTGTAAACGGTTGAATCCACCTGATTAGGACTCTAGACATATAACGCGAGGTAGAATTGGCCGATGATACTTTAGAGACTGCTTCAAACAACTTTAGATGGATGCTTTATATCCATTAGGAATCGCTCTTCCCCAATATCCTTATGACAAGCTTTCAAGCTATCCAAAATCATCAATATGATCAAGACAGACGTGACATTGATCCCCTGTTGAAAAGGTGAAGGACTAGGTCCAAACCTTAAATGCCATTGATGGTCTTTTTATGGCCTAGGCTAAGTATAATTGATATATATTTAAATAACATTCATTAAGAATGTTCGTACTATATTAGCCTGTATGGTTTAATGATACCATGATTAGTATATGTTAGGTTATCAGGATGATGAATAACGGTTGTTGCATTGCAACTCAGTAATTGTTCCATTTGGTGTTAGGAACCAAGTCTCGAGTATGACAAACTCGGATAAGCCAACCGTCAATCGTGCCATTGATGATGCGACGCATGCTAATGATGCTACAATTGTGAACCTCAAAATTGACAAAGATGTTCTCCAAGCTATGATTGACGCAGCTGTTGGAAAAGCTGTGAGAAAGGTCATGAAAAAGTTCAAGGAGCCCAATGCTACTTGCTCCAAATCTCATTTAAGACCACACTTCCTTACTCACAAGAAGGATCTTGTTCATGCAAAGGATGAACTAAAAAGGAAAAGGGAGGAAGATAACTCCCAGAGTTCTAAGAAAAAGGGTAAGCAAGAGTCCAACAAGAAACCTGTATGCAAGACCTGCAAGAAGCGCCATCTAGGGAAGTGCATGTTCGAATCAAAATCCCAATCGCAGCCTAGGGCTTGTGGGATCTGCAAATCAAGAGAGCATAGAACGTTGGATTGCAAGGACATGAAGAATGCAGCCTGTTTCGGCTGTGGTGAGAAAGGCCACATCAAGGCTAAGGATGGAAAGCCTAGGAATGAAAGCGCTTAAACTCTCCTGAAGAGTGCCAGATGTAGTTCATATCAATAATGACATCAGGTACATTCTTTAACATTTATTGGAATATAAATGCTAAGAGTTCTGTTTTGATTCGGATACCAATCAATCCTTCATAAATTTTAAGTATAGCAAACTTTCAAGATCTTCCACAAGAACCCTAGATATAAAGTGTAAGGTAAAACTTACAGACGAAAATCATAGGAACCATTTCTTCCATTCCTGTCAGAAATCTCCAGTCGTAAAATTTTAGAGTACCCTCTCTCCAAATGAAGTACGCCAGTATATGTTAGTTGATATCTCTTTGATTTCTATCAATTGCAAATACCAGACTGTATGATGAAAGTGCCATATGAGGATTGGTGTATCTTGACATGTTCCATAGATTGCTTCCATGCCTGATCAGTATGGAGGTTTAATGCATGGAACCCCTGAGATATCCCAATGATCATATTGTACTAAAGTCAGCTAATGATATTCAAGGAAGATGTCCATAATGGAATTGTCCAAGTAAATGTCTCTGAATAAGGTATCCTTGGATTGTAAAGCAAATGTGTCACTTATCTGACACAGGCAATGATAAACGAACCAGAGCCAGAGATTTGGAAAATCTCTGTAATCTCCTTGTGTCTTGATTATCTTCTCCAAAGACTATCCTGTTTACCTCCTGGGACAAGTAGCGTTAAGAATAATACCTCGCTTAGAGTTGCATCTATCGGAAATCCCCATATCGGTTAGTACCCACGGAATGGGATAACTAAGAGTCAATCAGAAAAGCTTCTAGAGAGGATTTCATAAAAGCCTAAATCATAATTATGGGAACTCCAGTATTATTAATTATGGGAAGCCTTTCTGAGGCGGAAGCACGAGGTGTGATCCTGAAAGGTTCTCATTGCATACGAATGGTAAACATACTACATGCTCGTAAAACAACTCCAAATGCCATTAACATAACATAAGTTAAGTGTTTACAACACAAACAAAATATTGTCTGAAAAGTTTACAACTTTATTTAAAGATGAACATAAATGTTTTGATTCTTATATCCCACACAAGGTGGAATATAGTAACCAATCCCACAAAACAGGCATCGGAGTCTTGACACGATAAGACTAAATCAAAAGCGACATCCTAGAGCAAGAGTAAGACTGCGCGTACATCCACTTTAGTTACCTGAAATACATGTGAGTTTTGGAAAATCGTCAACATAACGTTGGTGTGAATTCATGCAGATTTGTGAAAACATTTAAGCATTCGTTATGGAAAACATGGTATGTAATTGTATGAAATAGTATTTCTGTAAATGTAAGGAAATCGAGATCGCTAATGGTTTGCAAGGCCATTAACATGTGACACGACATAGGAAGCATCCAAACCATAGGCATTTTTAGTTGTCGATTCCACGACTGTCGATTCACAAATAGAGACACAAAAGCACTGCTTGGTAAAAGAGTGGCCAAGAGTGTGGTTGCCTGAAACCCATTAGATCTAACCTTTTGTTCCGCGGTCTTGGTATGTAACTGATTAATGGTGCTTATGGCACCCTATTCGTGACATGATCTAAAGTATCATTCCTTAGTTTTTGTATTCAGCATACCATAACACATGTATTTTCCCCAAGTTTAGAAAACAAGTAAAAGTTTAAAAGTGGGGACATGAACTCACAACTTTGCATTTCCTGCATCGTAAACTTCACCGGTAGCGTCGTGACCTATACGTGTTCTATTAATGTTAGTCACTAGACTTGTATCACACAAGTACAAGTCACCATCTTTTGTTTATGTATATGTTCTTTGTTAAAAATAATTTATATTTTTAACTATGTATGTTACTTATATTATTTTCCCAAAAATAAATATAAGTATTTTGTGAAATAATATTTTCAATATTATTTTTGTACAAGTATACTTGGGGAAGTATACTTTGTATTTTACGTAAATACTTGTGTATTGTGTATTTTTCACCAAAAATCAATACTTTGATTTATTTTTTTTATTACTTTCCGGAATTATATTTCTCAAAAATAATATATCTTTAAGACTTGTATAAAATATATATATTTTGTCATGCTATGAAATATATATGTGTTTATTCTTGTTATCCACCCGAGTTATATATTTTTGTCCAAAAATATATTTTAAGTTCATAACTTGTCCAATTTAAATAATATGTTAAGAAATATATTTTCATAAATATATTTTCTTGTATTTGTCCATATGCTTCTTATGTATTCTCATGTATTTTATACGTGTATTTTTGTATTCATACTCCATGGGAGTATTTAGTGTATTTTCAAGTCCTAATACACTACTGCATATAATACACATAATATACATTAGCATAAAATTTGGTGATCACTAAATATATATATTTTCCTTAAAAATGTATATTCTTAATATTAATTTTAACTTGAAGAAATAATCATTTCTTATCTTGTAATTTCTTACAAAAATTAGGGAAACCTTGGTAAATATTTTTAGGTGAATTTTTAGGGAATAAGTTTCACCAAAACTTATATTTTCTAAGTGTCAAAATTTTATAAAAATTTTGACATAGTTTCCCCTAAAAATGGAGGTTTCCCATGTTTTCAAAACATGTGTTTATTTTCTTTTTAACTTCAAAACAATTTTCCAACAATATACACTAACTTTTCCATATGAAACATCATGGTGAACTTGTTTCTTGTTAAAAATGTGTAGTCTTTTAGATCTACACTTTACATACAAGGATCCTTTGAAATCAAGTGTTCTTGTAAATTTTTAGCCAACTTTTTATGAAACTTTATTTTACTAACCAACTCACTCATGAGTTTTATGGTCTTAAAGTTTGTATATCATGTCCTAAAATCACTTTTGTGTTTATTAGAAAGATCATAATTTTAACATCATGTTTAACCATGGATCTTTCAAGATCCATGCTTAATAGCTTTAGATCTTTCAAAAATAAGCTTTATGTTATATTTTTAACAAACTTTTCATGAGTTTTAGTTTCAAAAATTAGTTCTACACATACTTTATTACTTCAAAATTTCAAGGTTATGCATAGAAATTCTTACTTCAAGTTCACATCATGCTTCATATGTTCATCTTCAAGTTTAACCATGGATCCTTCAAGATCCATGCTTAAACTTGGTAGATCTAAGCTTTAACATACTAGATCTAATCATATGCACAAGATATAACATCAACAACATCAATACATACACTAAAATTTCATGTAATCACTTATTTTCTTCATGAATATGTTAGATCTTTTCATTTTTAACATTAGAAGTTAAGTTGTTTAGATGGTGAAACTTGTACATAACATAAACATGACTTAAATTAGTGATCAAGAAGCTTACTACTAGCTCTAATGGCTAGGGAAGTGGCACAAGTATGGTGATGATGAACAAGGAAGAAAATAGGTGGTTAAAGACTCCACAAAGAGGTCCTTCAAGTTCCTACACCTCAAACCTTCTTAGATGGTCTCCATACACCTTGTAGTGGCCTTGGAATGGATGTATGATGATCAAAAGTGAGGGTGTATGGTGGTGGAGGTGAGGCCGAGAGCAAGGGAGAGGAGAAGGAGGTGTTTGGGGTATTAGATGGTGATGAATGATGTTATGTTAATAGTTTAGAATTTATACAGATCTTTCATATCTTTCTTATGGTATATTACTAGAATATTCTTTAGCATAAGATCAAATAAAATCTAATGAAATCATGTAAGATCCATGTGTGGGACCCTTGTCCCAACCGTCCAAGGAGAGAGGGGGGGGGGGGGGGGGTTAAAGTGTAATTTTTTAGAAGTTGAAGGTTTAAAGTGCAAACGATGGGGTTTAAGTTTGTTTAGGTGTTTTTATGATTTTTAAGGTGTTCTAGAATTACTACTAATTTAATATCATAAAAACATTACTTCTAGTCAAATTTTGATGTCCCGGTTGTTCGGTTCGTTACGGTTCGTTAAAGTGCTGAATTTCGCAGTTTTACTATGTATGAAGCACCTTTTGTGGCAATTTCAATTTCTAACACTTTGTAAGTTATTTTGGAAAATAAAACATAAAATTTGCATGATATTATTGTGTTAAAAGCTGAATCATTGCTGAATTATGCTGAATTCTGCATTTAGCTTCCGGAAAGTTTATATGTTAACCCTAGTATCCACTCTTGGGTTTTAATGTATTTTAGATGTTGGACCTACTCCTAGGCCCTAATCTTATTATTTGACTGATTTCTGCAAAACTGCTAACACGGTGTGTCTTACCGGTGAGTTTACTAGTCTTTCTGACGCAACGCTAAAAGTAATGCATAAAGCAATATTTGAAGTATAAAACGTGCATGAATTCACAAGTTTAGCATGAAATCAGACAATGTTGACATTTAAGCACATAATTGCAGATATTAAATAATAATTAGACTGTACGGAAATTACCAGTTTTGTGCCAGTTGTCACAGATGTTTTGCCTAATGTTGAACATGTTGGAGTTAGGGATGTTTATCAGGTTAATCGTTTTGTGTTATTCGCATTTTTAGATGTTTGAAAGTCTAACCAAAAGCTGACCCTATTAACTATCTTTAATCAGTTTTCCGGTAACGAGTTTGTTCAAGTAGGGTTATTCGGGTAAACAAGGTTAGACCTGGTTCAAATGGGATATTTGTTAAAAGTAGTTTGTGTTCATGTATTATTTTTTAGGTTTGTCTTGAATATCTTTAGGTGGTTTCAATGGCGACTCTATGTTATATGCTGTTAGTTTTTTTATCTTTGTTTGTTTGTTAAGTATCCAAGACTATGGAATTTGCCATTAACAGTTGTCGCAATTTGTTATATTTATCGTTTTTATTTAGATTCATATTTGAGGATCGCTATGCTATGCTAGTATGCTACATAGGTTATAAGATGAGGAAATTTCAATAGGTGCTACTTGTGTTTTCAAATAGTCAACAAGAGAATCTAAGTTGCTATAACACTTGCCATGTTGATTTTATATTCTTTTTGAAATTTCCGATGGGTGATACTTGCCATGATTTTATAATCTGAGATTTTTGAATTTTTGGTTTTTTTTCTATGTTGATTTTAAATTTATATGTGACACCATCAAGAGCATAAAACCAGATATAGAGTTAGATTATGCATATTAGATGATGCCACGGCTGAGTTTTGTTCCACTAATGAGCAATCCCCTTTTGATCCTGGCTGAGTCCTACCTGGCTGGTGTAGAGAAAGCCCATCAAGATCCGAGGTAAAGATTATGGTATAAGGGATACGCAGAAAAAACATATTCTTGATGCTCTCTATAGTGATGGTAAAGCGGTTACAGCAGAGGATCAAGATGATTGGGTTAAAGGGAAGTGAGACTTCTTTTGGGATAAATGCAAAGAGCTTGGGTTGGATTCAGATTTCTGTGTCGATGATGTAGGAGAGGATGACGGTGGTATGGCTCAGTATTTCTCTCATCGAGTCTGGTAAATATTTCGACCCAGTAGTTTCTAAACCCACCTCACATAAATAATTTTATGTTGACTTTAAATTTATTTAGTAAGGTGATGTGGTTCAATTCTATTGTTGTGGCGTTGTTTTCTTATGGGTTGAATCGGGTTTTAAAACTGTTGGGTGGTGAGTTTTTAGGGGTCAGTTGTTCGATGTCATTGAGATCCATTTTGTCAACTTTTTGTTTGAAATAGTGTCTTCAAAATGATCTGGGTTTTTTTTGGGTCACCTATTATTCTGTTCTATTTTAAAGATCAAGACATCAGTAGAAACGAGAATTTGGGGAATTTTGGTGCTGGTATGTTGCTTTCTTGGGCCTTTTTTATTAGTCTCTGGGAGGGGTTATTCTCTCAATTTATTTTGGGTTGCGTTTACATGGTTTTTCTAGGCCCAATCTGATCTGACTAAAATGTATCTCAAGCCAAAGTTTTACATTAAAGGCCCAATCCGAATAGGTTGAGGTGGGCCAGGTTATTAACTTCCCTTTTTGCTGCTATTATGGAACCATTAAATGGCTTGGAGATTTGTCATTTGGGAATGTATGCATGTTGTTCAGCCCCAATGATGTATGTCAGGATCAGTATTATATATGAATAACTTGCTATGATTACATTACTAAATTTAACTTTAATTAGAATATAATATCTCTATAATTACTTTAAAAATCTTTATAATTACATTACTTGCAATTTAAATGTGTTACTTGTTGATGGTCAAGTGTTTGAAACTTTAGTACCCTATGTAATGTGGGATTTTTCTCAACATAATAATTATTAATTTTTTTTGATGATATCCTGATTTAATTCATAATGGAATTGAATTACTATAGAGTATTAATTTTTGTCTACTCTTTCAACAGGGCGGTATAACAAAGAACAAGCAGCTCTTTGATTGCTCATACTTATCCTAAGGAAACTGTGAGAAACATAGAGAAATGCAAAATGTCTTCCATGGTCACCCACAGTTAAGGAATAAGAGGTTGAAGAAAAATACACTTACATATTCTAAGCACTTGTGAAGAATCTTTTAATCCGCAAAAGTGTTACTGTATCCTTTTAAACCATTATTTACTAATTTTCTTAAGAAGATGATGATAATTGAAAAAATCTAGAGTAGTTTTAGTGTGCCTTAATGAGGACAGATGGAATGGAGTGAACCATTTATTCAAATATTCATAAAATTTGTTGTTGGTTTTGCATCTTATGTTCTGTCTTTCATAATACATAATTCAATAAAACATGTGTAAAAACATATTTTTATGTTTTACGACATAAATCTATTAATTAAAATTAAATTTTCCTACCCGCGAAGTTCGCGGGTGATAACCTAGTAATATATACATATTAAAAGTTTACAACATATTAATCTTTTTATTTCTTAAATTATAAACATTTTCGAAATATTATAAATTGTTAAGCACGTTCAAAAAAGTCACATTGACATGAAGGAATCTTTTTATTGATCTGTCCCTTGTATTCTTAGAATGTTTTTTCAGAACGAGAACCCGACAATGTGGGTTCATAGAGCAGGTTCGAGAACAATGTTGGTTGTGCCAAGCGGCACATACATCGGTTCTCAGGGTCAAAATCAGCAGCCCAGTGGATTCAGGCAGGGTCAACAGCAGCAACAGCCGCCTTCACATTGTTAAGATGGGGCCGCTCTTAACTGCCCTAATTAGCAGCTCGTGATGAAATGCCATGGGGTAAAGAAGGCCTTCTTTACCCTCTCCACTACTCATTAAAGGCGACTTATAAAGGCCTAATGAGTTCTATGTTCTAATAAGACCCGATTTTATATTCTCAACTTTTTTATTTTAATATTCTATGTATTATTGAAAATAATGTTTTTTTATATTAAAACTACAAAAGTCTTTTGGCTAAAACAAGATGTGTTTACTTGTAAAAGTATATATTCTTAGAAAACTCAAGTTAGTTTTAGAAGGCACAATTTATATAAATTAACATTTTTACATTACATAAAAAAAATATTTCAACTCGTAAAAAAGTTGTATACTGGGCTAAGGGTCAGACTTTAGAACGGGACATTCGGGCCTCATAGGTCCTCGGATTGGGCCTAATGGGGATTTCAATCAAATGTTAGGACATATAGTAACTATCAGGCCTAACCAGGCTATAGGAACAAGACCTTTTCGGGCTCGGGCCCATGCCCGTTCATGCATCTCTAAGTATTCTTACAGTCTCAGTGGGGCCGGCTGACTAGCCATTTTCTCAACGTGTCGCATATTCATGCATTTCTAAGTATTCATTTGTCTTGTTTTTCATAAATAACTAGGTTATTGCCCCGTGTAATACACGGGCTGAATCACAATCACAATGTGAAATAAGAAAAAATATGTTCATAATATGTTCTATTTATATGTAATATAGAGTAATAATAATTATGTTAAGAGTTTTCTCATTTGATTAAATGAGAATAAATTATTACTTATTTGACATGGTAAACTTGTCTAAAAAGAAAATGTTTTCTATGTAATATGTATAGATAACACGCATAGCACATGAAGAGCAAAATATCATACCTACTACCTAGTATGTAGAATGAAGTGGAGATGAAAAAATTATGTATGTAAGACTTAAGAGTTTACTCATTTGATCAAAGGGGAATAATTTATTACTTATTTGATATGGTAAATTTGTCTAAAAAAACATAGATGTTTTCTATGTAATATGTATAGATAATATACATAACATATGAAGAACAAAATATCATACCTAGTATGTAGAATAAAGTGAGAATGAATTCTAAATATTGAATATTAAATAATGATTTGTGATATTCTTCACAAAACTTTAATTATCACAAAAATATAATTTGATACCAAAACTACCTAATAAGTATTTTGTTATATATATAAAGATAATGGTGATTACGAAATAAATTTAAAATAGTTATGGACAAGCAACTTTAACTACCACCATAACTACTTACTGAATAATGAAATTTTCTTCAATTAAATAATGACTTTCGATTTACAAGATAAATTCCAATATAATATTTATCCATAAATCAAAGTTAAATTCGTAAATTATAGGTTAGGATATTTAAATCGTTTCTTAGTTATTTATCCATCAAATCATGTTTATTTAATATTAATTAATGTGTATTATGTGGGAAAATAAAATTATTAATGCCCTCTATGAATGACAAGTGTCCCCAAATTGGTTTCTTTTATTATATAGTATAGATTATTTTGACTGCTAGTGTTATAAAAGTGATCTAACTTTGAAAAAAAAAAGAAGGTTGCATGCATCAAAAACAAACTTCCGGCGATTTGTTCATCATTGGCAAAGAAATTTGGTTTTTGATATATACGTTACGAATTTACAAATTTGATATGTTCAAAAGTAAAAGTAAAAGGTGTAGGAGTTGTGACCTCTAATTTACATGGAACTACTAAAACAAACTCTATATATTCTTCAGGTTTTTGCAAAGAATGTTAAGGATCATGTGGTTCTATCGGAAGCAAGCAGGGGCGGACCTATGTTGAGTCAGGGGGCCTTAAAATTTCTGTTTTTAGTGATATACATGTGTGAAAATCCCGACCGCTCCCCATCAAATGTTGGAATCGCCACCCTTGAACTCGTAGATTAAGTATGAACTCGCTGGATCTTGGCCCCCATAAAAATTTCTTGCAATATTTTCTCCGACCAAAACTGTTTAGGGGACAACTAGAAAATGATCTTAGTTATCTCATCTTACCTCAACTCTCAGAAATATGCAAGTAATAAACGCCACTATGTAGTCATGCTACAAATACTTAGTGTTGGATACTCCGTATTTGTGAATTGATATATTAGTTGTCTTATCAAGTTTGTATTAAAATTAAATTACGTGAAACCCGTCACGCAACGTGTGCGAAAAAAGCATATATACCCGCTACAACGTGCTGACGTTCTCTCTTGTTGATTTATAAGTATATAGCTTAGAAAGTCGTGCATTACACGAGTTGAATCAATGAAATATTAAACATGAAAACACTGATTTACTTTCAGAGAAAAATAGAAAAATGACAAAAAAAAAAAAAAAAAAACCAGATCGTGAATCAACTATGTGGTTATGGTTTGGTTAATTTTATGGTTAACGGTTCGGTTTTTTATATTCGGTTATGGTTATGGTATGGTTTTTGCATACCCTTAACTTACTTAGTCCCCTTCAAAACCGAGTAATTTGAGGTAGAAGTGCTCAAAATAACCGGTTAATTAACCGTAACTGGTTATTAATCGAAACCGATCATTAACCGATACCGAAACTAGTTAATAATCGCTCGAGGAATAATTGGTTAGTGGTTAATTTTAACCGTAGGTTAGTAACCGGTTATAAATATTTACGATAGTAACTGTTTTTTTTAACCGAAAAATTCAAAAAAAAGGCAACACAGCCGGTTATTAACTGAAAATAACCTGTAAAGTAACCGAACCGGTTAAAGTAATTAACCGGACCGGTTAAAAAAATTACCGGTTAAAACATTAACAGGTTAAAGTCAAAAAGTCAAATTAACCGATATAACCGGTTCACACACCTCTAATTTGAGGTGACAAAGGTAGAGGTGGGCAAAAAAACCGGTTAATTAACCGTAACCGGTTATTAACCGAAACCGTAACCGGTTAATAACCGATTTAGGAATAACCGGTCCAGCCGGTTATTTAACCGTAGGTTAGTAACCGGTTACTAGTTTTTAGTATAATAACCGGTTATTAACCGGTTTTTTTAAACCGGTTTTTTAACCGATAGACCGGTTAACCGAAAAAATAACCGGAAAATTCAAAAAAAAGGCAAAAAAAACCGGTTTTTAACCGAAAATAACCGGTTAATTAACCGGACCGGTTAAAGTAATTAACCGGACCAGTTAAAAAAATAACCGGTTAAAGTAATAACCGGTTAAAGCATTAACCGGTTAAAGTCAAAAAGTCAAATTAACCGGTATAACCGGTTAACCGGTCCGGTTATTCAAATTAACCGGTTTGTGCACCTCTAGACAAAGGTATTATATTTGGTGGTTTTATTAATTAAGTAGTTTGGGACTTTGGGTATTTAAGTATTGGGCCCTATCCACGGATAAAAAAATAGAGAAACTTTAGACTATTTCTGAGCCCAGCCCTTTCACACACATTATAGGCCCAAACCATATAAACAAGTATATAAACAAGTAAAAGTAAAGAACAGATGACACTATGACAGCGCCTCCTCCCACTCCCACATAAACCCTAATTGTCAATGTCTATAAACAGGTAAAGAAGCGTCTCCTCCCACATGCATGGCCACATTCCGTTACCCTTATCATCGAATTTTTCTTTGTTGAAAAACCCACTCCACATCCTTGGTTGATATGTCAAAACTTTACTGCAACAACGGCGAAGGTCGGCCACTGGAATCGTTGTTGGTAGCGGGATTCTTCACAGCAATGACGTGGCAAGAGGACGAATACGAGGTTCAGTTGCCGGGGTGTTGTCGAAACCAACTCGCCTGCTTTATGTTTTGGTTGTTCAGAAAACCGGGAGCTAATGAAACGAGGTCTTCTGAGATAAAGAGAAGGGGAGCAATCTGGGTTTTGATGATTCCTCTAGTTCAGCTCCGGCTCGGTTATTTATTTCAAAAGTCGTTTTGCCGGTTTATAAAACCCAAAGTAGTGATGGACATAAACCCACACTTATCCAGAACCGGTTGTTGACTTTGTTTACCAAAACCGGACCCGGTTTCAACCGGGTTCCCGTGCTGAAATAACCATTGTACCACACTGAAAAGCCCATTCCAAAGCCCAAGTTCAATCCCAATTGTTTGCAGCCCGTTAACGAAGCCCAACCCTTATACCAGTGAGAGAAATTACCAACTCCTTAATCCCCTTTGCATAGCATCGGACTTGTTACGTCACTGTTTTCCGTCTGACGACCGGCAGCCGTTTAAGCAAAAAAGGTTCGTTTTCGTGTATCCTAAATCGTTTACGTCTTCTTATGACAAACTAATCGATGTAACTTTTAATGCACCCTAGTTTTTGAAACAAAGTCTTGAAACATCAGTATGTTTTTAATTTTTAGATCACCGCTTTACTGCTACTGAATTTGTATTAATGTGTTATAAGAAAGTAAAAGAAACCATAATTTAAGCAAGAGATTGTATAATTCGAACCAAAAACCTACGAATTGTGATGATCTGGTGCGATTGGCGATGCTGAAGCTATGGCATCTTTTTTTACAAATGCTTGTGGTGGCGGAGGCTACTGAGCGGCGGCCTGAAGCTTGTGGTGGTGGTGGCGGCGGCGGCCGGAAGCTTGTGGTGGTGGCGGCGGCCGGAAGCTTGTGGTGGTGGCGGCGGCGGCGGCTGGAAGCTTGTGGTGGTGGCGGTGGCGGCCGGAAGCTTGTGGTGGTGGCGGTGGCGGCCGGAAGCTTGTGGTGGTGGTGCTGGCGATTGGGCGGCACAGACTTGTGGTGGTGGCCGACGACTGAGCAGCGAAATGGTGGCGCAGACTTGTGGTGGTGGCTGGCGACTGAGCAACGGAAGCCTGTGGTGTTGACTTGAATTTTGAGGTTTATTGAATGCGCTGGACATCGATATCCTAAATCGTTTACGTCTTCTTATGACAAACAAATCGATGTAACTTTTAATGCACGCTAGTTTTTGAAAAAAAGTCTTCAAACATCCGTATGTTAGTTTTTAGATCACCGCTTTACTGCCACTTTACTGAATTTGTTGTATATATGTGTTATAAGAAAGACAAAAGAAACCATAATTCAACCAAGAGATTGTATAGTTTGAACCAAAAACCTACGATCTGTGATGATCAGGTGAGATTGGCGATGCTGAAGCTATGACATCTTTTTTTACAAATGCGTAGTCATGTAGTTGAACAGTACGTAGTTTATGGACTTCGGAGTAGCGGACCAGGTAGGATTTGATAGGCTTTTGACCAATATAACCGATATATCACTGACATTTGACCATTATTACCGATATATCACCGTTATTTAACCGATACGTCACTGAATTAAAATTGTTAAATTGCCATGTGTATAAATTCTGTATGATGTTAAAATTGCCGATATCTCACCGAGAGCTTATACTTGGGTATTAGAGTCTTGTTCTAGGAGCATAGCTTTTTAGTTTGTTTTGTTGCCCTTTGCATGTTATCGCTTGCTTATGTGTCTATATTATGATGTGTTATATGTTCTTTTTATACGTTTTCACCTATTTATTGTTTGATAGCTTTAAAAGGAATAGTTTGGCTTGATACGGTTGTTGTTTCTGTAGTTCATACTGTATAGACAAGTGAACATACCTTTGTGCTTTTCTCATAACATGCTCATCAAACATTTGAAACCTTATTGTTTTTTGTCTAATAACAGATATAAAGCAAGGTAGTGTGGTAACAATGGCTCAAGCAACCAACAAACCTGCTGTAGGCGGCTTTGTCAACAGTAACGTGGGGACTGCGCTCCATGCAAGAACCAACAAACCTGCTGTAGGCGGCTTTGTCAGCAGTAATGTGGGGACTAAGTTCCATTTAGCCGCCCCTTTTGTGCGTCTTAGTTTCAAGACATTTAAAGACCGTCCAGATGGTGTGACCATGAAGGTCGAAGATATGAACAAACAATTGAAGTTTCAAGTACGGGCAACAGGTGTGCCTAAGGAGATGGAGCTGGTGGATGCAGTAGATGGGGGCACTATTGTTCTTCTTCCAACGGTTATATAATTTTTAATTCCTAGTTAGATCTTCTTAGCTTTACTCTTAAATCAATATTGAAATGAGTTTTTTTTTTTTTTACTTCTCAGGAAGGGTCAGTTCCTAGTCAATGGACAGGCTACAGCTCTAGCGGCCAAGCCAATGGGGCTGGAGAAAAGTTACTTACCCTAACCAAAACCCGGGTCATCAACAGGCACACTGATATTGATGTCATGACAATGAAGGGCTTGGAACAGCATGACTCTTTCGTGGAGCCACTTGTGCATGCTGGTGTTGCTTACAAGATGATAGGGAGCTGGTCTGGCAGATCTATCGTTGTTCGTGAGGTCGACACGACGACAGTCATAGCGGAAGTATGATATACTCTTTATTTTTTTAATTGCTTTCGTATTACTGTTCTTGGTTTTAAAATGCGCGCATCATAGAATGCAGTGATGAGATCGCATCGCTTGTTGCGATTTCATGATGCGCACATCACATGATCTAGTTAATGTGGCGCCTTATGCAGTTGACCGGTATTTGAACAAATTAGATCTTTAATCAAACAATTTTGACTATAGATAACGAGAATATATTATACTTAGGTTTTAAAGGTTCACAAGTTAAAATATTAGCTATAAATAATTTTTTAAGTACTTTTAAATAAAGAACATCCTGCATACGTGATGTGTGCGCTTTGCACATTACGCATCGAGTTTTGGGATCAAAACGAATCGGATCGCTGCACGCATTTTAAAACCAAGTTACTGATTACCTGTTTCATTCTGTTGTTTATTGATTTGTTTTCATCACCATGGCATATGTTTGCAGATGTCTCAAGGAGCAGACAAAGACAGCTTTATTGTCGACGTTCATCCGAGCGCTAATGCTGTTTTTGTAGTTTCTCTTTTTGCCATTGCAAATGCAATGAAAAACATTGGTACATTCGACGGGGCTTCCTTTTCTTTTGGTTTGAAGATAGCTGGACATATTATTGCTGGACTTGCTTATGATGCAATAGGAGGTTGCGTTGGCGGCGATGCATGCGCTGAAGGGGGGTGTGCATGCTGCTGCTGCTGAACTCTATTCGTACATTCAACTCTGTCCCATACTGGATAATCTGCTGTTTGTTTGTCATTATTAATCACACGTGTTACCTGTGTGTTGTACTATCTATAGAACTATATGTGTGTTGTACTATCTAGAACTATAATGTTTGTTGTGCCTTTTAAGTTATGATGATTGGAAACTTGGTAATATTTTCGTTTGTTTGTGTTTATGATTCCAATTAATCCGTTGCATAGAAGTAACTTCACAGGTGTTGGTTTTCTTTTTGTTATAAATCTAGTCAATATGTTTAGGGGTGTAAACGAGCCAGGCCGAGCTTGAGCCTGACTAGGCTCGAGCTCGGCTTGTCATGTTTTTATGAAGCTTGAGCTTGGCTCGCGAGTAAAATCTAAAACTCAAGTTTGGTTCGACTCGGCTCAAGCTATTTTGAGAACAACCTCAAACAAAAGAGTTGAATGTACGAAAAGAGTTGATAACATCCGCGCGCGTTGCGGCGCGGGTACATATCAAACATCGAATAAATTTGTTCACACGTTATGTGATGAGTTAATTATATGAAAATACGTGTTTTGACGTATCTTATTGAACTCAATGCAGCCTATATAATCATTGCGATTGGATAAAAACATAAAGAAGTCAAATTTATAGCGTACAATTATAACATATTATATGTGGCCCGAGTCAACATAGACAATGTAACGGTTATAACGGAAATGTTGACTCATATAATCAAAAGATACTAATTAGAGCTTTAAAAAAGGAAAAAAAGAAACTGCAATTTGACTCCACTTGGATCAAAACAAAATTTACAAAATGTTCATAAAATGAAGAAAACATATTATATTTCACCTAACTCGTTTCCCAAAAAGTTTACGTCGAAAATACACCAACTCGAATTTATACCGAAACGTACATAAAAATATGTATGTAAAATTTGTTTTTTTAAACGTGAACGTATTATATTTAACCAGACTCGTTTCCATAAAAAGTTTACGTCGAAACATAGAGCAAATCGAATTTATATCGATACGTACATAAAAATATGCACATAATAATTAATTTTTCTTAAGTAAAGGAGATATAGCTATAAACTCGAAACAAATTAAAACGTACAAAAAAATAACTAAGTCGATCCAGTACCCGCGTGTTGCGACGCACTTGTCAATACAATAAAAAATATTTCAAAAGTTAAGGCATAATAAAAAAATAACCCAATGACAGATGTGGATAGTGGATGAAGTTTGATCGATATGGATTGTGGGCGCTAGGTTTTACTAAGAAGGTAAATCATCACCTTTTTGGGCCCATAAAAGATTAAATGTCCAAATTTTAAACTTCGCCCGGTACCGGTATACCGGTTTAAACCAGTATAACCCAATTCACCGGTGGTAAAACTTCTTTACCGTTCCCTCAATTTACCAGTATGACTTATGTGGGGCAAGCTTCTAGCATCTGGTTTAACCGTTCAACCGACCGGTTTAAACCTGTTTTTAAAACATTGGTAAATATATGGTTTGTAAAACAAAGAATGAAGAAAGTGACAATCCAAATATATAATTGGGGCGGGTGGGTCCGACTGTCCTGGGTTTATGGGCAATCGTGTTCGGCCCAAAGTTAAAGTAAGCCCAAATCATAAGAACAAACTAACAAACAGTATGTCAATCACAAAAATGCTTTGTTGAAAAGTCATTAATGGGCTGGGCCTCTACGATTATTTACTTTTGAGGTTGACCACTATTCACTCATGCTCAGGGCTGGGCTATTTGTTTACCTTTTAATGTGGCTCTAATGGTTTGGATTTTTTTACTGGTTGAGTTCAGCACTTAATGGTTCAAACTGTTTGTTTCGCGAGCAAATGTCTGAATGGTTTAGACATTTGCCTATGAATGGTTAAGCATTATACAGAGTCTGAATGGTTAAGACCTCTGATCTGAATTGGTCAGACATTTGTCTCTGAACGGTTAAGCATTATAATGGCTCTTAATGGTTCAGACCTCTTACTGGTTCAGCACTTAACCATTCAGAAGTTGTCAACCAGCCCCTCACTCTCTCACAGTTAGGGCTTGGGGCTGTGAAAAAAAATGCGTGTGTAATCTATAAATGAAAAATATCATAAAATGTATAAAAACATCTTCTCGTATGCTTTGCAAGTTCAAGAGGCGTATAATATATACATATTAAAAGTTTACAACATATTAATCTTTTTATTTCTTAAATTCACATTGACATGAAGGAATCTTTTTATTGATCTGTCCCTTGTATTCTTAGAATGTTTTCTTCAGAACGAGAATCCGACAATGTGGGTTCATGGAGCAGGTTCGAGAACAATGTTGGTTGTGCCAAGCAGCACGTACTACAGTTCTCAGGCTCAAAATTAGCAGCCCAATGGATTCAGGCAAGGTCAAAAGCAGCAACAGCCGCCGCCGCCTTCACATTGTTAAGATGAAGCCACTCTTAACTGCCCTAGTTAGCAGCTCGTGATGAAATGCCAAGGGGGTAAAGAAGGCCTTCTTTACCCCCTCCGCTACTCATTAAAGGCGACTTATAAGGGCTTAATGAGTTCTATGTTCTAATAAGACCTGATTTTATATTCTCAACTTTTTATTTTAATATTCTATATATTATTGAAAATAATGTTTTTATATTAAAACTACAAAAGTCTTTTGGCCAAAACAAGATGTATTTACTTGTAAAAGTATATATTCTTAAAAAACTCAAGTTAGTTTTAGAAGGCATACTTTATATAAATTAACATTTACATTACATAAAAAAATTATTTCAACTCGTAAAAAAGTTACATATTGGGCTAAGGGTCAGACTTTAGAACCGGACATTCGGGCCTCATAGGTCCTCGGACTGGGCCTAATGGCGATTTCAATCAAATGTTAGGAAATAGTATCTATCAGGCCTAACCAGGCTATAGGAACAAGACCTTTTCGGGCTCGGGCCCATGCCCGTTTATGCATTTCTAAGTAAAAAAAAAAGGGTAATTGCACGGTACCCCTGACCGCGGAAGGGATCTCCCTTCCCAGTTCACCACCCGACAAGGATCCCTGGCGGCAAATACCCATAGCCATCAAAGAGGGGTAAGAAACATGTTTCGAACCCGAGACCTCGAGTGTCCTCGGTCCGGCTTTAAAGCGGGTGTCGGTGGCCACCAAAGTGGCACTAATGGGAATTGAACTTGGGTCTCCATTGGAGAACCCAAGTCACTCCACCACTAGGCCACTTGTGGTGGTTATGCATTTCTAAGTAGAGATGGGCATAATCGGGTATTTTTAATACCCGGAACCGGGTACTACCCGTACCCGGGTACTAATAACAGTGAGTGGAACCGGGTACACTGAAGAACCGGGTCCGGGTTGAACCCGGGTAGAAGTAAAAAAAAAAGGTGTAACCGATGTATCCGGTTACGGGTATTGTCGAACCGGGTTCGGGTATTGTTTGGAACCGGGTATGTCGGGTACTGTCAGGAACCGGTTCTGTCGGGTATTTGAAATCAAAAAGCTGCAGAACACTGTTTGGAACCGGTTCCAACGGCTATAAGACCGTTGGAAACCGATTTAATATTAAAAAATCGGTTTGTTTCCTATAAAACCCCTAATTTTTACCCTTCACTCCCATTATTACCCAAGTTCTTCATTACCTTCAATTACTACTCCAAAAATTCATCAAACGAAGAGAGAATGGCATGCAACGACGAAGTTGTGATGGTTTTGTAAACCAAACGAAACCCGACTATTTGGAAGCACTTCGACTTGTGTTTGATGACCGACAACCATGAGATGGCTAGGTTGTCACACCCCGACCACGTAAAACAACAAAGCGTGGCGGAAACGTCGGGGAGTGTTGTAACAGAATTATCGTTTCATAACCATGGATACAAAAAGTGTTTCGTTTTATTGATAATATTAAACATTAACATTGTTTTAACACATGACAAACAAGTTTTATATCGACTATCATTGTTTTATGTCCCTAAGGCCTCGTCCAGATCCTATGTGACGCGTGCATCCTAGAACGTCAATCAAGCAACAATACCTGAAACATATGTAAAAACAAAGTCAGCAAAGAAATGCTGGCGAGTACATAGGTTTTATAAGAGTATCGGAATCATGGCTTGTTTTCATATATTGCAATACCTCAAAAACCTTGTTTTTAAAAAGTGTATAATATTGCAACATGATTAACCAACTCAAATCAAGATGGTTATAATTTATAAAATTTCGTAGCCATGATTCTTAACCCAAAAGCTTTTTGTTTTTAGAAAACCATCTTGTAAAACATCTCGTATAAACTCGTTAATAAAACTCGTACATTATTTCAAAAACATCGTTGAGTGACATCGTTTCAATATCGTTTACCCAAGTGAACTAAATAACGCCACGGTATGTAATATGTTGAAAACACTTATATATAAGAAGTACCAGCGGCGTATCTACCATGTTTTCACCACATTACACCCGTCCCGTTATCTAAACACTAGCCAAAAACCAATCGTTTAACATCGTTTCCAAATCGTTTCCAAATCATCACCAAATCGTTTACTCGTTTAAATCATCCTCGTTTTAATTGTGAAAACTTATATATGGTTGTCTCATTAATAACATTCAAACCTTTGTGACTCGTTCATCGTTCAACTCGTTCTTGCATTAACAAACCTCCAAAGGGTAAGTTAACAATCATCAGATTCAGTCGTTACCCACAACACCCACACATAACCATGGGTATAGTGCAATAACGGGATTTGTCATATCCTATGGTACCATAACCTAATACTGGTCGGCTTGATCAATGCTAATGAATGTCGTTCGTTATGTAACTACAACGAACAAGTTCGTTCACATTATCGAAATCGTTAATAGTTTAGTATAAATCGTTCTATTCGTTTTTGAAATCATCGTTTAAACCTTGAAAACATTTTGTACATATGAATCACCCCAAAACAATTGAAAACAGTAAAATAGAGGAACTATGTACTCACATGTAGTGCAAGGTATCCTCAATCAATAGTACTTCAACAAACTCGAGTAAACCAGAGAAATCAAGCAGCACCTAGTAATTGAATCACTAGTCAAACAATCGACGCCTAAATCGGAAGATCGGACAGAATGAGGTCTTGTAAACCAAGTGAGTGTTGGAACTCATGTGATATGGTTTAACAAAGTCTACATTCTAGATCGGAACCTAACCTAAGTGCTTTCGACCCATCGCGACCCATTAAGGTAGCTTACGCTTGTATGCACGGTCCACGATCTCCACGGGTTTCTCGACAAAGTGCATTGTTTCATCGATTCGAATCTCGTCGAGAGGAATGTGTAGATCAGCGTCAACTAAACATTTTCGCAGATTGGACACGTGAAAAGTCGGGTGAATATTTCCAAGCTCTGGAGGTAGCTCTAGACGATAGGCAACCTTTCCAATTCTTTCCACAATCTTAAATGGTCCCACATATCGAGGTGCAAGTTTTCCTTTCTTTCCAAGGTGAAACCTTGAGTAGGACACGATCTCCGACTTGAAATTCTAAGGGCTTGCGTCCCATATCCGCATAACTCTTTTGACGGTTTCGAGCTGTCACAAGATTATCGCGGATTTTCTTGATTTTGTCTGTTGTTTCCAGAACGAGCTCAGGTCCAGTAAGCTGAGCTTCACCGGTCTCGTTCCAACAGACAGGTGAACGACATTTTCGACCATAGAGAGCTTCGAATGGCGCCATGTTAATGCTAGTATGATAACTATTGTTGTAAGAGAACTCGATCAGTGGAAGATGAGAATCCCAATTACCACCAAAGTCTATCACGCATGCTCTAAGCATATCCTCCAAAGTTTGAATCGTCCTCTCAGATTGACCATCTGTTTGGGGATGATAAGCAGTGCTTAGATTCAGTTGGGTTCCCAAAGCAGATTGCATGACCTTCCAGAAATGAGATGAAAATCGAGCATCATGATCAGAGATGATATCCAAGGGCACACCATGTCGTGTCACAATCTCATCAACATAAATCTTTGCAAGTTTATCAGCAGATAGATCCTCGCGAATCGGAATGAAATGAGCTGATTTCGTTAATCGGTCGACAATAACCCAGATAGCATCATGACCTTTAGACGTACGCGGTAACTTAGTGATGAGATCCATCGCAATGTTCTCCCACTTCCAAACCGGTATCTCTGGTTGTACAAGCAAGCCAGAAGGTCGTTGATGTTCGGCCTTGACTTTGAGACAAGTTAGGCATTTCGATACATACAAGGCAACATCCTTCTTCATACCAGGCCACCAGCACCGAGTACGAAGATCCTTGTACATTTTATCAGCACCAGGATGGATAGAATATCGAGACTTATGAGATTCGTCCATTACCAAGGTGCGAAGATCGTCTTGTTTCGGAATCCACAATCGATCCATAAAATAGAGCAAACCATCGTCTTTGGCTTCGAGCTTAAGCTCAAGTTGACGTGGTAATTCCATACCCATCAAATTTTGTGAAACACAAAATTGTTGAGCTTGAAGGACACGAGATTGAATATCAGATAGAGTTCGAACAGAAAGAAGCTTGACTCGTTCTTTTCGACTAAGCGCATCAGCTACGACATTCGCCTTACCAGGATGGTAGCGAATCTCGCAATCATAGTCGTTCAAGAGTTCAACCCAACGTCGTTGCCTCATATTCAGCTCTTTCAGATTAAGAATATACTGGAGACTTTTGTGGTCTGTGAAAACCACACACTTTGTTCCATAGAGGTAGTGTCTCCAGATTTTAAGCGCGAAAACCACAACTCCTAACTCAAGATCATGAGTCGTATAGTTCTTCTCGTGAACTTTCAGCTGTCTAGATGCATATGCAATAACCTTACCTCGTTGCATAAGGACGCAACCAAGGCCTAAGTTGGACGCATCGCAATAGACAACGAAATCATCGCTTCCCTCGGGCAGAGATAGAACAGGAGCATCACATAGCTTCTGTTTCAGTGTTTGAAACGCTTCTTCTTGCTTGGGTCCCCACTCAAAAGGCTTATTCTTCTGAGTCAAAGCAGTGAGTGGAACCGCGATCTTCGAGAATTTAGAAATGAATCGACGATAATAACCAGCAAGACCAAGAAAAGATCGAATCTCTGTAGGTGTCGTCGGCGTATTCCAGTCCTCAATAGCAACAATCTTGGATGGATCCACATGAATACCCTGCTCGTTGACTATATGACCCAAGAACTGAACTTCTTTAAGCCAAAATTCACACTTGGAGAATTTAGCAAAAAGTTGTTCCTTCTTAAGGAGTTCCAAGGTCAAACGAATGTGTTGCTCGTGATCGGCTCGAGACTTCGAATAAATGAGAATATCGTCGATGAACACAATGATGAACTTGTCTAAATAAGGTTTACAGACCCTATTCAATAAGTCCATGAATATAGCTGGTGCATTCGTCAAACCAAAAGGCATGACAGTGAACTCGTAATGCCCATATCTTGTACGGAAAGCAGTTTTGGGAATATCTTCTTCGAGAACACGAAGTTGATGATACCCAGAACGCAGGTCGATCTTGGAAAAGCATGAAGCACCTTCCAGCTGGTCGAAGAGATCATCAATTCGAGGTAGGGGATATCGATTCTTGATGGTAAGCTTATTAAGCTCACGATAATCGATACACATTCGAAAAGATCCATCTTTCTTTTTCACAAAGAGAACAGGAGCTCCCCAAGGCGAAAAGCTCGGACGGATGAATCCTTTATCAGACAACTCTTGAAGCTGTTTCGATAACTCTTGCATCTCCGACGGTGCAAGAGGATAAGGTGCTTTCGCAATCGGGTTGGCATTGGGTACAAGGTCAATATGAAACTCAACTTGACGAACTGGAGGCAAACCAGGCAGTTCATCAGGAAACACCTCTGGATAATCCCGAACAATCGGAATATCCTGAATACTCTTGCTCTTGCCTTTCTCCTCAGTGATATGTGCCAGGAAAGCAACATATCATTTTCGCAAATAACTTTAGGCTTTCGTACACAACATAAGCTTCAATCCACCAGATGGTTTCTCGCCACGAACTTCCAGAACATCGCCAGACGAAAGAGGATTACGAACAATCTTATCGAAACAAACCACCTCAGCATGATGTTTGGTCAACCAATCCATCCCAACAATAATATCGAAACTCCCAAGTTGCATCGGTGTGAGGTCAATAGGAAAAAGATGGTTATCAAGGTTCAATTGACAATCACGAATAACAGAATCAAGAACAAGAGGTTTACTAGTAGCAACTTCGACATATAAAGGTTTCCTCAGTTTAGTTCTAGGTATCGCAAGTAAAGGTTCAAAAGAGAACGAAACAAAACTTCTATCGGCACCAGAATAAAAAAGAATAGATGCAGGTCGATTGTTAACAAGAAACGTATCATTGACAACTTCGTTGTCAGCCCTCGCTTCGTTGGCATTCAAATTGTACGCTCGTCCACGAGCGGGATTTACATTCGCGTTGACATTCACATTCGGATTCGCATTTGCATTCGCCAACCTCGGACAGCTGTTGCGGAAGTGACCAAACTCTCCACAATTGAAACATGAACCCGGTGGGAATCTAGCAGCATTCCTCTGAACTAGAGCTTGATTCTGAACAATCTGATTCTGACCCAAACGACAGATGTTGGCCAGATGCCCAAGCTTACCACACGTTGTGCATTGCTTACAAGCTTGCTGTGCAACATGATGACCGTTGCAGCGAGCACAATGAGGTGCGGTACCAGCAGACACTTTCTTCGCAGGCGGTTGAGCCGGCGGGTTCTGAGGATTCTGAGCTGTAACTGCAAAATTCTGAGCACCCTTTCGCTTTTTCGACTTCTTCGACGACTCACCTTTCTTACTCTTACCCTTTTCCTTGACAAAATCGGTTGACTTCTTCTTATCACCCTTGCGGGTAAGTTTACCCTTCTTGACTTGAGACTCAGTCAGGGTAGCAGACAACTCGATCGCGTGACGAACAGTAGTTGGATTAATGCCAGTCACAATATCCTGTATGGAATCGGGTAAACCATCGATATACCTCTCTCGATTGCTTTCTCCAGAGGGGTAACCATGGTGGGACACAATAGACTGAGTTCTTCAAAACGATCCGTGTACGCACGGTGTTCAGCCCCATCTTGCTTTAAATCGTCAAACTCTCGCTCCAAAGCCCGAACTTCGTGACGGGGACAAAACTCCTTCATCATGAGAGCCCGAAGCTCTTCCCATGTTTGTGCCAACGCCACTTCGGCACCCCTATCGCGCATAATACCATTCCACCAGGTAAGCGCTCGCTTCTCAAACACGCTCGAAGCAAACTCAACCTTACGCGCATTCGGACACTGCACATGTCTGAATGTGCTCTCGATACTCTCAAACCACTGCAGGAGCGCAGTTGCTCCTTGCGACCCAGAAAACTTAAGCGGCTTCGCAGAATTGAAGTTCTTGAAATTACACGGTGCATTATTGTTGTTGTTGTTGTATATCTCGTGGACTTGGGTCACAACACCGGGAAGCACAGCAGCCACTTGCTGAGAGACCAGGGCTGCGATTTCTTCAATAGTAAAAGATTGTGCTTCACGTCGAGGAGGCATTGTCTAACAAGGAAACAGGAGAATCGAGTGAGGTTGAAAATTAGGAAAAACAAAAGAGGTACCGACAAAACACAAGGAAGGCGATCATTTGTTTGTTACCTCGAACAAACAAACGACACGCAGTGACTAATCAAAGTAAATAGGTCAGAAATAATGTATCGCGAAGACATGCTCGCCTATAAGTGAACACTCACCCCAAGAGTTCCCAGGTAAGAGTGACTGGTCCGATTATGTGGATTTGTACGAACACTCTAGCCTTAGACAGAAAACTCAGGGTACAGGCATTCACTCTTCCAGTTTGCACGTGTTCACATTATTTAGACCCAAACTTTGACGAGATTATGAAAACTTAAAGGGTTCAAAACCATATAATAGAGGGTTCAAAACCTAGTAATCAATCATCCTATAACAGATGATTAGTTTTCGAAGCGGGTTCGAAAATTGTGTTCTCGTTGTGGTTATCACCTAAGGATAGGTGACGATTTTGTTTTAAAAAAATCTAAACGCAAATAAACTTGCGTTGGGGTACAAGAAGTTATAGTCTAGGTCAAAGCATTACTAATAACCTAATTCCCTATAACCATTGGCTCTGATACCAACTCTTCTGTCACACCCCGACCACGTAAAACAACAAAGCGTGGCGGAAACGTCGGGGAGTGTTGTAACAGAATTATCGTTTCATAACCATGGATACAAAAAGTGTTTCGTTTTATTGATAATATTAAACATTAACATTGTTTTAACACATGACAAACAAGTTTTATATCGACTATCATTGTTTTATGTCCCTAAGGCCTCGTCCAGATCCTATGTGACGCATGCATCCTAGAACGTCAATCAAGCAACAATACCTGAAACATATGTAAAAACAAAGTCAGCAAAGAAATGCTGGCGAGTACATAGGTTTTATACGAGTATCGAAATCATGGCTTGTTTTCATATATTGCAATACCTCAAAAACCTTGTTTTTAAAAAGTGTATAATATTGCAACATGATTAACCAACTCAAATCAAGATGGTTATAATTTATAAAATTTCGTAGCCATGATTCTTAACCCAAAAGCTTTTTGTTTTTAGAAAACCATCTTGTAAAACATCTTGTATAAACTCGTTAATAAAACTCGTACATTATTTCGAAAACATCGTTGAGTGACATCGTTTCAATATCGTTTACCCAAGTGAACTAAATAACGCCACGGTATGTAATATGTTGAAAACACTTATATATAAGAAGTACCAGCGGCGTATCTACCATGTTTTCACCACATTACACCCGTCCCGTTATCTAAACACTAGCCAAAAACCAATCGTTTACCCAAATCGTTTAACATCGTTTCCAAATCGTTTCCAAATCATCTCCAAATCGTTTACTCGTTTAAATCGTTTAAATCGTCCTCGTTTTAATTGTGAAAACTTATATATGGTCGTCTCATTAATAACATTCAAACCTTTGTGACTCGTTTATCGTTCAACTCATTCTTGCATTAACAAACCTCCAAAGGGTAAGTTAACAATCATCAGATTCAGTCGTTACCCACAACACCCACACATAACCATGGGTATAGTGCAATAACGGGATTTGTCATATCCTATGGTACCATAACCTAATACTGGTCGGCTTGATCAATGCTAATGAATGTCGTTCGTTATGTAACTACAACCAACAAGTTCGTTCACATTATCGAAATCGTTAATAGTTTAGTATAAATCGTTCTATTCGTTTTTTAAATCATCGTTTAAACCTTGAAAACATTTTGTACATATGAATCACCCCAAAACAATTGAAAATAGTAAAATAGGGGAACTATGTACTCACATGTAGTGCAAGGTATCCTCAATCAATAGTACTTCAACAAACTCGAGTAAACCAGAGAAATCAAGCAGCACCTAGTAATTGAATCACTAGTCAAACAATCGACGCCTAAATCGGAAGATCGGACAAAATGAGGTCTTGTAAACCAAGTGAGTGTTGGAACTCATGTGATATGGTTTAACAAAGTCTACATTCTAGATCAGAACCTAACCTAAGTGCTTTCGACCCATCGCGACCCATTAAGGTAGCTTACGCTACTTTAACGCATCGTGCGCCCAAATGCGCGTTTGAGACGTCTAACTAGTCCTATGACAAGTATTATATGCCAAAACATGTTTAAATATGTTACATAATTAGTTACGTGACAAAAGTTTAGGTTACATATGCTTATTTACCAATTATGCATGAAGAGGGTATTCTGGTAATTTACCTATGGCATATAATCTACTTATCATACAACTACCTAAACTAGGTGACCATAAGGTATAACCTCGGAAGGTTATTCCCTAAGCGACTATGGTCACTAAACATGTTTGGTCGGATCCTAAAGATCGACCAAACGGGTCGTGTTCGAAAGTCTAAGCGGGTGTTTAGTCCGCTTGACTTACGACTCTACACAAGCACTAAACTAAAAAGTGACGAGCTAAACATGCTAGAACATGTTTAGTTAAGTTAGAAAACAGGTTTTGATATCAAAACAAACGGTTTTGATATCCTAGTGTAGTTTGGTTACAAAATACGCGTAAATGCGTATTTTGGCCGAAACTACGACTCGTCACTGAGCCTAGATAACGTGGTAATCAGTAGGTATAGTCACTAGGGACTACAACCATCGTGATTACGCTCACGTTATGAAGTTCGAACGAACTTCGTGTTGACCATAAACTGGTCAAAGCAGAAAGTCAAACGCAATTTGACTTTAACGATAAACACGAAAGAAAAGAACGAAAGAACACTTACAGAAGGTCCCCGCAAGCTCTTGATCCGATTTACTCTCAGGTATGAAGCATAAACTTCAACTTAGAGAGCCAAAAATCAGATTCAAGTGTGAGTTTGCAAGGAATGAAGGTGGGTATTTATAGGAATTCTAGAACCGTTAGGATCGTTCCTCGAAAACTGAGCTTTGATCTGGACCTTACATGTGTGCCCATGGTTTTCTAAAACCATGGGAGCTCCTAATAATGGACTAGGTTCATTGAATACCAACCCATGGTTTTGCAAAACCATGGGTTAAAACCACAACACTTCAAAATGGACTAGGTTCATTGAATCTGGTCAGAAATTTCAAAAATGGTCCCTGCACTTGTAAAACTTGATTTTTTTGCATTTTTAAGCCCCGTTAACCCCATTTCAAGGCTCTAAAATAAAGCTAAAGTATAGGGAACTCAAAACATGCTCAAAAGTATATCGGATGTCGGTTCGTTTGGTCGTACGGTTGCGTTATTCGCTTAATTACGACGGAAGTCATAACGAACGCAAAAACGATCCAAATTAAGTGACGAATGGAATTTTATCATGCCAAACACTAAAATAAAATATTTTAATGCTTACATAAATTTTTGTATGTCCGGACATATTCAGAACGTAAGATATGCGCGAAAATGCAAACTTGTGCACTTTTTGACGCTTTTAGTCCCTATTGATCAATAAAGTTTATTTTAGCATACCGAACCCCTCAAAGCCTATTTCTAAGCTATGTAAAGGTTATTTAGGGTATGTTTAACTTATGATCAAGTTCCGGAATATTCATTACTATACAAATCGGTATAGTTTCACAGTTTGACACAAATAGTCCCTGCGATCGAACAAACTTGATTTCAACACACCAAACCATTCAAAACTTATTTCTAAGTTATGTGGGGGTTATTTAAGGTATGTTAAGCCTATGTCACTATTCCGGAGTGTTTGTCGCGTTATACTGACTGCGTTTACGCACCAGTTTGCGTATAACCTTCCAAAACGCGATTTAAAGCTTGCAATCGGAATCGAATCGAATTGAAAAATCACCAAACACAAATACACACATAGAAACACCAAAACACATATAATAACACCAAAGCACATTATTTTATTAATAATCATCATTGTTTTACATCGTACATCGATTACAGAACACAGTTGTCACATAGGTGCAAGGGTTGTGGAAAGTTTATGAAAGCGGCCGCCAACTCGACTCTAAAGAAACACACCGAACGCCATTGCCTCGTGACCAAGGCGAAAAACGAAAAGGGTGAAGGATTCGGTTCCTCAAATGTTTAGGTTGTTGTGTAATGTTTAGTTAAGTTAAGTTTGTTATGTTTAGTTAAGTTAGGTTTGTTAAGTTTAGTTAAGTTATGATGTAATCGGTTCCTTTGAAATAAATAAACGGTGTGTTTTAGTAACGGGTTATAAAAAAAAACTAAAATTAATAAATCACATCAAGATCAAGTTCTTAAACACTAACCGGTTTTCCAGAATTAAAAAAAAACCGGTTTACAGTAACCGGCTAATAACCGGGTACAACGGCTAGTAACCGGTTCCAACAGAAAGTAACCGGTTCCAACGGTAATATTTAGCATTTAATGCGTTTTGCAACCCCCAAAATCGATCCTAACGGCTAGTAACCGGTTCTAACGGTAACATATTACCGGGTACAATGGAACCGAGTACTGGAGGAACCGGGTACTACCCGTTTATTATGAGAAAAAATGGATCCGGGTAAGAACCTCTGGGTTTTTTGAACCTGGACCCGGTTCTCCTATGTATCGGGTTGGACCTGGAACCGGTTCCGGGTCGGCTCTACGGGTTCGGATTTGGAACCGGGTATTTTGCCCATCTCTATTTCTAAGTATTCTTACAGTCTCAGTGGGGCTGACTAGCCATTTTCTCAACCAGTGTCGCGTATTCATGCATTTCTAAGTATTCATTTGTCTTGTTTTTCATAAATAATTATTTTGACTGCTAATGTTATAAAAGTGATCTAACTTTGAACAAAAACAAAAAAAGAAGAAGAAGGTTGTATGCATCAAAAACAACTTTTGGCGATTTGTTCATCATTTGATATGTTCAAAAGTAAAAGGTGTAGGAGTTGTGACCTATAATTTACATGGAACTACTAAAACAAACTCTATATATTCTTCAGGTTTTTGCAAAGAATGTTAAGGATCATGTGGTTCTATCGGAAGCAAGCAGGGGCGGAACTATGTTGAGTCAGGGGGACTTAAAATTTCTGTTTTTAGTGTTATACGTGTGTGAAAATCCCGACCGCTCCCCATAAAATTTTGGAATCGCCACCCTTGAACTCGTAGATTCTGTATGAACTCGCTGGATCTGGGCCCCCATAAAAATTTCTTGCAATATTTTCTCCGACCAGTGGCGGAGCTGGCTCTGCACATCTGCTACCAACATAAAAATATACAGGCCTAAGTGGTTAAAATCGCTAAAACGTTTTGACCATAACCGCTCATTTTATAACGTTTTGAGTCCATTTTTAACACTTGTAATTTTGATTTTGGACTCAAGTGGTTAAAATCACTAAAACACGGGGACTCGAAACGTTATAAAATGAGCGGTTAGGGACTCGGAGCGTTAAACTTTTTGATTTTGAACTCAAGTAGGTAAAATCACTAAAACACAGAGGCTCAAAAAGTAATTTACTCCATTATTTAATTTGCGGAGATACATTTCTTATAATCTATCTACTTAATAAAAGAAACCAATTTTTGGACACGTGTCATTTATTGAAGGCATCCTCAAATCTATACTTAACTTATATTAACTAAATAAATAATAAATTAATATTAAATATTATCATACTTTAATAAAATATTATCCTCAAATCTAAATTGTTAATTTAATATAAATAATAAATTAATATTAAATGTTATCCTAATTTATTTAAAATATAACTTTTTTTATTATTTGGTATACAAAATTATATTTATTCAACTCGTGTAAAACGCGGGGTTTTTAAAAATAATTTTTTTTATTATTTACTATTCAAAGTTACATTCATATAACCCGTGTAATACACGAAGTTTTTAAAGATATAACTTTTTTATCATTTGCTATGTGAAATTAGATTTATTCAACACGTGCAATACACGGGGTTTTTTAAGGATATAAATTTTTTTATTATTTGGTAGATTTTTCTACCCGACTATACATGGGTTTTTTAAAGATACGACGTTTTTAATATTTAATATACAAAATTACATTTATTTAATCTGTGTAATACACATGGTTTTTAAAGATATAACTCTTTTTAGATCTATTCAACATGTGTAATACACGGGGTTTTAAGGATGTATTTTTTTTATTTGGTAGATTTATTCAACCCGATTATACACGGGTTTTTTTTAAAGATACGACGTTTTTAGTATTTAGTATACAAAATTATATTTATTTAATCTGTGTAATACACATGGTTTTTTAAGATATAATTTTTTATTATTTGATATATAAAATTATATTTATTTAACCCGTACAATATACGGGGTTCATAAAGATATAACTTTTATTATTTAATATATAAAATTACATTTATTCAACCCGTGTAATACATCGGGTTCTAACCTAGTATGCTATACAAAAGAAGGCAACAAGTATTAATGGATCTCTAGGCTATAATTAGTACCTCAAATTTGTTTCATCAAAAAATAATATATGTAAAAATGAAAACTCGTAAAAAACAACTTTACATATATTATTTTTGATGCATTTGTAATGGCGTTTGACATACTTTTGTATATTATAAAAAAAAAATTAGTTTGATTTTCCTTTTTCATATAACCCGACCCGGCCCAATCCGAACCGAACGAGACCAAAAAAAAGTTATTATATGATGACAGAAAAACGACCCCTAAAAATTTCCGCACCCCATGAAAAAAATTTCCGAATCCGCCACTGGGAGAAGGGCTACAAGAGTGGAGAATCAGTATGCAAATGGCGCGTATATTGTAGGGATGCTTCAGATCCTAAGGAGGTACTACCAACAATAATTATAATGATAATAAAACATAATAATATTATCTTACATGAATATTTGTTTCGTTTATGTCATAAAACTAATCATAAAACTGTTTATATGCATATGAACGGAAAGTTTTTGTTAGTTATAATCAAGTTAAATTTTTCATCTTACCCCAACTTTAAGAAATATTTAAGTTATAAACGCCGCCACTATGTAGTCATGCTACAAATACTTAGTGTTGGATACTCCGTATTTGTGAATTGATATATTAGTTGTCTTAGCAAGATTGTATTAAAATTAAATTACGTGAAACCCGTCACGCAACGAGATGAATCAATGAAATATTAAACATGAAAACGCTGATTTACTTTCAGAGATCGTGAATCAACTATGTGGTTATGGTTCGGTTAATTTTATGGTTAACGGTTCGGTTTTTTATATTCGGTTATGGTCTGGTTTTTGCATACCCTTAACTTACTTAGTCCCCTTCAAAACTGAGTAATTTGAGGTAGAAGTGCACAAAATAACCTGTTAATTAACCGTAACCGGTTATTAATCGAAACCGATCATTAACCGATACTGAAACTGGTTAATAATCGCTCGAGGAATAACTGGTTAAAGTAAAAAAAAAAAAATCAATTTAACCGGTTCGTGCACCTCTAATTTGAGGTGACAATTATATTCGGTTTTAGTTTTATCATGTAGTTTGGGACTTGGGTATTTAAGTATTGGCCCCATCCACGGCTAGAAAAATAGAGAAACTTTAGACTATTTCTGAGCCCAGTCCTTTCACACACATTACAGGCCCAAACCATATTTTTTTTTTGAGTAAATTTCAAAGTTCGTCCTTTATGTATGTCTAAAATATCAAAGTATGTCCTTTGTCTTTAATAACCTCAGAAAACATCCTTAATGTTTGAAAAACCAATCAGGTTATGTCCTTTAGTCATAACACAATTAGTTTTCATGGTTAAAGTTGACTAAGTCAACCCCACATAAGGGTATTTTAGTCATTTTATCCTAAATATTATAATAAATAATCATAAACCCAATAAATAAAATAATTTAATAACAAAAACAGAAATAAATTATATATATCCTCTCTCTCTCTCACACACACTTTGCACACACTCTGTCTCTCTCTCTAAAACACACACACACACTCTCTTCTCTCTCTCTCTCTTTAACACCATCATCTGCCACCATGAAGCCGACAACAGGTTCACCGGCGACAGCAGGTTCACCGGCGACCATGGCACCACCACCCTCACTCCAGACCACACCACCCCCACACCATAACCTGGATCTCCGAAACCAAAACCGCCACACCAAAGCCACATATCTCCGATTGAAGATCTGAAAAATGAATCGGGCTTTTGGAAGATGGTGGCAAAGGAATCGGGCTTTTGGAAGCCACAGATCTCCGATTGTTGACCTAAATATGAGAGTGACCACACCTGAAACTGAACCGAGCCGCTGCCGATTCTCACCAGAAAACCAGGCAAGCTGGAGAACACAACCTCCGCCGTGACTCCACTGCCGCCGCCGGACTCCGTCGCCGCCGCTCTCTCCCTCTCTCTCTCTCTTCTCGATTGTTCTCTCTCTCTCTCTCTCCTCTGCTCACCATCTTCCGATCCATCCGTCGCTCACCACCACCCGACAGTGGTGGTGGTGGTCAGTCTTGCCAACAGAAGAGGGGGGGCTGGTAGGTGGGTGTTGTCGGGAAAAAAGCTGTAATTGTGACATCTTTGAAAGATGGAGAAGAAGATGGTGAGGTTTTAGGTTTTAGGGTTTGTATAAGATATGTGAAATCGCAGATCTGTTGGGAAAGAGGATAGGCGTCACCGGATACGAACTGGACAAATCAACTAGTAAATTCAAAGTGTTCTTCAACGACACCTGCAGCTTCTGGTTAGAAGGTAGCGTATGATCTGGAATATAAATCGACTATCGGAGGAACCATTTCGAAAGGTAGGTTGATGGATCTTGCTGGAGTTAGTGTGGAGGTGTTGTTCCTTTGGCTGAATATTGTTGAGTTTTATGTTAGTGATTGTGAGCTATGGTTTTCGGCTGGAATTGCTTCTGATAGTTTTCCGATTCGGAATTTTGAAATGTGTCCGCAGTGTGGGTGTGGGATGGATTGTGATGGTGTTGTTGGTAGTGATCGGGGTAAGGGAGTAGATGGATTGATGCTGATGATGGTTGACGGTTTATGGTGTAGATGGTTGTAGAAGAGGGATGTAAAGAAATATAGGTAGAGAGTGGGTTCTAGAAGAGGGATGTTCAGAGAGAGAGAGAGAGAGAGAGAGAGAGAGAGAGAGAGATCTGCGTTCAGAGAGAGAGAGAGAGAGATATCTGAATTTTTTATAATTTTTTTAGTATTTAGGGTAAAATGACCAATATACCCTCATGTGCTTCTCACATGACCTGAATTAACTGGGAAAACAAACTAGGTTTAGGGTAAAGGACATAACCTGATTGGTTTTTCAAACATTAAGGATGTTTTCTGAGGTTATTAAAGACAAAGGACATACTTTGATATTTTAGACATACATTACTTTGAAATTTACTCTTTCTTTTTTTAACAAAACCCTAATTGTCAATGTATATAAACAAGTAAAAGTAAAGAACAGATGAGATGACAGCGCCACCACCCACATAAACCCTAATTGTCAGTGTATATAAACAAGTAAAGAAGCGTCTCCTCCCACATGCATGGCCACATTCCGTTACCCTTATCATCGGATTTTTCTTTGTTGAAAAACCCACTCCACATCCTTGGTTGATATGTCAAAACTTTACTGCAACAACGGCGAAGGTCGGCCACTGGAATCGTTTGTTGGTAGCGGGATTCTTCACAGCAATGACGTGGCAAGAGGACGAATACGAGGTTCGGTTGCCGGGGTGTTGTCGAAACCAACTCGCCTGCTTTATGTTTTGGTTGTTAAGAAAACCGGGAGCTAATGAAACGAGGTCTTCTAAGATAAAGAGAAGGGGATCAATCTGGGTTTTGATGATTCTTCTAGTTCAGCTCTCGCTCGGCTCAGTTACTTATTTCAAAAGTCGTTTTGCCGGTTTATAATCCCAAAGTAGTGATGGGCATAAACCCACACTCATCCAGAACCGGTTGTTGACTTTGTTTACCAAAACCGGACCCGGATTCAACCCGGTTCCCGTGCTGAAATAACCCATTGTACAATACAAAAAAGCCCATTCCAAAGCCCAAGTTCAATCCCAATTGTTTGCAGCTCCGTTAACGAAGCCCAACCCTCATTTACCCTACTTGAGACTCATTTTCAATTCATTTCACAACACCGGTGCGGTGATTCTGCATTGCATTGGAGTTGCTTACGTCACTGTTTTCCGTCTGTCGTCCGGCCGCCGTCTAAGCAAAAAAAGGTTCGTTATCGTGTATCCTAAATCGTTTACATCTTCTTATGACGAGCAAGTCGATGTAACTTTTACCGCACGTTAATTTTTGAAAAAAAGTATTCAAACATCAGTATGTTAGTTTTTAGATCACCGCTTTACTTAATTTGTATATATGTGTTATAAGAAAGACAAAAGAAACCATAATTTAACCAAGAGATTGTATAATTCGAACCAAAAACCTACGAATTGTGATGATCAGGTGCGATCGGCGATGCTGAAGCTATGACATCTTTTTTTACAAATGTTTGTGGTGGCGGCGGCGGCGGCGGCCGGAAGCTTGTGGTGGTGGCGGCGGCGGCCGGAAGCTTGTGGTGGTGGTGGCGATTGGGCGGCACAGACTTGTGGTGGTGGCCAACGACTGAGCAACGGAAGCCTGTGGTGTTGAATTGAATTTTGAGGTTTATTGAATGCGCTGGACATCGATATCCTAAATCGTTTACGACTTCTTATGACAAACAAATCGATGTAACTTTTAATGCACGTTAGTTTTTGAAAAAAAAAAGTCTTCAAACATCAGTATGTTAGTTTTTAGATCACCGCTTTACTGCCACTTTACTGAATTTGTTGTATATATGTGTTATAAGAAAGTAAAAGAAACCATACTTCAACCAAGAGATTGTATAATTTGAACCAAAAACCTACGATCTGTGATGATCAGGTGAGATTGGCGATGCTGAAGCTATGACATCTTTTTTTACAAATGCGTAGTCATGTAGTTGAACAGTACGTAGTTTATGGACTTCGGAGTAGCGGACCAGGTAGGATTTGATAGGCTTTTGACCAATATAACCGATATATCACTGACATTTGACCATTATTACCGATATATCACCGTTATTTAACCGATACGTCACTGAATTAAAATTGTTAAATTGCCATGTGTATAAATTCTGTATGATGTTAAAATTGCCGATATCTCACCGAGAGCTTATACTTGGGTATTAGAGTCTTGTTCTAGGAGCATAGCTTTTTAGTTTGTTTTGTTGCCCTTTGCATGTTATCGCTTGCTTATGTGTCTATATTATGATGTGTTATATGTTCTTTTTATACGTTTTCACCTATTTATTGTTTGATAGCTTTAAAAGGAATAGTTTGGCTTGATACGGTTGTTGTTTCTGTAGTTCATACTGTATAGACAAGTGAACATACCTTTGTGCTTTTCTCATAACATGCTCATCAAACATTTGAAACCTTATTGTTTTTTGTCTAATAACAGATATAAAGCAAGGTAGTGTGGTAACAATGGCTCAAGCAACCAACAAACCTGCTGTAGGCGGCTTTGTCAACAGTAACGTGGGGACTGCGCTCCATGCAAGAACCAACAAACCTGCTGTAGGCGGCTTTGTCAGCAGTAATGTGGGGACTAAGTTCCATTTAGCCGCCCCTTTTGTGCGTCTTAGTTTCAAGACATTTAAAGACCGTCCAGATGGTGTGACCATGAAGGTCGAAGATATGAACAAACAATTGAAGTTTCAAGTACGGGCAACAGGTGTGCCTAAGGAGATGGAGCTGGTGGATGCAGTAGATGGGGGCACTATTGTTCTTCTTCCAACGGTTATATAATTTTTAATTCCTAGTTAGATCTTCTTAGCTTTACTCTTAAATCAATATTGAAATGAGTTTTTTTTTTTTTTACTTCTCAGGAAGGGTCAGTTCCTAGTCAATGGACAGGCTACAGCTCTAGCGGCCAAGCCAATGGGGCTGGAGAAAAGTTACTTACCCTAACCAAAACCCGGGTCATCAACAGGCACACTGATATTGATGTCATGACAATGAAGGGCTTGGAACAGCATGACTCTTTCGTGGAGCCACTTGTGCATGCTGGTGTTGCTTACAAGATGATAGGGAGCTGGTCTGGCAGATCTATCGTTGTTCGTGAGGTCGACACGACGACAGTCATAGCGGAAGTATGATATACTCTTTATTTTTTTAATTGCTTTCGTATTACTGTTCTTGGTTTTAAAATGCGCGCATCATAGAATGCAGTGATGAGATCGCATCGCTTGTTGCGATTTCATGATGCGCACATCACATGATCTAGTTAATGTGGCGCCTTATGCAGTTGACCGGTATTTGAACAAATTAGATCTTTAATCAAACAATTTTGACTATAGATAACGAGAATATATTATACTTAGGTTTTAAAGGTTCACAAGTTAAAATATTAGCTATAAATAATTTTTTAAGTACTTTTAAATAAAGAACATCCTGCATACGTGATGTGTGCGCTTTGCACATTACGCATCGAGTTTTGGGATCAAAACGAATCGGATCGCTGCACGCATTTTAAAACCAAGTTACTGATTACCTGTTTCATTCTGTTGTTTATTGATTTGTTTTCATCACCATGGCATATGTTTGCAGATGTCTCAAGGAGCAGACAAAGACAGCTTTATTGTCGACGTTCATCCGAGCGCTAATGCTGTTTTTGTAGTTTCTCTTTTTGCCATTGCAAATGCAATGAAAAACATTGGTACATTCGACGGGGCTTCCTTTTCTTTTGGTTTGAAGATAGCTGGACATATTATTGCTGGACTTGCTTATGATGCAATAGGAGGTTGCGTTGGCGGCGATGCATGCGCTGAAGGGGGGTGTGCATGCTGCTGCTGCTGAACTCTATTCGTACATTCAACTCTGTCCCATACTGGATAATCTGCTGTTTGTTTGTCATTATTAATCACACGTGTTACCTGTGTGTTGTACTATCTATAGAACTATATGTGTGTTGTACTATCTAGAACTATAATGTTTGTTGTGCCTTTTAAGTTATGATGATTGGAAACTTGGTAATATTTTCGTTTGTTTGTGTTTATGATTCCAATTAATCCGTTGCATAGAAGTAACTTCACAGGTGTTGGTTTTCTTTTTGTTATAAATCTAGTCAATATGTTTAGGGGTGTAAACGAGCCAGGCCGAGCTTGAGCCTGACTAGGCTCGAGCTCGGCTTGTCATGTTTTTATGAAGCTTGAGCTTGGCTCGCGAGTAAAATCTAAAACTCAAGTTTGGCTGGACTCGGCTCAAGCTATTTTGAGAACAACCTCAAACAAGTTAAAAGCTCGGCTTGCCAATGTTATCTTTATTATTATATTATAATAAAAAACCTAAAACTTTGTTTGGGCTCGTTTAGGCTCGCGAGCCTAAACGAGCTCTATTTCAGACTCGGGCTCGAGCTCGTTAAGGCTGGGCTCGTTCGAGCTTTTAACCCAGCCGATCATGAGTAGCTCTCGAGCTTCTGGGCTTGTTTACACCCCTAGCCCATGCATTGTCAAATTATCATTTTACCCTCATTTTTAATCACGAAACGCATTTTTGCCAAAAATTAAGTCGTTTCTACAAAAAGTTTTTATTTTTTTTAAAGCTTTGGTTGGGAAGGCTTTAAATTTAGAGATCTTGAATTATAAATTATAATCATCAAGCTTTCTAATAAATGAATCAATGTAAGAGAAAAAGGAGTGAGTGATTGTATTGTTCATTTTAACTAGTAATAAGATCTGCGAGCGTTGCGGCGCGGGTACTTCGCAAATATCGAACGGATTAGTCTAAGCGTTATGTGATGTGTTAACCATATGAAAACGCACGTTTTGACGTATCCGGTTGAACTCAATGTATCCTATAGTTGCATTGTGATTCGATCAAAACGTAACGTAAATCGAATTTATATCGTACATTCATAATGTATTATACGCGACCCGACTAACTCAAATTTATATCGTCAAGCCAAAAACTCTCGAGTGGGTCAGAGTGGCATTTACAAAGTTCATAAAAAGTTAAGTGGTTTAAATTTGCATTTCCTAAACTTAAGGGATAAGAAAGGGTAAAGATAAAATTTGATAAAGTTTTGGGGCAAGAAGAAAACTATAACAAAGTTGGGGCTGAAAAGGAAACTACCACAAAGTTGGGGTGTCAAAAGCAAACTATTTGTAAAATGGAGTATTAGTTTAGGGACTAAATTTGTCATTTTTAGAAACTTTGAAGGTACCAAAGTCAAGGGGCTAAAATTACAATATTTTGAAAGTATGGGGGAGGCAAAGCCGGTGAGAAACCTCACCGACTTTGTCATTTAAGATAGTATAGAATGTGGATAAAAAGAGGGACGCCGCAACATCGTAGAGAAAACAAAAAAAAAGCTTAAAAATTAATAAATAAAATTTAAATAATAAATTTACATCCTATAAACAAGCAACGTGTTGGTGGATTAAGGTGTTGTACCCCATGCTTAGGGAATTTCAAAAAAAAGAAATTGATATTACACTTTTAACCCAAAACTACTTGAATTTTTACTTTTCGCCCAAAACTTTTCATCTTTTTCAATTTAAACTCACAATCTTTTTACCTTCTGTTTGGACCCCTATACTTTTCATATTTGGCAATTTTTTGTTTTACGTTTCATTCTAGATTTTGCGAGTTGACACGATGCAAAGTGCGTGTGTGGTTATACGTTTTTACGTTTCGTTTTACGCTCCGTTCCAAATTTTGCGAGTTAACATGACGAAACGTGCTTGTGTGGTTCAACATTTTTACGTCGTCTATTTTTCTCGTTTAACAGGTTCGTCACAACACGAGGGTTTAAATGGACTTAGTTATTATTTTATATGTTTTACGTTCCGGCCTAATTTATTCGCATTAACACACCGCAACTTCAATGTTGGTGGTTGTTGGCGGTGTTGTGGCATTGGTGCTATTTGTCACAGTTTTACGCCCCCACCGCAATGCTGGAGGACTTAATACTAGTTAAAGTTAAAGACAATGAAAAAAATAGTAAAAGTACTATTCATGCAGCAACGTTTTTAATATGGCTTTCACTATTTACACACCTCTAAATCTTATTCACACATCATTTTCACTCTATCTCTCTCTATATATATCTATGTACGTATAAAAAGAGATAGGATAAGGTTGTGTGTATATTAACTCCTTTTAATATTGACCTTCAATTTCATGCTTTTCTACTTTACTACTTCTAATAAAATTTAATTATAAAGAAATGTCCAATTCTAATGATAAAGTATAAAACAAAATTTTTGTAACATTAGGCTTACAACTATTTTATTTTATTTTATTTTTTTCTTTTCTTTTTTTAAATACATTGATTTATGAGTATATTAGGCTGGGTGTTATGGAGAACGGTAAGAGGATCACGGCCAGACACATGAGATGGTATCGTCGAGTGATATCACGCCTTCGACTCCTTTTCGGTGTGAACGACAAACTATCCGCGTCTCCCATGAGCCCCTTCGGTTTTAAACCGAACCGGTGTTCTCATCGTATAAAGCGGTTAAAAAACAGGGGTTTTTTTCAAAAAAAAAAAAAAAAACCGGTTCGGTTTTAACCGGGCCCGGTTCGGTTTTAACCGGGCCACCAATTTGTACACCTGTCTATCATTTTTCATTTTCTATTTTACAAGTGTAATTATTCCAGTTCCCCTGTTTTTCATACCTTCTAGGGTTTCTGAATGCAGTTGTAAATGGAACCAACACCAACACCAGCAGACAATCCAATGATCGGCGACAACACCGACGACGAATCCTCTCCGATGACTATCCTGGACGCTTCCAGCTATCAGCTCCACGATCTCGACTCAATCGAGTTCCCTCCGAGCCTCATCGAGATCGATTTAACCGCCAATCGATTAAACAAGCTGGATTCACGTATTTCTAATTTACCTAATCTCAAAAAACTCTCTCTTCGTCAGAATCTCTTCGATGATGCCGGTGTTGAACCGATTTCGCACTGGAACACCATTTCCGACCTCGAGGTATTATTATTATTATTATTATTATTATTATTTTTAGATTTCGCATACTTTTTTTAATTAAACAGTAGAGTATTACTTAGATATATGTGTAATTTGTTTTACTAGATAGTTACTTGAAAGCATGAAATCTATCAATTTGATGTTATGTTATGTTATGTGTATATGATCATAAGTAGTTTTAGTATAGTAATCATCATATGGATCCGGTACAAATGAAATTAATCTACTAAACAGAAACATAACTAGAGTGATTATTATTACTCTACAGTTTTGAACTAAAGTAATTACACTACAAAAATTGAGGTAGAGTAATAAATTAATAATAATTACTCGAGTTCAAAACTGTAGAGTGATAATAATTACTGTAGTGTTAGCATCATTACTCTATTTATTTGTTTGCTTGGCCACAATTGTCAATAGCGAGCGTAGCGATCGCTGTAGCGTGCTACGTAGCGTATAGGTCTAGGCTCGCTATTAGGGTTGTAGCGATGGATAGCTATAATAGCGACAGTTTTGTTTTTTTTGTTGTTTTTTTTAATATAAATAGCAATTAAATATAGCTATAAAATAGCTGGATTTTAGGTTTTTGTTAAATATACATGTAAAATAGCATATATACCAGGGTATTTTGATATAATATACATATAATTTTATTTTTTTCTAATGTATCGCTATTTGTAAAATAGCCGCCCGCTATTTATCGCTATTCGCTATGTGACATATAGTTTACCTTATCGCTATTTGTCGCTATTCGACATCTTGGTTTAAAAAAGCGCACCTTAGGCGCGCCTAGGCACAAGGCGACCTAAGGCGCAAACCAAATCGCTTTGTGTGACATATGGCGCAGGGTGTACAAAAGGCGCAGGTGAGGCGCGCGCCTTTTGTACATGAGGTGTTTATGTGCAGCTGAGTGTTGTACAATAGGCTTTTTATGCTGTACATTTCTGTTTTTTTCATTTTAAAAATATTTAAAGCTTAATTTTAGCTAAATAAAAGGTAGGGGATGCTAAAACCCTATGGGATATATAAAATAATTTATATAATCACTTTGCGCCTTGCGTACGAAAAGCTCACTACTTTTGCGCTTTGCGCCTCGGTTTTAGACCTCGTCGCTTTTGTGCGCTTCCCGCTTTTTTAAACCAAGTTCGTCATTAACAACTATGTGCTTGGCACGTTAAATTTGTTTGTATTTGATCCAAACACATGATTTAAAACTATAGCTTTGTTAGTTTTGTTTATCACTAGAGAAATGATAATTACTCGAGTTCAAAAAATGTAGAGTAAAAATAATTACTTTAGAACTAGCATAACTACTCTAGTTATTTGTATGTTTAGCACGTTAAATCTGCTTGTATTTGATCCTCACGGCTAACACATAATTTGAAACTAGCTTTGTTAGTTTTGTTTATCGGTACAGTAATAATAATTACTCGTATTCAAAGGTGTAGAGTAATAGTGTTAGCATAACTACTCTAGTTTTTTGTATGCTTAGCATGTTAAGTCTGATTATATTTAATCCTAACACATAATATGAAACTATAGTTTTGTTTATCAGTTTATCTGACAATTTAAATATCAATACGTTAATCTGTGATTTGATAAGATTATCATTACCTGTGGTGTTTGTGCAGGAGTTGGTTCTCAGGGATAACCAGCTGAAGAATATTCCAGATGTTAGCATATTTAAAAAGCTTTTGGTATTTGATGTTTCGTTTAACGAAATTTCATCAATGAGTGGATTATCCAAGGCATCAAACACACTCAAGGAACTCTATGTCTCTAAAAATGAAGTTGCCAAAATTGAGGAGATCGAGCACTTCCATGACCTGCAAATTCTTGAACTTGGTTCAAACAGATTACGGGTGATAATTTTTGTTCCGAAGTTTTATAACTAGTTCCCAAATTAGTTGTTTATTAGTTTAATTAGCTAGTTATCGATAGCAACACTATTAGCTAACATTTTGCTTATTTAGGTGATGGAGAATATGCAGAATTTGACAAACTTACAAGAGCTATGGTTAGGTCGCAATCGTATAAAATCCATCAACTTATGTGGGTTAAAATGTATTAAGAAGCTTAGTTTGCAGAGCAATCGGCTAACTTCTATGAAAGGATTGGAGGTAACTTTTTTTTAGCTTTGAATAAAACCTTTCATATGTTTTTGAGTAAAATGTTATTTTCGTCCATGAGGTTTGGCCAGTTTGTGCGACTTTCGTCCAAAGGTTTGTTTTTTCGCATCTGGATCCAAAAGGTTTGAAATCTTGCCATTTTCATCCTGTTCGTTAACTCCATCCATTTTTCTCCGTTAAGTCAGGGGTATTTCCGTCTTTTTATTAACTTAAAGGGCAATTCGCTCTTTCATTTTATGTACAAGCATTTAGCATAATGTACAAGTATTCAAAAGACCGAATCATAGTCACCTAATTCGCTAGAAAAGTGGCGAATTTCGTATTGGTACGTTTCGTACCATACGGAATTCGTTTTCGTATAACACGGTTCGAATTCGCGAATTCATTCCATGAATTCAGCGTTTCATTCCATTCAATTCTGCGAATTTCCTGCACCAATTCACTGAATTCCGTTTGCAATAATATCGGATTTTAAGGGTCAATACGTATTAGGGTTGGATACGGCGCCAGTACCATAGTCACCTAATTCGCTCAATTCAGCGCATCATGTTCATCAATTCAGCGAATGGTGATGAAGATGAAAAAATTAAACCTTACCTGTGATAATGATGAACCCTAGTGAAAATGGAGGAGAAGATGGAGTTGGAGGCTGTACGCTGCGTTTCTTTCATCTCTTTTAACCTAAAACCTCTTTTATTTACATATTTCATCCTTTATGTTTATGTTATTATAAATATTAACCTAAATCTTTTTTATTAATTTACATATTTCATCCTCAAATCTCTATATTTTTACCTTTTCAACTTTAACCTAAAACTTTTTAAGTTGTTTACTTATTTGGATTTATAAAATTAGTAATTTTTGTTTTAATTTGTGTATACCGAACGGAACGGAATGGTACACCTAACCGAATCGTACCGGACCGTACCGAAATGAACCTACCCCCTTCCGAACCGAATTCGTCCCAACTAGCGAATTGCGAACCCGAACCGCGTACCCGAACCGGAGCGAACCGCGAATTAGGTGACTATGGACCGAATTGCCCTTTAAGTTAACAAAAACACGAAAATGCCATTGACTTAACGGAGAAAAATGAATGGAGTTAACGACCCAGATGAAAATGGCAAGATTTCAAGCCTTTTGGATCCAGATGCGGAATAATAAACGAAAGTCGCAAAACTGGCCAAACCTCGGGGACGAAAATGACATTTTACTCTGTGTTTTTTTTTTTACTGGAATGACTAATGCTACTATTGATATTAAAGGCAATAATTGTGGCAAATATTATCCATTTACTTATAGATGGTTTGTTTTGGCCTTTTTTTTAATTTCAAACCTCCATCTTGCTTCTTCTAATTTTTAACTATATATAGGAATGTACATCTTTAGAAGAACTATACTTGAGCCATAATGGTATTGCAAAAATGGAAGGACTATCGACCTTGGTTAACCTTAGAGTTTTGGATGTATCTTCAAATAAGCTTGCTGCAATCGAGGACATTGAGAAACTCACGTGGTATGCATACATGAATTACTTGACCAGATTATCATAATATTTATTTTTGTTTTCTTAATTTTATTGTAGCTTAGAAGATCTATGGTTCAATGACAACCAACTAGCGTCGTTAGATGGCGTTTCTGAGGCGGTTGCTGGTTCTAGAGAGAAGCTCACCACCATCTACCTTGAACACAATCCATGTGTAAGTGCAATCTTATATACTTCAAATTTAGGTTTTCTACATAAAGCATGGTATTTTGCTTTTTATTTATTTGAGATGTAGAATAAGCTTCAAATTTAAGGGTGTTTTGCCGAAGCAGATGATATATTAGTTTAATTACATATATATGTGTGTGTGTATATATAAAGAGAGAGAACCACATAAACACTTGTAGTTATTGCTTTAACTCTGATATAAAGAGAGAGAACCACATAAACACTTGTAGTTATTGGTTTAACTCTGAGGCGGTTGCTGGTTCTACAAGTACCTTTGAGGTTCTCGCGATTCTTAAAATTGATTTTGTATTTAACACGCCCCTATAAATATATGATTATGAATTAATACTAGTATTCAAGGGTTTGTACTCGTATATTTAGGTAGGTAATCGGATGGGATTATGCGACTGTTTAGGTAGTTTTTAAAAATAAGACTGTAATGATTATATAGGCGTAGGAATATTATATGTTTTTAAAAATTAGACTGCCGAGTTGTATAACGATTGTTTCTTTTGGCTGACAAAACAGAAAACCAGTAGACAAAAACACATAATTGATAATTGGGCCAAGTAAAAAAGGTTTTTGTTGGTGATCTCAACTTGTTTACACATAAAAGTTTGATTTTGGTCATGTTTTAAATGAAATCGGTGTTCAAATGCATTAATGATCAAACCATCAAATTTCTTATTCAAAAAGGTTATTATTACTGTAATAATGTAGTATCTATCATAACTGAGACAAAAAGCTGAGGCGTGCCTCTATGTACTAGCAAATAAGCTTTATTAACCACAAGTTGTCATTCTTTTAATAGTTATACACACCTAGAGGTGCACAACCTGACTCGTGACTCGTCTTAAGTAAATAGGAAAAGGATAAAACACAAGCAAGTAGTCGAGCAAAGTTGTGTGAATATCGTTCATTTTACATAAATACTAGACTCTTTCTATATAAATACTTAAAAGACTCTTTATTGTATATATTGCAGGCTAAGTTATCGGACTACATGACTACTCTAAGACAGATTTTCCCAAACATTGAGCAAATTGATTCGGAAATGTTCGCTTAAAGATTAGAAGCTTTCAGGAACACGATTATCATGCTGAAATTCTGAATTGAAATCCTTCAGAAACTTTGACTTTTGATGAATGATTTCGCCCGATCATTTTGTATAATTCCGGTGAAATCATACATGGAAAAGTGCAGTGACATCGTCTCTTTATAAATTAAACTAACTTGTAAGTTTGATCGAACGGTTTTCAAACAATTGTTACGTGATGACGTGTCTTTTTGCTGCAACCCGTTTGCTTGTGAAGGTTTATTGAATATTGAGTATTATGGTCTTAATAGTTTCGAAAAACATTAAATATCGTATCACAAAGTATATTATGATTTGTATTTTCAATTTATCGTAGGGGTGAGCATTTCTGGATCCGGACCGAAAATAACCGATACCCGACCCTAAAATTACCCGAAACCGGACCGACCCTAACCTGTAGGTATTTAAATCGGTTCTTGTTTTGAGGATCAATTCGGGTTCGGGTCGGTTCCGGTTCTAAACATAAAGGAACCGAGTTGGACCACAAGGAACCGATATTTATATAAGTGATCTGAATTTTAATGCAAATCTGGCCCATAAGTGATAAGAATTTGGAATCTGAAATAGGGATTACAAGTGAAATATGCTTTTATAGCTAAAACATTATGTAACAGGTTTCTAATTAACCTTGTACGATAGATAAATTGGCATTGGAATGAAAAGTAACAAATAAATACTTCAAAGCCATTTATGGATTGAAATTCAAACCTGGAAACTGGAGGTGTATCATCCCGTTTCCTGCTGCAAATGATAAGAAGAAAGAAGGGAAGGTGAATGCCGCTTTGATTCTGATATCATCCAAAATTAGCTGATAAAGCAACTTGATGTATTCGGGTCGGTGTTTAAACACTGGACCGACAAACCCGACATTCACAATACCCGGAACCGACCCTTTATTATAGGGTTCTTATTCGGTTCTAGACTTTATTGATTTCCGGTTCTCGGGTAGGGTCGGGTTCTTCTCGGGTCGGGTCGGGTATTTACTTATGCTCACCCCTAATTTATCGTACCAAGTATTCCTACTCGTTTTATATCGTCGTTACCATTATATCGTCGTTTTTCTTATTACTGTATCAGTCGATACTGGTTTTTCCTTCATAATTTATTAAACGATTTTGCATATACTTGGTGTACTAAAATATGATGTACATTTGAGTGCACAAAAGTATATCATTCAAGAATGTGTTAACCGTTAATTTAATAGTTCAATTTCAACCAATAAAGCAGAACAAACTAGCATCCATAGTAAAAATAACATCAAACACGCATCAAATTTACTAAACAAGTAACCACTTCAACCGCTTGGTTTAACGCTCCTTTTCGAACCCAATACGAGTCCTGTCAGACCATTCATACCCATCTCGCAAACCACCACCGCTCGCTCTAATGGTCCCACCACTCCCGACTTTATCAAGCGGTTTCCTCACTCCCTTAACCTGTGTTATAAACTGATCCAAACCAAACGGATCAGCGTCTACAGCCACTTCCCTCTCAAACTCAACCGGTCCATCTCTAGGACCACTCTTCTCACCCGCACCTGTGAACCTCTTATCGGGTTTGAACCGCTCAGTCTTCCTAATCTTCTTAAGCTGCTCATGTTGTGTCACGTGTCGCAATTTTGTAAGCCAAACACTTTTTTAGCTTATTTATTTCACCATTCGTATTCAATTTATTAACTATAAAAAACCAACAATAATAAAATATAATACATTGACTTTATTTAACCCGATACTAGACCAATTTCTATTAGAGATGAGATATGTATTGTATCGGTACCTAAAATACCGATACTGAATTTATGGAAAGTAGGTAGTGGTGTAAATGAGTCGAGCCGAGACCGAACCCGACTAGGCTCAAGCTCGGCTAGGTTTCGAGCCTACTATTTTGAGATCGAGCGCCACTCAAAAGTATAACCAAAGAGCTCGAGTTTAGTTCGACTCGAGGTAATTTGAAAACCATTTTATACGGATGGTTCAAATGAAAACCACTTTTATTGTGAAAACTCGAAAATTAACTAAAAAAAGCCTAAAAAACACACAATTTTTTTTTTCAATTTTATTATAAAAATCGCAGGTTTTTTTATATAATTTTTTTTTTCAAAAAAAAAAAAAAAATAGTACACATGTGTAGTAATACACATGTGTAGTACACATACACATGTGTAGTATTACAAATGTGCAGTACAAATTTTTTTTTTTGAAATTTTTTATATATATAAAAAACTGCGAAAATTGTTATGCAAAAAAAAAAATCGGTATGTTTTTTTGGCTTTTTTAATTAGTTTTCGAGTTTTCACAATAACTAGTGGTTTTCATTTGAATCTTTCCCTAAAAGTTCGTTAAGCCTTGGCTCGTTCAAGCTTTTTACCAATCCGAATAGCTCTCGAGCTGCTCTACCTTGTTTACACCCCTAAAAGTAAGGTGGTGTTTATTTTTCTAAAAAAAATCTGCGCAGCCTCTTCTGTCTGCGCCGCGTAGACCACGCGCAGACATTGTCATTTACAGACTGTTTGTTTTTCCGAAGACATTTCATTAAAAAACGTCTGCGCGAGCTCTTCTTGGTGCAGACTTGGCCCAGCCACTTCTAAGGTGGTGTTTGTTTTTTGGCCAGAAGCACTTCTGGCCACTTATGTCTGCGTCGCGCAGACGCGCGCAGACGTTACAAGTCTGCAGCTTGTTTGTTTTCCGGAAGCACTTCTCACCAAAAAGGTCTTCCCCACCTCTTCCCCACACAGACATGTTCTTATGTCTGCAAACCTCTTCTCAGGCTCTTCTCTCTACCCCCACATCTCTGCATCACCTCCACCACATCTCCGCCACCACCTCCACCCCCACATCTCCGCCACCACATCCACCTCCACCACCACACCTCCGACACCCATCACCTCCATCTTCGACACCCATCACCTCCACCTTCAACAATCACCACCTCCATCTTCACAAAGCATCAAATCGAAACAAGAGATGTGCGGTGGTGGTTGAGAAACAAGAACCGGCCGTCGAAACCCCCAAATCGATATCTCTCTCTCTCTCTTCAGAAACTCCCTCGATCTCTCTCTCTCTCTCTTCAGAAACCCCCAAATCGAAGATGGTGAAATTAGGGTTTCGGTGGAGGTGGTTGTTTTTTGGCTGAAGTGGTGGTGCTTGGCTTCGTGGTGGCGGTGGTGCTTGGTGGTTGCGACGGGGTGGGTGGGGGAGGCAGAGAGAAGATGGTGGTGGTGAGTGTTAGGTGGTGGTCGCGACGGGGTGGGTGGTGGCTGAAGTGGTGGTGGTTGGTTGTGGTGGTGGCAGGTGGACGGTGGTTGTGGTGGTAGAGGAAGGCAGAGAGAGAGAGTCAGAGGTGTCTGTGTGTGTTTGTGTGTGTTATGTGCGAGAAGAGGTTTTTATAGATATAAAAAAACAAACCCTCTTCTCCTTGCAGACTGCAGACATTTGTTCCACCTCTTCTCCTGCAGATGTGGTCCGCAGACTGCAGACCTTTTTCTTGCAGAAAAAACAAATAGCACCTAAGATCTTTTAAAGTGTGGAGAGGGTTAAGCACCACCATTTAAAGTTCGGGTTTTTCGGGTTCGGCTTTCTCAGGTTCGGCTTTTTCAGATATTCGCTAATTCGGGTTCGGGTGGCTTTGAATTCGTGTTGGGTTTCGGGTTTTGGATAAAAATGAACAGCCCTAACCATCACCATCCACCATCAACCACCACCGTCTACCACAACCACCATCCACCACCACCACCCACCGTCCACGTCCACCACCCAGCATCCACCGTCCCGCGCCACCACCACCACCCACTAGTACCATTCGTACACCACCACTAGTTTATTTTAGAAGTCTACATACATTAAAAATAAACAATCTTCTTCTTGCATATTAGAGAGGTTTGGTCTACCTCTACTTCTACAGATGTCTGCAGATGTGGTCCGTAGACGTTTTACCTCTTAAAAACAAACAACACCTAAGTAACGAATACCGTACCGTATCAATAGTTCGGTATGATAGCGGTAGTGGTTGCAAATTTCTCTATATATTAGACCGTGGGGTATGGTGGGGCTTGGGTTGGGGCATGAGTTGACACGTGGAATTGGAGCCCCCCCACCGCCTAGTGACGTGTCCGTGGGGTATGGCGGGGCGTGGGTGCACCGCTTGGGTTGGCAGATTATTAAAAAAAAATTACAAAAAATTTATAAAATTCACACAACATTTATAAAAAAAAACCCTAAAATTTCATTAAAATTTTAAAAATTACATAATCCTAAAAATTACATAATTCCTAAAAATTACAAAATAAAAAACTTAGAGCGTTAGATAAATTTCAAAAAGGGCGATCTTGCCGAACGCCTTTCGCTCCTTGCCTCGAAACTCTATGTTCGCCACCGCCACCCGGTCCTCGTGGCTTAACTCGCCCCTCGGAATGGCTTCGTAGTAAGCCTTGAAACGATCGAGCTTGGGCCGTACTCGCGCCATTTATGTTGGCACGCGTTGAGGTTGTGGCGGTTGTGTCCGACGTTAAGTCGGTAGGCTGCGAATGCTTCCGGCCAATATCGTGTTTGGCCGGGTTGCCGCCCCTTCATAGCGTCAACGACGCTTGTGACGAGAGCCAATTCTTCCTCGTGGGTCCAAGATGCCATCTTCTTCGGGTTGGGGTAGCGGGTTCGTGGGATCAAGTGGGTTGCCGGTGGGGTAGCGGTGGATAGCGACTGTTTGGGATGGGGTAGCCGGTGGGGTTTGGGGTTACATATATAGGGGATGTTGGGACCCGGGGTGACCGTTTGGCTTGGCCAAACGGTTTGAATTTAAAATTCAAACATTCAAATGGCCCGCTATGACATGGCGGTGGACAGCGAATAGGAGGCCGCCAGCTCGGATGTCAAGACCGCCCTACGCTCCGCTTGAAACCCAAGCCCCAAGGACCACGCCCCAACCCAAGCCCACCCGGGGTGGTGGCTTGGGCGTTTTCCCCCAACCCACGCCCCAACCCAAGCCCCATACCCCATAGTCTTAACTCAATACAACAAAATCACATGTTGGCGGGAATAGAGATTCCCTATGATTGGTGGAGATGGGCGGCAAGGGGAATAGTGCCAGGCACCTGCCTGACACTTCTCCATTGGTCCAATTAATTTATGATTTTATCCCCGTTTTAAAATTACGATTTTGCCATCAGTTCAAAATTACGTATTTACCACTAGTTTGAAACATTTTTTAACTACAACAAAACTCAATGTCGTTGATTGGCTGACATGGGCGGCATGAGAATAGTGCCAGGCAGCTGCAGGCAGCTGCCTGGCACTCCCCTATTTGCCCAACAAATTTACGATTTTATCATGTTTTAAAATTACGATTTTGCCATCAGTTCAGAATTATGTTTTTACCCCCACTTAAAAATAAATTTACGTTTTTGCTCCAAGCTAAATATTTCAATTTTGCCCCTGGTTCAAAATTACAATTTTGCCCCGTTTTAATTTACAGTTTTGCCATTTGTTTTTTCCCTTAAAATTACGATTTTGCCATCAGTTCAAATTTATGTTTTTACACCCACGTAAAAATAAATTTACACTTTTGCTCCCAGCTAAAAATTCCAATTTTGCCCTCGGTTCAAAATTCCGATCTTGCTCCGTATAAATTTATAGTTTTGCCATTATTTTTTTTTTCTCTCTGCCAAGTTACGATTTTGCCCTCAACTTAAATTTACAATTTTGCCCCAGTGTAAAATTACAGTCATGCCGGCAGCTTCCTGGCACTCCCCCATTGGTCCATTTAATTTACGATTTTATCCCTGAATTAAAATTATGATTTCGCCCTCTGTTAAAAATTACGTTTTTCCAATCGTTTTAGTTTTTTTAGCAAAACTATAAAGGTTTGTTGTTTTAATTGGTTTACTCGATTTAATTTTTTTTCGTCTCAAGGAGCTACCTAACACTCGCTCATTAGTCCTAAAAAAAACACAGTTTTGCCATTAGCTCAAAATTACGGTCTTATCATCGTTTTTGTTTTTTTTTCCTACCAAAATTGTAGTAGTCTTTTTTTAATTGATTGAGAATTATTCGGCTATCGCCCCACAACACGGGCGGGGCATCAACTAGTTAACCTACAACTACTATTGCTGATATTTATCTCGACTAGAACGTAGTAGAAAAGTAACAACGTCCACGTCAAACCAATTCACGTAGTCCAACCAATAAAACCAATCCACGTGTGCCAAAATTTGTTTCATCCACCAATCACACACCTCAAACTGTACAACACACACACCAAGGGTAAATCAGTAACAAACTCACTCATCATACCTTCATCACTCTCTCTGGCTCTCTGCAACCAAAGTCTCCTCACACACACAGAGGTCGTTAATGGCGGTTCCCGTAGATAGTCTCGCAAAACCACCGCCTGCATCGTCAACTCTACGGTTCGCGTTTGGAAATGTTCTCGCGTTCTTCATTCTGTTGTTGATCGGAGTGCTTGCCTTCTCGATCCGTCTTTTTTCGGTAAAATTACTGGATCTGAACATCGGTTTATGTGTATATGATGATATAGTTTCGATTTGTGTATACTGATCTGTTTTTGTACGTTTTTGATGCGTTTTGATACGTTTTTGTTGCAGGTTATTAAGTATGAGAGTGTGATTCATGAATTCGATCCGTATTTCAATTACAGAGTCACTCAGGTTTTGATTTTACGTTTTGATTTTTACGATTTGTTGATTTGGTAGAGTTTACTGGATTTGAGTATTCTAGGATGTGTAATTTTACATGCAGTATGATTTTTTGTTCGTTTATTGTTTTAGTTTCATAATTTAGGGCAGTAGTTTCGGATACTTCGATCGTGGCATATCGTTGTTGTAGTTGTTGTATTATCAGTTAGATGAGGATTTGAATCATACTCAAATGCAGAGATAATGACTGTAAAATGAGAATAGATTTATAGATTGATTGGCTAGGAAATCCATGGAGAAACTAATCATTGGTTTCTTAATGACCTTACTAGTTGAATTTTGTATATTATCAGTTGAATGAGAATTTGAACCATACTTAATTGCAGAGACAATAACTGTAAAACAAGAATAGATAGATTTGGTTAGGAAATATATGGAGAAGGTAATCAAAGGTTTCTTAGTGACCGCACTAGTTGAATTTTTTATATTATCAGTTAAATGGGAATTTGAATCATACTCAATTGCAGAGACAATAACTGTAAAACAAGAATATTGATTTAATTAGGAAACTCATGGAGAAGGTAATCATAGGTTTCTTAATGACTACACTAGTTGAATTTGAATTTTGTAGTGCAAATGAGAGTAAGTGGTGGAGTTTATGTAGTTGAGTTAACTTAATTTGAGAGGTTTTCTCTTTCTTCATGTTTCTTCATTGGTACCTCTTGTAGTCATCTCAACGCATACGTGTTAAAGGTTTTATCGAATTTAAGAACATATACTGTGGATATGTGTGTATTAGAAGCTTCTTTATTTGGGTTGTATAGAGCCACAAATTGATGTGATTTCGGAAACCAAGATTCTGATGTTTTAATCTATATGATCCTGGAAGTTATGTTGATACGGTGTGACGTAACGACTGACCTGATTACTGTAATACTTGTATCCTCTCAAAAAACTAAAAAATGGCTACACTGAAATGGTTTGTTCATGTGCAGTGAATAGTGATAGACTTTGATAATAATCTTCCATGACTTTTGAATTTTCTTTTCAAACTCCTCAGCGTTTGTGCATATGATGTTTTTTTTTAATTTTTTTTTATGTCTCTTTTGATTGCAGTTCCTTACAAAGAATGGGATATATGACTTCTGGAATTGGTTTGATGATCGTACCTGGTATGTGGATACGTTTATGTTTCCTTTTACGATTGAGTTTATTCACTCAATAAAGCAAACATAACACGTTATCTTTTACTTATTTTTAAGGTATCCTCTTGGACGAGTCATTGGTGGAACCGTTTACCCTGGGTTGACTTTGACTGCTGGAACAATATGGAAGTGTGTATTTGCAAACATTTTTTTGTTTTTATCAATGTTACAGTTAATTTAGTAATGGTTCTTAAATTCAGGGTGCTTCAATCCTTGAATATTCCCCTGTCTGTGGAAACTGTGTGTGTATTTACTGCCCCCGTATTCTCTGCCTTTGCTGCATGGGCTGCATATCTTTTGACTAAGGTTTTTTCTATATTACCATTTGTTTTTATGTAAAAGTAGTTGGTTCAAGATTCGTTGTTGGTGTAAATAATACTGAGATCCCTCAAATCATTTTCACTTTCTTTGATACAGGAAGTTAAGGGAACAGGTGCTGGACTGACTGCTGCGGTTCTTCTGGCCATGGTAATCATATAACGGGTATTTGTGATGGTTCATTTGTTCATTTGCATGAATTTTTTTGCGTATTGCTATATGCTGTAAGCTACATGTTTCTGACTCATATAGAAGCTTGAGACAGAATCTTAGGCTTATAGATAAAGCCGCAAGGCCTGGAAGCCAGAACGGGAGTAAGATTATAAAGTCTTTCAATATTTAGCCAGGTTATTAAAAAAAAAAACAAATTTTAAACAATATTAAACATAGGCTGATATCCAACCATATCAAGTTTATCCGGTTCTTTTTTCCGTTTTCTTGACACACATGCTTGATTTCTTTACACATTCAACCTATTGCTGTGACCCTGGTCCCTGGGAATGTACATAATGACTAAGCCTAATAGTTTAGTGAGCTTGTGTGATTGTGTTTAAAATATCACACACAAGGATGAACATGCTCAATTAATGATTTCGAAGTAATACATAAGTTTTGGGGATCCCGATTATTGCGTTATGGACCGTTTAACAACTTATTGCTAGTCTTATTGTGCAATTTGCCAAGTTTAAGTCACAAGAGGAAAACTTCCAACATTGTTTTAAATTGGCACCAAAGTTTCCATTATTTGTCTGTTAAACAATAATCGATTCTCGTAATCAAATAAGTGCAATGCCACATCACAACACACAGCGTGCATTTCCAGTTTTGAAACACGAGTACCTCACCTCAGTCCAATGCTAGTGGTGGTTTCCTACTTTGATTTCCTTCCCTAGAATCAAGTATATACTTTTATATTTACGAATTCTAAGTTTGAAGTGTTCTTAATCTCACATGTATGTACACTTTATAATAAATTATAGCTCGATGTTAAAAACTTAAAATTTTATTTCAATGCATTACCCATACATGTTATTTCTAGACATTTAAAAAAAGATTTATTGCAGTGATTCATTGACAATTGAAATTATACAGTGTCACTAAACTAATTAATCATACCCAACAAAACCTTAAAACATTTTTTTGCTGTTCATTGTAATAACAGTTTAAATACAGCTGCTAAAAACAGGAACTAAAAATTCTGCATGCAATTTAACCAAAATCTATGGTTTTGGCCGTTTTATTAAAGTAATAACTTGTAAAATTACCATACCTTTGTAAAACATGGTTCAAACAAATAATTTGAATATTTTTATAACAATTTTGTTAATGACACAAATTTTCTGTTTTATTCTGATTTTTTCAGGTGCCATCCTACATATCTAGATCAGTGGCTGGGAGCTATGACAATGAAGCTGTTGCTATCTTTGCTTTAATCTTTACCTTCTACTTGTACGTCAAGGTTGGTTATTAATACAAGTTGCCAACTTCACATTTTCCTCTGTGATAAAAAAACGAGTGTTGACAGTTTCAACACCTAGGTATTGCTCATGCTGTTTGAATACAATATGAACAGTTGAACACAGTGATTTATATGTTAAACTATTTCCTGACAACTGAACAGTTGAACACAGTGATTTGTATGTTAAACTATTTCCTGACAACTGACTTTATTTGCAGACTTTGAACACAGGATCCCTATTCTATGCAACATTAAACTCCATTGCATACTTCTACATGGTAGGCTAAGTTTGATATGCTTTTCGATTATCCTATTTTTATTTTTAGTTTTGCATATTATCATATTAGACCCATCTTCCATTCAGGTCTGCTCTTGGGGAGGGTATACTTTTATCATTAATCTCATACCGATGCATGTGCTTCTTTGCATTGTGACTGGTCGCTATTCCTCTCGGTTATACATTGCCTATGCTCCGCTTGTAAGATTTTAATAATTTGATCATGAATCTGTAAAGAAATGAAAAACAAGAGATTATTATTTTTTTTAAATAGAGGGGATCTTTTATTTTTGCACAATAACATTTATGCATGATTATTCATCTCTTGTTTTCTTTTTGTTGTCAAAGTTGTTTTCGTTCTGTGAACATTTTTGCTGTTATGCAGGTTGTCTTGGGAACCTTATTGGCAGCGTTGGTGCCTGTTGTTGGTTTTAATGCGGTCATGACATCTGAACATTTTGCTTCATTCTTGGTGAGTATTAATGTAGTGCTGTGTGTGTTTTGTCTGCATTCACATTGTCTCGATATGAATGAAATGCGTCCTGTGTTTGTATAGCTTATCATCTATGGTCATATTATCATTTCTAATTTGATATAGTTACATACATTGTATTTTAAGTCTAATGATTTCATTGTAGGTTTTCATAGTTATCCATGTGGTGGCTCTTGCATATTATATCAAAGGGATACTCTCACCAAAGATGTTTAAAGTAGCTGCTACACTTGTAGTATCTGTTGGCCTGTAAGCTTTAATCATTTCTTGCTGCACATAATTATAGCAATTTCCATCAAAGTAAAAAAGACTCATCGATTCCTGTTTGCTCTCAACACCTCCAATTTCACCTTTTTTAGCACAACAAACCATAAGTTTCATTTCTTGAGTTCTTCTGGTTTAAAATATTGTTGTCATTCCACTTATCTAAAAAATAACATTTGCTCCAAGCTTTGGAAACTACACTTATCTAAAAAATAACATTTGCTCCAAGCTTTGGAAACAAAATTTCCTCTACAGTATATTTATATTTTTCTTCATATCTCAGGGTTGTAGGCTGTGCTGTTGTAGCCGTACTAGTAGCAGTAGTTGCATCTAGTCCTACAAAGGGATGGAGTGGACGAAGTTTGAGTCTTCTTGATCCGTAAGTTTCTCGTCTCTCCATATTATACATTACACTATTGTTGTTATATTTATTATTATTATTATACTTATTATTATTATTATTATTATTATTATTATTATTATTATTATTATATTAGGATCTTGATTGATTTGGTGTCATTTCCTCCCTTGATATAAATTAATGAAATCAGTTTTCTAGTCACATGTGCTACTTTATGTTCCTCTACTAGTATTTCATTCTCAACCAGTAGTCAGGCGCAAGGCTCACTTAAAGCGCAAAGAGCTAGCCTGTCGCCACCTTGTTACATGTCGCAAAAAAGCACATGCCTGAGACCTCTCTTGTCAAGGCTCACTAGGCGAGCGCCTAGACCCGCTTTTCAGGCCCAGTGCAGCCTTCTCGATTCACTTCAAAAGCCCCACTTTTTGGCCCTCAGGCGCATTTTTCAGGCCAAGTTCCGACAATTCCGGCCAAAAATTGTCTGTACACGTCTCAAAACAATGATACCAACCCTTAACACGCCTGGGATCAACCTAAAACAACCTAAACTAGCCCTAAAGAAGCCTAAAACATGTCTAAAGCCCCTAAAGTTGTACATATTTTTTTACCATACGCCTCGCCTCCTCGCCTTTTAAGCGCCTTGCACTGAAGCCCAAGGCTCACCCTTTGTGCCTTGAGTATGCCTTGCACCTTCGATAACTATGCCTGAGACAATAGAAATGCAGTAATATAAATATATACTTTAGGTATTGAAAATCAATAATTTTATAATGTTCTACAAATTAAAAAAAAAAACCTAATATAGTTTACTTTCAAATCAAAGTCCAAAAAAGAAAAGAAATTTGATTGTTTTCATCATACACTGCCTCATGTTAAGAAATTTGGCAAGGGATATGGCTATAAGTGGCTAAGAGAACAAGGGTTGGCCTAGTTCAATTTTGTAACACCTGTTTCAGTCCGGTTTGAGCGCTTAGTTGGAACCAAGCGCTAGCCTCGCTTGCGCCCTGGACCGAGGCGCTCGCAATACTTGCACCTGCCTTTGACTACAAGATTCTTAAGACCAAGCTGTCAACAAGTTTCATGAATTGAATACTTTGTGATCTGTTTGTTTTATTTTGCTTCATATCTTCCTGATTGATTTTTGATCAATTGATCCTCTTTTTTATTGGGTCAGAACTTATGCAAGCAAGTACATACCAATCATTGCAAGTGTTAGCGAACATCAACCACCTACATGGCCTTCTTACTTTATGGATCTTAATGTTTTAGCATTCTTGGTCCCTGCAGGAATTATCGTAAGTTGACTATGTTCATCTGAATTTATGTTCCTTAGTTGACTTTCAAATCATTCTTATCTACTTAACTAAACTTATTGGAATCTCTCAGGCATGCTTTAGCCCACTATCTGATGCAAGCTCCTTTGTAATCCTGTACTTAGTAATGTCAGTTTACTTTTCTGGTGTCATGGTAAGTATTTTCAAGACAAAAGTATTCACATATCTACTTTATAAACTAGATATTTATATCACATCACCCATACCCATTATTCTTTATACAAATGGCATGACAGGTACGGTTAATGCTTGTGCTTGCTCCCGCTGCATGCATAATGTCTGGAATTGCACTTTCTGAAGCTTTTGATGTTTTCACAAGATCCATTAAATTTTACATAACTAACCTATCCGAGTCCCTCCAGATTGATGTAAGTACTTAATGTGATTAAGTGTATCGCCAATGCATGCACCAAACTTTTCAACATATGTATAGAAATAGACAAGTTATATACAGAATTAATATCTTTATCCTTGTACACCTTGAATTATACAACTAACAAACTAATGTAATTATAAAACTATTTAGTAATAATTGTATTTGCATTATATAAAAGTTAATTTTTGTTTTCAACACTATGCTCATTTTGAAAATCTCAATGAGACTATATATTTGTGTAAATTAGTTTTTATTTTCTATGTTGAATAAATAAAAAGTATCTTAGTTAATAGATATATGATAAGAGTATTAAATAAAAAGTAATAATCCATTTCTTTTATACTCTCCAACAAGGCAGGGGATGCTGTTTCTGGTAATGGTGTTTCACCGCAAAACGATGTGTTGAAAAATGACAAAAAAGAAGACACGTTGAAAGAACGACCTTCTAGAAAAAACAAGAAGAAAGAAAAAGAGACTATAGAAAAGCCATCTGTCAAGTCTAAAGCTGAAAAAAAGCCACTGGTTTTGCCTGTCGAAGCATCCTTCTTTGCTCTTTTCTTGACGGTGTTGTTGGGTGGTTTCTATGTGGTAAGCATACTTTCTTAATTGCTTCTTCTTTCTCATACATTCACAATACTGTGCATTTTTCCAAATTGTCTATTTTTTGTTTTAGAATTGCTGTTTTTGAATTTAATATGTGCATATATATGTTCTTACAGGTCCATAGTGTTTGGGCTGCTGCAGAGGCTTATTCAGCTCCTTCAATTGTGCTTACTTCTCATTCCCATGACGGACTTCATGTTTTTGATGATTTTAGAGAGGCCTATGCATGGTTAAGTCATAACACTGAAGTAGATGACAAAGTACGTCAGTATAATTTGTATTCTATTATCCTTTTATGCAACTTTTTCAATATGGTCAACTACAAGGATGCAAACGAGCCGAGCCCGAGCTTGACCAGGACCTACTCAAGCTTTGTTTTCAAAGCTCGAGCTCGGCTCGTTTATTATCCTATTAATTAATCGGGGTAACTTTGTAGAATAGTAACCAAGTTTTAAAAGTGTTCCAATTTGGTCACTCAAGTTTCAAAAGTGTTGCAATCAGGTCACTCAACATTCATTCTTCATTAAAATTAAGGGTTTTTTCATCCATTTCATAGGTAACCGTAGTGATGTGGATTTTTGTTTCTTTTTTCTCTTTTATTTGATGCTAACGTCGAGTGATGACGTGGATTGTAACTTGTTTTTTTAATTTTTAATGTAATTAAATGGTTTTTATTTTTAATAAATATAATTTCATATATTAAAATAATTCGACCCGAGCATCTATGCTCCATTTTTTTCTTGACACATGGAAAAAAGGACATGGCTCGATTTGAATGTTAAGTTATCTAATTGGTACAAAAACGACACCAGTGACCTAATTAGAACACTTTTAAAACTTGGTTACTATTCTGTGAAATTTTCCCTAATTTAATATATTAAATAAAAATAATATAAATAATAGACTCGTTTAGGCTCGTGAACTTGATAAGTGAAGCTTGGGCTCGGGCTCGTTTACTAAATGAGCTTATTTTTAGGTTTGGGCTCGGCTCATAAACAAGTTTAAGTAAGCTCGGCTCAGCTAGTTTACTAGACAACGTTAAATGATGGGTAAATGCTATTAAATATTAATAAAACTAATATTACACTAAGGCTCAATAAGGCTCGACGAGGTTCACATGCCAGGCTCGAGCTTGGGCTCGATAAAGCTCAACTCATTTCGAGCTTTTTCTCCAGCTTATCTCGAGCGGCTCGTTTGCACCCCTAGTCAACAAGATTGGTATAAGTTTTAGTTAAAATATTTTTTAAATTTTTCAAAAACCAATTAAAAATTATATTTTTTATATTATAATCTTTTATATCTTATCTGATGTTTTCATAATATTTTTTCTGTTAAAGTAGTTATTTTTGAGAATATATATTTGATATTCTTTTTTAAATTAGATACTAACCAGATGCAATTGATCATTTCATTCCATTACACCAATATTGAAATTAATTAAATAAATGCCTTCAGGTTGCATCATGGTGGGACTACGGTTACCAAACAACTGCAATGGCGAACCGTACAGTCATTGTTGACAATAACACGTGGAACAACACACATATTGCTACTGTTGGTACCGCCATGTCATCACCCGAAAAGGCTGCTTGGGAAATTTTCAACTCCTTGGATGTGAAGTACGTTCTTGTCGTGTTTGGAGGTTGGTTTTCTTCTTTAGTAAAATCATAACTTGTTCAATGGAAAAACCGGAATTCTTAATATTTTTAATATTGTCATTTTTCAGGTCTTGTGGGCTACCCAAGTGATGACATAAATAAATTTTTATGGATGGTGCGTATTGGAGGTGGTGTGTTCCCGCATATCAAGGAGCCTGATTATTTGGTAAGTCTACTTACATAAAACACCATGCACATCAATATCATCTTAGGGTGTGTTTGGGATTGCTTTTTCAACCTGATTTTTTGATTATTGTGTTTTGAAATCGCAAAAAATCTATTTTGAGTGTTTGGTAAAAAATTAATAAAAACTGATTTTTTACGTTTTGTAGAGATCAAAACGTGATAATCCAAAGTAGGTCACCCCTTACTGCAGGAAAACGGGATTCCACAATAGTGCTTAAAACATGTGTTTTTCTATTGAATTTATTCCTTTTTTTTAAAATATATATTTTCCAAACACTCAAATAGTTGATTATCTGATTATTGTGATATCAAACAACATAATCAAATCCAAACACTATCTTTCTGCAACACGTTTTGTTACACCTAATTATCTGATTCTGATTATTCAAAACGCATAATCTATTTTCAAAACTCAACCCCAAACACCCTCTTAGTATACTATTTTTTCGAATGTGTAACTTATATTATAGTAAACCTTGTATAGCGATGTAGAAGGCGTAATTGATATTTCACATTTTAAATAATTGTATTCTTTTCGAAAATGTTCCTTATAGTAGTACTTGTGTCATTTTCTTGCTATAGTCGAATGAAACTCATTTGGCACTTGAAAGTCAATTTCAGACATTAGCGTTTGTTGACTCATGTCACACTCAAAAATCAAATCCAAGTAGAATTAGTCCTTTATTAGCTGAATAAAATATTTCTTGTGCATAATTACATTTGAAAGTCATGCACATCAATCTCATTAAGCAAGCTTGGTTTGACAAGACTGCTAAAATTTCACTTTAATTTATTAAATATCATGGTAATATATATATTTTTTTCTTTCTTATAGAGAGACGGTCAATACCGAATTGACTCTCAGGCCACTCCAACCATGCTTAACAGTCTCATGTATAAACTATCCTATTTCAGGTATGTTATTTAATTTCATATGTATCCCTCAATAATATCAAAATGTCATATATGCCCTAAGTTTCATAGCATCATATTTACTCTTTCAAAACACCAAAACTACCTTATTACTGTTTCATAGTAAATAAATTCAGTTACTTATAACAGTGTTTCACTTATTAATTGACTAGAAAAATAACATTATTACTATGAGTCATTTCAGTGCAAAATGTTCTCTTCGTTTATTCAGTAGTAATTAGTTTAGTTATTAGAGGCCGGTTAATGCACAATATTCCTTAACATATACGCTTGTGAAATTAACTCAAAACCCTAATCACGCATGTTGTGAAACCATAATCACGCATGTTGAAAAGACATAATCACGCGTGTTGAAAACCATAACATGCTTCATTACATAAGTATAACATGCGTGATTATGGTTTTTCAACATGCGTGATTAGGGTTTTGAGTTTTACAGCGTGCGTAATTTCATAGCATACGCTCGTACGTTAAGCAATATTGTATTTTACACTGTCACTAGTTATTATGGAACGAGTAAATATGATTTTTGGTGCTTGAAAAGAATAAATATATGATATTAAGAAACTTTGAACTTTTAGAAGGATATATATAACATTGCTCCTTTCTATTTTCTTACTTGAGTTTCTTTTGTAATGTAGGTTTGTAGAAACTGATGGTGGTAAAGGATACGATCGAGTAAGAAGGGCCGAAATTGGAAAGAAACATTTTAAATTAACTCATTTTGAGGAGGTAAGTCGAAAGAAGCATCAAAATTTGATTTTTTTTCATCATATATTGGTGCTTAAAGTTTATTTTCCTTTTAATTCCCATTCACCTTCTTGTAGGACCCATCTAGATTTATGATCATAGATTCATATCATCGAAATAGGCGATAAAGGGCTTTTTGTGTAAAATAGCAAATATGCTATGCCATAACTCCTAATTCTAACAACTAAAAAACAAAAATTACCAGAAATAGTTATAAACCTTTGATTTTTTTTGCACAAACAGAAACATTTTACATGACTACTGGTATATGAGGTTATTTTTGTGCTTTATAGTTTATAATTTCTAGTAGTAAAAAAAAGTCCACTGAAAAAATCCATAGAAATAGACAAATGACCAACTAAACTGGTAATCAGGTAAATATTGTTATATTGCTATTTCGCATAAAAATCGAAGTTGGTTGCTATTTCTTGTAATTTTGGTAGTTGGTTACTACATTGGTGCATACTGCATAGTGTCATGTTATTTGATGGTAAAAACTCCACAATAAGTGGTTAACTAAAAGACGTCCTACGCTTTTTTAGTTACTAATTTCTCCCGTATGTAGGTATTCACAACTCACCATTGGATGGTCCGGATATATAAATTAAAACCTCAAAAGAACAGGATCAGAGGAAAGACAAAGAAGTCCAAATCGGTACGATATGTCTCAAGTTTTATCTATATCATTTTTGTCTCACAATTTATTTATTTTTTCACCGTGTTTTTACTGACCATCAATTTATCTGGTTTAAAAATTTATCGCAGAAAACAAGCTCCATCACCACACCCAGAAGTGGAACAACGAAGAAAAATCCATGGCATTAGAACTTAATATTAGATGTAATATTTGTAGAAACGACTGCGAGCAACAAAAGATTTTGTAGCGAATTATAATCGTGGCAGGATTTTTTTTCAAACCACAGTAAAAGAAATGTGTAGCTCAGACATTTTCTATTTCTTTAACATGATATCATCCTTCTCTTATTTTTTTTCTCCAAAAAAATATAATTTTTTTAATAATAAATATAGTTGCAGCTCTTGCAGGCCAAGAACCAGAATTCAGAATTTTTGACCAGTGAAGAAGCCAAAGTGTCATTATTACAAATATTTTAATAGACCGGGCCCTGAGCGGCTGAGCCCAACCCTATCTTCTGTCCCGTGGGCTTTGGCCCAACCGCTTGACCCTAAACCTGTATTCGGCCTGGTCTCTTAATCCCAGCCCAGTTTCCTGATCTTGATTTTTTTTTTTGTCAAAGCAGTTTCCTGATACTGATTATTTTCTCACACCCGAACCATTCCATCATAAACTGGTTTCGACTATCGTTGACCCGAACCAGAACCAGTTCTAACCCCAACTGGTTTGGGAAAAATGCCGGGTTTGTGCACCTCTTAACTCCGGAAATTCAGGATCCTCTTGCTCAGATTGTGGGTATGTGAACCTCTTAAGTTTTACATATCCTCGTTCTGATCAAACGCCCTAAAATATCAGTTTGTAATTCGGAAAAAAAAAAACTTAACTCCGTTAAGCTATTTTAACGGCGGACTATTTTACAAAAAAAAAAAAACAATTGACCAGTTCGGATTATTATCGGCTAATAACTGACTTGGGATTATTATCAGCCAAGTTAAAAAGGTGAGATTATTTATTTCCAATTTGCCTTAAAATTTTAATAATATATGTTTGCTCGTACATTCAAGAGTGGGTCTTATGCAAGATCTTTGGAGCTTTCATGATGATTCTACCTGTCGTATTTTTGTCTATTATGTTTATTAATTTCAAACCCAATATTGGTAGCATTTCTCCATCACAAAATTAGTCATATGAAACAACTGGACTTTTGTATATTAGAAAAATACTCAATAAAACAAACACATATGTCATCATTCATTTATGAGAATTATAATATCATAACAATAATAATAATGTATAAGTTTGATGAATATCTTTTTAAAGTTAGTTGTAGGGTCGGATTTTGTACATGATCTGTTACAACGATTATTATCTACTGTTTCATACATCATATTGTTTGACAATTTTTTTTTTTTTTTTGCACGGATCGTATTTTGGGAATCGAAATTCTATAGCAAATAAATAATAGAGTCATGCTTTTGTCTTTTTGGTCATCTTATACCATGAACATCTTATCTTTATTTGTTTTATATCTCATTAATTCGATAGACAATAATCATATTCCCTACATATACAAAACACAACTTGAGGGAATAGTGCCAGGCAAGCAACTTGAGGGAATAGTGCCAGGCAGCTTGCCTGGCACTTCCTTATTGGACCAGCCCATTTTTAATTTAATTTTATTCTCAATGCCTGGCACTTCCTTATTGGACCAGCCCATTTTTAATTTAATTTTATTCTCAGTTTAAAATTACCCTTTCGTCCTTTGTTTAAAATTACGTTTTTTCCTCAGCTCAAAATAAAATTATAATTTTGCCCCTAGCTTAAAATTACGCTTTTGCCATCGGTTTAAAAACTCACTTTTAATTTTGTTCCCAGTTTAAAATTACGGTTTCGCCCTCCGTTTAAAATTACGTTTTTGCCCACAGTTCAAAATTTGTCTGGCACTTCCCTATTGGACCAGCCCAGTTTTAATATAATTTTATTCCCAGTTTAAAATTACGCTTTCGTCCTTTGTTTAAAATTACGTTTTTGCCCCCAGCTCAAAATAAAATTATAATTTTTCCACTAGCTTAAAATTACGCTTTTGCCCACGGTTCAAAAGCTCACTTTTAATTTTGTTCCCAGTTTAAATTTACGGTTTCGCCCTCCGTTTAAAATTACGTTTTTGCCCCCAGCTCAAAATAAAATGTTGTTTTTTCCTCTAGCTCAAAATTACGATTCTGCCCTCAGCTCAAAATTTCGCTTTTGCCCACCGTTCAAAATGAAATTATGTTTTTCCCCTAGCTCAAAATTATGATTTTGCCCTCAGTTTAAAATTATGATTTCGCCTCCAGTTCAAAATATAATTACGATTTTGCCCTCTGTACAGACATACACGTTATAAGAGAGAAATATTCGGCTTATTGCCCCGCAACGCGGGCGGGGCAAAAACTAGTTGTAATCTATAAGGCATTTTTAATAGAGTAAATTGCCATTTTAGTCCCTAAGGTTTGACCAAAATTGTCACTTTAGTCCAAATAGTTTTTTTCTTGTCATTTTAGTCCGAATAGTTTTATTTTCTGCCATTTTAGTCCCCGACTTTTGTCATTTTTGCCATTTTCATCCAACCCACTAACTCCATTCAAAAATTTTAGTTAACTTTGGTTAATTATTTTTCTTTCTTTTTTTGCAGGTGCGATGGTATGGGGATGGTGTTGTGCCGGTTTACACTGAAGATGATGGCGGTGGTTGTTGGTTTTACGATGATGGCGGTGGTGTTGGTTGATGACGTGGGTGGCGGAAAAGTGGCCGGTGGTGGTGGAAATGGTGGGTGGTGATGGTGGTGGGGTGGGTGGGTGATGACGGTGCAGGCAAGTGGTGGCGATGATAGAAGGTTGTGATGAGGTGGGTGGTGGGAGGTGGTGGTCGAGGGACTAAAATGGCAGAAAACAAAACTATTTGTACTAAAATGGCAAGAAAAAAACTATTTGGACTAAAGTGACAATTTTAGTCAAACCTCAGGGACTAAAATAGCAATTTACTCTAAGGCATTTTTAATAGCTGTGAATTATTAGATTTCCTACCACGATACTTTATATCTTTAATCCAATTATATCAACCCTTTTTTTCGTTTAAAAAATAAATAAAACAAAATAAAGTAACTTTATCGAGTTTGAGTACAAATATGTGAAGAGTAAATTACAAAGTTCGTCCTTTATGTATGTTATTTATTACAAAGTATGTCCTTTATCTTTACTAATTACAGAAAACGTACTTAATGTTTGAAAAACCACTCAGGTTATGTCCTATACACTAAACCTAGTTTATTTTCCTAGTTAAGTCAGGTCACGTGAGAAGCACATGAGGGTATTAATGTCAATCCACCTACCACCTACCAATTACAGTCACATCTTATAAAAACCCTAAACCCCAATTTCACCCACCATTGTTCCCCCAATTGCTTAACTCGTCCCTTAGGTTTTCTTCGACGATTGCAACGACGATTACAACGACGAAACAGAACCATGTCTCAATCGGAGACTTGGTACATACGAGAAGGACTTGATAATGAACAAGTGATGCAGCTATACGGTAATCAATCCTAGATTTCTTTCTATAAACTTATAATTTTCTACATTACGTTACTGATCAAGTTCGAAATTGTTGAATAATGCAGATGGATTCCCTAATCTTTTCTCGTTTCGGATTCATCATGGTGGTAGGTTAACACATCCTCCTGGTCGCACTTATGTTGGAGGTAGGATTAACTACGTTGACCTAATTGATATCGATTTGTTCTCTGTCCATGAGGTGTCCTTAATGATTAATGAGTTAGGTTATGCTGGGAATGATCATATAATGTACCATTACCTTAACCCTAAAAAAATATGGATAATGGTATTGAGGAGTTAGGCACTGACAGTGATGTTTTAAGGTTGTCTGCACATGTTGAAGAGCATAAGCTAATTGAGTTGTATACCACACATGGGTTAAGTAACATAAAGGAGTATTTCAGCCCACCACCAAAACCTCACAACCCTCTTACTATAGAAGAGATTGATGATCCTGGACCTTATGCTCTTATCCCAGCATCATTAGTGTTTAAAAGTGTAGGGAACCATTCTAGTGAGGGTGGACAATCAAGTGTGTTGGGGCAGTCAAGTAGTGTAGGTGGACAATCAGGTGTGTTTGGAGAATCAGGTGTAGGTGGACAGTCAAGTGTGTTTGGGCAGTCAAGTAGTGTGCAAGGGATGTCTGATGTGCTGGAAGAAGTTGATATTGGTGACTTTGATTTCGATGATCTCCTGGAGGATAATGTGCATGATCAGCAACATCAATATAATGTGCATGATCAGCAACATCAAGATAATGTTCAAGATCAGGAACATGAGGATCAAGAAGATAGTGTGCATGATCAGCAACATCAAGATAGTGTGCATGATCAGGAGGTTGCCCAGGATAGTGTGCATGATCAGGAACAAGAGGATCAAGAAGATGAAGGTAGTGAACATAATGATAGTGATAGTGATTTTATTGTTGATGAGGATAATGCCATGGTAGATCCTGATGTTGATATGACAGATTATAGGTTGAACAGTGATATAGAAATAGAAGACAATATGGTAGGCAATCATCAAGATATAGATTTCGGAGATGAAGTGTTAGACAATGATAAGTTTCCTAGTGGTTCAGATTCTGATGATGTTGAGGCTAGCCTTAGGAGACACCACCTAAGAACCATTAGAAGGGAACATGAAAACTTGGCAAATCTTTACTTAGGCAAGGTATTTAGTACCAAACAAGAAGGCAATAGCAGTTACTGCTGTGCAAGAACAGTTCCAGAGAAGATATTCAATTGGTGTTTCTAAGATGAAGGCATACAGGGCAAAGACAAAAGCAAGGAAACATGTTGAAGGAGACTACATCTCACAGTATGCTTTGCTAAGAGACTACATTCTTGAGCTGAAAGATAAGAATCCAGGTTCTACTATTAGGTTAGAGGTTGAACCACCTTGTGATCATAGGGAAACAACTAGAAAGTTTAAAAGGATATATGTATGTTTTGGTGCTTTAAAACAGGGTTTTAAGGCAATTGGGAGGGATCTGTTGGGTCTGGATGGTGCATTCATGAAGGGACCATTCCCAGGTCAAATACTCACTGCTGTGGGTATAGACCCTAACAATGGAATATACCCTGTATGCTATGCAATTGTAGAGGCTGAAAACATCAACTCCTGGACTTGGTTTCTAGAACTGTTAGGAGATGATTTGGATCTGCACAGAAACTCAAACTTCACATTTGTATCTGATAGACAGAAGGTATGTTTAGTAATGTTGTATACTTTGAATTTCTATCAATTCATATACTAACTTCTTGAATTGAACAGGGTATACTTCAAGCTGTTAACAGGTTGTATCCCAATGCTGAACACAGATACTGTTTGAGACATATTCATGAGAATATGAAAGTCACTTTTAGAGGGCATCTGTACAAGGACATGCTTTATAAGTGTGCATATGCAACAACTGTTCCTGAATTTCAGATTGCAATGGATGAGCTGAAGGCATTCAACAAGGAGGCCCACCTGTGGTTGTCCAAAATCCCACCACTGCATTGGTGTAGGTCATATTTCTCTGGTATGTTGTAAACTGTTCTAACTGACTTGCATAATATATTATCTAGAAGTGTTAGTGACCAAACTGTTCTAACTGTCCATAGGCAGGGCAATATCTGATGTGTTATTGAACAACATGTGTGAGGTTTTTAATGGCAAGATCTTGGATGGTAGAGATAAGCCCATTATTTCTGCCCTTGAATACATCAGAGAGTACTTGATGAGAAGAATTGTCAAAGTTTTGAAGGTTATAGAGAAAAGTGAAGGCCTGCTTACACCCTATGCTGCCCTAAAGCTGGAGACAATAAAAAAAGATGCTGCATTTTATCATGTACAGTGGAATGGAGGGGATATATTTTCAGTAAGTGGTAAACCAAATCAGACCTAATTCCGATGTCAATGGGGGAATTTCAAGTAGTCGTTGGGATGGATTGGCTATCTCAGCACCATGCAAAGGTCGTGTGTTTTCGTAAGGAGATAAAGCTAACATCTCCGAGCGGAAAACACGTTACAATCTATGGCGAAAAGGGAGGCAATCCTATAATATGCTCGATGATGAAAGCTCACAAGCTCATGAGGCACGGATGTAAAGCGTTTATGATATACGCGAATGAGCCTGAGAAAGAACTACCGAAGATTGGAGACGTACCCGTGATATGTGACTTTGAGGATGTATTTCCGGACGATTTACCGGGAATGCCGCCCGAGCGGGAGATAGAGTTCGGAATCGAATTGATTCCGGGCGCAAAACCCGTAGGTAAAGCACCATACCGACTCGCGCCGTCGGAATTACAAGAGTTGATGTCACAGATTCAAGACGTGCTCGACAAAGGATTCATAAGGCCGAGTGTGTCTCCTTGGGGCGCACCGGTACTGTTCGTGAAGAAGAAAGACGGAAGCATGCGCATGTGTATCGATTACCGGGAGTTAAACAAACTCACGGTAAAGAATCGATACCCGCTTCCGAGGATAGATGATCTATTCGACCAATTACAAGGTGCGAACTGGTTTTCAAAAATTGACCTTAGATCGGGGTATCACCAACTAAAGGTCAAAGAGGAAGATGTGCCGAAGACGGCTTTCCGCATGCGATACGGACATTACGAGTTCCTCGTGATGTCATTTGGGCTGACAAATGCACCCGCGGCTTTCATGGACCTCATGAACCGGGTTTGCAAGCCAATGCTGGACAAATCGGTCATCGTGTTCATCGATGATATTTTAGTGTATTCGAAAAGTGAAGCTGAGCATGCACACCACTTACAAGAGGTGTTAGAGAGGCTTAGACGAGAAAGGTTGTATGCGAAATTTTCTAAGTGCGCCTTTTGGTTACGAGAGGTGCAATTCCTCGGCCACATCATAAGTGCAAATGGAGTATTGGTAGATCCGTCAAAGATCGAGGCCGTGTCGAAATGGAATCCCCCGAAGAACCCTTCGGAAATTAGAAGCTTCTTAGGGCTTGCGGGGTACTATAGGAGATTCATTCAAGATTTCTCCAAGATTGCGTCGCCACTAACAAAGTTAACCCGGAAGGAGGAAAAGTTCATTTGGGGTGTTGAACAAGAAAGGGCGTTTCAGACGCTAAAAGAGAAGTTAACTCAAGCTCCGGTATTAACATTGCCGGATGGAGTCGAGGACATGGTGGTTTATTCGGATGCCTCATTATCAGGGCTAGGATGTGTTCTGATGCAACGGGGCAAAGTTATAGCTTATGCTTCGAGGCAATTAAAGATACATGAAAAGAAATATCCTACGCATGATCTCGAATTAGCTGCAGTGGTGTTTGCGTTGAAAATATGGAGGTACTATTTGTATGGGGTAAAGTGCACCATATTCACCGATCACAAGAGCTTAAAATACTTCTTCGATGAGAAGGAGTTAAATATGCGCCAGAGACGATGGTTGGAAACGGTGAAGGATTTCGACTGTGAAATACACTACCACCCCGGAAGGGCAAATGTGGTGGCGGATGCTCTGAGCAGAAAGGCGGACTATGTCCCAATACGAGTAAGGTCGATGCAGCTTGTGGTGACCTCGGGTATACTTGAACGTATCCGAGAAGCACAAGTAGAAGCAGTAAAAGAGGAGAACTGGAAGAAGGAACGAATAATCGGCCAATTAAAAGATTTGTCAGATGGAAAGAACGGGTTGAAGACTCGATCCGGAAGAATATGGGTTCCAAATACTTGTGGAGTGAAGGCGCTATTACTTGATGAAGCCCATAAATCCCGATATTCTATTCATCCGGGAGCGACCAAGATGTATAATGATCTGAAACAAAATTATTGGTGGCCCGGAATGAAGAGGGATGTGGTGAAATATGTAGAGAAGTGCTTGACTTGTTTACAAGTCAAGGCGGAACACCAGAAACCTTATGGGAAACTACAACCTTTGGAGATCCCGGTTTGGAAATGGGAACATATCACTATGGACCTATTGACCAAACTACCTAAAACGATTCGGGGATTCGATGCTATATGGGTGATTGTGGATAGATTGACGAAGAGTGCACATTTTATTTCTATACGCGAAGCATATACTTCGGAAAAGATGTTCGAAGTATATACAAACGAAATAGTGGCACGCCACGGAGTATCGGTATCCATTGTGTCGGATAGAGATACCCGTTTTACTTCAAATTTTTTGCGATATTTTCAAGAACAAATGGGAACGAAACTCTTCATTAGCACTGCCTACCATCCTCAGACGGATGGGCAGAGTGAAAGAACAATACAGACACTAGAGGATATGTTACGGGCATGTATCATCGACTTCGGTGGAAGTTGGGATGACATCTACCTTTGGCTGAATTTTCGTATAACAATAGTTATCATTCGAGTATCGGCATGGCGCCTTACGAGATGCTATATGGTAGAAAATGCAGAACCCCGGTGTGTTGGGGTGAAGTGGGTCCGCGTGAATTGGCACATAAAGACATAGTTCAGGCCACTAATGAGAAAATTGAAGTGGTGAGAGCCCATTTGAAAGCAGCCCAAGATAGGCAAAAGTCTTATGCCGACAAGAGACGAAGGCCGATTGAATTTCAGATAGGAGACATGGTTATGTTAAAGGTTTCCCCATGGAGGGGCGTTATCCGATTCAGAAAAAGGGAGAAACTAAGCCCGAGGTTTATCGGGCCATTTAAAATCATCGAACGGGTTGGCAAGGTGGCATATCGCCTCGAGCTACCGGAAGAGTTGAGTGGAATACATGGCACGTTTCACGTATCACAGCTCCGAAAATGTCTAGCAGAGGAAACAACTTATATCCATTACGACGATATCGAGGTGGATAATAGCCTGAATTACGCGGTGAAGCCACCAGAGAGTCTAGATCGAAAGGTTAAGCACTTGCGAAACAAACAAATCGATCAAGTCAAGATCAAGTGGGAGCATAGGAAAGGTTCGGACACTACATGGGAGTCCGAAGAGGAGATGCGACGTCTCTATCCTGCACTTTTCGGTACGTATTCTGGTTTCGGGGACGAAACCCTTTTTAAGGGGGGTGGACTTGTAACACCCCGAAATTTAAAAAGGCTTTATATTAGCATTATATAAAGTATAAAATAAACGAGAATGAGCTAACTAGGAATAAATAACCTAGTTAGTTAATTGTCCCGTTTTAAAACATGAATGAATTTAAAATGCCAAAGATATAAACTAAATAAAAGTGGAGGGGCCTATGTTGTTAAAATCTAAACTTATATTATTAAGTTTAATAAAAAAAAAAAAAAACAAATACACCATTGAGGTGCCTGGTTCGATCAAAGCAGGAGAAGGGCGACCCCCACTCTCAAAACCCTAACAACTCACTAATCTCACAAATTGAAGGCTCAAACCAAGTAAAATCGAAAATCGAGCATAGATTACTGATCCCTATTGCAAGGGGTTGTAAGGTATGTAAAATTTGATGTTATTTCTCTGTTTGAAATTCTCATGAATTTGGGAAATCCGAAATTTGATGTTGCATGTTTGCTATTTTGATAGAATAGGGATGATATAGTGTCTAGAAGTGAAACCTAGACAATAACATGTGAAATCATGCCTAAATTCTGGAAATTTCATGAGTACAATGAAGGTCATTCATGGGTTTTGTGAGAAAATGATGAACACTAGGGTGTAGAATGCTAATCTAGTGTAAATTGATGCATAGAAACTGATTTATGAAAATATGATGTGTAATTCTATATGTAATAGCTCAATTGATGTTAATCAAGGCTAAGTAGCAAGCCATGAATTAGAAAATAAAAGATGTAAAATTTTCCCGTTAAGTGTTTGTAAAAATGCCCCAAAGAAGGCTCGAAATTGAAATTTAAAGTTAAAACGCATGATTGTGATGATTTGGCAAATTATGCGATATATGATTGAAAAGGAGTTCTAAACGAATCATGATTGAACTCTATAGGAAAAGATACCGGAGCGTCGAGTGGACAAGCCGGTGGAGATTTGCGTTTGAAAGGCGTGCACTAAAGGTATGTAACTTGATTCGTTACATTGGGTGAATTTTTGATAATTAGCATATGTGTAGTTGAATTGTAGAACAAAAGTTGCGTTGATTTAAAGCGATAATGTTCGCTATACTGAATAATAGGTCAAGAATTGGTTAGATCTCGTTGGTAGTCATCATAATGGAGGATTCCGTAGATGAGCCAAACGGGTCGAATAATCAAATAATGCGTGGTTAATGCTTCGTAATATGGTTAATTGGTCTTTTGTGATTGTTAATAAATGACATATTAGAATACGAAAATTTAGCGTGTTGGTTCGTTAGAATGATGAAGTCCCTAAGGGTGAACTAAACGGGTCACTAAGAGAAGGTATGGATCGAATAACGGTAGTACCTTACTTGTAGATTTTGAGCCCGAGCGACGGGTAGCGAAATACTAAACACGCAAACCGGTGATGGGAGCGTGGGCGTTAAAAATGAGAAATCCAAGATTTGGGTTTTTGGGTGAAATAAACAAAATCAATCAAAACATAAACTTTCAGAGACTACCGTAAGTTACGGTAGTTACCGTAACTTACGGTAGAAATAAAAAGGTTACGGCAGTTCTCTACTGCCTTACGGCAGACCAAAGTTACCCAGCGACTACCGTAACTTACGGTATATACCGTAAGTTACGGTAGAGCCCAGACATTTTTGTTAAATCTTGCATATTCTAGCTAATCGAATCCGTCTTTAAGCGTAGTTTCGATTAAGCAATAATTCTAAGAACTCTAACACTAATTTTTGTTAATAATCTCCAGTTTTTAGGTATTGCAAGTATGTGGACGATGGTCAAGTCGATTCTCTCGAACCGAACACAATCTTTTGAAGCTTCCGCATTAGATTTACCCCGTTTGTTTAATGTTTATAATGTAAAAAATGTGCTAATCATGTTTTGGAATGGTGGAACTAGTTAAGAAATCATCTAGTATGTAATCACTTTGAAACATAAATTTTGTACTTACTTTGAAGTAAGGTACCGTTATATATATAATCTTGCGTATTTACATTAAATTCTTATAAAATTAAGACGGGTGTTACAGCTTGCAGAGGTTGGGAGATCACATGTACTTTTGTTGTATTGTTTACTTGTTTGGTGTGTACTACTAATTTGGCTGAGAGTACCTGTGCTAATCCATTTAATTTACAGGAATGCCATGTAGGCATGCTGTTGCAGCAATATGGAACATGGCTACTAATGGTAGAAGGGTTGGTTCATTAGAGAGTTGGTGTAATCCCATCTACACAATAGCTAGGTGGAAGCAGGTTTATGATTTCAAGGTGAACCCTATCAATGGAAGGTCTTTATGGGTCAAATCTCAAGTTCCTACCACCCTTTTACCACCAAATCATCATAAGCAGGTGGGCAGACCCAAGAAGGCAAGGAAAAGGTCTGCATTAGAATTGGAGGAAATGACTCATAGTGGAAGGCTGTCCAAGAAACACACCAAGGGAAAATGTGGCAAGTGTGGACATGTGGGACATAACACAAGGACTTGTAAAGGGGATAGTACTATTTAGGGTTGCCTTTATGGTTTAGGGTTGTGTCTTTTGGTCTTGAACTTGTTTAAGGTTCAGTTTGTCTTTTGAACAGGTTTTTAGTGGTTATGTACTTATGTATTAGGTTGAACATGGAATGGCTGTCTTTTGAACAGGTTTTTGGGTCAGTTTTTAACTTATGAAGTGTAATGGATTATGAAGTGTCTTTTGAACAGGTTTTTGGTATGATATCCTAGTTGGTTATGCACAATGTGGTTTATTTACAAAGCATATTGAAATGTCTGTCATTATAGTTTACGGTTGTTTCGGACATGTCAGAGATTTACAAAGCTTATTGCACATTGTCAGGTGTTTCGGACATGTCAGAGATTTACAAAGCTTGTTGCACAACTTCTAACAACAATATACCATAATTTTCATTACATGATGTCAAAATTACATTACATACCAGCAGTTACAGACCAGCTAACCTAGATATTGGCAAAAGTCCTAGAAATACACTATATAACAAATGAAACATATCCAACTGATAATCAACCACTTCTTCAGTTTCATAACCTCTTCTTCACTTTCTTTGACTCTGACCTCAAGCTTGTTCTTCTGTTCTTCAGCATGGTTCTTTCCCCTAAGAGTCCAGGTATGATGTCAACACACCTTTGACACCTTCTATCAACCCAACCAATGAATCTACAATCCGAGCCCTAATTAACACAGACAGAACAAGTTTCAATTTCAGGTACAAATCAATTACAAAACCCTATTTATCGCATACCTGATCAGGACATGCATAGAAACGACGACCAGGATTGCGATTAGTCCAAGATGTCACAATTACAGCTTCTTTCCCGCATTCACATAGCACCATTGTTGTTTTCTCTTGCACGATTACGTATTTGAGGGTGATTTGCAGGGGGACGAATTGGGGATTAGGGTTAGGTATGTGCAGGTGATTGCAGAATGGAGGAGATGATGGTGGGGTTTAGGGTTTTTATAACAGGGCACAGTAATTGGTAGGTAGAATGACATTAATGCCCTCATGTGCTTCTCACGTGACCTGACTTAACTAGGAAAATAAACTAGGTTTAGGGTAAAGGACATAACCTGAGTGGTTTTTCAAACATTAAGTATGTTTTCTGTAATTAGTAAAGATAAAGGACATACTTTGTAATAAATAACATACATAAAGGACGAACTTTGTAATTTACTCATATGTGAAGTATACATGCTAATATATTTGACTCAAGCTTTGATTAATCTTACTGTATTAAACATTGTCTTTTGGTTAAAAATATAAAATAACAACCAAGTTTCAATACTTGTTTAGAAAAATCCCTTGTAATTTTGGTAACTATAAACTAAAGTTTTATTATTTTTATACTATTGTGTTTTTTTCTTAATTGTTTAAGGTGAATAACCAAAACGAAACAATTATAATTTTTTATCATTTAATGTTTTTTTCCTGCATAATTATCTTCTACTTTAGAAAGTTTATCTAATTGATACACAAACGAAACTCAAGATCTTGTTTTCATCATCCATGAGCGTTACATAACTAGTTTGAAAGAAGAAAGGTGAAGCTTGAAGTTGTTTAGGCTCGGTTTTGTCTATACTTGTTTTTTAGGTAATTTTCACTAAAAAGTTCGTTTAAACACCAACCTTTTTGCACTGGATCATTATATACGTTGATTTCGAAGCACACGGGTGCATAAAGTTAGCATCTTAGTTTTTTCAAATCTAAAATCCATAAAGGCCATCAGAAGCTCGGATTAGGGTTTCTTGAAGAAGTACGATTATTTTGCACTTAATAGTTTTCGCGTCGCATTGCAAGCGTATTGTATAGATTGCGTTCATAGTTTACATTTTAATATAGATGTGATGTAATGTAAGCTTTGAACATTAAAGCCTACTTAGTATCTCATAGTTTGGAATGAAAGGTGATGCATTTTAAATGTGAACCTATAACAATTATCTAGAGTCAATCAGGCGTCCATTTTAGGGCCAGGAAAGGAAGGTTCTAGCACATAGAGATCACCTATCCAAGTGAGTTTAGGGGATGTGCATATTTGGGAAAGTAATGTAAAGGGTAGCATGTAAGTTAAAGTATGAAAGTTAATGAAAGGAATGTATTATGAAATGAATGCTTTGGGGCTACCAGCCCGAATGTTATCAAAAAAACGTTTTCGATTAATTAATGTAATGTTTTAAAAGGATAGTTGAATTGAACACAACTTGATACACATATGCGTGAAAGTTAAACAAATGAAAGATAAAGAGAGGTCGTTACCTAAAGCAAAGATTCACGTGGTCCATGGTCGTGAACCTGGCATGTGGGAAGCACCTGATAGACAGTTACCTCCGGGGCTACAAGAGAGGTCGTTACCTACGAGGTTGCAAGTATAAGGAAGTGGCCTACGGGGCTACAAATAGCTCTACAGATTATGATATCAGCGATAATGATCGCTCATGGGTGAATGTCACTTTAATGCTAAAGATAAATGTTAAAGTTTAATGCAAAGGTATGTTAAATGAATGTTTTACTAGAGTTATTTACTGTTTTATTTAAAATATAACTTACTTAGCGTAGCTGACTTTTAGTATGCACACCAGGTTTAAGATTGGATAGCTGAGAGCTTCCGATGATGGTAGTGCCACATGCACTTGCGAAGTCTATCCGACGAGAAACTAACATCCCATACTATCTTGTTATGTTTTCAATTTGAGATATTTATACCATGGTAATATTTGACTCAAATGTTTGAATTGTATGAGCTTCCAATGTGTATGATTTAAATTAGAGTTAACTTTCATTTTGCTCTATGTAGTTTGGTCGTTTTAACGGTTTTGCCCTAGTCATTTAAAAATAGTCATTTTCCTCCCTGATCCATGTAACTTATCACCATAGATCAGTGTGAGGTGGGGGGTTGTTGGCGGTTCAGATCTGCAATGGTGTTAATGGGGGTTTAGAGAGAGAGAGAGAGACGATTCAGAACCGATGGTGGCGGTAATGGTGCTTTGTTGTCGGTGTGGTGGTGGTGGTGCAGGATGGAGGCTGTTAGTGGTGAGGTTGTTGATGGTGAGGCTGCTGGTGGTGATGTCTGGTAACGGAGGAGAGAGAGAGAGCATGTAGAGAGAGAAAATAAAGAGAGGAGAGAGTGTATTATTATATATAACAATAAAATATTTTATAGGTTTGATGGGAAAAGACTAAAATGCCCCTCATGTGAGGGGCATGTGATTGTTTTTAACTTTACAAATGGATGTCATTTGGGGCGTGGAGTGAAATAGAGATAAGTTACATAGATCAGTGAGGAAAATGACTATTTTTAAACGAATGGAGCAAAATCGTTAAAACGATCAAACCACAGGAAACAAAATGTAAGTTAACTCTTTAAATTATTAGCTCAACACTAACACTTAATAGCTAGAGAGTATATCCAACTGAAATATTTTATATTTTATTCTGTAGTTTATCCTATATAGTTTTAACAAATATTTTAAATTATTCGAGTTCTAGATCTTTTTAGGCTTATGAAATCGTCTCTGATGGCAAAGTCATCAGAGTTAAGAGCGCGAGATTAAGGGTTCGAATCTTGATAAGATTAAGGGTTCGAATCTTGTTAAAATCGCCTTTAAAACAAATAAAATAAAATAAAATTGTCAAAGTCTCATTAATTAACCTATCTAATCAAGTCTAATAATCCTTTTTTTTTTTTTTTTTTTTTTTTTTGAGAGGTGACTTTCACAACAGACGGTAATATCACACCCACTAGTCGCAGGCCCGCCCCACTACTGTCCCGAAGACTATGTTGTCTTAACCGGGCCCACGCTTCGGTAGCAATGGGAGCTTGGCTCTCCCCGAGAAAATTTCCAGCCCCCTGCCACTTGACAGGAGTTGCACCCTCCACACGAGCCGACCGCCTGTTGTGACAAGCGACCCGCTGGAGTAAATGCACTGTAGTAGAAAACTCGGGTTGGCTCCCGGGATTCGAACCTGGAAACCTGGTTCTCCCCCCGTTCATTGCCCTTCCCCCAAATGTAGTGGGTGGGGATCGAACCTTGGTCTCCTAAGATAACCAAAATCGTTTCCACCACTCCACCACAAGTGGAGGATTCTAATAATCCTTTATAGTTTTTAAAATCAAAACATTAAAACACTTGTATTGATTCATCATCTTTATTGGTTAATCTAAAACACCATCCATCCAACAACTTAATAAATCCTTACCGGAGACCAACCTCCGGCCACCACCGTAAGTTGTTAAGAAACAAGACGAATTCCATCTGCACGTGCAAGTTGTCCTTTGAAAATAGATGCATGAATATGTGGTCTATATTTGGCGGTAGAGCTTCGCCGGAAAACGCCAAGTAGTGGCGGACCCGACACTGTTCCCCACCGACAACTACCGCCTGCCACCACCCCTTTCCTTATCTCTGACTTTTTTGGGTCAAAATTGTTCCATTTCATTCATTTCATTGTCATCACATCTCCTAACTTAAAAAGTTATTCATTGGAAATTAGTGCAAACAAGATCATGATTTTATCTCTACCGTTCAAAATAATAGAGTAAACCAATGTTTTAAAAACCGGTAAATACCGGCTGGTTATACCTGTATTACCGTTTCCAGATGTAAATCTGGTACGAAACACCCCGGTAAATAAGTGAAACGGCATTAGGTTTATACCATCGGTAAAATCCGGTATACCGGTTTGAAATATAATACCGGTACCGGCCCAGGGTTATTTTAGTTTGGGTTGTTACTTATTTTTATTATATATGTTACTTATCTTACGTAATTCTTATATATTATGATTATTCGTAACTAAAAGTTTTTATTTAATATTGCATGAAACAAAAATAATTATCCTCTAGTTGATGAGAATGACGATAATAGTTAATTTTATCTTTTATGCGATCGTGAACTTGCTGTATTGAAAACCCAAATGGCTTAAACATATCGTACACTTTCATTTAAAAGAGTTTGTTGGAAAATTGAATGATTTTCGATTATCTTTTGGATTATTTTTTATTATGGATTTATTTTTTGATCATTTTTTTAATATGTAATCATGCATTTTTGGATTAACTTTTAAGTTGATTTTGTAATTTATGAAATTATAGAGTTAGCTAGTCAACCCGGTTGAACCGCTGGATACAACCTGGTTCAACCGGTTGAACCATTTTTTAGCCTAATCCGGTTTGATTTAAAAACTGGTTTTTAAAACATTAGAGTAAACTGCCGAAATGGTCCCTGAGGTTTAGTCATTTTTTGCATTTTAGTCCAAAATTCAAACCTTTTGGATTTTGATCCCTGTGATTTTAATTTTGTTGCCATTTTCTTGCAAAAGTAAAATTTTGTTAGATTTTTCAGTTAACATCCAATTGTTTTTATATTTTTCCTCACTTTTAATGAAGTGCAAAATGATCAGATTTTTTTAAATTTGTTATAATAAAACGTTAAAAGATCATTTTGCACTTCGTAAAAAGAGAGGAAAAAGACAAAAAAAAAATTGGATATTAACCGAAAAATCTAACCAGATTTTGATTTTGGATGAAAATTACAACAAAATTGAAACCACAGGGACTCAAATTCAAAATGTTTGAGTTTTAGACTAAAATGACAAAACTGACCAAAACTCATAGACAATTTTGGCAGTTTACTCAAAATAATAAAGTCAAAGTTAAGCCTTTCTCCTATTGAAGCTTTTCTAATAGGGCCAAACTATCTACACACCAAGTGTGTAGATAGTCACCCAAAAAGGTAGTTTTTGTCCTTATATGCACACCATGCAGTGTCGAACTGTGGCCAAAACGCGGCGTTTTGGTCCGGTTAACCAGACAAAGACTGACGGGTGTCTGACGGGTCTGTTGACCGAACCAAAACGCCGAGCTTTGGCAGCGTTTTGGTCCTGTCAACCAAACCGGGTGTCAGTCTTTTGTCTGATTGACAGGACCAAAACGCAGCCAAAGCTCGGCGTTTTGGTCCGGTCAACAGACCCGTCAGACACCCATCAGTATTTTTCTGATTAACCGGACCAAAACGCCGCGTTTTGGCCACAGTTCGACACTGCAGGGTGTGCATATAAAGACAAAAAACACCTTTTTAGGTGTGTATATAGTGAGATGGGTGTGCCAATAGGTACACCATTCTAATAACTTTTTACCTAACCATAACTATACGTCCATGTTTTTCTTTCTTACTAAAACTAACATCTGGCAAACATATTAATTATGAATTTGACAATAATCTCATCAAATCACACTATTAAGGTACATGAACACACGTAATCTTTCACATCAAACCCATCTCTTAGTTACTTAGACTAAGCGGTATGGGGGCCGGCTGAGGCCCGGCTTGGCCCGCGCCGGTCCCCCACACCGCCCCCTGGTTCCGGCTCGGCAACTTCGGCTCCCCACAGACGGAGAGGACGGGCCTTGATCTCTCACAATAACCTATACATACATACATACATATATATACATAAAGGGGCTCATCCCCCACCCTTAGGTCCATCCCCTTGAAGCCTTTCCTACGTGGCGGTGACGAGGCGGCTCATCCCCTTGGGGATGGGGCTCTCCATACCCTCTAGTCTTAACCATATGTTTTTAACAACCAAACTTCTTAATCATTCAAATGATTAACATACAAGACAACGTTTTGTCCTTGCTCAATCCTATCAATTTGTTTCCGGCTTCCGATATTTTATTTGTTAATTTGCTATTAGTGTCTTCTAACGTCACGTCATAATTCATATAAACAATCAAATTTTAAAATAAATAATAATAGTAGTAGTAATAATAACAATAACAATAACGACGATGACACTAATAATAATATTAAGAGTAAATTGTCATTTTAGTCCCTGAGGTTTGGTTCAAATTGTCGTTTTAGTCCAAATAGTTTTTTTTTTCTCATCTGGGTCTCTGACTTTTATATTTTCTTGTCATTTTGATCACATTGCCTAACTCAGTCTAAAAATTTGGTTATAACCCTGGGTATTTTTGGCATAACTGTTGTGTAGTGATAACCAGGGGTAGTTTACAACATAATTTATAAACCTCATAATAATTTAATGCCAAAAATACCCCTGATTATAACCTGGTTTTTAGACTAAGTTAGGCAATGTGATCAAAATGTCAAGAAAAAGGAAAAGCCAGGGACACAGAGGAGAAAAAAAAACTATTTTGACTAAAATGACAATTTGGACAAAAACTCAGGGACTAAAATGGCAATTTACTCTAATATTAATAAATATGATTTTTTTTTGCAGGTGGTGAGTTTAATATTCGTTTATACATACACACACATATAGGGTGAGGTTCGTCTACAAAATCCAAATTTCCTAAAAAGTGTAAAAAGTCATAAAAAACTGTCATTTCGGCCATAAAACTCACAAATAACAGAGTGAAGATTACTAAACCACAATATTCAAACCATAATAGTACATAAACACTTCGAACACACAATCCTAAAACTATCAATATAAAACACAACATGCTAATCAACATAAAACATAATAATGTTTGTCATTTGATAATGAGAGCCTTATCATCCAAAACACAACCCACATATATGATGTTTTAGTAATCTTCATTTTGTTATTTGTGGGTTTTGGGTGTGTTTTATGATTGACATTTTGGTGTTTTATGACTTTTACACATTTTAGGAAATTTGGACTTTGTAGCAGTGGCGGATCTAGAAACGAAACTAAGCCGTAACGTTTTATAAATAAGCCGTAACGAAATCGAAAAAACGTCAAATTTTTCCAAAATTTACACTAATTTTTCCAAATTTTTCCACGCCAAGCCGTAGCGGAGGTTGCCCCCCGGTAAGCCTTATGTCCGCCACTGCTTTGTAGCTAACTCCTAGCCCCCACACACATATATATATGTAGAGGTTGTTAAGAACTTTAATGTTTTCCGAAAAAGAAATAGGTACATTTTCATTGAAAAGAATGATCTAAAGGTATCAAAACAGAAGTAAAAGAACTATCACACCGGTTTGCAAAGCTTCCTCAACAATTTGTGCTTAAGATCTTCAATCGCTTCTCGTTTTGGCCTTGAATCATGTTAGAATTGGTCAGAATAACCTCCAAATCGTCCTCTTAGTCGCCCATGACTTCCCTTGTTCATCTCTTTTGGTTTTGCAGCCGTCATGGTCTTTTTATACTCAATTTTAGGTTTTCACGACTTGGTTACGGTCCGTACCCATTAAGTGAGTACATGTCGTACGTATCAATTTGGGGCCGCTATTTGGGTTTTGAGTTGTCTATTTGTCGGCTCGCAATACAATCTATACCGCATTACTAGGTATGGGTCGTACGATCTAAATTTTCCAATTTTCTTTTTCTCTTGAACTCAATATTTAGATTTCACTTGGAATTACTTGTTTTTAGAGATTTACATGCAACCATACTTAAGCATTGTTTGTCCCTAAGCAATCTCATATTGTAAAGCACCAAAAACTAATTAACACAATAGCATATGATTTTAAACTGATACTATTTCAAAATCCTATGATCAAAAAGTTTACCCCTATGACTTACAAAGGCAAGAGGTTAACATCCTAAGCAAGTTTAATGGTGTTTCATTTTATAATAAGAATCCCCTGACTTAGTGCAATTCACTTTCAATCTAACTTTGTAACTTACACCCCTCGTGATGTTCTCTCCTCTCGGTTGTTTCTGATTGCTAGCAAGAGATGTGCTAGATTACTATATAAGCTCACCATCAAATCACAAAGGCTTGTATAGAAATCAAGATCTTCCCAACTTAAAACATATCTATACAGAGATCAAAGGACTTTTTATTAGATTTTGGCGTCAGCCGTCAGGTAATGTTAGGAATTGTTTTTGGGTAAAAAGTGGCTAAATATGCTATGCTCCTTTATTAAACAAATACTATAATAGTGTAAACTAGGATCAATGATCTTCACACTTATTTCTTTTCTGTATTTTTCATTCTTCTTTTTTCTTGTTTTTTTTTCTTTTAACATAGGCTGTATTGTTAATAATTAGTTTTTGCCCCGCCCGCGTTGCGGGGCAATAAGCCGAATATTTCTCTCTCATAACATGTATGTCTGTACAGAGGGCAAAATCGGAATTATATTTTGAACAAGAGGCGAAATCATGATTTTAAACTGAGAGCAAAATCATAATTTTGAGCTAGGGGGAAAACATAATTTTATTTTGAACTGTGGGCAAAAACGTAATTTTGAGCTAAGGCCAGAATCGTAATTTTGAGCTAGAGGAAAAAACAACATTTTATTTTTAACTGGGGGCAAAAACGTAATTTTAAACGGAGGACGAAACCGTAATTTTAAACCGGGAACAAAATTAAAAAAGAGTTTTTGAACCGAGGGCAAAAGCATAATTTTAATCTGGGAATAAAATTAAATAAAAAATGAGTTGGTCAAATAGGGAAGTGACAGGCAGCTAATAATTTTGAGCTAGGGGGAAAACATAATTTTATTTTGAACTGGATGCAAAAACGTAATTTTGAGCTGAGGGCAGAATCGTAATTTTGAGCTAGAGGAAAAAATAACATTTTATTTTGGGGGCAAAAACGTAATTTTAAACGGAGGGTGAAACCGTAATTTTAAACTGGGAACAAAATTAAAAATGAGTTTTTGAATCGAGGGCAAAAGCGTAATTTTGAGCTAAGGGCAAAATTATATTTTTATTTTGCGCTGGGGCGAAAACATAATTTTAGCTAGGGGCAAAATTATAATTTTATTTTGAGATGGGGGCAAAAACGTAATTTTAAACGAAGGACAAAAACATAATTTTAAACTGGGAATAAAATTAAATTAAAAATGAGTTGGGCCAATAGGAAAGTGTCAGGCAGCTAGGAATAAAATTAAATTAAAAATGAGTTGGGCCAATAGGAAAGTGCCAAGGCAAGGTGTCTGACACTATTCCTTTAGCTTGGAAATGTATAAGTAGGTAGGGGCAAAATTATAATTTTATTTTGAGATGGGGGAAAAACGTAAATTTAAACGAAAGACAAAAGCGTAATTTTAAACTGGGAATAAAATTAAATTAAAAATGAGTTGGGCCAATAGGAAAGTGCCAAGGCAAGGTGCCTGGCACTATTCCTTTATCTTGGAAATGTATAAGTAGGTAATTACTATGGTTCGAATAACAAATGGTTTTACAAGGTTTTCAAAGGTTATTGATTTTTTATATTTGGGAAATTGACCTGTAATAATTCCACCTAGACCTTATTCGCCATTAATAATCTCACCTCAGAATATTCCCCCCACCAGTCCCACCTTTCACCTATTTTTCCTACAATGGTCCCCCGTTAAATTACAAACATATTTTTTAGGACTTTTGATTAGACGAAGATACGAGTCCATTGATGTAAAACTTGCCTCGAAACGGTGCTCCAAACAATGAAAACGGCGCTTCAATTCGGGTGTTTAAATTTCCAATTAACCAAAATCAAGTCACTTGGAGCACCATTTCGAAGTAAGTTTTACATCAATGGACTCGTATCATCGTTCTGATCAAAAGCCCTAAAAATCTGTTTGTAATTTGGAAAAAAGCTTAACTCCGTTAAGTATTTTTAACGGGGGACCATTGTAGGAAAAATAGGTGAAATGTGGGACTAGTGGGGGGGATATTCTGAGGTGGAATTATTAATGACCAATAAGATGTAGGTGAGATTATTAAAGGCCAATTCTCCTTTATATTTTAGCATAACCGAATGAGAGGGATAAGGCTCAAAAGAGTACATTAAGGGTTATTTTTTAGGTAGGAAAAACAACTGAAAACTTTTACAAAGGTTTAGTTTCTAATGCCTTAATCAATTCTATGTAACGCTAGATATGGGTCTAGATTGTGTTTAACATGTACAAGTTTTGCAATGATAAATCATATGATGGTATCTCTCAACAAACAAAAAGATATAAACATATAAAAGGCTCAAATAACTCACCTAGATCGAATGGATAAAGGGTTACTAATACGAGTTACACAATCTAAAATTTCCAGATTCTATTACTTCTTTAGGTATTCTTTCTGATGATTTTGAAAAAATAAAAAAACAACTTGCATAGGAATTTTGTACCCTAAAACTTACAATCGAGGATTCCTTCTTTCAGTAGGGATTCATACATCGATAAGGTTGAAAATTTTCAGCTGTGACTAACATGTTGGAAAAATAGGTGAAAATAACATTTTTCACAAATATAGGAAAATGATTTTTTCCTATTTTGGACTAGAAATAAATATAATAAAATGAGCGGGTTTTATATATTTATTTGTGGGTTTGTGTTCTATGTTGGAAGAGCTTCGCAACGAACTAAACCACGTCCAAAACGGAGCTAAGATGAATGAGATATCGATGCTCAAAGTTGGGTGTTTGAAACATTAAATGCTGAAACAAAAGGGAAAGTAGCACATTGTCCCACATCGGAGGAGAGTTGGAACTTAAATGGGTATTTAAGGTGGAACTCTCCATCCTTATTGTTTCATGGAAACACACACTAAGTGTCCTCGCGAAGGGTGCGTAGCACCCTAACTCGCACTCGCACACGCTCGCGCGCGTGGCGTTGGCGATGTGGCGCTTTGATGGCGCACTTTGCACTTCGCATCACCGCGAGCCGCCTTTGTATTTTTGACCACGTGCGCGTGGAGGATCACAGAGGCTGCAAGGACCAAGAGGTGAAGTGGCACGAAGGCGCGCGGTTGCGCATGGTGCATGGGTCCTGATGTGACGTGCGCGGCACACCAAAGTGAGCCAAAACGGCGCGACTATGTGGCGTGCTCGTAGAGGCTCACAGGTGACGTGGCACACGCGCGCATGGATTTGAGTAAGTGAGGCGCACGCGCGCATGGCAGTGAGCCAAGAGGACGCACCGCGCATGGGCGTGCAGACCTGGGCGCGCGCGCACCAGTATGGCTTGCGCGCACGCGCGCGCAGAAGCTTCCAGCATTGAATGACAGTGCAGTTTCAGTCCAGCTTCGTAACTGACGAGTTAAAGGGCTTTGACTGAGAATTAAATGACGTATTAAATTGCATTGAAGACGTTTAATGCAATTTAAACCTCTCTTTAATTCGTTTTTGACTGTTTCAACCTAGGAGCTGTATAAATACAGCCCCATACCCACAGCAGAGGGACACTAGCAACACAACAGCTATTCACTTTCTCTCTAAAGATTTTCTGATCTTCTCCTGCTCTCTTCAAGGTAACCTTCGGGTTGTAGGCGAATTCCGGCAGTACTACTGCTCCGGCTGTTGTACCCTGGGAAACAAAACGAGTACTCCTGGGAGACTCGGAATTTGTTTTAAGGGAAGCGTGTTGAACACGTGACTCAGCCATTCTTCTTCTACATTTCTTGTATTTGGTTTATTTCAGTTGTATTCGTACTAGTGTTTTTAGCTTTCTAATTTCTGTATTGTAATCGTATTAATAAAAATTTGTTTATTTTATTTAATTTACGCGAACGGTTCCTACATAACATATAATCAGTTAAATGAGAGCTTTCTTTCAAGAGTTTCAATATAAAATACACATTAAACAAGATAATGTGTATAATTCCACATCCCCACACTTAGGGTATGTTTGGTATGGAGCTTTTAGGAGCTTCAAACTTTAAGCTTATAAGAAAAAACTCCTACTCAACAAAAAGCCTTGTTTGGTTGAAGGAGATTGAAGCATTTAGGTTAGGAGCTTGAAGCTTTTGGTTGAACGCTCCTACTAATAGCGTTTAGAAGGAGCTACAAGTTTTTAGGGAAAAAAATAACTATTTTAACCTCTAAAGATAATGAACTTTTTAATGCACAAACTTTTTAAAATTTTAGTTATATGTCCATTTTTTGTCATTTTATACGTTTTATTAAAAGCTCCAGCTACTCTGCCAATAAACAAATATATCTAATACCAGCTATCAGCCACCACCAACAACTACTTTTGCCAAACATACCCTTAAAGTGTACATTGTCTCTAACACTCATTAAACAAGATAATACCAAGGAAATAAAGGAACTGGAAACTTCCTGATTCAATCATTCAGTGGGTGTTTGGGATTCCTTTTCAAAAGTCCTTTTAGCCCCAAAAGTCCTTTTGAGAAGGAGAAGGAATCCCAAACATCATATGAGAAGTCCTTTTGAAGAGAAAAGGAATCCCAAACACCATGAAATAAGTTCTTCTAGCTCCAATTATGCCTCCAATAAGTCAAAATGGAGAAGTAAGAATTTCTTGCTTATTGTTTTGAAAAGGACTTTTGAAGAAGGAGAAGTGGAAAAGGAATCCCAAACACGCCCTCAATACAAATCATGTTTTCAAACAAACAAATAAAATGTTTAAATGAAAAAAAAAGAGAAAAATGCAATTTGCGTCCCTGTGGTATGTGCCAAACATCAACCTGAGCCCCTAAATTCATTTTTTGGTTTTTTGAGCCCCTGACCTTATAAATTCATAACAGTTTGAGTCCTTCTGTCACACTGCCGTTTGTTTGACTGTTTGAGCCAGGGGTAAGACCGTCTTTTGGCATATATTCATAACACTTTGCGTCTCTGTGGTATGAGTGAAACATCAACCTGAGCCCCTAAAATCTTTTCTTGCTTTTTTGTTAAGAAATCATTGATTTAATAATTCAAATTAACTCTTTTTAAATAAATGCAATCTAATAATAAATGGTTTCATTTTAGATCACATAAATGGAATATATAAAACATTATTCAATTTTAATGGAATATATAAAACATTTTTCTCTAAATATAAATACAAAAAAAAAAAAAAAAAAAACCTAACTAATATACTATATCTTATATATAAAAGATAATAACAAAAAACCCAATCCAATACATTTATTGGTTATTCGGTTAACACCAATCCTAACACAAGCACTTGAATCAGCTGTATACACAATCTTGCACATTTCAACAGAAAATTCCCTTTAGCAATGTGTAACTGACTCTGTTTCACTACAATCAATCTAATTATCACACCCCACAACCCTAATTAAGCGTAATTTCTTTTCAAACCGAATGCATACAATAAAAACAATTAAACAAACACTCATAAAAATTAAAACTTTTTACTTAAATCGATAAGGGGGAAAACCTACTGGTGTCGTAAACGTGAACTTTATTAGTCTGAGTGTTGTCTTCACCGTAACCACCGAAGATATACAGCAGCTGACCACCGCGAACGGCGTTGCAGGTGTGGCCCCACCTCTTGCCTGGGCCTCCGTTGTGTATGTCCAGTTTTTCCCACCTCATCATCTTATTGTTATTGAGGGGTTACTGTGAAATGTGTTTGTTTTGGTTAAATTAGGGCTAATGGCAGGGGTGAATGTGTTTGGAAGATGTTTTGATATGGATTGTGGGGAGGGGGGGATTTGGGTTTTAAGTTTTTTAGGTATTTGTTGGAAGATGAAGATCTGTGTTTTGGGACTTGAGAGAAGATTTCAATGATTTTATTGAGAATATATGTCAAAAGACGGCCTTACCCCTGGCTCAAACAGTCAAACAGACGGAAGTGTGACGGAGGGACTCAAAGTGTTATGAATTCATAAGCTCAGGGGCTCAAAAAACAAAAAAATGAATTTAGGGGCTCAGGTTGATGTTTCACACATACCACAGGGACGCAAATTGCATTTTTCTCAAAAAAAAAAAAAAAACATAAACAAAACAATAAGTCTAAATAATCTCCAAAGTCATCCAAATAGAAAAACTAAATCATCGACTCAATTAGAAAAAGGAACTTCGATGTAGTGATCTTCATAGTTGTCTTCGTCTTCTTAATGTCCCTCGTTCTTGTATGTTGCTTCATCCTCTTCTTATTGAACCTTATTGGCTTCCTTTACTATCAAGTGACGGTCGTAGATCTTTTTGACCTTTCTTTGTAGATTCGGGAATTTGTATACGCTTGATCTCTTAACTCTTATCGCTCATTTATCGAACACAAATTATTAAAGAAAATTCAAGTTACATTATTGATAAATTAAAAAGAGTAATTTTTTTACACATGAAGGAAGTTGAATGAGATTAACAACGTTCAAAAGCCTTTCCCCCCTATGAAAGCTTTTCTTATAACTTTGTACCTAACTATAACTATATGTACTTGTTTCTCTTTCATTCTAAAACTAACATGTGGCAAACATATATTAAGAAAAAATGTATTGTATAGTATGGCTTAACGTACGAAGCGTACGCAATATCAAATTCGCACGTTATGTTAAAAAAATGAAAATCGCATGTTAAGAAAAAAATGAAAATCGCATGCTCAAAACAAAATGAAAATCGCATGTTCAAAACAAAATGAAAATCACATGTTTATAAAAAACCAAACTTCGCACGTTAGTAAAAAAACCAAAATTCGCATGTTGATACTGAATCTAGTACGCTTCGTACGTTAAACCATATTGTACAATAACCGGCCTCCATATATTAATTATGAATTTGACAATAATCTTATCAAATCACACAATAATCTCATCAAATCACACTGTTAAAGTACATGACCACGTAATCTTTCACATCAATTCCATCTCTTAGTCACTTAACCATAGGTTTTTAACAACTAAACATCTTAATCATTCAAATTTAACAACTAAACATCTTAATCATTCAAATGATGAACTTATAATACGGCGTTTTGTCGTTGCTTAGTCTTATCAATTCATTTCAGCCTTTCATTAGTTCATTTGTTGCTAGTATCCTAAAATCTCGTCAAACTTATTGTAAACAATAATTTATTAAGATAACATAAAGATATTTTAGTAGTAGTAGTAATAATAATAATAATAATAGTGATAATGATAATAATAATGATAATTAAGCCGTCCCCGTACCGAGTGGCCTTATATGTAGTGTAAAAATTCATGTTTTTTATTTAGAAATTTACATCTTTACCTATTACATGTAGTGTAAAAATTCATGTTTTTTTTTTTATTTAGAAATTTACATCATTACCTATAAAATTCACGTTTTATAAACTTTTATGTTGTCTTATCAGTCGAAGACAAACCAATACCTATAAAATTCACGTTTTATAAACTTTTATGTTGTCTTATCAGTCGAAGACAAACCGCTAGATGAAACTCAAATTTAACTAAAAAGTAGCAGATTAATTTTGATCATCGAAGACTCAACGAACCCTTTAATCATTCTTTGGTTCCGCAATTAACAATAAAACACTTTATACGTTTAATATGTATTAACTAATATGGTCCATAAAAATTAATTTTTCATCTTCTTTTAAAAAGAAGAAAATGCAATTAACAATAAAACACTTTATACGTTTAAAATGTATCAACTTATATGGTCCATAATTTTTTTTTTCATATTCTTTTAAAAAGAAGAAAATAAGTTGATAACAACTAACAACTAATATATATAGTCGGCAAAAGAGTGGTAGAAGCGTCTATCTCGTTTAGAAGTAGACATTGCGTATCTACGTCACATGATTATGATTATTTCCTTTTTTTGTCAATTGTATATTGGAAATTTTCAAAAAAGGTTTTTTTATGTATAATTAAATAGTTTGACTTTGCTATTAGTCAATTACTTTTTATCATCTCTAATAGTTGTTTATTCATTCAACTTTTTGCATACACATATTGTGTCCCAAAAGTGTATCAAAATAGTCATCGTACCCATCATAAACAATACTTTTTTTAACAAAATTTTCAAAATAAATAAAGTTAAAATCTTTTTCCGTACAAAATAAAGATAATATTACTGTTGTAAATTAAAGTAACGATATTTGCATATGTATAGGCAACGAAGATGTCGGTTTAGTGATGGTGATGGTTGAGAAAGTGAGTGGTAATGATGGATTGAAAAAAAAAGGTACTTTTTTTCTTGTAACAAAAGGGTTATTTTCATAGTTAATAAAGCATTTCTAAATGACGTAAATGTCAATAGTATCGTATTGAAAATTTAATGATTTGATTTGACATATTTTCTTTTGAAAGGTGTGATTTATTCGTGAATGTCGGAAGGTCTAGCATACGTTGTTTTAACAGGGTCCGTGCTAGAGAGTCTCATCGCACAATAGATCCCCAATTTAAACTCATCAATGATGAACCCTATCACCCAGACTTGAACTTGAGACATGGAGAAAAAACTCATCCGAGCCCACCATAGGTGGAACTTAAATACCCGTGGCAATCACTAGAGCACTAGTGATGGTTATTTACTTATTTGATTTGACATATTTAATTGATGAACCGGAATATGCGAAAGATATCAAATGTACCCGAATACCAAATACGCTTAAAACCATGTAATATGTACCTGGTATACGTAACTCGTTGATTGTATTATATTAATTTTGATTTTGAATAGGTTGACGGGTCAAAACTGGGCTGTAAACGAACCGAACGTTTAACGAACGATTTTTGAACTGTTTGACGGAAAGTTCGTTTAATAAATAAATGAACATTACCAAGAGATTTCGTTCGATTAGTTAAATAAACGAACATGAATAAAAGTTTCGTTCGTTCAATTGTGTTCGTTAACATTTCGGTAATGTGTTCGTAGACATTCGTTCCTTTATGTTCATGACTTTTTGAACTTTTATTTATTTTATCTAACTTTTTTTATACTCTTTAACTTTTATTTATTTTATTATCCAAAAAACTAAAATAGGAAATCCTATTATCATCATCGTGTTTATGCATATTTCCTTTTTTTCCTCAATATTCACATTGTCAAAAATTGACCTGCATTCCACTATTATGGCTTCAAGTTCCAGCGTTACTCCTTCTGCCATCCACCTCTAATTGCTGTCGTTTTTGCCGATTTTATTTGTCTTCGTTTTTATTTGTGTACATGTTCATTTCCTTAACGAACATTAACATAAAATCTCATTCAGTAAGTGCTCGTGAACCGTTCGTGAACACATTTATTTCCTTAACGAACGAACACGAACAAGGGCTTGTTCGTGTTCGTTCGATTCATTTACAGCCCTAGATCGAAGTGTTCATTACATCTTAGTCCTAATACACCATGTTAAAGAAGCTAGACATAAGACATTAAGACATGTCAACCTATCAAGACAAACCCAAAACTTATTACTTTATAGGTTTCTTTTCATCTCAAAATTTACCACCCTACATAGATGACCCGGCTTAGTACTCATCCTATAGTGAATGCTGTGATTAAAGTTTGCTTTTGAATAAAAAAAAAGAATAATTTATAAATCACAACACTTGCTATTGCAATATTTTCAATTGAGTAAACTGCCATTTTGGTCCCTGAGGTTTAGTCACTTTTGCCACTTTAGTCCAAAACTCAAACCTTTTGCATCTGGGTCCCTGTGGTTTCAGTTTTATTGCCATTTTGGTCCAAAAATGAAATGAGGTCATATTTGTCTTATAAAATCCTGCAATTTTGTCTTTTTCCTTAGGGGCAAATCAGGTCATATTTGTCTTATAAAATCTAGTATTTATTTATAAAAAAAGAAATGACCATTTTGCCCCTGAGGAAAAGGACAAAATAACAGGATTTTATAAGAAAAATATGACCTGATTTCATTTTTGGACCAAAATAGCAATAAAACTGAAACCACAGGGACACAGATGCAAAAGGTTTGAGTTTTGGACTAAAGTGACCAAAGCACAGGGACCAAAATGGCAGTTTACTCTTTTCAATTTTAGGTCCATTAAAAGAAAATATTGTGTTACCCTACTAATTAATAAATGAATGTCATGCATGCTGTCACATATTATGGCATTATTTGTAGAGAGAAATGGGTCTACTTTTTAATACTAAAGTCGGTGTGTTTTTATTTATTTGTTTATTTTTTTTTTTCATTTTTCTTGCGAAAACAAGAATGGTGCATTGCATATAGAAGTTTTTAATACTAATGTAGGTGGAAGTCCATTAGTTTGTTCCATGTTTCATTTCTTATAAAGTACTCTTTAATTCAATAGTATACAAAATTAATTTTATATATACTCTTACAAACTTAAAATTTTTTATATATACTCAACTAAAACTAAAAATATCATATATTTCTTTATAAAATAGTTAGAAAATCAAATATACCTATTTTTGTAAGAAACAATCTAATAAATAATCCTTTATGTCTAAATTTGATAGTTACAATTCTCTAATCATCGGAAGTAGTCTCTAAACTTCAATAGGTAGAGGTAAAGATGTCTACATCTTATCATTCTCAGATCCTACCTTAATTTTACTATTTGTGGGATTTACTGAGTATGATAATAATGAATTCTCTAATCATTAACCATCAAGTCTTGGTAGTGCAATGCTAAATTAATGAGTCTCTAGCACAAATCTCACCTAAGTTTATCAGGGTTTCTATAAGGGTTATTAGATTTTATCACCCCTAACTATTAGCTATTGGCCTCGGGCACCCCCAACCATCACTTTGACGCTCGTCACCCCCAACTTAACACTTAGTATGTTCTGTCACTACGTCGTTAACTGATCACTAACTTTTAATCTTGGTACTATACTTTTGGGGGTGTCATAGGTATCTTAGGAAGGTTTTAGGGATCTTAGGACACCCCAAAAGTATAGTAACAAGATCAAAAGTTAGTGATTATTTAACGACATGATGACATAAAATACTAAGTGTTAAGTTGGGAGTGACAGGCGTCAAAGTGATAATTGAGGGTGACAGCGGCCAATAGCCAATAACTGGGGATGATAAAATCCAATAACCCTTTCTATAAAAATATAATATATTGTTCAAGGTGTTTTCAAGGTAATAGAGAAAACAAAAAGATCTTATATCATTAAGTTGTGATAAACTATATATGATATAATCTATCACTACTTTACCTTTAAAAATTAGTTTCTTAAGAATTCATTTACTTTTATTTTTTGTAATGAGAAAACAAAATGAATTTTATAGGTAGATTGTGTTTCACTTTCACAACATAAAAAGAATGGTCATTACTCATTAAATTAAAAGATGACTATATATATATATATATATATATATCTTGACTTCATATTTAAGCATTTATTAAAATAGTTTATGTTGGGATGTAGAGTAGAGGATTCAATGAAGCTCCATTGACGAAGTTAGGGTGAAGGGAGTGGTTAGACACTTGAAAGTGGCAAACTTTAAAATCAACCAATGAGAGGGTGCCATGTCAACACGTCTAAAGAGTTTAAACTTTGGTGAAAAGTGTTGGCATTGGTTAAACACTTGAAAGTGGTAAACCTTTTTTTTTTCATTAAAAAAATATATATATATGTGCTAAAGTCAAACATACACACACACATAACATAACAGTCTTGTCCCCCCCCCCCCCCCCTCCCTCTTTCCCGATCGACAATTGGTTACCGAACATGATACTTTGCCGCGCGGTAAACTTGGAAGGCGGTGGTGTTGCCGCTCGGCATTTGGCTTTAAGAAGAGGAAGCTATATATCTAACGTGGCAGTTCCACCGGCGTAGGGGTGGTGGAGCCGACCACTGTGTAAATAAATAAATCTGTACTGTAACTTTGCATGTACCCATTATAAAAATATACTTGAATTTGAACCACATATCAAAAATCCCCATGTCTCTTTGTCGTAGGTAAAATCATATTTTATATTTTTATTATATATTTGATTGAAAAGTTCATTAAACCCAGGTGCTATTGTTGTGTTCGTTAAGCCCTCAACGGGCGTGAGCAGGGATGACTTCGTGTACCATGTTCAAGCTTGAAAAAACGTACACTTAGGCGTTAATGAAATTGGATATTGGGCTCACTAAAGGTCTAAACCTAATGTTAATGGACTAATAACTAATCTAACCATAAGAATAGTTTTATAAGTGGGCCTATGTTGGTGTTTGTATGTGTATACCCTATTAAACAAATTTCGTTTACATATACATATCAGGTTTTTTTAAATAACGTACCCTTCGAAATATCGTGCTCTGGCCGATGGTCCTCCCCGTCCACCCTCAGAGCCGCCCTTAGGCGTGAGAGACTGAGAGGGAGAAAAAGGTGGGGGCCATGTGCATTACACCAATCACATATCTTGTTTTTTTTTTTTTTTTACTTTTTAGTTATTAGTTAAACCAAAACGTGATAGTTAAAACTTATTATGAGGCGTGAGTAAAGTTATCATACAAAGTCCCCTTAATTTAGGAAGGGTACAAAAAATTAAAGACACAATGAATAACACAATGGATCACAAAATATAATACAATGTCAAGGAAAAAAGTTACAATGACGCAAATAAATAAAGAACGCAATGCTAAATAAAAAGACACACTGATCTAAATTATAATATCAATAAGCTAAAAGTCTAAAAGCGAAGCCTAAAATCTTATATCGTAGAGTTGGACGAAACGATCACAATGCCGCTTGAATGAGTTAAATTTGAATTCCTTTGATACCCTTCTTACAATTTCCTATCTTTTATAAGACAGGTGTATTTGAACCTTACCATGTGAGGCATTATGTTAAACTACAACGCGTAATCTTACATGTACTTTTTATAACCTATGTTATTCTACTAAACTTTTCCGCACACTGATTATTTCCAAACTATAAATTTCCAACAAAGTTGTGCTATATGTTGTTGTAATATAGGCATTGGGAGTTTTTCAAAAAAACTTTTGTATTTTTTTCACTTTTAACCCTAAGATTTTAATCTCTTGCATTTTACCCCTTTGACTTTTTTACTTTTACCAAAAAACTTTTCATCTTTTACAATTCAACCCCAACACTTTTTTGTTTTCAACTTTGGTCCCCCCATACTTTTCATCTTTCATAAGTTTTTCGTTTTAAGTTTCATTATAAATTTTTCGAGTCAACACGCCACATGTGTCTAGGATTCAACGCCTTTTTGTCTGTTTTTTCCCATTTGACAGGCAGTCGCAACACGTCTATTTTTCTTCATTTGACAAGTTCGTTGCAACACGCATGTCTAGGATCGACATAGTTATTTTTTTCTACGTTTTACATTTATGTCTATTTTTTTTTAATTAACACGCTGCAACGGGCGTACGTGATTCAACGATTTTACGGCTGTTTTTCGTTCGGTATTATTTTTTACTTTTTTATTTATTTTATTTTTACAAGCTCCCCTGATGTTGGTGGTTGTTGGCAGTGCTGTGACATTAGTGCTACTTGGCACGATTTTATGAACATATTTAACCTATGAAGTTTTTTACTACTAACTTGTTTCGAGTTTACAACTATATCTCATTTACTTAAGAAAAACTAAATTTTATGTGCATATTTTTATGTGCGTGTCGATATAAATTCGATTTGCTCTACGTTTCGACGTAAACTTTTTATGGCAACAATTAAGCAGTATGAGTTCTGAACTATTAAGAGACAGTATAATGCTTAACCGTTCAGAGACAAATGTCTGAACAATTCAGATTAGAGGTCTTAACTATTGAGACTCGGTATGATAATTAATCATTCAGATGCAAATGTCGGAACCATTCAGATGCAAATGTCTGAAACATTGAGACATTTACTCACGAAACAAACAGTATGAATCATTAAGTGTTGAACTAGTAAGAGGTCTGAATCATTCAGACCCTCATTAAGAGGTAAACAAACAACCCCTTAATAAATAACTAGCCCATGCCGGCTGAATTTGTAAGCCCCGGCCGCAACGCGACGGTGTCTTACATCTAGTTTAACTTAAGATGAACATGACAGTTCTTATTTAATAAAACTAGTTTTTGCTAAATAAAGTCTTAAATATGCGTAACTGGGTTAGTTTTTGATGTTAGGTGCGTGTGAAATGACAAAAATACCCTTACCCACTTCATCTTTCCCACTCCACACCACCACCACCACCATCTACCCCCACTTCACCATAACCACCACTACCACAACCACCACCGCCGCCATCATCACCGTTGCCTCAATCACACTCACCGGAATTCCTCCTCCATCAATCCCCTGCATACCCGTACAGAAACCAAGTTGATTTCTGTATATACATTAAAAGAAAATTGTCGCAAACAAATATACAGACCAAGAAACAAAAATCGATTTAAACTCTTCTTCAATGGACAATATTATATCTCATATAAAGTTTTGGGTTACGAAACATACACGTACAGAAACCAATTGGGATTTTTGATTGGCAAACGAGATTAAAAGTGTTGTGCTCAATAAAAGTAAATGCAGTGTTAATATATTAATTATAGTAAGAGCATTCACATCCAAATAATCAAATTGTGTGTGTGGTGTTTTTAAAATATAAAAAGTATAAAAAGTGGTTGTGAGTGAAGGAGATAGAAAATGTTACTGTTCGTCTGTATATTTGGGGGGACACTGTTCACCCCCTATAATTTTTTAATATATTTTGAAAGTGGTTGTGAGTGAATGAGAGAGAAAAGGTAATGATAAAGGTATAAAAAAATATTATTTAATTGAAAATGAGAGAGAAAATGTAGTGTTTTTTAGTGTAATTGAGGGTGAAAATATGGTGGAATGGATGTGAATGCTCTAAGTCAACAAGACATCTTAAATGCCACACGTCGCAAACAACCTCCTCTCCGGTGAAATCTCCGGCAACTTACCACCGGAAATTTGATACCTCTACGTTTCTTCCAATGCATTCACCGGAAACATTCCGGCGAATCTCTCAGCTTCATCTCAGATCCGGTGAGTGTGGTTGAGGCAGCAATGATGATGGCGACGATGGTGGTTGTGGTAGTGGTGGTTAAGGTGAAGTGTGGGGTAGATGGTGGTGGTGGTGTGGAGTGGAGTGGGAAAGATGAAGTGGGTGGGGAAGATGAAGTGGGTAAGGGTATTTTTGTCATTTCACATGCATCTAACACCAAAAAATAACCCAGTTACGCGTCAGGGACTATCCGGGAACGAAATTGAAAAGGTTGAGGACTATAGGTGTAATTTTAGAAAGTTAGGGACTAAAGGTGAAAAATGGGCATACCACAGGAACTATTCGGGCATTTTTCTCTTTGTTAAACTTATAAAATATAGAGTTAAATGCTATTTTAGTCCTTGTGGTTTGGGTCATTTTGCCAGTTTAGTCCAAAGGTTTCATTTTTAACCTGTGGGTCCAAAAATGTTTCACTGTTGCCATTTTAGTCCACTGGGTTAACTTCATCCATTATTTCTGTTAACGAGAAGGGCGATTCGGTCATTTTGTATGGCCGAATTGCCTTTCTAGTTAACAGAATTACATATTAAATGACCGAATTGCCCTTCTGGTTAACAGAAAAATGGATGAAGTTAACCCAGTGGACTAAAATGGCAACGGTGAAACCTTTTTGGATCCACAGGTTAAAAATGAAACCTTTGGACTAAACTGGCAAAATGACTAAAACCATAGGGACTAAAATGCCATTTAATCCTAAAATATATATAAAGGTGATGCCCCACACCAAACACAAAGTCATGCCCCACATCCAAACACTATTGAATTTCCCATATCGACTCCTTCTGTACGTTTTAGGTAATTTGATTTCTTGTACCCCAATTATTGTAGAAATGAATGAATATCGACAAGTGTTTTTAATATTCACAGATATTTTTTATCTAGCAATCATATTTTAATTTAATTTGTGAGTCTGTATGATTTGATCAAACAATCATGAAGTACCTTATAAAACGTGAAGGCACCAAATTAGGGCATCCAGCAAAATGGTACTAAGACCACCTGTAATCGTTTAGTTGTGGGCGTTTTTAAGCCGAAACACGCCCGAAACACGCTCATCATCGGGCCCTGTGGGCGTTTTTTTGCGAAAAAGTTGTTGGGGCGTCCAATATTCCACGCCAAATTTTGACCAATGGGAACGTTGCAACGGTAACAAACGGCTAGTTCCTTTATTTTTTATTTTTTTATTCAACCTTTTTTTATATAAATACTCTCATTCCTCATCCATTTTATACAAACCACAACCAAAATTTTATACAACCTTCAACCATTTAAAAAAATGGATTCCCCCACTTCCTCGTCGTCCATTGCAAATTTTTACTACAAAAATTTCTTAGCGGATGAGGGTGACTCGGCCGATGAGGAGGTCGAGCAAGCGGCGGTTACGAGTGCGTGCGAACCAGCGGCTCGTTATTCTAAACATTGTAGCGAGCCTCAACGTGAGAGTTTACTAAGAGAATATATTCAACGAGACCGTATCAAAAGTGAAGACTTGGAAAATACGTATGATTATTTTAAACAAAAAGCTGATGCGAAAAAGGTACTTGGATTCACCGGTATTCAAAAGTGTACTTCAGCTCTACGGATCCTTCGGTACGGAAACGCGACTGACATCAACGTCGAATATTTAAAAATGGCCGAGAAAACAACGCGAGATACCTTGGAGCATTTTTGTAAAGGTACATTACTATTTTATTATTTATTTACATGCATTCATATTTTTTTTTATTATTTACATGCATTCATATTTTTTTAACTTAGGTTAACGTTATATTTTTTAAAAGGTGTTATAAAGTTTATGGTCCCCGTTATCTGAGAAGGCCCACTTGGTCCGACCTTCAAAATTTTTACGAGGTCCATGCTGAGCTCCATGGTTTACCGAGCATGATCGGAAGCTTGGATTGTCGACATTGGTAGTGGTATAATTGTCGACCGCATGACGAGGTCAACACACACGAGGTGATCAGGACGGACCAACTGTTATTCTTCAAGCGGTTGCCTCACAGGACCTTTGGGTATGGTCGGCTTACTTTGGTGTTGCAGGAAAAGCATAATATGCCAGAACTATGTATCAGAAGACGTTCAGGAGTATCCACAAGCAACAATGGAAGAAAGAGTGAATAATGCACATGAATTGCGGTCTGAAGAGGCAATTATGAGTTAGCGCTTGATTTGGTCGAACACGCGTGGTCGGTTCGTTATATTCCAAATGAGGGTGAGCAAGAGTCAGATGACGAAGATGATGGGAATGGCGAAAGCGAAGACGAGAATTAAAAAAAATATTATTAGTTTTAGAAATATTATGTGTATTTGTTTTATTATTTATGTAATTAATAGAATATAATTTGTTTAAAAAAATAATAAAAAATAGGAAAGTGTGGAAGTGACACGTAGCGGACAACACCCAAGGGTGGGGCATTATTCACCCTAACGACTACTCATTGTCTAAGGTGTTTAATAATGAAATAGTATCCATTTTAAGTGATGAAGGTTCAATTTCTTTTAATGGCAAACAATATATATTTAGGTTGCCGTTTGAAAAAAAAAAAAAAAAAAAAAACTAAGAGCTGTTCGGACACCCCAACTAGTCTTTCAGACTATTAACCGTGTACCAAGATCTAAACATTAAATTGGATTGTTACAAGGCTCACATGAAAGGGTCTAACACACATCCACACTACTTATTGCACGAAAATATAGAAAATCAATCTTTAGAGCTAAAATGCACTAAAAGTAGTCTCAAACAACTAGTGGTCAAGCTTAACCAAAAGTTCTGCAGGGGCGGAAACTAATGGGACCAAATTTTTTTTTCCTATCGTTATGTTTTGGGTTATATGTTCGAGTCGGATATTCGATTCGGGTTGGGTCAAACAATAATAACTCCAAATAAAACTACATAATCTTCATTCATTCAAATAACGTGTTCTTGCACATAAAAAAAGCTGAAGATTGTTTAACAAAAATAAAGACCAAAGTATTTATAATGATGCAAGATAAATGGTAAATACCTGGACGAAGAACTAGTTTCCTTTTTATAAAAACTAGTTTTACACTTTATTTAAACTCATATGCACTTTAAAAACAATTATAAAAATATACTAATAGCCCTGTTTTCACGCTTTTTTAACTCAATACGAAAATAAGAATATTTGGATAATAAACTTGGTAGGGGCAAAGCATGTACTATTAGGTCTTGAGTTCGATTCTCATAAGGAGGTTTTCCCAGATTTATTAGGTTTCCTCTTGAATTGGTGTATATGCATTATTGCCTAGTAGAGATGGATATGGTCGGGGGTTTTGCTGGTGGCACGATGATACTTCAGTGACCTGTTAGTGATCCAAATTTGCCGTTTAGAAAAAAGTAACAAATTAACAAATGAAGTAATGGAAATAGGGAATGAATTTGATAGGACTGAGCAATGACAAAACGTTGTTTTATAAGTTCATCATTTGAATGATTAAGATGTTTAGTTCTTAAAAATCTATGGTTAAGTGACGAAGAGATGAATTGATGTGAAATATTACGTTTTCATATACTTTAACAATGTGATTTGATGAGATTATTGTGTGACTTGATGAGATTATTGTGAAATTCGTAATTAATATGTTTGCCACATGTTAGTTTTAGAATGAAAGAAAAACATAGTTATAGTTAGGCTGGAGGGTGTGGGGGTGTCACCCTCGCCAGCTGGACACCTATAGCGCCCCCCCTCCGCCATCGACCACACCTCCGGCGCTATGCCGGGGCGCCATTGAAGCTCCGCCACCGTGGTAACGAGCTGAAATCGCGTTGAACGAGGACAAATGGTCAAACATGACCGTTGTGAAACGGTCGAATATTAAAAAAAAAAATTCTTAATTTTATTATATATATAACCTATTATAAACTAAAAACCTCACCAATCACAACCAAAACACACACCAATCACAACTAAAACACACACCAATCACAACTTAAAAATGTCTTCTTCGAGCTCGTCATCCGACGGTGTTCTTGATGATATGGTTATCGCCATGGCGCAGGAGGCGATTAATTATTTGCAAGAAGAAGCCGAATCCTCTGCATCGCGTACCAGACAACCGCCTATTGAACGGGATCGGTTAGCTGCTCATGAACGTCTAGTGCAAGATTATTTTTGTGAAACTCCCGTGTACGATGATGTTCAGTTTAAGCGTAGGTTTCGTATGAGCCGACGACTATTCGTTAAAATTTCCAATGATCTTGCGGGCGAATCCCTTTTTTTCACGCAAAGGGTAAGTGCAAGTGGCAATGTTGGTTTCTCTGGACTACAAAAGTGTACGACAGCAATTAGGCAACTAGCCTACGGCACATCGAGTGATGCGTGGGATGAGTATTTAAGGATGTCGTCAAGAATGTGTTGTGAGTCTCTTGAAAATTTTTGTGAAGGTAACTTTTATTAACACTAGTATTTATTATTTTTTTTACGTCGTTATTATTTTTTAATTAGCAATAATTTATTAGGTGTAATCTCTCTGTACGGGAGACGATATTTGAGGATGTCAACCGCAGCCGACGTTCCAATTCTATACGAGGCCCATCAGCGCTTACATGGGTTTCCTGGAATGTTGGGAAGTCTTGATTGCATGCACTGGGAATGGGCGGCATGCCCAACTGCTTGGAAATGGCAACATCATCGTGGTGACCACGATGGTCCTACCGTAATATTACAAGCGGTCGCTTCTCAAGATTTATGGATTTGGCATGCGTACTTTGGCATGGCTGGTACGAACAATGACATTGCAGTTTTAATGACCTCGAATCTATTCGACGATGTCATAGACGGTGTTGCACCAGATACTTCATTCTATGCAAACGACGTGCAGTATAAGTATGGCTACTATCTCACAGACGGTATTTATCCCGAGTGGGCGACGTTGGTAAAAAGTCTTTCGTGTCCAGATGACGAAAAAAAGATTGTATTTCAAGAAAAAACAAGAGTCAGCAAGAAAAGATATCGAGCGGGCTTTCGGTGTGTTAAAGAAAAGATGGTCTATCATCACACAGCCTTCGAGGATACTTGAAAAAAGTAAAATGAGAAACGTTATGTATACGTGTATCATTTTGCATAACATGATATTGGAGGACTCTGGTAGAGCATTTTGTGGAGAAAGCTATGATGAAAGTATCCAACCGACGAACCCAATACTAACATACGCTGAGAAAGAAGATATCCGAGCAAAGATACGGGCTAGGCACACACACCAAAACCTTCGAGCCGATCTGACAGAGCACCTATGGTTTTATCGTGAACAAGGAGGACTCGACACAGACGGCGAGTAGTGGTTTTATTTTTTAAATGAAGTTATGTAGTGTTTTTTTTAATGAAATTATGTAGTGTTTTTATTTTTTAAATGAAATTATCTAGTGTTTTTTTATTTTTTTTAATGAAATTATGTTTTGTTTTTATTTTCTAGTTAAAAAATAAATATTTAAATAAAAAAATAATTAGGTAATTGTTTTGGTAAAAAATTACCGAAGCAATTAAGTGATCAAATTAGTTAAGTGAGGTAGTGTGCTAGAAATGTGCGTTGAAAATATGCTAGTTAAGTTATTTGCAAAAAACAGTTTCAGGATACGGCTCAGGATACAGAGCTGTATCTGTGATCAAACAATGAGCAAAAGAGTAAAAGGTAACACGAGATGTACGAGGAAAGCCCTTGATCAATCTAGATCGCCGGCAGAAAACCTCGGGAGCTGACAATCGCAGCTGCCTTGTTCTTCTATTACTTCAAATATCAGGATACAGTGCAGGATATGATGCGGATCAACTAGGTGTTACAATGTAATTCGAATACAAGTGTTTGTGTGTAGTGATTGCTAGTAGCTAGAGAGTAAAGTGTGCGAAAGAGAGTGAGTGACTTAATCTGATCCGATCAATCTATTTATAGTTAAACGAAATCAACTAACTATCCTATTAAACCGGGATACTTCGAATATTCCTCAAGTGAACGTTGTAGTCCACTTCTTCTGGGTTCAACGTCTCTCATGTAACTGGTTTGCCCGAGTCTTAAGGAGAAGAGGTCCACTTGACCGTTAGGGACCCGCACCTTCTAATCTGCACGTGGTTAAATCAATTAATACCAGGATATCATACCAGGATTGTAACACCCGTCTTGATTTTTTTTAATGTAAATACGTGATTTATATAAAATCTGAACCATTTAAAACATGAGTTCCAAAAGTAAAGTTTTAAAGTAAAAAACATTAGTCAACTACCGACTAATTCAAACATTTAAAGTTGTTTAACAAACTGATTACATCATAACATTGTCTAAACAGAATTAATTGATGCGGGAGCTTCAAAAGTTTGTGTTCGGTTCTTCAAAAGCTTGCTTGACCACCATCTGTAATCCTTGAATACCTAGAAACTGAAATGTTTACATTAAACATTAGTATTAGAGTACTTAGAAATATTACATAATCGAAACTACGCTTTAAACGGATTCGATTTAACGAAGATATGCAAAATTCAACATAAATGTCAAGGCTCTACCGTAACTTACGGTAGTCACCGTAAGTTACGGTAGCTCCTGGGAAACTTTGGTTCCACCGTAACACAGGAGTGAACCACCGTAAGCTTTTGGTCCCTACCGATACCGTAATTTACGGTAGTCACTGCAATGCTATGTTTTGATTGTTTTGGTTATTTTGCCCAAACCCAATTCTAGGATTTCTCATTCTAACAACCAACACTCTGATTTCTAGTATTCTAATAAGTCTTTTATGAACGATATCAAAGACCGAGTAATCATACTACAATGCATTAACCACGCATCATTTGATTATTCGACCCGTTTGGCTCATCTATGGAATCCTCCATTATGATGACTACCAACGCGATCTAACCAATTCTTTACTTATTATTCAACATAGCGAACATTATCGCTTTATTTCAACTCGACTTCTATCCTACAATTCAACTACACATATGCTAGTTATCAAATTATCAAATGTAACTAGTTAAGTTACATACCTTCAAAGTAAGCCTTTCAAACGCGATTCGCCACCCGCTTGTCCACTTGATGCTCCTGCGTCCTTTCCTATAGAGTTCATTTATAACATGTTTAGAACTCCCTTTAAACCATATATCGTGTAGTAAACCGAAACATCAAAATTATGTGTTTCAACTTTGAATTTCAGTTTTAAGCCTTCTTTGAGGCATTTTCACAAACACTTTAAGGGCAGATTTTTACATGATTATATAGCAAGTCCCTAGCTTATCATTTAGCCCAAATTTCACATCAATCAACCCATTTTACATAATTGTTAGCTTCTAAAATTCTGAAGTCACTTCAAAACTGTCATATTACACTAGAACAACACCCAATTTCCTAGTGTTTATCAAATTATACATAACCCACTAATCACCTACAATGGTGTTCATAGATTTCACTAAAAATTCACATGATTTCAACTTGTATTTGTCTAGGGTTTGTCCCTAGACACTATATTGTTCCTAATCCATCATAAAACAAACATGCAACCATAAATTTCAGATTTCCCAATTTCATGAGAATTTCAATAAGAGAATTAACACCAAATTTTACATACCTTGTAACCCCCTTGTGATGAGGATCACTAATCTATGTTCGGACTTTGATTTGGGACAGAAATTAGCCTTCAATTTGGTTGTTTTGTGGAGGTTAGGGTTTTTGGAGAGCTTTGGTCGCCCCCCCTGCTTGCCTGGTTCGACCTCAGCACACCAAGTGTGTTTGAGTTGTTTAATTTTTTTGTTTTATCATTATTAGTTTCAAATTAAACACTTTTGACCCCTCCACTTTCATTCTTTATTTGTTTTAACTACTAACTACTCATAAGTGACCAACTAACTTGGCTAGTGTCATTCCTAGTTAGTTTATTTTACTAGTTTATTTGCAACCTAATTACAAATTTATGAACTCGCATTTTTGGGATGTTACAAGTCCACCCCCCTTAAAAAGGGTTTCGTCCCCGAAACCAAAGTACGTACCAAATAAAGTAGGGTAGAGACGTCGCATCTCCTCTTCGGACTCCCACGTAGTGTCCGAGCCCTTCCTATGCTCCCACTTGATCTTGACTTGATCGATTTGTTTATTTCGCAAGTGCTTAATCTTTCGATCTAAAACTTCTATGGGCCTTACAATATAATTCAAGCGATCATCCACTTCGATATCATCGTAGTGAATATAAGTTGTCTCATCCGCTAAACACTTCCGAAGATGTGACACATGAAATATGCTATGAATTCCGCTTAGTTCCTCCGGTAGTTCAAGGCGGTAAGCTACCCTTCCTACCCGTTCTATAATCGCAAACGGCCCGATAAACCTCGGACTTAATTTCCTCTTTTTATAAACCTGATAACCCCCTTCCATGGGGATACTTTGAGCATGACATTGTCACCAACCTGGAATTCGATTGGCCTCTTCCTTTTGTCAGCATACGCCTTTTGTCTATCTTGAGCCGCTTTCAAGTGTGCCCGAACCACATCAATCTTTTCATTAGTGGCTCGTACTATATCTTGGTGGGGGAGTTCACGTGGGCCCACTTCACCCCAACATACCGGGGTTCGACATTTCCTACCATAAAGCATTTCGTATGGTGCCATCCTAATACTGGCATGGTAGCTGTTATTATATGAAAACTCGACCAATGGTAGGTAGACGTCCCAACTGCCTCCAAAGTCGATTATACATGCCTGTAGCATGTCTTCCAACGTTTGTATCGTTCTTTCACTATGTCCATCCGTCTGAGGATGGTACGCAGTACTGATGAACAATTTGGTTCCCATTTGCTCTTGGAAATCTCGCCAGAAATTTGAAGTGAACCGGGTATCCCTATCAGACACGATGGATACCGGTACTCCATGACGTGCTATTATCTCATTAGTGTAAACTTCTGACATCTTTTCTGACGTATAAGTCTCACGAATCGGAATGAAGTGAGCACTTTTCCTCAATCTATCCACCACTACCCATATGGCGTCGAATCCCTGAATCGTTTTAGGTAGTTTGGTCAATAGGTCCATAGTGATATGTTCCCATTTCCAAACCGGGATTTCCAAAGGTTGCAATTTCCCATAAGGTTTCTGGTGTTCTGCCTTGACTTGTAAGCAAGTCAAGCACTTTTCCACATATTTTACCACATCCCTCTTCATTCCGGGCCACCAATAGTTTTGTTTTAAGTCGTTATACATTTTGGTCGCTCCCGGATGGATGGAATAACGGGACTTGTGAGCTTCATCAAGTAGAAGCTTTTTAACTCCACATGTGTTAGGAACCCAAATTCTATTGAAACGTGTTTTCAAACCGAGGTTGCTTACTTCGAGATCCTTAACTTGGCCAACAATCCTTTCCTTTCTCCAGTTTTCCGTTTTTACTGCTTCATCTTGTGCCTCTCGAATTCGTTCAAGTAAGCCCAAGGTCACAATGAGCTGCAATGATCGTACTCGTATCGGGACATAATCTGCCTTTCTGCTTAGGGCATCCGCCACCACGTTTGCCCTTCCGGGATGATAATGTATTTCACAGTCGAAATCTTTCACCGTTTCTAACCATCGCCTTTGTCGCATATTTAACTCCTTCTGATCGAAAAAGTATTTTAAGCTCTTGTGATCGGTGAATATGGTGCACTTTACCCCATATAAATAGTGCCTCCATATTTTTAATGCAAATACCACCGCAGCCAACTCGAGATCGTGCGTGGGATATTTCTTCTCGTGTATCTTCAATTGCCTCGAAGCATAAGCTATAACTTTGCCCCGTTGCATCAAAACGCATCCGAGCCCCGATAGTGAGGCATCCGAATAAACCACCAAGTCTTCGATCCCGTCCGGCAATGTTAGTACCGGAGCTTGAGTTAACTTCTCTTTTAGCGTTTGAAACGCTCTTTCTTGATCAACACCCCAAATGAACTTTTCTTCCTTCCGGGTTAGTTTTGTTAGTGGTGACGCAATCTTGGAGAAATCTTGAATGAATCTCCTATAGTATCCCGCAAGCCCCAAAAAGCTTCTAATTTCCGAAGGGTTCTTCGGGGGATTCCATTTTGACACGGCCTCGATCTTTGACGGGTCTACCAATACTCCATCGGCACTTATGATGTGACCGAGAAATTGCACCTCTCGTAACCAAAAGGCACACTTAGAGAATTTCGCATACAACCTTTCTCGTCTAAGTGTTTCTAATACCTCTTGTAAGTGATGTGCATGCTCAGCTTCACTTTTCGAGTATACCAAAATATCATCGATAAACACGATGACTGACTTATCCAGCATTGGCTTGCAAACCCGGTTCATGAGGTCCATGAAAGCCGCGGGTGCATTTGTCAGCCCAAATGACATCACGAGGAATTCGTAATGTCCGTATCGCATGCGGAAAGCCGTCTTCGGCACATCTTCCTCCTTGACCTTTAATTGGTGATACCCCGATCTAAGGTCAATTTTCGAAAACCAGTTCGCACCTTGTAGTTGGTCGAATAAATCATCTATCCTCGGAAGTGGATATCGGTTCTTTACCGTGAGTTTGTTTAGCTCCCGATAATCGATACACATGCGCATACTTCCGTCTTTCTTTTTCACGAACAGTACCGGTGCGCCCCAAGGAGACACACTCGGCCTTATGAATCCTTTGTCAAGCAGGTATTGAATCTGGGACATCAACTCTTGTAATTCCGATGGTGCGAGTCGGTACGGTGCTTTAGCTACGGGTTTTGCGCCCGGGATCAATTCGATTCCGAACTCTACCTCCCGCTCGGGCGGCATTCCCGGTAAATCATCCGGAAAAACATCTTCAAAGTCATGTACTACTGGCACGTCTCCAATCTTCGGTAATTATTTCTCGGGCTCTTTCGCATATATCATAAATGCCTTGCATCCTTGCTTCATAAGCTTGTGAGCCTTCAACATTGAGCATATTATGGGGTTGCCTCCTTTTTTGCCATAAATAGTGACGTGTTTCCCGCTCGGAGATATTAGCTTTATCTCCTTGCGAAAACACACGACCTTCGCGTGGTGCTGAGATAGCCAATCCATCCCAACGACTACTTGAAATTCTCCCATTGACATCGGGATTAGATCTATCAGGTATTCTTCATCATCGATGCTTAATTTGCAGCCTCGACAAATATCACAAACTATAAAACTTTTGTTGTCCCCTATTTCAACTTCTAAGGGCATAGATAATTTTGTCAATACAAATGAAGGATGTCGAATAAATCCATGCGAAATGAAGGATTTATTCGCACCCGTATCAAACAATACACGTGCTGGAATTGAGTTAATTGTGAATATACCTGAGACCACATCGGGTTCTGTCTTTGCTTCAGCCGCGGTAAGTTGGAAGGACCTAGCCTTCGCTTTGGGAGCTTCTGCTGGAGATTCTTTAACGTCTCTCTTTCCGACTAAGTCCGGACATTCGGACTTTTTGTGGCCGGGTTGATAACATTTATAGCAAACTGAGACTTTACCCAGGCATAGCGACGCCGTGTGCCCCGTCTTACTACATGTGGGGCATGGTTTGTCTTTGAACCGACATTCTCCCTTGTGCCTTTTTCCACACACTTTACAACTTGGCGACCCACCTTTAGCATCAACCTTCTTTCCCGATTCTCCAGTTCGAGCTTTCTTTGTAGGGCTTGGATTCACATCCTGTGCCCTTCGTTCACCTCTTTCAACTTGTTTCTTCAGTTCGATTTCCCGTTCCCGAGCAACGTTTATGATCTCGGTAAGGGTCTCGTATTTTGAAGGAGTCATGAACTCCCTATACTCGGCGCTCAACATGTTATAGTAGTAGTATATCTTTTGTTCTTCATTCGTCACCAATTCGTCACAAAACTTCATCTTATCCATAAACATTCCCGAGATCTTGTCTATGGACTCGCCTTTATGCCTAAGTTGCATGAACTCTTCCTTGATTTTATTGATGACCGCCTTGGGACTATGATGTTTAAGAAACGGCGTCTTAAACTCTTCCCATGTCATGGCCTTAGCCACTTCGCTTCCAATCTCTTTCTTTTTGTTATCCCACCAGTCTTTCGCTTGACCCCTTAATTGACCCGTACCAAAAGCTACGTAGTCATCTTCATCACAATGGGCCCTCTCAAATACCCCTTCGATATCGCTTAGCCATCGCTGACATATAATTGGGTCAACTTCCCCATTATAGACTGGCGGTTTGCACGCCATGAACTCCTTGTATGTACAAGGTTTTCGTCCTCCGGACTTTTCCTTTGCTAAATTGGCATTATCCTCCAATTTCTTGATTCTTTCCTCAACCACTGATAGTACCGTGTTCTGGATCTTATCGATGAAACCATACAAACTATTTTCGATTGCCTTTCCAACCTCTTCGGCAATCACTTCTCTTGTTTGCTCGGTGACTCTCGGCACCGTATCATTGTTACCTTTATCCGCCATCATGAAACTGAAATGTTTACATTAAACATTAAACATTTCACTTATAACATGGCTTTATTTGCTTTGGTTTAGCCAAGTCCGTAACTTGCTTTAACCGTTCGCCTTTAGTGCACTTTTCGGGTTTGAGTGCGTTAACATGCTCTTCCCATGCACATTGATTTACATCTTGTTTCTCACATAAGATAGGATCTATTAAAATAATAATTAATTCTTACCGGACGATTGATCAAGCTTGAACCAAAAACACTTTGTTGACAACCTTAAGCTCTGATTACCAACTTGTAACACCCGTCTTGATTTTTTTTAATGTAAATACGTGATTTATATAAAATCTGAACCATTTAAAACATGAGTTCCAAAAGTAAAGTTTTAAAGTAACAAACATTAGTCAACTACCGACTAATTCAAACATTTAAAGTTTTTTAACAAACTGATTACATCATAACATTGTCTAAACAGAATTAATTGATGCGGAAGCTTCAAAAGTTTGTGTTCGGTTCTTCAAAAGCTTGCTTGACCACCATCCGTAATCCTTGAATACCTAGAAACTGAAATGTTTACATTAAACATTAGTATTAGAGTACTTAGAAATATTACATAATCGAAACTACGCTTTAAACGGATTCGATTTAACGAAGATATGCAAAATTCAACATAAATGTCAAGGCTCTACCGTAACTTACGGTAGTCACCGTAAGTTACGGTAGCTCCTGGGAAACTTTGGTTCCACCGTAACACAGGAGTGAACCACCGTAAGCTTTTGGTCCCTACCGATACCGTAATTTACGGTAGTCACTGCAATGCTATGTTTTGATTGTTTTGGTTATTTTGCCCAAACCCAATTCTAGGATTTCTCATTCTAACAACCAACACTCTGATTTCTAGTATTCTAATAAGTCTTTTATGAACGATATCAAAGACCGAGTAATCATACTACAATGCATTAACCACGCATCATTTGATTATTCGACCCGTTTGGCTCATCTATGGAATCCTCCATTATGATGACTACCAACGCGATCTAACCAATTCTTTACTTATTATTCAACATAGCGAACATTATCGCTTTATTTCAACTCGACTTCTATCCTACAATTCAACTACACATATGCTAGTTATCAAATTATCAAATGTAACTAGTTAAGTTACATACCTTCAAAGTAAGCCTTTAAAACGCGATTCGCCACCCGCTTGTCCACTTGACGCTCCTGCGTCCTTTCCTATAGAGTTCATTTATAACATGTTTAGAACTCCCTTTCAACCATATATCGTGTAGTAAACCGAAACATCAAAATTATGTGTTTCAACTTTGAATTTCAGTTTTAAGCCTTCTTTGAGGCATTTTCACAAACACTTTAAGGGCAGATTTTTACATGATTATATAGCAAGTCCCTAGCTTATCATTTAGCCCAAATTTCACATCAATCAACCCATTTTACATAATTGTTAGCTTCTAAAATTCTGAAGTCACTTCAAAACTGTCAAATTACACTAGAACAACACCCAATTTCCTAGTGTTTATCAAATTATACATAACCCACTAATCACCTACAATGGTGTTCATAGATTTCACTAAAAATTCACATGATTTCAACTTGTATTTGTCTAGGGTTTGTCCCTAGACACTATATTGTTCCTAATCCATCATAAAACAAACATGCAACCATAAATTTCAGATTTCCCAATTTCATGAGAATTTCAAACAGAGAATTAACACCAAATTTTACATTCCTTGTAACCCCTTTGTGATGAGGATCACTAATCTATGTTCGGACTTTGATTTGGGACATAAATTAGCCTTCAATTTGGTTGTTTTGTGGAGGTTAGGGTTTTTGGAGAGCTTTGGTCGCCCCCCTCTGCTTGCCTGGTTCGACCTCAGCACACCAAGTGTGTTTGAGTTGTTTAATTTTTTTGTTTTATCATTATTAGTTTCAAATTAAACACTTTTGACTCCTCCACTTTCATTCTTTATTTGTTTTAACTACTAACTACTCATAAGTGACCAACTAACTTGGTTAGTGTCATTCCTAGTTAGTTTATTTTACTAGTTTATTTGCAACCTAATTACAAATTTATGAACTCGCATTTTTGGGATGTTACAAGGATGTTACCAATATCCTGATCCGTTATCCTGATCACAAATAAACAATCAAAAGCAGAATATTAGTCAGGATATATATATCTGTCGGTATACAAATCCAACGGATATATTTTAAAACTTTATCTCGCAAACCGGGCAATTAAAACGATGCGACGTTTAGGGTAGCTTTAAGCAACTTCCAACGCGGTTTTTACTCGATGGATATACGTGCCAAGGCCGGAGCCCACTTTTTTAAATTCCATGGTTGTGGTCTGTTTAAACAATTTACTTTTCCTGTCGTTGAACAATTTACATTTCCTGCGCTAGAACAATATGATGACCAAATGTGGATGGGTCCTGGGTTTCAGGATGAAGCCCTTGGTCATCAGTTAGTATAAGTTGTTTTGAACGATGCAACGGTTGGAGGCGGATGGGTCTTGTTTTGAGATGAAACCTTCAACCGCTGCGTTAATATGGTAAAAACTAATCGTGCTTTTGGCGGATGGGCCTCGGTTTGAGGTGAAACCAAAAGCACAACTTTTGACATGTTAATAATATAACCACCTTTTGACTTACTTGTTGTTGCCTTTTAATTTTTTGTCATGCATTACTCAGTTTAAATTTTAGCTTTGCAAAATTTGTGCAATTATTTCTTGAAAATATCTTGATCAATATACTCAGTGGTATCCTATGAAGACTTTTGTCAAATAGGACTTCTCAAAATCCAAAGTCTCTAAAGAATAAAAGATAGTTTATTTTTCAAAATCCATTTTGATAACACTTGTTTGACCAGAGTACTTATTTTCAACCCCAGTATTATTTCCCAAATATCCGAATCAAATATCCTGAAACACATTTCGAGAACATATCCTAAAGATATATCCTTATCAGGATATTTGAGCCTTATACACAGTTTCAAAAGTTTAAACAACTTATGTAAGGTTCACAAAGGAAAGATCATACCAGGAATAAAGTGTAACCCTAGTATTGAACTTCAATCTTTTTGAAACTTCTTCAACTAAGACGTCCCCAGTCCAAGATACTTAGTATACTAGGTTTGAGTTTGATTCTTCGAGCCTTACACAACCGCCTTGGGAGGAATGTCCCCTGTGCATAAAGTCTTCAAACACTTAGAAAATTTTTGAATCCAAGCTCTAACTGTTTGGACAGTTCTTGTGTTACTGGGGTAAAACCCAAAAACATACTGGAGATAAATCCTTAGTATCTTGGGGAAAATCCCATAGGTATCCTGGGGAAAATCTCAAATTTTCATGCGCTACAGGCGGGAGTGTATAAACTCCAAAACTTAGAAAGGTGATAACCTTTAAACCTTAGAGAGTATGAAAATACCCTTCCGTGAGAGAGGGTGATTAATCCTCATATACCTTGAGAATCCAGGATATAGCCAATAGTGACGAAATTGTCAGCCACTTTTACATGAACTGGTCCCGCCACCTTGAACTATCCCTGGATTAACTTGCGCACCAGGCGGGGTGTTTAAACCCAATTCGAGGGAAGGTGAATACCTTTAAACCTGTGAAGGGATCAGGATCCCTTAAACGTGAGAGAGGGGGCCAATCCTCTAATCTTTCGAGGTATCCTGAATGTATATCCTGGAGCTATATCCCGAAGCATATATTGCAAAACAACTGTAAGCTAAGGTGGGTGTTAGCCTGGCTAACACCCCTCCGATGCTTAAGTCAGTAATGGGTTCAAATAAATAATATTAAAACTTAATAAAATGGATAGAATCCATACCATCCTGAGTTAGAATTTAAATTCCAAACTCACTTGAAATAGAGCTTTAGATGTATAGCATTCCAGGATCTTGGTAGCATATCCCCCTCCATATTCTTGAGTCGGTATGCTCCTTTTCCTGATTCTGATTCAATCTCATAGGGTCCTTCCCATTTTGGAGCCAACTTTCCATCAGCAGGATTAGTAGTATTCTGAAAAGCCTTCCTCAATACCCAATCTCCAACCTGGAACCTTCTGGTCCTTATATTCTTGTAATATGCTTTAGATATCCTCTGTTGATATGCCGCCATCCTTAGCCTTGATGTGTCTCTTGTTTCATCAATAGTATCCAATTCCTGGCATAGGATTTCAGGATTCTGCTCAGGATCCCGGAGGTTGGATCTCGCTGTAGGTATTACCATTTCTGTCGGGATCACCGCTTCTGCTCTAAATACCAAGGAAAACGGGGTTTGGCCAGTTGCACTTTTCACCGTCGTCCTATCAGCCCACAAAACAAAGGGTAGTTCTTCTGCCCATCTTCCTTTTTTAGCCCATAGTCTCTTTTTCAGGTTGTTGACAATTATCTTGTTTGAGGATTCTGCTTGTCCATTTGCTTGAGGATGTACCGGTGTGGATGTAATCATTTTGATTCCCCAACTCTTGCAAAAGTCAGTAGTCCTCTTACTTATAAATTGAGATCCATTGTCACAAATTATCTCAGCTGGTACTCCAAACCTAGTCAGGATATTCCTTTTTATGAAGGATACTGTTAGGGGAGGATTTTTCAGTGATCAGTGATCCTCAATTACTGTTGGACATAGGGATCCTTGATTCTGTTTGAATTAGTGATCCTCAGAGAGTATTGTAGGATCAGGATCCAGGATCATCATAAGGATCCTTACACTAACGATTGTCTGCTTTGAATATGATGTTGTTTTGCAGGAGTACGAGCTTGGACTTGGTCTTGGCGATATTCCTGGAGCATATTCCCTATTTATTCCGCACGTGCTTGACCAATATGGACGTTATGGAGTTCGTGGGAGACTTGCATGAAATGCGGATAGTTAGTTACTTTAGATATTTTCTAAATTTATAAGGGGATAGCGAGCTAAATTAGAACACTTGGCTATTTTTAGCTTAACACACACTCGTAACTGCTCTCATCAGCTCTCGACAGTTTACTTGGCGATTACACACTTTTTTGCACATTACACTCTAGTGATCCTTGTAACTAGCTCGCTATCATCCGAAGTTGTAATACCTGTTTTGTTTAATCTGAGTTGGTGATCGGTAGTTTCCATCACCCGAGGTTTTTTATGCCGGAGATCAACTCTTGATCAAGGGCTTTTTCCTCGTATAAATCATTGTGTCACTTGTTAATTTCATTTTTGAGTGATCCTTAGCATTGTTCATTGATTCAAGCATCACACCTCACAAAAGAAAGTTTGGTTGCGTTATCATTGCTTGATTTTTGACCAAAACAGATACCACTTCTTGATCTCTAACTTGAACGAATGCTTCAGCTTCGACCCACTTAGAGAAATAATTGGTCATTGCCAGCATGAAGACCTTTCCTCCTGGAGCCTTTGGAAATTTTCCTACTATATCCATTCCCCACTTCATGAATGGTCAAGGGGAAGCTATAGGATAAAGTGGCTCGGCCGGCTGATGTAATATATTACTGTGCCTTTTACATGCATCACATCTTCGAGCATACTCTGCAACATCTTTTCTCATCGTCGGCCAATAATATCCTGTTCTTAATGCCTTTGAGAACAACGACCTGCCCCCAGTATGGTTACCACAATCCCCTTCGTGTATATCCTGAAGCACTTCCTTGGTTTCGGGATCCTCTAAGCACCTCAGATATGGTCCTGCAAGAGATTTCTTATACAAGACATTATTTATAATAGTGAATCGTGATACCTTCATTCTAAAGGCCTTAGGATTCTCATCCTTTGGGATGTGTCATTCCTTGAGATATCTTATGATTGGAGCCATCCAAGACTTAGGATCCTTCTCAGGATACTCATCAAGATCCTGAACACTTAGTACTTCCTTATCCTGAGGATCCGTCGCAGGATATAGGATATGTGATATTGGTATTCGGGTTCCTTCCGGTATCCTGACTGATGATCCTAGATTTGCCAAGGCATCAGCTTCAGCATTATCCTCTCTTGGTACCTGTTCAAGTGTAAAAATATCGAAATATCCTGCTAATTTTTTTGAGAATTTCGAGATACTCGATTAACTTCTCACCTTTAACTGCATAGGTTCCATTAAAATGATTAGTAATTAACAAAGAATCAACATATACTTGCAAACTCCTGATATTCATACTTTTAGCCAATTCTAATCCTGCAATTAAAGCTTCATATTCTGCCTCATTATTAGTGGCAGGAAACTCACATCTAATAGCCTGGGGTAATATATCCCCCTGTGGCGATTTTAGTAGTATACCCAAACTTACACCTCTTACATTAGATGCACCATCAGTATATAGCGTCCATGATTCTAAATTTTCTCCTAGCTGTTGTACTTCTAGGTCTACTTCATTTTGAATATCACTACTGAAATCAGCCACAAAGTCAGCTAAAGCCTGAGACTTTATAACATTTCTAGGTTCATATACTAGATCAAAGGCACTTAATTTCACTGACCATTTAGCCATCCTACCTGACATCTCGGGTTATGGAACAGCAAATATGAGTCAAGTATTTGGCTCTCACTCTCAGCCTCAGGGATCCTTCGTCAGCTCATGAGGAAATTTGGGAATGCACACAGTTCAAGGATCCTCCCAGGTTCAAGGATCCTCCCAGGTCCAAGGATCCTCCCAGGTCCAAGGATCCTCCCAGGTCCAAGGATCCTCCCAGGTCCAAGGATCCTCCCAGGTCCATGGATCCTCCCAGGTCCAAGGATCCTCCCAGATCCAAGGATCCTCCCAGGTTCCAGGATCCTTTCAGCTTCAAGGATCCAATATCTTTCAGGATCAAGGATTCTTAAGAAGTATGCAGCCCCCAAGCACGGATGTTCATCAAGGAGACTTCATACCAATGCAGACCATTGCTTCCTCTGGTCCTTCAATCATACCAGAGTCCCGTCAATATGGATTCACATCTGGAATTCCAAACACGAATCCTCTGGGAGGTAACACTTTTAATAATTCATATAACACTAACCATGGCTCTATGCAGGATACAGGTATCAATCAGGCTATGGCCAGGGAGTTACAGAAGCTCAAGGATATGATATCCAGCGTACCAGGAGTGGTTAAACCCATTCCTGAAATTGCAGATGGTAGCCATAGGATATCTCGCTTTGCACCACCTATTTGTGATGCTGAGATACCCAAGAGGTTCCAAATACCAACTATGAAGCTATATGATGGTTCAACGGATCCAGAGGAACATGTAGCTCAATACAGGGAGAGGATGGAGATCAATCCAATTCCTGAGAGGTTAAAAGAAGCATGTCTATGCAAGGGTTTTGGATCCACACTCATAGGATCTACTCTTAAATGGCTGCTAAGTCTTCCCCCTTACTCTATTACTTTATTTGCTAATCTAGTTAATTTGTTTAATAGTCAATTCTCTTGTAGTAGAAAATTTGAACGATTAACTAGTGATCTATATAGGGTAACACAAGGTCAAAATGAATCTCTTAGAGATTACATCACTAAGTTCAGTAAAGAATCCTTAGATATCCCTAACCTGGACATAGCTACGGCTGTAGAAGCCTTTAAAATGGGATTGCTTAGGGATTCATTGTTCTATGATGATCTTGTTATGACCCCGTGCAGGAATCTTGATGAAGTAAGAACCAGGGCCCTTAGGTTCATCCGTCTAGAGGATGACAAAAGGATCCAGGAGAGATTGACAGGATCCTCAAAACAGGAAAAGCAAGGATCCTACTTCAGGAACAACAAATCAAAGTCCTACAACAAGTCTGATAACCAGAATGTGCATGCAGTGGAACAGGAAGAGGATGATGAGGATTATCCTCCCATTTCTGAATACTGTTTTTCTGTTGATAACAATGAACTAATTCTTGCAATGCAGAATCTAGGTGAGAAAGCTAGGTGGCCAAGAAAAAGTGATAAACCAGCTGCTACAAAGGATAAGTCCAAGTGGTGTGCATATCATGAGTATTTCGGGCATCTCACTGAAGAGTGTATTGCACTTAGAAAGGAAATTGGTTACTTGTTAAGCAAGGGGCATTTGAAAGAGCTTTTGGGACGAAAGAAGTCAAGGATCCAGGATCCTGAAAGGATCCCGGAAAAGGCTCCTGCTCCTCCAGCAGATGCACAAGTTATAAACTTTATATCCGGTGGATCAGACATTTGTGGTACTTCCTTTTCAGCAGCCAAAAGACATGCCAAGGAAACCAAGATGGATAATGGAGACAGACCCATCCAGACCTCCACTGTTATCGAGGATAAGATCATAACTTTTGATGAGGATGATCGTCTTGATGTTCAGGATCCTCATCATGATGGTCTTGTTATTACCCTATTTATTTCTAATCATTTTGTTCGCAGGATCATTATAGATGGAGGAAGCTCTGTGAACATCATTCAGCTTGATGTCCTCAAGAAGATGAATATCCCGGAGTCTGATATTGTCCCAAGATCCTCAGTACTTGTGGGATTTAGCGGGGAAACCAAAAATACATTGGGGGACATCAAACTCCATATCTATATTGAAGGACTCCATTCTTATCAAAAGTTTTGTGTTATAGATTGCTTATCTTGTTGTAATGTTATCCTTGGCAGGCCATGGATACATGACATGAAGGCAGTTCCATCAACTTATCATCAGTGCGTGAAGCTTCCTAGTCCATGGGGAGTGGTGAAAATTGAGAGTGATCAACAAGAAGCTAAGAATTGCTATACCTCATCAATGAAGCCAGCCTCAAGACCAAGGGAGCAATAGCAATTAAAGTATCCTTCAAGAGATGTCTTGGAGGCAAGAGAGCAGGATGTAAAAGAAATCCTCATGGATCCCCATGATCCTGTATCCAGGATCTTCATAGGATCAGGGATCCTTAGTGACATTGAACAGGATCTAGTATCCTTCCTTAAAAGAAGGAAAACTACCTTTGCCTGGAAGCATGAAGACATGACAGGTATATCTAAAGATATAATTACTCAAAAACTTGGCATCGACAGGTCATTCAAGCCTATACATCAGAAGAGGAGGAAGTTTGCACCTGAAAGGAATGCTATTATCCAGGAAGAGATAGATAAACTACTTCGGGCAGGTATGATAAGAGAGGTTAAGTATCCAAGATGGTTAGCCAATGTGGTTGTTGTTCAAAAGAAAAATGGAAAGTGGAGGGTATGTGTCGATTTTACTGATTTAAACAAGGCATGTCCCAAGGATCCTTTCCCATTACCCCACATTGACTCCATGGTGGATGCTACCGCGGGTCATGAGTTGTTGACTTTTATGGATGCTTCATCTGGATTTCAACAAATTCAGATGGAACCATCTGATCAAGAGGATACAGCCTTTATGACCCCAACTGGTATATATTGTTATATTGCTATGCCATTTGGACTAAGGAATGCAGGTGCTACTTATCAAAGGCTAGTCAATATGATGTTCAAGGAACAAATTGGACACACTATGGAAGTCTATATAGATGACATGGTGGTTAAGTCCAAGAAAGCTGAGGATCACCTTAAAGACTTGGAGGAAGCATTCAATATCCTTGATAAATTTAATATGAAACTAAATCCTTCCAAGTGTCATTTTGGTCTTAAAGCAGGTAAATTCTTAGGCTATATGGTGACAAAAAGGGGCATTGAAGCAAGTCCAGAGCAAATCAAGGCTATTGTGAATATCAAATCTCCTGCCAATGCTAAGGATGTGCAAAGATTGACAGGCAGGATCGCAGCCTTGAACAGGTTCATATCCAAATCCTCAGAAAAGTGCAAGGAATTCTATGATATCCTGAGGAAGAACAAGAAATTTGAATGGACTAAGAAGCATGAGAGTGCCCTCAAAGCTCTTAAGGATTACCTATCCTCACCCCCCGCCTTGATGAAACCAGAAAAAGGGGATGTATTATCCTTATATCTAGCAGTATCCTCAAAAGCAGTAAGTGCGGTCCTTGTTAAGGATCACCAAGGAAACCTGAAATGTCAGGAAGGATGACTAAGTGGGCAGTGAAGCTTAGTGCTTATGATATAAGATATGAACCAAGGACTGCCATCAAATCCCAAGCCTTAGCTGACTTTGTGGCAGATTTTAGTAGTGACTTGCAAAGAGAAGCTGAGTTGGAAGTCCAACAGCTAGAAGAAACTAAGGATCCTTGGATACTCTTCACTGATGGTGCTTCTAATGTCAAAGGAACAGGGCTTGGAATACTACTAAAATCGCCACAGGGGACATAATACCCCACTCCATAGCTTGTGAATTTCAAACTACCAACAATGAGGCTGAATATGAAGCCTTGATAGCTGGTTTGCAAATTGCTAAGCATATGAGGATCAGGTATCTTGAGGTATATGTAGATTCATTATTAATCACTAATCACTTTAATGGATCATATGCTGTTAAAGGTGAAAAGCTAATCAAATATTTAGAGATAGTCAAAGAATTGGCACTCTCTTTTGTTTCCTTTAGTTTGACACAGGTACCAAGGGAAGAGAATGCAGAGGCTGATGCATTAGCCAATCTAGGATCATCCTTGAAGATCCCGGAGGATATCAGGATCCCTATTATCCATATCCTGACCCCTGCTATCGAGGATCATGTAGCTATGGAGATAGGAGAGGATTCTGCAATCATTCCTAGTGATGATACTCAATCTCATTCAGGATCATGGATCCTTCCAATCATGAGATACATACAACATGGAGAGATTCCTACAGGAGAAAACCCCAGGGCTTTCAAAATTAAGGTATCTCAATTTACAATATTAAATAACATGTTGTATAAACGATCTCTTGTAGGTCCATATCTAAGATGCATTGAGGATCCTGAAATCCAAGAAGTCCTAAAGGATTTCCATGAAGGAGATTGTGGAAACCACACTGGGGGCAGGGCATTGTTCTCAAGGATCCTGAGGACAGGATATTATTGGCCTACTATGAAGAAGGATGCTGTGGAATATGCCAAGAAATGTGATCCTTGTCAGAGACACAGTAATATCCTTCACCAACCAGCAGAGCTTTTGCATCTTATATCCTCTTCATGGCCATTTATGAGATGGGGAATGGATATAGTTGGTAAGCTTCCTAAGGCACCTGGTGGAAAAGTATTCATGCTTGCTATGACTGATTACTTCTCCAAGTGGATAGAGGCTGAAGCCTTTGCTCAAGTCAGAGAAAAGGAAGTGATATCCTTTATTAAAAGAAATATTATTACTAGAATTGGTATCCCTTCTGAAATTGTTTGTGATAATGGATCCCAATTTATTGGGAGTAGAACTACTAACTTTTGTGACAGCTGAGGGATTAAGATGATAACATCAACACCAGTCCACCCACAAGCTAATGGTCAGGCAGAATCATCCAACAAGATCATCATCAACAATTTGAAGAAAAAGCTTGGATCCAAAAAAGGAAAGTGGGCAGAAGAACTACCTTATGTACTATGGGCTGATAGGACAACTCACAAGAATGTCACTGGCCAAACTCCGTTTTCTTTGGTATTTGGGGCAGAATCAGTGATCCCTACAGAGATGGTGGTTCCTACTGCAAGAACAAGCATCCGTGATCCTGAAGAAAATGCTGAAAACTTGGTTCAAGATTTGGATACTATAGAAGAACTCAGGGATTTGGCAAGGATAAGGATGGCCAGTTATCAACAAAGGATGGCTGGAGCTTACAACAAAAATGTCGGGATCAGGAAATTCCAAGTTGGTGATATGGTGTTAAGGAAAGCATTTCAGAATACCACCAATCCTGCTGATGGGAAGTTAGCACCAAAGTGGGAAGGCCCCTATTTGAGTGAAGCTGAAGCAGGAAATGGGGCATATCGATTGCTAACAATGGAAGGTGATTTGCTACCAAGAGCTTGGAATGTTGTCCACTTGAAGAAATACTTCATGTAACAAGGATCCATGATCCTTAGCTAACAAGTATCCTTGAAGGATCCTTACAGGACAGATGATCCTCATTTTGGTAATATTCTAATCTCAAACTATTTCATTCTTTAATTATCTTATGTAAGGATAAGGATCCTGCATCCTTTATCCTCATTTCACTTGATTCTGAGTTTTGAAGGTTCAGGTATCCTTAACAAAGGATTGAGTATCCACAGAAGTATCCAGTTATTTGGGCTTGACCCCAGTTATTTGGGCTTGACCCCAGTTTGGGCCTGTCCCCAGTATCGCCAGTAGCGCACGATGATCCTGGTACAGTTCATGGCAATGGGACCAGTACTCGCTTTAGGGGCTGACAATTTCATTGTACTGGCTGTATTCAGGATCCTACGTATAATGGTAGACGTACCATACATCCGTTCCTAAGGTTTCTAACGTCTTCACGTTAGCTAAGGTTTTGGCATTTTCATGTCACTAAGTTTGGATAGTCGCCAGTGAGGGCCATACTCCAGTTTACACACCATCCTTTGGGCTTGTCCCCAGTTATCCTTTGGGCTTGTCCCCAGTTATCCTTTGGGCTTGTCCCCAGAATTGTTGGGCTTGTCCCCAGTGACTAACTTTTATCTTATATTGGCTTAGTCCCAAGTTGTGTCCTATTTCAGGTTTATGAAGCTAAATCACCAAGGATCCTTAATCCTTACCCCCTACTAAGGTTTGTCTTTTGGTTATCCTACTTATAACTGTTAAAGGTTAGGATCCTAACTTGGATTCTCAGGTATGATCCTTAATTGTTCTGATTTCATTTATCATTTACATGAGTGACCCTTATCCTTTGACAACTGAACTTATGATCCTTAAACTACACTACTTTTCAGAACTTGTCGACTATAGGATATGTGATCCTTGATCATATCCTAAACTTTTTGAGGATACTTATTAAATTTTTTCTTTACTTGATAAGTTTAGACAAAATGAATATCACAACTGTTAGGGGAGGATTTTTGAATGACCCGTGATCCTCAATTGTTATCCTGTTTGGTGATCCTTACTTCTGTGTCAGTTAGTGATCCTCAGAAGTGCTTCAGGATCAGGATCATGGATCATCCTAAGGATCCTTATACTAATGATTGTCTGCTTTGAATTCAATGTTGTTTTGCAGGAATATCAGCTTGGACTTAGTCTTGGTAACGTTCCTGAAGAATATTCCACGCTTATTCCGCACGTGGTTGACCATGATGAACGTTATGGAGATCGTGGGGAGAAGGCATAAATTGCGGATAGTTAGTTATTTAGATATTTTACTTAATTTAAAAGGGGTAGCGAGCTAATTAGACAACACTTGGCTATTTTTTGGCTACACACACTCGTACAACTGCACTCACCAGCTCTCGGCAAAACACTTAGCATTTCTTCATACATTTCTACACGATACACTATAGTGATCCTTGTACTTAGCTCGCTATCATCCGAAGTTGTAAAAGGATTATTGTTTAATTTGAGTTGGTGATCGGTAGTTTCCATCACCCGAGGTTTTTTATGCCGGAGATCATACATTGATCAAGGGCTTTTTCCTCGTATAAATCTTTGTGTCCCCTGTGCAATTCATTTCATAGTGATTCTCATTGTTGTTAACCAATTCAAGCATCATACCCCGTAACAAAGAGTTTGGTTGCATTATCCTCGTCTGATTTTTGACCAAAACAGTTTGGCGCCCACCGTGGGGCAATTGGTACTTCATTCCTAAGAAATTCTCATTTTTGTGATCATTTCGGTTCGTTACATTCAAGCAGATGGCTTCATCATCAAAGAACACCTCCATGCGATGTCTGCAGTCAATTCATCCCAGGGCATTCCACCTTTGCCTCCACCACCTTCTGGACCTCAGAAAAATGCCGAGAAGAAACCAACTCCCATTTTCTCAAAACCTCCAACTTCTTCTGCTTCTTATACTCCCACTACTAGTGACTTGTTTACTCTGATTTTGCAGATGAAGGAGCATATACAGCAGCAGGATAAGACCAATGAAAGGATTCTTAGAGAAATTGGAGACATCAAGAAACAGAAGAGATCGGCAGAGGATCATTCCCCACTGATGCCCAGATCTTTGAATTTCGATACTCCGGTTATAACTTCTCAGCCTTCAGTGGTTCCAGACGTTCAATATGTGGGAGGACCAAAAGGAGTGCATTACGGATCATCAGCAATGACTCAGGCTTCAGGGTTACACTTCCAACCAGCAGGATCCCATCCTCAGCATATAGGATCCTTCGCAAGCTCAGGAGGATACTCAGGAGCGCAGCAGATTCAAGGGTTCTGGCCGTTTCAAGGATCCTCCCAGGTTCAAGGATCCTCTCAGTTTCAAGGATTCTCTCAGGTTCAAGGATCCTCCTATGTTTCAGGATCCTCTCAGGTTCAAGGATCCTCTCAGTTTAAGGATCCTCTCAGGTTCAAGGATCCTCCTATGTTCCAGGATCCTCTCAGGTTCAAGGATCCTCCTATGTTCCAGGATCCTCCCAGGTTCAAGGATCCTCCTATGTTCTAGGATCCTCCCAGGTTCAAGGACCTCTCAGTTTCAAGGATCCTTCCAGATTCCGGGATCCTTAAGGAGTTTGCAATCAGGGAATTCCGATATCCATCAGGGAGATTTCATTCCAATGCAGACCATTGCTTCTACTGGTCCATCGGTCATTCCAGAGCCCCAACAATATGGATTCACATCCACTCTTCCTAATTTGAATCCAATGGGAGGTAACACTTTCAATAATTCTTATACCACTAACCATGGCCTTATGCAGGATACAGGTATCAATCATGCCATGGCCAAAGAATTGCAAAAGTTAAAGGATATGATATCAAGTGTCCCAGGAGTGGTCAAGCCTATCCCGGAGATTGCAGATGGGAGCCACAAGATATCTCGTTTTGCACCACCAATCTGTGATGCTGAGATACCCAAGAGGTTCCACGTGCCTACCATGAAGTTGTATGACGGTTCAACAGATCCTGAAGAACACATAGCACAGTACAGGGAAAGGATGGAGATCAATCCCATCCCAGAAAGGTTTAAAGGAAGCATGTCTGTGCAAGGGATTTGGATCCACTCTTACTGGATCGGCTCTTAAATGGCTGCTAAGTCTTCCCCCTTACTCTATTACCTCGTTTGCTAATCTAGTTAACCTATTTAATAACCAGTTTTCTTGTAGTAGAAAATTTGAGCGTTTAACTAGTGATCTGTATAGGATAACCCAAGGTCATAATGAATCATTAAGGGATTATATCACTAAATTTAGTAAAGAATCCTTAGATATCCCTAACCTGGATATAGCTACGGCTGTTGAAGCCTTTAAAATGGGATTGCTTAGGGATTCATTATTCTATGATGATCTTGTTATGACACCATGCAGGAATCTAGATGAGGTAAGAACCCGGGCCCTTAGGTTCATCCGGCTAGAGGATGACAAAAGGATCCAGGAGAGGTTAGCAGGATCCTCAAAGCAAGAGAAGCAAGGATCCTCATTCAAGAACAACAAGTTCAGATCCTACAACAAATCTGATAACCAGAATGTGCATGCTGTTGAACAAGAAGAGGATGATGAGGATTATCCTCCAATTTCCGAATATTGCTTTTCTGTTGATAACAATGAACTAATCCTTGCGATGCAGAATTTAGGTGATAAAGCTAGATGGCCCAGGAAAAATGACAGACCAGCTGCAACCAAAGATAAGTTAAAGTGGTGTGCATATCATGAAGATTTTGGGCATCTCACAGAAGAATGCATCGCTCTGAGAAAAGAAATTGGATACTTGTTGAGCAAGGGGCACTTGAAAGAATTATTGGGGAGAAAGAAGTCAAGGACTCAGGATCCTGAAAGGATCCCAGAGAAAGCTCCAGCCCCTCCAGCAGATGCACAAGTTATAAACTTTATTTCTGGAGGATCAGACATTTGTGGAACATCCTTCTCTGCAGCTAAAAGACATGCAAAGGAAACCAAGATGGATAATGGAGATAGACCCATTCGAACATCCAGTGTCTCCGAAGGAAAAGTCATAACTTTTGATGAGGATGATCGTGTTGACATTCAGGATCCTCATCACAATGGTTTGGTTATCACTCTTTTTATTTCTAACCATTTTGTTCGCAGGATCCTTATAGACGGAGGAAGCTCTGTGAACATTATCCAGCTTGATGTCCTCAAGAAGATGAATATTCCTGAATCCGATATCATACCAAGATCCTCTGTGCTCGTGGGATTCAGTGGCGAGACTAAGAATACTCTGGGGGACATTAAACTCCCAATCTATATCGAAGGCCTACATTCTTACCAAAAGTTTTGTGTTATTGACTGTTTATCTTGTTGTAATGTTATCCTTGGCAGGCCTTGGATACATGACATGAAGGCAGTCCCATCCACTTATCATCAATGTGTGAAGCCTCCTAGTCCTTGGGGAATAGTGAAGATTGATAGTGATCAGCAAGAGGCTAAGAACTGCTACACCTCATCAATGAAACCAGCATCAAAGTCAAGGGAGCAATAGCAATTAAAGCGTCCTCCAAGGGATGTCTTGGAGGCAAGAGAACAGGATGTAGTAGAAATCCTTATGGATCCTGATGATCCTGAATCTAAAGTTTATATAGGATCAGGGATCCTTGGCGAAATAAAGGAAGACCTCATATCCTTCCTCAAAAGGAGAAAGACTACCTTTGCATGGAAACACGAAGACATGACAGGTATATCTAAAGATATAATCACTCACAAACTTGGCATTGATAGGTCCTTCAAACCAATCCATCAAAAGAGGAGGAAATTTGCACCAGAAAGAAATGCCATTATCCAGGAGGAGGTAGAGAAATTACTCCGAGCAGGTATGATTAGAGAGGTCAAGTATCCAAGATGGTTGGCCAATGTGGTTGTTGTTCAAAAGAAAAACGGAAAGTGGAGGGTATGTGTCGATTTCACTGATTTAAATAAGGCATGTCCCAAGGATCCTTTCCCATTACCCCACATTGACTCCATGGTGGATGCAACTGCGGGTCATGAACTGTTAACTTTTATGGATGCTTCATCTGGATTTCAACAAATTCAGATGGAACCATCCGATCAAGAGGATACAGCCTTTATGACTCCAACTGGTATATACTGTTATATTGCTATGCCATTCGGACTAAGAAATGCAGGTGCAACTTATCAAAGGCTAGTGAATATGATGTTCAAGGATCAGATTGGACAAACTATGGAGGTTTACATAGACGATATGGTGGTAAAATCAAAAAAGGCTGAGGATCACCTAAGAGACTTGGAGGAAGCATTCAATATCCTTGACAAATATAATATGAAACTTAATCCTTCAAAATGTCACTTTGGTGTTAAAGCAGGTAAATTCTTAGGATATATGGTGACAAAGAGAGGCATTGAAGCAAGTCCAGAACAAATCAAAGCTATAGTGAACATCAAGTCCCCTGCCAATGCTAAGGATGTTCAGAGGTTAACAGGCAGGATTGCAGCTTTAAACAGATTCATATCCAAATCCTCAGAAAAGTGCAAGGAATTCTATGATATCCTAAGGAAGAACAAGAAATTCGAGTGGACTGAGAAGCATGAAAGTGCCTTAAGAGCTCTTAAGGATTACCTATCCTCGGCCCCGGCCTTGATGAAACCAGAAAAAGGAGATGTGTTATCCTTGTATCTCGCGGTATCCTCAAAAGCAGTAAGTGCCGTCCTTGTTAAGGATCACGAAGGTACACAACATCCTGTTTATTATGTAAGTAAGAGTTTACTTGATGCTGAATCCAGGTATTCACACTTAGAAAAACTTATCCTTGCATTAATTATGGCATCTACTAAATTGAGACATTATTTCGAAACTCATGCCATTATCATCAAAACTAATTTTCCAATTAAGAATGTCCCCAGGAAACCTGAAATGTCAGGAAGGATGGCTAAGTGGGCAGTGAAGCTTAGCGCATATGATATAAGATATGAGCCCAGGACAGCCATTAAATCCCAAGCATTAGCCGACTTTGTGGCAGATTTCAGTAGTGATTTGCAAAAGGAAGCTGAGTTAGAAGTTCAGCAGCTAGAGGAGACCAAGGATCCTTGGATACTCTATACTGATGGATCCTCAAATGTCAAAGGAACATGGCTTGGAATACTACTAAAATCGCCACAGGGGGACATAATACCCCACTCTATAGCTTGTGAGTTCCAAACCACTAACAATGAGGCTGAATATGAAGCCTTGATAGCTGGCTTGCAAATTGCTAAGCATATGAGGATCAGGTATCTTGAGGTACATGTAGATTCTTTGTTAATCACTAATCACTTTAATGGATCCTATGCTGTTAAAGGTGAAAAGCTAATCAAATATTTGGAGATAGTCAAAGAATTGGCACTCTCTTTTGTATCCTTTAGTTTGACATAGGTACCAAGGGAAGAGAATGCAGAGGCAGATGCATTAGCCAATTTAGGATCATCCTTGAAGATCCCGGAGGATATCAAGATCCCTATTATCCATATCCTGACCCCGGCTATCGAGGATCATGTGGCTATGGAGATAGGAGAGGATTCTGCAATCATCCCTAGTGATGATAATCAATCTCATTCAGGATCATGGATCCTTCCAATCATGAGATACATACAAAATGGAGAGATTCCTACAGGAGAAAACCCTAGGGCTTTCAAAATTAAGGTATCTCAATTCACAATTTTAAATAATATGTTGTATAAACGATCTCTTGCAGGACCATATTTAAGATGCATTGAGGATCCTGAAATCCAAGAAGTTTTAAAAGACTTCCATGAAGGAGATTGTGGAAACCACACTGGGGGCAGGGCATTATTCTCAAGGATCCTGAGGACAGGATACTATTGGCCAACTATGAAGAGAGATGCTGTGGAGTATGCTAAGAAGTGTGATCCTTGTCAGAGACACAGCAATATCCTTCATCAACCGGCTGAATTATTGCATCCTATATCCTCCACTTGGCCATTCATGAGATGGGGCATGGATATAGTTGGTAAGCTCCCTAAGGCACCTGGTGGAAAAGTGTTCATGCTTGCTATGACTGATTACTTCTCCAAGTGGATAGAGGCTGAAGCTTTTGCCCAAGTCAGAGAAAAGGAAGTTATATCCTTCATTAAAAGAAATATTATAACTAGATTTGGTATTCCTTCTGAAATTATATGTGATAATGGTTCCCAATTCATTGGGGGCAGAACTACTAACTTTTGTGACAGCTGGGGGATTAAGATGATAACATCAACACCAGTCCACCCACAAGCTAATGGTCAGGCAGAATCCTCCAATAAGATCATCATCAACAATTTGAAGAAGAAGCTTGGATCCAAGAAAGGGAAATGGGCAGAAGAACTACCTTATGTGCTTTGGGCTGATAGGACAACTCCTAAGAATGCTACAGGCCAAACTCCATTCTCTTTGGTATTTGGGGCAGAATCAGTGATCCCTACAGAAATGGTGGTTCCAACTGCTAGAACAAGTATTCGTGATCCTGAGGAAAATGATGAGAACTTGGTTCAAGACCTGGATACTATAGAAGAAATCAGAGATTTGGCAAGGATAAGGATGGCCAGTTATCAGCAAAGAATGGCTGGAGCCTACAACAAAAATGTCAGGATCAGGAAATTCCAAGTTGGTGATATGGTACTAAGGAAAGCATTTCAGAATACCACCAATCCTGCTGATGGAAAGTTGGCACCAAAATGGGAAGGACCTTACTTGATTGAAGCTGAGGCATGAAAGGGGGCATATCGATTGCTAACAATGGAAGGTGATTTGCTACCTAGAGCCTGGAATGCTGTCCATTTGAAGAAATACTTCATGTGATAAGGATCCATGATCCTCACATGATAAATATCCTTAAAGGATCCTTAAAGCACAGATGATCCTCATTTTGGTAACATTCTAATCTTAAACTATTTCATTTCCTTACTTTCTCACAAAAGGATAAGGATCCTGCATCCTTTATCCTCCTTTCACGTGATTTTGAGTTTTGAAGATTTAGGTACTCTTAGCAAAAGGATGATTATCCACAAAAGCAACCAGTTACTTGGGTTTGACCCCAGTTATTTGGGCTTGACCCCAGTTCCGCCAGTAGCGCATGATGATCCTGGTATAGTTCATGGCAGTGGGACCAGTACTCGTTTTAGGGGCTGATAATTCCATTGTACTGGCTACACCTAGGATCCTACGTATAATGGTAGACGTACCATACATCCGTTCTTAAGGTTTCTAACATTTTCACGTTAGCTAAGGTTTTGGCATTTTTCATGCCACTAAGTTTGGATAGTCGCCAGTTAGGGCCATACTCCAGTTCACACACGATCCTTGGGCTTGTCCCCAGTTATCCTTGGGCTTGTCCCCAGTTATCCTTTGGGCTTGTCCCCAGTTGCTAACTTTTATCTTATAATGGCTTAGTCCCAAGTTATGTTCTATTTCAGGTCTTCGAAGTTAAACAACCAAGGATCCTTGATCCTTACTTCTTACTAAGGTTTGTCTTATGGTTATCCTGGTTATAGTATTAAGGGTTAGGATCCTAACTTGGATCCTCAGGTATGATCCTTAACTATTTTGATTTTATTCACTGATTATTTGAATAACCCTAATACTTTGACAACTGAACTCATGATCCTTAAAATATACTACTTTTTGGAATTTTTCAACTATAGGATATTTGATCCTGGATCATATCCTAAACTTTTTATCTAATTTGTTCAACTTTTCTTATTCAGACAAGTGTACATCAAAACAATTGAAAATTAAAAGGACAAACAAGGATAATAACACAAGATAAGCCAAAAAAGATTAAAGTTATTTTATTAACAAAGGTTTAACCGTCGAAGGTTGTCAAAATTGCCAACCCTTATTTCTACCAGCAAAACGTGGCCCGTCCACATGGGTTGGCAACGGGTGTCCATTGTTAATGCGGTTATAGTAAGTGCAGGAAATCAAAAGGCGGCAGGATCACAATGGCTTCATCCCCCAAACAGAGGATCCCTCCACCATTTGTAATCCTACCTATTATCCAAAGGATCCTAGATCCTTAATCCTAAAACTATTGTTCAAATACAGACCATCATTGTTTTAAAACAGCACAACCACAAAACAAACTACTACCAAATTTAAAAATTGGGCTCCGGCTACGTCTAAGAATGTCCATCATTGCCCAATCATGCAGCCTACACCTTCGCTGCATCTTCATCCCCTCCAGCTTCGGTATCCTTCACCTGATCCTTTCCACTGCTTCCAGCCTCGATCGCCAAAACCTCCTCAGCCTCCTCATCATCTTCCAGATCAGCTAACCTCGCCTTCCAACCCTCAACATCCCAGCTGCTTCTGTCGAAGTCAGGATCTTGAGCTTCCTGGGCCATCTTCAGTTTTGTCTTGTACATTGTGATGGCAGCGGAGACCTTTGCACCTTCTATGAGATCGTGCTTCTCGTAGTCAATGTCGATCAAGATCTTAGCTGTCTTAGTCTTGGCGTCTTGAAGGGCTTTTTCGAGATCAGCAATCTTAAGATCCTTGAGCACTGCAACTTGTTGGAGGTCAGCAATCTTCTTATCCAGCTCCTCAACACTCCCCACGTAGTCTTCAATCTCAGCAAATTTCTGCAAAAGAGACAAAGCAGTTCAAGATCAGGTGATCCTCAAATAAGTAGGATACCTAGGCAGAATTGGTGATCCTCACGTCATTGAAGTATTCAAGGAACTGGTTGCGGATCAGTGGCGGGCCTTGTTGGTCCTCTATCTCAGAGTTTTTCCTCTTCTTGCCGCCCCTTCCTTTAGTGGGTGCCTTGGGGATGGAGACACTAGGGCTGGCAATGGCCTTCTTCTTTCTGGATCGAACAGTGTCAAGGTCGGCCATGTTGAACTGGGAGGCAGGCTTGGAAGCTTTTCCGGCACCTACACATTCAAAGCAAGATAAGTATCCTTATCCTATTTAACTATTTATTTAAATCTTTAACTATATAAAAAGCAGGATACTTACTTGACATGGTGACTGAGCCTGAGGATACCTCTTGAGAATCCTGGGTGATTGTCTTGAATGATCTTGTTTCAGGACCGAGTCTTCTAAAAACAGCAAGCCTTTCCTTAGTATCAGGAGATGGTATGAGGTGTGAAACAGTGACAGCTGCATAACATAAAGCAAAAGGGAGTTAGTGATCCTATCACAAGAGCAAGATTACCTGGTGATCCTTCTCAGGATCCTCTGTCCTACCATGGGTGGACCACTTCCTTGGTAGATCCTTTCCGTTTGGAATGGTATCCCTTCTGACAAAGAAAAAGCGTCGTTTCCAGTTTGTATCGTTCTTGGTGGCTTTAAAAATGGGATGTTCTTCGCCGGGTTTTCGCTTAAACAGATATCGGTGGGATCCAAACGTCGTGAGATCATACATCTCTGCCAGTTCCGACATTCCTAAATCAATCCCTTCCTGCTCTATGATCCTTTCAAGGGTATATAAGACCCTCCAGATCATCGGCATAGCTTGGATGTAGGAGATGCCGGTTAGGGAGAAAAAGGATTGGGTAAAAGCTGGAAAAGGATAGGTGTATCCTATGGTGAATGGGGTAACCGGAAAGGCAACCCATGTCTCAGAAATGTAGTCGCTCAGAACAGTGGGATCAAAGGGTTTAAAAAAGGCGTTCGCCGGAAAGCAGTGCTGGATCTTATCTATTTGCGGATCAGAAAAGCAACACCTCTCATTCGCTGAGTCTTTGATGATCCCTTGACTCTTCAAGGGGCTATCCTTCTGGTGATCCTTGGCGGGGGAGGACCGGAGCGTCATTCTTAACGTGATGATGGTAAAGAAAGAAAAACAGAGTAAGAGAAGGAGAAATAGGAGAAGAGATACCTGATTGATCTTCGGCTGAGAATTTAAAGGGAGTTTCTCTCGGATTTGAATGCAAATTGATCCTATCTCTAACTCCTATTTATAATGATGATTTGCAGGATTGTCACTTCGGTGACGTCAGGTTTGCAACGGCTAGTCCGTCTTCAACGGCTAGTTATCCGTTAGTTTGTTGCGGATAAGATCAACAAAATATAACTCGTTTATTTACAATATTACTCCTTATATTTTGGGGGCAATTGTTAGGGGAGGATTTTTGAATGACCCGTGATCCTCAATTGTTATCCTGTTTGGTGATCCTTACTTCTGTGTCAGTTAGTGATCCTCAGAAGTGCTTCAGGATCAGGATCATGGATCATCCTAAGGATCCTTATACTAATGATTGTCTGCTTTGAATTCAATGTTGTTTTGCAGGAATATCAGCTTGGACTTAGTCTTGGTAACGTTCCTGAAGAATATTCCACGCTTATTCCGCACGTGCTTGACCATGATGAACGTTATGGAGATCGTGGGGAGAAGGCATGAATTGCGGATAGTTAGTTATTTAGATATTTTACTTAATTTAAAAGGGGTAGCGAGCTAATTAGACAACACTTGGCTATTTTTTGGCTACACACACTCGTACAACTGCACTCACCAGCTCTCGGCAAAACACTTAGCATTTCTTCATACATTTCTACACGATACACTATAGTGATCCTTGTACTTAGCTCGCTATCATCCGAAGTTGTAAAAGGATTATTGTTTAATTTGAGTTGGTGATCGGTAGTTTCCATCACCCGAGGTTTTTTATGCCGGAGATCATACATTGATCAAGGGCTTTTTCCTCGTATAAATCTTTGTGTCCCCTGAGCAATTCATTTCATAGTGATTCTCATTGTTGTTAACCAATTCAAGCATCATACCCCGTAACAAAGAGTTTGGTTGCATTATCCTCGTCTGATTTTTGACCAAACCAACAACAATTGAAAAGTAAAGTACTAACAAGGATAGCAACACGGGAGATAGCCAAAAAGTTAAAGTTAATTTTATTCACAAAACATTAAACCCTTTAAGGTTGTCAAAATTGCCAACCCACGTTTCTACCAGCAAAACGTGGCCCGTCCACATGGGTTGGCAAAGGGTGTCCATTGTTCATAGGTCTTTGTAGTGCAGGAAATAAAAGATGGCAGGATAATAAGTGGCTTCATCCCCCAAACAGAGGATCCATCCACCACCCATTATCCTACCTATTGTCCAAGGATCCTTGATCCATAATCCTAAAACTATTGTTCAAATACAACCTCAGATTGTTTCAAAACACCATAACCAAAATAAAACTACCACCAAGTCCTAAAAAATGGGCTCCGGCCACGTCTATAAATATCCATCATCGCCCATTCCTGCAGCTTACACCTTTGCTGCATCACCATCTCCTCCAGCTCCAACATCATCCTCATGATCCTTGACTCCACTGCCGCCAGCCTCGATTGCTAGGACCTCACCAACCTCATCCTCATCATCCAGCTCAGCCAACCTAGCCTTCCAGCCCTCTATGTCCCAGTTGCTCTTGTCAAAGTCAGGATCCTGAGCTTCTTGGGCCATCTGCAACTTGGTTTTGTACATAGCAATGGAAGCGGAGACTTTAGCATCATTGGTGATTTCATTCTTCTCCTGATCAGCAGTGATGTGAGCCAGGACAAGTTCCCTCTTCACCAGATTGTCGTCGTTTTCAAGAGAGGCAATCTTCTGATCCTTGGCCAGCATGATCTTTTGGAGGTCCACACACTTTTGCTCAACCCTCTTCAATACTGCCTACATAGTCCTCGATTTCAGCAAATTTCTGCAAAAAGACAATGTAAAGTTTAGGATCACATGATCCTCAAGTGGGCAGGATAACTAAGCTAAGTCAGTGATCCTTACATCAGCAAAGTACTCAAGGAACTGGTGGCGGATTAGAGGCAAGCCTTCTAGATTGTCAGTCTCAGAGGCCTTCCTCTTCTTTCCCTTGGAGGTGATAGGCTTGGGGATGGCAGTACTTGGGCTAACAGCAGTCTTTTTCTTCCCAGACCCGGGACCAACAGTGGTGAGATCGGTGACACTGAAACGGCTAGCAGACTTCGATGATTTTCCAGCACCTATACATCCAAAACAGATAAGTATCCTTATTTCATTTTAATTTAAACATTTAATTATGCACAAAATGGGATACTTACTTGACATCGTAACAGAACCTGAGGGTACCTCTTGAGAATCCTGGGTATTTGCTTTAAATGATCTGATTTCAGGATCAAGCCTCCGAAAAGCAGCAAGCCTTTCCTTCGTTGCAGGTGTTGTAATAAGGTGCGCGACAGTAATAGCTGCAAAATAGAAACAAAAGGATGTTAGTGATCCTCAGCAGAAACAAGGTCATCTGGTGATCCTTCTAAGGATCCTCTATCCTACCATGGGTGGTCCATTTTCTAGGCAGATCCTTTCCATCAGGGATAGAATCCCTTCTAACAAAGAAGAATCGCCGTTTCCAGTTGGTGTCATTCTTAGTGGCTTTGAAGATGGGGTGTTCTTCACCAGGTTTATGTTTGAATAGATACCGATGAGATCCGTGGCTCACAAGGTCGTATATCTCTGCTAACTCCGACATTCCCAGATTAATACCTTCATGCACAATGATCCTTTCAAGGGTATACAAGACCCTCCATATCATTGGCATTGCTTGGATGTAGGAGATGCCGGTGATAAAGAAGAAAGATTGTGTGAAATCAGGAAAAGGATACGAGTATCCTATTGCAAATGGTGTGACCGGAAGGGCTACCCAAGTTTCAGAAACATAGTCGCTCAGGACGGTGGGATCAAAAGTTTTGAAAACGGTGTTCGCCGGAAAACAATGGCGGATTCTGTCTATATGCGGATCAGTGAAGCAACATCGTTCTTTTGCAGAGTCTTTGATGATCCCTTGGCTCTTCAAGGGGCTGTCCTTCTTGTGATCCTTAGCCGGTGAGGATCTTAGCATCATCTTGATTATGACGGTGGTGAAGAAGAAGAAACAGAAGAAGAAGATGAAGAGAGAAAGGAAAGAGAAGTACCTGATCAAGTCTTCGAATGAGGATTTAAAGGATGAAACGCACGAATTTAAATGCCTCCTAACCCTTATCTCTAACTTCAATTTATAATCATGATTTTGCAGGATAGTCACTTCAGTGACGTCAGGATGCAACGGCTAGTCAGGAATCAACGGCTATATATCCGTTGGTTTGTTACGGATAAGAACGAGAAAATATAACTCGTTTATTTACTAATTACTCCTTATACCAAGGAAAACGGGGTTTGGCCAGTTGCACTTTTCACCGTCGTCCTATCAGCCCACAAAACAAAGGGTAGTTCTTCTGCCCATCTTCCTTTTTTAGCCCCTAGTCTCTTTTTCAGGTTGTTGACAATTATCTTGTTTGAGGATTCTGCTTGTCCATTTGCTTGAGGATGTACCGGTGTGGATGTTATCATTTTGATTCCCCAACTCTTGCAAAAGTCAGTAGTCCTCTTACTTATAAATTGAGATCCATTGTCACAAATTATCTCAGCTGGTACTCCAAACCTAGTCAGGATATTCATTTTTATGACGGATACTGTTAGGGGAGGATTTTTCAGTGATCCTCAATTACTGTTGGACATAGGGATCCTTGATTCTGTTTGAATTAGTGATCCTCAGAGAGTATTGAAGGATCAGGATCCAGGATCATCATAAGGATCCTTACACTAACGATTGTCTGCTTTGAATATGATGTTGTTTTGCAGGAGTACGAGCTTGGACTTGGTCTTGGCGATATTCCTGGAGCATATTCCCTATTTATTCCGCACGTGCTTGACCAATATAGACGTTATGGAGTTCGTGGGAGACTTGCATGCAATGCGGATAGTTAGTTACTTTAGATATTTTCTAAATTTATAAGGGGATAGCGAGCTAAATTAGAACACTTGGCTATTTTTAGCTTAACACACACTCGTAACTGCTCTCATCAGCTCTCGACAGTTTACTTGGCGATTACACACTTTTTTGCACATTACACTCTAGTGATCCTTGTAACTAGCTCGCTATCATCCGAAGTTGTAATACCTGTTTTGTTTAATCTGAGTTGGTGATCGGTAGTTTCCATCACCCGAGGTTTTTTATGCCGGAGATCAACTCTTGATCAAGGGCTTTTTCCTCGTATAAATCATTGTGTCACTTGTTAACTTCATTTTTTAGTGATCCTTAGCATTGTTCATTGATTCAAGCATCACACCTCACAAAAGAAAGTTTGGTTGCATTATCATTGCTTGATTTTTGACCAAAACAGATACCACTTCTTGATCTCTAACTTGAACGAATGCTTCAGCTTCGACCCACTTAGAGAAATAATCGGTCATTGCCAGCATGAAGACCTTTCCTCCTGGAGCCTTTGGAAATTTTCCTACTATATCCATTCCCCACTTCATGAATGGTCAAGGGGAAGCTATAGGATAAAGTGGCTCGGCCGGCTGATGTAATATATTACTGTGCCTTTGACATGCATCACATCTTCGAGCATACTCTGCAGCATCTTTTCTCATCGTCGGCCAATAATATCCTGTTCTTAATGCCTTTGAGAACAACGACCTGCCCCCAGTATGGTTACCACAATCCCCTTCGTGTATATCCTGAAGCACTTCCTTGGTTTCGGGATCCTCTAAGCACCTCAGATATGGTCCTGCAAGAGATTTCTTATACAAGACATTATTTATAATAGTGAATCGTGATACCTTCATTCTAAAGGCCTTAGGATTCTCATCCTTTGGGATGTGTCATTCCTTGAGATATCTTATGATTGGAGCCATCCAAGACTTAGGATCCTTCTCAGGATACTCATCAAGATCCTGAACACTTAGTACTTCCTTATCCTGAGGATCCGTCGCAGGATATAGGATATGTGATATTGGTATTCGGGTTCCTTCCGGTATCCTGACTGATGATCCTAGATTTGCCAAGGCATCAGCTTCAGCATTATCCTCTCTTGGTACCTGTTCAAGTGTAAAAATATCGAAATATCCTGCTAATTTTTTTGAGAATTTCGAGATACTCGATTAACTTCTCACCTTTAACTGCATAGGTTCCATTAAAATGATTAGTAACTAACAAAGAATCAACATATACTTGCAAACTCCTGATATTCATACTTTTAGCCAATTCTAATCCTGCAATTAAAGCTTCATATTCTGCCTCATTATTAGTGGCAGGAAACTCACATCTAATAGCCTGGGGTAATATATCCCCCTGTGGCGATTTTAGTAGTATACCCAAACCTACACCTCTTACATTAGATGCACCATCAGTATATAGCGTCCATGATTCTAAATTTTCTCCTAGCTGTTGTACTTCTAGGTCTACTTCATTTTGAATATCACTATTGAAATCAGCCACAAAGTCAGCTAAAGCCTGAGACTTTATAGCATTTCTAGGTTCATATACTAGATCAAAGGCACTTAATTTCACTGACCATTTAGCCATCCTACCTGACATCTCGGGTTTCCTAAGCACATTTTTAACAGGATAGTTGGTTTTAACGTGAATCCTATGTGTTTCAAAATAATGTCTAAGTTTTGTTGACGCCATAACTAGGGCTAAAATCAGTTTCTCTAAGTGGGAATACCTAGTTTCAGCATCTAATAAACTTTTACTAACATAATAAACAGGATACTGCTGACCTTCATGATCCTATACGAGGACAACACTTACTGCATTCCCCGATACCGCAAGATACAGGGATAATGGTTCACCATCCTCAGGCTTCATCAATAGGGGTGCAGTTGAAAGATACTGCTTCAGATCCTGCAAGGCTACTTCATGTTTTGCTCCCCATTCGAACTTCTTATTCTTCTTCAGGATATCATAAAATTCCTTGCACTTTTCCGAGGATCTTGAAATAAATCTGTTCAACGCTGCTACTCGCCCTGTTAACCGTTGAACATCCTTCATATTTGAAGGAGATTTGATATCCAATATAGCTTTAATCTGCTCCGGGCTTGCCTCTATCCCTCTTTTAGTCACCATATATCCCAGAAACTTTTCTGCCCCCACTCCGAAATGGCACTTAGCAGGATTTAGCTTCATGTTATACTGATTCAGGATATCAAATGCTCCCTTGATATCTCGGAGGTGATCCTCAGCCTTTTTATATTTTACTACCATGTCGTTGATGTACATCTCCATAGTATCCCCCAGCTTGTCTTTGAACATCATGTTCACCAGTCTTTGATATGTTGCACCTGCATTTTTCAAACCAAAGGGCATAGCAGTGTAGCAATAAATACCTGTCGGTGTCATGAAGGCAGTATCCTCCTGGTCTGAAGGCTCCATTTGGATCTACTGGAATCCTGAAGATGCATCCATGAAGGTTAACATTTCATGACCGGCAGTAGCATCCACCATTGAGTCAATATGAGGAAGGGGAAACGGGTCCTTGGGACAAGCTTTGTTTAAGTCTGTGTAATCTACACAAACTCTCCATTTCCCATTTTTCTTTTGCACCACAACTACATTTGCCAGCCATTTAGGAAACTTCACTTCCCTAATCATTTTGCTCCTTAGTAGTCTTTCAACTTCCTCTTGGATGATTACATTTCGCTCCGGAGCAAACTTCCTTTTCTTTTGTTGGACAGGCTTGAACGACCTGTCAATACCGAGCTTATGTGTTATGATATCCTTGGAAATACCTGTCATATCCTCGTGCTTCCACGCGAATGTTGACATCCTGCATTTCAAAAAGTTAGTCAATTGATCTTCAATATCCTGAGGGATATTGGTTCCCACGAGCACCGAGATATCCGGATTATTCTGATCCAGGATGACTTTCTTTACATCCTACTCTGAAGCCTCCATGATATCCTGGCCTCGCATCTTTAATTACTATGCTGCACTAGGCTTTGTTGAGGATTTCATCGAAGAAGAATAACACTCCTTTGCTTCCTGTTGATCACCTTCCACCTTGACAACTCCCCAAGGAGTAGGGATCTTGATGCATTGATGGTAGGTTGACGGAACAGCTTTCATATCATGGATCCAAGGCCTACCTAGTATAATATTATAGCAGGATAAAGAGTCCATGACACAAAATCGCTGCATTGAGTTGACCCCTTGAATATACACAGGCAACTTTATCTCCCCTACGGTATTCCTAGCTTCTCCACTGAAACCAACGAGCACAGTGGACTTCGAAGTAATGTCCATCGGAGATACATTCATCCTCTTCATTGTTTCCAGCTGAATTATGTTGACTGAGCTGCCATTATCCACTAATATCCTGCGTACAAAATGGTTAGCAACATATAACGTTATCACTAAGGCATCATGATGGGGATCCTGGACAGTATCCCTGTCATCATTATCGAACGTGATGACTTTGTCAGTTGTGAGGGTTGACATCCTTGTCGGCTTATCTCCCCTCTCTGCTTTAGCTTCCTTCGCGTGTCTTTTTGCCGCAGAATACGATGTACCGCATATGTCGGATCCTCCTGAAATAAAGTTAATTATTTTTGCATCCGCAGGAGGTGATGCTGCCCGTTCAGGATCCTTCTCAGGATCCTAACCTTTATTCTTCTTTCTTCCCATGTAACACCTCGAAAATTTCGTGTTCAATAAAATAGCGACACGTGTCATACAAGACAAAAGTGTTAGAAACCGGATCTAGTCAAAGATGTATGGTAGGATTTAAAGCGTCGACATGTTAATTAAATACCTCTGAACGACCTAATTATAAATCCCAAGACCCTAAAACTATATTGTAAACATCTGATATACTCAAATCCGGTAAATGGTAGCAATGATTGAGTCATGTTCGCAAGAATGGGATCCTACGAGGATGTGCACGACAACCTTCATTTACGGCACTTTCAAAAGGATCCAAGAAAACTTTATATCATACCAAGGTGGTGTAAAATGTTCATGACCCAAACAAGAGGCCCCATACTGAAAATAATGGCCCAAAATCGTATTACACTAGTTACCCGTTCGAAGCTTGAAAAGCCAAAAGATTTTTGCCTTCTGGAACAAGCTTACGGACCGTAAGGGTCAAGCCTTACGGTCCGTAAGGCCTGCACAGCGATAGAAAGGTGGCTGTTGGCTGTTATAAACGTTGCAACCGACTTAAAAACGATTTTCCTCTTCCATGGGCGACCCCTACATGCTTTTAGGCCTTAGGGGCACTTGTTATTGATCAGGATCATCCCTTAGACTTAGTTGTCATCATCATAATGGATCAAGAACACTATAAAAGGCCCTCATGTTTGCAACATTTCTTGCATTCATTCCATCTGCATTTATGGGACTCTCTGGAGCTTAAGATCAGTCCTCAATCATCCCTAATCGTGCATAGGACTTCTGTAAGTACCCTTGACCTTCCTTGATTAAGTTTTGCTTAGTTATTAGCCTAAAAGTCAAACCGTCGTAATTAGCGTTTGACTTAGCGATAAATCATAAATGGTCTAGTGATTAGTCGAATTGAAGGTAGTTATAAGTTGGTAATTATGTGAGCAATAAACCCTTAAAAGGGCACCCTCTGATTCCCACTCGAACTAGACCATTTGTCGGGTCAAAGTTGATTAGAAAAAGTCAACAGAAACTTAATTTGCGAATTTACATGTAATTAGCAATGTAGAAGGCATGTAACCTATTTTACCACTCATATAACTTATTAATAAATGTAAGAACATGTCTAAGCATGTTCGACCCGACAATTTTCTGTTTAGACCCGGTTCGGAACCGAAAGTCGCAAAACTTTGACTTTTGCTTTGACTTCAGTTCTGACCCGATTTAGTATGATTTAGAAATGCCTTAGGACTTCCCTAGGACCAGGTTACATGTCAGTATAACCCTCTGTGGTTGGTTCGTTGATTGTCCGATTCGTTTACACGTTTTCGTTAATTGCTTAATGTTGACCATAATGCCCTTTTGACCAAAAAAAGAGAATTTTAGAAATGTGAAAGAACAATAATCTTTGCTACTGATTTATAAACATGTCCCTAAAATTTCACATCAGTTGGAGGTCTAGATTAGGAGTTATGCTCATTAGCGTAATTATAACGCCTTTTAGTAATTAAACGGCGCAATTAGCATAAAGCCTATCTAAACCCAATTTTTGACACCAAACCTTTTACCCACTGATGTAATATAATATTTTGGGATTTTTAAAGATTTTTAATTATTTTTAACCTGCTCATAACCTAAGGTTATGGCATTGATTCGGTAAATACCGATTATACCCTTTTTGTTTATAAAATGAGTTCTACATAGTATTTTGACACCAATCCAATTGCTACTGATTTTATATAATAAATAAAGTATTTTGAACTTTATAACTTGATCAGAAAACTCAGATTTCCTGTATAACCCGGAAATCGCTTAAAACGGCTTTTTACGCGTATTAAACGCCTAGTATGGGTTTAAAACCATTTTTGGCATATAAGACCTATTACCAGCTGATATGACCTAATAAAATAAGTTATTTTACTGATGTATTCGGACCCGAATCTCAGAATTTCAATTAACCTCTTTTATAATCTTTAAAATGACCAAAATACCCCTACGGGGCTTAAATTAAGATTAAACTCGTTTTGGGCATAATGGAAGGTATCCTACTGATATCACAACATATTTAAGGCATATTAACTTAGGAAACCTGTATATGACTCTTATGGTTACTCGTTACGCGCTTGTCGCGTTCGGATCGGCTTATGTGACTAGTTTGCATAAATTAGCCGAAACGGGTCAAACCATATCATTTTTGTCTCAAAATCCAGAATGTGTTTAAGTTACCCATATTAAACAAGCATACAAGCTTGTCGGGTCAAAACCACATTCTAATCCGGTGTTCGCTTTATCATGCGTTTGAACCGTATCTTCCTTTTGAAAACTAACCGGTCTAAGTCAAGGCTTAATTAAAGACCCGTTAGGATTCTAATAGGTTATTAAAAACCTTCGTTCCAGATTAGGAGCCCAGTAAAAGCTTCCTGCACTTGCTGAATTGATATACGGCTGGGATTGAATTTATATTTAGCTCAGGTAAATACTCTTAACTTATTTTCCCTATACGGGCTTGGGATACGGTATTATAATAATACCGATTGGTCGGGTATTGAATGTTTAGTCGTATTGTGATTAAATTATTGAGGTAACCCGCTTTAATCTGTATTTTTTGAAATAAAAGCCTTTAGGGGTTAATGACCATGTCCCGGATATCCTTGACATCATTGTATTATAAAATGGCCACGCCTTAAGCACGGGGTGTAGGCATACACTTAACACTGCATAAGGGAAACGGTATCTCACTCTCTTGTGGGCCTATACTTGTGGTGTGTCTGTTAATTTTGACTCGGTTTCTACATCGGGCCCTGAACGTACAACGAACATGTAAATCTGTATACAAGATTAATTTTATATAATTGTCCCAAGTTATAAAAGATATGTTGTGCCTTGTGCATCCAAATCAATTTTATTAAACCTTTTCAAATGAGTCGGTTAATTGTATTTACCAGTGTAAACTGACGTATTTTCCAAAAAGGTTAAGTGACAGGTACTGAACGTAATTGGCTGGAAGCTCAGGGCGTTAATAAGGAATCTTGCAAGTTCTAGGCGTCTAAAGTCTGTTGAACAATGTTTAAAGTTTTAAGATCCGCCTGTGGATCCTTTACTTTCCGTTGTAATACTTGATATTACTTTATATTCGGATTTTAATATATTTATCTTTTGCTTCCGCTGTGCATTTATATATTGTGTTGTTTGACTATGATGATATCAACTACGTCACGATACTCCCCTACCGGGCCCACCGGTGAAACGTGAAAATATCGGGGTGTGACATCCCAAGAGGTCCTTCAGATATCCCTTACTCAAGAGATAGCTTATTTCTTTTCTTAAAGCGATGCAATCCTCAGTAACATGCCCGAAGTCCTCATGGAAAGCACACCATTTGGACTTGTCCTTCCAATCAGCCTTTTGTTGATTCTTTCTGGGCCATCTTGGTTTGTCTCCTAAACCCTGCATAGCATACATTAGTTCTGGTATGTTAACAGAAAAACAATATTCAGACAACTCAGGATACTCCTCAGGATCCTCGTCTTCAACAGCATTCACTTTTTTGCTATCATTTCTGCCATATGGTTTTGAGCGATATGGTTTATACGAGGATTCTGATTTCCTATTGGTTGACTCATAGGTTGTGGACAAATTCATTATCTCTTGCATCTTTTTATCATCCTCCAGCCGGATGTATCTTAAAGCCCTGTTACGAGCTTCATCGAGATTCCTGCAGGGATTCATTACAAGATCCTGATAAAATTGAGAATCCTTTTGCAACCCCATCTTGAAGGCTTGCACAGCTGTTCCAACATCAAGATGTGGAATATCTAAGGATTCCCGACTAAACTTGTTCACATAATCCCTCAAGGATTCCTGAGGTCCTTGAGTTATCCTGTAAAGATCACTGGTTAGTTTCTCAAAACTCCGGCTGCAAGAAAATTGACTATTAAATAAATTAACTAAATGAGCAAAAGAACTAATTGAGTGAGGAGGAACGTTTAACAGCCATTTTAAGGCTGATCCTGTTAAGGTAGAACCGAAACCCTTGCATAAGCACGCTTCTTTGAGGTCTGGAGGGATAGGGTTGATTTCCATCTTTTCCCTATACTAGGCAATATGCTCCTCAGGATCAATAGTTCCGTCATAGAGCTTCATGTTGGGGGTTTGAAATCTTTTTGGGATTTCAGCATCACAAATGGGATATGCAAACCGGGATATCCTGTGGCTGTCCTGGGATACTTCAGGAATTGGCTGAACCACCCCAGGTACACTGGATATCATGTCCTTCAGTTTCTGAAGCTCCCTGGAAAATGCTGATGTCATACCTGCATCCTGCAAAGATCCAACACCATTAGTGGCAAGAGTATTATTATTATTAGATACATTACCAGCTTGGGGGTTCTGGCCATATCCTGAAGCATATCCTAAGCTTCTCACAGTTGATACTCTTACCGAAGAAGGTATCTCAGGAGTATGATTCTGGGAATGGCTAGGCACAATATTCCCCCGGTTATCCTCAGTATAAACTGCAGAACTGAAGTTCAAAGCCCTGGGTTGCAAGGGAGTGACAGTATCTTCAGCAGACCTACTCGGGCCGGATTTCAAGAGTTGTATCTCTCTTATCAGCATCTGATTAGTTTCCTGCTGCTGCTTCATCTGTTCCTGTACACTCCCAAACAAATTCAGAATTTCTTCGTTAGAAGCCAAAACAGGAGCGGATCCCTGGACATTGCGAGCGGGGATAACATCCCGAGCCACATGACTTTCAGTTCCCTGTGAAGAGGCTTGCATTCTCGGAGGTGGTGGTGGAAGCACCGAACCAATTGTTGCAGAGGTTGTGGCAGACACGGTGGAAGAGCTCATGTTTGATCTCGAAGCCATTGAAAATAGTATGGCAAAAAGTTTTGAAAATAGAAAACCAAGTAACGATTTTGCAAAAGCTTTTAGTAGAAATAGCACCACTTGCCCCACCGTGGGCGCCAAATTGTTTTGGTCAAAAATTACCGAAGCAATTAAGTGATCAAATTAGTTAAGTGAGGTAGTGTGCTAGAAATGTGCGTTGAAAATATGCTAGTTAAGTTATTTGCAAAAAACAGTTTCAGGATACGACTCAGGATATAGAGCTGTATCTGTGATCAAACAATGAGCAAAAGAGTAAAAGGTAACACGAGATGTACGAGGAAAGCCCTTGATCAATCTAGATCGCCGGCACAAAACCTCGGGAGCTGACAATCGCAGCTGCCTTGTTCTTCTATTACTTCAAATATCAGGATACAGTGCAGGATATGATGCGGATCAACTAGGTGTTACAATGTAATTCGAATACAAGTGTTTGTGTGTAGTGATTGCTAGTAGCTAGAGAGTAAAGTGTGCGAAAGAGAGTGAGTGACTTAATCTGATCCGATCAATCTATTTATAGTTAAACGAAATCAACTAACTATCCTATTAAACCGGGATACTTCGAATATTCCTCAAGTGAACGTTGTAGTCCACTTCTTCCGGGTTCAACATCTCTTATGTAATTGGTTTGCCCGAGTCTTAAGGAGAAGAGGTCCACTTGACCGTTAGGGACCCGCACCTTCTAATATGCACGTGGTTAAATCAATTAATACCAGGATATCATACCAGGATGTTACCAATATCCTGATCCGTTATCCTGATCACAAGTAAACAATCAAAAGCAGAATATTAGTCAGGATATATGCTTCAGAAAATGGCCCATAACAGTAATCATGACACGGGGCTCCATCCACACCCTCCAAATTAAAGGGGGGCATGATAAAGCCCCCATGCTGACATGGCGATGACATGGATCCTAGGTGGCATGATAAAGCCCCATGGGGCTCCATCCACACCTCATAGCCTTAGGTACAAAGTTATAAGAAAAGCTTCCATAGGGGGAGGCAAGGCTTTTGAATGGTGTTAATTTCATTCAACTTCCTTCATGTGTGAAAAAATTTACACTTATTTTTTAATTTATCAATAATGTAATTTGAATTTTCTTTAATAAACTGTGTTTATTTGTTATGATAAATGAGCTGTAAGAGTTGAGAGATCAAGCATATACAAATTCCCGAGTCTACAAAGAAAGGTCAAAGAAGATTTACGACAGTCACTTGATAGGTAAAAAGAGTTTAAGTGTGTGGATCGTGTTCTTCTTTACATCGATGTTACATTCGTTCCAAGGGAAGTTGAAATCCCATTGGATGGGTCCGCACTTAGTAAAACATGTATATATCTATACGCTACGATTGATATTGAAAATTTGAAGGTCGGGTATTCAAAGTAAACGGACACAGACTAAAGAAGTATATTGAATGTCCAATTGACACCCGCAAGGTGGATGCAATTGGCCCCTACTTGTAATTGGATAATAATACCTGATGAGTCTGGCTAAAGACTCTGGTAAAAAACTTAGCGCTTTTGGGGGGCAACCCGAGATCTAATTATCCCTTTTTATCAATCCATTACGTGAAAATCGATTGTCTTAAAATTTTGGAAATCTTGTCGAACCGGTCCTGAGTACGATCAGTACCCATGAAGAGAGTATGGCCCGTACAAGGTATTATTACATAATAATCTTAAATATCTTAATATTTGTTTGTCGGATAGTGGTATGACCGTTCCCTAACACTATTATGGATCGTACCCAGCCCAAAGTAGACCCGATTCATTCCTTTATAAACACGGCTTGTGAAACCCTACTTCCACCATGAAATTCTTTTCAAAACGTCGGTTTTTGGGATTCTTCGAGTGTTTTAGGGTATTATTACATAACAATCTTAAATCTCCTAATATGTGTATGTCGGATAGTGGTACAACCCGTACCCCTAACCCTAGATGTATCATCCTCGGCCCAATGCAGGCCAGGTTCAATTCTTTATAAACACGGCTTGTGAAACCCTACTTTTACCATGGCATTCTTTTCAAAAAGTTTGTTTTCTAGATTCTTCAAGTGTTTTAGGATGAATAACAATAACCAGGTACATTGCTCGACCTGTTCTTCACCGTGATTTCCGTTCGATCTTTCTTTCAAGAGATTACAAGTCCATGTTTGTTGTTTTAATTGCTAATCCATTATAAAATATCATACACAATGAAATCGAAGTTGTAAATAGATTTTGAACTTGATTTTGTCCATATTGACTTGAGTATAACATGTACCCATTATTGAGTACGAATCGTACCATAAACCTTAGTACTTATTGTATTGGTTCAAAAAAATGTTCGCTAATTTTTCGATGTTAATGTTGATCTATCTAGACCTAGGGATCATCTTCGTATACTATTCCACAAAAGAGGCCACATAATTACCCAATGACTATTCCTGAACATCAAGCAAGAGCTTTAGAAGTTGGAAATTAAGATGGTCTATTCATGGAGTTGAGCTCAGTGTTGCAAGATACACAATTGCTCATTAATGAATGCAATAGAAGTTTAGCTGATTGTCAGAGAGTAGAAAAGGCTATAGGAAAGGCTAGGTGGATAGCCATAAGGAAGCTACTCGGGGACCTACCAAAGCCGTCTCTTAAGAATTGCGCTCTGCACTATTTCATGCAACCGGTCGTGGTGGATTAGATGTGAATCTTCCACATGGCTTAGTAATGTCACACCCCAACCGATGGCGGAAACATTGGAGTGCAGCACTAAGCGTTCAGATTGCTCATGAGATCCCATAACACTAGATATTTCAATATAGATTAAATCCATTTCATGATAATATTGTCTAGAATCAACCACCAACCATAACATAGTATCAATTATATATCACCAAAATTATTCAAGTTTGATAGATTAAACTAGGCGAGTTTCTAAGCATCAATCCTAGCTCGTTTCACTTGTTTCCATAGCATCCTATCAGCTTGCAACATGTATTAAAATAAAGTCAGTACAAAAATGTACCGGCGAGTATACAAGTTTGAGTATATAGCATAGTAGATTAAAAGACTCATATCCATCATGTAAATGATAAAATAGTTTCAGCCATGCTAGTGTTCGCAGTCCAAGTGATTGCCCAACTGTCCCGATGCTTTGGTGTTTTCCCAAGACTCAAGGAAAACTAGAATCCTCCTAACAATACCCCCGAGAATAATGGGGAGGTGCATCTTCCTATAGCGCTACTATTGTTAAGGCGGAACTACACACTCTAGATTAAACGTTCACATAGCATAAAGAATCAAGAATCAAGAATCACAAGTTTCACATTCACATAGGATAGAGTTTAGATTCAAAAGTATCAAGTTTCAAGTTTCATAGAATACATGTTGCATCCCAAAATTTTAAAACGAAAAGGGATCGAGTATACTCATAGTGGTTGCTTAACAGATCAACTGTTATTGGATCAAATGGAGCTCTTTAGGATTAGCCTGATTAGATTACAGTTATAACAACCCTCCAAAATATTTCCGACACCCTAATATATTTAAAATGACCCTATATGTCTTAAAATGCACCCCGTATGCAAGAACCAAGCCCAAAATACCCTATATAATTAAAATTAAATAAAAACAAGATTTTAGAGTAGCTCGCGGACCGCGAAGGCTTTGCCTTCGGGCTACGCGGGGCGCGACAGTTAAGCGATCAGGCTGCACCCGGTGCTGCCACGTGTCGTGTAATGTGTCGAGCCTATAAGTGATGACCGATCATAGCTAGGCCCTACAACCCTATGTCGCGGGCCGCGAAGGATCATCCTCGGCTTATGCGGGCCGCGAAGGAGTCCGAGATCAACACTATATATAGAGGTCGTTGGCCTAAGTTCACAATTCGTCCCACAATCAACTTTCTCTCTAAAATTCTGAAGCAGTAGCGGGCATTATACCCCCCTAAATAACGAAGTTTTGCCTCGTTGTAAGTATCATAACCCCCGGTTACGTATTAGATACGCTGCCCGATTGATCCAGGGTTCCGTAACGGCTGTCGGGGTTCTGCCCGACGTAGTCGTTGGAATGCCGTCTCGGGGAGCGTATTACTAATGTAAATATTGGGTTATTATACTAATGCGTGTGCATTTGTGTAAATAATAGATAATCACCAGGAAATCCTTAAGGAAAACCCTAAGACAACAATGTGAGTAATCTCCTTTTTGCAAACTATTTTTACAAAACCTCAATTGTTCTAATTTATATTTAACAGTGATTGAGTATTTGTATTCTACAATTATCGTCGGTATGTTGGGGTTTTGTATACAAAATTTGTTACTACATTGTGAGTAGTAACATGACCACAAGTCGAGTTGATAGTACCGTGGGTGGTAATTAAAGTAGATGGAAACAAATGTAATTGCGCGACCACCCTCAATGCTGTAGACTGATAAAACCTGTTTTGATTAAACTGGGATTCACTCACCAGTATTTCCCACTGACAAAATGTTTTTTAAACGTGTTTCAGGTGAAAGCCAAATAGAAGCCAGCTGGACAGCACTGAAGGCTTGGAAAAGTGGCAATAAAAGTTACCTAAATTAAGAGCTGTTTTTATTTAAATAAAATAGGGTTTATCCCTATAAAAATGTGTGTACTTGAAACTTGGGAAATTCCCATAATATTATAAAAGCGTGGTATTTTACTCTGATAAGATATTTTCCTAACTACAATCCTGATGAAATTTCCGCTGCCAAAATGATAAACACCGATACCACCGAAACTGGCCATGGCCGCCCGTTCCCGGGTTGTTAGGGGACAGGGGTTGCGACAGAAGGTGGTATCTGAGCTAAGCCACTGATTCAGCCACTGAAGTGTTCTGCTGACACCAAGATATTATTCAAAATGTTAGGAAATTATTTACCGAACTACGTGCATATCTGTATTTTATTGTTGTGTGTTATTTGACTATTTGTTAGTTTACAGTATGAGCGACCAAGGACCTTCCGACGCCTGCCGTCAGTTGTCCAGCTCACCTAGGAGCGAATGTACCTCTTCACAGCCTACCCTCTCAGGGTATTCAGCTGACAATGAAGATGGGATATTCGTGTTCAAGGCTCAATCTGAAGAGCCATTCCCTCCTAAAAAGAGAAGATGGTTCAGCAGAGGTGCGCATGAACGTAGGAAGAGGATGAAACAGTTACAACAACAGCGAGTTCTAGCAGCCGCTAAGAGAGAAACAGATGCTCATACCCAAGATATGCTCAATGGGAGTCTAGCAAATTTTCATATTCTAGCAACTACAGCTGCAGACCCTAATTTAGAGCAACTCATAGCACCCCAGCCATTACCCTTGTTTCCCACACAACCCATGGAGATTGAAGTCAACTCGGAAAACCAAATCCCAGCACCAGCCTTTGACCCAACTGAGATACCTAGAGTACCAGCACCCAATCTCTTAGACCCAGACTACGACCCGTGGTTTGACGACCATAGGGATTACCAACAACGCTATCCAATACCATAGGAACCCATGCCAAACTTAGCATCTTACCCAGGTCTGGACCCTTTAGATCCCTATTATGATAACGATGAATACATTAGGGAAATTCTAGAGAATCCATATCCCCAGGAAGAACCAATGCCACAGTATCCAGATCCCATACCAGCACCTGCACCACCCATGAGCACAGAAAATGTGCAAGAACTCCGAACCTTTGGTGAGGAGATTTTAGAAGAGAGCGAAAGGATGAGATAAATAGGGGAACGACTCGTCTGGAAATATGGTGAGCGTAATATGGACTTTTGGATGAACCCCTACCATTAGTAATAATATATATATATAATATGTGTGTATGTTTGAAAAAAATATATGATAATATATATGTTGTAGTATAGACCACCTCGTGGTTAGTGATGCATACTAGTATTGTATTTTTATTCCAGTTGTATTGTAATAATTATATATGCATACTATAAAATAGAGTAAGTCGCAATGCTCGACGATTTTGATCAACGTGCTTGCCGTGTGATTTTTTTGTATTGGATATTATCCTGTGATATTAATACTTGGTAATTGTTTAAAATCCAGATGGCCGACGCAGCAAATCCAGAAAACCAGAATAATGAAAATCAAATGAATAATAGTGAAATTCGACACCTTGTAACCCAAGGAATTAGAGATGCCATGCCAGCTATTATCCAAAATGTTAGGGATGCAGAAAATAATGATAAAAGTGGTAATGGAAGTAAACGAACCCATACAGAACCTAGTCACAGCGTGCACAATGGACCCATACTTCAAGTGCCCATTCCAAAAAGAAGAAGGACCATGACTTATGGTTGTTCTTACAAAGAATTCTGGTCTTGTAAACAAATAGAATTCTCGGGCAACGAAGGGGCCATTGCAGCTCTACGCTGGATATAAAAGACTGAGGCAGTCTTAAAAATAAGCAAGTGCGCAGAAGAAGATAGGATAATGTTTGCCTCCAATCTGTTTAAAAACTCAGCCTTAGAATGGTGGAACACTATCCTCCAGTATAGGGGAAATGACAGGATTTACAATATGGAATGGGAGGAATTTAAAAATATGGTAGAAAGGAAATTCTGCCCTCCCAATGAAAAAGAACAGATAGCAAATAAGTTCCTAAACCTTAGGATGACTGGAGTGGATAGTAAGGGGTACACTACTTTATTCTTTGAATATGCTAGAATAGTGCTAACCATTGCATCACCCGAACCAGTATTAATCTCCCGCTTACATCTGGGGATTAATCAGTGAGATAAGGCATGTAGTCAAGACAGCTAGACCTCAAACTATAGAAGAAGCCGTAGAACTAGCAAACACCTTGACTGATGAATTAGTGCGTACACGAGAAGATGACCAGAGGAGAAACCTAGCTCAAAGGCTTACCCAGGAATTTCGCTACGATAATTCCAACCGTGGGAAAAATGTAGGTTCTACCTCTGCACCTTACTGCAAGGCTTGCAAGAAGAAGCATTCGGGAAGATGCTCCACTTACTGCAATTTCTGCAAGATACCAGGACACAAGGAAGAATATTGCAGGAAGAAACCTAATAATGAAATGTGCTTCAACTGTGGAGAAAAGGGTCACATCAAGCCGAACTGTCCAAAACTAGCTCCAGCCCCGAACAACAAGACTACTAAAAATGCTAGAGTATTTGTTCTGACTGCAGAAGAAGCAAAGATGATCCCGGATGTGATCGCCGGTACGTTTTTAGTTAATGATGTTTTTGCGAAAGTATTATTTGACTCTGGTGCAAACCAAAGTTTTATTAATACTTCATTTTGCAAACTTCTCAATCAACCATTAACTAAACTCACACAAGAATGTCTTGTAGAGACATCAAATGGAGAAACCATTAAGATTTCTGAAATCTTGCAGAGAGCAAGAATAAAATTTTTAAATAAAAAATTTATTGCAAACCTTTATCCAATGAATCTGGCAGGATTTGATATTGTATTAGGAATGGATTGGTTAATAGCCAATAAAGCCAGTATTTTATGTGATCAAAAGTCAATCCAAGTAAATTCACCAAGGGGTGAAAAGATCACAATTAAAGGAGATAAGCCCTCTAGATCCACAAAATTCATCTCTGTGATGAAAACAACAAGTTATGCTAGAAAAGGATCACTAGTATATTTGATTTCTATTATCATTAATACTAAAGGAAAAGAACTGAAAGATATTCCAGTAGTATCCCAGTTTTCAGATGTATTTCCAGAAGAATTGCCAGGACTACCGCCAGATAGAGAAGTTGAATTCAGAATCCACCTGCTACCAGGAACAGCACCAATTGCTAAAGCACCTTACCGTTTGGCACCTGCAGAAATGCAGGAACTGAAGAAACAGTTAGACGAATTGTTGGAGAAAGGATTCATACAGCCAAGCTCATCGCCATGGGGAGCACCGATCTTATTCGTCAAGAAGAAGGATGGATCAATGCGTATGTGCATTGACTACTGTGAATTGAACAAAGTCACGATTAAAAATCGGTATCCATTACCGAGAATCGATGATTTGTTTGGTCAATTACAAGGAGCTCGATTTTTCTCTAAAATCGATTTACGATCAGGATATCATCAATTAAAGGTACAGGAAGAGGACATTCCTAAGACCGCTTTCAGAACAAGGTATGGCCATTATGAATTTACTGTCATGCCATTTGTTAACCAATGCCCCAGCCGCATTTACGGACATGATGAACCGAATATGTAAGCCATATTTGGATAAATTCATAATTGTCTTTATAGATATAACAACCCTCCAAAATAATTTTCGACACCCTAATATATTTAAAATACCCCTATATGTCTTAAAATATACCCCGTATGCGAAAACCGAGCCCAAATACCCTTACATAATTAAAAATAAAATAAAAACAAGAATTATCCCTCGCTCGCGGGCCGCGAACGTACTAGCGGTGATCCACGCGGGCCGCGACAGCTGGGAGGTCAGGCGAACCCCTGAGCCGCCACGTGTCACCACTCGTGTCAAGCCTAGTGGCGAGTCAGCCAAGCTAGGGCCTACCCTAGCTGGAGCTTACGCGGGGCGCGACGGAAGACGAACAGGCACTATAAATGGAGGCCTTCAGCCTTCAGTCCAACTCGTTCATCTCTCAAATTTCTACGTAGTATACATAATTTTCGGGCATAATACCCCCTAAATAACGAAGTTCTGCCGCGTTGTAAGTATCATAACCCCTCGTTACGTATTAGATACGCTGCCCGATTGATCCGGGGTTCCGTAACGGCTGTCGAGGTTCTGCCCGACATAGTCGTTGGAATGCCGTCTCGGGGAGGGTATTACTAATGTAAATATTGGGTTATTATACTAACGCATGTGCATTTGTGTAATTAATAGATAATCACCAGGAAATCTTAAAGGAAAACCCTAAGACAATAATGTGAGTAATCTCCTTTTTGCAAACTGTTTTTACAAAACCTCATGTGATTAACATTATATTAAACAGTGATTGGGTATTTGTATTCTACAATTATCGTCGGTATGTTGGGGTTTTGTATACAAAATTTGTTACTACATTGTGAGTAGTAACATGACCACAAGTCGGGTTGACAGTACCGTGGGTGGTAATTAAAGTAGATGGAAACAAATGTAATTGCGCGACCGCCCTCAATGATGTAGACTGATAAAACCTGTTTTGATTAAACTGGGATTCACTCACCAGTATTTCCCACTGACAAAATGTTTTTAAACGCGTTTCAGGTAACAAAATGTGAAAGCCAAATAGAAGCCAGCTGGACAGCACTGAATGCTTGGAAAAGTGGCAATAAAAGTTACCTAAATTAAGAGCTGTTTTTATTTAAATAAAATAGGGTTTATCCCTTTAAAAATGTGTGTACTTGAAACTTGGGAAATTCCCATAATATTATAAAAGCGTGGTATTTTACTCTGATAAGTTTTTTTCCTAACTACGATCCTGATGAAATTTCCGCTGCCAAAATGATAAACACTGATACCACCGAAACTGGCTGCGGCCGCCCGTTTCCGGGTTGTTAGGGGACGGGGGTTGCGACAACAGTAGATAAGCGTCAGACAGAATAACAAGAGTCGTGCAAGTGTCGGATCAGTCACCTGATCGGATGGTCATCCGATCGGATGACATGTGAGTGGGACGGACCGCCATCCGATCGGATGGTCATCCGTACGGATGGCCATTCGATCGAATGGTCATTCGATCCAGGATACTAGTTTCCAAAATTTAACCAAGTGTTCAAATTAGGCCACTTCGATCGGATGGTCATCCGATCGGACGGCAGTTCGATCGGATTGCCATTCAATTGTGGAAGTTTCCAAAGTTTCAAAGTTTCTGATTCAAAAAGATTCTAAGTGTTTAAGGGTTATGAGGCACCTTCCAATCCGATCGGATGGTCGTTCGATCAGACGGCAGTCCGATCGGTTTGCCATTCGATTGGGAGGGCCTTGTCCCGTTCGCACTCTTGTAAAGTTCCTATGTTTCGAGTTTAACTGTGACGGCATGGTACGTATTGAGACAACGGTAAACACATCATTGTTCAGCCGTCTGATCGGATGGGAATCACCCCAGTCCGATCAGCCGTCTGCTCGTGACGGTGCTTATGTCGGAATCTGTACTCCGGTCATCTTCTCCGGCAACAACCCCCTTTCCAAACCGACTCCTAGAATAATCATCAAGTCTACAGTCCGTTTAGATCCGGATTCCACCGTTTTAAGTAAAAGTTTAAGAAAAGATGAAGAAAACCACAAGTTTTAGCTGAAAAGTTTAGATTTAGCAAAGGTTCGGTGTAGAACATATGAAATTCCTTAGATCTAAGTTAGATCTTGACTAGAATGACATCACACAACAGTTTGTACAAACCGCCATGATGACGTCACCCTCAAGAGCTCAAATCTCAGAGATTTCACGGTGAAAAGTGTGATTTCAAAGGAGAATCATGTGGAGAATAGTGCATAGATCAAAGATGTACAAGAATCTAGTGTAAACCGTACCGAAATCGCCGAGAAATGGAAGAAAGGTGGGAGAGTGTGCGTCTGGTCGAAGGAGGCTGTCACATCTGTGAGAGATGATGTGACAGGTCCTATTTATAGTGTGTGGGAGGAGATAAGGCGGTGTGGCACGGATCGGATGGCACTTCGATCGAGTGGCCCTCCGATCGGATGGTCATCCGATCGGATTGCCATCCGGTCAATCCCATCCTTTTCGTTTCACCGTCGTTGATTCGTTTTGCGAGTTAGATTAAGCGTTGCATTGCGTATTATTGTGTAATAGTATCACATAATTAAATTACATCATTAAAACAAGGTTTCCAAGTTCCATAGATTCCGCCAGTGACAAGCCTCCAGTCTCTTGTTCAACCAAGTCTTAAGTTTCACGAGTCTCAAGAGTCAAGCACCAAAGTATCAAGTATGAAGAATCAAGTGTCTAGAGTTAAGAATCTAGCTTAAGTATCAAGAATCATAGTATTGAGAATCATGCCTTATAGAATTTAAATTCAAAGTATCAAAAGCATCAAGAATCACATAGTCTAGGGACTAAAATTGACAATAGCTAAAAGTTCAGGGACTCAGGCGTTACAAGTAAAGGAAGCCGACATGGTTCAATAAGAATAGGAGGAAGCAACATAAAAGAACGAGGGATATTAAGAGTGCCACTATGTGGGAGATTTTAAGAAATTTGATTACCCATGGGTGGAAGATGAAGACAACTATGAAGATTACTTCATCGAAGTTCCATTTTCTTATTGAGCCGATGATTTGGTTTTTCTATTTGGATGATTTTAGGGATGATTTAGACTTACTATTTAACCTTCTATTTGTTTGTTTGAAAACATGGTTTGTGTTGAATGGTTGAATCAGGGAAGTTTCCAATTCCTTTCTTTCCTTTGCATTATCTTGTTTAATATGCGTTAAGGACAATATACAATTTAAGTGTGTGGATGGGGAATTGTAAACCTAAACTTTTAAATTTGAAACTGCCAAAAGAAAGCTCTCGTTCAACTAATTATATGTTAGTCATGGCTGAAAAATTTCAACCTTTGCGATGTTTGAGTCTCTATTGAAAGAAGGAATCCTCGATTGTACGTTTTAGGATATAGTATTCCTATGCAAATTTTTTTTCAAAGTCATTAGAAAGAATACCTAAAGAAGTAATAGAATCTGTAAATTTTAGATTTGTGTAACTCATAGTTGTAACCCTTTATCCATTCGAATTAGGTGTGTAACTCATGTTTATATCTTTTCGTTTGTTGAGAGATACCATCATGATTTATCATTGCAAAACCTGTATATGTTAAACAGAATCTAGACCCATATCTTGTGGTACACATAAATGATTAAGGTATTAGGAACTAAACCCTTGTTAGAACTTTTGGAGCCTTATCCCTTTCATTTAGGGCTGGCAATTCTGACACGAACATGATAATACGACACAAACCTACATGAAGCTATCATGTTTCGTATTTGACCTTAACAGGTTTTGTGTCTAAAACAGGTCGACACGATAAGACCTTAATAGGTTTCATGTCTAAACAAGTTAAAACCCGTTAACTTGTTAAGACCCGTTAAGTACATGTTAATAATAAAAAAATATATATTATATGTGGGTGTGGACATGGGGTCATTAGTCATGGGACCTGGGATGAGTTATACACAAACACACATGGTTCTTTTTCCACAATCCAAACCCTAATTTTTAAATCGCTCTCACAAACACCACCATTCCCAATTCGGTTCATAGCTTCCCCAATTCGGTCGTGTTCGTGTCTTAACAGGTCATGTTTGTGTCTTAAACAGGTCGTATGATACGTTGGTAATTTTTTCGTGTCTTAACAGGTCGTTTCATGTAACATGTTTGTTAACAGGTTCGTGTTTCGAAAATTTGAGATGATAAGATTTCATGTCGTGTTCGTGTTTACGTGTTTCGGGTTCGTGTCTCATCGTGTTCGTGTCTTAACAGATCGGGTTGACTCGTTATGCCAGCCCTACATTCATTCGATAAAAGTTGAAATATGAAAACCCATAACATTTGAAAACCATGTAAAACCATTTGTTATTCGACCCATTAGTAGTAATTATTATCAATATAGCCTTTGTTAAAAGAAAAGGAAACAATAAAAAAGAAGAATGAGAAATACAAAAAGAAATAGGTGTGGGAATTATAGATTCTAGTTTACTTTTGTTTAATAAAGGAGCATAACCTATTTAGCTTTTCTTTACCCAAAAAAACAATTTCGATCATTACCCAAAGCCAAAATGTAATAAAAGTCCTTTTGATCTGTGTATAGATGTGTTTTAAGTTGGGAATATATTGATTTCTGTACAAGCCCAGATAATGATTGTTGTGATTTGGTGGTGAGCTTATATAGTAATCTAGCACATCTCTTGCTAGCAATTCAGATCTGGTACGACCCATACCTAGTAACGCGGAATGGATCGTATTGCGAGCCAATAAGGAAACAAGTCAAAATCTTAATGGCGGCTCATTATTGATACGTACGACTCGTAGTATCTAAAGGGGTACGGATCGTAACCAAGTTGTGAATGTTGATTATATCTTTAAACATGGGTTAAAAACATAGAACCCTAAGCATGTTTATTCAAGCCTTACATAATTATGAACATGAAATTATAGGCACTTACTTGTGGGAATGAATATCTTCGCAGACGATGATGATGAAGCCATGATTCCCGTTATGATGCCTTAGTCTTGATGGGATGATGAGAGAAAGTGTAGTTCTAGTGTTCTTAAAAGAGTTCTTTATATAACTATTTATAAACCATGACTACTATCACTAATGATCTATAATTAGGATCATAAATCATGGTTGGTTATTGATGACGGGGGTTGCTCGAACCTCAATAAAATGACTAAGAATACATGACAGCTTGAAGGGTTAAAAGGTTCAAAGGTTTATAGCCCGGGAACTGAGTTAAGGAAGCACGTGTACAGTAATCAGTCATGTCGCTGATTACTTGAACAACTCTCTCAGCCGTAAAAGTAGAACGAGTACACAGAGTGTAGTCTTTTATCCGCATGTCCAAACGCTTCAACCCCTAAAAGGGTAAGTCCTCCACTGCAAGCATGGTTTACTAGTCCAAGGTTTCCTCTTTGAGCGATACCTTCCTCTATAAAATGACACTTCATTTAGTGCTAGAAGACATTCCGATCAGCTCTGATTCCCTTGGGATCTCTGGTCTTTCTTCTCGAGCACTTGCTTCATGCAAGTCTCCTCTCTTCACATTCAACACACACATTTCCACTGCTCTTGCATCCGAAGCTGAATACCTTTCAGTTGAGGATCCTGAACAAACAACAAATCATAACTAGTGAACCAGTAGTCATTTCCTCCCTTGATATAAATTAGTGAACCAGTAGTCATTTCTATTACACTATTGTTGTTATATTTATTATTATTTATTATTATACTTATTGTTATTTTTATTTTTATTATTATTATTATTAGTATATTAGGATCTTGATTGATTTGGTGTCATTTCCTCCCTTGATATAAATTAATGAAATCAGTTTTCTAGTCACATGTGCTACTTTATGTTCCTCTACTAGTATTTCATTCTCAACCAGTAGTCAGGCGCAAGGCTCACTAGACCCACTTTTCAGGCCCAGTGCAGCCTTCTCGATTCACTTCAAAAGCCCCACTTTTTGGCCCTTGGGCGCATTTTTCAGGCCAAGTTCCGACAATGCCGGCCAAAAATTGTCTGTACATGTCTCAAAACAATGTTACCAACCCTTAACAAGCCTGGGATCAACCTAAAACAACCTAAACTAGCCCTAAAGAAGCCTAAAACATGTCTAAAGCCCCTAAAGTTGTACATATTTTTTTTACCATACGCCTCGCCTAAAAAAGCCCTCTCTTTGTAAGTGCCTTGCACTGAAGCCCAAGGTTTACCCTTTGTGCCTTGAGTATGCCTTGCACCTTCGATAACTATACCTGAGACAATAGAAATGCAGTAATATAAATATATACTTTAGGTATTGAAAATCAATAATTTAGTAATGTTCTACAAATTAAAAAAAAAACCCAATATAGTTTACTTTCAAATCAAAGTCCAAAAAAGAAAAGAAATTTGATTGTTTTCATCACACACTACCTCATGTTAAGAAATTTGGCAAGGGATATGGCTATAAGTGGCTAAGAAAACAAGGGTTGGCCTAGTTCAATTTTGTACCACCTGTTTCAGTCCGGTTTGAGCGTTTAGTTGGAACCAAGCGCTAGCCTCGCTTGCGCCTGGACCGAGGCGCTCACAATACTTGCACCTGCCTTTGACTTCAAGATTCTTAAGACCAAGCTGTCAACAAGTTTCATGAATTGAATACTTTGTGACTTCCTGATTGATTTTTGATCAATTGATCCTCTTTTTTATTGGGTCAGAACTTATGCAAGCAAGTACATACCAATCATTGCAAGTGTTAGCGAACATCAACCACCTACATGGCCTTCTTACTTTATGGATCTTAATGTTTTAGCATTCTTGGTCCTTGCAGGAATCATCGTAAGTTGACTATGTTCATCTGAATTTATGTTCCTTAGTTGACTTTCAAATCATTCTTATCTACTTAACTAAACTTATTGGAATCTCTCAGGCTTGCTTTAGCCCACTATCTGATGCAAGCTCCTTTGTAATCCTGTACTTAGTAATGCCAGTTTACTTTTCTGGTGTCATGGTGAGTATTTGCAAGACAAAAGTATTCACATATCTACTTTATAAACTAGATATCTATATCATATCACCCATACCCATTATTCTTTATGCAAATGGCATGACAGGTACGGTTAATGCTTGTGCTTGCTCCCGCTGCATGCATAATGTCTGGAATTGCACTTTCTGAAGCTTTTGATGTTTTCACAAGATTCATTAAATTTTACATAACTAACCTATCCGAGTCCCTCCAGATTGATGTAAGTACTTAATGTGATTAAGTGTATCGCCAATGCATGCACCAAACTTTTCAACATCTTTTATTTTACATCATAAGTTATCTTATTAATTAATATACATAAATGTTATATTATTTATATGTATAGAATAGACAAGTTATATACAGAATTAATATCTTTATACTTGTACACCTTGAATTATACAACTAACAAACTAATGTAATTATAAAACTATTTAGTAATAATTGTATTTGCATTATATAAAAGTTAATTTTTGTTTTCAACACCATGCTCATTTTGAAAATCTCAATGAGACTGTTTTAATAATACATTTGTGTAAATTAGTTTTTATTTTCTATGTTGAATAAATAAAAAGTATCTTAGTTAATAGATATATGATAAGAGTGTTAAATAAAAAGTAATAATCCAGTTCTTTTATACTCTCCAACAAGGCAGGGGATGCTGTACCTGGTAATGGTGTTTCACCGCAAAACGATGTGTTGAAAAATGACAAAAAAGAAGACACGTTGAAAGAACGACCTTCTAGAAAAAACAAGAAGAAAGAAAAAGAGACTATAGAAAAGCCATCTGTCAAGTCTAAAGCTGAAAAAAAGCCACTGGTTTTGCCTGTCGAAGCATCCTTCTTTGCTCTTTTCTTGACGGTGTTGTTGGGCGGTTTCTATGTGGTAAGCATACTTTCTTAATTGCTTCTTCTTTCTCATACATTCACAATACTGTGCATTTTTCCAAATTGTCTATTTTTTTGTTTTAGAATTGCTGTTTTTGAATTTAATGTGTGCATATATATGTTCTTACAGGTCCATAGTGTTTGGGCTGCTGCAGAGGCTTATTCAGCTCCTTCAATTGTGCTTACTTCTCATTCTCATGACGGACTTCATGTTTTTGATGATTTTAGAGAGGCCTATGCATGGTTAAGTCATAACACTGAAGTAGATGACAAAGTATGTCAGTATAATTTGTATTCTATTATCTTTTTATGCAGCTTTTTCAATATGGTCAACTACAAGGATGCAAACGAGCCGAGCCCGAGCTTGACCAGGACCGAGCTCGGCTCAAGCTTTGTTTTCAAAGCTCGAGCTCGTTTATTATCCTATTAATTAATATATTAAATAAAAATAATATAAATAATAGACTCATTTAGGCTCGTGAGCTTGATAAGTGAAGCTTGGGCTCGGGCTCGTTTACTAAACAAGCTTATTTTTAGGTTTAGGCTCGGCTCATAAACAAGTTTAAATAAGCTCGGCTCAGCTTGTTTACTAGACAACGTTAAATGATGGGTAAATGCTATTAAATATTAATAAAAACTAATATTGTACTAAGGCTCGACGAGCTTCACATGCCAGGCTCGATAAATTAACGAGCTTTATTCTAGGCTCAAGCTCGGCTCGGGCTCGATAAAGCTCAACTCATTTCGAGCTTTTTCTCCAGCTTATCTCGAGCGGCTCGTTTGTACCCCTAGTCAACAAGATTGGTATAAGTTTTAGTTAAAATATTTTTAAATTTTTCAAAAACCAGTTAAAAATTATATATTTTTATATTATAATCTTATATATCTTATCTGATGATTTCATAATATTTTTTTCTGTTAAAGTAGTTATTTTTGAGAATATATATTTGATATTCCTTTTTAAATTAGATACTAACCAGACGCAGTTGATCATTTCATTCCATTACACCAATATTGAAATTAATTAAATAAATGCCTTCAGGTTGCATCATGGTGGGACTATGGTTACCAAACAACTGCAATGGCGAACCGTACAGTCATTGTTGACAATAACACGTGGAACAACACACATATTGCTACTGTTGGTACCGCCATGTCATCACCCGAAAAGGCTGCTTGGGAAATTTTCAACTCCTTGGATGTGAAATACGTTCTTGTCGTGTTTGGAGGTTGGTTTTCTTCTTTAGTAAAATCAAAACTTGTTCATTGGAAAAACCGGAATTCTTAATATTTTTAATAGGGCCAAACTATCTACTCACCAAGTGTGTAGATAGTCACCCTTAAAAGGTGTATTTTGTCCTTATATGCACACCGTGCAGTGTCGAACTGTGACCAAAACGCGGCGTTTTGGTTCGGTTAACCAGACAAAGACTGACGGGTCTGTTGACCGGACCAAAACGCCGAGCTTTGGCCGCGTTTTGGTCCTGTCAACCAGACCGGGTGTCAGTCTTTTGTCTGGTTGATAGGACCAAAACGCGGCCAAAGCTCGGCGTTTTGGTCCGGTAAACAGACCCGTCAGACACCCGTCAGTCTTTGTCTGGTTAACCGGACCAAAAAACACTGCAGGATGTGCATATAAGGACAAAAAACACCTTTTTGGTGTGTAAATAGGCAAAATGATGTGTAGATAGGTACACCCTTTTAATATTGTCATTTTCAGGTCTTGTGGGCTATCCAAGTGATGACATAAATAAATTTTTATGGATGGTGCGTATTGGAGGTGGTGTGTTCCCGCATATCAAGGAGCCTGATTATTTGGTAAGTCTACTTACATAAAACACCATGCACATCAATATCATATTAGTATACTATTTTTTCGAATGTGTAACTTATATTATAGTAAACCTTGTATAGCGATGTAGAAGGCGTAATTAATATTTCACATTTTAAATAATTGTATTCTTTTTGAAAATGTTCTTTATAGTACATAGTAGTACTTGACTACTTGTGTCATTTTCTTGCTATAGTCAAATGAAACTCATTTGGTACTTGAAAGTCAATTTCAGACATTAGCGTTTGTTGACTCATGTCACACTCAAAAATCAAATCTAAGTAGAATTAGTCCCTCTTTATTAGCTGAATAAAATATTTCTTCTTGTATAATTACATTTGAAAGTCATGCTCATCAATCTCATTAAGCAAGCTTGGTTTGACAAGACTGCTAAAATTTCACTTTAATTTATTAAATATCATGGTAATATATATTTTTTTCTTTCTTATAGAGAGACGGTCAATACCGAATTGACTCTCAGGCCACTCCAACCATGCTTAACAGTCTCATGTATAAACTATCCTATTTCAGGTATGTTATTTAATTTCATATGTATCCCTCAATAATATCAAAATGTCATATATGCCCTAAGTTTCATAGTATCATATTTACTCTTCCAACCATGCTCCTTTCTATTTTCTTACTTGAGTTTCTTTTGTAATGTAGGTTTGTAGAAACTGATGGTGGTAAAGGATACGATCGAGTAAGAAGGACCGAAATTGGAAAGAAACATTTTAAATTAACTCATTTTGAGGAGGTAAGTCAAAAGAAGCATCAAAATTTGATTTTTTTTCATCATATATTGGTGCTTAAAGTTTATTTTCCTTTTAATTCCCATTCACCTTCTTGTAGGACCCATCTAGATTTATGATCATAGATTCATATCATCGAAATAGGACACGATAAATGGCTTTATGTGTAAAATAGCAAAGATAAAAAACAAAAATTACCAGAAATAGTAATAAACCTTTGATTTTTTTGCACAAACAGAAACATTTTACCTGACTACTGGTATATGAGGTTATTTTTGTGCTTTATAGTTTTTAATTTCTAGTACACTGAAAAAATCCATAGAAATAGACAAATGACCAACTAAATGGTAATCAGGTAAATATTGTTATATTGCTATTTTGCATAAAAATCGAAAGTTGGTTGCTATTTCTTTTAATTTTGGTAGTTGGTTACTACATTGGTGCATACTGCATAGTGTCATGTTATTTGATGGTAAAAACTCCACAATAAGTGGTTAACTAAAAGACGTCCTACGCTTTTTTAGTTACTAATTTCTCCCGCATGTAGGTATTCACAACTCACCATTGGATGGTCCGGATATATAAATTAAAACCTCAAAAGAACAGGATCAGAGGGAAGACAAAGAAGTCCAAATCGGTACGATATGTCTCAAGTTTTATCTATATTATTTTTGTCTCACAATTTATTTATTTTTTCACCCTGTGTTTTTACTGACCATCAATTTATCTGGTTTAAAATTTATTGCAGAAAACAAGCTCCACCACCACACCCAGAAGTGGAACAACGAAGAAAAATCCATGGCATTAGAACTTAATATTAGACAGTTATTATTTGTAGAAACGACTGCGAGCAACAAAAGATTTTGTAGCGAATTATAATCGTGGCAGGATTTTTTTCAAACCACAGTAAAAGAAATATGTAGCTCAGACATTTTCTATTTCTTTAACATGATATCATCCTTCTCTTATTTTTTTTTCTCCAAAAAAATATAATTTTTTTAATAATAAATATAGTTGCAGCTCTTGCAGGCCAAGAACCAGAATTCAGAATTTTTGACCAGTGAAGAAGCCAAAGTGTCATTATTACAAATATTTTAATAGACCGGGCCCTGAGCGGCTGAGCCCAACCCTATCTTCTGTCCTGTGGGCTTTGGCCCAACCGCTTGACCCTAAACCTGTATTCGGCCTGGTCTCTTAATCCCAGCCCAGTTTCCTGATCTTGATTTTTTTTGTCAAAGCAGTTTCCTGATCCTGATTTTTTTCTCACACCCGAACCGTTCCATCATAAGCTGGTTTTGACTATCGTTGACCCGGACCAGAACCAGTTCTAACCCCAACTGGTTTGGGAAAAATGCCGGGTTTGTGCACCTCTTAAGTCTGGGAATTCAGGATCCTCTTGCTCAGATTGTGGGTATGTTTTATAACAATGATTATGATACAATGTAAAATATTTATATATATATATATTTGATACAGTTTTAACCAATATGAATAATAATTGATACAGTTAGGGGATCACGGTTCCCATATCAGGTCTTGTGAGTTGCGATTTGTTAACCGTTCATTGGTTTAATTTCTATTAACAGAAACTCTCAAATTGACATGCGCTAGTAATCGTGGAACAAAATGGAACACAAATTCTCTATTATCTTAATAAAAAAACATGTTTTTTTTTTATTTTAATAAAATATGTTTGCTCGTACATTCAAGCGTGGGTCTTATGCAAGATATTTGGAGCTTTCATGATGATTCTACATGTCGTATTTTTGTCCATTGTGTTTATTAATTTCAAACCCAATATTGGTAGCATTTCTCCATCACAAAATTAGTCATATGAAACAGCTGGATTTTGTATATTAGAAAAAAATGCTCAATAAAACAAACACATATGTCATCATTCATTTGTGAGAATTATAATATCATAACAATAATAATGTATAAGTTTGATGAATATCTTTTTAAAAGTTAGTTGTAGGGTCGGATTTTGTATATGATGTGTTACAATGACTATTTATCTACTGTTTCATACATCATACTGTTTGACATTTTTTTTTTTTGCACGGATCGTATTTTGGGAATCGAAATTCGATAGCAAATAATAGAGTGATGTTTTTGTCTTTTTGGCCATCTTATATCATGAACATCTTATCTTTATTTGTTTTTATATCTCATTAATTCGATAGACAATAATCATATTGTAATTTATAAGGCATTTTAATAGCTGTGAATTATTAGATTTCCTACGACGATACTTATCAACCTTTTTTTTTCGTTTAAAAAAATAAATAAATAAAACAAAATAAAGTAACTTTATCGAGTTTGAGTACAAATGTTAAACATATACATCTATCTATACATATAATAAAAGAAACCAATTAATGGACATGTGTCGATACGAGAGACATCTATTTTTTAGTTTTCTTGCCATATATTTATATTCATTTTTATCTTAAAAATTACAAGTTTTAAATCAATTTATCAAGTTATCCCATATTTTAAGTCAACGTTTATCTATAACTATATCTCTATATTTATATTTATCTTCTAATATAATCTTTATACTTATCTTTATTATTTTGCGAGTAAATTGCACAAAACTTCCTTTATGTTTACTCAGACTTGCAGGTTCCAGCCTTAATGTTTAAAACTTGCTAAAAAGATCATTTAAGTTTATTTTTGTTGCTGGTTTAATCCTTTATGACTAACCAAGTTAATTATCTCAGTTTATTTCCCTCACATGCCTAACATGTGACGATCCCACTATCGTTTGATGACCGACATCAACTGACTCGCAAAATGGAATGGGGATGTGGTGCAAACGCAAAACTGCCTGAAACCCAAGCAAAATTGCCTCTGTTCTCACCGGAGATGTAGTCCAAACACAATTGAATCTCTTAAATTTATGGGGCCATTCACATGGAGCAAGCCCCTTTTTCATTCCGAGCTATCAAATCCACTTGGAGGAGAGATCCAGCCCGCGTTTCGCTAACTAAATGCCAAACAAGCCATATTTGCAGGTTGATAGCCTCATGTTAGTTCTGTATGTGAATTCAAATTAAAAAGTACATATCATTTTTTGTAATTGTTTTCCTCTTTAGTTTTGATTACTTGATTGAGATAACATGTATTAAGTAGGGAAGAATAAAAGCTAATATTTAGGTACAGAGCAACGGGTCATGAATGGGGGAAAGAAGAAATAAGTGGATTTAATGGACTTTTGTAATACACAAGTTTATAACCTAATAATAGAAAAAAAAAAAAAAAAAAAAACAGAGTAAAATGTTCTAATATGTAAATAGTATATCAAAGTTCTTTTTACTAAAAACGTATTTTGACGACTGTGTGTGTTAACTGATTACACTATATTTATTCAAGTCGTGTAGTACACGTGCTTATTCAACTCATGTTATACACGGGTAATTAAAGATGTAACTTTTTTATTATATAAAAATATATTTAATCAACCCGTGTAATACACGGGGTTCTAACCTAGTGCTAATATATTTGACTCAAGCTTGATTAATCTTACTGTATTAAACATTGTCTTTTGGTTGACTCAAGCTTGATTAATCTTACTGTATTAAACATTGTCTTTTGGTTAAAAATATAGAATAACAACCAAGTTTAAATACTTGTTTAGAAAAATCCCTTGTAATTTTGGTAACTATAAACTAAAGTTTTATTATTTTTATACTATTGTGTTTTTTTCTTAATTGTTTAAGGTGAATAACCCAAAACGAAACAATTATAATTTCTTTATTATTTAATGTTTATCTTATTCATACTTGCCAAGTTACATCACAACAGAAGGTAGACTGGCAACAAGCTGCGCTGCGACCCCTTTTCTGAATTGCAAACCCTAATCTACCAAAAAGACAAAACCCCGTCCCCCTTGAGGCTGGGCAATTGTTGTTGTCTTGTGGATGACCCGTTGGACCCTGGTCAGGAATTGATAGCTTCTGGCGCTAGGGAGCCAAATGTGTCAAAGGCAAAAGAGACAAAAACATGTTGGTTTTTGATACACAAAGGAAACTCAAGATCTTGTTGTCTATACATGCTTTTTAGGTAATTTTCACTATAAAGTTCGTTTAAACACCAACCTTTTTGCATTGGATCATTATATACGTTGATTTCGAAGCATATGGGTGCATAAAGTTGGCATCTTAGTTTGTTTTCAAATCTAAAATCCATAGAGGCCATCAGAAGCTAGGATTAGGGTTTTTTCACGTCGCGTTGCGCACGTATTGTATAGATTGCGTTCATAGCTTATATTTTAATACAGATGTAATGTATTTCTCGCTTGACACATTGTGCGAGGTCATGCCTGCGTAATGTTGCCACGCACATAGTTTAGCAAACCCAGTTTGTAGTGCGAAATTTTCCCCAACAAAATTTGACTTGCATGTGATAAAGCTTTGAACATTAAAGCCTACTTAGGCTAGAGGGTATGGTGATGGTCCTCCAAGGGAGGATGATCCGCCACGTAGGCGCCACGTCATAGTCCTCCCAAGGATGGTCCATCCCACAAAACTATAGGGTATGGGAGGATGATCCTACCCCACCACTATGTACAAGTACCACCAGCCTAATGTACAAATCACAAACAAAGGGGGCCCACCAGCTTGAACGTCCGCAGCTCGACGTCGAAGACGGGGACCGGGGGGGGGGGGGAGGGCACGGTGTGACGGCCGTCGCCGTTCCTCGACGGGGTGGGGACGGTCCCCATACCCCTTAGTGTCTCATAGTTTGGAATGAAAGGCGTCCATTTTAGGGCCAGGAAAGGAAGGTTCTAGCACATAGAGATCACCTATCCAAGTGAGTTAAAGCATGAAAGTTAATGAAAGGGATGTATTAAGAAATGAATGCTTTGGGGCTACTAGCCCGAATGTTATCAGAAAACGTTTTTGATTAATTAATGTAATGTTTAAAAAGGATAGTTTAATTGAACACAACCTGATACATATAAGATTGAAAGTTAGATAAACGAAAGATAAAGCTAAAGCAAAGATTCACGTGGTCCATGGTCGTGAATTTCGGCAAGTGGGGAGCACCTGATAGACAGTTACCTCCGAGGCTACAAGAGAGGACGTTACCTACGAGGTTGCAAATATAGGGAGGTGGCCTACGAGGATACAAATAGCTCTACAGATTATGATATCAACGATAATGATCGCTCATGGGTGAATGTCACTTTAATTCTAAAGATAAATGTTAAAGTTTAATGCAAAGGTATGTTAAATGAGTGTTTTATTTAAATTATAACTTACTCAGCGTAGCTGACTTTTAGTATGTACATCAGGTTTAAGATTGGATAGCTGAGAGCTTTCGGTGATAGCAGTGGCACTTGCACTTGCGAAGTCTACCCGACGAGAAACTAGCATCCCATACCATCTTGTTATGTTTTCATTGTGAGGTATTTAGACTAAGGTTGTATTTGACTTGAATGTTTGAACTGTATGAGTTTTCACCGCATATAACTTTAAATTATTACTTTAGCACTTAATTGCTAGAGAGTATTTCCAAGTGAAATATTTTATATTTTTATGTAGTTTATCCTATATAATTTTAACAAATATTTTAAATTAATCGAGTTTTGGATCTTTTTAGGCTTCTAAAATCGTCAAGTCGGTCAGAGGCTAGGTCTAATGACAAAGTCACTATAGTTAAGTGGGCGAGGTTAAGAGTTCGAATCTTGAAAAAATCCCCTTTAAAACAAATAAAAAATATTTTTAGGCATCTAAAATCGTCAAGTCGGTTGGAGGCTGGGGTCTAATGGCAAAGTCATTAGAGTTAATAGTGCGAAGGTTCGAATCTTGATAAAATCGCCTTTAAAACAAATAGAAATAAATAAGAGTAAATTACGATTTTGGCCCCAATGATTATATCACTTTTACCCTTTTAGCCCAAAAATGAATCTTTTAACATCTGAGCCACCAACGTCTTTTTTTCTAACCCTTTTGGCCCCTAACACTAACCCTATCAATTTGCTTTTAGGGGCCAAAAGTAGGGCTGCAAACGAACCAAACGAACACGAACAAGACCTTGTTCGTGTTCGTTTGTTAAGAAATGTATGTGTTCGCGAACCGTTCACGAACACTTATCAAACGAGATTTTATGTCCGTGTTTGTTTGTTAAGGAAATGAACTTGTTCATGTTCGTTTGTGTTTGTTTGTTAATTTTAGGCAACGAACAAAAACAAACGTTGATGAACACAAATGAGCACAAACTAATGTTCATGAACACAAATGGAAACAAACAAACACAAACAATCGTTCATGATCAGAATATATAATTCACTGACACTTATTAGATATTTGATTTATTTGAATTTTGAAGTATTTAACTATATATAAAATCTAAAAACACAAATGAACTTTCGAACACGTTACCGAACGTTCACGAACATAAACGAACAAACATGATCTCTGTTCATGTTTGTTCATTTAACTAAACGAACGAAATTTCCTATTCGTGTTCGTTTGTTTAATAAACGAACGAACACAAACGAACTTCCCGCCGAACGGTTCACGAACTGTTCGCCAAACGTTTGGTTCGTTTGCAGCCCTAGACAAAAGGGTTAGAAAAAAGACGTTGGAGGCCAAAAGAGTTAGAAAAAAAGACGTTTGGGGCTCAAATGTTAAAAAAATTATTTTTCGGGTAAAAGTGATATAACCACAGGAGCCAAAATCGTAATTTAATAAAATTGCAAGTCTCATTAATTAGCCTATCTAATTAAGTCTAATCATTTATAGTGTTTAAAATCAAAACACTAAAACACTTTTTTTTAACGGCCAACAAACTCAATCCCGAACATTCTCGGGGCACCCACTGGACAAACGGAGTACTCCGAGAGTAACCCGAGTCCACCACCAATTCCACGGAAAACCCGGTAACCCACCCGCCCGTAGACACGACGGTGAAATTACCGGTAAAACCCGTTTGGCTCAAGAATCCAACCCAGGTTTCCCTGGATCTCCTGTCAATGCCCACCAGTGCCTCACTCTCCACTAATCTAGAGATCATTGGCAAACATTAAAACACTTGGTATTGATTCATCATTACATTATTTACTTAATTTAAGACCACCCAACGACTTAAATTAATCCTTACCGGAGACCAACCTCCGGCCAGGCCACCACCGTAAGTTGTTAAGAAACAAGACGAATTCCATCTGCACGTGCAGGTTGTCCTTTGAAAATAGATACATGAATGTGTGGTCTATATTTGGCGGTAAAGCTTCGCCGGAAAACGCCAAGTGGTGGCGGACCCGACACTGTTCCCTACCGACAACTACCGCCTGCCACCATCCCTTTCCTTATCTTTGACTTTTTTGGGTCAAAATTGTTCCATTTTATTTCATTTCATTGTCACCACCTCTCCTAACTTAAAAAGTTATTCATTGGAAATTAGTGCAAACAAGATCATGAAATCTCCACCATTCAAAATAATAAGTGAAAGTAAAGTCGGTTTGACCAACTTTTAATAGTTTGTAGTTTGCAACGGTAACTTTTTTACAATCTCAAACTATGCAGGAGTAGCTCTGACTGACTGAATATTTTATGTACCATGAACGACACACTTTAGTAATTTATGATGATGTCTTTAAACAACCGTAAACTTATCACCAAATGTCTCTTCTATTACAAAAACCACCTGGTCGCGAGGCTTATCTAGGGTGGGGATGTATATTTTTTCGGTCGCAAACTAGTATATTTTTCGGTCGGTAAGAATATTGCCACGTGTTTAAATTGGTCGAAACCATAAAAACAAAATCGATACCGGTGCCAATCTTGTTTGGTGTTTATCGTTTTGATTTGTTACGCTAGAAGTACAAGGTATACCAAAAAATAAACACAACTACGTATTTTGTTTTTCAAAAAGGTTAACAAACGTAAGTTTGAGAGAAGAATAAAACTATTCTCCGTATAATTAATTCTTTTTTTTTTGTTCGGCTCGATATGGTACAACAACGTTATGGTGTTAGTATAGCGAAACGAAAACTTTAAAAATGAATACCGGTAGCAATACCAATGTCGTTCGATCGGTTTTTTCGTTTGGTACGGTAGTAACACGGTATCAATTCTTAATAAGATTTACCGAAAATCATAAAAATGAATATTGGTAACGATATCAATCTTGTTTGGTCCGAAAAAGTAAACTACATGAAAAATTAAAAATTAAAATAAATACTTAAAAAATTTTGTTTACTATTTATGACCCTTCCTAAAAATTATATATAATATTGTTACTAAAGAAATATCAAATTAATTGATAAATCTTATATGATTTAAAAAAATAATTTATTGAAATAAAAAATTAAATAATAAAAAAATATGGTTTTATAAAAGGAAAAAACAATAAAATATATCAAAACTTAAAAGTAAATATAAAAATAATAAAATATGAAAAAACTATATATTATTATAAATTTAAAATCACTATTCATGGCCCTTCGTAATATATATATATATATATGGAGGGGCTCATGCGAGAACCACCCTTATTGTTAGAACCTTGAGAACCAATGTGAACACAACCAAAAATAGTTAAAAAAACCTAAAAAAACCTAACCCCCACCCCCCAAAAACCAAAACCCCCCACCCCCCCCCCCCCCCCCCAAAAAAAAAACCTAACCCCCCCCCCCCCCAAAACCTAAACCCCCCCCCCCCAAGCTAAAATGCTAAAAACTAAACCCCCAAAAAACCTAAAAAAATCTAAAAAAAATCTAAAAAAAATCTAAAATTTTTTTTTTGATTTTTTTAATATTTTTTAGGTTAAAATCGCTACTTTTCGAAGCAAAAAAAAAAAAATTTAAAAAAAAAAATTTTTAAATTTTTTTTTTTGCTTCGAAAAGTAGCGATTTTAACCTAAAAAATATTAAAAAAATCAAAAAAAAAAATTTGTGTGATTTTTAGCTATTTTTAGGCATTTTTGGTGTGTTCACATTGGTTCTCGCGGTTCTCACAATAAGAGGTGGTTCTCGCATGATCTTCTCCCTATATATATATATATATATATATAAAATAGAGTGGGGATCCTACGGAAAGTGTGTTTTTCCTAGAAAGTCTAGGAAGCGATCTAGGCCATCCAATGGGTGTGTTTAATGGTTGAGATCATCTTGGTGGCATTTTGGTAATATGTGTTTCTTAAAAATAGGATTATTTAATTAATCAGGGGTAGATATGTCATTTAGCTTTTTTTAAATATGGAAATAATTGTCATTCCATAACCACCCCACATTTCTTGCAATTTTTTTTTCTCTCTCCCTCCCTTTCTCTCTCTATTCTTTCTATCCTTCATGAAGAAACACATCAAGAAAACACATCGTATTAATCTGCTTGCTGTTAAAACATAGGCGTCAAGAAATCCTCCAGCATTACCAGCATGGATAGTAAAACACAGCGTATGAATCTGCTTGCTGTAAAACACAACTGTATGAATCTGAATGCTAAAGCACAACTGTATGAATCTGCTTGCTGTTAAAACACAACTGTATGAATCTGAATGCTAAAACACAACTGTATGAATCTGCTTGCTGTTAAAACACAACTGTATGAATCTGCTTGCTGTTAAAACACAACTGTATGAATCTGAATGCTAAAACACAAATGTATGAATCTGTTTGCTGTTAAAACACAACTGTATGAATCTGAATGCTAAAACACAGCTGTATGAATCTGCTTGTTGTTAAAACACAACTGTATGAATCTGAATGCTAAAACACAACTGTATGAATTTGCTTGTTGTTAAAACACAACTGTATGAATCTGAATACTAAAACACAACTGCATGAATCTGCTTGCTGTTAAAACACAACGTCAAGAACATTCTGGTGGTTTCCAGACATAATTAAAAATCGATACAGACCAGATAATAGTAAACAGAAAAAGAAGTGTATTTGCCATATTCGCAATCAAGAATTGTGTTTGAAGCCATAACTATCTCTCACGTAAAAAATGATTTACGAATAAAGTTGATCAAGATTGTGAAAGGAACGAATGAGAATTTGATTGATATTTACGTCTGATAGTAATTCGCAAATCATGGAGAATCAGTTACCATAAAATCGTGCATAGTTAGTTAATGAGATATAAATTCCAAAATTAAAATAAAATGTCAAATTACACAATTGACCTTTTAGTTAAAATCCTTCAATACCACATGTCACGTTCTGATTGCTTCCTAGACTTTCTAGAAAAATAAGGCTTTCTACCCAACTCCTACTCATATAAAATATTGTTCGTTATTCCTTTGCGATGCAGGTGGAAACATGTGTTTTTCACAAAATAAAAAAAAGGTTTATTTATAATGATATTACGTTTAAATACACAAAAGTTATTTCATTTGACAAAAAAAATAAAGTCACAAAATCCCAAAAAAGATATGGTCATGTGTTTTACATCAATCGAATACAATGAAAATGAATAATGTTACTAATATTGTTTGGTCGGCATCAGTTATAGTTTATGATATTAAAAAAAATACTTTATTGTATATACAACCCTGTTTTCAATATAAAAAATGTTTGAATATTAACAGAAAAAAATTATTTGATACCGTATCGAAAATGCCGAAACCAAAAATGAGGAAAGACACAAACCAACCATGTTAACGAAGACAAGCTACTAGAGATAGAACACATTAAATGATAAATGAAATATTATCAAAATCAAAAGCCATAAAAAATAAATAATTTTATGTGGAGGACGACTATGAACAAGATGGCTACGGTGGAAGCTTTGAGGAAAAGAAACATCGAGGTTCAGGAGGATTCTTGTGTTCTTTGCGGGGACGAAGAAGACTCGGTGGCTCACATTTTTTCCTCCAGTTATGTGGCAACGGTGGTTTGGAACCAAATTAGTAAGTGGTGCAAAACTCAAAATTTGTTTTTTTTTTTTCAGTTTTAAAGATATTACAGGGATTCATGAGCATGTGGGGTTAAAAGGAGATAAAAAAGACGCTTTTAAAGGTATCATAAGGTGTAACACCTCAAAAATTTGCGTCCTATAATGTGTTGACACGTGTCATAGGTTTGAACGTGTGAAAGAATGTTCTTGAAGGACTAAAGTTGACAAACAATGAAACTGTGTAAATATAAGGGTTCAAAACGTCAACAATGAATAATTAGACTTTACAATAACCCTACCTGATGTTTATAACCTTAAACGAATGGATCATGGATCATACGATGAGAATTGTGAAAGAAAGTGAGAGATTACAAACTACAGGGGTTAAATGTGTCAACATGTTTAACTTATACCTCTGACTGACCTTTTGACAAGCCCGAAGCTTTGTAACGATTAATTATGCTCACAAGAATGCACCATAAAAATTTCACCAAGTTTCGTTACCGTATGAGAAAGTTATGATAAAATTCGTGTGTGAGGGTTAGAATCGTCAACGTTGAAATTTAGGGCTTTTCGGGTGATCACAAAGTTACCCGGGGACTTTACAAAGTGGGTATAAATCTTAAAGCCCCTATATAAAAATTACAAAGCCTTAAAATGCAAGAAATTGTGAGAAAACGACCTTTCGGGGGACTAGGGGCCAAAAGTGCAATTTATAAAAGTTAAAAACCTGATTTCAGCCTCCAGGCGGCCCGCGTAAGAATTGATTATATCCCAGGCGGGCCGCGTACGACCTGCAGATACGGAAAAAACAGACAGCAGCCTGTTTTGTGCAATTGTGACCCATCAAACCGGTTTTTCTCACTTATAATCGACCACTAGGCATCCCTAAGCACTAGGAGCAGATGTTGATCAGTTGTGGTCACTTGTAGACCTTGTTGTGAACTTCCTATGGTGATTAAAAAACTAGTTATAAGGCCTTCAATGTTCTTGCATACTTGCATTCACTTCTGAGCATTTGAGGAGCACAAGAACTGATCACAAGCCTTCCTAAACATTCATTAGTCACGTGTAAGTATGTCTAACCCTTCTAAATTGAGTTATGCTTAGTTTATAGCCTAGAAATCAAACCGTCGTAACTACGGTTTGACTTTACGATAAATCACAAACGGTCCAGAGTTTTGTCGAAACGAAAGTTATTACAAGTTGGTAATTTTATGGGCAAATAAACCTTAAAAAGGGCACCCACTGATTTTAATCCTAACTATGTCGTTTGTCGAGTCAAACTTATTCCGAAAAAGTCAACAGAATCATTAAACCTAAAATAAACGATCCAGAAGGCGTGTAATCTGTTTTAACATACATATAACCTGCAAATAAGTATAAAAACTTGTCTAAGCTTGTTTGGTACGACAACTTTCTGTTTTGAACCGATTCGGAGCCGAAAGTCGCGTAGTTTGACTTTCTGCTTTGACTTCGATTCTGACCCGATTTATATAGGTTTAGACATGCCTTAAAGTTCCCTTAGGACCTTGTTACATGTTAGTATAATCCTCTGCGTTTATACTACCCGAATCCGTAACTATCCGACGTTTCCGTTAAATGCCTAAATAATGACCGTAATGCCCTTATGATCATAAAACGAGATGTTTGGAGATATGAAAGTAATATAATCTTAGTTACTGATTATTAGACATGTCTGTAAATTTTTACATCAAGCGGAGGTCCAGATTAGGAGTTATGCTTAATGACGTAATTATAGCGATTCTTAGTAATTAAATGACGTCATTAGCGTAACGCCTATCTAAAACCCATTTTTGACACCAAACCTGTTACCCACTGATGTAATATAATATTTTGGGATTTTTGAAGATTTTTAATTATTTTTAAACTGATCATAAACTAGGATTAGTGCCTTAATTCGGTTAATACCGAATATACCCTTTTCGGCCATAAAATGAGTTTTACAAATCCTTTTGACACCAATCCAATTGCTACTGATTTAAAATAATAAATGGAGTGTTTTGAGCCTGCTTATTTGATCAGAAAACTCAGAATCGTATTTTAACATGTACGTCGCTTAAAACGGCTTTATACGCGTATTATACGCATAGTTAGGGTTTAAAACTATTTTGACATATAAGACTTATAACCAAATGTTATAACCTGTTAAAATAAACTAATTTACTGATGTATTCAGACCCGGTTCACAGAAATGTAATTAATCCCTTTTATAATCTTTAAAATGACCAAAATACCCCTACGGGGCTTAATATGCGATTAAACTCGATTTGGGCATAACGGAAGGTATCCTACTGATATCATGACATATTTAAGGCATGTTAACTTAGGAAACCTGTTTAGGACTCTTACGATTACCCGTTACGCTTATCACGCGTTCGGTTCGGTTTATGTAACTAGTTTACATAAATTAGCCGAAACGGGTCAAACCTTATCGGTTTTATCTCAAAATCCAGAATGTGTATGAAATACCCATATTATACAAGTCTTCAAACTTTTCGGGTCTAAATCACATTCTATTCCGGTCTTCGCTTTATCATGCGTTTGAACCGTACCTACCTCTTGAAAACTAATCGATCTAAGTCAAGGCTTAATTAAAGACCCGTTAGGATTCTAATAGGTTATTAAAAACCTTCGTTCCAGATTTAGGAGCCCAGTAAAAGCTATCTGTACTTGCTGATTTGATACGGCTGGGATTGAATTTATATTTAGCTCAGGTAAATACTTTTAACTTATTTCCCTATACGGGCTTGGGGTACGGTATATAAAATACCGCTTGGTCGGGCGTTGAATATTTAATCTTATTATGGTTAAATTATTGAGATGTCTCCGTTTAATTTGTTTTGTTTACTTAAAGCCTTTGGGGGTTAATGACCGTTGTCCCGGATATCCCTGGCATCATTTTACGAAATGGCCACGACCTTAGCACCCGGCGTAGGCGTACGCCGTCGGTGTCTCATAATTAAATGTGGTGTGTCGATTGATCTTTAACCCGGCTCGATCCGGGCTACTGAACGCATAAGAAACATGTAAATCCTGTACAAGTTTATATATTAGATAAGTATCCCAAGTTATAAAATATTATTTGTGCCATGTGCATTCAAATCAATCATTTTCTTAAACCCTTTTCAAAATGAGTCGGTTGATTGTATTTACCAGTGTAAACTGACGTATTTTCCCAAAAAGGCTAAGTGCAGGTACTAATTGGAATTGGCAGGCTACTCCTAGCATCAATAAAGAGTCTCGCAAGCTTAGATGCCTAAAGTCTGTTGAACCATGTTATTTTATTTGCGATCCGCCTGTGGATCCTTTACTTCCGTTGTAATACTTTGATGTTACACTATTACGGATTGTAATATATTTACCCTTTTGCTTCCGCTGTGCATTTATATATTGTGTTGTTTGACTATGATGTTGCCAACCACGTCACGTTACTCCCCTACCGGGCCCACCGGTAACACGTGGAAATTTGGGGTGTGACATAAGGATTGTTTGTTAGTGTATTTGGAAGGCCAGAAACAGAGCGAGATTCGATAACAAGGAGATCAGAATAGCGGATATTATAAGTGAGGTGAAAGCTTCCGGTTTTTTATGGTTCAAAAATAGGACTAGATTTAAAGATATTTCTTGGGTAGACTGGTGTAAATTTGTAATTATGTAAGGTTTGTTTGTGGTTCGGGCCCCTCGGTTTGAGGTGGGTCGGTTGTTTTAATGAAATTTACCTTTAAAAAAATAAAAAAATAAATAATGGAGACGGTAAAGATATTGTTTGGTCGACCGATACTCGGTAAAACTTACGATAAAAAATATTTATTTTAAACGCAACTCTATTTTTAATAAAACTAGTAATAAGACCCGCGCGCGTTGCGGCGCGCGTACTTCGCAAATATCGAACGGATTAGTCCAAGTGTTATGTGATGTGTTAACCATACGAAAACGCACGTTTTGACGTATCCGGTTGAACTCAATTGACCCTATAGTTGCATTGCGATTGGATCAAAACGTAACGTAAATCCAATTTATACCGTACAATCATAACGTATTATACGCGACCCGACTAACTCGAATTTATATCGTCAAGCCAAAAACTCTCGAGAGGGTCAAAGTAGCATTTACAAAGTTCATAAAAATTTAAGTGGTTAAAAATTGCATTTGCTAAACTTAAGGACTAAGAAAGGGTAAAGATAAAATTTGATAAAGTTTTGTGGTAAGAAGGAAACTATAACAAAGTTAGGGCTGAAAAGGAAACTACCACAAAGTTGGGGTGTTAAAAGCAAACTATTTGTAAAATGGAGTAGTAGTTTAGGGACTAAATTTGTCATTTTATGAAACTTTGAAGGTACCAAAGTTAAGGGGCTAAAATTGCAACATCATGAAAGTATGGGGGGAGTCAAAGTGCCATTTAGAAAGTTCATAAAAAGTTAAGTGGTTAAAAATTGCATTTCCTAAACTTAAGGGGTAAGAAAGGGTAAAGATAAAATTTGATAAAGTTTTGGGGTAAGAAGGAAACTACCACAAAATTGGGGTGCCAAAAGCAAATTATTTGTAAAATGGAGTAGTAGTTTAGAGACTAAATTTACAATTTTATGAAATTTTGAAGGTACCAAAGTTAAGGGGCTAAAATTGCAAAATCGTGAAAGTATGGGGGAGGGGGGGGGGGGTAAAGCCGATGGGGTTTCCACCGACTTTGTGCTTTAAGTTATAGTATAATATACTAGGGTGTTGACAAAAAAAAAATTACAATAGCATGTTTAAAAAATTAACAAACACAAAGTATTGAAAAAAAAATTCAAATTAAATCAATGATGAAATAAAAAGTAAACGTAACATTTATTTACATGTGGAGGAAGTTCAATGAAATATAGTATATTCAAAAGCATTGCCTTTCTCCTATTGAAGCTTTTCTAATAACTTTGTACCTAACCATAACTATGTGTACATGTTTTTCTTTCTTTCTAAAACTAACATATTAATTATGAATTGGGGAAATGGACTGTATCACCCTTAACTATGCAAAATTGACCAATATCACGCTCAACTTTCAAGTTGGCTCCCACCACCCCTTACTCGACAAGTTGGTGTCACTGTCACCCCTTCGTTAAAAAAACACTAACTGAGATAGTTTTTTAAGCCTATGTGGCATGCAGATGATGACTTGGAAGCAAACGTGGACAGGAACTTGATATATCATCTGTTTAACATCAATTTAACCATTTAACCCTAATTCCCAATCAAAGTCATCTTCTCCCCATCAATTGCAGACGAAGATCAATTGCAGGTAGAGGGTCATCGCCGTTCTTGCCCTAATACCTCCTCCCCATAGCCGTTCTTGCCCTAATTGCCCATTGAAACATTCAGTCAACATGTCGTCGTCTTCTACCTCTGATCTAATTCGAAAACCTAAAGTCTTCAAGGTCGATTTGGATGGAAATGTGTACTGTCATCACGACATTGTTGCTGTTCTTCGAGTAGCTGGTCTTAAAAGTGAAAGACATGGTGAAGAATTTTACGGCTGTTCTCACTGGCCTGTAAGTTGAATTTGCATATCAATTTGGTGTTATGTAGATATTCCATTGCAATTTCCTTATAGTTGTTGTGTTTTGTAGAGAGGGGATTGCAAATTCTTCCTCTGGAAAGAAGATGTTGATAAGATGTTCGTTGAACGTTCATACGACACCTCAACTCAAGTGACGTTTAAAGACATGAAGATAAAGAACCTTCAATTACACAATATGTTGTTAATAGAAGAGAACAAGAACTTGAAAGCAATGAGATTTGACACAAAGACGAAGTCGAAGAAACCATATGTGCTAACCTTTGTAATTGCAATTGCCATATTGTTGTATTTGTGGAATTAGTATGTATTGATAATGAACTGTTGTGGTATTTAGTGTTTGTAACCATTTGTGCCCACTTGTTATGAAATGAAGTGTTTTGTTACTTTGACTCAACTGGACATCTAAGTTAATGTACATGTTGACCATACTTGCAAGTGATTCAAACTGCATATGAAGCCAAAATGACCAATGTTTGAACCAAAATTGACAAACTGTGTAAAGCAAAAGTGGCCAAAGTTTGACCAAACTACAATCAAACTGTAAGTAGGTGCATAATTGCCCAAAGTTTGACCAAACTACAGTCAAACTGTAACTAGGTGCATAATTGGCCAAAATATGAACCAAAGTGCAACTGCACTTGCAAGTGACTCAAACTGCATAACTAGGTGCAAAATTGGCCAAAGTTTGACCAATTTGCAGTCAAACTGTCACTAGGTGCAGAATTGGCCAAATTTTGAACCAAAGTGCAAGTGCACTTGCAGAAACAGCAGACCAAAGTGCAGAAGCACTAAACCAAACTGCTGTCAAACTGTAAGTTGAATCAAAATTGGCCAAAGTGCAGAATCACTAAACCAAACAGCAGAATCACCAAACCAACCAGCAGAATCACCAAACCAAACAACAGAATCACCAAACCAAAACATACCAAACAGAAAGCATGGTCATCAATTTTTTGAGTCAACCTATTAAAGTGTACACAATGACCATAATGGAATATGTACACCAATGTGTGACTCAATCAACAACAAAAGTCAAACAACACAGAAAAAGTCAAACAACACTGAAAAGTCATACATTGACTACTTAACTGGTCCCACATTACTAGAAGGTGTTTTTAGACAAAATATTAGAGTCATACATAACATTGCCTACTTAAATAAGTCATACATAACAGTGCCACAAACACAAAAGATCACATATAACTTCAGCCTTGATTGGTCTTTCTCTTTCCCTTTTGACTTGATTTGTTGGTTCCCTTTTGAGTAGATTTCTGATTTGCCTCTTGAGTGGACTGCTGGGTTGCCTCTTGAGTGGACTGTTGGGTTGCCTCTTGAGTGGACTGCTTTGTTTCCTTCTTAGTTGACTTCTTCTGCCTCTTTGGAGCAGAACCACCTGATACACAAGCTTTAAGCCATGTAATTAACTAAAGAATAAACTTAAACTTAATAACATTGACCTTTAGTTGTTTTCCCCTTCTCAGTGCACTTTCTTTTGTTGTGACCTGTAGCCCCACAGTTACTACATTTCATTATAACCCCATGCTTTGTGAGTTTCCCAGGCCTTTTTGGATCTTCATTCTTGGGCCTACCAGGAGCAGATTTGATTGGTGGTGGATCCATTGGCTGATTGATCTTGGTCCAATACCTTTCACTAGGCAATGGAGGTATTGAGAACTCATAAGCCTTCATGTATGTGATGCGTGTGAAGTGTTATATATTTTAGGTATATATTTTAAGCCCCTTTAACACTTTTTAGTCAAGTTTTAAATTTATAAAACACGATATTTACTAACACTAGACACACATATGGGCAAGTGCACCCATCGTGAGCGTAGTATAGTATTGGTAAGATACCGAGGTCGTCCAAGGACACAAGAGCTTTTAGTACCGGTTTATCCTCAACGTCTAATCAAATCAAAAAAAAGTTTAGAAAAATGTTTTAAACTAAGAAAAATAAAAACTAACTAAAATGCTGAAAATAAAAATAAAAGAAAAAAACAGATAGACAAGATGAATCACTTGGTTCCGACTCGTATCTAGTGTAACCTTTGATTATTTCCACACTTTTGCACATAATTAAGAGATTATCTTAGTTATTGTAGTAGGCCCCTCTTTTGAAGGTGACGTTACCCTCACCCCAGTAGTTTGAGTCAGCAAGGATACAATCCTAAAAGGGTGGATTATTGGAAGATAATTAATTAAGTTATTAATGCAATATTATGGTAGGCCCCTCTTTTGGAGGTGACGTTACCCTCGGCTAAGTAGTCTGAGTCAGCAGGGATACAGTCCTAAATAGCCGGGTTATAGTATTAATAGTAGTTAACTTATGAGGGGGTCAAAGAGTTTGGACCCCCGCCATCCAATACCGTGAAGTATTGAAGGAGGTCCTACTAAATTTGACCCAGATCCATTGCAGGACCTCTAAACACTGAACAATGGCAAGACCTTTACCAAACCGTTCCCTTAACCCCCGACCAGGTAGCCAACATACCTCCATATAGACCGTGGAGATATGAATGGTGAAAATCTTTTATTTTATATAGACAGTAAAATAATGCTAAGACACCACGGACAAACGATAAGGAAAGATCACCTTCAACATAAGCAACTAGTTATTAAAGTCATTAATACAAAACCAAGTAAAAAGTGCAAAAGATTAGAAATAAAAAGTATTACACTAGACACTTTGTCTTCACCAAGTGATGTAAGAGACTTAGGCAAACATGGCCTTGATTGTCAAGAACTCTTACGATCAATCTTGGATCCCGAGATGACTCACACACTCTACGATGGACAATGGATGATGGTGGTGGATGATGGTGTTATGGTGGTGGTGGGTGGTGGGTGAAGTGTGAGAGAGGTGGTGTGCCAAGGGATGGTTTGAGCTTGAGCCAAGCACTTCTATTTATAGGCTGAACAGAAGCTCGGGCACGGCCCCGTGTCCAGTGGGCACGGCCCCGTGTCCACATCCTTCTCTTTCTTCATTTAATGCAGCTTTGTCTTATTAGTTGACCACGCCCCCGTGTCCGCTGAGCACGACCCCGTGGTGCAGAAGAATCTTTGTACTATGCAGATTTGCCGGATTGTGCGAATCTTATAGTTGACCACGGCCCCGTGTCCGCTGAGCACGGCCCCGTGGTGGGCAATAGAAGCTTCTACCACTTTGTCTTTTCTGCTGACACTTGGGTACGCCCCCGTGCTGGCTGAGCACGGGGCGTGTTCAGGCTTCTGATCTCTTGTTTTGCTTGGGAAGATGTTGTCGTGGGGTCGGGCATGTCACGTTTTGTTCCTTTTCTTGTATTTATGTTAGATTTTGATGTCTTTTTGCTTATTTTGTTAATTTGAGCTCATTTAATCCTGAAAATACAAAAGGAAGACAAAAGCACACTTTTTCCAACATTAGTACTAAAAAAGGGTTAGTTTTATGCCTCATTTGATGAAATTTATATGTTACATTTTGAACACATCAAATACCCCCACACTTGAATCTTTGCTTGTCCTCAAGCAAAACTCTTTAATATGTGGCTATTTACACTCCCAAATGGAATGGGTAGAAAAGAAGGTTTTTGGGCTTGTCGTAGAGTGTCGGGATTTCCAAGATTCTTTATTCAATTTTATTTTTATTTATTTACAATCCTATTCGTCATGATTTATTTAAAACTTTTCATAAGATAAATTACTTATTAGGGCATAACATGCCTTTGTAAAATTCTATTTATATACAAGTTCACATACCTCACGGGGATCACTCAACACTCGGCCGAAAATGTATTTTTGTGGATCACTCGAGAGCGGCATGGAACTTACTCCTACCATAGGCTTGCCAAGCAATCAATCCTTCTCCTTTTTAACTTATATACCTTTGTAAATATCAAGAGGACTTTGTGGGTAAAGGGTTAGGCTTGGGTTAAAGGTAGGTGGTTGGGTTGGTGGTTAGTAGAAAAATGGTTAAAAAGCGTAACAAGTGTCAGTTTTCGTAAGACTTTTTAGTTTTTTTTTTTTTTGATGAAGCTATTTATTCAAACAAAGTTATTTTTGATGAACTTGTTTGTTCATTTTCTTTTGCTTCATCATCAACACAAATATTATTATTATTTTTTTTTTTGAAAAGTCATATGAAGAACCGAACTTGTTACTAAAACAAAGGGTTAAAAATGAAAAAGGTTTTGGTGGGTAAAAAGGGTGTTTGGTTTGGGTTATGAAATGAAAAGGTTTAGGCTCAAGGGGGCTAACTAGGGGGATTTTGGGTAGGTGGTAAAAAAAATGGTGTAGAAATAAAAAGGGGTTAGTCCTAATGCCTCCATCATTTACTTACTCGGGTTTAAGTTGGTAAGGACCGGGAATGTATCGTCACGGCAAGTTCTAGAGTCGTAAGAACCAAGCGGCTATTCACACAAGAAACGAAAATGAGCATTTAGTCAAATGATATGTAAGTGTTTGCTCAATAAAGGCTCAAAACTCACTTTTGTGGGAATGGGTTTTTATGTGATCAAGTATATATAATTAAATTTTATCTAAGCTTGTCATGCCTTTTCATAATTTTCTTATGTTGGTTCTTTTTATCACGACGCTATCGGTAGTAAATTTGTAAAAATATAACCTTTTTAAGAACTTGAATTTCCCGAGTTAAACCTAGACAAGTAAAAAAAATGAAATTTTTTTTTTGAAAAAATTTGGGGTGATTAGCGGTTCCAATAGAGTTTTGTGTAAGGCTTGTATTTAGGACTTGCAAGATTCAAGGTTTTAGCATCCCCCCACACTTAAATTACACATTGTCCTCAATGTGTCCCAAAAATAAGTTTTTAGGTTGATTGAATGTGTAAAAAGGTGTGAAAAGCAAAAATTTTGTGTTACTGGGCGCTGAACACGGCCCCGTGTTATCCGAGCACGGCCCCGTGTTCAAGTGCCAGTAACAAAATTAAAACAAGAGAAACAGAAGTCTGGACACGGGGGCGTGTTGGGTGAACACGGCCCGTGTCCAGTTACCTGAACTGGTTCTTTTTCTGCAGACTATGCAGCACGGGGCCGTGTTGGGTGGACACGGCCCGTGCCGAGCTTACTGTAAACGAAGAAATTTGTCGGACGGTTCTGTTTTCCTGTATGGAGTGCTGGTTCAAGTTTCCCTTGTATCCTTTTCCATCTCAAGTGTGTTTTATTAATTTCAACACCATCCAAAACACCAAATTAACTAAAACCATCATTCATTAATCATAGAGAGAATTACATAATAGTCCTAAAAATTAAAAATAAAGCAGAAAATAAAAGTTAAAAGTCCTAATAGGTCGAGTGATCCGTAAAATCTTCCTAAGGAGTTCTACTTCTACAATAAGAACCAAAATTCCGGAAATAGATTTCCGGTTAAAAAGTCTTGTAGAACTCCAAGCCAAACGGTGTTCCTTAGATGTTGCTAGAGCCATTCTTCGATTTCCCTCGGGAGAAGGGAGGCGGCTTCATGTTCCTCGACATCGGGTGGTGGAGGAGCGACACCAACCGGGACCCCTCGGAGTATGTCTCGAGGAGGTTCCGGATGTAGGGCGTACCATTCAGCCGGAATGATGACTTCCGACACCACATTCCATGCCCTTTGGGTGATAATCGGTACCAAAGGAGGACAGGCGAGAATGTTCAACCTTTGGTGCAAAAGGTTGACCTCCCGGAGACATCCTTCTAGTCCCACCGTCAAATGATTAATGCGGTCGACCAATGCCTCTTCCACACTTGTTACTTCATCAAGAGCTTTTCTTAAGGCGTAAACATAGTTTACAAGAGAATCCTCAACTGTAGATGATCTTCTCCCCTGCCGGTTGTTCCTGGAATGCGACGAAGAGTTTCCGTTTGTTCTGCTTGCCATTCTGAGAAAACATGCCGAAAAGAGTTCAATTTTATGGGTTCAGTACTTCGGACACGGCCCCGTGTTCAGTGAACACGGCCCCGTGTTCAGATATCTGCAGGATTTTTGGACAAGGAATCTTGGGGTTTCAAATTGTTTTTATGATTTTTGAAGCATTTTTTTGAACTTAAACAACTTGAAACACTGTTATATAGCTTATTTTTATCAAGATTCCATGAACAAAAATCTAACAAACATCTCAATAAGGCTTGAAACTATAGAAGGTTCAAGCTTTAATGGAAGTATGAGGAAAATTGAAGAAGATGAAAGTGGATAAAAGAGGAAAGGACAAGAAGATAGTTGAGAAACTTCTTTTAGAAAATACCTAGGATGGTATGTGAGAATATTCCTCAAATCTCTGTCCCTGGAATGGTTCAAATGTGCAGGATTCTTGGCTGCATTTATAGAAAACGACAGTACGCTGCGCACGGCCCCGTGTCGGCTGGACACGGCCCCGTGTGCAGATGGAATCCTGACACATTTTTGTCCGCATTCTGACAAAATCAGATGGGAATCTTTTGGGTGGACACGGGGGCGTGCTGACCTGGACACGACCCCGTGTCTAGAAGCTGTCTTAAGGAACTCTTCAAATTTCAAGGAATTTTTCCGGATCGGGTGGTTCCTTACTGGATGGAACAACCCCAAAGTGCCTAAGATACCTTAATTGATCTAGATTAAGACGAGAACGCAAGAGGTTGTCGGTGAGGGTGATTCCTAAGCTATATGTAGGTGGACAAGTCCAACCCTTTTCCGGGCTCTTGTTAAAGAAGGTGTATGTCGAATCGCTCAGGTCTATGTATGCATCAAACGAAGTTGATGGGGAGTCCTTCACGGCACAATCGACACAGGGACGACTATCGCTCAAGTCCTCACTAGAGTTAAAAGTATCATTGGAAACAAGGAAGTTGTTTGAATGCGGTTCCAACCTTTCTTCTTGGTTATCGCCTTGGAAAAGATTTTTGAGGTCTTCCCTAAGTTCTTTTAACCAATTAAAAATTAGATCTTCTAGTTGAAATAATTCATCAAGAAGCATTTCTCCTAGAATATCCGGTTGGGCGCATTCGAGGGAGCGATAGGGATTATTTTTACTTTCGCCCCTCTTAAGGATACTAGGAAATGATGGGTCTATATAGTGGGGTTTATAATTTAGAAAAAAACATTCTAATTCTTTATGATTACCACCACATAGTACCATAAGAGTGTCGAAAGTAAAAAGTATCAGTATCACTCATGTTTGTGTCAGAAATTACCAACCGTCGGGATCTTACGGTTCTGTTTTCAGTAACTGAAACTTGGGCACGGGGGTGTGTTGAGTGGGCACGGCCCCGTGTTCAGCGTACTGTCTGACTTAAAACAAGATTGCCAGTTCCAATGATTGGGCACGGGGCGTGTTCAGCGGGCACGGCCCGTGCTGAGTTCTGCAGAAGCTGAAAAACTAAAATAAATCCTAAAAAAAATGAAAAACAAGAAAAACGATTAGGCCGTTGATTCCTAACTTTCTTAAAATCCTTGTGTCCCCGGCAGCGGCTCCAAAAACTTGATGCGTGTGAAGTGTTATATATTTTAGGTATATATTTTAAGCCCCTTTAACACTTTTTAGTCAAGTTTTAAATTTATTAAACACGATATTTACTAACACTAGACACACATATGGGCAAGTGCACCCATCGTGAGCGTAGTATAGTGTTGGTAAGATACCGAGGTCGTCCAAGGACACAAGAGCTTTTAGTACCGGTTTATCCTCAACGTCTAATCAAATCAAAAAAAAGTTTAGAAAAATGTTTTAAACTAAGAAAAATAAAAACTAACTAAAATGCTGAAAATAAAAATAAAAGAAAAAAAACAGATAGACAAGATGAATCACTTGGTTCCGACTCGTATCTAGTGTAACATTTGATTATTTCCGCACTTTTGCACATAATTAAGAGATTATCTTAGTTATTGTAGTAGGCCCCTCTTTTGAAGGTGACGTTACCCTCACCCCAGTAGTTTGAGTCAGCAAGGATACAATCCTAAAAAGGTGGATTATTGGAAGATAATTAATTAAGTTATTAATGCAATATTATGGTAGGCCCCTCTTTTGGAGGTGACGTTACCCTCGGCTAAGTTGTCTGAGTCAGCAGGGATACAGTCCTAAATAGCCGGGTTATAGTATTAATAGTAGTTAACTTATGAGGGGGTCAAAGAGTTTGGACCCCCGCCATCCAATACCGGGAAGTATTGAAGGAGGTCCTACTAAATTTGACCCAGGTCCATTGCAGGACCTCTAAACGCTGAACAATGGCAAGACCTTTACCAAACCGTTCCCTTAACCCCCGACCAGGTAGCCAACATACCTCCATATAGACCGTGGAGATATGAATGGTGAAAATCTTTTATTTTATATAGACAGTAAAATAATGCCAAGACACCACAGACAAACGATAAGGAAAGATCACCTTCAACATAAGCAACTAGTTATTAAAGTCATTAATACAAAACCAAGTAAAAAGTGCAAAAGATTAGAAATAAAAAGTATTACACTAGACACTTTGTCTTCACCAAGTGATGTAAGAGACTTAGGCAAACATGGCCTTGATTGTCAAGAACTCTTACGATCAATCTTGGATCCCGAGACGACTCACACACTCTACGATGGACAATGGATGATGGTGGTGGATGATGTTGTTATGGTGGTGGTGGGTGGTGGGTGAAGTGTGAGAGAGGTGGTGTGCCAAGGGATGGTTTGAGCTTGAGCCAAGCACTTCTATTTATAGGCTGAACAGAAGCTCGGGCACGGCCCCGTGTCCAGTGGGCACGGCCCCGTGTCCACATCCTTCTCTTTCTTCATTTAATGCAGCTTTGTCTTATTAGTTGACCACGCCCCCGTGTCCGCTGAGCACGACCCCGTGGTGCAGAAGAATCTTTGTACTATGCAGATTTGCTGGATTGTGCGAATCTTATAGTTGACCACGGCCCCGTGTCCGCTGAGCACGGCCCCGTGGTGGGCAATAGAAGCTTCTACCACTTTGTCTTTTCTGCTGACACTTGGGCACGCCCCCGTGCTGGCTGAGCACGGGGCGTGTTCAGGCTTCTGATCTCTTGTTTTGCTTGGGAAGATGTTGTCGTTGGGTCGGGCATGTCACGTTTTGTTCCTTTTCTTGTATTTATGTTAGATTTTGATGTCTTTTTGCTTCTTTTGTTAATTTGAGCTCATTAATACAAAAGGAAGACAAAAGCACACTTTTTCCAACATTAGTACTAAAAAAGGGTTAGTTTTATGCCTCATTTGATGAAATTTATATGTTACATTTTGAACACATCAGTATGTATCTTTGTGATAACACACATCATCATAGTCTTCAGCATTCTTATGTAAAAAACTAGCAACAACACATCCTTATATCCTCTAACATATGAATTATGTGTTTTGACCTTGCATTAATGATAAAACCATTAAAGGTTTCTGCCATGTTGTTTACTATTACATCACACTTGGTGTGGGTGTTCAAATAGCACCTGTTAAACCACTTGGGATTCTGCTTCACTCCAATTTTTAGCCTTCATTGCAAGTTCCAACACATCTTTATCATCACGAAACAGTTTAAAATCACCATTATCCGCATCCATCCCATACATATAAAAATCCCTACTTTCATACTCGTTGGTTTCCAGTGCATAATCAACTAGTTCAAAGTATGCGATATGATCAAAATCCATTTGGATTAACTTAGAATAACCATCAATATACTGAGGTTGATCAAAAGAGAAATCATGACAACCACCGTACCAAAGCATAACATCTATACGCTCCATAACTTAAATCAGTGTGTAAAATCACAATGCAATCAACCCTAACATAAACCTTACCTCTTGGGAGTCTGAATTTTGCCTGCAATCGTCGATGATCAAGGAACTAGGGTTTGATCGCCAATATCGAAGTGAACGGTGAACTGGGTTTTGATGAAATGCAACTGATTAGAGAGGGAAATGGGGTATTTATTGAGTCTCTGTCCACGTATGTTTCCAAGTCATCATCTGCATGCCACATAGGCTTAAAAAACTAACTCAGTTAGTATTTTTTTAACGAAGGGGTGACAGTGACACCAACTTGTCGAGTAGGGGGTGGTGGGAGCCAACTTGAAAGTTGAGCGTGATATTGGCCAATTTTGCATAGTTGAGGGTGATACAGTCCATTTCCCCTTATGAATTTGACAATAATCTCATCAAATCACACTGTAGTACATGAACACACGTAATCTTTCACATCAAACCCATCTCTTAGTTACTTAACCACATGTTTTTAACAACAAAACATCTTAATCATTCAAATGATGAACTTACAAAACAACGTTTTGTCCTTGCTCAGTCCTATCAATTTGTTTCCGGCTTCCGATATTTCATTTGTTAATTTGCTACCCGTGTCTTCTAACGTCTCGTCAAAATTGATGTAAACAATAAAATTTTAAGATAAATGATAATAGTAGTAGTAATAATAACAATAACAAGAATGACGATGCCACTAATAACAATATTAACAAATAGGATTTTTTTTTGAAGTGGTGAGTTTAATATTTGTTTTTACATACACACACATATAGGGTGAGGTTCGGTTACAAAATCCAAATTTCCTAAAAAGTGTAAAAAATCATAAAAAAACACTGTCATTTCAGCCATAAAACACATCTAAAACCCACAAATAGAGAGTGAAGATTGCTAAAGCACCATATTCAAACCATAATAGTCCATAAAAACTTCGAACACACAATCGTAGAACTATGAATATAAAACACAACATGCTAATCAACATAAAACACAATAATGTTTGTCATTCGATAATGAGAGTCTTATCATCCAAAACACAAAACACAACCCGCATATATTATGTTTTAGTAATCTTCATTTTGTTATTTGTGGGTTTTGGGTGTGTTTTATGATTGACATTTTGGTGTTTTATGACTTTTACACTTTTTAGGAAATTTGAACTTTGTAGCTAACTCCTAGCCCACACACATATATGTAGAGGTTACTAAGAACTTTAATGTTTTCCGAAAAAGAAATAGGTACATTTTCATTGAAAAGAATGTTCTAAAGGTATCAAAACAGAAGTAAAAGAACTATCACACCGGTTTGCAAAGCTTCCTCAACAATTTGTGCTTAAGATCTTCGATCGCTTCTCGTTTTGCCCTTGAATCGTGTTAGAATTGGTCAAAATAACCTCCAAATCGTCCTCTTAGTCGCCCATGACTTCCCTGGTTCATCTCTTTTGATTTTGCAGCCGTCATGGTCTTTTTATACTCAATTTTAGGTTTTCGCCACTTGGTTACGATCCGTACCCTTTAAGTGAGTACGAGTCGTACGTATCAATTAGGGGCCGCTATTTGGATTTTGAGTTGTTTATTTGTCGGCTCGCGATACAATCTATACCACATTACTAGGTACAATGTTGTAGAAGGCGCTAGGCGCTAGTCGGGCGGTACCTAAACTTTATACCTTTTATACTTTCTATACCACATTACAAGTTTAGGAGATAACTTTATACTTTTTATTAATAAATTTAAAAGTTTAGAAACCATATGTAAACTAGTGAAAGATAGAGGGGGTTAAATGTTAAAATACCTAAACTTAAATGTTAAAATAGGTTCATAACTAAAACTTGGGCTTTAAACCATGGGCCATGTTTCAAAAATTGGGTTTTGTTGGGTCAAAAAACATGGGCCCGATTAGTCCGATTTTGTCCGACTTTTACCGACTTTTACCGATTTTGACCATAACCGATTTTTTGACCGACTAGCTTAAAATTAGGCAGTAACCCACCAACTAGCGCCTAGGCGCCGATTAATCGGCCGCCTAGGCCGATTTCTGCAACATTGACGAGGTATGGGTCGTACCAAATCTAAATTTTCCAATTTTCATTTTCTCTTCAGCTCAATATTTAGATTTCACTTGGAATCACTCGTTTTTAGAGATTTACATGCAACCATACTTAAGCATTGTTTGTCCCTAAGCAATCTCATATTGTAAAGCACCAAAAACTAATTAACACAATAGCATATGATTTTAAACCGATACTATTTCAAAACCCTATGATCAAAAAGTTTACCCCTAGGACTTACAAAGGCAAGAGGTTGACATCCTAAGCAAGTTTAATGGTGTTTCATTTTAAAATAAGAATCCCATGACTTAGTGCAATTCATTTTCAATCTAACTTTGTAATTCACACCCCTCACAATGTTCTCTCCTCTCGGTTGTTTCTGATTGCTAGCAAGAGATGTGCTAGATTACTATATAAGCTCACCACCAAATCACAACTATCATTATCTGAGGCTTGCATAGAAATCAAGATCTTCCCAACTTAAAACATATCTATACACAGATCAAAGGACTTTTTATTAGATTTTGGCGTCTGGTAATGGTAGGAATTGTTTTTAGGTAAGAAGTGGCTAAACATTTTATGCTCCTTTATTAAAAAAAAAATACTATAATAGTGTAAATTAGGATCAATGTCTCCACACTTATTTCTTTTTGTATTTTTCATTCTTCTTTTTCTTGTTTTTATTCTTTTAACATAGGCTATATTGTTAATAATTACTATGGTTCGAATAACAAATGGTTTTACAAGGTTTTCAAAGGTTATGGGTTTTATATTTAAGCTTTAATCGAATGACAGGGATAAGGCTCAAAAGGGTACATTAAAGGTTATTTTTGTAGATTCGGGAATTTGTATACGCTTGATCTCTCAACTCTTATCGCTCATTTATCATAACAAATGAACACAAATTATTTAAAAAAATCAAATTACATTATTGATAAATTAAAAAAATAAGCGTAATTTTTTTACACATGAAGGAAGTTGAATGAGATTAACACCTTTCAAAAGCCTTTCCTCCCCCTAGGAAAGCTTTTCTTATAACTTTGTACCTAACTATAACTATATGTACTTGTTTTTCTTTCATTCTAAAACTAACATGTGGCAAACATATATTAATTATGAATTTGACAATAATCTCATCAAATCACACTGTTAAAGCACATGACCACGTAATCTTTCACATCAATTCCATCTCTTAGTCACGTAACTATAGGTTTTTAACAACCAACCATCTTAATCATTCAAATGATGAACTTATAATACGGCGTTTTGTCGTTGCTTAGTCTTATCAATTCATTCCCGGCTTCCATTAGTTCATTTGTTAATTTGTTACTAGTATCCTAAAATCTCGTCAAACTTCCTATAAACAATAATTTATTAAGATAACATAAAGAAAGTATTAGTACTAATAATAAGGTAGAGGATCCTGTACATTAATCCAGAAGTGTGAGAAGTGTATTATAACACTATATATAACACCATATAAACACCGTATATCACTATGTAACACCATATAACACCATGTAACACTATGTAACACTATATAACAATATATAACACTATACATCTATCATAGACATGCTATCAGACAAAATATTGTGTTATATTTGTTATATAATGTTATATAGTGTTACATAGTGTTATATGGTGTTACATAGTGCTATACGGTGTTTATATGGTGTTATTTACTGTTATATATAGTGTTATAATACACTTCTCACACTTCTGAACTAATGTACACTATCCATACCCATAATAATAATACTAATAATAATAATAGATTTTAATAGGTGGAGAGTTTAATATTTGTTTATATGTAAGAAAATTAATGTTTTCCAAAAAGGAAATATCTCCGTTCTCACTTTTAAAAATGTCTAAAGTTAACCTTTTCTTATTTAGAAATTTACATCTTTACCTATTACATGTAGTGTAAAAATTCAGGTTTTTTATTTAGAAATTTTAAATTTACATCATTACCTATAAAATTCACGTTTTATAAACTTTTATGTTGTCTTATCAGTCGAAGACAAACCGATAGATGCAACTCAAATTTAACTAAAAAGTAGCAGATTAATTTTGATCATCGAAGGCTCAACGAACCCTTTAATCATTCTTTGATTCCGCAATTAACAATAAAATACTTTATACGTTTAAAATGTATTAACTAATATGGTCCAGAAAAATTAATTTTTCATTAAAAAGAAGAAAATGCAATTAACAATAAAACACTTTATCCGTTTAAAATGTATTAACTTATATGGTCCATAAAAAAATATTTTTTCATATTCTTTTAAAAAGAAGAAAATAAGTTTATAACAACTATCAACTAATATAGTCGGCAAAATAGTGGTAGAAGTTAGGGGTGAGCATGGTGCGGTTTGGTGCGGTTTTAGCATAAAACCGCAACTCATACCGCGAGGTGCGGTTTTTATTTTTTTAAAACCACATGTTGCGGTTTTTTTGCGGTACGGTTTTTGCGGTTTATTTGCGGTTGCGGTTCGGTTTCGGTGCGGTTTCGGTTTTAATAGTAAAATCACTGTCAAAAACACAATGGCTAAGAAGTAAGAACCCTACATCAATCAATAGTTAAAAACTCTTACTGAATCACACTTTAGAAGTGTGTGCGTGTATTTTTTAGCTATTAATTAGTCATAATTCCGAAATTCTGCATCATTTAGAGCCAAAATAATCAAACTGTTAACATGATTTTCAATCTTCGGTCATTCAAATCGTAATAATCACTATAAAAAGGCTTAAATTCACAAACTAAAACATTAAGAACTGAAATCGATTTGGAACTTATACTAATTTTGACCGATGAATCCAACAAGTCAAATCACAAGTCAAATCACAAGTCTTCCCCGAATTAGAGTTAGTTTAACAAACAGATTCAAAAACTTTAACATATTTCGATTATTACTTTGATTCGTTCAAAGATAACCTTAAATTTACGATGAAAAGGAGAAAACGAAGGGTTTGAATGGAGAAATTACCTGGTGAATCGATTACGGAGAAGGAAGCAGAGCAGGTCCGCCGGAGAAGCAGCGCCGCCGGAAAGCAGAGCAGGTCCGCTCGGTCGCAGCTGTCGCCAAGTCGCCTGATGTCGCTGATGATTTAGGGAGTTAGGGCAACGATCTGATGAGCTGAGTTAACCGTATAAGACTATAAGTGTATAACTGTATAGGGAGTTGGGCTAAATTTTTAATTTTGGGCCACAGATTATATAATATATAGGGCTAAATTTTTTAATTTTGGGCAACGATCTTTAAGTATATTATATATATATAATATATATATATATAATAATATATATAATAATTTTGCGGTGCGGTTTCGGTTTTTTGGTGCGGTTTTTAAAGCTAAAACCGAACCGCACCATACCTTTGCGGTTTCGGTTTTTGCGGTTTCGGTTTTTACGGTTTTTGTGTCGGTTGCGGTTTTGCGGTTTCGGTTTTTACGGTTTTTGGTGCGGTTTCGGTTTTCGGTTCGGTTTTTGCTCACCCCTAGTAGAAGTGTCTATCTCATTTTAAAGTAGACATTGCGTATCTACATCAAATTTTATTTCCTTTTTTTGTCAATTATATTGGAGAAATTTTCAAAAAAAGGTATTTTTATGTATAATTATATAGTTTGACTTTGCCATTAGTCAATTACTTTTTATCATCTCTAATAGTTGTTTATTCATTCAACTTTTATTCATTCAACTTTTTGCATACACATAATGTGTCCCAAAAATATATCAAAATAGTCATCGTGCACATCATAAACAATACCTTTTTTAACAAATAAATAAAGTTAAAATCTTTTTTCGTACAAAATAAAGATAACTAGTATTAAGGTCCCCCGCGTTGCGACGGGGGCGTAAACTGTGTCAGGTAGTACCAATGCTATATCACTGCTAGCGACCACACACACACACGAAAAAACAGGTAAAAACAAAATAACATAAAAGGAAACAATAACACCGAACGAAAAACATACGTAAGATCGTTGAACCATGCACATCCGTTGCGTCGTCGTGTTAATGCAAAAAAAATAGGCTCAAACGTAAAACATAGAAAAAATAACTAAGTAAATCTAGGACCCTTGCTAGTTGCGACGAACCTGCCAAACAGGGAAATAAAGACGTATTGCAATAGGCTTGTCAAATGAAAATAAAATAGACAAAAAAACATTGAACCCACACGCACGTCGCAGCGTATTCACTCACAAAATGTAGAACGAAACGTATAACGAAAAATCTAAAAAATATGAAAAGTATGGGGGATCAAAGTTGTAAACAAAAAAATATTATGGGTTAACTTGAAAAAGTTGAAAAACTTTGAGTAAAAGTAAAAAAAAATAATGAGGTTAAAATGCAAAAAAGATGAAAACCTTTAAACTAAAAGTAAAAAGACCAACTTTTTTTTTTGAAACACTCCCTATGCTTAAAGTACAATTACATAAAACACAAACATGTTACTAATTTATAATATGAAAATATTACTGTTTGTAAATTAAAGTAACGATATTTACATATATAGGCAACGAAGATGTCGGATTAGTGATGGTGATGGTTGAGAAAGTGAGTGGTAATGATTGATTGAAGAAAAAAAAAGGGTACTTTTTTTCTTCTAACAAAGGGTTATTTTCATAGTTAAGACCGCAGGGTATGGAGAGCCTCATCCCCAAGGGGATGGGTCGCCACATCACCGCCACGTAGGAGGGGTTTGAAGGAGATGGACCTAGGGGGTGGGGGATGAACCCCTTTATATATATATATATATGTATGTATGTATAGGTATATGTGAGAGAAGGGAGGCACGGCAAGACCGGCGAGTGGGAGCCGAAGTTGCCTAGCCAATCCAAGGGGGCGGTGTGGGGGACCGGCGCCGGGCCTCAGCCGGCCCCCATACCCTCTAGTTTAATAAAGCATTTCTAAATGACGTAAATGTCAATAGTATCGTATTGAAAATTTAATGATTTGATTTGACATATTTAATTGATGAACCTGAATATGAAAGATATCAAATGTACTGTAATATGTACCTGCTATACGTAACTCGTTGATTATATTATACTAATTTTGATTTTGAACAGGTTGACGGGTCAAAGTAGAGCTGTAAATGAATCGAACGTTTAACGAACAATTTTTGAACCGTTTGACGGAAAGTTCGTTTAATAAACAAATGAGCATGAATAAGAAATTTCGTTCGATTAGTTAAATAAACGAACATGAATAAATGTCCCGTTCGTTCAATTGTATCCGTTAACATTTCGGTAACTTGTTTGTAAACATTCGTTCATTTATGTTCATGACTTTTTGAACTTTTATTTATTTTATCTAAACTTTTTATACTCTTTAACTTTTATTTATTTTATTATCCAAAAAATTAAAATTAAAATAGAAAATCCTATTACTATCGTGTTTATACATATTTCCTCTTTTTTTCTCTCAATATTCACGTTGTCAAAAAATTAAAATTAAAATAGAAAATCCTATTACTATCGTCGATTTTATTTGTGTTCGTTTTTGTTTGTGAACTCGTTCGTGAACACGTTCATTTCCTTAACGAACATGAACATAAAATCTCATTCGGTAAGTGTTGGTAAACCGTTCGTGAACACATTTATTTCCTTAACGAACGAACACGAACATGAGTTTGTTCGTGTTCGTTCGATTCATTTACAGCCCTAGATCGAAGGGTTCGTTACATCTTAGTCCTAATACAACATGTTAAAGAAGCTAGACATAAGACATTAAGACATGTCAACCTATTAAGACAAACCCAAAACTTATTACTTTATAGGTTTCTTTTCATCTCAAAATTTACCACCCTACATAGATGACCCGGCTTAGTACTCATCCTTATAAACGTATATAGTGAATGCTGTGATTAAAGTTTGCTTTTGAATAAAAAAAAGAATAATTTATAAATCACAACACTTGCTATTGCAATATTTTCAATTTTAGGTCCATTAAAAGAAAATATTGTGTTACCCTACTAATTAATAAATGAATGTCATGCATGCTGTCACATATTATGGCATTATTTGTAGAGAGAAATGGGTCTACTTTTTAATACTAAAGTCGGTGTGTTTTTATTTATTTGTTTATTTTTTTTTCATTTTTCTTGCGAAAACAAGAATGGTGCATTGCATATAGAAGTTTTATGTTCTGTTAATGTAGGTGGAAGTCCATTAGTTTGTTCCATGTTTCATTTCTTATAAAGTACTCTTTAATTCAATAGTATACAAAATTAATTTTATATATACTCTTACACACTTAAAATTTTTTATATATACTCAACTAAAACTAAAAATATCATATATTTCTTTATAAAATAGTTAGAAAATCAAATATACCTAATTTTGTAAGAAACAATCTAATAAATAATCCTTTATGTCTAAATTTGATAGTTACAATTCTCTAATCATCGGAAGTAGTCTCTAAACTTCAATGGGTAGAGGTAAAGATGTCTACGTCTTATCTTTCTCAGATCCTACCTTAATTTTACTATTTGTGGGATTTACTATGATAATAATGAATTCTCTAATCATTAACCATCAAGTCTTGGTAGTGCAATGCTAAATTAATGAGTCTCTAGCACAAATCTCACCTAAGTTTATCAGGGTTTCTATAAGGGTTATTAGATTTTATCACCCCTAACTATTAGCTATTGGCCTCGGGCACCCCCAACCATCACTTTGACGCTCGTCACCCCCAACTTAACACTTAGTATGTTCTGTCACTACGTCGTTAACTGATCACTAACTTTTGATCTTGGTACTATACTTTTGGGGGTGTCATAGGTATCTTAGGAAGGTTTTAGGGATCTTAGGACACCCCAAAAGTATAGTAACAATATCAAAAGTTAGTGATTATTTAACGACATGATGACATAAAATACTAAGTGTTAAGTTGGGAGTGACAAACGTCAAAGTGATAATTGAGGGTGGCAGCGGCCAATAGCCAATAACTGGGGGCAAGGGCGTAGGATAGTGGGGGTGGGAGGGGGCGGCCGACCCCCCGAACTTTTCGCTCAGTAGTAGAGAGTATGTAGTTTTCGTATAGAAATTTTTGGGTATATACGTTTTTGACCCCTCGTTTTATATAAATTTTTGGGTGTGACGTTTTCGACCCCCCGGTCGGAAATCTCAAGCTTCGCCACTGACTGGGGGTGATAAAATCCAATAACCCTTTCTATAAAAATATAATATATTGTTCAAGGTGTTTTCAAGGTAATAGAGAAAACAAAAAGATCTTATATCATTAAGTTGTGATAAACTATATATGATATAGTTTATCACTACTTTACCTTTAAAAATTAGTTTCTTAAGAATTCATTTACTTTTATTTTTTGTAATGAGAAAACAAAATGGATTTTATAGGTAGATTGTGTTTCACTTTCACAACATAAGAAGAATGGTCATTACTCATTAAATTAAAAGATGACTATATATATATATATTGACTTCATATTTAAGCATTTATTAAAATAGTTTATGTTGGGATGTAGAGTAGAGGATTCAATGAAGCTCCATTGACGAAGTTAAGAAGAAGAAGAAGCTATATATCTAACGTGGCAGTTCCACCGGCGTAGGGGTGGTGGAGCCGACCACTGTGTAAATAAATAAATCTGTACTGTAACTTTGCATGTACCCATTATAAAAATATACTTGAATTTGAACCACATCTAAAAAATCCCCATGTCTCTTTGTCGTAGGTAAAATCATATTTTATATTTTTATTATATATTTGATTGAAAAGTTCATTAAACCCAGGTGCTATTGTTGTGTTCGTTAAGCCCTCAACGGGCGTGAGCAGGGATGACCCTGAGAATTCGTGTACCATGTTCAAGCTTGAAAAAACGTACACTTAGGCGTTAATGAAATTGGATATTGGCCTCACTAAAGGTCTAAACCTAATGTTAATTGACTAATAACTAATCTAAACCATAAGAAGGTGGAAAAGCACGCGAAAGCTTGTGAGGATAATCAGCATGCCTTTGTCCCCCCTGGCGTTTGACACGTTCGGCTCCTTGGCGCCGGAGGCAGTTCGGTTCTTGTCTAGAGTTCAGCGTGTGGTCCATAGCAACTTTTCGACCCCTCAGGGGCGGGGCTTTGTTTTTAGTAGATTAGGGTTTTCTATTCAGAAAGGGATGACGGCGCAGTTTGTTGCTCGTCTACCTGCTATTCTTATGTAATTTGCCCTGATGATTGGAATGAAATAAAAAAAACCATAAGAATAGTTTTATAAGTGGGTCTATGTTGGTGTTTGTATGTGTATACCCTATTAAAAAAATTTCGTTTACATATACATATCAGGTTTTTTTAAATAACGTACCCTTCGAAATATCGTGCTCTGGTCGATCGTCCTTCCCGTCCACCCTCAGGGCCGCCCTTAGGCGTGAGAGACTGAGAGGGAGAAAAAGGTGGGGGCCATGTTCATTACACCAATCACATATCTTGTTTTTTTGTTTTTTTTTTTTTACTTTTTAGTTATTAGTTAAACCAAAACGTGATAGTTAAAACTTATTATGAGGCGTGAGTAAAGTTATCATACAAAGTCCCTTAATTTAGGAAGGGTACAAAAAATTAAAGACACAATGAATCGCAATATATAACACAATGGATCACAAAATATAATACAATGTCAAGGAAAAAAGTTACAATGACGCAAATAAATAAAGAACACAATGCTAAATAAAAAGACACACTGATCTAAATTATAATATCTATAAGCTAAAAATCTAAAAGCGAAGCCTAAAATCTTATATCGTAGAGTTGGACGAAACGAACACAATGCCGCTTGAATGAGTTAAATTTGAATTCCTTTGATACCCTTCTTACAATTTCCTATCTTTTATAAGACAGGTGTATTTGAACCTTACCATGTGAGGCATTATGTTAAACTACAACGCGTAACCTTACATGTACTTTTTATAACCTATGTTATTCTACTAAACTTTTCCGCACACTGATTATTTTCAAATTATAAATTTCCAACAAAGTTGTGCTATATGTTGTTGTAATATGAGTGTTGGGAGTTTTTCAAAAAAACTTTTGTATTTTTTCACTTTTAACCCTAAGATTTTAATCTCTTGCATTTTACCCCTTTGACTTTTTTACTTTTACCAAAAAACTTTTCATCTTTTACAATTCAACCCCAACACTTTTTTGTTTTCAACTTTGGCCCCCCATACTTTTCATCTTTCATAAGTTTTTCGTTTTAAGTTTCATTATAAATTTTTCGAGTCAACACGCCACATGTGTCTAGGATTCAACGCCTTTTTGTCTGTTTTTTCCCATTTGACAGGCAGTCGCAACACGTCTATTTTTCTTCATTTGACAAGTTCGTCGCAACACGCATGTCTAGGATCGACATAGTTATTTTTTTCTACGTTTTACATTTATGTCTAATTTTTTTTAATTAACACGCTGCAACGGGCGTACGTGATTCAACGATTTTACGGCTGTTTTCGTTCGGTATTATTTTTTACTTTTTTATTTATTTTATTTTTACAAGCTCCCCTGATGTTGGTGGTTGTTGGCAGTGCTGTGGCATTAGTGCTACTTGGCACGATTTTATGAACATATTTAACCTATGAAGTTTTTTACTACTAACTTGTTTCGAGTTTACAACTACATCTCTTTTACTTAAGAAAAACTAATTTTTATGTGCATAATTTTATAAAAATTCGATTTGCTCTACGTTTCGACGTAAACTTTTTATGGCAACAATTAAGCAGTATGAGTTCTGAACTATTAAGAGACAGTATAATGCTTAACCGTTCAGAGACAAATGTTTGAACAATTCAGATTAGAGGTCTTAACTATTGAGACTCGGTATAATAATTAATCATTCAGATGCAAATGTCGGAACCATTCAGATGCAAATGTCTGAACCATTCAGATGCAAATGTCTGAAACATTGAGACATTTACTCACGAAACAAACAGTATGAATCATTAAGTGTTGAACTAGTAAGAGGTCTGAACCATTCAGACCCTCATTAAGAGGTAAACAAACAACCCCTTAATAAATAACTAGCCCATGCCGGCTGAATTTGTAAGCCCCGGCCTCAACGCGACGGTGTCTTACATCTAGTTTAACTTAAGATGAACATGACAGTTCTTATTTAATAAAACTAGTTTTTGCTAAATAAAGTCTTAAATATGCGTAACTTGGTTAGTTTTTGATGTTAGGTGCGTGTGAAATGACAAAAATGCCCTTACCCACTTCATCTTTCCCACTCCACACCACCACCACCACCATCTACCCCCACTTCACCGTAACCACCACTACCACAACCACCACCGCCGCCATCATCACCGTTGCCTCAATCACACTCACCGGAATTCCTCCTCCATCAATCCCCTGCATACCCGTACAGAAACCAAGTTGATTTCTGTATATACATTAAAAGAAAATTGTCGCAAACAAATATACAGACCAAGAAACAAAAATCGATTTAAACTCTTCTTCAATGGACAATATTATCTCTCATATAAAGTTTTGGGTTACGAAACATACACGTACAGAAACCAACTGGGATTTTTGATTGGCAAACGAGATTAAAAGTGTTGTGCTCAATAAAAGTAAATGCAGTGTTAATATATTAATTATAGTAAGAGCATTCACATCCAAATAATCAAATTGTGTGTAGTGTTTTTAAAATATAAAAAGTATAAAAAGTGGTTGTGAGTGGAGGAGAGAGAAAATGTTACTGTTCATCTGTATATTTGGGGGGACACTGTTCACCCCCTATAATTTTTTAATATATTTTGAAAGTGGTTGTGAGTGAATGAGAGAGAAAAGGTAATGATAAAGGTATAAAAAATATTATTTAATTGAAAAGAAGAGAGAAAATGTAGTGTTTTTTAGTGTAATTTAGGGTGAAAATATGATGGAATGGATGTGAATGCTCTAAGTCAACAAGACATCTTAAATGCCACTCGTCGCAAACAACCTCCTCTCCGGTGAAATCTCCGGCAACTTACCACCGGAAATTTGATACCTCTACGTTTCTTCCAATGCATTCACCGGAAACATTCCGGCGAATCTCTCAGCTTCGTCTCAGATCCGGTGAGTGTGGTTGAGGCAGCAATGATGATGGCGGCGATGGTGGTTGTGGTAGTGGTGGTTAAGGTGAAGTGTGGGGTAGATGGTGGTGGTAGTGTGGAGTGGGAAAGATGAAGTGGGTGGGGAAGATGAAGTGAGTAAGGGTATTTTTGTCATTTCACATGCATCTAACACCAAAAAATAACCCAGTTACGCGTCAGGGACTATCCGGGAACGAAATTGAAAAGGTTGAGGACTATAGGTGTAATTTTAGAAAGTTAGGGACTAAAGGTGAAAAATGGGCAAACCACAGGAACTATGCGGGCATTTTTCTCTTTGTTAAACTTATAAAATATAGAGTTAAATGCCATTTTAGTCCTTGTGGTTTGGGTCATTTTGCCAGTTTAGTCCAAAGGTTTCATTTTTAACCTGTGGGTCCAAAAAGGTTTCACTGTTGCCATTTTAGTCCACTGGGTTAACTTAATCCATTATTTCTGTTAACGAGAAGGGCGATTCGGTCATTTTGTATGACCGAATTGCCTTTCTAGTTAACAGAATTACATATTAAATGACCGAATTGCCCTTCTGGTTAACAGAAAAATGGATGAAGTTAACCCAGTGGACTAAAATGGCAACGGTGAAACCTTTTTGGATCCACAGGTTAAAAATGAAACCTTTGGACTAAACTGACAAAATGACTAAAATCATAGGGACTAAAATGCCATTTAATCCTAAAATATATATAAAGGTGATGCCCCACTCCAAACACAAAGTCATGCCCCACATCCAAACACTATTGAATTTCCCATATCGACTCCTTCTGTACGTTTTAGGTAATTTGATTTCTTGTACCCCAATTATTGTAGAAATGAATGAATATCGACAAGTGTTTTTAATATTCACAGATATTTTTTATCTAGCAATCATATTTTAATTTAATTTGTGAGTCTGTATGATTTGATCAAACAATCATGAAGTACCTTATAAAACGTGAAGGCACCAAATTAGGGCATCCAGCAAAATGGTACTAAGACCACCTGTAATCGTTTAGTTGTGGGCGTTTTTAAGCCGAAACACGCTCATCATCGGGCCCTGTGGGCGTTTTTAAGCCGAAACACGCTCATCATCGGGCCCTGTATTCCACGCCAAATTTTGACCAATGGGAACGTTGCAACGGTAACAAACGGCTAGTTCCTTTATTTTTTATTTTTTTTATTCAACCTTTTTTTATATAAATACTCTCATTCCTCATCCATTTTATACAAACCACAACCAAAATTTTATACAACCTTCAACCATTTAAAAAAATGGATTCCCCCACTTCCTCGTCGTCCATTGCAAATTTTTACTACAAAAATTTCTTAGCGGATGAGGGTGACTCGACCGATGAGGAGGTCGAGCAAGCGGCGGTTACGAGTGCGTGCGAACCAGCGGCTCGTTATTCTAAACATTGTAGCGAGCCTCAACGTGAGAGTTTACCAAGAGAATACGTATGATTATTTTAAACAAAAAGCTGATGCGAAAAAGGTACTTGGATTCACCGGTATTCAAAAGTGTACTTCAGCTCTACGGATCCTTCGGTACGGAAACGCGATTGACATCAACGTCGAATATTTAAAAATGGCCGAGAAAACAACGCGAGATACCTTGGAGCATTTTTGTAAAGGTACATTACTATTTTATTATTTATTTACATGCATTCATATTTTTTTTATTATTTACATGCATTCATATTTTTTTAACTTAGGTTAACGTTATATTTTTTAAAAGGTGTTATAAAGTTTATGGTCCCCGTTATCTGAGAAGGCCCACTTGGTCCGACCTTCAAAATTTTTACGAGGTCCATGCTGAGCTCCATGGTTTACCGAGCATGATTGGAAGCTTGGATTGTCGACATTGGCAGTGGTATAATTGTCGACCGCATGACGAGGTCAACACACACGAGGTGATCAGGACGGACCAACTGTTATTCTTCAAGCGGTTGCCTCACAGGACCTTTGGGTATGGTCGGCTTACTTTGGTGTTGCAGGAAAAGCATAATATGCCAGAACTATGTATCGGAAGACATTCAGGAGTATCCACAAGCAACAATGGAAGAAAGAGTGAATAATGCACATGAATTGCGGTCTGAAGAGGCAATTATGAGTTAGCGCTTGATTTGGTCGAACACGCGTGGTCGGTTCGTTATATTCCAAATGAGGGTGAGCAAGAGTCAGATGACGAAGAATACGAAGATGATGGGAATGGCGAAAGCGAAGACGAGAATTAAAAAAATATTATTAGTTTTAGAAATATTATGTGTATTTGTTTTATTATTTATGTAATTAATAGAATATAATTTGTTTTAAAAAATAATAAAAAATAGGAAAGTGTGGAAGTGACACGTAGCGGACAACACCAAAGGGTGGGGCATTTTCCCTCTACGCCCATTTCTTTACAATGCCTCTTTGCTGACAAGGATGCCACGTGACGGACAACGCCAAAGGGTGGGGCATTATTCACCCTAACGACTACTCATTGTCTAAGGTGTTTAATAATGAAATAGTATCCATTTTAAGTGATGAAGGTTCAATTTCTTTTAATGGCAAACTATATATATTTAGGTTGCCGTTTGAAAAAAAAAAAAAAAAAAAAAAAAAAAAACTAAGAGCTGTTCGGACACCCCAACTAGTCTTTGAGACTATTAACCGTGTACCAAGATCTAAACATTAAATTGGATTGTTATAAGGCTCACATGAAAGGGTCTAACACACATCCACACTACTTATTGCACGAAAATATAGAAAATCAATCTTTAGAGCTAAAATGCACTCAAAGTAGTCTCAAACAACTAGTGGCCAAGCTTAACCAAAAGTTCTACAGGGGCGGAAACTAATGGGACCAAATTTTTTTCCTATCGTTATGTTTTGGGTTATATGTTCGAGTCGGATATTCGATTCGGGTTGGGTCAAACAATAATAACTCCAAATAAAACTACATAATCTTCATTCATTCAAATAACGTGTTCTTGCACATAAAAAAAGCTGAAGATTGTTTAACAAAAATAAAGACCAAAGTGTTTATAATGATGCGAGATAAATGGTAAATACCTGGACGAAGAACTAGTTTCCTTTTTATAAAAACTAGTTTTACACTTTATTTAAACTCATATGCACTTTAAAAACAATTATAAAAATATACTAATAGCCCTGTTTTCACGCTTTTTTAACTCAATACGAAAATAAGAATATTTGGATAATAAACTTGGTAGGGGCAAAGCATGTACTATTAGGTCTTGAGTTCGATTCTCATAAGGAGGTTTTCCTAGATTTATTAGGTTTCCTCTTGAATTGGTGTATATGCATTATTGCCTAGTAGAGATGGATATGGTCGGGGGTTTGGTTGGTGGCACGATGATACTTCAGTGACCTGTCAGTGATCCAAATTTGCCGTTTAGAAAAAAGTAACAAATTAACAAATGAAGTAATGGAAATAGGGAATGAATTTGATAGGACTGAGCAATGACAAAACGTTGTTTTATAAGTTCATCATTTGAATGATTAAGATGTTTAGTTCTTAAAAATCTATGGTTAAGTGACGAAGAGATGAATTGATGTGAAAGATTACGTTTTCATATACTTTAACAATGTGATTTGATGAGATTATTGTGTGACTTGATGAGATTATTGTGAAATTCGTAATTAATATGTTTGCCACATGTTAGTTTTAGAATGAAAGAAAAACATAGTTATAGTTAGGCTGGAGGGTGTGGGGGCGTCACCCTCGCCAGCTGGACACCTATAGCGCCCCCCCCCCCCTCCGCCATCGACCACACCTCCGGCGCTATGCCGGGGCGCCATTGAAGCTCCGCCACCGTGGTAACGAGCTGAAATCGCGTTGAACGAGGACAAATGGTCAAACATGACCGTTGTGAAACGGTCGAATATTAAAAATAAAAAATTCTTAATTTTATTATATATATAACCTATTATAAACTAAAAACCTCACCAATCACAACCAAAACACACACCAATCACAACTTAAAAATGTCTTCTTCGAGCTCGTCATCCGACGGTGTTCTTGATGATATGGTTATCGCCATGGCGCAGGAGGCGATTAATTATTTGCAAGAAGAAGTCGAATCCTCTGCATCGCGTACCAGACAACCGCCTATTGAACGGGATCGGTTAGCTGCTCATGAACATCTAGTGCAAGATTATTTTTGTGAAACTCCCGTGTACGATGATGTTCAGTTTAAGCGTAGGTTTCGTATGAGCCGACGACTATTCGTTAAAATTTCCAATGATCTTGCGGGCGAATCCCCTTTTTTCACGCAAAGGGTAAGTGCAAGTGGCAATGTTGGTTTCTCTGGACTACAAAAGTGTACGACAGCAATTAGGCAACTAGCCTACGGCACATCGAGTGATGCGTGGGATGAGTATTTAAGGATGTCGTCAAGAATGTGTCGTGAGTCTCTTGAAAATTTTTGTGAAGGTAACTTTTATTAACACTAGTATTTATTATTTTTTTACGTCGTTATTATTTTTTAATTAGCAATAATTTATTAGGTGTAATCTCTCTGTACGGGAGACGATATTTGAGGATGTCAACCGCAGCCGACGTTCCAATTCTATACGAGGCCCATCAGCGCTTACATGGGTTTCCTGGAATGTTGGGAAGTCTTGATTGCATGCACTGGGAATGGGCGGCATGCCCAACCGCTTGGAAATGGCAACATCATCGTGGTGACCACGATGGTCCTACCGTAATATTACAAGCAGTCGCTTCTCAAGATTTATGGATTTGGCATGCGTACTTTGGCATGGCTGGTACGAACAATGACATTGCAGTTTTAATGACCTCGAATCTATTCGACGATGTCATAGACGCTGTTGCACCAGATACTTCATTCTATGCAAACGACGTGCAGTATAAGTATGGCTACTATCTCACAGACGGTATTTATCCCGAGTGGGCGACGTTGGTAAAAAGTCTTTCGTGTCCAGATGACGAAAAAAGATTGTATTTCAAGAAAAAACAAGAGTCAGCAAAAAAAGATATCGAGCGGACTTTCGGTGTGTTAAAGAAAAGATGGTCTATCATCACACAGCCTTCGAGGATACTTGAAAAAAGTAATATGAGAAACGTTATGTATACGTGTATCATTTTGCATAACATGATATTGGAGGACTCTGGTAGAGCATTTTGTGGAGAAAGCTATGATGAAAGTATCCAACCGACGAACCTAATACTAACATACGCTGAGAAAGAAGATATCCGAGCAAAGATACGGGGCTAGGCACACACACCAAAACCTTCGAGCCGATCTGACAGAGCACCTATGGTTTTATCGTGAACAAGGAGGACTCGACACAGACGGCGAGTAGTGGTTTTATTTTTTAAATGAAGTTATGTAGTGTTTTTTTTAATGAAATTATGTAGTGTTTTTATTTTTTAAATGAAATTATATAGTGTTTTTTTATTTTTTTTAATGAAATTATGTTTTGTTTTTATTTTCTAGTTAAAAAATAAATATTTAAATAAAAAAATAATTAGGTAATTGTTTTGGTCAAAAATTACCGAAGCAATTAAGTGATCAAATTAGTTAAGTGGGGTAGTGTGCTAGAAATGTGCGTTGAAAATATGCTAGTTAAGTTATTTGCAAAAAACAGTTTCAGGATACGGCTCAGGATACAGAGCTGTATCTGTGATCAAACAATGAGCAAAAGAGTAAAAGGTAACACGAGATGTACAAGGAAAGCCCTTGATCAATCTAGATCGCCGGCAGAAAACATCGGGAGCTGACAATCGCAGCTGCCTTGTTCTTCTATTACTTCAAATATCAGGATACAGTGCAGGATATGATGCGGATCAACTAGGTGTTACAATGTAATTCGAATACAAGTGTTTGTGTGTAGTGATTGCTAGTAGCTAGAGAGTAAAGTGTGCGAAAGAGAGTGAGTGACTTAATCTGATCCGATTAATCTATTTATAGTTAAACGAAATCAACTAACTATCCTATTAAACCGGGATACTTCGAATATTCCTCAAGTGAACGTTGTAGTCCACTTCTTTCGGGTTCAACGTCTCTCATGTAACTGGTTTGCCCGAGTCTTAAGGAGAAGAGGTCCACTTGACCGTTAGGGACCCGCACCTTCTAATCTGCACGTGGTTAAATCAATTAATACCAGGATATCATACCAGGATTGTAACACCCGTCTTGATTTTTTTTAATGTAAATACGTGATTTATATAAAATCTGAACCATTTAAAACATGAGTTCCAAAAGTAAAGTTTTAAAGTAACAAACATTAGTCAACTACCGACTAATTCAAACATTTAAAGTTTTTTAACAAACTGATTACATCATAACATTGTCTAAACAGAATTAATTGATGCGGAAGCTTCAAAAGTTTGTGTTCGGTTCTTCAAAAGCTTGCTTGACCACCATCCGTAATCCTTGAATACCTAGAAACTGAAATGTTTACATTAAACATTAGTATTAGAGTACTTAGAAATATTACATAATCGAAACTACGCTTTAAACGGATTCGATTTAACGAAGATATGCAAAATTCAACATAAATGTCAAGGCTCTACCGTAACTTACGGTAGTCACCGTAAGTTACGGTAGCTCCTGGGAAACTTTGGTTCCACCGTAACACAGGAGTGAACCACCGTAAGCTTTTGGTCCCTACCGTAAATTACGGTGGATACCGTAATTTACGGTAGTCACTGCAATGCTATGTTTTGATTGTTTTGGTTATTTTGCCCAAACCCAATTCTAGGATTTCTCATTCTAACAGCCAACACTCTGATTTCTAGTATTCTAATAAGTCTTTTATGAACGATATCAAAGACTGAGTAATCATACTACAATGCATTAACCACGCATCATTTGATTATTCGACCCGTTTGGCTCATCTATGGAATCCTCCATTATGATGACTACCAACGCGATCTAACCAATTCTTTACTTATTATTCAAAATAGCGAACATTATCGCTTTATTTCAACTCGACTTCTATCCTACAATTCAACTACACATATGCTAGTTATCAAATTATCAAATGTAACTAGTTAAGTTACATACCTTCAAAGTAAGCCTTTCAAACGCGATTCGCCACCCGCTTGTCCACTTGACGCTCCTGCATCCTTTCCTATAGAGTTCATTTATAACATGTTTAGAACTCCCTTTAAACCATATATCGTGTAGTAAACCGAAACATCAAAATTATGTGTTTCAACTTTGAATTTCAGTTTTAAGCCTTCTTTGAGGCATTTTCACAAACACTTTAAGGGCAGATTTTTACATGATTATATAGCAAGTCCCTAGCTTATCATTTAGCCCAAATTTCACATCAATCAACCCATTTTACATAATTGTTAGCTTCTAAAATTCTGAAGTCACTTCAAAACTGTCAAATTACACTAGAACAACACCCAATTTCCTAGTGTTTATCAAATTATACATAACCCACTAATCACCTACAATGGTGTTAATAGATTTCACTAAAAATTCACATGATTTCAACTTGTATTTGTCTAGGGTTTGTCCCTAGACACTATATTGTTCCTAATCCATCATAAAACAAACATGCTACCATAAATTTCAGATTTCCCAATTTCATGAGAATTTCAAACAGAGAATTAACACCAAATTTTACATACCTTGTAACCCCCTTGTGATGAGGATCACTAATCTATGTTCGGACTTTGATTTGGGACAGAAATTAGCCTTCAATTTGGTTGTTTTGTGGAGGTTAGGGTTTTTGGAGAGCTTTGGTCGCTCCCCCTGCTTGCCTGGTTCGACCTCAGCACACCAAGTGTGTTTGAGTTGTTTAATTTTTTTGTTTTATCATTATTAGTTTCAAATTAAACACTTTTGACCCCTCCACTTTCATTCTTTATTTGTTTTAACTACTAACTACTCATAAGTGACCAACTAACTTGGTTAGTGTCATTCCTAGTTAGTTTATTTTACTAGTTTATTTGCAACCTAATTACAAATTTATGAACTCGCATTTTTGGGATGTTACAAGTCCACCCCCCTTAAAATGGGTTTCGTCCCCGAAACCAAAGTACGTACCAAATAAAGTAGGGTAGAGACGTCGCATCTCCTCTTCGGACTCCCACGTAGTGTCCGAGCCCTTCCTATGCTCCCACTTGATCTTGACTTGATCGATTTGTTTATTTCGCAAGTGCTTAATCTTTCGATCTAAAACTTCTATGGGCCTTACAATATAATTCAAGCGATCATCCACTTCGATATCATCGTAGTGAATATAAGTTGTCTCATCCGCTAAACACTTCCGAAGACGTGACACATGAAATGTGCTATGAATTCCGCTTAGTTCCTCCGGTAGTTCAAGGCGGTAAGCTACCCTTCCTACCCGTTCTATAATCGCAAACGGCCCGATAAACCTCGGACTTAATTTTCCTCTTTTTCTAAACCTGATAACCCCCTTCCATGGGGATACTTTGAGCATGACTTTGTCACCAACCTGGAATTCGATTGGCCTCTTCCTTTTGTCAGCATACGCCTTTTGTCTATCTTGAGCCACTTTCAAGTGTGCCCGAACCACATCAATCTTTTCATTAGTGGCTCGTACTATATCTTGGTGGGCGAGTTCACGTGGGCCCACTTCACCCCAACATACCGGGGTTCGGCATTTCCTACCATAAAGCATTTCGTATGGTGCCATCCTAATACTGGCATGGTAGCTGTTATTATATGAAAACTCGACCAATGGTAGGTAGACGTCCCAACTGCCTCCAAAGTCGATTATACATGCCCGTAGCATGTCTTCCAACGTTTGTATCGTTCTTTCACTCTGTCCATCCGTTTGAGGATGGTACGCAGTACTGATGAACAATTTGGTTCCCATTTGCTCTTGGAAATCTCGCCAGAAATTTGAAGTGAACCGGGTATCCCTATCAGACACGATGGATACCGGTACTCCATGACGTGCTATTATCTCATTAGTGTAAACTTCTGACATCTTTTCTGACGTATAAGTCTCACGAATCGGAATGAAGTGAGCACTTTTCGTCAATCTATCCACCACTACCCATATGGCGTCGAATCCCCGAATCGTTTTAGGTAGTTTGGTCAATAGGTCCATAGTGATATGTTCCCATTTCCAAACCGGGATTTCCAAAGGTTGCAATTTCCCATAAGGTTTCTGGTGTTCCACCTTGACTTATAAGCAAGTCAAGCACTTTTCCACATATTTTACCACATCCCTCTTCATTCCGGGCCACCAATAGTTTTGTTTTAAGTCGTTATACATTTTGGTCGCTCCCGGATGGATGGAATAACGGGACTTGTGAGCTTCATCAAGTAGAAGCTTTTTAACTCCACATGTGTTAGGAACCCAAATTCTATTGAAACGTGTTTTCAAACCGAGGTTGCTTACTTCGAGATCCTTAACTTGGCAAACAATCCTTTCCTTTCTCCAGTTTTCCGTTTTTACTGCTTCATTTTGTGCCTCTCGAATTCGTTCAAGTAAGCCCGAGGTCACAATGAGCTGCAATGATCGTACTCGTATCGGGACATAATCTGCCTTTCTGCTTAGGGCATCCACCACCACGTTTGCCCTTCCGGGATGATAATGTATTTCACAGTCGAAATCTTTCACCGTTTCTAACCATCGCCTTTGTCGCATATTTAACTCCTTCTGATCGAAAAAGTATTTTAAGCTCTTGTGATCGGTGAATATGGTGCACTTTACCCCATATAAATAGTGCCTCCATATTTTTAATGCAAATACCACCGCAGCCAACTAGAGATCGTGCGTGGGATATTTCTTCTCGTGTATCTTCAATTGCCTCGAAGCATAAGCTATAACTTTGCCCCGTTGCATCAAAACGCATCCGAGCCCCGATAGTGAGGCATCCGAATAAACCACCAAGTCTTCGGTCCCGTCAGGCAATGTTAGTACCGGAGCTTGAGTTAACTTCTCTTTTAGCGTTTGAAACGCTCTTTCTTGATCAACACCCCAAATGAACTTTTCTTCCTTCCGGGTTAGTTTTGTTAGTGGTGACGCAATCTTGGAGAAATCTTGAATGAATCTCCTATAGTATCCCGCAAGCCCCAAAAAGCTTCTAATTTCCGAAGGGTTCTTCGGGGGATTCCATTTTGACACGGCCTCGATCTTTGACGGGTCTACCAATACTCCATCGGCACTTATGATGTGACCGAGAAATTGCACCTCTCGTAACCAAAAGGCACACTTAGAGAATTTCGCATACAACCTTTCTCGTCTAAGTGTTTCTAATACCTCTTGTAAGTGATGTGCATGCTCAGCTTCACTTTTCGAGTATACCAAAATATCATCGATAAACACGATGACTGACTTATCCAGCATTGGCTTGCAAACCCGGTTCATGAGGTCCATGAAAGCCGCGGGTGCATTTGTCAGCCCAAATGACATCACGAGGAATTCGTAATGTCCGTATCGCGTGCGGAAAGCCGTCTTCGGCACATCTTCCTCCTTGACCTTTAATTGGTGATACCCCGATCTAAGGTCAATTTTCGAAAACCAGTTCGCACCTTGTAGTTGGTCGAATAAATCATCTATCCTCGGAAGTGGATATCGGTTCTTTACCGTGAGTTTGTTTAGCTCCCGATAATCGATACACATGCGCATACTTCCGTCTTTCTTTTTCACGAACAGTACCGGTGCGCCCCAAGGAGACACACTCGGCCTTATGAATCCTTTGTCAAGCAGGTCTTGAAACTGGGACATCAACTCTTGTAATTCCGATGGTGCGAGTCGGTACGGTGCTTTAGCTACGGGTTTTGCGCCCGGGATCAATTCGATTCCGAACTCTACCTCCCGCTCAGGCGGCATTCCCGGTAAATCATCCGGAAAAACATCTTCAAAGTCACGTACTACTGGCATGTCTATAATCTTCGGTAATTCTTTCTCGGGCTCGTTCGCATATATCATAAATGCCTTGCATCCTTGCTTCATAAGCTTGTGAGCTTTCAAAATCGAGCATATTATGGGGTTGCCTCCTTTTTCGCCATAAATAGTGACGTGTTTCCCGCTCGGAGATATTAGCTTTATCTCCTTGCGAAAACACACGACCTTCGAGTGGTGCTGAGATAGCCAATCCATCCCAACGAATACTTGAAATTCTCCCATTGACATTGGGATTAGATCTATCAGGTATTCTTCATCATCAATGCTTAATTTGCAGCCTCGACAAATATCACAAACTATAAAACTTTTGTTGTCCCCTATTTCAACTTCTAAGGGCATAGATAATTTTGTCAATACAAATGAAGGATGTCGAATAAATCCATGCGAAATGAAGGATTTATTCGCACCCGTATCAAACAATACACGTGCTGGAATTGAGTTAATTATGAATATACCTGAGACCACATCGGGTTCTGTCTTTGCTTCAGCCGCGGTAAGTTGGAAGGACCTAGCCTTCGCTTTGGGAGCTTCTGCTGGAGATTCTTTAACGTCTCTCTTTCCGACTAAGTCCGGGCATTCAGACTTTTTGTGGCCGGGTTGATAACATTTATAGCAAACTGAGACTTTACCCGGGCATAGCGATGCCGTGTGTCCCGTCTTACTACATATGGGGCATGGTTTGTCTTTGAACCGACATTCTCCCTTGTGCCCTTTTCCACACACTTTACAACTTGGCGACCCACCTTTAGCATCAACCTTCTTTCCCGATTCTCCAGTTCGAGCTTTCTTTGTAGGGCTTGGATTCACATCCTGTGCCCTTCGTTCACCTCTTTCAACTTGTTTCTTCAGTTCGATTTCCCGTTCCCGAGCAACGTTTATGATCTCGGTAAGGGTCTCGTATTTTGAAGGAGTCATGAACTCCCTATACTCGGCGCTCAACATGTTATAGTAGTAGTATATCTTTTGTTCTTCATTCGTCACAAAACTTCATCTTATCCATAAACATTCCCGTGATCTTGTCTATGGACTCACCTTTGTGCCTAAGTTGCATGAACTCTTCCTTGATTTTATTGATGACCGCCTTGGGACTATGATGTTTAAGAAACGGCGTCTTAAACTCCTCCCATGTCATGGCCTTAGCCACTTCGCTTCCAATCTCTTTCTTTTTGTTATCCCACCAGTCTTTCGCTTGACCCCTTAATTGACCCGTACCAAAAGCTACGTAGTCATCTTCATCACAATGGGCCCTCTCAAATACCCCTTCGATATCGCTTAGCCATCGCTGACATATAATTGGGTCAACTTCCCCATTATAGACTGGCGGTTTGAACGCCATGAACTCCTTATATGTACAAGGTTTTTGTCCTCCGGACTTTTCCTTTGCTAAGTTGGCATTATCCTCCAATTTCTTGATTCTTTCCTCAACCACTGATAGTACCGTGTTCTGGATCTTATTGATGAAACCAGACAAACTATTTTCGATTGCCTTTCCAACCTCTTCGGCAATCACTTCTCTTGCTTGCTCGGTGACTCTCGACACCGCATCATTGTTACCTTTATCCACCATCATGAAACTGAAATGTTTACATTAAACATTAAACATTTCACTTATAACATGGCTTTATTTGCTTTGGTTTAGCCAAGTCCGTAACTTGCTTTAACCGTTCGCCTTTAGTGCACTTTCCGGGTTTGAGTGCGTTAACACGCTCTTCCCATGCACATTGATTTACATCTTGTTTCTCACATAAGATAGGATCTATTAAAATAATAACTAATTCTTACTGGACGATTGATCAAGCTTGAACTAAAAACACTTTGTTGACAACCTTAAGCTCTGATTACCAACTTGTAACACCCGTCTTGATTTTTTTTAATGTAAATACGTGATTTATATAAAATCTGAACCATTTAAAACATGAGTTCCAAAAGTAAAGTTTTAAAGTAACAAACATTAGTCAACTACCGACTAATTCAAACATTTAAAGTTTTTTAACAAACTGATTACATCATAACATTGTCTAAACAGAATTAATTGATGCGGAAGCTTCAAAAGTTTGTGTTCGGTTCTTCAAAAGCTTGCTTGACCACCATCCGTAATCCTTGAATACCTAGAAACTGAAATGTTTACATTAAACATTAGTATTAGAGTACTTAGAAATATTACATAATCTAAACTACGCTTTAAACGGATTCGATTTAACGAAGATATGCAAAATTCAACATAAATGTCAAGGCTCTACCGTAACTTACGGTAGTCACCGTAAGTTACGGTAGCTCCTGGGAAACTTTGGTTCCACCGTAACACAGGAGTGAACCACCGTAAGCTTTTGGTCCCTACCGTAAATTACGGTGGATACCGTAATTTACGGTAGTCACTGCAATGCTATGTTTTGATTGTTTTGGTTATTTTGCCCAAACCCAATTCTAGGATTTCTCATTCTAACAGCCAACACTCTGATTTCTAGTATTCTAATAAGTCTTTTATGAACGATATCAAAGACCGAGTAATCATACTACAATGCATTAACCACGCATCATTTGATTATTCGACCCTTTTGGCTCATCTATGGAATCCTCCATTATGATGACTACCAACGCGATCTAACCAATTCTTTACTTATTATTCAAAATAGCGAACATTATCGCTTTATTTCAACTCGACTTCTATCCTACAATTCAACTACACATATGCTAGTTATCAAATTATCAAATGTAACTAGTTAAGTTACATACCTTCAAAGTAAGCCTTTCAAACGCGATTCGCCACCCGCTTGTCCACTTGACGCTCCTGCATCCTTTCCTATAGAGTTCATTTATAACATGTTTAGAACTCCCTTTAAACCATATATCGTGTAGTAAACCGAAACATCAAAATTATGTGTTTCAACTTTAAATTTCAGTTTTAAGCCTTCTTTGAGGCATTTTCACAAACACTTTAAGGGCAGATTTTTACATGATTATATAGCAAGTCCCTAGCTTATCATTTAGCCCAAATTTCACATCAATCAACCCATTTTACATAATTGTTAGCTTCTAAAATTCTGAAGTCACTTCAAAACTGTCAAATTACACTAGAACAACACCCAATTTCCTAGTGTTTATCAAATTATACATAACCCACTAATCACCTACAATGGTGTTCATAGATTTCACTAAAAATTCACATGATTTCAACTTGTATTTGTCTAGGGTTTGTCCCTAGACACTATATTGTTCCTAATCCATCATAAAACAAACATGCAACCATAAATTTCAGATTTCCCAATTTCATGAGAATTTCAAACAGAGAATTAACACCAAATTTTACATACCTTGTAACCCCCTTGTGATGAGGATCACTAATCTATGTTCGGACTTTGATTTGGGACAGAAATTAGCCTTCAATTTGGTTGTTTTGTGGAGGTTAGGGTTTTTGGAGAGCTTTGGTCGCTCCCCCTGCTTGCCTGGTTCGACCTCAGCACACCAAGTGTGTTTGAGTTGTTTAATTTTTTTGTTTTATCATTATTAGTTTCAAATTAAACACTTTTGACCCCTCCACTTTCATTCTTTATTTGTTTTAACTACTAACTACTCATAAGTGACCAACTAACTTGGTTAGTGTCATTCCTAGTTAGTTTATTTTACTAGTTTATTTGCAACCTAATTACAAATTTATGAACTCGCATTTTTGGGATGTTACAAGGATGTTACCAATATCCTGATCCGTTATCCTGATCACAAATAAACAATCAAAAGCAGAATATTAGTCAGGATATATGCTTCAGAAAATGGCCCATAACAATTGTCCCCAAAATATATCTGTCGGTATACAAATCCAACGGATATATTTTAAAACTTTATCTCGCAAACCGAGGCAATTAAAACGAGGCGACGTTTAGGGTAGCTTTAAGCAACTTCCAACGCGGTTTTTACTCGATGGATATACGTGCCAAGGCCGGAGCCCACTTTTTTAAATTCCATGGTTGTGGTCTGTTTAAACAATTTACTTTTCCTGTCGTTGAACAATTTACATTTCCTGCGCTAGAACAATATGATGACCAAAGGTGGATGGGTCCTGGGTTTCAGGATGAAGCCCTTGGTCATCAGTTAGTATAAGTTGTCTTGAACGATGCAACGGTTGGAGGCAGATGGCTCTTGTTTTGAGATGAAACCTTCAACCGCTGCGTAAATATGGTAAAAACTAATCGTGCTTTTGGCGGATGGGCCTCGGCTTGAGGTGAAACCAAAAGCACAACTTTTGACATGTTAATAATATAACCACCTTTTGACTTACTTGTTGTTGCCTTTTAATTTTTTTGTCATGCATTACTCAGTTTAAATTTTAGCTTTGCAAAATTTGTGCAATTATTTCTTGAAAATATCCTGATCAATATACTCAGTGGTATCCTATGAAGACTTTCGTCAAATAGGACTTCTCAAAATCCAAAGTCTCTAAAGAATAAAAGATAGTTTATTTGACCAGAGTACTTATTTTCAACCCCAGTATTATTTCCCAAATATCCGAATCAAATATCCTGAAACACATTTCGAGAACATATCCTAAAGATATATCCTTGTCAGGATATTTGAGCCTTATACACAGTTTCAAAAGTTTAAACAACTTATGTAAGGTTCACAAAGGAAAGATCATACCAGGTGTTTTGGTCAAAAATTACCTAAGCAATTTAGTGATCAAATTAGTTAAGTGAGGTAGTGTGCTAAAATTTATATGTGAAAAATGTGTTAACCAAATTAGTTGTGAAAACAGTTTCAGGATACGGGTAAGGATATAAAGCTGTATCTATGATCAAACAATGAGCGAAAATGTAAAGGTTGACACGTGATGTACGAGGAAAGCCCTTGATCAATCTAGATCGTCGGCATAAAACCTCGGGAGCTGACAATCGCAGCTGCCTTGTTCTTCTATTGCTTCAAATATCAGGATACAGTGCAGGATGTGGTGCGGATCGACTATGTGTTACAATGTAATTCGAATACAAGTGTTGTATGTAGTGTTTGCGATGAGCTAGAGTGAAAGTGTTTGAAAATGTGTAAGTTGAGTGCCTTAATCTGATCCGCCCCCATCTATTTATAGTAAAACAAATGTAACTAACTATCCTACATAACCGGGATCCAACGAATATTCCTTAGTTGAACGTTGGAGACCTGGTCTTTCGGGCTCAACGTCTCTCCTTTAACAAATACGCCCGAGTCTTGAGGAGATGGAGTCCACTTGACCGTTGGCAAGTCCCAGTCTTTAACCTGCACGTGATTAATTCGATATACCTCAGGATATCACCCAGGATGTTAGCAATGTCCTCGTCCAGTATCCTGATCATAGATAAACAATAAAAAGCAGGATATAGTTCAAGATATGTATGCTTAGAAAATGAGCCATAACAATTGTCCCCAAATATATCGGTTGGTATACCAATCCAACGGATATATTTCAAAAACTTTATCTCGTCGACCGAGGCAATTAAAATGAAACGATGGTTGAAGTGACATTGTGCCATTTTCAATGCAACATTTACTCTTTACCCCCCTATATTCAGCCTATAATTAGCCGAATCATTTCTGCTTATTATCATCATTCTTCAAGCGATTTTCAGGTAATCACTTTTCTCTTCATCCTCTATCCTTCTTTCTTGAGTTTCTTTTAGTTTGCCCAACACCCTTCATGGCATCACGAACAAGATCTCGATCGGACGGACCGACCTCAACCCTCGTAAGCCAAAACCTCATCCGTGATCCAGCAAAGGAAATCTGCTGCTTCAACAACGCCGACATCGCTGCTCTTAAAGATTCCGGCGCCTTCCCCACCGGAACAGTCTTTCACCCTTTTGATCGGGAAGCCTGATCAGATGCATCATCTGACGAGTGGGTTTGTTTCTTCGCCTACCCTTTTTCTCTTGGACTCCGGTATCCATTTCCACCCTTTATCTCTCGCTTTTTTGACCTCACTGGCCTTAGCTATGCCCAGACTATGCCGATGGTCTGGCGAGTTTTGATAGTGCTGGATCAAATCAAGTCTCGTCATTTTCCTGACCTGTGTATTGAAGACCTCCCTATAGCATACCGGTTGAGATCCCATGGCGATCACCGTTTTCTTCTGTTTTCTACCTCCAAGAACCCTTTGGTTCTTAAGGCCACCAAGAACGAGGATCGATGGCGACGAAAATTCTTTTTCGTAAAAAGAGACTCTATTGATAAGGGTTTCAATCTGCCGGTTAAATGGTTAACCAAGGGTAGGATTTAGGGTTTTAGGAATATCCCCAATTATATCTTCAAACTATATCCCAGACTAATATCCTGATGTTTTTATGCAGCGAACTTCAGAGATTTAGTGCCTCCCAGTGCAGAATCCGAATCCAAGATCAAGGAAATCTACCGACTACCTGCCAGTGAAAGAACTTTCTCCCTGTCTCTCACAGATTCAAGCCAGAAATCAAGCTTAGAGATGTCTGGTAAGCACATTCTCAGCAATTATACTTATATTTTAAATCAATTATTTTCAAAAGTATGATGAGTTTAAGAATATCTTCCTTTGTGCAGTACCAGTTGTCAACCTTGAAGGTTTCCAACTTGACGAGTTGGATTGCTATTCCAGCCTTGCACCCATCAAACAAGAATCCAAGCCAAAGTCGTCTGCTACACCAAAGCCTACCTCTTCAAGGATTGTTTCTGCTTCCAAAGCCCCTTCGGCATCCAGGACCCGGGCATCTAGCTCTCGGAAGAGAAAGGAGACGGACTCTCCAGCTGTTTCTGAGACATTCTCTCTCGAGAATCATGGGTTTAACGAAGCCACCTCATTCCTCAAACAGGTAAAATTTTCCTTTCGATATCCTGCACAAGTATGTTAGTCCTTATCCTGCTTATTTTTACATCGATACCTGTGTCCTTATCGATAGGGCTTGGAACGTCTTATGCACTTGTATGAAGACGCCTGCGGGCTTAACAAGATGTTGGAGATCAAGCTGGAGAAAGCTGAAGCCACCATAGCTGATCAAGGAACCATTGCGGCTGCCAAATCCCAGCATTACGAAGACAAATACAAGGCAATGATCCAGGAACACCAAGCTACCCTCCATAAAGCCAACGAGGATGCCCAAGCCAAACTAGATGCCGCCCTTCTCCAATACCAGCAGAATATGAGTTCATATCGGGATAGCCTCAAAGCATCCGTGGTCGTCTCTCTTCTCCAAGCCAGGATAAGGATGGCTTATGAGGCCAGGGATTTGGGTTTCGAATGCCCCTCCTGGAACATAAAGACTTGGGAAGCGAAACTAAAGGATCTCGGAGGTCATCCCGTTGCTCATCCTGCAAAGCATGCTGGTGAAGAGCCTTCTAAGGCGGCAGAGGAAGTGGCCAATGCTGATGATGGTGATGCCGAGAAGAATCATGAGGCCGATGCTGGTGCAGATGCTGGGAAGGAGGCTGTTGATCAAGAAGGTGCCGCTCCTTAGGCGGCGAAGTGGGCGATGATGGATATACGTGCCAAGGCCGGAGCCCACTTTTAAATTTCGTGGTTGTGGTTGTGTAAACGATTTACTTTTCCTGTCTTCGAACAATTTATATTTCCTGCATTAGAACAATATGATGACCAAAGGTGGATGGGTCCTAGGTTTTAGGATGAAGCCCTTGGTCATCGATTAGTATAACCTGTTTTGAATGTGGTAACGGTTGTAGGTGGACAGGTCCTGTTTTGAGATAGATCCTCCAACCGTTACACAAGTATGGTAGAAACTAATTGTGCTTTTGGTGGATGGGCCTCGGTTTGAGGTGAATCCAAAAGCACAACTTTTTGACATGTTAATAATATAACTATCCCTTAACTTATTTGTTATTGCATTGCATTACTTAATGTACCTTTTAACTTTACAAAAATTTTGTATTGTTATCTTATGAAAATATCCTGATCAATATGCTCAGTGATATATAAAAAAATTTTATTAGGTAGAACTTCTAAACATTCCTTCAACTTTGTAGAAAGCTTTTTAAAGAATGAAAAACAGTCCACTTTTCCAAAACCTGTTTTGATAATACCTAAATGATCAAAGTTCCAAACCAGTATTAATTTCAAATATTTTAATCAAATATTCTGCGAAGTATTTTGAAAATATATTTTGAGAATATATCAGGATATTTAACCTTTTACCAAACATAGTATTGTCAAAAATTTAAACAACGTTTACAAAGGAAAGATCATACCAGGAATAGGGTATAAACCTATTACCAAACTTCAATCCCTTTGCAACTCTTCCAATGAAGATGTCCCCTGTCTGAGATACTTAGTGCATTAGTTCTGAACCTTATCCTTTGAGCTTTACATCATTGCCTTGGTAGGAATGTCCCCTGTGTACAATGTCTTCAAATACTTAGAAATCTTCTGGATATCAGTTTCCATTGTATTGGCAATTTTTCATGTCACAGGGGTAAAACCTAAAAAATGTCTTGGGAATAAATTCCTCGTATCCTGGGGAAAATCCCAAATTTTCATGCGCTACAGGCGGGAGTGTATAAACTCCAAGACTTAGAAAGGTGAAAACCTTTAAACCTTAGAGAGTATGAAAATACCCTTTCGTGAGAGAGGGTGATCAATCCTCATATACCTTTAGGATTCAGGATATAGCCAACAGTAACGAAATTGTCAGCCACTTTTACATGGACTGGTCCTGCCACCTTGAACTATCCCTGAATAACTTGCGCTCCAGGCGGAGTGTTTAAACCCAATTCGGAAGAAAGGTGAATACCTTTAAACCTGTGAAGGGATCAGGATCCCTTCTACGTGAGAGAGGGGGAATCTTCTGAAGTATCCTGAGTGAGCATCCTGGAGCTATATCCCGAAGCATATACTGCAAAACATCCTTAAACTAAGGTGGGTGTTAGCTTGGCTAACACCCCTCCGATGCTTAAGTTAGTATTGGGTTTCAAAGAATAAATTAAACCAAACATATTTAAAAAAGATAGAATTCATACCATCCTGAGTTAGAAATTAAATTCTAAACTCACTTGAAATAAAGCTTAAGGTGTATAGCATTCCAAGATCTCGGTAGCATATCCCCTTTCATATTCTTGAGTCTATATGCTCCTTCCCTGCTTCTGATTCAACTTCATATGGTCCTTCCCATTTTGGAGCTAGCTTGCCATCGGTAGGATTAGTGGTATTCTGAAAAGCCTTTCTTAACACCCAATCTCCAACCTTAAATCTTCTGGTCCTAATATTCTTGTTATATGCTCTGGATATTCTTTGTTGATATGATGCCATCCTTAGCCTTGCTGCATCTCTCTTTTCATCTATAGTATCCAAATCCTGACTCAAGGCTTCAGGATTCTGTTCAGGATCACTTAGGGTAGATCTTGCAGTAGGTATTGCCATTTCCGTTGGAATCATTGCTTCTGCTCCAAATACCAAGGAAAATGGGGTTTGGCCTGTTGCATTCTTTACCGTTGTCCTATCAGCCCACAAAACAAAGGGTAATTCTTCTGCCCATCTTCCTTTTTTGGTTCCAAGCCTCTTCTTTAAGTTATTGACAATTATCTTGTTTGAGGATTCTGCTTGTCCATTCGCTTGAGGATGTATTGGAGTAGATGTTATCATTTTGATTCCCCAACTCTTGCAAAAGTCAGTAGTTCTCTTGCTTATAAACTGAGAACCATTGTCACAGATTATCTCGGCTGGTACTCCGAATCTGGTCAGGATATTTCTCTTTATGAAGGATACTACTTCTTGATCTCTAACTTGAACAAATGCTTCTGCTTCAACCCACTTGGAGAAATAATCTGTCATTGCCAACATGAAAACTTTTCCTCCTGGAGCCTTTGGAAGCTTTCCCACTATATCCATACCCCACTTCATAAACGGCCAAGGGGAAACAATAGGATACAGTGGTTCAGCAGGTTGATGTAATATGTTATTATGTCTTTGACATGCGTCACATTTTCGAGAATATTCTGCGGCATCTTTTCTCATTGTTGGCCAATAATATCCTGTCCTTAATACTTTTGAGAATAACGACCTGCCCCCAGTATGGTTACCACAATCCCCTTCATGTATATCCTGAAGTACTTCTTTGGCTTCAGGATCCTCCAAGAACCTCAAATACGGTCCTGCAAGAGATTTCTTGTATAAAACATTATTTATAATAGTAAATCGTGATACCTTCATCCTAAATGCCTTAGGATTTTCATTTCCGGGGATGCGTCCTTCTTTGAGATATCTCATGATTGGAGCCGTCCAGGACTTAGGATCCTCTTCAGGATATGCTGCTCCAGGATCCTGAATACCCGCTACTTCTTTATCCTGAGGATTCGTTGCAGGATACAAGACATGTAATATTGGTATTTGGGTTCCTTCTGGTATCCTGATCGATGATCCTAGATTTGCTAAGGCATCTGCTTCAGCATTATCCCCCCTTGGTACCTGTTCAAGTGTAAAAACATCGAAATATCCTGCTAATTTTTTGAGAATATCGAGGTATTCGATTAATTTCTCACCCTTGACTGCATAGGATCCATTAAAATGGTTAGTAATTAACAAGGAGTCAACATATACTTGCAAATTCTTGATACTCATATTCTTAGCCAATTCTAATCCTGCAATTAAAGCTTCATATTCTGCCTCATTATTAGTAGCAGGAAATTCACACCTAATAGCCTGGGGTAATATGTCCCCCTGTGGCGATTTTAGTAGTATACCTAAACCTACAGCTCTTACATTGGATGCACCATCAGTATATAATGTCCAGGATCCTGAAGATTCTCCTAACTGTTGAACTTCTAGGTCTACCTCGTCCTGAATGTCACTACTGAAATCAGCCACAAAGTCAGCTAAAGCCTGAGACTTTATGGCATTTCTAGGTTCATATACTAAATCATAAGCACTTAACTTTACTGACCACTTGCCCATCCTGCCTGACGTCTCTGGTTTCCTAAGCACATTTTTGACAGGATAATTCGTTTTAACATGGATCCTATATGTCTCAAAATAATGTCTAAGCTTTGTCGATGCCATGACTAGAGCTAATATCAATTTTTCTAAATGAGAATACCTAGTTTCAGCATCTAACAAACTTTTACTAACATAATAAACAGGATATTGCTGACCTTCATGGTCTTTTATAAGAACGGCACTTACAGCATTCCCTGATACAGCGAGGTATAGGGATAGTGGTTCACCATTTTCAGGCTTCATCAATAGAGGTGCAGTTGAGAGATATCGCTTCAAATCCTGCAAGGCTGCTTCATGCTTTGCTCCCCATTCAAATTTTTTATTCTTCTTGAGGATATCATAGAATTCCTTGCATTTTTCCGAGGATCTCGAAATAAATCTATTCAAAGCTGCTACTTGGCCTGTTAACCTTTGTATGTCCTTCATATTTGAGGGTGATTTTATATCCAGTATAGCTTTGATCTGCTCTGGGCTTGCTTCTATCCCCCTTTTTATCACCACATATCCAAGAAACTTTCCTGCCCCCACTCCGAAATGACACTTAGTGTCACACCCGCTCGTAGCGGAAGCGCGAGGTGTGATCTGATCGGTTCTCATTGCATAACAATATAAGTGAACATACTAAATGAATAAAAACAAGCTCCAATACCATTGTCATAATTGTTTCAAAAGAATGCAACATAAGTTAAATGTATTGGTTACAAACCATCAAATGAACATAAGTTGTTATCGTTTTATACATCAAAATGTAACTCTTAAAATATCAAGGCTTTGACCACTATATCACCGCAAAGAGGCGGTATATAACGGGCAAACCCTTCAAATGGTGGCATGGAGTCTTGATACTTGCTTTCCTTGATTGAAATGTCTGCATGGTCCACTAATGTCCTGAAATACATGTTAAGTTTGAAAAACATCAACAAAAGTTGGCGAGTTCATGCAGTTTAGTTGTATGAGATGTATCTGTAAAATGTGAGTTGTATAAAATGTATCCGTAAAATGTGAGTTGTATAAAATGTATCCATAAAATGTGAGTTGTATAAAATGTATCTGTATGTAATGATGTAGTATGTAAAGCGTCAATGAAATCGTTGATCATTAATGTTTCGCGAGGACATTAATATGTGTGACGAAATAGGAAGCAATCCAAACCTAGACGATTTCGTGTCGACTACTATCGACTGGGACACAAACGCACTCTTCTGTATGGGTCCACGACCAAGAGTGGGGCTCGCCAAAACCCATTAGATCTAACCACTTGTACCTAGGTCCAAACTGGATTAATGGTGCTTAGATGTATAACCCTAATTCGCACATGATCTAAGGTGTTTCATTCCCTAACTTTAACATACGTTGAACATGTATTTTCCCCGATAGTTGTAAAGTTGTAAAACATTTAAATGAATAGGGGACATGAACTCACAGTATTGCGTCCGTGAATGATAAGTGTTTGTGATCTTACGCGTGGTCGTCTTGAACAATGTTGCGACCTACAAATGTTCTTATATTTGTTAGACACTTCGGTCTTTGTAAATGACTTGAGTACAAGCCTTGTGTCTTAAATATGTGTAAGACTTGTATGTCTTTATTGTTCGTTGAACTTTGTATTAGATGAATGAATTGTTAAACGGTTATATATATATTTCACCAAATATATATATATATATGTAATCTTGTATCTTGTGAGTTGTATCATCGGGTCTTGTCTTCTTTATTTCATGCCTTTGTATAAGTAAACTGTTCAATTGTAATTTTTACCAATTATATGTCATTGGGCTTAGCCCAAGAATTCATGTTATTGGGCCTAAATAGTGTTGGGCCTCAATAGTGTTGGGCTTAAATAGTGTTGGGCCTAAATAGTGTTGGGCCTAAATAGTATTGGGCCTCAATAGTGTTGGGCCTAAATAGTATTGGGCCTAAATAGTATTGGGCCTTGGCCCATATGTTTGGTATTGGGCTTAGCCCATGTATTTAAGTTAAGCCCATTAAGAAGTGTGAGCCCATTTGTATAAAATAGCCCATTAAGAAGTGTAAGCCCATTTGTATAAAATAGCCCATTTGAAAGTATAAGTCTTTCATTTTTATAAAAACATTTTTATAAAAATAACTAAGTATACTTTTTAGTAAATAAAAACATAATAGTTTTTATAAGTTTCAAAATGTCCGAATTTTGTTAATGGTAACGTAATTTTGGTGTACGCGTCGAAAGATCGCCTAAACGTCGTAGTAAGTCCTCGGATTGGCGATATGTTTATAGATTCGCTTGTCGTCCGTTTTGACCATAAGTTGTGTCCGAAAGCTCGGAATGTCCGTAAGTTGTTTTCAAGTGTGTCTATATGTATTCTTGTAAGTCTTTAGTTGTAAGTATGTCTTGTATTTATTTGTGTCATTGTTATCAAGTCTCTAACTTTTATATATAACTAATACAAATAATAACACATAGCACATACTTGATATGTTCAATAAATATGTATTTTACCAAAATATATATTTATGTCAATTTTTATGTTTAGAAAGACCAACTTTCTAATCTTGTAAAGACTTTGTAAAAAAAATGATAGTTTTTCTAACATATGATTTCTAAGAAAAGTTGTCCATAGTTCCTTTGTAATATGAACTTTGCCATGTTTATTTACATATCATTTTCTTTTCAAATCATCAACAATTTCTCATATCATTTCTAAAAAAACACATGAGATTTATAACATAACCTCATTAAGATGATCTCAAAATCATGTAGGATTTTATACATGATCATAACATATGCTAACTAGTTCAAAAACCAAGTTTAATTCTAGTTTTAACAACTTTTATAAAAAATCTCAAGTTGTATGTTACTTTTTATAATCTTGTAAAAGTATTGTTTTTAGTGAAAAACCTCAAATACTTTCACAAGATCAAATGTTATGATCATCCCTTTAAACCTTTATGTTAAAAACCCTTTAACATAAACATGTATAATTGTTAGATCATATTTTTAAAACATCCTCTAACAATTTATTTATATCATAATCATCATAACAAAATCGAATATGCATATAACAAGTCTTAGATCACAATATAAACCAACATAAATATATCATGATTATTATTTTTGCTTCTTTGTATTTTTCATGTTTATTATGTATGATTATTTAGTTATTTATTAGTTATAATAACAATCATAAACATAATATAAGTATGAAAAAAAATAGATCTTGAAGCTTACTTCTAGCACTTGGCTAGGGATGATCTTGGAGGATGATTAAGAAATACAAAGATGAAGATCTTGATGATTTAAGGCTCTTGAATGGATGAATACACTTCCTTTAACTTGCAAATGCTTTAGATCACCTTAAGCTCCATGAAACTCCATGTTGATCATCAAGATGTGATAAAATTTAAATGGGTTTTTATGGTGTTCTTGGTGGAAAAAGATGAAGATGATGAGAGCTTTTGTTTGTGTAATTAAAAGATGAAAAATGAATGGTAAAGTGCTAATTTAATTAATGTGTTAAGTATTGTAATAATTCACCATTTTACTTCCACTTGAAACTAACCATAAAATATCTAGATATTTAGCATGAAAATTAGGGTGTGGGACCCCTTTAAAAATGTGAACATGAGGGGGGAAAGGGTCTTGAATTTGTTTCATGTGTTAAGTGTTCAATTCATGGTAAAATGTAGTAAATGTTTAAGTATTTTAAGAACTTTGACATTTTATATAAAAATATCTACAAGGTTTTAAGCCTTCATATTTTAAAGTAGTGTGACACTAAGTAAAACTAGTTCACCGAAATTTTTAGTGTGTAATTCGGGTGAAAAAGTCGGTTCGGGTCCTGTACCGGGTTAAATACTGACACCGTGTTTTATTTAGATAAAAACATAACAAAAATTATTTTTGTACTTGTTTTATTATCCAAATATTTAATCCAACTTTTTGGACTAAAACTTTTATTATTTTTGACACGGTTTCGGTACCGGCTTTGCTGACTGGCAGTTTACTAAACTAGCCATGCAGCTTAATGCAATAAGATTCGATTGCGGATTTTGTGTCGTTTTTACTACCCATTATATTATTTATGTCAAATAATATTTATTTTTGGGTTTTTCAGATAATTACTGTTTCGTTCTGCGGAATGCTGTATATTTCCGCACGATTTCTGTATTTTTCTGCGGACTTGAACAATTTGGTTTTTAATTGGAATTTTGTAAATAATAAGGCACATATAAATTTTGGACAAAGCTTTTTATAAAATATTTGTGTAGACATAACTGTATGTCATGCTTTCATTGTGTCAGACTGTACCGCGACTAGTACTGACAAGTATCGTTTATTCGCGTTCCTATAGTTAGTCTAGGATATTGTTTCTAATCACAACGGATTCATTATCATAATTCACTATGATTTTTGTAATTCCTAGACTCTCAAGACTTTAATTAATTAAAATTAAGTCAAATACGCGAAAATAATAGTCGAAATAGTTGTTCAAGTTGTACGGAATTACCAGAATTTTTCCGTTTGTCACACTTAGCAGGATTCAGCTTCATGTTATACTGATCCAGGATATCAAATGCTCCCTTGATATCCTGGAGGTGATCCTCAGCCTTTTTTGATTTCACCACCATATCGTCAATATATACCTCCATGGTGTCCCCCAGCTTATCTTTGAACATCATGTTTACTAATCTCTGGTATGTTGCACCTGCATTTTTCAAACCGAAAGGCATAGCAGTATAGCAATATATACCTGTTGGTGTCATGAAAGCAGTATCCTCCTGGTCCGAAGGCTCCATTTGAATCTGCTGAAATCCTGAGGATGCGTCCATGAACGTTAACATTTCATGTCCAGCAGTAGCATCCACCATTGCATCGATATGAGGGAGAGGAAATGGGTCTTTAGGACAAGCCTTGTTCAAGTCCGTGTAGTCTACACAGACTCTCCATTTCCCATTTTTCTTCTGTACCACAATTACGTTTGCTAGCCATCTTGGAAACTTGACTTCTCTGATCATCCTGGACTTCAACAATCTTTCAACTTCCTCTTGGATAATCGCATTCCGCTCAGGAGAAAATTTTCTTCTTTTTTGCTGAACAGGCTTGAATGATTTGTCAATTCCAAGCTTGTGAGTGATAATGTCTTTGGATATGCCTGTCATATCCTCATGCTTCCATGCAAACGTTGACATCCTGCATTTCAAAAAGTTAGTTAACTGCTCTTCAATATCCTGAGGGATATTGGTTCCTACGAGCACCGAGATATCAGGATTATCCTGATCCAGGATAATTTTCTTCACATCCTGCTCCGAATCCTCCACGATATCCTGGGCCCGCATCTTTAATTGCTATGCTGTACTAGGCTTAGTTGAGGATTTCATTGAGGATGAGTAGCATTCTTTCGCTTCCTGCTGATCACTTTCAACCTTGACAACTCCCCAAGGGGTAGGGATCTTGATGCATTAGTGATATGTTGATGGCACAGCCTTCATATCGTGAATCCATGGTCTTCCTAGTATGATGTTATAGCAGGATAAGGAGTCCATCACGCAGAAGCGTTGTATCGAGTTGACCCCTTCAACATATACTGGTAACTTTATCTCCCCTACGGTATTCCTAGCTTCTCCACTGAAACCAACGAGCACAGTGGACTTCGAAGTAATGTCCATCAGAGATACATTCATCCTCTTCAATGTTTCCAGCTGAATTATATTGACAGAACTACCGTTGTCTACCAGTATCCTGCGTACAAAATGGTTAGCCACATATAATGTTATTACCAAAGCATCATGGTGAGGATCCTGAACAGTATCCCTGTCATCACTATCAAAAGTGATCACTTTATCAGTTGTGAGGGTAGTCATCCTGACTGGTCTGTCTCCCCTCTCACTCTTAGCTTCCTTTGCATGTCTCTTGGCCGTCGAATACGAAGTTCCACAAATATCGGATCCTCCTGAAATAAAGTTAATTATCTTGGCATCTGCTGGGGGTGATGCTGCTCGTTCAGGATCCTTCTCGGGATCCTGACCTTTATTCTTCTTTTTTCCCAGCAAGTCCTTCAGATACCCTTTGCTTAACAGGTAACTTATTTCTTTCCTTAAAGCAATGCAATCCTCGGTCATATGTCCGAAGTCTTCGTGGAAGGCACACCATTTGGATTTATCCTTCCAATCAGCTTTCTGCTGGTTCTTTCGAGGCCACCTAGCTTTGTCCCCTAAACCCTGCATAGCATACATTAACTCAGGTATATTAACAGAAAAGCAGTATTCAGATAAGTCAGGATATTCTTCAGGATCCTCGTCTTCAACAGCATTCACTTTCTTGTTATCATTTCTGCCATATGGCTTGGAGCGATATGGCTTATATGAGGTTTCTGATTTCCTGTTAGTTGATTCATAGGTTGAGGTAGAATTCATCCTCTCCTGCATCTTCTTGTCATCTTCCAAACAGATATATCTCAAAGCCCTGTTACGAGCTTCGTCGAGATTCCTGCAGGGATTCATTACAAGATCCTAATAAAACTGAGAATCCTTTTGTAACCCCATCTTAAAAGCTTGCACAGCTGTTGCAACATCAAGATGTGGGATATCCAAGGATTCTCGACTGAATTTGTTCACATAATCCCTCAAGGATTCCTGAGGCCCTTGAGTTATCCTGTAAAGATCACTGGTTAGTTTCTCAAAACTCCGACTACAAGAAAATTGACTGTTAAATAAATTAACCAAATAAGCAAACAAAGTAATTGAGTGAGGAGGGACGTTTAACAGCCATTTTAAGGCTGATCCTGTCAGGGTAGAACCAAATCCCTTGCATAAGCATGCTTCCTTGAGATCTGGAGGGATAGGATTGATTTCCATCCGTTCCCTATACTGGGCAATATGCTCCTCAGGATCTGTAGTCCCGTCATACAGTTTCATGTTGGGAGTCTGGAATCTTTTTGGTATTTCAGCATCACAGATAGGATATGCAAAGCGAGATATCATGTGGCTGTCTTGGGATACTTCCGGAATTGGCTGGACCACTCCAGGTACACTGGATATCATGTCCTTCAATTTTTGGAGCTCCCGGGTAAATGTTGACGTCATACCTGCATCCTGCAAAGAGCCATTGTTGTTAGTAGCAAGAATGTTATTATTTGACACATTACCGATCTGAGGATTTTGGCCATATCCTGAAGCATATCCTGAACTCCTCACAGTCGACATCCTGACCGAAGAGGGTATCTCAGGGGTATGATTCTGAGAAGGGCTTGGGACGATATTCCCCCTATTATCCTCAGTGTAAACTGCGGAACTGAAGTTCAAAGCCCTGGGCTGTATAGGAGTGACAGTTTCTTCAGCAGGTCTGCTCGAGCTAGCTTTTAAGAGTTGTATTTCTCTTAACAGCATTTGGTTAGTCTCCTGTTGCTGCCTTATTTGTTCCTGCAAACTTCCAAATAAAGTCAGAATTTCATCATTAGAGGCTAAAACGGGAGCAGATCCCTGAACGCTCCGAGTAGGGATAACATCTTGAGATTGTGAAGAAAATGGCATCCTTGGAGGAGGTGGTGGAAGCACCGAACCGGTAGTAGCAGAGGTTGCAGCAGACATAGTAGAGGAGCTCATGTTTGATCTTGAGGCCATTGTAAACAATGTGGCGAAAAGTTTTGAAAATAGAAAACCGATTAACGATTTCACAAGGATTTTTAGTAAAAGTAGCACCACTTGCCCCACGGTGGGCGCCAAATTGTTTTGGTCAAAAATTACCTAAGCAATTTAGTGATCAAATTAGTTAAGTGAGGTAGTGTGCTAAAATTTATATGTGAAAAATGTGTTAACCAAATTAGTTGTGAAAACAGTTTCAGGATACGGCTCAGGATATAAAGCTGTATCTATGATCAAACAATGAGCGAAAATGTAAAGGTTGACACGTGATGTATGAGGAAAGCCCTTGATCAATCTAGATCGCCGGCATAAAACCTCGGGAGCTGACAATCGCAGCTGCCTTGTTCTTCTATTGCTTCAAATATCAGGATACAGTGCTGGATGTGGTGCGGATCGACTATGTGTTACAATGTAATTCGAATACAAGTGTTGTGTGAAGTGTTTGCGATGAGCTAGAGTGAAAGTGTTTGAAAATGTGTAAGTTGAGTGCCTTAATCTGATCCCCCCCATCTATTTATAGTAAAACAAATGTAACTAACTATCCTACATAACCGGGATCCAACGAATATTCCTTAGTTGAACGTTGGAGACCTGGTCTTTCGGGCTCAACGTCTCTCCTTTAACAAATACGCCCGAGTCTTGAGGAGATGGAGTCCACTTGACCGTTGGCAAGTCCCAGTCTTTAACCTGCACGTGATTAATTCGATATACCTCAGGATATCACCCAGGATGTTAGCAATATCCCCGTCCAGTATCCTGATCATAGATAAACAATAAAAAGCAGGATATAGTTCAAGATATGTATGCTTAGAAAATGAGCCATAACACCAGGAATAAAGTGTAACCCTAGTATTGAACTTCAATCTTTTTGCAACTTCTTCAACTAAGACGTCCCCAGTCCGAGATACTTAGTATACTAGGTTTGAGTTTGATTCTTCGAGCCTTACACAATCGCCTTGGGAGGAATGTCCCCTGTGCATAAAGTCTTCAAACACTTAGAAAATTTTTGAATCCAAGATCTAACTGTTTGGACAGTTCTTGTGTTACTGGGGTAAAACCCAAAAACATACTGGAGATAAATCCTTAGTATCTTGGGGAAAATCCCATAGGTATCCTGGGGAAAATCTCAAATTTTCATGCGCTACAGGCGGGAGTGTATAAACTCCAAGACTTAGAAAGGTGATAACCTTTAAACCTTAGAGAGTATGAAAATACCCTTCCGTGAGAGAGGGTGATTAATCCTCATATACCTTGAGAATCCAGGATATAGCCAATAGTGAGGAAATTGTCAGCCACTTTTACATGAACTGGTCCCGCCACCTTGAACTATCCCTGGATAACTTGCGCACCAGGCGGGGTGTTTAAACCCAATTCGAGGGAAAGGTGAATACCTTTAAACCTGTGAAGGGATCAGGATCCCTTAAACGTGAGAGATGGGGCCAATCCTCTAATCTTTCGAGGTATCCTGAATGTATATCCTGGAGCTATATCCCGAAGCATATATTGCAAAACAACTGTAAGCTAAGGTGGGTGTTAGCCTGGCTAACACCCCTCTGATGCTTAAGTCAGTAATGGGTTCAAATAAATAATATTAAAACTTAATAAAAGGGATAGAATCCATACCATCCTGAGTTAGAATTTAAATTCCAAACTCACTTGAAATAGAGCTTTAGATGTATAGCATTCCAGGATCTTGGTAGCATATCCCCCTCCATATTCTTGAGTCGGTATGCTCCTTTTCCTGATTCTGATTCAATCTCATAGAGTACTTCCCATTTTTGAGCCAACTTTCCATCAGCAGGATTAGTAGTATTCTGAAAAGCCTTCCTCAATACCCAATCTCCAACCTGGAACCTTCTGGTCCTTATATTCTTGTTATATGCTTTAGATATCCTCTGTTGATATGCCGCCATCCTTAGCCTTGATGCGTCTCTTGTTTCATCAATAGTATCCAATTCCTGGCATAGGATTTCAAGATTCTGCTCAGGATCCCGGAGGTTGGATCTCGCTGTAGGTATTACCATTTCTGTCGGGATCACCGCTTCTGCTCCAAATACCAAGGAAAACGGGGTTTGGCCAGTTGCACTTTTCACCGTCGTCCTATCAGCCCACAAAACAAAGGGTAGTTCTTCTGCCCATCTTCCTTTTTTAGCCCCTAGTCTCTTTTTCAGGTTGTTGACAATTATCTTGTTTGAGGATTCTGCTTGTCCATTTGCTTGAGGATGTACCGGTGTGGATGTAATCATTTTGATTCCCCAACTCTTGCAAAAGTCAGTAGTCCTCTTACTTATAAATTGAGATCCATTGTCACAAATTATCTCAGCTGGTACTCCAAACCTAGTCAGGATATTCCTTTTTATGAAGGATACCACTTCTTGATCTCTAACTTGAACGAATGCTTCAGCTTCGACCCACTTAGAGAAATAATCGGTCATTGCCAGCATGAAGACCTTTCCTCCTGGAGCCTTTGGAAATTTTCCTACTATATCCATTCCCCACTTCATGAATGGTCAAGGGGAAGCTATAGGATAAAGTGGCTCGGCCGGCTGATGTAATATATTACTGTGCCTTTGACATGCATCACATCTTCGAGCATACTCTGCAGCATCTTTTCATATCGTCGGCCAATAATATTCTGTTCTTAATGCCTTTGAGAACAACGACCTGCCCCCAGTATGGTTACCACAATCCCCTTCGTGTATATCCTGAAGCACTTCCTTGGTTTCGGGATCCTCTAAGCACCTCAGATATGGTCCTGCAAGAGATTTCTTGTACAATACATTATTTATAATAGTGAATCGTGATACCTTCATTCTAAAGGCCTTAGGATTCTCATCCTTTGGGATGTGTCATTCCTTGAGATATCTTATGATTGGAGCCATCCAAGACTTAGGATCCTTCTCAGGATACTCATCAAGATCCTGAACACTTAGTACTTCCTTATCCTGAGGATCCGTCGCAGGATATAGGATATGTGATATTGGTATTCGGGTTCCTTCCGGTATCCTGACTGATGATCCTAGATTTGCCAAGGCATCAGCTTCAGCATTATCCTCTCTTGGTACCTGTTCAAGTGTAAAAATATCGAAATATCCTGCTAATTTTTTTGAGAATTTCGAGATACTCGATTAACTTCTCACCTTTAACTGCATATGTTCCATTAAAATGATTAGTAATTAACAAAGAATCAACATATACTTGCAAACTCCTGATATTCATACTTTTAGCCAATTCTAATCCTGCAATTAAAGCTTCATATTCTGCCTCATTATTAGTAGCAGGAAACTCACATCTAATAGCCTGGGGTAATATGTCCCCCTGTGGCGATTTTAGTAGTATACCCAAACCTACACCTCTTACATTAGATGCACCATCAGTATATAGCGTCCATGATTCTAAATTTTCTCCTAGCTGTTGTACTTCTAGGTCTACTTCAATTTGAATATCACTACTGAAATCAGCCACAAAGTCAGCTAAAGCCTGAGACTTTATAGCATTTCTAGGTTCATATACTAGATCAAAGGCACTTAATTTCACTGACCATTTAGCCATCCTACCTGACATCTCGGGTTTCCTAAGCACATTTTTAACAGGATAGTTGGTTTTAACGTGAATCCTATCTGTTTCAAAATAATGTCTAAGTTTTGTTGACGCCATAACTAGGGCTAAAATCAGTTTCTCTAAGTGGGAATACCTAGTTTCAGCATCTAATAAACTTTTACTAACATAATAAACAGGATACTGCTGACCTTCATGATCCTTTACGAGGACAACACTTACTGCATTCCCCGATACCGCAAGATACAGGGATAATGGTTCACCATCCTCAGGCTTCATCAATAGGGGTGCAGTTGAAAGATACTGCTTCAGATCCTGCAAGGCTGCTTCATGCTTTGCTCCCCATTCGAACTTCTTATTCTTCTTCAGGATATCATAAAATTCCTTGCACTTTTCCGAGGATCTTGAAATAAATCTGTTCAACGCTGCTACTCGCCCTGTTAACCGTTGAACATCCTTCATATTTGAAGGAGATTTGATATCCAAGATAGCTTTAATCTGCTCCGGGCTTGCCTCTATCCCTCTTTTAGTCACCATATATCCCAGAAACTTTTCTGCCCCCACTCCGAAATGGCACTTAGCAGGATTTAGCTTCATGTTACATACGTGCATACACTCATACATGTCTTTATTCATTCATACATACACAACTACATACGTACATACCTTTCCTACACCTTTACATACATGTATACACTCATGCATATCTTTATACATACATAGATACACATCTACATACGTACATACCTTTCCTACATCTTTACATACATGTATACACTCATACATATCTTTATACATACATACATACACATCTACATACGTACATACCTTTCCTACATCTTTACATACATGCATACACTCGTACATATCTTTACACATACCTACATACACATCTACATACGTACATACCTTTCCTACATCTTTACATACATGTATACACTCATACATATCTTTATTCATACATACATACACATCTACATACGCGTACAAGATCTTGCATACTTCTTACATACTCATGCGTTGATTACATGGGACTTAGACTTTGATTTATAGCCCATAAACATCTAAGGATCGATCAAAATCATGTTTAGGAAGCCCGCCGTAGTCCACGGATAACAAACCGAAGCCTACGATACATGAATCAACTTAAATAACAATTTTCATGTTTTTGGACTTGGGGAGGGCGTCGGCGACGACCCGTGGTTCTTCCCGTAGCCAAAAACCCCGTAGACAGGTAAATAACCCGTCAGCAAAAAAACTAACTTTCTAGAGCCCGTCGGCGACTACCTTTAACCCGTCGGCGACTACCTCTAGAAATGGCACTTTTCTGCAGTTCCGTTTCGTCGTCCGTACGCACTAAAACGCGCATAACTTTTGAACCGTTTACCCGTTTAACCTCCCGTTTCTTCCTACATCCTTGTAAATTCACATTCTATCATATGAACTTAAAATCCCACATCCGGATTAAGGAAATTCTTAACTTACACGCTATCGTCTTATTATTCATTTATGATTTATTCGACCCGTTCATGCATTCATCCACAAAACTTGTTTGTTTGACCATAACTTCTTATGAACCTAATAATGACAACATTGTATATCATACAAGATTAAGTTCTCGGATGTCTTGCATCCTCTTGACCCATTTTCGCTCAAGAGCTTATTTTGACCCGTTAAGGGTATTTGCGCATTTTAAGGTCCTTAGCTTACGAAAACCATACTTCTCGCTTTCTTGATTTTTCAAAACATTCATTTAATCAAATAGCTTGTTTGTAATCAACTTTTAAGACCATTTGCTCGTTTTACCCATCAAGGGCGTTTTTGTCAACTTTGCTCTATCCTTAACAACAAAGGACTCCCTTGCATAAATAACCAATCCTACTACTTAGCTACAATTCTTAATCACACATACCTTGCTCGGATCAAAGCTAAGATCCGTTTAATACTTCATCGGTCTCATACAATTATTTCCTACTTGACCTCGATCATCATACTTAATTAAATTGCACATAACTTTACATAAACAACTAAGAAGTGATTACGAAAATCACTTACCTCATGCATCCGTGTTCACATTCGTTCCTCGCCACTTCTTGACCCGTTAGCCTTCCGTGCTTGATTTCGTCTCGACATGATTCCTATACTTCCATGTCATCGAAATCACATTCTCATTAGCATACACAGTTGTACATGTTAACGATCATATCGATCGCATAATTCACCCTTAACTGCCATTAGTCATTTCTAACATACATAACTCATATGATTATATTCATATCCGTTTAAACTCATGTAATTCATCATATAATTACAAATAACGCATATTGACATAACATGTACCATACGACTTCCTATAATCCTGCCTTTACGACAACGTGTCAATTCATGTTTCTTATGCTTAGTTGACTTTTGAAAGTCAACTATATACCATATTTAACCATCGACTTATCATCATATACTCGTAACATCATAATCGACTATACGGACGACACTATATACATTTCATCATACACTTGATGTGAGTACTACCTTTTAAGCATAACGTACAACTATTTCATGCACAAATCTTCTAAACTCATACATAACCCATCAAAACCTACTACTAATCATCATGTATCATTCCCAAACAACATCAAACATATCATCATCACATTTCTCCTAATTCTTCTAACAAGTATTCATCATACCCACATAATACATAAATCTTTCAACAAGACTCGAACATGGGAGGTGATTCTAGTCATCATCTTCACCCTAACTAACGGGTTTTACCTCTAATCATCACATTAACGCAAACCATACATAACCCATGTTCTATACGAGGATTCTAACCCTTGTACATGATCAATTTCATATTAACTCACGGATTGGAACATAACCCACTTCACCCATGATCACCAATCTTAGATTTAAGACATACCTTATGATCCCCTCGTGTCGGTGATCATTAATCCATGCTCGGTTATGGATTTAAGCTTCATCTTGCCTTCCGATTTGAGCATAAAGAAGATTTAGGGTTTGAGGCTCCATGGGAGCCTCCTGATCTTTCTCGAACACACACGTATGTGTGTGTTTGTGTGTGTCTAGTTATTTTATAACTTAACTTTCATTTGTTCCACTTTAGCCCCTCGGGTTTACCTTTAAAACATAACTGACACTACCCTCATCATTTAATACTTTTGACCATACCCTTAACTAGGTTAAATAGCCTAGTTATTTATTTCATGACGTGTCACATAAGAACATACGACAAATATTAACATTCAGATTTTGGGGCGTTACAAAACGGGTCCTTGGGACATGCTTTGTTTAAGTCTGTGTAATCTACACAAACTCTCCATTTCCCATTTTTCTTTTGCACCACAACTACATTTGCCAGCCATTTAGGAAACTTCACTTCCCTAATCATTTTGCTCCTTAGTAGTCTTTCAACTTCCTCTTGGATGATTAAATTTCGATCCGGAGCAAACTTCCTTCTCTTTTGTTGGACAGGCTTGAACGACTTGTCAATACCGAGCTTATGTGTTATGATATCCTTGGAAATACCTGTCATATCCCCGTGCTTCCACGCGAATGTTGACATCCTGCATTTCAAAAAGTTAGTCAATTGATCTTCAATATCCTGAGGGATATTGGTTCCCACGAGCACCGAGATATCTGGATTATTCTGATCCAGGATGACTTTCTTTACATCCTACTCTGAAGCCTCCATGATATCCTGGCCTCGCATCTTTAATTACTATGCTGCACTAGGCTTTGTTGAGGATTTCATCGAAGAAGAATAACACTCCTTTGCTTCCTGTTGATCACTTTCCACCTTGACAACTCTCCAAGGAGTAGGGATCTTGCTGCATTGATGGTAGGTTGACGGAACAACTTTCATATCATGGATCCAAGGCCTACCTAGTATAATATTATAGCAGGATAAAGAGTCCATGACACAAAATCGCTGCATTGAGTAGACCCCTTGAATATACACAGGAAACTTTATCTCCCCTACGGTATTCCTAGCTTCTCCACTGAAACCAACGAGCACAGTGGACTTTGAAGTAATGTCCATCGGAGATACATTCATCCTCTTCATTGTTTCCAGCTGAATTATGTTGAATGAGCTGCCATTATCCACTAATATCCTGCGTACAAAATGGTTAGCAACATATAACGTTATCACTAAGGCATCATGATGGGGATCCTGGACAGTATCCCTGTCATCATTATCGAACGTGATGACTTTGTCAGTTGTGAGGGTTGACATCCTTGTCGGCTTATCTCCCCTCTCTGCTTTAGCTTCCTTCACGTGTCTTTTTGCCACAGAATACGATGTGTCACATATGTTGGATCCTCCTGAAATAAAGTTAATTATTTTTGCATCCGCAGGAGGTGATGCTGCCCGTTCAGGATCCTTCTCAGGATCCTAACCTTTATTCTTCTTTCTTCCCAAGAGGTCCTTCAGATATCCCTTACTCAAGAGATAGCTTATTTCTTTTCTTAAAGCGATGCAATCCTCAGTAACATGCCCGAAGTCCTCATGGAAAGCACACCATTTGGACTTGTCCTTCCAATCAGCCTTTTGTTGATTCTTTCTGGGCCATCTTGCTTTGTCTCCTAAACCCTGCATAGCATACATGAGTTCTGGTATGTTATCAGAAAAACAATATTCAGACAACTCAGGATACTCCTCAGGATCCTCGTCTTCAACAACATTCACTTTTTTGCTATCATTTATACCATATGGTTTTGAGCGATATAGTTTATACGAGGATTCTGATTTCCTGTTGGTTGACTCATAGGTTGTGGAAAAATTCATTCTCTCTTGCATCTTTTTATCATCCTCCAGCCGGATGTATCTTAAAGCCCTGTTACGAGCTTCGTCGAGATTCCTGCAGGGATTCATTACAAGATCCTGATAAAATTGAGAATCCTTTTGCAACCCCATCTTGAAGGCTTGCACAGCTGTTCCAACATCAAGATGTGGAATATCTAAGGATTCCCGACTAAACTTGTTCACATAATCCCTCAAGGATTCCTGAGGTCCTTGAGTTATCCTGTAAAGATCACTGGTTAGTTTCTCAAAACTCCGGCTGCAAGAAAATTGACTATTAAATAAATTAACTAAATGAGCAAAAGAACTAATTGAGTGAGGAGGAACGTTTAACAGCCATTTTAAGGCTGATCCTATTAAGGTAGAACCGAAACCCTTGCATAAGCACGCTTCTTTGAGGTCTGGAGGGATAGGGTTGATTTCCATCCTTTCCCTATACTGGGCAATATGCTCCTCAGGATCAGTAGTTCCGTCATAGAGCTTCATGTTGGGGGTTTGAAATCTTTTTGGGATTTCAGCATCACAAATGGGATATGCAAACCGGGATATCCTGTGGCTGTCCTAGGATACTTCAGGAATTGGCTGAACCACCCCAGGTACACTGGATATCATGTCCTTCAGTTTCTGAAGCTCCCTGGAAAATGCTGATGTCATACCTGCATCCTGCAAAGATCTAACACCATTAGTGGCAAGAGTATTATTATTATTAGATAAATTACCAGCTTGGGGGTTCTGGCCATATCCTGAAGCATATCCTGAGCTTCTCACAGTTGATACTCTTACTGAAGAAGGTATCTCAGGAGTATGATTCTGGGAATGGCTAGGCACAATATTCCCCCGGTTATCCTCAGTATAAACTGCAGAACTGAAGTTCAAAGCCCTGGGTTGCAAGGGAGTGACAGTATCTTCAGCAGGCCTACTCGGGCCGGATTTCAAGAGTTGTATCTCTCTTATTAGCATCTGATTAGTTTCCTGCTGCTGCTTCATCTTTTCCTGTACACTACCAAACAAATTCAGAATTTCTTCGTTAGAAGCCAAAACAGGAGCGGATCCCTGGACATTGCGAGCGGGGATAACATCCCGAGCCACATGACTTTCAGTTCCCTGTGAAGAGGCTTGCATTCTCGGAGGTGGTGGTGGAAGCACCGAACCAATTGTTGCAGAGGTTGTGGCAGACACGGTGGAAGAGCTCATGTTTGATCTCGAAGCCATTGAAAATAGTATGGCAAAAAGTTTTGAAAATAGAAAACCAAGTAACGATTTTGCAAAAGCTTTTAGTAGAAATAGCACCACTTGCCCCACGGTGGGCGCCAAATTGTTTTGGTCAAAAATTACCGAAGCAATTAAGTGATCAAATTAGTTAAGTGAGGTAGTGTGCTAGAAATGTGCGTTGAAAATATGCTAGTTAAGTTATTTGCAAAAAACAGTTTCAGGATACGACTCAGGATATAGAGCTGTATCTGTGATCAAACAATGAGCAAAAGAGTAAAAGGTAACACGAGATGTACGAGGAAAGCCCTTGATCAATCTAGATCGCCGGCACAAAACCTCGGGAGCTGACAATCGCAGCTGCCTTGTTCTTCTATTACTTCAAATATCAGGATACAGTGCAGGATATGATGCGGATCAACTAGGTGTTACAATGTAATTCGAATACAAGTGTTTGTGTGTAGTGATTGCTAGTAGCTAGAGAGTAAAGTGTGCGAAAGAGAGTGAGTGACTTAATCTGATCCGATCAATCTATTTATAGTTAAACAAAATCAACTAACTATCCTATTAAACCGGGATACTTCGAATATTCCTCAAGTGAACGTTGTAGTCCACTTCTTCCGGGTTCAACATCTCTTATGTAATTGGTTTGCCCGAGTCTTAAGGAGAAGAGGTCCACTTGACCGTTAGGGACCCGCACCTTCTAATCTGCACGTGGTTAAATCAATTAATACCAGGATATCATACCAGGATGTTACCAATATCCTGATCCGTTATCCTGATCACAAATAAACAATCAAAAGCAGAATATTAGTCAGGATATATGCTTCAGAAAATAGCCCATAACAGTAATCATGACACGGGGCTCCATCCACACCCTCCAAATTAAAGGGGGGCATGATAAAGCCCCCATGCTGACATGGCGATGACATGGAGCCTAGGTGGCATGATAAAGCCCCATGGGGCTCCATCCACACCTCATAGCCTTAGGTAGAAAGTTATAAGAAAAGCTTCCATAGGGGGAGGCAAGGCTATTGAATGGTGTTAATTTCATTCAACTTCCTTCATGTGTAAAAAAATTTACACTTTTTTTTTTAATTTATCAATAATGTAATTTGAATTTTCTTTAATAAACTGTGTTTATTTGTTATGATAAATGAGCTGTAAGAGTTGAGAGATCAAGCATATACAAATTCCCGAGTCTACAAAGAAAGGTCAAAGAAGATTTACGACAGTCACTTGATATGTAAAAAGAGTTTAAGTGTGTGGATCGTGTTCTTCTTTACATCGATGTTACATTCGTTCCAAGGGAAGTTGAAATCCCATTGGACGGGTCCGCACATAGTAAAACATGTATATATCTATACGCTATGATTGATATTGAAAATTTGAAGGTCGGGTATTCAAAGTAAACGGACACAGACTAAAGAAGTATATTGAATGTCCAATTGACACCCGCAAAGTGGATGTAATTGGCCCATACTTGTAATTGGATAATAATACCTGATGAGTCTGGCTAAAGACTCTGGTAAAAAACTTAGCGCTTTTGGGGGGCAACCCGAGATCTAATTATCCCTTTTTATCAATCCATTACGTGAAAATCCATTGTCTTAAAATTTTGGAAATCTTGTCGAACCGTTCCTGAGTACGATCAGTACCCATGAAGAGAGTATGGCCCGTACAAGGTATTATTACATAATAATCTTAAATATCTTAATATTTGTTTATCGGATAGTGGTATGATCGTTCCCTAAGACTATTATGGATCGTACCCAGCCCAAAGTAGACCCGATTCATTCCTTTATAAACACGGCTTGTGAAACCCTACTTTGTGACACCCCAGGAAAACCAGTAAACTACACAACACAACTAGCTTCCTCAGTAACCACGTGCTAAATTTCGGGACGAAATTTCTTTCAAGTTGGGGATAATGTGACAACTCGAGTTTCCAAGATTCCATCTTCGCATTAATTGCACGTTAATTGTTTAAGTTGGTTGTTATAAGACTTGTTTGTTTCGCATCTGTGCACATTTGTAATACGTTATATCGTATTGTGATTTACATGATATTTATGGCGTGCATTGAGTGTGTATGTAATATATGTTTTGTATATTTTAGAAATGGAACTTGTTAGGCCAAACACCATGCTCATGAAAACACTTATGGACGAAAACACCATACTACTTCTTGGTGAAAAGCAAATGGGCTTCGGCCCAGTAGTGACCGATTTTGATGATTAGTTATTAACCTTTACGCATAAACTAACTAGCAAAAACCCTAATCACTTCTCATCCTCTCTCGCTCTTCTTTGAAACTCGAAGGCAACAGGAGCCCCTCCCCCTCTCGTGACGTCATCCTAGCCAATCAAGTTTCTGGTTAGTGTGTTGTCTCTATTTGATTGAGTTGTGATTTATATTCCTTAAATGTTTGCGGCTGAAATTCTTGTCGTTATGGATTAGGGTTTCAGGCATAATAGATTCTGATGTTGATTTGTGGTATTAATGTTAGAGAAATTGGTTATTTTAGCATGATCTGTATGGCAGTAATGTGATCAGGATCCGATTGTGTGCTATATCATGGTAATCGACTGGATGATGAATGTATAATATATGTGTAAGGGTTGAACTAAATAATGATTCTGTCTACGTGACATTTGAATGTTGATTCAGATTGTGTCGATGATTAAATTAGATGATTATAATGCATGTGAGATGTGTTGAAAACATAATCAATTGGATAAGGATCCTTCATACATTGTCGGCCATTATTCTCATTCTTGCATGTGCTTGTTAGTAGACATAGGCTTGTTATATGTATTTTTATAACGGATAGATCTCAGTGCATAAAATATGATAATCATATTAATTCTATGTGGGATGATTTTGTATTAATGACTTGTATGTATGGAGGATCGCATGAATTGTTATGACGGGATGATTATGTCGGCATGATTATTAGATGATCACTAGGGTTCTGCGTTGTAGCTATTGATGATGATGATGTAGCCGACGAAAAACCCTCACCCCACTTGAATACATATCGACGAAATCCAAAGTGATTTCGTCGCCCAAAATGATTTCCGCCCAACTGTTATCTCTGTTAAGTGGGTAACCTTTGTTAACTCTGTTAATTAATTCTGTTAATTAATTAGCTGTGTTAGTCTATTATTCCTGTTATGTATAGAAATCCTCTTAAATTGCCAACTTCGTTAATACTGTTAACCCTCTTAAGTATGTAAATGAATAACCATGTCAGTACAAATTGTGATGAACATTTATGTGAAATATAAATTGCATGAGAACTTACTAACTGCTTACGTGATGCATGATGTTAACGGCCAAACACTCTGTGGTACTGATTGTACGTGAAACTTTACGAACATGAACTGATTGAGTATACGTGCATATTATAGGACTTGACTGATTACTTGCGAACACATAGTTTAGCATACCGAGCAAACCAAGGTGAGTTCACACTAGCCAAGGCATGGGATTCCCAGGGGTTGGGAATGGGTTTGAATAACTACTCGTACAACGATTACATTTAAATTAATTATTACTGTCCTCGGTTGAAGGGCACATACGTAAAATCTACGTACAGTTATACTTACTACTGTCCTCGGATTGAAGGGCACGTACGTAAAGCCTACGTACACGATCTTAAGACCATCACCTCTATCAAAGGAAGTCCCTCAATTATCGACTTAATCGCCGAGGCCTAGGGTGAGCGAGTCATTAGTTAATAGCGCTATTAGGTTTAATAAACCTCACACCGTGCCAGTCGGACGGGCGTGTACTAATGGACTATGGGCAAAGGGTCAATGCTGATAGACATTGACTTAGGGCACCTCTTACATTTTCGTAGCAGTCGATACGCGTGGTCTTGTAACACATGGGAAGCCCCCACTAATCATCGCATGTATGCCTGAACTGGCCGCGATAAGGATTAATACGATACATGGTTTACAAAACGAACATACGATTTATGAAATGAATACGATAACCAGACAACCAACTGTGAACTCGCTCAACTTTGTTGTTGATTCGTTGCTACATGCCTTGCAGGTCATTAGGTACTCAGGGAGCTTGCGCAGGGAGGAACGGTCGTTGTGGGACATGGCAATGTGTGCCATGCTTTAACATTCTATATTTCATACTTAATAATTGCTATGGGTTTTACAAATTATGCTTCCGCTAACACTAACTATGCTTTGGGTTTTGAACACCTTTCATATTATTTGGTTGAATTATGCTTACTTATATGTTGTTCAATATGATTGGTGGCTTGATCCTGGTCAGTCACGCCTCCAAGCGGTGATACTCCGCAGGTGGATTTTGGGGGTGTGACAGATTGGTATCAGAGCCATTGGTTATAGAGAACTTGGTTTTAATAAGGAAAAAGGATTTTTGTTAAAACCAGACTATAACCTGTACAGTGCTCTACGATCCACAACGACGCTTCACTCCACGTGAAAGACTCGACATTCTAGGTGATATAGTTTATGTCTTATTACCTACATGCTAGATTACGTAGAACTTTGCTCACGATATGCTTAGTTAGTATAACAACTATTGCTTGAAAACACATGTGTGCTTGTTTCCTTCTGTCACTCCACATTTACACACATTCGCGACACCTTTCCTATTTGTGTTTCCTTCGATGTGAAGATCATGAGTGGACGTGTGAACCTAAACTCAAGCCAGCTGACGGCTCTTATCAACGAACAAGTTACGGCAGCACACGCAGCCGCTCGGGCAGGAGGTATGACCTGCTATTACGAACCTATTCTAGGATGATTAGATCCTACTCTCATGACCCAACTCTCGCGCTTAAACCCAGTCTTTTCTTCCTCGCGCAACAAGGTCAGAACGCTCAGCCGCTTCTATGCACATTCAGGACGTTCATGGACTGTCGTCCTAGTACTTTCAGTGGCACTAAAGGAGTTGTTGGACTCCTCCATTGGTTTAAAAAGCTCGAGACTGTTTTAGAGATGTGTGAAATTCCCTGAGGCTCGCAGGGTGAAGTACGCCACTAGTACTCTCGAAGGCACTGCGCTAAACATGGTGGAACGCGCAAGTTCAGATGCTGGGGCTAGCGGCTGCTAATGCCACCCCATGGAATGATTTTAAGGAACTAATCAAACGAGAATACTGTAGTCATGATGACATCCACAAGCTGGAAGTGGAATTCCTTAACCTGAACGATCCAGCGAACTGGCAGTGTTATGTCCAATTATGGTGGATCCTCCCATCAAACGCATTGAGCTGTACCTTAAAGATTTAGTACCAGAGATTCAAAGTCATGTGACTTCCGCCAACCTTGCTACCCTCCAGGATGTAAGTGGAACAGAACAGACTGCCTAGGCATGTAAGTGCTACTGCTACTACTACTACTGCTACACCCAGTGACAATAAACGAAAGTGGGATGGAACCTCCAGTAAGGGTTCGACTTCAGTTCTGTCCCAGGCACAGCAGCGAAAGATTGATGACTACCAGAGCCTTGGTCAGCAACCTTCTGGTATTCAAGGGCAGGGTGGATATCGAGGAAACCTCCCGAAGTGCAACAGATGCAACAGGCACCACAGTGGTCAGTGCAACAGGGGTCGTTACCAGAGGTGTCTCAAGATGGGTCATGAAGCTAAGGAATTGCAGGAGCTAGCGACCTACGAATCAGAACCAACGACAACCATAATCAGGGCAACGGGAATAACAACAGGGGTAATAACGACGGCAATGGTGCCAGGGGTCGAGTGTTCGTGATTAGTCAGGGTGATGCTAGGAATGACCCCAACGTTGTGATGGTTTCGACATCGTCATTAGGATGGATTGGTTATCCCAACAACAAGCAGAGATACTATGCAAAGAGAAGATTGTTCGTATTTCCCGTTCTGGCAGAGAACCTCTCGAAATTCAAGGCGACAAGAGTGGTGCTGTAGTGGGCATCATTTCCTTCCTTAAGGCCTAGAAATGTTTGCGTAAGGGCCACACTGCTCTTTTGGCTCTCGTTACTGACACCTCGAAGAAAGAGAAGAAGATAGAAGATATTCCGATTGTACGCGACTATCCTGAGGTATTCCCTGAGGAATTACCTGGTCTTCCGCCTCATCGCCAAGTCGAATTCCAAATCGAGCTAGCTCCTGGAACAGCGCCCATAGCTCGTGCACCGTATCGCTTAGCTCCATCAGAGTTGGAAGAACTTTCTACGCAACTACAAGAACTTTTGGATAAGGGTTTTATTCGTCCTAGCTATTCGCCCTGGGGAGCTCCAGTCTTGTTGGTGAAGAAGAAAGACAGAACTTTCAGAATGTGCATAGATTACCGCGAACTGAACAAGGTGACCGTGAAGAATCGCTATCCTCTTCCACGCATCGACGACTTATTCGACCAGTTGCAAGGGTCGAGCTATTACTCGAAGATTGACCTAAGGTCAGGCTATCACCAACTGAGAGTCCGGGATGAGGACGTCTCCAAAACAGCATTCAGAACTCGCTACGGCCATTACGAGTTTTTGGTCATGCCATTCGGGCTAACGAACGCACCTGCGGTTTTTCATGGATCTTATGAACAGGGTGTGCAAACCTTATCTTGACAAGTTTGTCATTGTTTTCATCGATGATATCCTGATCTATTCGAAGAGTCAGGAGGAACACGAGCAGCATTTACGACTTATTTTGGAACTCCTTCGAACGGAACGACTGTACGCCAAGTTTTCAAAATGCGACTTCTGGCTTCGTGAAGTCCACTTCCTAGGCCACGTGGTAAACAAGGATGGGATTCATGTTGATCAGTCCAAGGTAGATTCGATCAAGAACTGGCCTACACCTCGCACACCAACCGAAATACGCCAATTCTTGGGTTTGGCAAGTTATTACAGACAGTTCATCAAAGACTTCTCAAAGATTGCGCAGCCGCTTACACTACTGACACAGAAAGGTGTTGCTTACCGTTGGGGTAATACACAAGAAACAGCGTTTCAGCACTTAAAGGATAGACTTTGTAGCGCACCTATTCTCTCATTGCCAGAGGGCACAAACGATTTCGTGGTCTACTGCGACGCATCGATTCAGGGTCTTGGTTGTGTATTGATGCAACGGGATAAAGTTATTGCTTACGCTTCGCGCCAACTTAAAGTTCACGAACGGAATTACACAACACATGATTTAGAGCTGGGAGCTGTTGTCCTTGCACTTAAGATATGGAGACATTACCTGTACGGTACCAAGTGTGCCATCTACACCGATCACAGGAGTCTCGAGCACATCTTCAAAAAGAAGGAACTGAATATGCGACAACGACGATGGGTCGAGCTACTAAATGACTACGAATGCTCGATCAGATACCATCCGGGCAAAGCCAATGTGGTGGCCGATGCCCTCAGTCGAAAGGACACTACGCCTAAGCGCGTACGAGCCTTACAACTCACTATTCAATCTAGTCTTCCTGCACAGATACGAGATGCTTAGGTAGAAGCATTGAAACCAGAAAACATCAGGGCTGAAGCCCTACGCGGCTTAAGGCAGCGATTAGAACAAAAGGAAGACGGTGCTTATTATGTAACAGGACGCATTTGGGTCCCACTTTATGGCAACCTACGAGAGCTTGTGATGGATGAGGCACACAAGTCTCGCTACTCGATACATCCTGGTTTGGATAAGATGTACCACGACCTCAGAACTACCTACTGGTGGCCTAGCATGAAGGCCCACATAGCAACTCACGTCAGCAAGTGTTTGACTTGTGCGAGAGTCAAAGTCGAATACCAGAAACCTTCAGGCCTACTCCAACAACCAGAGATACTACAATGGAAATGGGAGCAAATTTCCATGGATTTTGTTACTGGCCTGCCTAGATCTCAACGTGGTAACGATACTATTTGGGTGATCGTGGATCGACTCACAAAGTCTGCACACTCCCTGGCTATCAAGGAAACGGATAAGTTCTCCACTTTAGCAGACGTATATCTTAAGGAAGTTGTCTCGAGGCACGGGGTGCCCACCTCTATCATCTCTGATCGTGACGCACGTTTCACTTCAGAACTTTGGCAAGCGATGCACAAATCTTTTGGCTCACGTTTAGATATGAGCACGGCTTATCACCCGCAAACGGATGGGCAGTCTGAACGCACCATCCAGACCCTTGAAGACATGCTTAGGGCATGTGTAATTGACTTTGGCAACGGCTTGGAAAAGCATCTGCCACTTGTGGAATTTTCGTACAATAACAGCTACCACACCAGCATTAAAGCTGCTCCATTTGAGGCATTGTACGGGCGTAAATGCCGGTCACCTCTTTGTTGGGCAGAGGTGGGAGATAGCCAGATCACTGGTCCAGAACTCGTGGTAGACACAACAGAACGAATTGCTCAGATACGACAACGAATGGCGGCAGCTCGTGATCGTTTTGGCTCCTGGTTGGGGAGCGGGTACTACTCAAAGTTTCACCCTGGAAAGGGTGTGGTTCGTTTTGGAAAACGGGGCAAGCTCAATCCGCGATACGTCGGACCGTTCGAAATCATAGAGAAAATAGGCAGGGTGGCCTACAAACTAAACCTACCAACAGAACTCAGTGCAGTTCACAATGTTTTCCACGTGTCGAATCGGAAGAAGTGTCTGTCAGATGAGACCCTCGTAGTTCCCTTCAAGGAGCTCACTATCGATGAACAGTTAGGATTCGTCAAGGAACCAGTTGAAATCACGGACCGGGATGTTAAGGTCCTCAAGCACACTAGAATACCTTTTGTTCGAGTTCGTTGGAACTCCCGTCGTGGCCCAGAGTTTACCTGGGAACGGGAAGATCAAATGAAACTCAAGTATCCCCAGTTATTCGGAAACAGTGCAACCACTACTGAGGCTGAAGCTACTATAGAATTTCGGGATGAAATTCCAAATCAACGGTGGGATGATGTGACACCCCAGGAAAACCAGTAAACTACACAACACAACTAGCTTCCTCAGTAACAACGTGCTAAATTTCGGGACGAAATTTCTTTCAAGTTGGGGATAATGTGACAACTCGAGTTTCCAAGATTCCATCTTCGCATTAATTGCACGTTAATTGTTTAAGTTGGTTGTTATAAGACTTGTTTGTTTCGCATCTGTGCACATTTGTAATACGTTATATCGTATTGTGATTTACATGATATTTATGGCGTGCATTGAGTGTGTATGTAATATATGTTTTGTATATTTTAGAAATGGAACTTGTTAGGCCAAACACCATGCTCATGAAAACACTTATGGACGAAAACACCATACTACTTCTTGGTGAAAAGCAAATGGGCTTCGGCCCAGTAGTGACCGATTTTGATGATTAGTTATTAACCTTTACGCATAAACTAACTAGCAAAAACCCTAATCACTTCTCATCCTCTCTCGCTCTTCTTTGAAACTCGAAGGCAATAGGAGCCCCTCCCCCTCTCGTGACGTCATCCTAGCCAATCAAGTTTCTGGTTAGTGTGTTGTCTCTATTTGATTGAGTTGTGATTTATATTCCTTAAATGTTTGCGGCTGAAATTCTTGTCGTTATGGATTAGGGTTTCAGGCATAATAGATTCTGATGTTGATTTGTGGTATTAATGTTAGAGAAATTGGTTATTTTAGCATGATCTGTATGGCAGTAATGTGATCAGGATCCGATTGTGTGCTATATCATGGTAATCGACTGGATGATGAATGTATAATATATGTGTAAGGGTTGAACTAAATAATGATTCTGTCTACGTGACATTTTAATGTTGATTCAGATTGTGTCGATGATTAAATTAGATGATTATAATGCATGTGAGATGTCTTGAAAACATAATCAATTGGATAAGGATCCTTCATACATTGTCGGCCATTATTCTCATTCTTGCATGTGCTTGTTAGTAGACATAGGCTTGTTATATGTATTTTTATAGTGGATAGATCTCAGTGCATAAAATATGATAATCATATTAATTCTATGTGGGATGATTTTGTATTAATGACTTGTATGTATGGAGGATCGCATGAATTGTTATGACGGGATGATTATGTCAGCATGATTATTAGATGATCACTAGGGTTCTGCGTTGTAGCTATTGATGATGATGATGTAGCCGACGAAAAACCCTCACCGCACTTGAATACATCTCGACGAAATCCAAAGTGATTTCGTCGCCCAAAATGATTTCGGCCCAACTGTTATCTCTGTTAAGTGGGTAACCTTTGTTAACTCTGTTAATTAATTATGTTAATTAATTAGCTGTGTTAGTCTATTATTCCTGTTATGTATAGAAATCCTCTTAAATTGCCAACTTCGTTAATACTGTTAACCCTCTTAAGTATGTAAATGAATAACCATGTCAGTACAAATTGTGATGAACATTTATGTGAAATATAAATTGCATGAGAACTTACTAACTGCTTACGTGATGCATGATGTTAACGGCCAAACACTCTGTGGTATTGATTGTACGTGAAACTTTACGAACATGAACTGATTGAGTATACGTGCATATTATAGGACTTGACTGATTACTTGCGAACACATAGTTTAGCATACCGAGCAAACCAAGGTGAGTTCACACTAGCCAAGGCATGGGATTCCCAGGGGTTGGGAATGGGTTTGAATAACTACTCGTACAACGATTACATTTAAATTAATTATTACTGTCCTCGGTTGAAGGGCACATACGTAAAATCTACGTACAGTTATACTTACTACTGTCCTCGGATTGAAGGGCACGTACGTAAAGCCTACGTACACGATCTTAAGACCATCACCTCTATCAAAGGAAGTCCCTCAATTATCGACTTAATCGCCGAGGCCTAGGGCGAGCGGGTCATTAGTTAATAGCGCTATTAGGTTTAACAAACCTCACACCGTGCCAGTCGGACGGGCGTGTACTAATGGACTATGGGCAAAGGGTCAATGCTGATAGACATTGACTTAGGGCACCTCTTACATTTTCGTAGCAGTCGATACGCGTGGTCTTGTAACACATGGGAAGCCCCCACTAATCATCGCATGTATGCCTGGACTGGCCGCGATAAGGATTAATACGATACATGGTTTACAAAACGAACATACGATTTATGAAATGAATACGATAACCAGACAACCAACTGTGAACTCGCTCAACTTTGTTGTTGATTCGTTGCTACATGCCTTGCAGGTCATTAGGTACTCAGGGAGGAACGGTCGTTGTGGGACATGGCAATGTGTGCCATGCTTTAACATTCTATATTTCATACTTAATAATTGCTATGGGTTTTACAAATTATGCTTCCGCTAACACTAACTATGCTTTGGGTTTTGAACACCTTTCATATTATTTGGTTGAATTATGCTTACTTATATGTTGTTCAATATGATTGGTGGCTTGATCCTGGTCAGTCACGCCTCCAAGCGGTGATACTCCGCAGGTGGATTTTGGGGGTGTGACATACTTCCACCATGAAATTCTTTTCAAAACGTCGGTTTTTGGGATTCTTCGAGTGTTTTAGGGTATTATTACATAACAATCTTAAATCTCCTAATATGTGTATGTCGGATAGTGGTACGACCCGTACCCCTAACCCTAGATGTATCATCCTCGGCCCAATGCAGGCCAGGTTCAATTCTTTATAAACACGGCTTGTGAAACCCTACTTTCACCATGGCATTCTTTTCAAAACGTTTGTTTTCTAGATTCTTCAAGTGTTTTAGGATGAATAACAATAACCAGGTACATTGCTCGACCTGTTCTTCACCGTGATTTCCGTTCGATCTTTCTTTCAAGAGATTACAAGTCCATGTTTGTTGTTTTAATTGCTAATCCATTATAAAATATCATACATAATGAAATCGAAGTTGTAAATAGATTTTGAACTTGATTTTGTCCATATTGACTTAAGTATAACATGTACCCATTATTGAGTACGAATCGTACCATAAACCTTAGTACTTATTGTATTGGTTCAAAAAAATGTTCGCTAATTTTTCGATGTTAATGTTGATCTATCTAGACCTAGGGATCATCTTCGTATACTATTCCACAAAAGAGGCCACATAATTACCCAATGACTATTCCTGAACATCAAGCAAGAGCTTTAGAAGTTGGAAATTAAGATGGTCTATTCATGGAGTTGAGCTCAGTGTTGCAAGATACACAATTACTCATTAATGAATGCAATAGAAGTTTAGCTGATTGTCAGAGAGTAGAAAAGGCTATAGGAAAGGCTAGGTGGATAGCCATAAGGAAGCTACTCGAGGACCTACCAAAGCCGTCTCTTAAGAATTGCGGTCTGCACTATTTCATGCAACCGGTCGTGGTGGATTAGATGTGAATCTTCCACATGGCTTAGTAATGTCACACCCCAACCGATGGCGGAAACATCGGAGTACAGCACTAAGCGTTCAGATTGCTCATGAGATCCCATAACACTAGATATTTCAATATAGATTAAATCCATTTCATGATAATATTGTCTAGAATCAACCACCAACCATAACATAGTATCAATTACATATCACCAAAATTATTCAAGTTTGATATATTAAACTAGGCGAGTTTCTAAGCATCAATCCTAGCTCGTTTCACTTGTTTCCATAGCATCCTATCAGCCTGCAACATGTATTAAAATAAAGTCAGTACAAAAATGTACCGGCGAATATACAAGTTTAAGTATATAGCATAGTAGATTAAAAGACTCATATCCATCATGTAAATGATAAAATAGTTTCAGCCATGCTAGTGTTCGCAGTCCAAGTGATTGCCCAACTGTCCCGATGCTTTGGTATTTTCCCAAGACTCAAGGAAAACTAGAATCCTCCTAACAATACCCCCGAGAATAATGGGGAGGTGCATCTTCCTATAGCGCTACTATTGTTAAGGCGGAACTACACACTCTAGATTAAACGTTCACATAGCATAAAGAATCAAGAATCACAAGTTTCACATTCACATAGGATAGAGTTTAGATTCAAAAGTATCAAGTTTCAAGTTTCATAGAATACATGTTGCATCCCAAAATTTTAAAACGAAAAGGGATCGAGTTTACTCACAGTGATTGCTTAATAGATCAACTGTTATTGGATCAAATGGAGCTCTTTAGGATTAGCCTGATTAGATTACAGTTATAACAACCCTCCAAAATATTTCCGACACCCTAATATATTTAAAATGACCCTATATGTCTTAAAATGCACCCCGTATGCAAGAACCAAGCCCAAAATACCCTATATAATTAAAATTAAATAAAAACAAGATTTTAGAGTAGCTCGCGGGCCGCGAAGGCTTTGCCTTCGGGCTACGCGGGGTGCGACAGTTAAGCGATAAGGCTGCACCCGGTGCTGCCACGTGTCGTGTAATGTGTCGAGCCTATAAGTGATGACCGATCATAGCTAGGCCCTACAACCCTATGTCGCGGGCCGCGAAGGATCATCCTTCGGCTTATGCGGGCCGCGAAGGAGTCCGAGATCAGCACTATATATAGAGGTCGTTGGCCTCAGTTCACAATTCGTCCCACAATCAACTTTCTCTCTAAAATTCTGAAGCAGTAGCGGGCATTATACACCCCTAAATAACAAAGTTTTGCCTCGTTGTAAGTATCATAACCCCCGGTTACGTATTAGATACGCTGCCCGATTGATCCAGGGTTTCGTAACGGCTGTCGAGGTTCTGCCCGACGTAGTCGTTGGAATGCCGTCTCGGGGAGGGTATTACTAATGTAAATATTGGGTTATTATACTAACGCATGTGCATTTGTGTAATTAATAGATAATCACCAGGAAATCTTAAAGGAAAACCCTAAGACAATAATGTGAGTAATCTCCTTTTTGCAAACTGTTTTTACAAAACCTCATATGATTAACATTATATTAAACAGTGATTGAGTATTTGTATTCTACAATTATCGTCGGTATGTTGGGGTTTTGTATACAAAATTTGTTACTACATTGTGAGTAGTAACATGACCACAAGTCGGGTTGACAGTACCGTGGGTGGTAATTAAAGTAGATGGAAACAAATGTAATTGCGCGACCGCCCTCAATGATGTAGACTGATAAAACCTGTTTTGATTAAACTGGGATTCACTCACCAGTATTTCCCACTGACAAAATGTTTTTAAACACGTTTCAGGTAACAAAATGTGAAAGCCAAATAGAAGCCAGCTGGACAGCACTGAATGCTTGGAAAAGTGGCAATAAAAGTTACCTAAATTAAGAGCTGTTTTTATTTAAATAAAATAGGGTTTATCCCTTTAAAAATGTGTGTACTTGAAACTTGGGAAATTCCCATAATATTATAAAAGCGTGGTATTTTACTTTGATAAGTTTTTTTTCCTAACTACGATCCTGATGAAATTTCCGCTGCCAAAATGATAAACACTGATACCACCGAAACTGGCCGCGGCCGCCCGTTTCCGGGTTGTTAGGGGACGGGGGTTGCGACAACAGTAGATAAGCGTCAGACAGAATAACAAGAGTCGTGCAAGTGTCGGATCAGTCACCTGATCGGATGGTCATCCGATCGGATGACATGTGAGTGGGACGGACCGCCATCCGATCGGATGGTCATCCGTACGGATGGCCATTCGATCGAATGGTCATTCGATCCAGGATACTAGTTTCCAAAATTTAACCAAGTGTTCAAATTAGGCCACTTCGATCGGATGGTCATCCGATCGGACGGCAGTTCGATCGGATTGCCATTCGATTGTGGAAGTTTCCAAAGTTTCAAAGTTTCTGATTCAAAAAGATTCTAAGTGTTTAAGGGTTATGAGGCACCTTCCAATCCGATCGGATGGTCGTTCGATCGGACGGCAGTCCGATCGGTTTGCCATTCGATTGGGAGGGCCTTGTCCCGTTCGCACTCTTGTAAAGTTCCTATGTTTCGAGTTTAACTGTGACAGCATGGTACGTATTGAGACAACGGTAAACACATCATTGTTCAGCGGGTCTGATCGGATGGGAATCACCCCAGTCCGATCAGCCGTCTGTTCGTGACGGTGCTTATGTCGGAATCTGTACTCCGGTCATCTTCTCCGGCAACAACCCCCTTTCCAAATCGACTCCTAGAATAATCATCAAGTCTACAGTCTGTTTAGATCCGGATTCCACCGTTTTAAGTAAAAGTTTAAGAAAAGATGAGGAAAACCACAAGTTTTAGCTGAAAAGTTTAGATTTAGAAAAGGTTCGGTGTAGAACATATGAAATTCCTTAGATCTAAGTTAGATCTTGACTAGAATGACATCACACAACAGTTTGTACAAACCGCCATGATGACGTCACCCTCAAGAGCTCAAATCTCAGAGATTTCACGGTGAAAAGTGTGATTTCAAAGGAGAATCATGTGGAGAATAGTGCATAGATCAGAGATGTACAAGAATCTAGTGTAAACCGTACCGAAATCGCCGAGAAATGGAAGAAAGGTAGGAGAGTGTGCTTCTGGTCGAAGGAGGCTGTCACATCAGTGAGAGATGATGTGACAGGTCCTATTTATAGTGTGTGGGAGGAGATAAGGCGGTGTGGCACGGATCGGATGGCACTTCGATCGAGTGGCCCTCCGATCGGATGGTCATCCGATCGGATTGCCATCCGGTCAATCCCATCCTTTTCGTTTCACCGTCGTTGATTCGTTTTGCGAGTTTGATTAAGCGTTGTATTGCGTATTATTGTGTAATAGTATCACATAATTAGATTACATCATTAAAACAAGGTTTCCAAGTTCCATAGATTCCGCCAGTGACAAGCCTCCAGTCTCTTGTTCAACCAAGTCTTAAGTTTCACGAGTCTCAAGAGTCAAGCACCAAAGTATCAAGTATGAAGAATCAAGTGTCTAGAGTTAAGAATCTAGCTTAAGTATCAAGAATCATAGTATTGAGAATCATGCCTTATAGAATTTAAATTCAAAGTATCAAAAGCATCAAGAATCACATAGTCTAGGGACTAAAATTGACAATAGCTAAAAGTTCAGGGACTCAGGCGTTACAAGTAAAGGAAGCCGACATGGTTCAATAAGAATAGGAGGAAGCAACATAAAAGAACGAGGGATATTAAGAGTGCCACTATGTGGGAGATTTTAAGAAATTTGATTACCCATGGGTGGAAGATGAAGACAACTATGAAGATTACTTCATCGAAGTTCCATTTTCTTATTGAGCCGATGATTTGGTTTTTCTATTTGGATGATTTTAGGGATGATTTAGACTTACTATTTAACCTTCTATTTGTTTGTTTGAAAACATGGTTTGTGTTGAATGGTTGAATCAGGGAAGTTTCCAATTCCTTTCTTTCCTTTGCATTATCTTGTTTAATATGCGTTAAGGACAATATACAATTTAAGTGTGTGGATGGGGAATTGTAAACCTAAACTTTTAAATTTGAAACTGCCAAAAGAAAGCTCTCGTTCAACTAATTATATGTTAGTCATGGCTGAAAATTTTCAACCTTTGCGATGTTTGAGTCTCTATTGAAAGAAGGAATCCTCGATTGTATGTTTTAGGATATAGTATTCCTATGCAAAAAAAATTTCAAAGTCATTAGAAAGAATACCTAAAGAAGTAATAGAATCTGTAAATTTTAGATTTGTGTAACTCATAGTTGTAACCCTTTATCCATTCGAATTAGGTGTGAGTAATTAGGTGTGTAACTCATGTTTATATCTTTTCGTTTGTTGAGAGATACCATCATGATTTATCATTGCAAAACCTGTATATGTTAAACAGAATCTAGACCCATATCTTGTGGTACACATAAACGATTAAGGTATTAGGAACTAAACCCTTGTTAGAACTTTTGGAGCCTTATCCCTTTCATTTAGGCCTGGCAATTCTGACACGAACATGATAATACGACACAAACCTACATGAAGCTATCATGTTTCGTATTTGACCTTAACAGGTTTTGTGTCTAAAACAGGTCGACACGATAAGACCTTAATATGTTTCATGTCTAAACAAGTTAAAACCCGTTAACTTGTTAAGACCCGTTAAGTACATGTTAATAATAAAAAAATATATATTATATGTGGGTGTGGACATGGGGTCATTAGTCATGGGACCTGGGATGAGTTATACACAAACACACACGGTTCTTTTTCCACAATCCAAACCCTAATTTTTAAATCGCTCTCACAAACACCACCATTCCCAATTCGGTTCATAGCTTCCCCAATTCGGTCGTGTTCGTGTCTTAACAGGTCATGTTTGTGTCTTAAACATGTCGTATGATACGTTGGTAATTTTTTCGTGTCTTAACAGGTCGTTTCATGTAACATGTTTGTTAACAGGTTCGTGTTTCGAAAATTTGAGATGATAAGATTTCATGTCGTGTTCGTGTTTACGTGTTTCGGGTTCGTGTCTCATTGTGTTCGTGTCTTAACAGATCGGGTTGACTCGTTATGCCAGCCCTACATTCATTCGATAAAAGTTGAAATATGAAAACCCATAACATTTGAAAACCATGTAAAACCATTTGTTATTCGACCCATTAGTAGTAATTATTATCAATATAGCCTTTGTTAAAAGAAAAGGAAACAATAAAAAAGAAGAATGAGAAATACAAAAAGAAATAGGTGTGGGAATTATAGATTCTAGTTTACTTTTGTTTAATAAAGGAGCATAACCTATTTAGCTTTTCTTTACCCAAAAAACAATTTCGATCATTACCCAAAGCCAAAATGTAATAAAAGTTTTGATCTGTGTATAGATGTGTTTTAAGTTGGGAATATATTGATTTCTGTACAAGCCCAGATAATGATTGTTGTGATTTGGTGGTGAGCTTATATAGTAATTAATCTAGCACATCTCTTGCTAGCAATCAGAAACAACCGAGAGGAGAAAAAATTGTGAGGGGTGCGAGTTACAAATATAGATTGAAAGTAAATTGCACCGAGTCAATGGATTCTTATTTTTAAAATACAACACCATTAATCTAGCTTAGGATATCAACCTATTGCCTTTGTAAGTCTTGGTGTTAACTTTTTGATCAGAGGCATTTGAAATAACGTTAATTTAAAATCATATGCTATGGTGTTAATTAGTTGTTGATGCTTTATAGTGTAGATTGCTTAGGGACAAGTAACGCTTGAGTGTGGTGCTATTTGATGTGTCTGAAAAAAACATGTTTTCTAATGTAATGGAATCGTATTTGGTACTACTTTGCCTATAAATCATGCTAGAATAGATTAATGTTTGGTATTTTGATGAATTGCATGTAAATCTCTAAAAACGTATGATTCCAAGTGAAATCTAAAGATTGAGCTGAACAGAAAAAGAAAATTGGAAAATTCAGATCTGGTACGACCCATACCTAGTAACGCGAAATGGATCGTATTGCGAGCCAACAAGGAAACAAGTCAAAATCTTAATGGCGGCTCATTATTGATACGTACGACTCGTAGTATCTAAAGGGGTACGGATCGTAACCAAGTTGTGAATGTTGATTATATCTTTAAACATGGGTTAAAAACATAGAACCCTAAGCATGTTTATTCAAGCCTTACATAATTATGAACATGAAATTATAGGCACTTACTTGTGGGAATGAATATCTTCGCAGACGATGATGATGAAGCCATGATTCCCGTTATGATGCCTTAGTCTTGATGGGATGATGAGAGAAAGTGTAATTCTGGTGTTCTTAAAAGAGTTCTTTATATAACTATTTATAAACCATGACTACTATCACTAATGATCTATAATTAGGATCATAAATCATGGTTGGTTATTGATGACGGGGGTAGCTCGAACCTCAATAAAATGACTAAGAATACATGACAGCTTGAAGGGTTAAAAGGTTCAAAGGTTTATAGCCCGGGAACTGAGTTAAGGCAGCACGTGTACAGTAATCAGTCATGTCGCTGATTACTTGAACAACTCTCCCAGCCGTAAAAGTAGAACGAGTACACAGAGTGTAGTCTTTTATCCGCATGTCCAAACGCTTCAACCCCTAAAAGGGTAAGTCCTCCACTGCAAGCATGGTTTACTAGTCCAAGGTTTCCCCTTTGAGCGATACCTTCCTCTATAAAATGACATTTCATTTAGTGCTAGAAGACATTCCGATCAGCTCTGATTCCCTTGGGATCTCTGGTCTTTCTTCTCGAGCACTTGCTTCATGCAAGTCTCCTCTCTTCACATTCAACACACACATTTCCACTGCTCTTGCATCCGAAGCTGAATACCTTTCAGTTGAGGATCCTGAACAAACAACAAATCATAACTAGTGAACCAGTAGTCATTTCCTCCCTTGATATAAATTAGTGAACCAGTAGTCATTTCTATTACACTATTGTTGTTATATTTATTATTATTATTATACTTATTGTTATTTTTATTTTTATTATTATTATTAGTATATTAGGATCTTGATTGATTTGGTGTCATTTCCTCCCTTGATATAAATTAATGAAATCAGTTTTCTAGTCACATGTGCTACTTTATGTTCCTCTACTAGTATTTCATTCTCAACCAGTAGTCAGGCGCAAGGCTCACTAGACCCACTTTTCAGGCCCAGTGCAGCCTTCTCGATTCACTTCAAAAGCCCCACTTTTTGGCCCTCGGGCGCATTTTTCAGGCCAAGTTCCGACAATGCCGGCCAAAAATTGTCTGTACATGTCTCAAAACAATGTTACCAACCCTTAACAAGCCTGGGATCAACCTAAAACAACCTAAACTAGCCCTAAAGAAGCCTAAAACATGTCTAAAGCCCCTAAAGTTGTACATATTTTTTTTACCATACGCCTCGCCTAAAAAAGCCCTCTCTTTGTAAGTGCCTTGCACTGAAGCCCAAGGTTTACCCTTTGTGCCTTGAGTATGCCTTGCACCTTCGATAACTATACCTGAGACAATAGAAATGCAGTAATATAAATATATACTTTAGGTATTGAAAATCAATAATTTAGTAATGTTCTACAAATTAAAAAAAAAACCCAGTATAGTTTACTTTCAAATCAAAGTCCAAAAAAGAAAAGAAATTTGATTGTTTTCATCATACACTACCTCATGTTAAGAAATTTGGCAAGGGATATGGCTATAAGTGGCTAAGAAAACAAGGGTTGGCCTAGTTCAATTTTGTACCACCTGTTTCAGTCCGGTTTGAGCGTTTAGTTTGAACCAAGCGCTAGCCTCGCTTGCGCCTGGACCGAGGCGCTCGCAATACTTGCACCTGCCTTTGACTTCAAGATTCTTAAGACCAAGCTGTCAACAAGTTTCATGAATTGAATACTTTGTGATCTGTTTGTTTTATATTGCTTCATATCTTCCTGATTGATTTTTGATCAATTGATCCTCTTTTTTATTGGGTCAGAACTTATGCAAGCAAGTACATACCAATCATTGCAAGTGTTAGCGAACATCAACCACCTACATGGCCTTCTTACTTTATGGATCTTAATGTTTTAGCATTCTTGGTCCCTGCAGGAATCATCGTAAGTTGACTATGTTCATCTGCATTTATGTTCCTTAGTTGACTTTCAAATCATTCTTATCTACTTAACTAAACTTATTGGAATCTCTCAGGCATGCTTTAGCCCGCTATCTGATGCAAGCTCCTTTGTAATCCTGTACTTAGTAATGTCAGTTTATTTTTCTGGTGTCATGGTGAGTATTTGCAAGACAAAAGTATTCACATATCTACTTTATAAACTAGATATCTATATCATATCACCGATACCCATTATTCTTTATACAAATGGCATGACAGGTACGGTTAATGCTTGTGCTTGCTCCCGCTGCATGCATAATGTCTGGAATTGCACTTTCTGAAGCTTTTGATGTTTTCACAAGATCCATTAAATTTTACATAACTAACCTATCCGAGTCCCTCCAGATTGATGTAAGTACTTAATGTGATTAAGTGTATCGCCAATGCATGCACCAAACTTTTCAACATATGTATAGAAATAGACAAGTTATATACAGAATTAATATCTTTATACTTGTACACCTTGAATTATACAACTAACAAACTAATGTAATTATAAAACTATTTAGTAATAATTGTATTTGCATTATATAAAAGTTATTTTTTGTTTTCAACACTATGCTCATTTTGAAAATCTCAATGAGACTATATATTTGTGTAAATTAGTTTTTATTTTCTATGTTGAATAAATAAAAAGTATCTTAGTTAATAGATATATGATAAGAGTGTTAAATAAAAAGTAATAATCCATTTCTTTTATACTCTCCAACAAGGCAGGGGATGCTGTACCTGGTAATGGTGTTTCACCGCAAAACGATGTGTTGAAAAATGACAAAAAAGAAGACACGTTGAAAGAACGACCTTCTAGAAAAAACAAGAAGAAAGAAAAAGAGACTATAGAAAAGCCATCTGTCAAGTCTAAAGCTGAAAAAAAGCCACTGGTTTTGCCTGTCGAAGCATCCTTCTTTGCTCTTTTCTTGACGGTGTTGTTGGGTGGTTTCTATGTGGTAAGCATACTTTCTTAATTGCTTCTTCTTTCTCATACATTCACAATACTGTGCATTTTTCCAAATTGTCTATTTTTTTGTTTCAGAATTGCTGTTTTTGAATTTAATATGTGCATATATATGTTCTTACAGGTCCATAGTGTTTGGGCTGCTGCAGAGGCTTATTCAGCTCCTTCAATTGTGCTTACTTCTCATTCCCATGACGGACTTCATGTTTTTGATGATTTTAGAGAGGCCTATGCATGGTTAAGTCATAACACTGAAGTAGATGACAAAGTATGTCAGTATAATTTGTATTCTATTATCTTTTTATGCAGCTTTTTCAATGTGGTCAACTACAAGGATGCAAACGAGCCGAGCCCGAGCTTGACCAGGACCGAGCTCGGCTCAAGCTTTGTTTTCAAAGCTCGAGCTCGTTTATTATCCTATTAATTAATATATTAAATAAAAATAATATAAATAATAGACTCGTTTAGGCTCGTGAGCTTGATAAGTGAAGCTGGCTCGGGCTCGTTTACTAAACAAGCTTATTTTTAGGTTTGGGCTCTGCTCATAAACAAGTTTAAATAAGCTCGGCTCAGCTTGTTTACTAGACAACGTTAAATGATGGGTAAATGCTATTAAATATTAATAAAAACTAATATTACACTAAGGCTCGACGAGCTTCACATGCCAGGCTCGATAAATTAACGAACTTTATTCTAGGCTCAAGCTCGGCTCGGGCTTGATAAAGCTCAACTCATTTCGAGCTTTTTCTCCAGCTTATCTCGAGCGGCTCGTTTGCACCCCTAGTCAACAAGACTGGTATAAGTTTTAGTTAAAATATTTTTAAATTTTTCAAAAACTAATTAAAAATTATATTTTTTATATTATAATCTTATATATCTTATCTGATGATTTCATAATATTTTTTCTGTTAAAGTAGTTATTTTTGAGAATATATATTTGATATTCTTTTTTAAATTAGATACTAACCAGATGCAATTGATCATTTCATTCCATTACACCAATATTGAAATTAATTAAATAAATGCCTTCAGGTTGCATCATGGTGGGACTACGGTTACCAAACAACTGCAATGGCGAACCGTACAGTCATTGTTGACAATAACACGTGGAACAACACACATATTGCTACTGTTGGTACCGCCATGTCATCACCCGAAAAGGCTGCTTGGGAAATTTTCAACTCCTTGGATGTGAAGTACGTTCTTGTCGTGTTTGGAGGTTGGTTTTCTTCTTTAGTAAAATCAAAACTTGTTCAATGGAAAAACCGGAATTCTTAATATTTTTAATATTGTCATTTTTCAGGTCTTGTGGGCTACCCAAGTGATGACATAAATAAATTTTTATGGATGGTGCGTATTGGAGGTGGTGTGTTCCCGCATATCAAGGAGCCTGATTATTTGGTAAGTCTACTTACATAAAACACCATGCACATCAATATCATCTTAGGGTGTGTTTGGGATTGTTTTTTCAACCTGATTTTTTGATTATTGTGTTTTGAAATCGCAAAAAAATCTATTTTGAGTGTTTGGTAAAAAATTAATAAAAACTGATTTTTTACGTTTTGTAGAGATCAAAACGTGATAATCCAAAGTAGGTCACCCCTTACTGCAGGAAAACGGATTCCACAATAGTGCTTAAAACATGTGTTTTTCTATAGAATTTATTCCTTTTTTTTTAAATATATATTTGCCAAACACTCAAATAGTTGATTATCTGATTATTGTGATATCAAACAACATAATCAAATCCAAACATTATCTTTCTACAGCACATTTTGTCACCTAATTATCTGATTCTGATTATTCAAAACGCATAATCTATTTTCAAAACTCAACCCCAAACACCCTCTTAGTATACTATTTTTTCGAATGTGTAACTTATATTATAGTAAACCTTGTATAGCGATGTAGAAGGCGTAATTGATATTTCACATTTTAAATAATTGTATTCTTTTCGAAAATGTTCCTTATAGTAGTAGTGTAACGCCCCAAAAATCTGAATGTTAATAATTGTCGTATGTTCTTATGTGACACGTCATGAAATAAATAACTAGGCTATTTAACCTAGTTAAGGGTATGGTCAAAAGTATTAAATAATGAAGGTAGTGTCAGTTATATTTTAAAGGTAAACCCGAGGGGCTAAAGTGGAACAAATGAAAGTTGATTTACTAACTAAAAAGAAATCAACACACATATAAACACACACATCGTGTGTGTTCTGGAAAGATCGAGCAGGGGCTCTCAAGAGCCCCAAAACCCTAGTTCTTCAAAAGCTTCAATTTGAAGGATGAATCAAGGCCCAAATCCATAACCGAGCATGGATTAATGATCACCAACACGAGAGGATCATAAGGTATGTTTTAAATCTAAGATTGGTGATCATGGGTGAAGTGGGTTATGTTCTAATCCGTGAGTTAATATGAAATTAATCATGTACAAGGGTTAGAAACCTCGTGTAGAACATGGGTTATGAATGGTTTGCGTTAATTTGATGTTTAGAGGTGACACCCGTTAGTTAGGGTGAAGATGATGACTAGTATCACCTCCTATGTTCAAGTCTTGTTGAATGATTGATGTATTATGTGGGTATGATGAATTATTGTTAGATGAAAGTATAGTAATATGATGATGTTATGTTTAATGTTCATTTGGAATGATACATGATGATTAGTAGATGGTTTAGATGGGTTATGTATGAGTTTAGAAGAATTGTGCATGAAATAGTTGTACGTTATGCTTAAAAGGTAGTACTCACATCAAGTGTATGATGAAATGTATATAGTGTCGTCCGTATAGTCGATTATGATGTTACGGGTATATGATGATAAGTCGATAGTTAAGTATGGTTAATAGTTGACTTTTGAAAGTCAACTAAGTATAAGAAACACGACTTGACTCGTTGTCGTAAATGTATGTTGATGGGAAGTCGTATGGTACATATTATAGCAATCCGTGTTAAATGTAATGACATGATGAGTTACATGAGTTTAACGTATACGGATATGATTATATGAAGTTGATTATGTATTTTAATGCTTGTTAGAAATGACTAAGGAAAGTTAAGTGTGAATTATGCGAGTGATATGATTGTTACATGTACAAAGGTGTATGCTAATAAGAGCGTGATTTCGATGAAATGAAAGTATAGGAATCACGTCGAGACGGACTCAAGCATGAGGTGTTAACGGGTCAAGAAGAGGCAAGGAAATCGGATACGAGCACGGACGCATAAGGTAAGTGATTTCCGTAATCACTTCTTAGTACCAGTAAGTAATAATGTGTTGCAATGAATTAAACATGATGTTTGAGGTCAAATATGTGTTAAAGTCTTTCGTCGTAAAAGATGGGTTTAAGGTTGACCAAAATGCCCTTGATGGGTATTTTGGGGTAAACGAGCTTAAAAGTAGTTTTGAAGCAAGTTATACGATTAGTGTAATGTTTTGGACAAGTATGGAAGTGGGGATTACGGTTTGGTTAGTCGTAGACCAATTAATGCACGAATACCCTTAACGGGTCAAAAATAAGTATATGAACGATAAGGTGTTAAGAGGATGCAAGACATCCAAGAATTTGGTAATTTATGATAGACGTCACTTACATTATTGTGTCTATAAGAGGTTTTGGTAAAACGAACAAGTTATGTTGACGTATGCATAAACGGGTCGAAAAGTGGTAAAAGGGTAATAAGCCGAAGAGTTAAAAGTCAGAAATTATATTAAGTCGGATGTTGGATTTTAGTTCCATTAGATGGAGAATTAAATTACGGACGCGTAGGAAAAAGAATCGGGTAAAACGGATCAAAAACGAGTGAGTTATGGCCGTTTCCGTGAAATCGGATCGCGCTAGAAATATGCAGCAACCAGCTGCAAACCTTCTGCTGAAACAAGGGGGTCGCGTAGCGCGACGGCCCGTCGCGTCGCGCGACGGGGTAAGTTGTTCCTAAAATTGTTTTCATGCTTCGTTTTGGCTCGGGAACTCGTTTAAATGCGTTTTAAGTTGCGTATGATTGATTTAACTCATGTTTTGTGAACATTAGGGTCAGCGTATGTGTGGATAGGTATGTATGGATGTTGTATATCTATATACACGTATGTAGAAGTGTATGTAGGCGTGTATGCGCGAATGTATGTAAGATTATGGTGTGTAAGCAAGTACATGAGGATATATATGAAGGCGTATATGAATGGACAAGTATGAGTCGGGTATATTGTAATGGTTGATTGGAAATATAAATGTAGACATGTATGTAGGTGGGTACGTATGTATGTTGTATAAGTATAAGTGTATGTATGTATGTAAGGGTGTATGTAGATAGTATGTATATGTAGTCAAGTGAGTATGTATGAAGGGATGCACGTATGTAAGTTGTGACAGGGTATGAAAGTATGTACGCGTGTATGTAAGTATGAATGTATGTTTGTATGCAAGTACGTATGTAGGTTTGTATGTATGTATGTATGTAGGTATGTATGTATGAAGGCAGGTAAGTACGTATGTATGTATGTATGAATGGATGTATTTATGTATGCACGTACGTATGTATGTAGGTACATAGGGATGTATGTTGCTATGTGTGATCGTAAGTGTATGTATAGGTTGTATGAAAGTATGTACGCATGCATTCAATGAAATTGAGTACTAACGATAATAACATCGTGCCTAGTGATGAAGTGTAACGCAGGAATACCAAGGAAGTCTCACTACGAATCTTATGATCAGAAGGAAAGCCGGGATGTAAAGAGTTAATGAAATGAAAAGTAAACGTGAACAAGTCTTGTATGCTTATGATACGTACTAACGTTATGAATTCTATGTGGTGAGCGCAGGTAGTACAAGCCATGAGGATTACTATGGAGTAGGGATCGAAGATCGAGTCGTAAGACGGATTGTACGGGAATGTTTAAATATGTAATTTAGTGTCGATAAGTTATGTTCTTATATTATAAAATGGATTTTTAGAATGTCAAGATGTATGTCCTGAAAGAAATTTTCAGACTCGAATTTCCGCTGCGACGTTTTAAGGTTATACGTGTTAGGGTGTTACAAGTAGTACTTGTGTCATTTTCTTGCTATAGTCGAATGAAACTCATATGGTACTTGAAAGTCAATTTCAGACATTAGCGTTTGTTGACTCATGTCACACTCAAAAATCAAATCTAAGTAGAATTAGTCCCTCTTTATTAGCTGAATAAAATATTTCTTGTTGTATAATTACATTTGAAAGTCATGCTCATCAAATCTCATTTAGCAAGCTTGGTTTGACAAGACTGCTAAAATTTCACTTTAATTGATTAAATATCATGGTAATATATATTTTTTTCTTTCTTATAGAGAGACGGTCAATACCGAATTGACTCTCAGCCTCTCAGGCCACTCCAACCATGCTTAACAGTCTCATGTATAAACTATCCTATTTCAGGTATGTTATTTAATTTCATATGTATCCCTCAATAATATCAAAATGTCATATATGCCCTAAGTTTCATAGTATCATATTTACTCTTTCAAAACACCAAAACTATCTTATTACTGTTTCATAGTAAAAAAAATTCAGTTACTTATAACAGTGTTTCACTTATTAATTGACTAGAAAAATAACATTATTACTATGAGTCATTTCAGTGCAAAATGTTCTCTTCGTTTATTCAGTAGTAATTAGTTTAGTTATTATGGAATGAGTAAATATGATTTTTGGTGCTTGAAAAGAATAAATATATGATATTAAGAAACTTGGAACTTTTAGAAGGATATATATAACATTGCTCCTTTCTATTTTCTTACTTGAGTTTCTTTTGTAATGTAGGTTTGTAGAAACTGATGGTGGTAAGTTGAAAAGAGCATAAAAAATTAGATTTTATTTTATATATTGGTGCTTAAAGTTTAGTTTCCTTTTAATTTCCACTCACCTTCTTGTGGGACCTATCTAGCTTTATGATCATATCATCAAAATAGGACACGATAAAGGGCTTTTTGCGTAATATAGCCAAGATACTATGCCTTAACCCCTAATTTTAACAACCAAATATTACCAGAAATGGCAACAAATTTTCAATTTTTTTTTTGCACAATCAGAAACATTTTACATGACTACTGGTATATGAGGTTATTTTGTGCTCTATTTTTTAATTTATTAGGAGTAAAACAACTGAAGTTTACTAAATTTTTAGTAGTAAATTACGCACCTTATAAAATTCAAACCCTAATTATGCATGAATAAGAAATGCCGCATGGTCAAAACACAAAATCAGGCATAGGTTGGTTTTTACTCTAATTACACATGTGACATGTTATATCATAATTATGCATGCTATTTTGTTGCTCGCATACCGTCGCACGTTAAGAGCCCTTTGTATTTTAAACTTTCACATATTGCTATTTTGCATAAAAAAATTGAAAATTGGTTGCTATTTCTTGTAATTTTGGACCTTTGGTTGTTGGCTACTAGATTGGTACATGGTAACATGTTATTCGATGGTACAGACTCCACAATAAGTGGTTAACTAAAAGACTTCCTACACTTTTTTCAGTTACTAATTACACCCTTATGTAGGTATTCACAACTCACCATTGGATGGTCCGTATATATAAATTAAAACCTCAAAAGAACAGGATCAGAGGGAAGACAAAGAAGTCCAAATCGGTACTGTCTCAAGTTTTATCTTATATTATTTGTCTCGCAATTTATTTACTTTTTCACCCTGTTTTTACTGACCATCAATTTATCTGGTTTAAAAATTTATCGCAGAAAACAAGCTCCACCACCACACCCAGAAGTGGAACAACGAAGAAAAATCCATGGCATTAGACTGAAGGTAGTGGGGCGACTCCCACCCCAAGTCGCCCCCTACACCGCGCCCCTCGCCCAACTTCCATGGCAACTTCATTTGCCCGTCCTCTTCTCGTCGCCCCTCCTCTCACACTTTACCCAACTTTTGGCACAAAATTCCAAGAACTCCCCCCTTTTCAAACAAATCAACCAATCAGAGGTCTTGGTGGCAACTTGAGTTGCCATGAACACCACGCCCCCTTTTTGAGGACGCCCCAAGTCGCCCCACAAACGCCACGTGTCGCAAGACCCCCTCTTTTGAGGTCGCCCCACTCCCTTCAGTCTTAGAACTTAGGGGCTGTTTGGCTAAGCTTATTTTAGTGACTTATTTACTTATTGACTTTTTAAAAAGTTAAAAGGTGTTTGGGTTAGCTTATTATGTGAGAGGAATAAGTAAATAAGTCATTCCATTATGACTTATTTGCTTTTCAAATAAGCAAATAAGTTATAAGTAGCCCAAAATAAGCTTAGCCAAACAGCCCCTTAATATTAAATGTAATATTAGAAACGACTCCGAGCAACAAAAGATTTTGTAGCGAATTACAATCGTGGCAGGATTTTTTTTTAAACCACAGTAAAAGAAATGTGTAGCTCAGACATTTTCTATTTCTTTAACATGATATCATCCTTCTCTTATTTTTTTTTCTCCAAAAAAATATATTTTTTTAATAATAAATATCAGTGGCGGACCCAGGATTTTTTCCATGGGGGTGCGGAAAATTTTTAAAAATTTTAGGCCCCTAGGTACATAAGTAAAAAAATCGGTTGTATCGGGTCGGGTCGGGTCGGGTCATGTAAGTCAAAAGAACATCAAACTAAATTTATATATATGGCAAACACGTCAAACTTTGTAAAAAAATCGGTTGTATCGGGTCGGGTCGGATTCCGAAGGAAGAGTATCCAAATCAATTAGTTCGCGCCATAACGTCTCTACTCATGGTTCCTATCACAATCATATTGATCCATCATCCATGACCATAAATTCATCATTCCAAAAATCATCTAAAAATCACCCCTAAAAATCATCTAAATAACATAATCATCAAGCCCTAGAATTGTTTAATTACCCCTAAAAATCATCTAAATAACATAATCATAAAAAAAAATCATCTAAGGCAGTAAATCATCACGTAAAATAATCAAAAAAACCATCATAAAAATCATCTAAAGCAGTAAATCCAAATCAATTAGTTCGGAAGATGTATCCACTTTCCGCTTGAGAAATCGCGCCATAAAGTCTCTACTCATGGTTCCTATAATCCTATCACAATAAAATTGATCCATGACCATAAGTTCATCATTCCATAGTCTTTTTGTTTAATTTTAACTTTCAACCATTCAAGCAATCAAACCCTAGTCCCCTAGAATTGTGAGTGTAATCACCCCTAAAAATCATCTAAATAACATAATAATCATCTAAAGCAGTAAAGCAACGACTAAACACAAGATTTTTCAAACCTATTTAAGAATTTTACTACCCCTTTCTACCTTAATATCAAGTAAATTCATTAAAAAAACAATAAAACTTACCTTTGAAGATCGCCGGTCAGTTTTGGGGCGGATTCCGGTCACTTTCCGGCTGTGATCGACCTGTGTTGTTGCTGCTGATGATGTCGCTTCGCTGGGCAGGAGGCAGGGGCGGTGTGATAGCTGGGCGGGATGATGGGAATTGAAGGCCGGTGGGATTGATAATTGATAAATGGGCTTTAATTTAGTATTTGTATTTAAGTTAATTGGGTAATGGATATGGGCTACAAGTACAAATTATGTTAGTGGGCTGCTGGATAATGGGCAAGAGGGCAGAATTTGGTTTGGGTAAGGTAAGTGTATATAATGTATTAAAATAGGTAGTATTTTTATAAAAAAATCAAACTTTACTAAAAAAAAATGTATAATATAAATCCATAATATTTTTTACCTATGGTGTGCGGATAGGGCTGTTCAAAAAGCTCGCGGCTCGGAGCTCGCTCGAAGCTCGCTCGGATTTAGCTCGGAAAAAGCTCGCTCGATTTGGCTCGGTTTAAAAGTGAGCCGAGCCGGCTCGGCTCGGTTAGAAAGTGAGCCTAGCTCGGCTCGGCTCGTAACGAGCCGAGTTGGCTCGGTTCGGCTCGCTTTGTAGCTCGGCTCGGTTTAGCTCGAATTATTTTACTTATAATAAGTTTTAATTTTATATACATTATAATATATTACAAAAAAACTGATTATTATTTACATGTATATAGGTTTGTAATTTGATATTTATGACATATTTGAAGATTGATTACCATACTAATAAACTAATATTGTATTTTATTGAAATTAAAACTTATTTTGCGTTGTTAAACTTGATTTTGGTTTGAATTGTATTAGGTTGAACTTATTTTGAATATATTCTTTTAAATTATTGAATAATATTTTAGGCTATTAAATTTTAAGAGGTATATATTAGTTTTTTTTATAAAATCGAGCCAAACCAAGCCGAGCCGAGCTAGCTCGGTTTAAAACCAAGCCGAGCCCGAGCTTCAATTTTCAGCTCGGTTTCAAATCCGAGCCGAGCCGAGCCAGCTCGGTTTATAATCGAGCCGAGCCCGAGCTTGGCCTGGCTCGGCTCGGCTCGGCTCATGAACAGCCCTATGTGCGGACGAAAAATTTCAAGGGGTGCGCCCGAAAAATTCCAAGGGGTGCGGACGAAAAAATCCAAGGGGTGCGGACGGGATTTTCGTCGGAAATTTACACTAAATTTTTTTTTTCTCGGGGGTGCGCCCGCCCACCCTGGCTTGTAGGTGAGTCCGCCCCTGATAAATATAGTTGCAGCTCTTGCAGGCCAAGAACCAGAATTCAGAATTTTTGACCAGTGAAGAAGCCAAAATGTCATTATTACAAATATTTTAATAGACCGGGCCCTGAGCCCAACCCTATCTTCTGTCCTGTGGGCTTTGGCCCAACCGCTTGACCCTAAACCTGTATTCGGCCTGGTCTCTTAATCCCAGCCCAGTTTCCTGATCTTGATTTTTTTTTTGTCAAAGCAGTTTCCTGATCCTGTTTTTTTTCTCAAACCCGAACCGTTCCATCATAAACTGGTTTTGACTATCGTTGACCCGGACCAGAACCAGTTCTAACCCCAACCGGTTTGGGAAAAATACTGGTTTTGTGCACCTCTTAAGTCTGGGAATTCAGGTTCCTCTTGCTCAGATTGTGGGTATGTTTTATAACAATGATTATGATACAATGTAAAATATTTTTATATATATATTTGATACAGTTAACCAATATGAATAATACTTGATACAGTTAGAGGATCGCGGTTCCCATATCGGGTCTTGCGAGTTGCGATTTGTTAACCGTTCATTGGTTTAATTTCTATTAACAGAAATATCAGTTAGAATAAACCTTCTTATAGTTGACTCTCAAATTGATATGCAATAGTAATCGTGGAACAAAATGGAACACAAATTCTCTATTATCTTAATAAAAAAACATATTGTTTTTTTTATTTTTTATTTTAATAATATATGTTTGCTCGTATATTCAAGCGTGGGTCTTATGCAAGATCTTTGGAGCTTTCATGATGATTCTACATGTCGTATTTTTGTCTATTGTGTTTATTAATTTCAAACCCAATATTGGTAGCATTTCTCCATCACAAAATTAGTCATATGAAACAGCTGGATTTTGTATATTAGAAAAAAATACTCAATAAAACAAACACATATGTCATCATTCATTTATGAGAATTATAATATCATAACAATAATAATGTATAACTTTGATGAATATCTTTTTAAAAGTTAGTTGTAGGGTCGGATTTTGTATATGATGTGTTACAAATTACAATGATTATTTATCTACTGTTTCATACATCATACTGTTTGAGATTTTTTTGCACGGATCGTATTTTGGGAATCGAAATTCGATAGCAAATAATAGAGTGATGTTTTTGTCTTTTTGGCCATCTTATATCATGAACATCTTATCTTTATTTGTTTTTATATCTCATTAATTCGATAGACAATAATCATATTGTAATTTATAAGGCATTTTTAATAGCTGTGAATTATTAGATTTCCTAGGACGATACTTATATCTTTAATCCAATTATATCAACCCTTTTTTTTCGTTTAAAAAATAAATAAATCAAAATAAAGTAACTTTCTAGAGTATGAGAACAAATATGTTAAACATATACATGCTAATATATTTGACTCAAGCTTGATTAATCTTACTGTATTAAACATTGTCTTTTGGTTAAAAATATAGAATAACAACCTAGTTTCAATACTTGTTTAGAAAAATCCCTTGTAATTTTGGTAACTATAAACTAAAGTTCTATTATTTTGAGTAAAATACACGGATAGTCCCTGTGGTTTTGCAAAATAACACTTATAGTCCCCAACTTTTGGAAATTACACCGGTGCTCCCTGTGGTTTGACAGTTTGTTACTCGGATAGTCTCTGGAGTGGATGTCCGTTAGTTTTCTCCGTTAAATGGATGTGAAATGACAAAATTACCCTTCATCTTCTGCACTCTATCATCAACAAATAGTGAAATGTTAATTGAAGGAAATCGATTCAGAACAAACAGTTCAATCGCTACAATCTCCACTTAATCATTTGCTAATCAACGACGGAACTGAAACTGAGTAACAACTCAAGAAGCAATTACAGTAAGCTACTAGCCTGTAACTAACCATATCATCAACACAACACTTCAATTGTAAGCACTTTAAGTTATCAACATCAAACACCTACATCTACAATTTCCGCTTAATTATCTGCTAATAAACGGAATTGAAACTGAAAATAACTCAACAAGCAATTAGGGCTAAATAGATTGTGAAATTGAAGAGATCGATTATTACGTGCTTTGATAGGGAATTAGAAGGGGAGCAGCAGACGGGGGGAAGAGCATGCGGTTGAGAACTGGTCATTGATAGGGAATTAGAAGGGAAACATGATAAAGGAAAGGGAGTGATCGGCGGAGAAGATCGACCACCAGACCTCCGCTGAAAAAGAGAGAAAGGTGGGGGTGGGTGGGGTTGTTTTGTTTTTATAGAGGGGAGAAGATGAAGGGTAATTTTGTCATTTCACATCTACTTAACGGAGAAAACTAACGGACATCCACTCCAGGGACTATCCGAGTAACAAACTGTCAAACCACAGGGAGCACCGATGTAATTTCCAAAAGTTGGGGACTATAGGTGTTATTTTGCAAAACCATAGAGACTATCCGTACATTTTACTCTATTATTTTTATACTACTGTGTTTTTTTTTCTTAATTGTTTAAGGTGAATAACCAAATCGAAACAGTTATATTTTTTTTAATATTTAATGTTTTTTTCCTGCACAATTATCTTCTACTTTAGAAAGTTTATCTAATTGATACAAAAAGGAAACTCAAGATCTTGTGGTCCTGAACCAGAGATGAGGTAAGGATATGTATACCTGGGTTAAACTTTTTGGGTTTATGAGTTGCTTTTTTTCCTTTTTTTAGTTGATCGTATATTTCATTAGAGTTCTATGATTCAGAGTATCCTTTCTTATTTGATCCCTATGATAAAAAGGTATTTCCTATTTTATTCTTGGAAGTCCAGTTCAGCGTCACAAACTTTTTTCACACCAGAGGTTTCTTAACAATATTTATAGAGCGAAAAAACTCCCTTCTCGACCAGACGAAGGAGATATGAATTCCATTCAGGCGGGTAAGGGCTTGGCTTGACCCTGTGTTCTCGGGTCGGAGGCGAAAACTGGCAAAGTTCATCATTCAGTGGTTTCATCATCCACGAGCGTTACATAACTAGTTTGAAAGAAGAAAGGTGAAGCTTGAAGTTGTTTAGGCTCGGTTTTGTCTATACTTGCTTTTTAGGTAATTTTCAATAAAAAGTTCGTTTAAACACCAATCTTTTTGTATTGGATCATTATATACGTTGATTTCGAAGCACACTGGTGCATAAAGTTGGCATCTTAGTTTGTTTTCAAATCTAAAATCCTTAAAGGCCATTAGAAGCTCGGATTAGGGTTTTTTTGAAGAAGTACGATTATTTTGCGCTTAATAGTTTTCGCGTCGCATTGCGCACGTATTGTATAGATTGCGTTCATAGTTTACATTTTAATATAGATGAAATATATTTCTCGCTTGACACATTGTGCGAGGTCATGCCTGCGTAATGTTGCCACGCACATAGTTTAGCAAACCCAATTTGTAGTACTAAATTTTCCACAACAAAATTTGACTTGCGTGTGATAAAGCTTTGAACATTAAAGCCTACTTAATGTCTCATAGTTTGGAATGAAAGGTGATGCTTTTTACATGTGAACCTGTAACAGTTATCTAGAGTTAATCAGGCGTCCATTTTAGGGCCAGGAAAGGAAGGTTCTAACACATAGAGATCACCTATCCAAGTGAGTTTAGGGGATGTGCATATTTGGGAAAGTAATGTAAAGGGTAGCATGTAAGTTAAAGTATGAAAGTTAATGAAAGGGATGTATTATGAAATGAATGATTTGGGGCTACTAGCCCGAATGTTATTAGAAAACGTTTTCGATTAATTAATGTAATGTTTAAAAGGATAGTTTAATTGAACACAACTTGATACATTTATGACTGAAAGTCAAATAAATGAAAAATAAAGCTAAAGTAAAGATCCACGTGGTCCATGGTCCTGAATTCGGCATGTGGGGAGCACCTGATAGACAGTTACCTCCGAGGCTGCAAGAGAGGTCGTTACCTACGAGCTTGCAAATACAGGGAGGTGGCCTACGGGGATACCAATAGCTCTACAGATTATGATAGCAGCGATAATGATCACTCATGGATGAATGTCACTTTAATTCTAAAGTTAAATGTTAAAGTTTAATGCAAAGCTATGTTAAACGAGTGTTTTATTTAAATTATAACTTACTCAGCGTAGCTGACTTTCAGTATGCACATCAGGTTTAAGATTGGATAGCTGAGAGCTTTCGGTGATAGCAGTGGCACTTGCACTTGCGAAGTCTACCCGGCTAGAAACTAGCATCCCATACCATCTTGTTATGTTTTCATTGTGAGGTATTTAGAATAAGGTTGTATTTGACTCGAATGTTTGAACTGTATGAGTTTCCACTGCATATACTTTAAATTATCACTTTAGCACTTAATTGCTAGAGAGTATTTCCAAGTGAAATATTTTATATTTTTCTGTAGTTTATCCTATATAGTTTTAACAAATAGTTTAAAGGGTAAATTACACTTTTCGTCCTTTATGTTTGTAACGGGTTACAATGGATGACATTTAACTTCAATAATTACAGTCACAACCCTTTATTTGGAAAACTCATTACACCTTTCGTCCTTTAAGACTAACCAGGTTAAAAATTTAAGTTAAATTTACTCACTTAATGTCACGGCCCCAGCCCCGGTTTGACCCGGTCAGGAGCCGCGGGACAGGAAGCCGTGGTATCAATGATGCGACAGCGGAAGATTTTTAACAGGATCTTTTAAAACTCAATGCCTAATTACTTTATTCCATAATTTGGGATAAAACCCCGTAATTTACAATAGAGGAATTTAACTAGGAAATTCCCTGATTTATTAAAACATGTTTATTTATTTTTAACTGAGCCACCTCTTCAAGCTTGTTAGTGCTCCGTAGCACGTTTCCTTGATTTACAGCAGGTCGCCTGAAACATGTTTTAAAAATATTTTATCAGCGGGGAAATGCTGGCGAGTCACTCAAATTTGGTAAAACGACACCTAGTTATCAATTACAGCATAAGAACGATTACAATGGCTTCTATCTTATTTTTATCTGGCGCCGTGTCACAATTGTGACGATGGTCATACCACTATTGGGTCCCACCCCAAGTAGTGATGATTATCCCTGTTAGGTCAATGAACCTAACTGGGAGAAAATTAGTAATGTGCACAATACCCCACTAGCCAGTGATTCAAGTTATCCACGACTTACTCCCTGTAATTATAACTTTTGAACATAATTTGAGGTATTGTAAAATAGTTGATAAAAAGAGAATGACTCACTTTGCAGATTTACGTGGGCAGAGATTTAGCCTACTGATTAGCCTTTTAACCTAAATTTAAATAACATGCACACGAACAAGGTTAGTAACTAATACAGCATTTACGATAACTCACGAGATTAAACCCTCACAACGAATGACAAAGCGCGATACTTAAACATCCATCGAATTCACGACGAATGACAAAGCATAACCCTAATGTGGGCAGCACTTAAACATCCATTGGATAGTTTAATCGATCGGACATTGAATCATAGCAGCGATCGAGTTATTACCCTGTTTTGCGGCAGCGATTCGTGATCGTGTATGTTTTAGGACTGTTTCTATGATATCTCAACGTACGTATTGAATTTCTACGTCGAACCAACGTAGAATTGCAAGTCCCACAGCCTACTATTTATACCTGAAAAACCGACCCCCTCGCGTGGCGCGAGGGGTCGTCGCGTGGCGCGAGGGGCACCTATCTACCATAGGGTGGCCTCGTGTCCAGGTAGCTCAGCTGAGTTGGTCTTGCGTTAAAATTCGATATACACGTAAAACTGTCAAGATAATACCAACTAGGGTTTACCCCCCCTGAGTTTTAGGGGCCCTGATCCTGATTCCGATTATTCTGAAAATTTCAGGGATTATGCAGAATCACTTGGGTTTCTTAATTAGGGTTTCCTATTGGACCAAAAATAATAAATAATAGTTTTGGTGAGTTGTTACATTCTCCCTACCTTAATAAAAATCTCGTCCTCGAGATTTACTGGAATAAGTGAGGATACTTTCTCTTCATTTCTGATTCCAGCTCCCAAGTGTATTCAGGTCCTCTTTTTGAATCCCACTTGACTTTGACTAGCACCAATCTTTTGTGCTTGAGAAACTTGATCTTTGGATCTTCGATTTGAAGTGGTTTTTCAACGAACTTCAATTTCTCATTTACCTCTATATCTTGGAGAGGTACTACCAAAGATTCGTCAGATTGACATTTCTTGAGGTTGGATACATGAAATACGTCATGCACTCCAGCCAACTCTTCTGGTAGTTGCAAACGATAAGCAACTGGTCCTATACATTGGATTACTGAAAATGGTCCTATGTATCTTGGACTTAGCTTTCCTTTCTTACTGAATCGAACTACTCCTTTCCAAGGAGAAACTTTTAATAGTACTTTGTCTCCAATTTGAAATTCCAACGGCTTCCGTCTATTGTCTGCATAACTCTTCTGGCGATCTCGAGCCGTTTTCAACCTTTCCTTGATTTGAGTGATCTTGTCGGTAGTTTCTTGCACAATCTCAGGACCTGATAATTGACTTTCTCCTATTTCTGCCCAGCATACGGGAGTTCTGCACTTTCGTCCGTACAGTGCTTCGAATGGGGCAGCTTCAATGCTTGAATGATAACTATTGTTATAGGAGAATTCAATTAAAGGTAAGTGATCGTCCCAGTTTCCACCCAAATCTATTACACATGCTCGGAGCATGTCTTCCAAGGTTTGGATCGTCCTTTCACTTTGTCCGTCTGTCTGAGGATGATATGCAGTACTTAGATTTAGTCAGGTTCCCATTGCTTCCTGGAAACTTTTCCAGAAATGGGAAGTGAAACGACTATCTCTATCCGATACATTGGAGAGTGGAACTCCATGTAAGGATACTACTTCGTCTACGTACAACTTGGCTAACCTTTTCATGCAAAAGGTTTCCTTCATGGGTAAAAAGTGAGCTGATTTGGTTAATCGATCCACAATTACCCAAATCGCATCATTACCTTTTCTGGTTTTGGGTAGCTTAGTAACAAAATCCATTGTTATGAGTTCCCATTTCCATACAGGAATTTCTAATTGTTGAAGTAGACCTGATGGTTTCTGGTGTTCTGCCTTAACTTGTGAACAAGTGAGACATTTAGAAACATATCTAACTATATCCTTCTTCATACCTATCCACCAGAAATTATTTCTTAAATCTTGATACATCTTATTGTTACCAGGATGCCTGGTATACCTAGATTTATGGGCTTCCTCCAAAATCTTATTTCTTAATTCTCCTTGTTTAGGTACCCAAATTCTTTTCTTATGAAATCTCCAAATTCCATCATTTCCTTGCTCTAATTCTTTTATTCGTCCTTTCATTCCTTCAGCATCGTCCTTGATTGCTGTCTCTTGAACATTCTTTAGTTGTTCCATTAAATATAACTGTAGATTTAATCTAAGAGCACGAACCCGTCATTGTTTCTCATGATACTTACGACTTAAGGCATCTGCAACTACATTTGCCTTTCCTTCGTGATATTGAATATCACAATCGTAATCACTTAGGATTTCCATCCATCTCCTTTGCCTCATGTTTAATTCTTTTTGCCCAAATATATATCTTATGCTCTTATGATCTGTATAGACAGTAAACTTACTTCCATACAGATAATGTCTCCAAATTTTAAGGGCAAAAATTATGGCTCCTAACTCTAAGTCATGAGTCGTATAGTTTTCTTCGTGCTTTTTCAATTGCCTTGAGGCATACACAATAACCTTCTTGCGTTGCATAAGCACACATCCTAATCCTAGTTTTGAAGCATCGCAGTATACTTCAAAATCTTCAGTTCCTTCTGGTAAGGCTAAAATTGGAGCATTGGTTAATTTCTGCTTTAAAATCTTAAAAGCTTCTTCTTGTTTAGGTCCCCACTCAAACTTTGTTGCTTTACTGGTTAGCTTAGTTAATGGTACGGCTATCTTAGAAAAATCCTTAATAAATCGTCTATAATATCCAGCTAAACCTATAAAACTTCTAATCTCCATTGCTGATTGCGGAACCTTCCATTTGGTAATCGCTTCTAACTTAGCAGGATCTACATGAATACCTTCGTGATTCACCATATGTCCTAAGAATTGCACTTCTTGTAGCCAAAATTCACACTTTGAGAATTTGGCGTAAAGTTTCTCTTTTCTTAACAAAGTTAAGAGTACATGTAGGTGCTCACAATGTTCCTCCTGACTTTTGGAATAAATAAGTATATCGTCGATGAAGACAATTACAAATTTATCCAAATACGGTTTACAGATCCGATTCATCATGTGCATGAATGCTGCAGGTGCATTCGTTAACCCGAAGGGCATGACTGTAAACTCGTAATGACCATACCTAGTTCTGAAAGCAGTTTTAGGTATGTCTTCTTCTTGTACCTTCAATTGATGATATCCGGAGTGTAAATCTATATTAGAAAAATATCTAGCTCCCTGAAGTTGATCAAAAAGATCATCAATTCTAGGTAATGGGTATCGATTCTTAATTGTAACCTTATTCAATTCTCTATAATCGATACACATTCTCATTGAACCGTCCTCCTTCTTTACAAACAACACTGGTGCTCCCCAAGGGGATGAACTAGGTTGTATAAATCCTTTGCTTAGTAATTCATCTAACTGCTTTTTCAATTCTAACATTTCGGTAGGTGCTAACCGATAAGGTGCAATAGCTATCGGTGTAGTTCCAGGAATTAGATGAATTCTAAATTCTACTTCCCTATTAGGTGGTAATCCAGGTAGTTCTTCTGGGAATACATCTGGGTATTCTGAGACTACAGGAATCTCCTTGAGTTCTTTATCTTTAGTGTTAATGATTACAGAAATCATATACACTACTCCTTGCTTTCGTTCATAACTAGCAATTTTCATTACTGAAATGAACTTCATTGGCTTTCGTGGTTTATCTCCTGTAATCACCACTACTTCTCCTGAGGGTGCATGAATTTCTACGGAATTCTTGTCACAAAGAATTCGAGCATGGTTGGCTACTAACCAATCCATTCCTAACACAACATCGAACCCAGCTAGATTCATTGGTAATAGGTTTGCATGAAATTTATGACCTGAAAGTTCTATATTTCCTTCTTGCAAAACCTTATCTATTTTAACAGAATTTCCATTTGCCGTTTCGACTGTAAAAATCTGCCTAAGGTTGGTTAAAGGTAAATTAAGAGCTTGGCAGAATGAAGTATTGATAAAACTTTGGTTTGCACCAGAGTCAAATAATACTTTTGCATAAACGTTGTGAACTAGGAACGTACCAGCTATCACATCAGGAATTAATTCGGCTTCCTGAGTTGTCAGTTGAAAGGCTCTTACGTTCTTCTTATTAGTTCCTTCTGCAGGTTTAGTTTTGTTATCAGCTGGTTTGACCAGTTTTGGGCAGTCTGGCCTCAAATGCCCAACTTCTCCGCAGTTGTAGCAGATTGATAACTTCTTCCTCCTACAATCTTCTTCTTGATGTCCCGGAATTTTGCAAAATTGCAATATCCCTTGCATCTTCCAAAATGCTTCCTCTTGCAAGAATTGCAAAATGGACTAGTTGAAGATTGTCCAGTCCCCCTTCTTTTGAAATTGTTACGATTACCCATACGGAATCCTTGGGTAATCTTTTGGGCTACTTCCTTTTTCCTGGTTTCTTCTCGGGTACGTACTAGCCCGTCAGTTAAGGTATTAGCTAATTCCACAGCATCATCAATAGTGCGTGGTCTCGCAGCTTTGACAATGTCACGGATTTCGCCAATTAATCCCCAAATATAACGGGAAATAAGTACTGGTTCTGGCGAAGCCAAAGTTGGTACTATTCTCGCATATTCGAAGAACGTTGAAGTATACCCTCGACAATCTACACCAATCATTCGATGATTTAGGAACTTATTTGCCATTTGTTCTTTTTCGTATTCGGGACAGAATTTTCTTTCTACAAGATTTTTAAATTCTTCCCAGGGAATGGCATACGCCACAGTTCTTCCTTTAGCTTGTAGAACTGTATTCCGCCATTCTAAAGCTCCTTCTTTAAAAAGATTCGATGCATACATGACATGGTCTTCTTCAGCACATTTACTTATGGTAATTACTGCCTCGGTTTTCTCTAACCGACGCAGTGCTGCAGTTGCCCCTTCATTACCTACGAACTCAGCTGGTTTACAGGCAAGAAATTCTTTGTAAGTGCAACCAGGCGTTGCAGCTTTCATTTTCTTGAGAATCGGGGCTTGCAGAACATTATTGTTATTATTATTGTTATTGTTGTTGTTGCCGCCTCCATTTATACTATTACTAAAGTTGTCCTCATGAGTACGTTTGCTAGGAATAATTTGAGGTTCAACTGGATGTCTAGCAGCAGCAAGTCTTGCTGGAATAGCATTGGCTATTCCTTGAGCAACGATATCTTCGATATCTTGCCTATTCAGCAATTGTTCTTCCTGATTTTGCTCAGATTGATTTACTTCATTTACTGGTTCATTATCAACGTTTGCCATCTGGTAATTAATTTATATATAAATAATTAGTATAAAATAAGGAACAACCAAATATAACAAATAATCTCACATAATCATATAAACAATTATATATCCAAAATTGTTAATTTCTCGACTTCCATTTTTATATATTATAATATGCTTCCATACACATTGTTATCTTACAACTGTTTTATTGTTTATTTTACACATACTGATTTTTATTACTATTATTATTATTATACAAACACATATTCACAAACCCCACTTTTCCCTTGTCAATTAGCATTTTAAAAGCTATGTTCCCTCTCATCGTATTTCCAGGAGATTTGTCCTCCTATCTCTTGTATCCTATTCCCTGCATCCATCAATTCCTCGCCGAAATGGCGGAGTTCAGCTAAGTTTTCATTACTCATTGGTGGATTTGGTATAGGTTCTGGGTCGAACTGAGGGAAAAAGGTATAAGGATTATTTAGAAGGTTCTGGAACTGCCAGTCGTTGGTCCACCATTCGTCCATTCCTAGAGGTTGAGTGTGAATCAAAGGTTCTGGGATGGCTGGTTCTAAGTTTATTGGAAGTTGAGTTTCAGCAGGATAAGTAAAAACATTTTCATTGACAGGCTTAATAGTATCACAGCTTGCCAATATGAAATCTAGCTCTTCCTGCAATGTCATTTCCTTGGTTTGCTTAGAGCTTTCTCCAATCTCATGCTTAGAATTTCCCCAATTTTCATCCCTACTTGCCTTGAATCATCCTCAATCTCAATCCCTTTTCCTTTATCCAATGGATTCTCTATCTTGGGCATTCTCCTAGTTGCTGGTTTCCTTCGGCGTACCCGTCTCCAGCCTACAAATCTTCTTCTTTTCTTAGGTTTTGCTTTCTCCAGAGGTGGAGCTTGAAATTCTATAGGTTTTTCCACATCAGCAAAGTAACCAGTAAAATCTTTGGAAACTTCTATGTTCACATGATAAAGATTGAGATTCTCTAGGGCTTCAGATAATTCACTCATGCTGTTTTAGCATATATAAAAAAATACTAAGTTAAAATTTTTATAACAAAATTTCACAGATAACCTTTAAGTATTATTGCATATCGTATGACTAATTTAATACAAAGGACAACTAAAAATTAAGACATACTAAGGTTTATTGTAATTTATTTATTTACTGAGTAAAATTTCTGGTTTGTAGGTGATAAGGGTGCTGGAACTAAGTCATGATATTTTAAAGATTTGTATTTACTGCTACAGTGGCTAGCATATATAGATCTGCCCATTTTTCATCTAACTTGTCTTCCCATGGTAGTTTATTGCCTAATTCCTGGGTTTCTTGATTAACTCTCCTTTCTTTTGATTTTGATTTCTTTATTTTCTCCTGACTTTTCCTAATAATCAAACTTCTTTTATTAGGAGAAAGTGGTTCCTCATAATGTGCATTTCGAACAAATATTCCTTCCTCAGGATCTACGGAGTATCTTGAGGAATTTGTTTGGGATGAACTTCCTTTTTCTTTTGGTGAAGTATCTAATTTATGGTAGATATTCGAAAGTCTTTTCTTACTCATACTGTACACAAATATTCAAATAATAAAACATATAATCACAAAATCACAAATTTGGTAATCAAGAAAATTAAGTATTTTGAAATACTTAATAGGCTTAAATCAGTGGCTCGTTGAGTAGCTCTGATACCACCTTTTCCTGTCACGGTCCCAGCCCCGGTTTGACCCGGTCAGGAGCCGCGGGACAGGAACCCGTGGTATCAATGATGCGACAACGGAAGATTTTTAACAGGATCTTTTAAAACTCAAAATGCCTAATTACTTTATTCCATAATTTGGGATAAAACCCCGTAATTTACAATAGAGGAATTTAACTAGGAAATTCCTTGATTTATTAAAACATGTTTATTTATTTTTAACTGAGCCACCTCTTCAAGCTTGTTAGTGCTCCGTAGCACGTTTCCTTGATTTACAGCAGGTCGCCTGAAATATGTTTTAAAAATATTTTATCAGCGGGGAAATGCTGGCGAGTCACTCAAATTTGGTAAAACGACACCTAGTAATCAATTACAGCATAAGAGCGATTACAATGGCTTCTATCTTATTTTTATCTGGCGCCGTGTCACAATGGTGACGATGGTCATACCACTATTGGGTCCCACCCCAAGTAGTGATGATTATCCCTGTTAGGTCAATGAACCTAACTGGGAGAAAATTAGTAATGTGCACAATACCCCACTAGCCAGTGATTCAAGATATCCACGACTTACTCCCTGTAATTATAACTTTTGAACATAATTTGAGGTATTGTAAAACAGTTGATAAAAAGAGAATGACTCACTTTGCAGATTTACGTGGGCAAAGTTTTAGCCTACTGATTAGCCTTTTAACCTAAATTTAAATAACATGCACACGAACAAGGTTAGTAACTAATACAGCATTTACGATAACTCACGAGATTAAACCCTCACAACGAATGACAAAGCGCGATACTTAAACATCCATCGAATTCACGACGAATGACAAAGCATAACCCTAATGTGGGCAGCACTTAAACATCCATTGGATAGTTTAATCGATCGGACATTGAATCGTAGCAACGATCGAGTTATTAGCCTGTTTTGCGGCAGCGATTCGTGATCGTGTATGTTTTAGGACTGTTTCTATGATATCTCAACGTACGTATTGAATTTCTACGTCGAACCAACGCAGAATTGCAAGTCCCACAGCCTACTATTTATACCTGAAAAACCGACCCCCTCGCGTGGCGGGAGGGGTCGTCGCGTGGCGCGAGGGACACCTATCTACCATAGGGTGGCCTCGTCTCCAGGTAGCTCAGCTGAGTTGGTCTTGCGTTAAAATTCGATATACACGTAAAACTGTCAAGATAATACCAACTAGGGTTTACCCCCGCCCCCCTGAGTTTTAGGGGCCCTGATCCTGATTCCGATTATTCTGAAAATTTCAGGGATTATGCAGAATCACTTGGGTTTCTTAATTAGGGTTTCCTATTGGACCAAAAATAATAAATAATAGTTTTGGTGAGTTGTTACACTTAAGGGTATCATGGTCATTTCACACTTTTATTTAAAATTTTCTTAATAAATAAAACCAAAAAGTTACATATATAACATCATCTCCCCCAAATCTCTAACATAACCCTAGAATCTCAGCTAGGGCTGCAAACGAACCAAACGTTCGGCGAACAGTTCGTGAACCGTTCGGTGGGAAGTTCGTTTGTGTTCGGTCGTTTATTAAACAAACGAACACAAACAAGAAATTTCGTTCGTTTAGTTAAATGAACAAACATGAACAGAGGGCACGTTCATTCGTTTATGTTCATGAACATTCGATAACGTGTTCATTTGTGTTCGATAGTTTATTAGTGTTTTTTGCTTTTATATTTTATTTAAATACTTTAAAAATTCCGACAAATGGAATATTTAATAAGTGCCAGTGTGTTATATCTTTTGTTCATGAACGTTTGTTTATGTTCGTTTGTTACCATTTGCGTTTATGAACACTAGTTTGTGCTCATTTTTGTTCATTATCGTTCGTTTTCATTCGTTGCCTAAAATTAACAAACAAACACAAACGAACATGAATAAGTTCATTTCCTTAACAAACAAACACGAACATAAAATCTCGTTCGGTAAACGTTCATGAACAGTTCGTAAACACATATATTTCTTAACAAACGAACACGAACAAGGACTTGTTCGTGTTCGTTTGGTTCGTTTGCAGGCCTAATCTCAGCCATCTCTTTCTGTATATTCAACTAACCTCCACCACCACCACTAATAAATCCAGCCACCACCACCGTATCCCAGCTTTCAACTCACTGATATCCGTCTCACAACTTGTCACTTGAAGCTTGTCACCGCCTGAAGTCACTAATTGTCGTCGGACGCCACCGCCACTGATCGCCGGTGGTGGTGATTTGAGCGTGATTGTCGGCCGCCACCAGTCGTTTTCCCGATTTACCATTGTAGATTTGTTTCAGATCTGATTTGCAACCTAACAGAGATCGGGAGACAATGAACGATAAAAGTGAACAGGTGGAGAGAGGGTGGGGCAGGTCGTGGTTGTCCGGTGGTTGTTTATGGTGGCTGTGGTGGTGATGTTGAGACGGTGGTGAAATGCAGATTGGGTTTTTGGTTGGAGATGCAGATTGGGTGGTTGTTTTTGGTAGTGACAATGGAGGTTTTTGGTTGGAGATGCAGATTGGGTTTTGCAGATTCCTAGACAACTTGGAAATTAAGTGTTAGTGATGTCAGATGGTTTTCTAACAATGATAACAGTTAGAGCTGGCACATTTTGTACATTTGATTCCTTTAAATTCCAATGTAACATTTTACAATTGGCAAACATAAGTATAGGTTAGGTTTGATGGTTTCGATTTGGGTGGTTCCAATGATCTAAAAGGGAAGGGAGTGGTGGTGATGGTTGGCAGCAGATGGTGGTGGTTGGCGGCGGGGCGATGGTGGTAGTCGTAACCGGCGGTGGTGGTGGTTGTTTTACATTAGAGACATTTTAAATAAAAGCGTGAAATGATGATAATACCCTTAAGTGAATAGACTTAATTGAAAATTTTAACATGGTTAGTGCTAAAGGACGAAAGATGTAATGAGTTTTCCATATAAAGGATTGTGACTGTAATTATTGAAGTTAAAGATCATCTATTGCAAACTGCTACAAACATAAAGGACGAAAAGTGTAATTTACTCTAGTTTAAAGAGTTAATTACATAGTTAGTCCCTGTGGTTTGCACAAAATAACATATTTAGGTACTAATAGTTTAAAGTCACCTTCTAGGGTATGAACTTTTTATTTTGTAACGTTTTGAGGTATTAACTTCTAGGGTATTAACATAGTTAGTCCCTATGGTTTGCACAAACTAACATACTTAGGTACTAATAGAATGTGATTTTAAACCTACAAATAGCGTTAATACCTCCAAACGTTACAAAATGAAAAGCTAATACCCTAGAATGTGATTCTAAACTATTAGTACCTATATATGTTAATTTGTGCAAACCACAGGGACTAACTAAGTAATTAACTCCTAGTTTAAATTAATCTAGTTTTGGATCTTTTTATGCTTCTAAAATTGTCAAGTCGGTCAGAAGCTAGGTCTAATGATAAAGTCACTAGAGTTAAGAGTGCGGGGTTAAGAGTTTAAATCTTGATAAAATCCCTTTTAAAACAAATAAAAAATACTTTTAGGCATCTAAAATCGTCAAGTCAGGTTGGAGGCTAGGGTCTAATAACAAAGTCATTAGAGTTAAGAGTGCGAAGTTAAGGGTTCGAATCTTGATAAAATCGCCTTTAAAACAAATAAAAATAAAATAAAATTGTCAAAGTCTCATTAATTAACCTATCTAATCATATCCTTTATAGTGTTTAAAATCAAAACATTAAAACGTATTGATTCATCATTACATTTACTTAATTTAAGACCACCCAACGACTTAAATAAATCCTCACCGGAGACCAACCTCCGGCCAGCACCGTAAGTTGTTAAGAAACAAGACGAATTCCATCTGCACGTGCAGGTTGTCCTTTGAAAATAGATACATGAATGTGTGGTCTATATTTGGCGGTAAAGCTTCGCCGGAAAACGCCAAGTGGTGGCGGACCCGACACTGTTCCCTACCGACAACTACCGCCTGCCACCATCCCTTTCCTTATCTTTGACTTTTTTGGGTCAAAATTGTTCCATTTTATTTCATTTCATTGTCACCACCTCTCCTAACTTAAAAAGTTATTCATTGGAAATTAGTGCAAACAAGATCATGAAATCTCCACCATTCAAAATAATAAGTGAAAGTTAAGTCGGTTTGACCAACTTTTAATAGTTTGTAGTTTGCAACGGTAACCTTTTTACAATCACAAACTATACGGAGTAGCTCTGAGGCTGAACGGTATGGTGACGGAGGGATGGACGGCGACGGGGGTGGCGGGATGGGGTGACGGAGCGGCGCCGAGAAGAAAGAGGGGGGCCCACATGTTTTGCTCCGTCCTGGACGTCGAAATTCCAACGGAGAGGACGATGACTGGACGGCGACGGAGGGGGCGGCATGGAGAGGGGGACGGCGCCGGGCGGAGACGGGGTGGACGACGCCACCATACCGTCCAGCCTGACTGACTGAATGTTTTATGTACCATGAACGACACACTTTAGTAATTTATGATGATGTCTTTAAACAACCGCAAACTTATCGCCAAATGTCTCTTCTATTACAAAGACCACCTGGTCGCGAGGCTTATCTAGGGTGGGGATGTATATTTTTTCGGTCGCAAACTAGTATATTTTTCGGTCGGTAAGAATATTGTCACGTGTTTAAATTGGTCAAAACCATAAAAACAAAATCAATACCGGTGCCAATCTTGTTTGGTGTGTATCGTTTTGATTTGTTACGCTAGAAGTACAAGGTATACCAAAAAATAAACACAACTACGTATTTTGTTTTTCAAAAAGGTTGACAAACGTAAGTTTGAGGAAGAATAAAAACTATTCTCCGTATAATTAATTCTTTTTTTTGTTCGGCTCGATATGGTACAACAAGGTTATGGTGTTAGTATGGCGAAACGAAAACTTTAAAAATGAATACCGGTAGCAATACCAATGTCGTTCGATCGGTTTTTTCGTTCAGTACGGTAGTAACACGGTATCAATTCTTAATAAGATTTACCGAAAATCATAAAAATGAATATTGGTAACGATATCAATCTTGTTTGGTCCGAAAAAGTAAACTACATGAAAAAATTAAAAATTAAAATAAATACTTAAAAAAATTTGTTTACTATTTATGACCCTTCCTAAAAATTATATATAATATTGTTACTAAAGAAATATCAAATTAATTGATAAAGGAAATATGATTTAAAAAAATGATTTATTGAAATAAAAAATTAAATAATAAAAAAATATGGTTTTATAAAAGGAAAAAACAATAAAATATATCAAAACTTAAAAGTAAATATAAAAATAATAAAATATGAAAAAACTATATATTATTATAAATTTAAAATCACTATTCATGGCCCTTCGTAATATATATATATATATATATATATATATATATATATATATATATATATATATATATATAATAGAGTGGGGATCCTACGGAAAGTGTGTTTTTCCTAGAAAGTCTAGGAAGCGATCTAGGCCATCCAATGGGTGTGTTTAATGGTTGAGATCATCTTGGTGACATTTTGGTAATATGTGTTTCTTAAAAATAGGATTATTTAATTAATCAGGGGTAGATATGTCATTTAGCTTGTTTTAAATATGGAAATAATTGTCATTCCATAACCACCCCACATTTCTTGCAATTTTTTTTTCTCTCTCTCTCTCTCTCTTTATTCCTTCTATCCTTCATGAAGAAACACATCAAGAAAACACATCGTATTAATCTGCTTGCTAATCTGCTTGCTGTTAAAACACAGTGTCAAGAAATCCTCCAGTATTACCAGCATGGATGGTAAAACACAGCGTATGAATCTGCTTGCTGTTAACACACAACTGTATGAATCTGAATGCTAAAACACAACTGTATGAATCTGCTTGCTGTTAAAACACAACTGTATGAATCTGAATGCTAAAACACAACTGTATGAATCTGCTTGCTGTTAAAACACAACTGTATGAATCTGAATGCTAAAACACAACTGTATGAATCTGCTTGCTGTTAAAACACAACTGTATGAATCTGAATGCTAAAACACAACTGTATGAATCTGAATGCTAAAACACAACTGTATGAATCTGAATGCTAAAACACAACTGTATGAATCTGCTTGTTGTTAAAACACAACTGTATGAATCTGAATACTAAAACACAACTGCATGAATCTGCTTGCTGTTAAAACACAACGTCAAGAACATTCTGGTGGTTTCCAGACATAATTAAAAATTGATACAGACCAGATAATAGTAAACAGAAAAAGAAGTGTATTTGCCATATCCGCAATCAAGAATTGTGTTTGAAGCCATAACTATCTCTCACGTAAAAAATGATTTACGAATAAAGTTGATCAAGATTGTGAAAGGAACGAATGAGAATTTGATTGATATTTACGTCTGGTAGTAATTCGTCATTCATGGAGAATCAGTTACCATAAAATCGTGCATAGTTAGTTAATGAGATATAAATTCCAAAATTAAAATAAAATGTCAAATTACACAATTGACCTTTTAGTTAAAATCCTTCAATGCCACATGTCACGTTCTGATTGTTTCCTAGACTTTCTAGAAAAATAAGGCTTTCTACCCATATAAAATATTGTTCGTTATTCCTTTGCGATGCAGGTGGAAACATGTGTTTTTCACAAAATAAAAAAAAGGTTTATTTATAATGATATTAGGTTTAAATACACAAAAGTTATTTCATTTGACAAAAAAAAATAAAGTCACAAAATCCCAAAAAAGATATGGTTATGTGTTTTACATCAATCGAATACAATGAAAATGAATAATGTTACTAATATTGTTTGGTCGGCATCAGTTATAGTTTATGATATTAAAAAAAAAAATACTTTATTGTATATACAACCCTGTTTTCAATATAAAAAAATGTTTGAATATTAACAGAAAAAAATTATTTGATACCGTATCGAAAATGCCGAAACCAAAAATGAGGAAAGACACAAACCAAACATGTTAACGAAGACAAGCTACTAGAGATAGAACACATTAAATGATAAATGAAATATTATCAAAATCAAAAGCCAAAAAAACAAATAATTTTATGTGGAGGACGACTATGAACAAGATTGCTACGGTGGAAGCTTTGAGGAAAAGAAACATCGAGGTTCAGGAGGATTCTTGTGTTCTTTGCGGGGACGAAGAAGACTCGGTGGCTCACATTTTTTCCTCCAGTTATGTGGCAACGTTGGTTTGGAACCAAATTAGTAAGTGGTGCAAAACTCAAAATTTGTTTTTTTTTTTTTTCAGTTTTAAAGATATTACAGAGATTCATGAGCATGGGGGGTTAAAAGGAGATAAAAAAGAAGCTTTTAAAGGTATCATAAGGATTGTTTGCTAGTGTATTTGGAAGGCCAGAAACAGAGCGAGATTCGATAACAAGGAGATCAGAATAGCGGATATTATAAGTGAGGTGAAAGCTTCCGGTTTTTTATGGTTCAAAAATAGGACTAGATTTTGTAACGCCCCAAAAACCGGTTATTATTAAGATAAATGAAAATGAACAGAAAATTTACTAAAATGGTGGGTTATGATAAGGAATAAGTTAAATAGTGGAATAATGCTCAAATTTAAATGCTTATCAACTTAGAAGGGGGTAAAGTGTAAAATTTTATAAGTTAGGGATTTATAGTGGGTAAACCCACAAACACACACCCCTGTACGTGTTTGAGATCGATCGAACAGGGGAAAACCAAGTGAAACTCTTGTTCTATCAAATTCAACAAATTGAAGTGGAATTACAAGGGTAATCCAATGCATGAACCCTATTTTGCACTCATCTAAACTTGACTTTTGAAGTGGTAAGCTTAATTTCCTGATATCATGATTTGTAGAATGAGGGGTTCAACCCAATCTCGATTTCTTGTATCAAATATGAGAAATCTGAGTTAGAATTGTCTCCTAGAACAAGAATCATGGGTGATTTTAGGTTGCATGTAAGATTGTAGTGAAAACCCACTTTGTGAAATTTTGTTAAGATTAGGAAGATCATGATGATTGTGATGGTTTGTTATCTTGATATATGATCTTGTTTGTAATGCTTGAATGTAAGATTAATTGATGTAGTAGGAAATAAATATGTAAATTAGAATAAACATGAATGTTGGGTGATGATGAACTAGTAAAGATGTGCTTTAAAGACTTGTACCTTATGCCTTAATTATGATGCCTACCAAGTGTTTGATGAAATGCTTAGGAGAAGAATGTATTGGTAATGTTAAAATGGTAGGACGAAATTGGTAGACTAAATGAACGAATGTTGTAATGTAGGCGTGAAGGAAGAAGGTACAAGCTCTAAGAAGGCGGAAGGCACGCAAGACCGAGGTATGTTTCGTTGCATACAAATATCTTATTTATAATCTTGTTATAACGTCATAATTAGTTATTGTCAAATTGTTATGGTGATTAGTAAGTAACTAGCAATCCCTTGCGGATTTGGTTGTTATGATAATTAGAAAAGCTATGCTAGTCGACCGGTTCAAGTGAACAAGTCGAACAAGAATAAGCTCCCGTCCATTTTGAACGGATGGTTTTGAATGCTATGATAAATGCTAGAAGCTCAATCCGTTATACGGATAGAAAGAAGAATTTATGTTGAAAGCAAATAACCCGATTATACGGGTAGGATATGTATGCTTAACTCTCATTGAGAGTGTTTATGCCAAACCCAAGTAATTGGGTAGTCGAATGCATGATAAAGATGAAAGCTCATGTTCAAATGAAACTAAAACGAAGGAGTTATAGTTTAACAAGTATGATGACTAATTTTTTTAATTCCTTGTGTTGAATGTAGGTAAATCCTCACTTTAGGCGATCGGGAGATTGGAGCGAGCACATGTCCATGTCTTGTTATACGAACGCTTCCGCTAGCTTATTCACATCTTTTGGTCCATGACTTGTTATTTTGTCTAACTTAGTCAGTAGTCGTACTTGTGTAAAACTTGTTGTCTTTGTTTTTGGTAGTTTTTATATCAAACGGTTCGTAGAATGTTTATTAGTGAATCAAGTTTAAAAACAGGGGGCATGCTCGTGTTTCGAACGGGTCATGCCCAATTTTTGTTAAAAAGTTTACGAATGTGTGAATTACAAGGTCCTTAAATCGTTAAAATTGTTGTTTTTATTAATATGAATAAGCGGACCTTACAGATTTAACGATATTTCTTGGGTAGACTGGTGTAAATTTGTAATTATGTAAGGTTTGTTTGTGGTTCGGGCCCCTCGGTTTGAGGTGGGTCGGTTGTTTTAATGAAATTTACCTTTCAAAAAAATAAAAAAATAAATAATGGAGACGGTAAAGATATTGTTTGGTCGACCGATACTCGGTAAAACTTACGATAAAAAATATTTATTTTAAACGCAACTCTATTTTTAATAAAACTAGTAATAAGACCCGCGCACGTTGCGGCGCGCGTACTTCGCAAATATCGAACGGATTAGTCCAAGTGTTATGTGATGTGTTAACCATACGAAAACGCACGTTTTGACGTATCCGGTTGAACTCAATTGATCCTATAGTTGCATTGCGATTGGATCAAAACGTAACGTAAATCCAATTTATACCGTACAATCATAAGGTATTATACGCGACCCGACTAACTCGAATTTATATCGTCAAGCCAAAAACTCTCGAGGGGGTCAAAGTGGCATTTACAAAGTTCATAAAAATTTAAGTGGTTAAAAATTGCATTTCCTAAACTTAAGGGCTAAGAAAGGGTAAAGATAAAATTTGATAAAGTTTTGTGGTAAGAAGGAAACTATAACAAAGTTAGGGCTGAAAAGGAAACTACCACAAAGTTGGGGTGTTAAAAGCAAACTATTTGTAAAATGGAGTAGTAGTTTAGGGACTAAATTTGTCATTTTATGAAACTTTGAAGGTACCAAAGTTAAGGGGCTAAAATTGCAACATCATGAAAGTATGGGGGGAGTCAAAGTGCCATTTAGAAAGTTCATAAAAAGTTAAGTGGTTAAAAATTGCATTTCCAAAACTTAAGGGGTAAGAAAGGGTAAAGATAAAATTTGATAAAATTTTGGGGTAAGAAGGAAACTACCACAAAATTGGGGTGCCAAAAGCAAATTATTTGTAAAATGGAGTAGTAGTTTAGAGACTAAATTTACAATTTTATGAAATTTTGAAGGTACCAAAGTTAAGGGGCTAAAATTGCAAAATCATGAAGTATGGGGGAGGGGGAGGCAAAGCCGGTGGGGTTTCCACCGACTTTGTGCTTTAAGTTATAGTATAATATACTAGGGTGTTGACAAAAAAATTACAATAGCATGTTTAAAAAATTAACAAACACAAAGTATTGAAAAAAAATTCAAATTAAATCAATGATGAAATAGAAAGTAAACGTAACATTTATTTACATGTGGAGGAAGTTCAATGAAATATAGTATATTCAAAAGCATTTCCTTTCTCCTATTGAAGCTTTTCTAATAACTTTGTACCTAACCATAACTATGTGTACATGTTTTTCTTTCTTTCTAAAACTAACATATTAATTATGAATTGGGGAAATGGACTGTATCACCCTTAACTATGCAAAATTGGCCAATATCGCGCTCAACTTTCAAGTTGGCTCCCACCACCCCCTACTCGACAAGTTGGTGTCACTGTCACCCCTTCGTTAAAAAAACACTAACTGAGTTAGTTTTTTAGGCCTATGTGGCATGCAGATGATGACTTGGAAGCATACGTGGACAGGAACTTGATATATCATCTGTTTAACATCAATTTAACCATTTAACCCTAATTCCCAATCAAAGTCATCTTCTCCCCATCAATTGCAGACGAAGATTAATTGCAGGTAGAGGGTCATCGCCGTTCTTGCCCTAATACCTCCTCCCCATAGCCGTTCTTGCCCTAATTGCCCATTGAAACATTCAGTCAACATGTCGTCGTCTTCTACCTCTAGTCTAATTCGAAAACCTAAAGTCTTCAAGGTCGATTTCGATGGAAATGTGTACTGTCATCACGACATTGTTGCTGTTCTTCGAGTAGCTGGTCTTAAAAGTGAAAGACATGGTGAATGTAACACCTCGAAAATTCATGTCCAATATTATATCGACACGTGTCATGGGCTTAAAACGTGTAAAGGATTGATTAGAAGGACTAAAGTTGACAAACAAAGAAACTATGTGAATAAAAGGGTTCAAAGTGTCAACAATGGATAAATATACTTCACAATAGCCCCACATAATGTTTATAACCTTAAACGAATAAATCATGGATCATACGAAGCTAATTGTGGAAGAAAGTGAGAGATTACAAACTACAGGGGTTAAATGTGTCAACATGTTTAAAGTATACCTCTGAGTGACCTTTTAGCAAACCCGAAGCTTTGTAATGATTAATTATGCTCACGAGAATAAGTGATAAAAATATCACAAGGTTTCGTTAAAGTATGAGAAAGTTATGACAATATTCGTATACGAGGGGTTAAAAGCGTCAACGTTGAAATTTAAGACTTTTCGGTGATCGTATGAATAACCGGGGACCTAACAAAGTTGGTTTATGACTTGGAGTCCTTAAAAGTCAAGTTTGGGGGTTACAAGTGCAAGAAAGCATGTTAGAATCAAGTTTGGAAGGACCAGGGGCCAAAAGTGCAAATAACGAAACTTGTTTGGCCAGTTCTGAACACCCACACGGGGCGCGTAAGCCCAGGCAGGGCCTTACGCGGGCCGCCTGGCACCCCCAGATACAGAAAACACTTCCAACTGCCTGTTCCAGCCGGTTACACCGCCTCAATTCACCATTTCTTGATTCTAGAGGCTTGTTTAATGTTTTAGAAGGGCCTAGGGACATTTGGAATGATCCCATAACATCCATAGACTTTTTTTGGCATGATCTTGTGGGATTAAAGTCCCTATATAAGAAGTTCTATGTTGCACAATTTGATCACATTCACTTGCAAGCTCACAACTTCACTTCTGGAGTATTTTGGAGCTCAAGACTCATTCCTAGTGACCATTAGTCGTGCTTAGGACCTTGGTAAGTATTCTTAACCTTCCTTAATTCAGTTTTGCTTAGTTTATTAGCTTAAAGTCAAACCGTCGTAATTAAGGTTTGACTTCGTCATTAACCTTAATTTGTCCAGTCAAATTACAAATTGAAAGTACCTATGAGTTGATAATTATGTGGGCAATAAACCCTTAAAAGGGCACCCTCTGATTCTCACTCTAAGTAGGTCAATTGTCGGGTCAAACTTGATCTTGAAAAGTCAACAGGAAGCAATTTTGCAAATAAACACATAATTAGCAATGTAGAAGCTATGCAACCTGATTTATCATTAACATAACATGGTAATTAATGTAAGAACATGTCTAAACATGTTCAACTCGACAATTTTCAGTTTAGGCTCGGTTCGGGACCGAAAGTCGCATAGTTTGACTTCTGCTTTGACTTTCAGTTCTGACCCGTTTAAGCATGTTTTAGAAATTCCTTAGAGCCTTATTAGGACCAGGTTTCATATAACTATAACCCTCTGTGATTATACAACTTGGTTCATTAGTTATCCGATTAATATGCATATTTCCGTTAAATACCTAAATATTGACTATTATGCCCATTTGACCTTAAAACGAGAATTTTGGAAATGTGAGAGGACAATAATCTTTGTTACTGATTTATAAACATGTCCCTAAAATTTCACATCAGTTTGAGGTCTAGATTAGGAGTTATGCTCAATAGCGTAATTAGAAAGCCTTTTATTAATTAAACGGCATAATTAGCGTAAAGCCTATCTAAACCCAATTTTTGACACCAAACCTCTTACCCATTGATGTAATATAATATTTTGGGATTTTTGAAGATTTTTAATTATTTTTAAACTGATCATAACATAGGGTTATTACCTTGATTCGGTAATTGCCGATTATACCCTTTTCGTCTATAAAATGAGTTTTACTAATCCTTTTGATACCAAACCTTTTTCTACTGATCTAATATGATAAATAAAATATTTTGAGCCTTCCGGAATAATAAAAATTTCAGCCTTCCTTTGAAAACCCGGAAATGGCTCCAAATCGCCTTTTTAAGCGTCTTTAACGCATAGTATGTATCAAAACCATTTTATAAATATAAGACTTGATACCCTACTGTTATAACTTATTAAATTACGTATTTTACTGATTACATCAGACCCGAAACTCAGATTTATATTTAAACTCTTTCATAACCTTTAAAAAGACCAAAATACCCCTACGGGGCGTAATTTGAATTTAAATCCGTTATGGGCATAATAGAAGATATCTCACTGATGTCACAACATATTTAAGGCATATTAACTTAGGAAACTTGCATATGACTCATTTGGTTACTCGTTACGCACTTGTCGCGTTCGGGTCGGCTTATGTCACTAGTTTGCATATATTAGCCGAAACGGGTCAAACCATATCATTTTCACCTCAAAATCCAGAATGTGTCCAAGTTACCCATATTAAACAAGCATACAAGATTGTCGGGTCAAAACCACATTCTAAACCGGTCTTCGCTTTATCATGCGTTTGAACCGAGTCTTCCTTTTGAAAACTAACCGGTCTAAGTCTAAGCTTAATTAAAGACCCGTTAGATTTCTAATAGGTTATTAAAAACCTTCATTCCAGATTAGGAGCCCAGTAAAAGCTACGTGCACTTGCTGTATTTGATTTATACTTTGCTCAGGTAAATACTCTTAACTTATTTTCCCTATACGGGCTTGGGATACGGTATTATAATAATACCGCTTGGTCGGGTATGTAGTCATTTAAATCGTATTGTGATTGATGTACTTACATAACCTGTTTAATATGTATTATTTGGTGTATGGGCTTTGGGGGGTTAAATGACCATGTCCCGGATATCCTTGGCATCATTCAAAGAAATGGCCACGACCTAAGCACGGGGTGTAGGCGTACACCTGACAGATGCATTATGTAAAAAATGGTAATTCACTTAGAGGAAATAATCCTTGTGGGCATTATACATGTGGCGTGTCAGTTAATCTAGTCCGGCCCTACAAACCGGCCCTGATGGACGACAAATAAGTAAAACTGTACACAAGATTATATACAAATAATTGTCCCAAGTATAAAGATATATTTGCCGAAGTGCATTCAAATCAATTTTCAAACTCTTTTCAAAATGAGTCAGTTAAGTTGTATTTACCAGTGTAAACTGACGTATTTTCCAAAAAGGTTAAGTGCAGGTACTATACGTAATAGGCTGGCTACTCCAGGCATCAATAATCAAGTCTCGCAAGCTCTAGATGTCAAAGTCTGCTGAAAAGTTTTCCTTTTTATTTGATCCGCCTGTGGATCTGTTTCAACTATTTTGTGATACTTGATATTATAGTTTATTCAGTTGAAATGAATCTATCTTTTGCTTCCGCTGTGCATTTATATATTGTGTTGTTTGACTATGATGATATCAACTACGTCACGTTACTCCCCACCGGGCCCACCGGTAATACGTGGAAATATCGGGGTGTGACAGGTTGGTATCAGAGCCAACACTGAGTGAATTAAACACTAGCCTTTTTGTGTTTAATCTCAGTTACACAGTTGCACATTCTCGAGTCTAGACAAAGAACATAGGACTAATCCAAATTCGTTTTATTTTTCTTTTATTTGTTTCCTTTGTTATTTTCTGATTAGCCCCTGCATGGGCAAGTCATTTCAGTTAGAAGTCCCGTTTAGGGCAACCATATTTAAATTTTAATGGAACGGTTAGATTTAAAATATCATTCCTTTTATAAGATCTACCATTATGATAAAATGGCAAAATCTAAAATGGACAAAACCTAGCTCGTGTGTCATCTTAAGACAGGGCCGAGATGGTAGTTCCTCAATTAGATTCAGATCCTTGTTAACATCTCAATTTAGGATTGTTCTGCGTTAAATATCAAAAAGAATCTTAAAGGTAAAACCTAGCCTAAATGTTGTTACAGACATGGCCAAGATGGTAAAACCTATTCAAAAGATTCAAATCCTTGTTAAACAACTGAAAGCATATTAACATGCTTGACAAATATGATTCTATAAAATCACATAAGTCATTTCTAAATCAAGTTATTCTAAATTCCCTTGTTTATATAATCATCCGTTAAGGATAAAGTGCCCACGGGCTATAATTAACGTCCTCGGGGACTAAAGACAGTGGTAGCCTACAACTCCCTGTCAAGAAAAGGTAATGAACTTTGATTCAAACCTTAATGCCTCGATTTCATAAAATCTGGGCTTATAAATTAAACTTGTCTACGTGACTAGGCCTTTGGTGTTACTATTAACTTATAATTTAGGGTTATGATAAAGATCCTGAATAATTAGATACTTAACAAATTAACCAAATATGGTCTATGTTTACCATGGTTAATGAATTGCCATAAAAGACAATTCCATAATAAACTCCCAAATAAATTATTGTTAATATCTTATGAAACAGTACAAACTACATGGCTGACTCGGATGAGATCAACAGTCACCCAAGGGAGGATCATGATAACACCCGAATTAACATAGCGGGTGCAGAACTGCAAGCATTAATAGACAATGCTGTTACAAAGGCTATAGAGCGGTAGTATAATGAATCTAGCGGGACTCGAAGTAAGACCCTATCCGCACCGCATTCCAAGCCTAAGACTCATTTAGAGGCTCACAGCAAGCCGCCCTCTAAGAAAGATGAGCCAAAGAAAGATGATGATCAACATTCCTCAAACCAAAACAGTGTTCCATCCAAGATGATAGTATTTGATGATAAACCACGTACCAAGTCCTGTACTTATAAGTACTTTGTTTCCTGCAAACCCCGGGATTTCACTGGGGAGAAGGGGGCAATTGACTGTATGACTTGGTTAGATGAAATGGACACCGTGGTCGATATCAGCGGTTGTGCTGAAAGGGATGTAGTAAAGTATGTATCCCAATCATTCAAGGGAGAGGCATTAGCATGGTGGAAATCTTTCATTCAAGCTGCTGGGAAGATCCCACTCTACAACTTGTCATGGGATCAGTTTGTTGCTCTCATTAAGGAGAATTACTGCCCTCAGGATGAGGTCGAAAGGATTGAATCAGATTTCTTATCATTGGTGATGAAGAATCTGGATTGCCAAGCTTACCTCACCAGTTTCAACACCCTGTCTAGGCTAGTTCCGTATCTGATAACACCGGAACCCAAGCGAATTGCTCGCTTCATTGGGGGTTTGTCCCCAGAGATAAAAGCCAGTATTAAGGCATCTAGACCTGCTACCTTTAGGTATGCAGCTGATCTAGCTCTGTCTCTTACCTTGGATGCGGTTAGGCTAAGATCGCTCAAGAATTCTGAAGAAAGTAAGAGAAAGCGTGAGGATGATAACTCACGAAGATCTGAGAAGAAGCACAAAGGTAATACGGACCACAAGAAAGAGTCTGGGTCCAACAAAGGTAATCAGCAGACTGAGGAAAAGCCAAAGTGCACGACTTGCCAAAAACGCCACTTTGGAAAATGCAGGCTTGAGGCCCAGTCTCAATCAGGATCACCTGCATGTGGGTTATGCAAGTCTAAAGAACACAAGACGATAGAGTGCAAGAAGATAAAAGATGCCACGTGCTACAACTGTAATGAGAAAGGGCATATCAAGACTAACTGCCCTAAATACGCCAAGAAGCCTGAAGAGGTCAAGAAGACCAATGCAAGGGTCTTCCGGATGGATGCAAAGGAAGCTGTTCAGGACGACAATTTGATCACAGGTACCTTCCTCATAAATGATGCTTATGCAAGAGTGCTATTTGATTCAGGAGCTGATAAGTCGTTTGTAGATAATAAGTTTTGTAAGTTGCTGAATTTACCTGTTAAAACCCTAAGTGTGAAATATGAGGTTGAATTAGCCGATGGAACTAGAGAAACCGCATCAACCGTGTTAGATGGATGTGTTATATCCATTAGGAACCACTCTTTTCCATTGTCCTTACTTCCTTTCAAGTTAGCCGGTTTTGATATAGTTATAGGCATGGATTGGTTATCTCATAACCAAGCCCAGATCGTCTGCAATAAGAAGCAAGTAGTGATTAAGACTCCGTCTGGTGAGTCACTTACCATTCAGGGAGATACCCAGTATGGACTGCCTGATCACGTGTCTATGCTCAAGGCATCTAGATGTTTGAAGAAGGGTTGTGTCATTTATATTGCACAGGTAACTATTAATGAGTAGAAGCCTATGGTTTAAGATATTCCCGTCATTTCTGAATACCCTGAAGTTTTTCCTGAAGAACTACCTGGTTTACCACCAGATAGGCAAGTAGAATTCAGAATTGACATCATCCCCGGAGCAGCACCTGTTGCGAGGGCACCTTATAGGTTGGCACCAACAGAGATGAAGGAATTGAGGACGCAGCTAGATGATTTGCTAGCCAAAGGTTTCATTAGACCTAGTTCATCTCCTTGGGGAGCGCCAATCCTATTTTTCAAAAAGAAGGATGGGTCGATGCGTCTGTGCATCGATTACCGTGAGCTTAATAAGGTCACTATCAAGAATAGATATCCTTTGCCCAGGATCGACGATCTGTTCGATCAATTACAAGGGGCAAGCTACTTTTCTAAGATTGATTTAAGGTCAGGCTATCATCAACTGAAGGTTAAAGATGAAGATGTACACAAGACTGCATTTAGGACTCGTTATGGTCATTACGAGTTCCTAGTGATGCCTTTTGGGCTCACTAATGCACCAGCGGCATTCATGGATCTCATGAACCGTGTCTGCAAGCCATACTTGGACAAATTTGTTATCGTCTTCATTGACGACATTCTGATTTATTCAAAGAATCAGACCGACCATGAGAAGCATCTTCGATGTATTCTTTCACTACTTCAGCAGGAGAAGCTTTATGCAAAATTTTCTACGTGTGAATTCTGGCTTCGAGAAGTCCAATTTCTTGGACACGTTGTTAGTGAGTGTGGTATCCAAGTAGATCCCGCTAAAGTTGAAGCTGTCATGAATTGGCAAGAGCCAAAAACGCCTACAGAGATTCGTAGCTTTCTAGGTTTGGCAGGATATTACAGGCGTTTTATTGAAAAATTTTCAAGGATTGCTGCACCCCTAACTTCTTTAACCAGGAAGAATATTAAGTTCGACTGGGGACCGAAGCAACAAGAATCCTTTGATATCCTTAAGCAGAAGCTAAGCAATGCACCTGTGTTGACATTGCCTGATGGAATAGAAGAATTTGTGGTATATTGTGATGCATCACACACTGGGATGGGATGTGTGCTTATGCAGAAAGGCAAAGTTATTGCCTATGCTTCACGTCAGTTAAAGGTGCATGAAAAGAATTACACCACCCATGACTTGGAGTTGGGTGCCGTTGTATTTGCACTGAAGCTATGGAGGCACTATTTATATGGTATCAAGTGTGTGATCTATTCTGATCACAAGAGCCTCCAGCACCTGTTTAACCAAAAGGATTTGAACATGAGGCAACGACGTTGGATGGAAACTTTGAATGATTATGACTGTGAGATAAGATACCATCCCGGCAAGGCGAATGTAGTCGCCGATGCCTTGAGTAGAAAGGAAAGAGCAAAGCCTATAAGAATCAATGCCAAGAGCATTGAGATAAAGAATAGTTTGAATGAAAGGTTGTTAGCTGCGCAGAAGGAAGCTGTGCTGGAAGCTAGCTATCCTGATGAGAAGCTAGGAGTAACTGAAGAACAGTTATCCTATGGAAAGGACGGAATTCTGAGGTTGAATGGACGAATATGGGTTCCAGTTTATGGAGGACTTCGAGATGTTATCCTCCAGGAAGCCCACAGTTCTAAATACTCCGTCCATCCTGGAGCTGACAAGATGTACCAGGATCCGAAAGCAATTTTTTGGTGGATAGGCTTGAAGAAGTCTATAGCTGCCTATGTAGCTAAATGTTTGACGTGTGCGCAAGTCAAAGCTGAACATCAGAAGCCGTCAGGATTGCTACAACAGCCTGAACTTCCCACGTGGAAGTGGGAAATGGTGACAATGGATTTCATTACCAAGTTGCCAAAGACAAAGAAAGGAAATGATACTATATGGGTGATAGTGGATAGACCGTCTAAGTCAGCACATTTCCTACCCATTAAGGAGACCTATAGCTCCGACATGTTAGCCCAATTGTATGTAGATAAGATTGTATCTCTGCATGGCGTACCAGTGTCTATTATCTCTGACAGAGATACTAGATACACATCACATTTTTGGAAAAGTTTCCAACAATCCTTGGGCACGCGCTTAAATTTTAGTACGGCTTACCATCCTCAGACGGACGGGCAGAGTGAGCGTACAATCCAAACTTTGGAAGACATGCTTCGTGCATGTGTGATTGACTTAGGTGGTAGTTGGGATAACCACCTACCATTAATCGAGTTCTCCTATAACAATAGCTATCATACAAGCATTAAGGCTGCGCCTTTCGAGGCCTTGTACGGTAGAAAGTGCAGAATGCCCGTTTGTTGGGCGGAAGTTGGAGATGTCCAACTGACAGGACCTGAAATAGTCCTGGAGATGACAGATAAGATTGTACAGATACGCAATCGTCTCAAAGCTGCCAGGGATAGGCAGAAAAGCTACGCAGACTTAAGGCGTAAACCTCTAAAGTTTGAGGTTGGTGATAAGGTTCTACTTAAAGTATCACCCTGGAAAGGGGTAATGCGATTTGGTAAGAAAGGAAAGTTAAGCCCGAGGTACATAGGACCATTCGAGATCATCGAATGTGTCGGATCTGTTGCTTATAAGTTAAACTTACCTAAAGAGCTCAGTGGTATTCATAACGTATTCCACATCTGCAATCTGAAGAAATGTCTAGTTGATGAATCACTAGTCATACCACATACAGATGTGCACATTGACGAGAGCTTAAAGTTTGTTGAAAAACCTTTGTCGATTGAGGATCGACGGGTTAAGAAGCTTCGAAGGAAGCATGTACCGATTGTAAAAGTTAAATGGGATGCCCGTAGAGGTCCCGAGTACACGTAGGAGGTAGAGTCCACAATGAAAGAAAAGTACCCTCATTTATTTCAGTAAATCTCAAGGTTGAGATTTCTTTTAAGGGGGTGAGGATGTAACACCTCGAAAATTCAAGTCCAATATTATATCGACACGTGTCATGGGCTTAAAACGTGTAAAGGATTGATTAGAAGGACTAAAGTTGACAAACAAAGAAACTATGTGAATAAAAGGGTTCAAAGTGTCAACAATGGATAAATATACTTCACAATAGCCCCACATAATGTTTATAACCTTAAACAAATAAATCATGGATCATACGAAGCTAATTGTGGAAGAAAGTGAGAGATTACAAACTACAGGGGTTAAATGTGTCAACATGTTTAAAGTATACCTCTGAGTGACCTTTTAGCAAACCCGAAGCTTTGTAATGATTAATTATGCTCACGAGAATAAGTGATAAAAATATCACAAGGTTTCGTTAAAGTATGAGAAAGTTATGACAATATTCGTATACGAGGGGTTAAAAGCGTCAACGTTGAAATTTAAGACTTTTCAGTGATCGTATGAATAACCGGGGACCTAACAAAGTTGGTTTATGACTTGGAGTCCTTAAAAGTCAAGTTTGGGGGTTACAAGTGCAAGAAAGCATGTTAGAATCAAGTTTGGAAGGACCAGGGGCCAAAAGTGCAAATAACGAAACTTGTTTGGCCAGTTCTAAACACCCACACGGGGCGCGTAAGCCCAGGCAGGGCCTTACGCGGGCCGCCTGGCACCCCCAGATACATAAAACACTTCCAGCTGCCTGTTAAAGCCGGTTATACCGCCTCAATTCACCATTTCTTGATTCTAGGGGCTTGTTTAATGTTTTAGAAGGGCCTAGGGACACTTGGAATGATCCCATAACATCCATAGACTTTGTTTGGCATGATCTTGTGGGATTAAAGTCCCTATATAAGAAGTTCTATGTTGCACCATTTGATCACATTCACTTGCAAGCTCACAACTTCACATCTGGAGTATTTTGGAGCTCAAGACTCATTCCTAGTGACCATTAGTCGTGCTTAGGACCTTGGTAAGTATTCTTAACCTTCCTTAATTCAGTTTTGCTTAGTTTATTAGCTTAAAGTCAAACCGTCGTAATTAAGGTTTGACTTCGTCATTAACCTTAATTTGTCCAGTCAAATTACAAATTGAAAGTACCTATGAGTTGGTAATTATGTGGGCAATAAACCCTTAAAGGGGCACCCTCTGATTCTCACTCTAAGTAGGTCAATTGTCGGGTCAAACTTGATCTTGAAAAGTCAACAGGAAGTAATTTTGCAAATAAACACATAATTAGCAATGTAGAAGCTATGCAACCTGATTTATCATTAACATAACTTGGTAATTAATGTAAGAACATGTCTAAACATGTTCAACTCGACAATTTTCAGTTTAGGCTCGGTTCGGGACCGAAAGTCGCATAGTTTGACTTCTGCTTTGACTTTCAGTTCTGACCCGTTTAAGCATGTTTTAGAAATGCCTTAGAGCCTTATTAGGATCAGGTTTCATATAAGTATAACCCTCTGTGATTATACAACTTGGTTCATTAGTTATCCGATTCATATGCATATTTCCGTTAAATACCTAAATATTGACTATTATGCCCATTTGACCTTAAAACGAGAATTTTGGAAATGTGAGAGGACAATAATCTTTGTTACTGATTTATAAACATGTCCCTAAAATTTCACATCAGTTTGAGGTCTAGATTAGGAGTTATGCTCAATAGCGTAATTAGAAAGCCTTTTATTAATTAAACGGCATAATTAGCGTAAAGCCTATCTAAACCCAATTTTTGACACGAAACCTCTTACCCACTGATGTAATATAATATTTTGGGATTTTTGAAGATTTTTAATTATTTTTAAACTGATCATAACATAGGGTTATTACCTTGATTCGGTAATTGTCGATTATACCCTTTTCGTCTATAAAATGAGTTTTACTAATCATTTTGATACCAAACCTTTTTCTACTGATCTAATATGATAAATAAAATATTTTGAGCCTTCTGGAATAATAAAAATTTCAGCCTTCCTTTGAAAACCCGGAAATGGCTCCAAATCGCCTTTTTAAGCGTCTTTAACGCATAGTATGTATCAAAACCATTTTATAAATATAAGACTTGATGCCCTACTGTTATAACTTATTAAATTAAGTATTTTACTGATTACATCAGACCCGAAACTTAGATTTATATTTAAACTCTTTCATAACCTTTAAAAAGACCAAAATACCTCTACGGGGCGTAATTTGAATTTAAACCCGTTATGAGCATAATAGAAGATATCTCACTGATGTCACAACATATTTAAGGCATATTAACTTAGGAAACTTGCATATGACTCATTTGGTTATTCGTTACGCACTTGTCGTGTTCGGGTCGGCTTATGTAACTAGTTTGCATATATTAGCCGAAACGGGTCAAACCATATCATTTTCACCTCAAAATCCAGAATGTGTTCAAGTTACCCATATTAAACAAGCATACAAGCTTGTCGGGTCAAAACCACATTCTAAACCGGTCTTCGCTTTATCATGCGTTTGAACCGAGTCTTCCTTTTGAAAACTAACCGGTCTAAGTCTAAGCTTAATTAAAGACCCGTTAGGATTCTAATAGGTTATTAAAAACCTTCGTTCCAGATTAGGAGCCCAGTAAAAGCTACGTGCACTTGCTGTATTTGATTTATACTTTGCTCAGGTAAATACTCTTAACTTAGTTTCCCTATACGGGCTTGGGATACGGTATTATAATAATACCGCTTGGTCGGGTATGTAGTCATTTAAATCGTATTGTGATTGATGTACTTACATAACCTGTTTAATATGTATTATTTGGTGTATGGCCTTTGGGGGTTAAATGACCATGTCCCGGATATCCTTGGCATCATTCAAAGAAATGGCCACGACCTAAGCACGGGGTGTAGGCGTACACCTGACAGATGCATTATGTAAAAACTGGTAATCCACTTTGAGGAAATAATCCTTGAGGGCATTATACCTGTGGCGTGTCAGTTAATCTAGTCCGGCCCTACAAACCGGCCCTGATGGATGACAAATAAGTAAAACTGTACACAAGATTATATACAAATAATTGTCCCAAGTATAAAGATATATTTTCCGAAGCGCATTCAAATCAATTTTCAAACTCTTTTCAAAATGAGTCAGTTAAGTTGTATTTACCAGTGTAAACTGACGTATTTTCCAAAAAGGTTAAGTGCAGGTACTATACGTAATAGGCAGGCTACTCCAGGCATCAATAATCAAGTCTCGCAAGCTTTAGATGTCAAAGTCTGCTGAACAGTTTTCCTTTTTATTTGATCCGCCTGTGGATCTGTTTCCACTATTTTGTGATACTTGATATTACAGTTTATTCAGTTGAAATGAATCTATCTTTTGCTTCCGCTGTGCATTTATATATTGTGTTGTTTGACTATGATGATATCAACTACGTCACGTTACTCCCCACCGAGCCCATCGGTAATACGTGGAAATATCGGGGTGTGACAGTGAAGAATTTTACGGCTGTTCTCACTGGCCTGTAAGTTGAATTTGCATATCAATTTGGTGTTATCTAGATATTCCATTGCAATTTCCTTATAGTTGTTGTGTTTTGTAGAGAGGGGATTGCAAATTCTTCCTCTGGAAAGAAGATGTTGATAAGATGTTCGTTGAACGTTCATACGACACCTCAACTCAAGTGACGTTTAAAGACATGAAGATAAAGAACCTTCAATTACACAATATGTTGTTAATAGAAGAGAACAAGAACTTGAAAGCAATGAGATTTGACACAAAGACGAAGTCGAAGAAACCATATGTGCTAACCTTTGTAATTGCAATTGCCATATTGTTGTATTTGTGGAATTAGTATGTATTGATAATGAACTGTTGTGGTATTTAGTGTTTGTAACCATTTGTGCCCACTTGTTATGAAATGAAGTGTTTTGTTACTTTGACTCAACTGGACATCTAAGTTAATGTACATGTTGGCCATACTTGCAAGTGATTCAAACTGCATATGAAGCCAAAATGGCCAATGTTTGAACCAAAATTGACAAACTGTGTAAAGCAAAAGTGGCCAAAGTTTGACCAAACTACAGTCAAACTGTTAGTAGGTGCAGAATTGCCCAAAGTTTGACCAAACTACAGTCAAACTGTAACTAGGTGCATAATTGGCCAAAATATGAACCAAAGTGCAACTGCACTTGCAAGTGACTCAAACTGCATAACTAGGTGCAAAATTGGCCAAAGTTTGACCAATTTGCAGTCAAACTGTCACTAGGTGCAGAATTGGCCAAATTTTGAACCAAAGTGCAGAAGCACTAAACCAAACTGCTGTCAAACTGTAAGTTGAATCAAAATTGGCCAAAGTGCAGAATCACTAAACCAAACAGCAGAATCACCAAATCAACCAGCAGAATCACCAAACCAAACAGCAGAATCACCAAACCAAACCAAAACATACCAAACAGAAAGCATGCTCATCAATTTTTTGAGTCAACCTATTAAAGTGTACACAATGACCATAATGGAATATGTACACCAATGTGTGACTCAATCAACAACAAAAGTCAAACAACACAGAAAAAGTCAAACAACATTGAAAAGTCATACATTGACTACTTAACTGGTCCCACATTACTAGAAGGTGTTTTTAGACAAAATATTAGAGTCATACATAACATTGCCTACTTAAATAAGTCATACATAACAGTGCCACAAACACAAAAGATCACATATAACTTCAGCCTTGATTGGTCTTTCTCTTTCCCTTTTGACTTAACTTGTTGGTTCCCTTTTGAGTAGATTTCTGAGTTGCCTCTTGAGTGGACTGCTGGGTTGCCTCTTGAGTGGATTGCTGGGTTGCCTCTTGAGTGGACTGCTTTGTTGCCTTCTTAGTTGACTTCTTCTGCCTCTTTGGAGCAGAACCACCTGATACACAAACTTTAAGCCATGTAATTAACTAAAGAATAAACTTAAACTTAATAACATTTACCTTCAGTTGTTTTCCCCTTCTCAGTGCACTTTCTTTTGTTGTGACCTGTAGCCCCACAGTTACTACATTTCATTATAACCCCATGCTTTGTGAGTTTCCCAGGCCTTTTTGGATCTTCATGAGGATCCCTCTTCCTATTCTTCTTGGGCCTACCAGGAGCAGATTTGATTGGTGGTGGATCCATTGGCTGATTGATCTTGGTCCCATACCTTTCACTAGGCAATGGAGGTATTGAGAACTCATAAGCCTTCATGTATGTATCTTTGTGATAACACACATCAACATAGTCTTCAGCATTCTTATGTAAAAAACCAGCAACATCACATCCTTATATCCTCTAACATATGAATTATGTGTTTTGACCTTGCATTAATGATAAAACCATTAAAGGTTTTTGCCATGTTGTTTACTATTACATCACACTTGGTGTGGGTGTTCAAATAGCACTTGTTAAACCACTTGGGATTCTGCTTCACTCCAATTTTTAGCCTTCATTGCAAGTTCCAACACATCTTTATCATCACGAAACAGTTTAAAATCACCATTATCCGCATCCATCCCATACATATAAAAATCCCTACTTTCATACTCGTTGGTTTCCAGTGCATAATCAACTAGTTCAAAGTATGCGATATGATCAAAATCCATTTGGATTAACTTAGAATAGCCATCAATATACTGAGGTTGATCAAAAGAGAAATCAAGACAACCACCGTACCAAAGCATAACATCTATACGCTCCATAACTTAAATCAGTGTGTAAAATCACAATGCAATCAACCCTAACATAAACCTTACCTCTTGGGAGTCTGAATTTTGCCTGCAATCGTCGATGATCAAGGAACTAGGGTTTGATCGCCAACATCGAAGTGAACGGTGAACTGGGTTTTGATGAAATGCAACTGATTAGAGAGGGAAATGGGGTATTTATTGAGGCTCTGTCCACGTATGCTTCCAAGTCATCATCTGCATGCCACATAGGCTTAAAAACTAACTCAGTTAGTATTTTTTTAACGAAGGGGTGACAGTGACACAAATTTGTCGAGTAGGGGGTGGTGGGAGCCAACTTGAAAGTTGAGTGTGATATTGGCCAATTTTGCATAGTTGAGGGTGATACAGTCCATTTCCCCTTATGAATTTGACAATAATCTCATCAAATCACACTGTAGTACATGAACACACGTAATCTTTCACATCAAACCCATCTCTTAGTTACTTAACCACATGTTTTTAACAACAAAACATCTTAATCATTCAAATGATGAACTTACAAAACAACGTTTTGTCCTTGCTCAGTCCTATCAATTTGTTTCCGGCTTCCGATATTTCATTTGTTAATTTGCTACCCGTGTCTTCTAACGTCTCATCAAAATTGATGTAAACAATAAAATTTTAAGATAAATGATAATAGTAGTAGTAATAATAACAATAACAAGAATGACGATGCCACTAATAACAATATTAACAAATAGGAATTTTTTTTTGAAGTGGTGAGTTTAATATTTGTTTTTACATACACACACATATAGGGTGAGGTTCGGTTACAAAATCCAAATTTCCTAAAAAGTGTAAAAAAATCATAAAAAAACACTGTCATTTCAGCCATAAAACACATCTAAAACCCACAAATAGAGAGTAAAGATTACTAAAGCACCATATTCAAACCATAATAGTCCATAAAAACTTCGAACACACAATCGTAGAACTATGAATATAAAACACAACATGCTAATCAACATAAAACACAATAATGTTTGTCATTCGATAATGAGAGTCTTATCATCCAAAACACAAAACACAACCCGCATATATTATGTTTTAGTAATCTTCATTTTGTTATTTGTGGGTTTTGGGTGTGTTTTATGATTGACATTTTGGTGTTTTATGACTTTTACACTTTTTAGGAAATTTGAACTTTGTAGCTAACTCCTAGCCCACACACATATATGTAGAGGTTACTAAGAACTTTAATGTTTTCCGAAAAAGAAATAGGTACATTTTCATTGAAAAGAATGTTCTAAAGGTATCAAAACAGAAGTAAAAGAACTATCACACCGGTTTGCAAAGCTTCCTCAACAATTTGTGCTTAAGATCTTCGATCGCTTCTCGTTTTGCCCTTGAATCGTGTTAGAATTGGTCAAAATAACCTCCAAATCGTCCTCTTAGTCGCCCATGACTTCCCTGGCTCATCTCTTTTGATTTTGCCGCCGTCATGGTCTTTTTATACTCAATTTTAGGTTTTCGCGACTTGGTTACGATCCGTACCCTTTAAGTGAGTACGAGTCGTACGTATCAATTAGGGGCCGCTATTTGGATTTTGAGTTGTTTATTTATCGGCTCGCGATACAATCTATACCACATTACTAGGTACAATGTTGTAGAAGGCGCTAGTCGGGCGGTACCTAAACTTTATACCTTTTATACTTTCTATACCACATTACAAGTTTAGGAGATAACTTTATACTTTTTATTAATAAATTTAAAAGTTTAGAAACCATATGTAAACTAGTGAAAGATAGAGGGGGTTAAATGTTAAAATACCTAAACTTAAATGTTAAAATAGGTTCATAACTAAAATTTGGGCTTTAAACCATGGGCCAGGTTTCAAAAATTGGGTTTTTGGGGTCAAAAAACATGGGCCCGATTAGTCCGATTTTTACCGATTTTGTCCGACTTTTACCGACTTTGACCGATTTTGACCATAACCGATTTTTTGACCGACTAGCTTAAAATTAGGCAGTAACCCACCGACTAGCGCCTAGGCGCCAATTAATCGGCCGCCTAGGCCGATTTCTGCAACATTGACGAGATATGGGTCGTACCAAATCTAAATTTTCCAATTTTCATTTTCACTTCAGCTCAATATTTAGATTTCACTTGGAATCACTCGTTTTTAGAGATTTACATGCAACCATACTTAAGCATTGTTTGTCCCTAAGCAATCTCATATTGTAAAGCACCAAAAACTAATTAACACAATAGCATATGATTTTAAACCGATACTATTTCAAAATGCTATGATCAAAAAGTTTACCCCTAGGACTTAGAAAGGCAAGAGGTTGACATCCTAAGCAAGTTTAATGGTGTTTCATTTTAAAATAAGAATCCCATGACTTAGTGCAATTCATTTTCAATCTAACTTTGTAACTCACACCCCTCACAATGTTCTCTCCTCTCGGCTGTTTCTGATCGCTAGCAAGAGATGTGCTAGATTACTATATAAGCTCACCACCAAATCACAACTATCATTATCTGAGGCTTGCATAGAAATCAAGATCTTCCCAACTTAAAACATATCTATACACAGATCAAAGGACTTTTTATTAGATTTTGGCGTCTGGTAATGGTAGGAATTGTTTTTAGGTAAGAAGTGGCTAAACATTTTATGCTCCTTTATTAAAAAAAAATATTATAATAGTGTAAATTAGGATCAATGTCTCCACACTTATTTCTTTTTGTATTTTTCATTCTTCTTTTTCTTGTTTTTTTTTCTTTTAACATAGGCTATATTGTTAATAATTACTATGGTTCGAATAACAAATGGTTTTACAAGGTTTTCAAAGGTTATGGGTTTTTATATTTAAGCTTTAATCGAATGACCGGGATAAGGCTCAAAAGGGTACATTAAAGGTTATTTTTGTAGATTCGGGAATTTGTATACGCTTGATCTCTCAACTCTTATCGCTCATTTATCATAACAAATGAACACAAATTATTTAAAAAAAATCAAATTACATTATTGATAAATTAAAAAAATAAGCGTAATTTTTTTACACATGAAGGAAGTTGAATGAGATTAACACCTTTCAAAAGCCTTTCCTCCCCCTAGGAAAGCTTTTCTTATAACTTTGTACCTAACTATAACTATATGTACTTGTTTTTCTTTCATTCTAAAACTAACATGTGGCAAACATATATTAATTATGAATTTGACAATAATCTCATCAAATCACACAATAATCTCATCAAATCACACTGTTAAAGCACATGACCACGTAATCTTTCACATCAATTCCATCTCTTAGTCACGTAACTATAGGTTTTTAACAACCAACCATCTTAATCATTCAAATGATGAACTTATAGTACGGCGTTTTGTCGTTGCTTAGTCTTATCAATTCATTCCCGGCTTCCATTAGTTCATTTGTTAATTTGTTACTAGTATCCTAAAATCTCGTCAAACTTCCTATAAACAATAATTTATTAAGATAACATAAAGAAAGTATTAGTAATAATAATAAGGTAGATGATCATGTACATTAATCCAGAAGTGTATTATAACACTATATATAACACTATATAACACCATATAAACACCGTATATCACTATGTAACACCATATAACACCATGTAACACTATGTAACAATATATAACACTATACATCTATCATAGACATGCTATCAGACAAAATATAGTGTTATATAATGTTATATAGTGTTACATAGTGTTACATGGTGTTATATGGTGTTACATAGTGTTATACGGTGTTTATATAGTGTTATATACTGTTATATATAGTGTTATAATACACTTCTCACACTTCTGAACTAATGTACACTATCCCTACCCATAATAATAATACTAATAATAATAATAATTAATAATAGATTTTAATAGGTGAAGAGTTTAATATTTGTTTATATGTAAGAAAATTAATGTTTTCCAAAAAGGAAATATCTCCGTTCTCACTTTTAAAAATGTCTAAAGTTAACCTTTTCTTATATGTAGTGTAAAAATTCATGTTTTTTATTTAGAAATTTACATCTTTACCTATTACATGTAGTGTAAAAATTCAGGTTTTTTATTTAGAAATTTTAAATTTACATCATTACCTATAAAATTCACGTTTTATAAACGTTTATGTTGTCTTATCAGTCGAAGACAAACCGATAGATGCAACTCAAATTTAACTAAAAAGTAGCAGATTAATTTTGATCATCGAAGGCTCAACGAACCCTTTAATCATTCTTTGATTCCGCAATTAACAATAAAATACTTTATACGTTTAAAATGTATTAACTAATATGGTCCAGAAAAATTAATTTTTCATTAAAAAGAAGAAAATACAATTAACAATAAAACACTTTATCCGTTTAAAATGTACTAACTTATATGGTCCATAAAAAAAATTATTTTTTCATATTCTTTTAAAAAGAAGAAAATAAGTTTATAACAACTATCAACTAATATAGTCGGCAAAATAGTGGTAGAAGTGTCTATCTCATTTTAAAGTAGACATTGCGTATCTACATCAAATTTTATTTCCTTTTTTTGTCAATTATATTGGAGAAATTTTCAAAAAAGGTATTTTTATGTATAATTATATAGTTTGACTTTGCCATTAGTCAATTACTTTTTATCATCTCTAATAGTTGTTTATTAATTCAACTTTTTGCATACACATAATGTGTCCCAAAAGTATATCAAAATAGTCATCGTGCACATCATAAACAATACCTTTTTTTAACAAAATTTTCAAAATAAATAAAGTTAAAATCTTTTTTCGTACAAAATAAAGATAATATTACTGTTTGTAAATTAAAGTAACGATATTTACATATATAGGCAACGAAGATGTCGGATTAGTGATGGTGATGGTTGAGAAAGTGAGTGGTAATGATTGATTGAAGAAAAAAAAAGGTACTTTTTTTCTTCTAACAAAAGGGTTATTTTCATAGTTAATAAAGCATTTCTAAATGACATAAATGTCAATAGTATCGTATTGAAAATTTAAGAGTAAACTGCCATTTTGGTCCCTGTGGTTTGGCCAGTTTTGCCACTTTAGTCCAAATCTCAAACTTATTACATCCAGGGCCCTGTGGTTTGCATTTTGTTGCCATTTTGATCCAAATTTCAAATTTGACCAGATTTCCCATTAATGACATGCTATTTTGTCTTTACTCTCAGGGACATTTTGGTCATTTTAGATTTATTATCTCTTTATTATATAATAAAACCCTGATTATCATCATCTTCAACATATCATCATCTTCAACAGACATCTCTCTCTCTCTCTCTCTCCACTGTTCTCTCTTTCTTCATCACCATCATCAGTCTACTCCATCTTCATCACCATCATCTCATCTTCATCATCAACATCGTCTCCACCCCAACAACCACCCCCACCGTCGCCGCCAACACCACCGTCCCCGCCATCTTCATCACCATCATCTCATCTTCATCACCATCACCCCCACCACTGTATCATCACCATCATCTCATCTTCATCACCATCTTCGCCAACACCACCGTCGCCAACACCACCGTCGCCTCCATCTTCATCACCATCATCTCATCTTCATCACCATCACCCCCACCACTGTATCATCACCACCGCCACCACCGCCACCACCACTGTATCATCACCACCTTCGCGCGGCGACATCTGACTTTGATTTTATCGGAGTTGTAGCCTTTTTAGGGTTTTGAGCCGAGTGATTCAGTAATTTGATTTGTAGTCCTGTTGTTGATTTTGAAATTTAGGGGTTTTAGGTTTTCTAGGGTTTCGTTTGTTCAAAGCTTCAAATTAAGTGACAATCGGAGAGATTTTTGTTATGCCGTTGACGATGAAGATACAACCGGTCGATTGTTCATCGCCTGAATGTTTCGAGTCGGTGAAGACGGTGTTTCGAGTCGGTGAAGACGGTGTAGAAGTCTCGGTTGAGACGTTTGTTCGTTTTCTCGAGCTTTTTGAGGTCATCGGCGGTTGCGGACAGGATGTTGTAGACGAATTCGGTTGGAGAACCGGTTGATAGTGTACCGAGATCATGAGGCGGAGATAGCATTTCTGTGACGGTTAGGTTTAGGCCTTTGAGGTAATTTGAGTTTTGTTGTTGAATTTGTTATGGATCTGTACGTATTGCTGATTTTGAGCTGCCTAGGGTTTTGAGATGACATTTTGTCTGAAAGTGGTGAAGATAGCAACGACGGTGTGGGGTGGGTGTTGATGGCGGTGGTGAGAAGGGGAGGAGGTGGCGATGGTGGTGGTGCTTTGGCAGGTCACGAACAGCAGAGAGAGAGTGAAGAGAGAGATGGTGGTGGTGGTGGTGGTGTTGGCGGCAGTGGGATGGTGGTGGTGGGGGTGGTAGCGGTGGTGGTGTGGTCTTCTTGTTGTTCTGGCAGTGGCATTATATTTATTAAATTTGAGATATAATATTACAAAATACCCAAAATACCCCTGAGGATAAGGACAAAACAGGGGGGTCAAAAGTGGGAAATCTGGTCAAATTTGAGTTTTGGACTAAAATGGCAACAAAATGCAAACCACAGGGCCCTGGATGTAATAAGTTTGAGATTTGGATTAAAGTGGCAAAACTGGCCAAACCACAGGGACCAAAATGGCAGTTTACTCAAAATTTAATGATTTGATTTGACATATTTAATTGATGAACCTGAATATGCAAAAGATATCAAATGTACCCAAATATTATACCGAATACGTTTAAAACCATGTAATATGTACATGGTATACGTAACTCGTTGATTATATTATACTAATTTTGATTTTGAATAGGTTGATGGGTCAAAGTAGGCCTGTAAACGAACTGAATAAACGAACAATTTTTGAATCGTTTGATGGAAAGTTCGTTTAATAAATAAACGAACATTAACAAGAAATTTTGTTCGATTAGTTAAATAAACGAACATGAATAAATGTCTCGTTCGTTGAATTGTGTTCGTTAACATTTCGGTAACGTGTTCGTTAGAGGTGTGCATGGTTCGGTTCGGTTATTAGCATTATCCGTAACCGTAACCGAAATCATCGGTTAATTCGGTTAATTTGTCGGTTTTTGGTTCGGTTCGGTTAATAACCAATTCAAACAAGGGCTGAATTTTTGGCTTAGAAATACATGTAATGGAGGTATAAATATATGAAATAGATGTATAAATAAATGAAATGGAGGAATAAATGCATTAATAGATGTTTAAATACATAAAATGGATGTATAAATAAATAAAATGAAAACATAAATAAATGAAATAAATGTATTATTACATGAAATGAAAGTATAAAACATGAAATACATGAAATAGAGGTATAAAAGCTAGAAATATATAAAAAAAATAAATGATTCGGTTTGGTTCGGTTAATTTCGGTTAACCGATGGTAAAAAAAAATCCGTTAACCGACTTTCGGTTAATTCGGTTTCGGTTAATTTCGGTTCAGTTTTGTCGGTTTTCGGTTCGGTTTCGGTTAACGGTTCGGTTATTGCACACCACTGTTCGTAAACATTCGTTCATTTATGTTCATGACTTTTTGAACTTTTATTTATTTTATCATCCAAAATTAAAATAGGAAATCCTGTTATCATCGTATTTATGCGTATTTCCTCCTTTTTTCCTCAATATTCACATTGTCAAAAATTCACCTGCGTTCCACTATTATGGCTTCAAGTTCCAGCGTTACTCCCTCTGCCATCCACCTCTAGTCGCTGTCGTTTTCGCCGATTTTATTTGTGTTCGTTTTTGTTTGTGAACTCGTTCGTGAACACGTTCATTTCCTTAACGAACATGAACATAAAATCTCATTCGGTAAGTGTTGGTAAACCGTTCGTGAACACATTTATTTCCTTAACGAACGAACACGAACATGAGCTTATTCGTGTTCGTTCGATTCATTTACAGCTCTTGATCGAAGTGTTCATTACATCTTAGTCCTAATAGAACATGTTAAAGAAGCTAGACATTAAGACATGTCAACCTATTAAGACAAACCCAACACTTATTACAAGGTTTCTTATCATCTCAATATTTACCACCCTACATAGATGACCATACTTACTGGCTTAGTACTCATCCTTATAAAAACGTATATAATGAATGTTGTGATTAAAGTTTGCTTTTGAATAAAAAAAAAAGAATAATTTATTAAATCACAACACTTGCTATTGCAATATTTTCAATTTTACGTACCATTAAAAGAAAATATTGTGTTACCCTACTAATTAATAAATGAATGTGATGCATGCTGTCACATACTATGGCATTATTTGTAAAGAGAAATGGGTCTACTTTTTAATATCAAAGTCGGTGTGTTTTTATTTATTTGATTATTTTTTTTTCATTTTTCTTGAGAAAACAAGAATGGTGCATTGTATATAGAAGTTTTATGTTCTGTTAATGTAGGTGGAAGTCCATTAGTTTGTTCCCTGTTTCATTTCTTATAAAGTACTCTTTAATTCATTCAATAGTATACAAAATCAATTTTATAATACGCTTACAAACTTGAAAGTTTTATATATACTCAACCAAATCCCATCCCCTAGCCCAACCGGCAATCCCATGTGGTTTGGATTGGGCCGGCTTCCTCCTTGGAGGTCGCCGGTTCGATCCCCGGGAGGTGCAAACGGGGGGTGGGACGTCCCAATGATGAATCGTATCCTACCGAGGCATGGTGCGGTCTTGAGGGCAACCCGGTTTTACCCAGCGAGTCTCTCGTGTGGGGGCAGTATGGTTTCCGGCCGGAAGTCAGCTTACGCGGCGGCCGGGGCCCAATCGAACATCGCGTCCGCAGGCGCGGGGCTGACGGGGGATTGTCTTCGACATGAACCCGGTGACCACTGGTCCAGTACATTGAAAGTCACCTTCCAAAAAAAATATACTCAACCAAAACTAAAAATATCATATATGCCTTTACAAAATAGTTAAAAAAATCAAATATACCTAATTTTGTTTTAAAAAAAACAATCTAATAAATAATCATTTTACTCTTAATTTGTTAACTTCAAGTTTCATATATGCTCATCTTTTAACTTTATATTTTTGTGTCATACATTTTAAGCTTAAATTTATTGTTACCCTTTATTATTATTATTTTTCTATAAACAATAATATTCTTCATATATAATATTTAAACTAAATAAATTAAGCTAGAAATAAGTGAATATAATATTTGAAGTTAAATGTCTTATATGATATTTCAAAATTTTAGAAAAATAAACGTAAAATTATCATTTATTAAATTGTTTTTAATGAATCAGGTATATATCATATTCAACAACTTTCTAAAGATACATATGATATTAATAATTTTGCATGAGTATATATGATATTTTGTAAGTTTATGGGGGTATATATGAAATTGCCCCTGGTTTACATATGTATGTGTGTACGTGTATATATATACACACAGACACAAAATATCTTAATTCCTCTAGAATAACACAAGAGTTCGTCTAAATTTAATAGTTATAATTCTCTAATCATTGGAAACGGTCTCTTAATTCCAATGGGGTAGAGGTAAAACTGTCTATATTTTACCCTTCTTATACCTTATCTTAATTTTACTACTAGTGAGATTTACTGAGTATGATGATAATGAATTGCCCATGGCAATATAGCCTAGTGGCATCTTGGTGGTGGGATAAGACTTTGGGACCATTAGGTCCTGGGTTCGATTCTCACAAAGGGGGGTTTTTCCCAGATTTATTGGGTTTCCTTCTGAATTGGTGTATATGCATTATAGCCTAGTGGAGATGGATATGATCGGGAGGTTCTGCTGGTGGCACGATGATACTCCAGTTGTCCGTCAGTGATCCTAATTTGCCGTTAAAAAAATGATGATAATGAATTCTCTAATCATTAAACATCAACTCGTGGTGGTGCAATGCTAAATTAACGAGTGTAGCCCAAATCTCTCACCTAAGTTTATCAGGGTTTCTATAAATATATAATATATTGTTCTAGGTGTTTTCAAGGTAATAGAGAAAACAAAAAGATCTTATATTATTGTTCCAGGTGTTTTCAAGGTATATGATATAATTTATTTACCTTTAAAAATTAGTTTCTTAAGAATTCATTTACTTTTATTTTTGTAATGAGAAAACAAAATGGATTTTACAGATAGATTGTGTTTCACTTTCACAACATAAGAAGAACGATCATTAAATTAAAAGATGACTATAAGTAGTGGTGGAGCTATAGTATAAAGATGAGTGTCACGGGCTACAGCTTAACACCGTCATCGTAGTGTTTTATATATATATAAATGATACCTCTGAACAGATACAGGGATACCCTTGAATAAAATAGGATTCTTAATTCATTAAAATTCCAAATTTTTATAAGAACAAACCTTTTACAACGCTAAACTTATATAATAATTAACCCAAATTAAGTATAATATAATGGAAAGAGGCCCAATTGATAAACATAGCCCTAGCCCCAAAACAAATTTTGTTTATTATCGTTTTTTATTGTATAATTGTACGGTAAAAAAATTGGGATACCGCTAAATTAATGGGCTAGCGCCGCCACTGACTATATGTGTATATATATATATATATATATATATATATATATATAGGGGAAGGTTAAAATGAGAACCACCACGAGTTGTAAGAACCACGAGAACCGCGACCCGCCGCGTGCCGTCGGCGACGAAATTTTTTTTACACCTAGATCCGTATATTTTAACACCGGGGGTAAATTTTGGGTTCAAACGGCGCGCCCGAGGGGGTAGTTTTTTACGCCCAAAGTTTGGTAAAAAAAAAAGAAAAATAAAAAAAATAAAAAAAACCCAAACTTTGGGCGTAAAAAACTACCCCTCGGGCGCGCCGTTTGAACCCAACTTTTACCCCCGGTGTTAAAATATACGGATCTAGGTGTAAAAAAAATTTCGTCGCCGACGGCACGCGGCGGGTCGCGGTTCTCGTGGTTCTTACAACTCGTGGTGGTTCTCATTTTAGCCATCCCCTATATATATATATATAGGGGATCGCTAGAATGAGAACCACCACGAGTTGTAAGAACCACGAGAACCGCGACCCGCGGGTGGCCGTTGACCACGAAATTTTTTTTACACCTAGATCCGTATATTTTAACATCGGGGGTAAATTTTCGGTTCAAACGGCGCGCCCGAGGGGGTAGTTTTTTACGCCCAAAGTTTGGGTTTTTTTAATTTTTCTTTTTTTTTTTACCAAACTTTGGGCGTAAAAAACTACCCCCTCGGACGCGCCGTTTGAACCGAAAATTTACCCCCGATGTTAAAATATACGGATCTAGGTGTAAAAAAAATTTCGTGGTCGGCGGCCACCCGCGGGACGCGGTTCTCGTGGTTCTTACAACTCGTGGTGGTTCTCATTCTAGCGGCTCCCTATATATATATATATATATCTTGACTTCATATATTTAAGCATTTATTAAAATAGTTTATGTTGGGATGTAGAGTAGAGGATTCAATGAAGCTCCATTGACGAAGTTAAGAAGAAGAAGAAGCTATATATGTAACGTGGCAGTTCCACCGGCGTAGGGGTGGTGGAGCCGGCCACTGTGTAATTAAATATGTACTGTAACTTTGCATGTACCCATTATAAAAATATACTTGAATTTAAACCACATATCAAAAGGTCCTCATGTCTCTTTGTCGTAGGTAAAATCATATTTTATATTTTTATTATATATTTGATTGAAAAGTTCATTAAACACAGGTGCTATTTTTGTGTTCGTTAAGCCCTCAATGGGCGTGAGCAGAGATGACTCTGAGAATTTTTATACTCTGTTTGAGCTCGAAAAAATTGTCATTAAACCTTAATGAAATTGGATATTGGGCTCACTAAAGGTCTAAACCTATTGTCAATGGACTAATAACTAATCTAAACCATGGGGTAAGATCAAATAAAAAGTTGATTTTGCCTAAGTAGGATTAGAAGGAATCTTAACCATTCATTTTTCAAATCAATGGTTAAGATGAAAGTGTAGGAGAAATGATGAGTGCAAGGGTATTTTGGGAAAATCCTATCTATAGACTTTCTCTCTCCACATGCAAGGCACATGCATATTCCACCCCCATTTTTTTAAACGTTCATAATTTTTTTATACGACATTATTTTTTCATAAAAATTTCACCATAAAATCGAGCGTCTTTATATCTTTAATTTGAGTACCATATTGCTATATAAAATATGAAGACTAAAAAAACCCACTAAAATGTGTTGTATTTCTATGTTGTATAACATTTTTTGTGCTGAATTTTTGTACTATATTTTTGTGCTAAATTTTTTGTGTTAGATTTTTTTATCTTAATTTTTTTTTCTCAATTTTTTGTGCTGGATTTTTTTTACTACATTTTTTTGCTGAATTTTTTCGTGCTATATTTTTTTGTACTTGATTTTTTTGTGCTATATTTTTTTGTGCTATATTTTTTTGTACTAGATTTTTTGTGCTAGATTTTTTGTGCTAGATTTTTTTGTACTAGATTTTTTTCATTGTATTTTTAAAAAACAAAAGGGGTGCCACATGTCATTTTCATTCCTATTTATAAGGACCAAAATGCCCTTCATTCCTACTTATTAGGAGTGCCACATGTCATCATCACAATCCTTCTTAGGCTACTTAGGTCTTGTGTAGTGGGGCGCTATGCACCCATATAAAGCCCCTATAAGAGCATTCTCATCCAATCCATCAAAACTTGTGAGGGTGAGTTTTTATATTGTAAAGGGTAAAAAAAGTGGTTGTGAGTGGAGGAGAGAGAAAATGTTACTGTTCATCTGTATATTTGGGGGGACACTGTTCACCCAGTATAATTTTTTTAATATATATTGAAAGTGGTTGTGAGTGAAGGAAAGAGAAAAATGTGATGATAATATTATTTAATTGAAAAGGAGAGAGAAAAAGTATTTGTTTTTAGTGGAAATATATTGATATATGAGTTGTTTTTTAGTGGAATGTATGTATAATTTGATGGTTTGGATGAGAATGCTTTAAAGCCCCAAACACCATTACATAGGGGCTTTATGAGAAAAAAAAAGATGGGTGGCGCGATGATAATGGCGCCGTGATTCTGGTTCCTTTTTAAAGCTTTGACCAATCACAAACAAGTAATCTTTTTAATATTAATTAAATAAAATTGAAAATTATTAAATAGGTAATGATGGGTAGGGGCTTTATGACTACGGGCTCTAGTGATATAACGCCCCATAAAGCCCCCGTGTGACGTGGCACGACACGTGTCGCATAACGCCCCACAAGGGGCTTTATGACTACGGATGACCTTAGGCAAAATTCAATTTTTAGTGGATCATTCCCCTCTAAACCATAGCCTATGTTGGTGTTTGTATGTGTATACCATATTAACAAATTTTCTTTTACATATACATATCAGTTTTTTTAAATAACGTGCCCTTCGAGATATTGGGTCCTGGCCGGTGATCCTCTCCGCCCACCCTCAGGGCCGCCCTTGGGCGTGAGAGTCTGAGAGGGAGAAAAAGGTGGGGCCCACGTGCATTGCACCAATCACAGTTTTTTTTTTAAGTTATTAGTTAAACCAAAACGTGATAGTTAAAGCAAAGTTAGTTAAAACTCATTATGAAGCGTGAGTCAAGTTATCATACAAAGCCTCCTGAATTTAGGAAGGGTACAAAGAGTCAAAGACACAATGAATCACAATATATAACACAATGGATCACAAAATATAATACAATGTCAAGAAAAAAAAGTCATAATGACGCAAATAAATAAAGAACGCAATGCTAAATAAAGGTTTCAAACTTTGTATTTAGTAGAATTGGTTTTTCTATTCAAAGGGGGGTGGCGGCGCAACTTGTTGCCCGACTACCTGCCATTGCTTTGTAATTGCCCTTTTTCGTGTGGAATGATATCGAGATTAATATATATGTAGGACTTGCTAAGGAAACAGGACAAAAGTTTTTGGAAGTAAAAAAAAAATGCTAAATAAAAAGACACGATGATCTAAATTATAATATCTATAAGCTAGAAATCTAAAGGTGAAACCTAAAATCTTATATCGTGGAGTTGGACGAAACGATTACAATGCCGCTTAAATGAGTTAAATTTGAATCTCTTTGATACCCTTCTTACGATTTCCTATTTTTTATGAGACTATGTATTTGAAACTTACCATGTGAGGCATACGCATAGTCTTACATGTACTTTTTTATAACCTATGTTATTTCTACTAAATTTTTCCGCACACTGATTATTTTTGCTAAATAAAGTCTTAAATATATATGTCCATCATATTTCACTTCACCAATTTTTCCCACTCAAATTCCTCCATAATTTTAAATAAAGAAATGTTTTCCAAAGTATGAAAGAATATCTTAATCCTATTTTAACATTAATATTGTTTTATTATTATTATTATTATTATTATTATTATTATTATTATTATTATTATTAACCCATTTGTAACATAATAAATTATCCATTAATTATGAAAACATTTTATTTGTCATATATAAATGGTTAACTTAGATCATAATTTTATAATAGCCAACTATTAGTTAAATCTGCATAACAATTATTGAGAAGAATACCAAATCTAATTTATAACATACCAATAAAATTATTTTTATGTCATTCAAATAAAAAAAATACATTTTCACTTACTTTAAATATTTAGAAGATACACTATATTTGTATATTACATATACTTTTAAGTATTCAACCCGAATTATACACGGATTATTATGATATTTCAGTGTTACCAATTAACATAGGTAAGTTCATGTGATAAACTCAAGTTAATTGTGTCAGCTGTCATATATCAAGTTATGTGAAGTTTTATAACATACCAATACAAATATATCAAGTTATCCGAAGTTTTTTTTTATAAATTATTTGATTATGTTGGTTCTATTGTACAATCCTAACCATATGTAATGCACGAGTCGATAACCTAGTATGAGAATAATTTGTTATTTTGTTAAACCTGAAATATATATAAAGGTCATGCCCCACACCAAACACAAAGTCATGCCCCACATCCAAACACTATTGAATTTCCCATATCTACTCCTTCTGTACGTTTTAGGTAATTTGATTTCGTGTACCCCAATTATTGTAGAAATGAATGAATATCGACAAGTGTTTTTAATATTCACAGATATTTTTTATCTAGCAATCATATTTTAATTTAATTTGTGAGTCTGTATGATTTGATCGAACAATAATGAAGTACCTTATAAAACTTGAAGGCACCAAATTAGGGCATCCAGCAAAATGGTACTAAGGTGTTTAATAATGAAATAGTGTCTATTTCAAGTGATGAGGGTTCAATTTCTATTATAGGTAAACTATATATATTTAGGTTGCCGTTCAAAAAAAAAAACTCGGAGGTGCTCGCAGTGGCGGATCTAAAAACTTTTTTCACTGGGTTCCTTTTGGTAGATTCTCACTATTTTTTTCTAAACCATACGAGGTTCTCACTAATTTTTTTTCCATTTTTTCCACACTGAATGAGTTCCTGAGAACCCACAAAAGGGGCCTAGATCCGCCCCTGGGTGCTCGGCCACCCCCAACTAGTCCTTGAGATCCTATTAACCGTGTACCAAGATCTAAACATTAAATTGGATTGTTACAAGGCTCACATGAAAGGGTCAAACACAGATCCACACTAATTACTGCACGAAAATATAGAAAATCAATCTTTAGAGCTAAAATGCACTCAAAGTAGTCTTAAACAACTAGTGGCGGAGCTTGACCAAAAGTTCTGCGGGGACAGAAACTCATGGGACCAATTTTTTTTCCTATCATTATGTTTTGGGTTATATGTTCGAGTCGGATATTCGATTCGGGTTGGTTCAAACAATAATAACTCTAAATAAAACTGCATAACCTTCATTCATTCAAATAACGTGTTCTTACACATAAAAAAAGCTGAGCATTGTTTAACAAAAATAAAGACCAAAGTATTTATAATGATGCGAGATAAATGGTAAATACGTGAATGAAGAACTAGTTTTCTTTTTATAAAAACTATTTTTACAATTTATTTAAACTGACATGTACTTTAAAAACAATTATAAAAATTTATTAATAGCCCCGTTTTCACGCTTTTTTAATTCAATACGAAAATATGAATAAATATTTTGGACAATAAACTTGGTCGGGGCAAAGCATATACCATTAGGTCTTGGGTTCGATTCTCACAAGAAGGTTTTCCCAGATTTATTGGGCTTCCTCCTGAATTGGTGTATAGGCATTATTGCCTAATGGGGATGGATATGATCGTGGGGTTCCGCTCGTAGCACGATAATACTCCAGGGTCCGTCAGTAATCCAAATTTGCCGTTAAAAAAAGTAACAAATGAACTAATGGAAGCCGAGAATGAATTTGATAAGACTGAGCAACGACAAAACGTTGTTTTATAAGTTCATCATTTGAATGATTAAGATGTTTAGTTGTTAAAAATCTATGGTTAAGTGACGACGAGATGGAATTGACGTGAAAGATTACGTGTTCATGTACTTTAACAGTGTGATTTGATGAAATTATTGTGTGATTTGATGAGATTATTGTCAAATTCATAATTAATATGTTTGGCACATGTTAGTTTTAGAATGAAAGAAAAACATGTACATATAGTTATAGTTAGGTACAAAGTTATAAGAAAAGCTTCCATAGGGGTAGGCAAGGCTTTTGAATGGTGTTAATCTCGTTCAACTTCCTTCATGTGTAAAACAATTTATGCTTATCTTTTAATTTATCAATAATGTAATTTGAATTTTCTTTAATAATTTGTGTTCATTTGTTATGATAAATGAGTTGTAAGAGTTGAGAGATCAAGCATATACAAATTCCTGAATCTACAACAAAAGGTCAAAGAAGATTTACGATCGTTACTTGATAGGTAAGAAAGAGTTTAACCTGTTATTTGTTTGTTTGAAAACATGGTTTGTGTTGAATGGTTGAATCATGGAAGTTTCTGATTCCTTTCTTTCCTTTGCAGAATTATTGTAGAATTTTTTTAAAATATTTTTGCAGATTTTTTGTAGATTTTTCACAGATTTTTTTGTAGAATTTTTGCAGATTTTTTTTTTGAATATTTGCATAATTTTTTATTTTTTTACAAAAAATAATTACTCATATTTTTGCTGATTCTAATTCTGTGAGTAATCTAATTTTACTTTGGGTAGAAAAATAAAAAGAAATGTATAAATTAGGTAAAAAATTAAAGGGATATAGAAAAGTAACCAAATAGGTAAATATTTTTCAAAGTACCCAAATAGGTAAATACTTTTTGTATCTACACTAGTTTGGGAAAAAACTCCAACAAAAGGTCAAAGAAGATTTACGACCGTTACTTGATAGGTAAGAAAGAGTTTAACCTGTTATTTGTTTGTTTGAAAACATGGTTTGTGTTGAATGGTTGAATCATGGAAGTTTCCAATTCCTTTCTTTCCTTTGCATTATCTTGTTTAATGTGCGTTAGGGACAATGTACAATTTAAGTGTGTGGATGGAGAATTGTAAAACCTAAACTTTTAAATTTGAAACTCCCAAAAGAAAGCTCTCATTCAACTAATTATATGTTAGTCATAGCTGAAAATTTTCAACCTTTGCGATGTTTGAGTCACTATTGAAAGAAGGAATCCTCGATTTTACGTTTTAGGATATAGTATTCCTATGCAAGTTGTTTTTTTTTTCAAAATTATCAGAACGAATACCTAAAGAAGTAATAGAATCTGAAAATTTTAGATTGTGTAACTCATATTTGTAACCCTTTATCCATTCGATTTAGGTGAGTTATTTGAGCCTATTATATGTTTATATCCTTCTCTTTGTTGAGAGATACCATCATGATTTGTCATTGCAAAATTTGTACGTGTTAAACAAAATCTAGACCCATATCTTATGTTATATAGAAATGATGTCGCAACCCCCGACCCCACCCTAGTAGCGGGAGCCGTGAATCAGTCAAGTTGTATCGGTGTTTATTAATTTGGCAGCGGAAACGAGACATCAGGATCGTAGTTAGGAAATAAATTTCAGAGTTTCAAAACACCAAACTTTTATAATAAACAAATGGGATAAAATCCAGATTTCATTCATAACATCTTTATAGGGATAAACCCTAGTTGCTGAAAACATAAATTTTTATTTAGGTAACTTTTATAGTCACTTTCTTTAAGCCTTCAGTGCTCCATAGCTGGCTTTGTATAGCTTCACATTAAGTTACCTGAAACGCGTTTTAAAAAGATTTTATCAGCAAGAAAAACTGGTGTGCATCCCAGTTTAATAAAATAAGCTTTTATAACTTTACAGTATTGAGAGCGATTACAATTTTTATATCTACCCAATTACTCATTCAGTATTTGTCACGTTGGCAGTTACAATGACCGTGGTCATATTACTATTGGCTAACTCTTTGTCTAATAGTAACGTTTGACTAGTGGTGTATACAAAACACCACATACCGGCAGTAATTGTAGAATACGAAAAATCAATCACTGTAAATATAATTGAAAATATTTGTGATTTTGTAACACAGTTTGGTAGAAAAAGAGAATGACTCACATTGTAGACTTATGTATTTCTACAGCTTCCTGTTGATTTTTCCTGATTATATTATATTAAAAACATACAATGCACACGTGTTAGTAAGATAACCCAAATCACATTAGCCATACATCACGAGACAGAACCCCAACGGACTTAGTCAGGCAAAGTCTTGACATGCGTTACGGGGCCCTAGATCAATCGGGTAGGGTAACGAATTAGTGATCGGGAGTTAAAATACTTACAACGAGACAGAGCTTCGTGATTTAGGGGCATAATTTTCACCCTTAAAATTGAGAGAGAAGAAAGAAAGATGAACAATTTGGAATTGAGGCTGAACTGCTATTTATAGCTGATTTTCGAGTGTCTAGCACCCCGCGACCGGTCCTCCGTCCTCCTCTCACGGCCCGCGAGGGAATCCTAGCTATGCGTAGGGTTGGTGAGTCACGAGTATAGGTTCGACGTGTGTCCGACACGTGGCACAAGGAGTGCTCGGCAAGTCACAGCCTCTCGCGCCCCGCGAGAGGTTCTTCTTTGTTTGTCGCGGCCCGCGACCGGAATAAAAACATTATTTTATTTATTTTTCAAACTAATTAACGTTACACGGGTTCGGTTCTTCGATTACAAAGCGTTTTAGACCACTTTTGAGAGTTGTTACAAATGATTAAGGAATTAGAAACTAAACCCTTGTTAAAACTTTCGATTGTTTTACCTACCTAAAAAATAACCCTTAATGTACCCTTTGGAGCCTTATCCCTTTCATTCGATAAAAGCTAAAATATTAAAACCCATAACCTTTGAAAACCTTGTAAAACCATTTGTCATTCGATCCATTTAGTTGTAATTATTATTATCAATATAGCTTATGTTAAAATAAAAGGAAACAAGAAAAAGGAAGAATGAGAAATACAAAAAGAAATAGGTGTGGGAATCATAGATTCTAGTTTACACTATTATAGTATTTGTTTAATAGAAGAGTAGGGGTGCAAACGAGCCGAGCTATTCGCAAGCTACTCGAGCTCGGCTCGAAAAAAAACTCGAACCAGCCGAGCTTGAGCTCGAGCCCGAGCCCGAGCCTGAAAACAAGCTCATTTAGTAAACGAGCCCGAGCTTCGCTTATCGAGCTTGAGCCGGCTCGCGAGCCTAAACGAGCTTTCTGTTTATATATTTTTCATTAATATACTCAACTTATATTTATATAATAATCATTACCATTTATATAAATATAAAAAATAACTAAATTATATGTATAATAGTAATTATAATTAATATAAATTAATTAATAAATACTAAACGAGTCAAGCCCGAGCTCAAGCTTGAAAAATTACCTTCGAGCCGAGCTTGAGCTTTCATATGTTAAACGAGCTCGAGCTCGAGCTCGGCTCAACTCGTTTGCACCCCTACAGAGAAGCATAGCTTATTTAGCCTTTTTTTTTTTACCCAAAAACAATTTCTATCGTTACTCAAAGCCAAAATCTAATAAAAAGTCCTTTGATGGAATATAGATGGAAAGTAATCTAGCACATCTCTTGCTAGCAATCAGAAACAACCGAGAAGAGAGAACTTTGTGAGGGGTGTGAGTTACAAATATAGATGGAAAGTAAATTGCACTAAGTCAAGGGATTTTTATTTTTAAAATACAACACCATTAAACTAGCTTACGATATTAACCTCTTGCCTTTGTAAGTCTTGGGGGTAAACTTTTTGATCATATGGATTTGAAATAGCATTAGTTTAAAATCATATTCTATGGTATTAATTAGTTGTTGATGCTTTACATTGTAGATTACTTAGGACAAGCAACGCTTATTGTGGTGATATATGTGTGTCTGAAAAACAATATGTTTTCTAATGTAGTGAACTCGTATTTGATACTACTTTGCCTATAAATCCTGTTAGAATAGATTAATGTTTGGTATTTTTATCAATTGCCTGTAAATCTCTTAAAATGAGTGATTCCAAGTGAAATCTAAAGATTGAGTTGAACAGAAAAAGAAAATTGGAAAATTCAGATCTGGTACGACCCATACCCAGGAACGCGGTATGGATTGTACTGCGAGCCGGCAAAGAAACAAGCCAGAACCTTAATGGTGGCTCATTATTGATGCGTACGACTCATACTCGCTAAAGGGGTACGGATCGTAACCAAGTCATGAAAACCTAAAAATTGAGTATAAAAAGACCTTGATGACCACAAAACCAAAAGAGACGAATAAGGGGAGTCGGAAGCGATTGAGGGGATGATTTAGAGGTTATTTCGGCCCATTCAAAGCCAAAATGAGAAGCGATCGAAGATCTTAAACACAGATTGCTGAGGAAGCTTTGCAAACTGGTGTGATAGTTCTTTGTGGCAATGCATTCCTATTCCCATACCTGCTTTCTTTCCTATTTTTTGGTCTGAACACTTGCAAAGTGTAATGAGGAAGAAGGAACAACCTAACCCACACTTCAACAAATCTGGGTTGGGCAATCGATTTGGAGAAATTGGTTATCAACGCTTGAGAGAAAGCTAAACCGCAGCTATGAGGGATGCTCTTGACGGTGATGATAGGTTCTTTAAAGACACGATCAAGTAATACAATATCCAACATGAACGACTCATGAACATTGGTCACGTGCATCTTGATAGAGAGCCTCAAAGTTCCTATAATGTGGTTATCTACGTCATTATCACGATTAATAAAACGGACAGCCCATCGGGGTGATGGCACGCACGACTCAATGCACGTATACTCATACACTTCCCACACATCCATTTAAAATCAATTTAAACATCGGTCCCCAAATGGTGGTAAGGTGTTTTCTTTTTATCCAAGAGGTAAAGGCTTCGAATCTGCTAGGTAAAGATATAAGAGTATTTAGGAGTATGTTAGTTTGTCGTTAAAAAAACAACAATAATAGCTGAGTTAATCGTGTTAAATGGTATTATAGGAAAATTGATTTACTATATAAACACAAACACTACAGAGCTCAGTCTTGGGAACTACGGGATCATATCATTCAAAACAGTGGGGTTGTCGGGCTCGACAGGGACTATCTGCAGGCGCTCGAACGCTTAAATGTCTTTCTCCCAGACTTTGATATCGGCGGTTTCTCTAACAAGGACATCGCCCCCTCGAAGCCACAAAAAAACTTTGGTGTATGCTCTGTTTAGCAAAATCGCTCAAAGCCTGAGAGAAAATTTTGATTTGTCATCTCGCCAGAAGGCGGTATTGTAGTGCGTGAAGGGTCCCCATGCTCAGTTTTTTTTACCGTCATCCCGATTGAGGGGCTGGGACAATATATGTCAGAAGTAGAATACATATCCATCTTTAAATACCGGCTGATGATCCCTATGTACCTAGAAGATGAAACCTGCCTGATATGCCGTAAAGCTTGTATGGATAAATACGGAGAGCACACAGTGCATTGTAAAGAGCTCTCTGGGTTTAAATATCGGCATGACTTGGTGCAGGATGTTTTGTGGGACATCCTAAGAAGAGCTGAGATTTCGGCTAAGAAAGAGGCTCCCGTGAATTTCCTTACGGACCCTATGGAAGGGAGATCTATGTGAGATTAAATATATTATTGTTATAATATTTAATCTTGTAGCCATTTTAATCATTTATATTATATAGATCAAAATATATTAATAACCTATTAATAATTAGTTGGTAATTGTTGATGGACCATATTACCCTTATTAACTAATTAGGTTTCCTCTTGGGTGTATATATAAGGAGATTATTTGAGAGTTTAGGGGTTAGCAAATTACACAATTCACACAACCCTAATAACATCAATCGACTCTCTCTCCTAACCGAAACCTTCCCTTGTTTTGGTTTCATCACCATCATAACCTTATACCCTAAGGAGGAACCAGATCATCCTGACAAGTATGTCAAACTCAATGGCTGCATCTCTGACTGGATTCTCTGCTGGCATGTCTGCTGTATCAGGTATGTTATTCATGTTTTCCATTATGTTTAAACAGAATTGACCAACATGTGGTATCAGAGCATATGTTGATAATTCAGTTCTGTTTTCGTATCCATTATTCTGGGATCAAAATCTGGAAAACAGAATTTTTGAAAGTTTACAAAAATCAAGGCTGTTTCGAGTACCTTTATTGCGAAATCACTGTTTTTGAGAAAAGGGTGATTATTCATGTCACTCGAAATCATAATGGGTAAATTAATGTCCGAAATTTGTTAACAAAAATCTTAAAGTTCAGGTTTCGAATCCCAGAATTATGTTTTATTTTTAGGGTTCATCACTTGTTCTAAGGAAAACTGGAAAATTCCTTAAGTTTTGGAATATAATTTGGATTAGTGGGTGTTTTTTACTGTTTTGATCTGAATTACATCTCTTAAAATTTTCGAAAACTGTTAAAAGATAATCAGATTATAATTTCGAAATCTTTGATAAGTTTAGATCAACAATAAAACAGGAAACACTATCCCACAATCCCTAAAATTTCGAGTTTTCAGTTATTTTCACAACAACAACTGTTAACAGGAGTTTCGAGATCACTTTTTAACGACCCGAGACCAAGATCTCGACTCGAGACCACAAGGTCTCGACTCGAAATCATAAGGGTTCTCAAATCTTTACAACTCGAGACAACGGTTTCGACTCGAGACCACTGAGGTTTCGAATAAGGGTTTTAAATCTTCACAACTCGAGACCATAAGGTTGCGACTCGAGACCATAAGGTTGCGACTCGAGACCATAAGGTTGCGACTCGAGACCATAAGGCTACAACTCGAGACCAAGGTTACGATCGAGACCTCATAACTGACTCGAGATCTCATAACTCAGTCGAGACCTGACTCGATATCTCACTCGAAACATCGTTATTTTAGGCTGTTTAATGTGAACTAACAGGTGGTTTGCTATTAAATACTTGGTTTTGTAAACACTTAATTACCTAATCAGAATCAGATAATTTTTTACAAAACCAAAATAGCTTAACTTGAATGAGCTTCTGATGTATCATTTCTGGCCAAAGCTGATTTAATACATCTATTTATTATTCAAGTATTATAAAAGCTATGTTGAGTATGCATTACAAACGTGAAATGTCTTAATTTCTGGCCAAAGCTGATTTAATTCATTCATGTCTAGCATACTTGACAAGTGCATGACTAAAGTGATTGTCTCATTTCTGGCCAAAGCTGATTTGTCACGATTACTTTGCACACATACTTAAATGATTACACTTCTGGCCAAAGCTGATTTATCCTCGTTTAAGGAGAATTTTAACTAAGTCTATTATTTTGATGTTAGTAATAGACAATATCATAGCTTCATAATTAAAATGGTCATTATTTATGCCTGCCTTAGTATAACATGCCCTTAGAACACATTAGGACTTCTTTCTTAGTATCATAACTTGCTCATCTTATTTCCACAATCAGCACCCAATTGTGGGATTCCACCTTTGACTGGTGATAACTTTGCTGAATGGAAGGATGCCCTCATGCTTACACTTGGATTGCTAGACTTCGATTATGCTTTAAGAGAGAATAAGCCAGCGGACCTTACTCCTCAAAGTACTGCTGCTGAGCAGATAGTTCATGAAAAATTGACTAGGTGTAACCGCTTGTCTCTCATGTTCGTGAAGCAATCCATACACAATGCAATTAGAGGAGCTATTCCTGATTCTGAGGATGCTAAAACCTACCTGGCTTCTGTGGAGGCACAATTCAAAGGGACATCCAAAGCACACGCTAGCACTCTTATCCTCAAGCCGGTGACGACTAAGTATGATGGGAAGAGCGGCATTCGCGAACACATCATGATGATGCATGACATGGCCAATAAGCTGAAAGGGCTAGAGATGGAAATCAGTGATGGTTTTCTTGTTCACTTCATCATCACTTCGCTTCCTTCGTCCTATGAAGCATTCAAGATCAATTACAACACTCAGAAGGACAAATGGATAATGAGTGAGCTGGTCGCTATGTGCGTACAGGAGGAAAAGCGTATGAAAATGGATCGCACTACTGATGTTGCTAACTTCACCACCTCCAACTCTAAGAAAAGGAAGAATAACTATCAAAGAAAGGATGTGTCGCAACCCCCGTCCCCTAACTACTCGAGAACGGGCGGCCACGGCCAGTTTTAGTGGTATCGGTGCTTATCAGTTTGGCAGCAGAATTTACATCAGGACCGTAGTTAGGAAATATTTTATCAGAGTAAAATACCACGCTTTTATAATATTAAACTCATGGGAAAAATCCCAAGTTTCTAGTACACACATTTTAATAGGGATAAACCCTATTTTATTTGAATAAAACCATCTCTTTATTTAGGTAACTTTTATAGCCACTTTTCCAAGCCTTAAGTGCTGTCCAGCTGGTTTCTATTTGGCTTTCACATTTTGTTACCTGAAACGCGTTTAAAAACATTTTGTCAGTGGGAAATACTGGTGAGTGAATCCCAATTTAATCAAGACAGTAAAACCGTTTTACAGTATTGAGGGCGGTCGCACAATTACATTTGTTTCCATCTACTTTAATTACCACCCACGGTACTGTCAACCCGACTTGTGGTCATGTTACTACTCACAATGTAGTAACAAATTTTGTATACAAAACCCCAACATACCGACGATAATTGTAGAATACAAATACTCAATCACTGCTTAATTATAATTAAAACAATTGAGGTTTTATAAAAACAGTTTACAAAAAGGAGATTACTCACATTGCTGTCTTAGGGTTTTCCTTAAGGCTTTCCTGGTGTGTCACACCCCGATATTTTCACGTATTACCGGTGGGCCCGGTGGGGAGTATCGTGACGTAATTGATATCATCATAGTCAAACAACACAATTTTAAATGCACAGCGGAAGCAAAAGATAGATTTATTTCAACTGAATAAAATTGTAATATTAAGTATCACAACGTAGTTAAAACGGATCCACAGGCGGATCAAATAAACAGAAAACGTAGTTCAACAGACTCAAAATGCATCCAAGCTTGCGAGACTCTTATTGATGCTAAGGAGAGGCCAGCCTATTACGAGTATTACCTGCACTTAACCTTTTTGGGAAAATACGTCAGTTTACACTGGTAAATACAATTAACTGACTCATTTTGAAAAGGTTTAAGAAAATTGATTTAAATGCACAAGGCACAAAACATTTTATAACTTGGGATAATTATTTATATATAAACTTGTAAAAGAATTACATGTTCGTTATACGTTCAGTAGCCCGGATTGACATCGGGTTAAAGATTAATAGACAAACCACATGATATAGTCCCGCGACGGGTTATTCCCGAAACCGGCGGTTATACCTTATTATTTATATATGCACTGTCGGGTGTACGCCTACACCCCGTGCTTAGGTCGTGGCCATTTCTTAAAATGATGCCAAGGATATCCGGGACATGGTCATTAACCCCCCCCCCCCAAAGGCTTTAAGCAAACAAAACAATTTAAACAGGACATTTCAATAATTTAACCTTCATACAATTAAAAATTCAATTCCCGACCAAGCGGTATTTTATATACCGTACCCCAAGCCCGTATAGGGAAAATAAGTTAAAAGTATTTACCTGAGCAAGTATAATTCACAAATAGCAAGTGCAAATAGCTTTTACCGAGTCTCCTAATCTGGAACAAAGGTTTTTAATAACCTATTAGATTCCTAACGGGTCTTTAATTAAGCCTAAACTTAGACCGGTTGGTTTTAAAAGAAGATACGGTTCAAACGCACGATTAAGCGAAAACCGGAATAGAATGTGATTTAGACCCGACAAGTTTGGAGACTTGTGTAATATGGGTAAACTAAACACATTCTGGATTTTGAGACAAAAATGATAAGGTTTGACCCGTTTCGGCTAATTTATGCAAACTAGTTACATAAACTGCACCGAACGCGAATAGTGCGTAACGGGTAACCAAAAGAGTCATATACAGTTTTCCTAAGTTAATATGCCTTAAATATGTTGTGACATCAGTAAGATATCTCCTATTATGCCCAAAACGAATTTAAACTCAAACTATGCCCCGTAGGGGCATTTTGGTCATTTTAAAGGTTATAAAAGAGTTTAAATAATAATCGGAGTTACAGGTGTGATATAATCAGTAAAAATACTTAATTTTATAAGTTATAACAGTAGGGTATTACATATATGTGAAATTTATCATTTATAACCAAACTATGCACATTAGGGGCATTTTGGTAATTTCACATAGGCTTAAAAGGTCAAAATTGAAAATCTGAGTTTAAAACTTTTGCTTACTGTTAAAATATAAAAAATTACTGAAAATATCAGTAGGCGTCAAACCTTATATGTTTAAAATAGTTTTGATACATACTATGCGTTAAAAATGCTTAAAAAGGCGATTTTGAGCTATTTCCGGGTTTTTAAAGGAAAGCTGATATTTTTATTATTACAGAAGGCTCAAAATGTTTTATTTATCATATTAGATCAGTAGAAAAAGGTTTGGTATCAAAATAATTTGTAAAACTCATTTTATAGGCCAAAAGGGCAAAACCGGCAATTACTGAATCAAGCTTAGAACTCTATGTTATGCTCAGCCTAAAATTAAATAAAAATCTTCAAAAATCCCAAAATATTATTTTATATCAGTAGGTAAAAATTTTGGTATTAAAAATTGGGTTTAGATAGGCTATATGTTAATTACGTCGTTTAATTTATAAAAAGCTTTCTAATTACGCTAATGAGCATAACTCCTAATCTAGACCCCAAACTGATGTCAAATTTTAGGGACAAGTCTAATAATTAGTAATTAAGGTTTCTATTCTTTTACATTTTCAAAAATCACATTTTAAGGTCATATGGGCATAATAGTCAACGTTTAAGCATTTAACGGAAACATGCATATGAATCGGATAGCTAATGAACCAAGTTGTATAATCACAGAGGGTTATACTAACATGAAACTTGGTCCTAATAAGGCTCTAAGGCATTTCTAAAACATGCTACATTGGGTCAGAACTGAAAGTCAAAGCAGAAGTCAAATTATGCGACTTTCGGTTCCGAACCGGGCCTAAACTGAAAATTGTTGGGTTGAACATGTTTAGACATGTTCTTACATTAATTACCAAGTTATATTAATCATAAAACAGGTTGCATGGCTTCTACATTGCTAATTATGCATTAATTTGAAAATAAGCTTTCTGTTGACTTTTTAAGAATAAGTTTGACCCGACAATTGACCTAGTTAGAGTGGGAATCAGAGAGTACCCTTTTAAGGGTTTATTACCCACATAATTACCAACTCATAGGTATTTTTAATTCGAGATTTGACTGGACAATTATTGATTAATCTCGAAGTCAAACCTTAATTACGACGGTTTGACTTTAAGCTAATTAATTAAGCTAGACTGGATTAAGGAAGGTTAACGACACTTACAAAGGTCCTAAGCACGACTAGTGACTCCTAGGAAGGGTGCTTGAGCTCCAATATTCTCCAGAAGTGAAGTTGTGAAGTTTGCAAATGAATGTGCTCAATGTTGCAACCTTGAAGCTCCTTATATACTCATTTTGATCATCTAGGATCATGCCAAGGAAGTCTACTGATGTTTCCAGATCAAGACAAGTGCCCCCTATGCATGAAATACCATTGGGACAGCCCCTGGTATGCAAAACAAGCATTCAAAGTCGGTTAACAGACCTGGACAGACACCTGCAGGTGAATTATGTCGCTGGCATGCCCACGCGGGCCGCGTAGACCCATGGGACACTCTTACGCGGGCCGCCTGGCCTTCCAGAACCAGCCAAACAAGTTTCAAGTTTTGCACTTTTGGTCCTTGGTCCTTTCAAACGTGGTTCTAAGTCTTGTTCTTGCATTTTTGGCCCTCTAACCTTACTTTTAAGGGTTCCAAGGGATTATCAAACACCATTAAGTCCTTGGTTAACTTTGTGATCACCCGTAAGGCCTTAGATTTCAATGTTGACGCTTTTAACCCCTCGAATACGAATATCGTCATAACTTTCTCATACTTTATCGAAACCTTGTGAAATTTTTATCACTTATTCTAGTGAGCATGATTAACCGTTACAAAGCTTCAGGTTCGCTAAAAGGTCACTCAGAGGTATACTTTAAACATGTTCACACATTTAACCCTTGTAGTTTGTAATCCCTCACTTTCCTCCACAATTAGCTTCTTATGATCCATGATTCATTCGTTTAAAGGTATAAACATCGTGTAGGGTTATTGCAAGATATATTTATCCGTTGTTGACATTTTGAACCCTTGTATTCACATACTTTCTTTGTTTGTCAACTTTAGTCCCTTTAAAGAAATCATCTACACGTTTAAAGCTTATGACACGTGTAGATACATTATTGGACATAAATTTTCGAGGTGTTACATGGTGATTATCTATTAATTACACAAATGCACACTGTCACAGCCCCCGACCCCACCCTGAGAGCGGGAGCCGTGAACCAGTCAGATGGTATCGGTGTTTATTAATTACGCAACAGAAAAATTTTCATCAGGATCGTAGTTAGGAAATAATTTCAGAGTTTGTAAAACACCAAACTTTTAATATTAAACAACTGGGGTTAAAACCCTATTTAATTCAATTGTTTTTATAGGGATAAACCCAAATAAATAAAACATAATTTTCTTCTTTTATTCAGGTGTTTATAGCCACTTTATTTAAGCCTTCAGTGCTCCATAGCTGGCTTCTATTATCTTTACAGAAAATTACCTGAAACACGTTTTGAAAATATTTTATCAGTAATAAATACTGGCGAGTTCATTCTATTTATAAAAAATATATTGTTATACTTTACAGCATCAAGGTTTTTACATTTGTTTATATTTACCCAAAAACTCAATCAGTATTTGTCACATAGTGGCAGCTCCGATGTGACAGTGGTCATATCACTAATTGGCGAACTTTCGTCCAATAGTGAAGTTTATTAATATATATTATATTTTACTACTATTCAAAGGTATTTGTCACTAGGCGATTCCCGTGACGTGGTCAAATCACTGTTGATCATTCTTTCAACTAGTGACTTTGGTCATAACACTGTTGATTATTCTCTCAACTAGTGCTTGTGGTCGTATCACTGTTGATCGTTCTCTCAACTAGTGACTGTGGTTATAACACTGTTGATCATTCTTTCAACTAGTGCCTTTGGTTATGTCACTGTTGATCATGACTCTTATGTCACTGTTGATCATGACTCTGGTCATTTCACTGTTGATCATTCTCTCAACTAGTGACTCTGAACTTAGTAGAGTCCCATGACAATACTTTATCAAATATATTTTTATGGCACAAAACCAATTAGCTTAGAAAATGAAATATATTATTTTCTGTCAAATTAATAGCTATAATTTATCAAATATAATATATTAATTAAATAATTGTGATACCATTATTTAATATATTAACGAGATTAAGATTTAAAATATAATTCCCAATGTATATCTTAGTATATCAAAAGTTAAATATATATAATTGACTAAGAAGTATCATAGTTCATTCAAAACAAACATGAACGTTCATCTCGATTTAACATGCTTTTATTTATTTTTAATATAAGTGTTACAGGCATATAATATTATTTTAGAGAGCACATAACAAAAATACCTAATGCATTTTAAAAAAATATAAAATGTAGGAACATGATTTAAAATACGTCATTTATATATTTTTGTTGAAATTCAAAAAGTATCTATAAATAAATTTTACTTATTTATAGAACTTTGTACATGTGTAAATCATATGTACGCTATTAGCTACTAATATGTAGATAAATACTAAAAAGGTTATTATTAATACTAATATATTTTAATGATGATTAATAAAGCTCTATTTTATATAGATATCATTTAGATTTATTTCAATCATAAATTAAATTTATTAATTATTTAATGTAAAAATAATATTAGTTATAGGCTATGGCCACTGGGGCACAATTTCCCCCGTGCTTGTGGCCATGCTACTATTGGCTAACTTTTCGGCCAATAGTAACGAGTGTCAAGTAATGTATAACCCCCCCTACCGGCAACTATTGCAGAATATAAAAACTTAATCACTGTAAGTATAACTGATAAACAGTTAATATTTTGGAAAGCCTTTTTAAATATAATTGTGTCACAAAAAGATGATAAAAAGAAGAATGACTCACAAACTGTGAGAAAAGAGAATGGACTCACTTTGTAACTTTAGGATTCAACTAGAAATCCTCCTGGTATAAATCTTGGGTATAACTCCCGAGCTATTAAAAAAAAAAAAAATATATATATATATATAGATGCACTCGTGTTAAGTATAGTAACCCTAATTCAACCTTATCCCTACGTCACGAGACAGAACCCCAACGAACTTAGTCGGGCAGAGCCTTGACATGCGTTAAGGGGCTCCAGATCAATCGGAAAGGGTATCAGTGATCGGGAGTTAAAACACTTAAAACGGCACAGGGCATTATTATTATTATTATTATTATTATTATTATTATTATGGGATGAATTAAATTAATATATGTATATGAAACGAAAGAGGGGGGGCGACAAATAGACCAAAAGAAAACAGTTTCATCAATTGTGAAGTTGCTCCTATATTTATACTAAAATGGTTTTAGCTTGAATCTCACGCAGTGAAGACACGTATGCAATTGAAGTTTTAGTTTTGATTTAACTTGTCATCCATGCATACATTTCGAAATTTATGTTGGACACGTACAACTTTCTCAATTTCATTTTAGTTATTATTATTTTATTATTTTATTCTTATAATTAATTTACCTGCTTCACTTATTTGGCGTGTATAACTTCTAAAATATGACGTTTTATAAAACAATGAATATGTCATTAGAACGAGAATATTTGTATCTACATTTTGAACCAAGTTTCATTAAAAACGGAGTAGGTTCAAATATATTGTATTTTTATAATTTAATTATTAAACGGTTTCTAGGCCCGTCTAGATACTTCATATTTCTAACAGTTAACTTACCTGTAATCTAACTGTCTATTAATATAAGTTTTTATATACTTTTATTTTAATAGAAAGGTCACCCATATACAGGCCAATTAATTAGTATAACATTACAACCAACTATATATAAAATAGTTTTTAAAACTATTTGGGTCAAATAATTATATTAAAAATAAAACTAGTTACTAGTGGTTAATAAATTTAAACAACCTATAATTCTTATATATATATAAAAATTTGGATATGTTACATTCTCCCCACCTTGTTTTAAATCTCGTCCTCGAGATTTGGGCTACGATGTCTCTTTTAGAGTTATGTTATGTCTTAGTCAATAAAAACAGTATTAAGGTAAATGATACAGAATCAAAACATCAAATTTTGTGAATACAAGTTGTACAATAAATAGGACTCAATGGTTCAACTAATTAGTTCAAGAAATCAATGTCAAACGAACGACTGAAATGATATAATTTCCAAGGTGACTAGGTTCAAGTCAAAAGAGATATATGATCAATAGATGTCTAAATTGAATGTTTACAAGTTGTGAATGACTTTTAGAATCAAATAGAATTCACTGTCAAAAGAAAACTTACTTTGATTGTTAACTGAGGAAGACTCAGAATCAACAAGATCAAATGACATAGAAGCACGAAAATGATTTGTCAACTATCGAATCATGACATGAGAAAAATCAATGTGTGGACATTATTGAATTGCAAGGATACACCGAAATACAATAGAGTTTAGTGTATCATTGTCTTAATACATAATTGCATTAAGACTATTTTCAATGATGAGTCAAACGAAAGACATACGTGGTTTTGAATGATTCGTATGATTATGATTAGCCCAAACAACAAGTTTATACCGACGCCGCAAGGTGTCGTAATGATTGAAATGGTTTGATAATTACGGTGACCAAACAAATTCACCATTTTTGAAATCAACTGAAAGTTTTAATGAAGCAAATTTGGATATTAATTTCAAATAAATATTATAGGATTTTTCAATTGATGATGGAAGACCAATTGAATAGGAAAGAATCTTTAGAGGTACACCGGAATATAATACGAATTTGTGTACTCTTATCTTAACACATAATTGTATTAAGACTGTTTTAAGATAATGAACCAACAGAAATTAGATAAATCCGTACATCAGGTGGGCAAATGAGATTAGCTCAAGCTTCAAGTAAATGAAAACGCCACCACAAGGTGTCGTAACCAATTAAATGATTCAATGAAAGTGAAGACCAAACAATATTATGGTTCTGAATAGATGAAGTATTTGACAGGATGCATTTATTTAAAAACTTTTATTTATACTAGGGTCAAATAATAACTTAACTTAGATATTACATATCAGCGATTACGTCTGGAATCATTTATGCTTCTTGCGTAGTAAGTACGAATGCTCGCGCGTTCCTTTTAGCTCCGTCTGTTGTTCTGGCCTTGTTGTCGGGTGCTTTGGTTAGTTTCGGGCAATATGGTTTGATGTGTCCTGTTTCTCCGCAATTGTAACAGATATTAGTTTTCCTTCTGCACTCTTCTTCTATATGCCCGGTCATCTTGCAGAAGTCACGGTAGGGTGTTCTCCTAAAACGACATCTTCCTGAATGCTTTTTGTTACATCTTCTGCAGGTAGGTTGTTCCAATAACGGTTCAGTTCCTTTCTTCTGTAATTCTTGGGAAATTTTATGGGCTAACTCTTTCTTCTTGTTTTCTTCTCTTGTGCGGATTAGTCCATCTGTCAGGATGTTAGCTAGTTCAACTGTTTCTTCAATAGTCTGTGGTCTAGCGGCCTTGACCATGTCTCGGATTTCGCTCACTAATCCCCAAATATAACGAGAAATTAGTACGGGTGCTGGCGAAGCCAGAGTTTGTATCATTCTTGCATATTCGAAGAACGTTGTCGTATATTCACGACAATTCACATCTATCATTTTATGATTTAGGAACTCGTTAGCCATTCGTTCCTTTTCATAAGGGGGACAAAATTTCCTTTCTGCCATTTTCTTGAACTTTTCCCAGTTCATGTCATAAGCCATGTCACTTCCTTTTGTCTGAAGAATTGTATTCCACCATTCTAAGGCTTCTTCTTTAAAGAGGTTGGAAGCATACACCACCTTATCTTCTTTGGCACATTTGTTGATTTTAAGAACAGCTTCCGTCTTTTCCAACCATCGCAAAGCAGCCGTGGCGCCTTCACTGCCTGCTAACTCAGTTGGTTTACAAGCTAGAAAGTCTTTGTAGGTACACCCGAGAGTCATCACCTTCATTTTCTTAGGAAATGGGGTTTTGATAATATCCTCATTGCCTCCATTGACACTATGGCTAAAACTGTGGTCGCGATTATGCTTGCTACTCACAACTTTGGTGAGTTCTACGGGGTTTTTAACAGCTTTAATTATTAAAGGTAAAGCATTAGCTATTCCTTGGGCTATTAGATTTTCTATAGCATTTTTATTCAAAGGATTTTCATTATTAGCATGAACTTCTGGATTATGTAATACTTCATTCGACATCTGAATGGCAAACATTTTCAATTATTAATATTACAGAATAATTAAAACAAAACAATACTTCCAGGAATCATATGTGCATATCTACATATATATATTCATATATTTAAATCTACAAAAATAACACATATGTTACTTTGTATTAATTTCCTAACTTTATTGTTTCAGATTAGGTTTTAAAAGAACACCTAAATAGCTTAAACAAGTGGCTCTGATACCACCTTCTGTCACAGCCCCCGACCCCACCCTGAGAGCGGGAGCCGTGAACCAGTCAGATGGTATTGGTGTTTATTAATTACGCAGCGGAAAATTTTTCATCAGGATCGTAGTTAGGAAATAATTTCAGAGTTTGTAAAACACCAAATTTTTAATATTAAACAACTGGGCTTAAAACCATATTTAATTCAATTGTTTTTATAGGGATAAACCAAAATAAATAAAACATAATTTTCTTCTTTTATTCAGGTGTTTATAGCCACTTTATTTAAGCTTTCAGTGCTCCATAGCTGGCTTCTATTATCTTTACAGAAAATTACCTGAAACACGTTTTGAAAATATTTTATCAGTAATAAATACTGGCGAGTTCATTCTATTTATAAAAATATATTGTTATACTTTACAGCATCAAGGTTTTTACATTTGTTTATATTTTACCAAAAAACTCAATCAGTATTTGTCACATGGTGGCAGCTCCGATGTGACAGTGGTCATATCACTCATTGGCTAACTTTCGTCCAATAGTGAAGTTTATTAATATATATTATATTTTACTACTATTCAAAGGTATTTGTCACTAGGCGATTCCTGTGACGTGGTCAAATCACTGTTGATCATTCTTTCAACTAGTGACTTTAGTCATAACACTGTTGATCATTCTCTCAACTAGTGCTTGTGGTCGTATCACTGTTGATCGTTCTCTCAACTAGTGACTGTGGTTATAATACTGTTGATCGTTCTTTCAACTAGTGCCTTTGGTTATGTCACTGTTGATCATTCTCTCAACTAGTGACTCTGGTCATTTCACTATTGATCATTCTCTCAACTAGTGACTCTGAACTTAGTAGAGTCCCATGACAATACTTTATCAAATATATTTTTATGGCACAAAACCAATTAGCTTAGAAAATGAAATATATCATTTTCTGTCAAATTAATAGCTATAATTTATCAAATATAATATATTAATTAAATAATTGTGATACCATTATTTAATATATTAACGGGATTAAGATTGAAAATATAATTCCCAACATACATCTTAGTATATCAAAAGTTAAATATATATAATTGACTAAGAAGTATCATAGTTCATTCAAAACAAACATGAAAGTTCATCTCGATTTAACATGCTTTTATTTATTTTTAATATAAGTGTTACAGGCATATAATATTATTTTAGAGAGCACAAAACAAAAATACATAATTTTTTTTAAATATACTTTATATCTTAAATTTTAAATTAATCATAAGGCAAATTACATAAGGATAGCAGGTAGACGGGCAACAAACTGCGCCGCCATCCCCTTCTGAATAGAAAACCCTAATCTACTGAAAACAAAGCCTCGCCCCTGAGGGGTCGAAAAGTTACTGTGGACCACACGCTGAACTCTAGCCGAGAATCGAACCGCCTCCGGCGCCAAGGAGCCGAACGTGTCAAACGCCAGAGGGACAAAGGCATGCTGATTATCCTCACAAGCTTTCGCATGCTTTTCCACCTTCTTTGACTCTGCTTTTAGTACCGCTTGCCCCGCCACAAACCCATTTTCCCGAAACCCCGCTAAGGGGGATACACCTGTGAGATCTACACAAGCATGTTTTCCGCCCTCCCAACCAAAAACTAGCACGTCAGCCGGGCGTAGGGTGGACCTCCCTTCCGCTGGGTCCGTAAGAAAATTAACTGGTGCCTCTTTCTTTGCCGAGATCCCTGCTCATCTGAGAATATCCATTAATGCGTCTCGAACAAAGTCATGGCGATACTTAAACCCCGGCAGCTCTCTACAGTGTAACGCATGCTCCCCGTATTTATCCAGACATGCTTTACGGCATACTGGGCAGGTTTGATCATTCGAGAACATGGGGATCATCAGACGGTACTTAAGGATTGACCGATACTCCACCGCTGACATACGTTGACCCATACCTTCGATAGGAATAACAGTTAAGAAATCCTAGGCGTGAGGCCTCTGTAGGCATTCAATGACTGCTTTCTGGCGAGGGGACAAATGGAAATCTTCTCCCAAACTTTGTGCGATTCGATAATAAAGGGCATTCGCCAAAGTTTTCTGTGGCGTTTTGGGGGCGGTGTCCTTGTTAGAGAAACCGCCGAGATCAAAGTCCGGGAGAGATTCATGCAAGCGTTCCAAGGCGCTGGCATAATCCGGGTCAGTGTTAGCAAACCCACTGTTACGTAAGATGTGGTCCTGCAACTCCCAAGATTGAGACCTGGAAGCCACAAAGGCATAGGCAGCCACATCCTGGGCTGAAAGAAGGCCTAACCCACCAAGCCGCATCGGCATGGTCGCGATCCGCCACTGGACTTCACCAAAAAAAGGCCCCCCACATACGACAATGTCTTCTATTGCCTCTCGAAGACCTTTATCAAAACATGAAATAGCATCATCCACAAAGAGGGGCTGGCAAGTTCGCAAACCAAATAGCAACTTTGCAACCCCCATACAAGATCTAAGCAAGAGGAGTTCACTTTGAGGATCCCACAACAAAGGAAGGTGTCCCATAATATCAACAGCTCGCGTTGCCCTTTTAGCCGCTAGACCACTAATGAAACTGGCATCACGGCTGACTGCCCCTCCTAGCAGTTTGACACCTCTCTCCGGCCTCCCAATCTCACTGGGGAAAAGCCCTGGTCGTACCTTCACCCCGTTGCATGTCGGCCAAAATAACTCAGTTTTTCTAATATTAAGTCGTAGCCCCAAGGCTGGACCCTCCGAACGAATGATGTCAAGAGCTTTAGCAACCTGAACAGCGTCCCCGATGACCTTCCCATCATCTAAGTACCAAGCATGGAATGGGAGTTTGCAGATTTCCTGCACCCGTAGCACTAAGGGGTGTAAGGCTAGGGCAAAAAGAAAAGGTCCTAATGGATCCCCTTGCTGGACCCCCGTGAATGCCCCGATGTGGTCATTCCCCACATATAGCCTAGCAGGCTGGGCATACAGAAATTTAACCCAAGGGAATATAGAGGGGCAATGGCGATGGACCTCGTGAAGCAAAACCGAACGGTCAACTAAGTTGAAAGCGTTAGAGAAATCAACCGTAAGCATGGCTAGCGAGCCATCTGAATGAAAAGAATTAAGGAACCTGTTAGCGCTGTGCAGCACCGCCTCCGCCCCATTGGGGACCCCCACCCCAAATTTTATGCATTTTAAAAAATATAAAATGTAAGAACATGATTTAAAATACGTCATTTATATATTTTTGTTGAAATTCAAAAAGTATCTATAAATAAATTTTACTTATTTATAGAACTTTGTACATGTGTAAATCATATGTACGCTATTAGCTACTAATATGTAGATAAATACTAAAAAGGTTATTATTAATACTAATATATTTTAATGATGACTAATAAAGCTCTATTTTATATAGATATCATTTAGATTTATTTCAATCATAAATTAAATTTATTAATTATTTAATGTAAAAATAATATTACTTATAGGCTATGGCCACTGGGGTACAATTTCCCCCGTGCTTGTGGTCATGCTACTATTGGCTAACTTTTCGGCCAATAGTAACGAGTGTCAAGTAATGTATAACCCCCCCTACTGGCAACTATTGCAGAATATAAAAACTTAATCACTGTAAGTATAACTGATAAACGGTTAATATTTTGGAAAGCATTTTTAAATATAATTGTGTCACAAAAAGATGATAAAAAGAAGAATGACTCACAAACTGTGAGAAAAGAGAATGGACTCACTTTGTAACTTTAGGATTCAACTAGAAAGCCTCCTGGTATAAATCTTGGGTATAACTCCCGAGCTATTAAAAAATATATATATATATATATATAGATGCACTTGTGTTAAGTATAATAACCCTAATTCAATCTTATCCCTACGACACGAGACAGAACCCCAACGAACTTAGTCGGGCAGAGCCTTGACATGCGTTAAGGGGCTCCAGATCAATCGGAAAGGGTATCAGTGATCGGGAGTTAAAACACTTAAAACGCCACAGGGCATTATTATTATTATGGGATGAATTAAATTAATATATGTATATGAAATGAAAGAGGGGGGCGACAAATAGACCAAAAGAAAACAGTTTCATCAATTGTGAAGTTGCTCCTATATTTATACTAAAATGGTTTTAGCTTGAATCTCACGCAGTGAAGACACGTATGCAATTGAAGTTTTAGTTTTGATTTAACTTGTCATCCATGCATACATTTCGAAATTTATGTTGGACACGTACAACTTTCTCAATTTCATTTTAGTTATTATTATTTTATTATTTTATTCTTATAATTAATTCACCTGCTTCACTTATTTGGCGCGTATAACTTCTAAAATATGACGTTTTATAAAACAATGAATATGTCATTAGAACGAGAATATTTGTATCTACATTTTGAACCAAGTTTCATTAAAAACGAAGTAGGTTCAAATATATTATATTTTTATAATTTAATTATTAAACGGTTTCTAGGCCCGTCTAGATACTTCATATTTCTAACAGTCAACTTACCTGTAATCTACATGTCTATTAATATAAGTTTTTATATACTTTTATTTTAATAGAAAGGTCACCCATATACAGGACAATTAATTAGTATAACATTACAACCAACTATATATAAAATAGTTTTTAAAACTATTTGGGTCGAATAATTATATTAAAAATAAAACTAGTTACTAGTGGTTAATAAATTTAAACAACCTATAATTCTTATATATAAAAAAAATTTGGATATGTTACACACACGCGTTAGTATAATAACTCAATATTTACATTAGTAATACCCTCCCCGAGGCGGCATTCCAACGACTACGTCGGGCAGAACCACAACAGCCGTTACGGAACCCTAGATCAATCGGGCAGCGTATCTAATACATAACCGGGGGTTATGATACTTACAACGAGGCAGAACTTCGTTATTTAGGGGGTATAATGCCCGGGTATAGTGTATACTATATAGAAAATTGAGAGAGAAAGAAAGTTGTGAACGATTTGTCGACTGAACCTCTCATTGCTATTTATAGGGCTGCTCAGGGGGTTTGTCGCGCCCCGCGAAGACCACATAGGGGTCCTTCGCGGCCCGCGAGCTAGGGGTGTAGGGCCTAGCCTCGTCAAATCACAAGCATAGCTTCTCCGGGTGTCCTGCCACGTGGCGGGCTAGGGTTTCGCCTGGTGGCACTAGGTCGCAGCCCGCGTAGCCTGAAGGCTTAGCCTTTGCGGCTCGCGAGCGACCCCAAAATCTGGTTTTATTTTATTTTTAATTATATAAGGTATTTAGGGTCCGGTTTTCGTATACGGGATGTATTTTAAGACATATAGGGGTACTTTAAAATATTAAGGGTGTCAGAAAATATTTTGGAGGGTTGTTGTATCCTCCCCACCTTGTTTTAGAACTCGTCCTCGAGGTCTACTGGAACAGGTGCGGGTATTTCCTTTGCATCTCTGATTCAAGCTCCCAAGTGTATTCTGGTCCTCTCTTGGAATCCCATTTCACTTTGACCAGAACTAATCTTTTGTGTTTGAGATTCTTGACTTTCCTGTCTTCAATCTGTAAAGGTCTTTCTACAAATTTTAACTGCTCATTTACCTTTATATCCTTAAGAGGTACTACCGGTGATTCATTGGCTAGGCATTTCTTGAGATTACATATATGAAATACATTTATGTATTCCTGCCATTTCCTCTAGCAGTTGTAGTTAGTAAGCTACATGTCCTATTCTTCTAATAATCTCAAAAGGTCCAACATACCTAGGGCTTAGCTTTCCCCTTTTGATGAATCTTACCACTCCTTTCCAAGGAGAAACTTTCAATAACACCTTGTCACCTACCTGGAATTCCAATGGTTTTCGTCTGTTATCAGCATAACTCTTTTGTCGATCACGTGCCGCTTTCAGTCGTTCCTTGACTTGAATGATCTTGTCAGTTGTTTCTTGTACTATTTCTGGTCCAGAAAGTTGCTTTTCTCCAATTTATGCCCAACAAACTGGGGTTCGACACTTTCGTCCATAAAGTGCTTCGAATGGTGCAGCATTGATACTTGTGTGATAGCTGTTATTATAAGAAAATTCTATTAATGGTAAGTGATCGTCCCAATTACCTCTGAAATCAATTACACAAGCTCTAAGCATATCCTCCATTGTCTGAATTTTCCTTTCGCTTTGTCCGTCCGTTTGAGGATGGTAAGCAGTGCTTAGATTAAGCTTGGTTCCCATTGCTTTTTGGAAACTTGTCCAAAAATGAGAGGTAAAACGGCTATCTCTATCAGAAACAACTGATAAATGAATTTCATGTAATGAAACTATTTCATTTACATATAACTTAGCTAATTGTTCCATACTGAAAGTCTCCTTCATTGGTAAGAAATGAGCCGACTTAGTTAGTCTGTCTACAATCACCCAGATTGTATCATTACCTTTTCTTGTTTTGGGTAATTTGGTAACAAAATCCATTGTTATCAAGTCCCATTTCCAAACTGGCATTTCTAGTTACTGCAACAAGCCTGAGGGTTTCTAGTGTTCAGCTTTAACTTGTGAACATGTTAAACACTTAGAAACATAAGTTGCTATATCTTTCTTCATTCCTATCCACCAAAAATTCTTCCTTAAATCCTGATACATCTTATCACTTCCAGGATGCATCGTATACTTTGATTTATGGGCTTCTTCTAATATACGGTGGCGTAGGTTTCCTAATTTAGGTATCCACATCCTTTTCTTATGAAATCTCCAAATTCCATCTGTTCCTTGCTCTAATTCCTTAATTATTCCTTTCAATTTCTCAGTATCATCCTTGATTACTGATTCTTGCGCTTTGCTAATCTGTTCATTTAAATCTACCTATAGATTTAATTTAAGAGAACGTACTCTTTTTGGCTTTTCGTGATACTTTCTACTTAAAGCATCGGCTACTACATTTGCCTTACCTGCATGATACTGGATATTACAATCATAATCACTAGGTATCTCCATCCATCGTCTTTGTCTCATATTCAACTCCTTTTGTCCGAAAACATACCTTAAACTCTTAAGGGCAAAAATTATGGCTCCTAATTCCAAATCATGGGTTGAATAATTCTCTTCATGATTCTTAAGTTGTCTAGATGCATAAGCTATAACCTTTTGACGTTGCATCAACACACATCCATAACCTAATTTAGAAGCGTCACAATAGACTACAAAATCTTCAGTTCCTTCTGGTAATGCTAGTATGGGTGTATTGGTTAGTCTTTGCTTAAGAATTTTAAAGGCTTCTTCTTATTTTGGTCCCCATTCAAACTTAACAGATTTACAGGTTAACTTAGTTAAAGGAATGACTATTCTAGAAAAATCTCAGACAAATCTTCTATAATAACCAGCTAATCCTAAGAAACTTCTAACCTCGGTTGGTGACTCTGGGGTTTTCCATTTGGTAATCGCCTCGATCTTGGTGGGGTCCACATGAATTCCTTCATGATTAACTAAATGTCCGAGAAACTGTACCTGTTCTAACCAAAATTCGCATTTTGAAAACTTTGCGTAAAGCTTTTCTTTCCTTAATAAACTTAGAAGTGCTTGCAAATGCTTAGCATGTTCCTCTTTATTCTTAGAGTAAATGAGAATATCATCTATAAAGACAATTATGAACTTATCCAAATATGGCTTACATATTCGGTTCATCATGTCCATAAATGCGGCTGGGGCATTGGTTAAACCAAATGGCATGACAGTAAATTCATAATGGTCATACCTTGTTCTAAAAGCGGTCTTAGAAATGTCCTCTTCCTGTACCTTTAATTGATGATATCCTGACCGCAAATCGATCTTTGAGAAAAATCGAGCTCCTTGCAATTGATCGAACAGATCATCGATTCTTGGTAATGGATATCGATTTTTGATCGTGACCTTCTTCAATTCACGGTAGTCAATGCACATACGCATTGATCCGTCTTTCTTCTTAACGAATAAGATCGGTGCTCCCCATGGTGATGAACTTGGCAGTATGAATCCTTTTTCCAATAACTCGTCTAACTGTTTCTTCAGTTCCTGCATTTCTGCGGGTGCCAAACGGTAAGGTGCTTTGGTAATTGGTGTTGTCCCTGGTAGTAGTTAGATTCGGAATTCAACTTCTCTGTCTGGCGGTAGTCCTGGTAATTCTTCTGGAAACACATCTGAAAACTGAGATACTACTGGAATATTTTTCAGTTCTTTTCCTTTAGTGTTAGTGATTATAGAAATCAAATACACTAATGATCCTTTTCTTATATAACTTGTTATTTTCATCACATAGATGAATTTCGTGGATCTAGATGTCTTATCTCCTTTAATTGTGATCTTTTCACCCTTTGGTGAATTTACTTGGATCGACTTTTGATCACATAAAATATTGGCTTTATTGGTTACTAACCAATCCATTCCTAATACAACATCAAATCCTGCCAGATTCATTGGATAAAGGTTTGCAATAAACTTTTGATTTAAAAATTCTATTCTTGTTCCCTGCAAGATTTCAGAAATCTTAATGGTTTCTCCATTTGCTGTCTCTACTAAACATTCTTGTGGGAGTTTAGTTAATGGTTGATTGAAAAGTTTGCAAAATGAATTATTAATAAAACTTTGGTTTGCACCAGAGTCAAATAATACTTTAGCAAAACTATCATTAACTAAAAACGTACCGGTGATCACATCCGGAATCATCTTGGCTTCTTCTGCAGTCAGAACAAATGCCCTAGCATTTTTAGTATTCTTGTTGTTCATGGCTGGAACTAGTTTCGGACAGTTCGGCTTGATGTGACCCTTTTCTCCACAGTTGAAGCACATTTCCTTATTAGGTTTCTTCCTACAATCTTCTTCCTTGTGTCCTGGTATCTTGTAGAAATTGCAGTAAGTGGAGCATCTTCCTGAATGCTTCTTCTTGCAAGCCTTACAATAAGGTGCAGAGGTAGAACCAACATTTTTCCCATGGTTGGAATTACCGTAGCAAAATTCCTGGGTAAGCCTTTGAGCTAGGTTTCTCCTCTGGTCCTCTTCTCGTGTACGTACTAACTCATCAGTCACGGTGTTTGCTAGTTCTACAGCTTCTTCTATAGTTTGAGGCCTAGTTGCCTTGACTACATGCCAAATCTCACTGATTAATCCCCATATGTAACGGGAGATTAATACTGGTTCTGGTGATGCAAGGGTTGGCACTATTCTAGCATATTCGAAGAATAATGTAGTGTATCCCTTACTATCCACTCCAGTCATTCTAAGGCTTAAGAACTTATTTGCTATTTGTTCCTTTTCGTTGGGAGGACATAATTTCCTTTCTACCATGTTTTTAAATTCTTCCCATTCCATATTGTAAACCCTGTCACTTCCTCTGGATTGGAGGATAGTGTTCCACCATTCTAGTGCTGAGTTCTTAAACAGATTGGAAGCAAACATTATCTTATCCTCTTCCGCGCACTTACTTATTTTTAAGACTGCCTCAGTCTTTTCTATCCAGTGTAGTGTAACAACCCGTGTTCTGGAAGTCAAAGTCAAGGTCAAAGCCAAAGGAAGAAAAGATTGCTAATTGCGATCTGTCACTCCTTGCTTAATTACTAATTTGACTTCCTTGACTTGTAATCGAATCTTTACTTTAATTACTTTAGTTGTATTATGTGGAGTACTTGTTAATAACCGCTACTTAATCGCATATTAATCGCTAATCGACCTATCGCTAATCGCATTCGCAACCCGAATTATGCGTTCTGGATATTGTTTTACGTGTGTGTGCTTATTATGTGTTACTTGTGCATGTTTATATTATGTATGATGATTAATCGAAATGCAATCGCATCGCAATCTAATCGCAAACGCTAAACGCAAGTTATTTATAGTGATTGTATGTTAGATATAGTAGTTAGGTTATTTGTGTAACTAATGGGTAACACTATCGCATCGCTCACTCGAATCATATCGCAACGCTTAACACGTTAATCGAAACAACAAAACCCAACACGCTGACACTTGGATCGAATGGCCAACTGATCGAGTGGCCGTCCGATCGGATTGCCATCCGATCGGGGCGTCATCCGACCGGTGACCCACTCGACACTTGTGCCTTTCCTCTTTTGAAAACCCTATAAATACTCTCCTGTCACATCATTTGTAATGTGACAGCTCCTCTACTCGACCAGCTCGCTCAAGCACTCATTTCTCTCGATTCTTGTAAGTTTCCAACCTAAATCTTGTACTTCTATGATCTACACGCACTTCTTCATCTTTTCCACCGTTGAATCTTAACTTTTAACCGTGAAATCAATGGATTTGAGGTGTTCTAGGATGATGTCATCATGGAGTTCTTATGAACTTCAAGTTTTGGCCTCATTCCACCAAGAATAACTCAGATCCGAAGGATTTCCACATGAATAAACAAAGATCTTGCATAGATCCGAACATAACCAAGTTTAAAAGGATTGAAAGATGCTTTTCCAACTTTCTTTCAACTCTTTTACACTCAATGCACTCAAAATCGATAGAATCGGAGCTCATTCTGATCTTCTACTCATTCCTAGAGAAGTATTGGTTCAAGATCTGATTTCTATCCAAGAGACAACTGATTTTGGGTTAAGCATGAACAACCATCACGAACCAGTAATCTGATCAGACTTGGGTGATTCCTGTTCGATCGGACGACTTGGAACTTGATGGGGTTTCTGTTGGTTAGCACGTTGTCATACCGTCTCGATGAAACCACAAAGCTTTCCAAACTTAACAAATCTACAAGTTACAAAAGGTCAGATCGCGGGACGGATCGTCGTCCGATCGGATTGCCGTCCGATTGGATTGCCATCCGATCGGACCGCAATCCGATCGGACTGCACTTGAGGATTCAACCCTTAAACAATTTTCAACGTGTTCAAAGCATAGTCAAATTCCAACGGACTGTCACCCGAACGGTAGACCATCCGATTGGATGTTGATCCTGCTGTGAACTTGTTCTCTGAGGAATACCTCGCCGAACGGATCGCCGTCCGATCGAACCGTCGTTCGATCGAATGACCTGAAAGGTATAGATACTTCTCTGTTTTCAAAATGTTACAACGAAAACTTCAAAGGAGAGCCATCATACACAAACACATCCATCCCAAACAAGTGTCAATCTGACCGAATGGCCATCCGTTCGGATTGCCATCCGGTCGGATGATCACTCGTCACTTGTTCACTTTGCATCGTTTTACGCGCCGCTTATCGCTTATGCTATCATTCAGATCAGGCTAATCTCACTCCAGCGCTCCCTTCAATCCATTAACTTCCATCGTTGTGAGTATACTCGATCCCTTTTTTCTTTACACACATTTGGGTGTTACATACGTTACTTATTCTAAATCACATCGAACACACAACGCAAACACTATTTATACGCTGACCGCTATTGCATGTTATACGTGACTCGATGAATGCATGTTTGTTATGTTTACACATTGATTGTTGTCTACCTGCCTTAGCAACGATAGTACTATAGTTTGGACTCAGCACCTGTTAATTCAGGGGTTGTTAAGGACAATACTTCACATGTTCGCAGTGGTGAACATGTGATGCGCACTCGCTACTCACAGTAATTGGTATTGATAGGATCTTTGTCGATAACTTGCATGCTTCACATTATACGTTGTACATGTTGGTTATGCGTAAACGATTTCGAACTCTATTATACTATTAAACTTGTATGCTCACCTTTACACTATGTGTATTGACCTCTATTTTAACGTATGTGACAGATGTTTAGGATGCTTGCTTCCTACTTGATGGAATCAAGCCTAGGAGGGTCTAGAAACCAACAAAGACAATTTACTTTTTATTTAAATCTGAGTTGTCGAAACATGTTATTTGTCTTGAGATATCGCTATCTGTAATAATTTACTTGCTTACTAGGTAATGGTATGGGACATAATGTTAACTATTCGGTAAAGTAGTTGTTATGGAATTTCTCTTGACAATCTGTTTCGCTCAGTGCCGCGCCCCGATGTTTCCGCCATCGGTTGGGGTGTGACAGATTGGTATCAGAGCCATAACTATAGGGAATTAGGCAGGACTCGACCTAGTCCGGGTCGATGTCTTAGAAACGACCTAGTCTAAGTACCAACAGACCGACTTGTGCGTACCTGGTATGGGTTTTGTACGAGCTTACATGCTATTTCCCCGCTTGAATTCGCTATACACTACACACTTGCGCGGACATCGCATGCCACCGCTTCGCGCAAGGTCAGCCTTCCTAAGGCTGGCAACTCGCTCTATTTTCAAAATTTATCGCAAAGGCGAAGTAATTCGGCCGAGAATAGGTGTGAAAACCGCAAACTCTCGACCCGATCGCTTGCCTGATGTGAACTTTTACTATCAACACGAGAATTTGCATTGAAATAGGGGTGAAATCCATACTTCAACGCAAATTATCCCCTCTACTTTGTCAAAACAAGGAACATAGTCGTTAAGTTAGGGGTGAAACCCGAACCTTGATGACTTATTCCGCTTTTTATCGCAATTTTGTAAACTCTCACCGAAGTCTCGACGGACTCCAACGACTTGAAGTCACACTACAACTGGAAGGATGCGTGCCGATTGCCCGGATTGAGGCAAGAGCACAGTGCTGAAGGCCCTAGTGTGTACCACGAGTCATTGTGAATAGTCGAATCACTTTGGGTAGCCGATGTCTATCAAGCCGCAGACAATCTATTCTCGATTTTATGTGTTCGATTCTGGTTTACGCCGCCGCTAACTCTGTGATTTATCGATTTTATGTGGAATTTTATGTGTTTTACATGCTTATTTGTTAGCGTTTTGAGATAAACAGTACAGTGGTACTGATGGTTTCGATTTCACGCCAAAACACGCACGCCTCACACCACGCTAGCAAATCGCTAGTGTTAGTCGCTAATCGCTTCTCGCGAATCGAAACCGTTATATTTAATCGCTATACGCTGTTGTGAAGGATAGTTGAATACGTGCAAAATATATTCTTAGGTTAGCTTACGTGCGTATGTGTTTACGTGAATTATGTGCTTACGCGCTTATGTGCTTCTGTGAATATACGTGTCTACGTGTTTCTTTGGCTTATGTGCTGCATGCTTCGATGTGTTCCTGAGCCTTATGGTAAATCGCTAGACTATACTAGGAATAACCGTAATTGAGTTTGAGTCCTGTGACGATGTCTGTTGCAGACAATGTCGTCATCTGGATCACTTCACCCCCGCGCCGCTAGACGCAAACAAGCTGACAAGCGACTCTCTTCTCTCGTCGCAAGTCAAATTGTGAAAGTTATTCCACAGATCGTCAGTGAGCTGAACGAAAACGCAAGCAAGTCTTCTGAAGAGTCTCGAACCGATTCTCCCAAGGCTGCTTTCAGCTTCAAGCAGTTCAAAGCATGCGGACCGAAAGAATTTACTGGTGAAGATGGGCCAACGGCCATGTTCCAATGGTTTGATTCGATCGAAGTCACCCTGCGTCAGAGTGGCTGTCCTGATGATCTCCGCACTCTTAACGCCACCGACGTCTTCCAATCTCGAGCTTTGGATTGGTGGACGGACGAGAGAAACAAACGAGGAAATGATGCAACTTATGGGTTGACGTGGGATGAGTTGAAGGACATTATGATGCAAGAGTTCTACCCTCCCCACGAGCGCCAAAAGCTGGAAGACGAGTTCTGGCATATCAAGCAGAAAGACTGTGACAATGTTGGGTTAACTGCTCGCTTCAAGCAGGTAAGCATAATCTGTCCAGACCAAGTGAAGACTCCCGAAATCGCCATCAAGAAGTATATCCGTGCTCTTCCGGATTGCGTGGCTGATTTCGTTCAAGCTGCAAAGACGACAACAATTGAGGAGACCTACTTACTCACTGCTGAGCTCAATGATAAGCGAGTCAAGTCTGGTTACTAGGATAAAGTCTCGAAGAATCTACACTAAGTCACCGCTACTCCAACCGTTGTAACCGCTGCTGAGACCACCGCCACCGCGCTGCAATCTTCGAAGCTCTCACGTTCCAAGAGAAAGAGCAACAGCTCCAACAACAAGAACTGTGCAGTTACTGCCGCACCACTTCAAGCTGTACCAACCCAACCGCAACCTCAACACCGCCAAGTAGCGGCACCTATGGCAAATGCACAGCCAGCAAAGCGTGCATACACTGGGCCACATCCGCTCTGTCCTACTTGTACCTATCATCACCCGGTTGGTATCGCTTGCAGATTCTGTGTGCATTGCAACATGTACGGTCACTTCACCGCCAATTGCCGTAATGCTTCTCGACAAGCTCCAACTCCATTTCAAGGCTAAGCTACTGCTCAACAAGCTCTACTTCCTGCTCCTCAAGGCCAACAAGCGGCTGCTGCACCCGTAATCCACGCTAGAGCTTTCTTTGCGTGTGGTGATCCCAACCACTTCGCAAACATGTGCCCGAATCGAGTGGTGAAACAAGAGCCACAACAGCAGCAGCCAGCACAACAGCAGCAGCAGCTAGCTCAGCAAGCATCCCATGGGCGCATTTTCAACATCAACGCCCGTCAGGCCCAGGTAGACAACAATGTGGTTAACGGTACGTTTCTCGTAAATGGTATATATGCTTCGTGTTTGTTTGATACTGGAGCCGATAACTGTTTTGTATCGTTTGAATTCGAAAGACTCCTAAATCGTAAGCGCGTTAACCTCCCATCAACCTTTGACGTAGAAGTTGCCACCGGAAGAACCATCACCGTCAGTTCTGTTCTACGTGACTATACTCTCGATCTCAACGGTCATGTTTTCCCGATTAATCTCATTCTGATGCAACTTGGTAGCTTTGATGTCATAGTAGGCATGGATTTCCTTCGGGAAAATCATGCTGAAATTGTTTGTTTCGATAAGATGATTCTTTTCTCTCTCGTGAATGGTGATCAATTGTGCGTCTATGGTGAAGTCGCTTCGAAAAGATTACAACTCATATCATGTGTCCAAGCTAGCAAGTATCTCCGCAAGGAATACCAAGCTTTCTTGGCACACATCGTAGTAGCGGAGAAGAAGGAAGTTAAGGAGGTAGGCCAGGTCCCCATTGTTCATGAGTTTCCTAACGTTTTCCCTGACGACCTTCCAGGATTACCACCCACTCGTGATATCGATTTCCGAATCGACCTCGTTCCTGGAGCAAATCCTGTTGCTAGAGCGCCTTATCGCCTCGCTCCCTCCGAAATGCGCGAACTCTCGAGTCAGCTCCAGGAACTACTTGATAAAGGCTTCATTCGCCCTAGCACCTCTCCTTGGGGCGCACCAGTCCTTTTCGTTAAAAAGAAGGACGGGTCGTTCCGGATGTGCATCGACTACAGGGAATTGAATATGCTTACCATCAAGAATCGATATCCCTTGCCTCGAATCGATGATTTGTTCGACCAATTACAAGGCACTACGTGTTTCTAAAAGATTGATTTACGCTCAGGCTACCACCAACTGCGAATTCAAGAAGAAGATATACCCAAAACCGCTTTTCGAACCCGATATGGTCACTACGAGTTTGTTGTCATGCCTTTCGGTTTAACCAACGCTCTTGCAGTTTTCATGGATCTAATGAATCGCGTGTGCAAACCCTTCCTTGACCGCTTCGTCATCGTGTTCATCGATGATATCCTAATGTATTCCAAGTCAAAAGCCGAACACTCGCAGCATCTACGTTTGGTTCTTGAGTTACTCCAGGGAAACCGTCTCTAAGTCAAGTTCTCCAAGTGTGAATTCTGGCTGGAGGAGGTCCAATTCTTGGGTCACATTGTCAATAGTCAAGGTATTTACATCGACCCCCCGAAAATCGAAGCAGTTAAGAGCTGGGTTACACCCAGGAATCCGTCTGAAGTCCGCTCTTTTCTCGGACTAGCAGGCTATTATCGCCGATTCATCGAAGGTTTCTCTAGAATCGCTGTGCCGCTTTCCTCGCTTACACATAAGGACAAACCTTTTGTTTGGGGAACTAAACAAGAGGAGGCCTTTCAAAATCTCAAGGAAATGCTTTGCAATGCTCCTTGCTTTCACTTCCCGACGGAAACGACGACTTCGTAGTCTACTGCGATGCCTCGAACCTTGGTCTTGGTTGTGTTCTCATGCAACGAGACAAGGTCATCATGTACGCCTCTCGACAGCTCAAGATCCACGAGAAGAACTATACCACACACGACCTCGAGCTTGGCACAGTGGTTTTTGCGTTAAAGATTTGGCGACAGTACCTTTACGGTACTAAGTGTACGATCTTCACCGATCATAGGAGCCTATGACACATCTTTGACCAGAAGGAACTGAATATGCGTCAACGCCGGTGGGTAGAACTCCTCAACGATTACGACTGTGAGATCCGCTACCATCCAGGCAAAGCAAACGTCGTCGACGAAGCTATTTGCATAGCGTTCGTAATGTTCAAGCCCAGCATAATCTCGAAACTCTCATACGTGACGCTCAACATGCTTGTTTTACCAAACGAACCTTGAAGAAGGAGAGAATTCTCAACGACGGTGCTCAACTCGAAAACAAATCGAATGGCATCTTTCATTATTTAGAACGAATTTGGATTCCCAAGCATACCAATTTACGACAACTCCTGATGGACGAAGCCCACAAATCTTGATATTCTATTCATCCCGGTGCTGACAAGATGTACCAGGACATGCGCTACAAGTACTGGTGGCCGGGTATGAAAAAGGATATCGCTATCTATGTTTCGAAGTGCCTGACTTGTTCGAAAGTCAAGGCCGAACATCAAAGACCCTCTGGCTTACTCGTGCAACCCGAGATCCCTATGTGGAAATGGGAGAGTATAGCTATGGACTTCATAACGAAACTCCCGCGCACGCCATCAAGTCACGACAACATCTGGGTGATCGTTGACCGTTTTACTAAATCCACCCACTTTCTACCGATACGAGAAGACTATAAGGTAGAACGATTAGCACGAATATACACCGACGAGGTTATCTGTCGACACGGGACACCTCGTGACATCATCTCTGACCGCGATGGTCGATTCACCTCGCGTCTTTGGGAAATGTTTCAATCTGCTCGGCACTACGCTTAATCTAAGTACCGCTTTCCATCCACAGACCGACGGTCAGACTGAACGCACGATTCGTACTCTTGAAGACATGCTTCGCTCGTGTTTCATAGATTTCGGTGGTAATTGGGACACGTACTTACCATTAGTCGAATTCTCGTACAATAACAGTTATCACTCTAGCATTCAAATGGCACCATTTGAGGCATTATACAGAAGGAAATGTCGATCGCCTATTGTATGGCACGAGATCGGAGACGCGCAACTTACCGGTCCTGAGCTGTTGCAAGAAACGACTCACAAAATCCTCCAAATTCGAGACAATCTACTGAAAGCTCGGAGTCGTCAGAAAAGTTACGCCGATCACGTACTCCTAAAGGTTTCACCTTGGAAGGGGGTGATCAGATTAGCCAAGAAAGGAAAGCTCGCACCTCGATATGTGTAACACCCGTCTAATTATACTTGATTTTAATAATAAATTATACCATTGTACTTAAAATTCGCTTAATTAACATAACTTTCATAAAAGAGGTTCATGACTTAACACAAACCTTAGTCAACCAAAGACTAGGTTAAACATTTTAAAAGTCATTTAACAATTGTTTACATCCCAAAAACAAAGTCTATTAAAGGTTTAAAGCGTTGCGGAAGCTTGAAAGTAGTGTTCGGTTCTTCAAAATCTAGCTCGATCGTCTTCCGGTTAATTACCATCAACACCTAAGATCAAAAACACAACACACGTTAGTTTTGATCTAGTCCAAATGATTGCACACAAGTTTCAAGGATCAACAAATGAAAAAAAATAAAAATTCCCGGATTGAAGGCGTCGCGTGACGCGACGGGGTCTCGCGCTACGCGAGGCCCTTGTTTTCACAGCAGGTTTTGTTTCTGATGCTGCATTTTCCCAGATCCAAGTTAAATCACATCCCAACTTTAAAAAGCCATAACTTTTGACTCGTAAGTCCGTTTTAGGTGATTCTTTTTCCTATGCGTCTGTAAATTCATTACCGACGCGCCTATTACAATTTTGATACCGAAAAATCTATTCACGGACTGAAAGGCTATAATTCCTTATACGTTTATTTGACCCATTCTAACTTTAGTCAATTTACTACCCATTTAACTAGTATGTTTATGGCGATTTATGCCCAACATCCGGGACTTATTGTCGCTCACATTTCATTACCAATTCTCTCGGTTTGATGCTTTTGTGAGTATTATTGCCATTATTACCCCTAGATCAACAAAGCCACAACTTTTGCAATTAATCGACCCATTGGCTCATCTTGCGGAATTCCTCCATTATGATGACTACCAATGGTTCGTTGACAACTCTAAATTTGTTCTCCAAGTAATAATCATGATCACTTCCAATCAACACGACTCTTACTCGACTACGTATAAATTTAACAATGTTTCGCTTAATGTAACGGGTAAAGTTACATACCTTCAAAGTTTGCCCTTTAAACGTGGTTCGCCACCCACTTGTCCGCTTGACGCTCCTGCGTCCGTTCCTATAGAGTCCATTTATGATGCGTTTTAGAACTCTCTTTAAATCATAATTCGCATAATACACCAAAACATCATGATTATGCGTTTAAGCTCAGAATTTCAGTTTTAAGCCTTCATAGAGGCATTTCAACAAACACTATTAAGGCAGAATTTTTATATCTTTTGTATTTCAAGATCATAGCTTGCTAATTAGCTAACTTAACATCAAATAAGCCCTCATATAGCATTTAATCATCATACATTTCTGAATTCACTTACTATAATCGAATTACACTAGGATGATCATTCTAAACCCTAATGTTCATCATTATCTTGTAAAACCCACAACCCACCTTCAAGGTGTTCATGGAATTTCCTGAATTTGAACATGATTTTACATGTAGTTGTCTAGGTTTCACTTCTAGACACTACTTCATCCCTAATCTAACCAAATAACACACATGCAACATCTGATTTCAGATTTTTCCAAAATCATGAGATTTTCAAGTTTAAAGATTTCGTTAAATTTTGCATACCTTACAATCCTCTTGCGATGAGGATCGTGATTCTAAGCTCGGATTTCCGTTTGGACCAGATTTGCACCTCCAATTTGAGATTTTAAGCAGAATTTTAGGGTTTGAAGGTTGGGGTGTCGCCCCCTGTTGTTCTAATCGACCAGACACCTCCTAATTGAGGGTGTTTGGTTTGTTTTAATTGATTATTAACATTTAAGTTTCAATTGTTACAATTAAACCCCTCAACTTTGATAAATGTTTAATTTAGTTGCTTTTAACCCTACTTTGAGTTATTTCAAGACTATTAACTGACTAGGTTCAAATTCCTAGTTAGTAAATTCTCGTTTTATTTATACTTTATATTTCTAATATAAGGTTTTATATTTTCGGGGTGTTACAAGTCCACCCCCCTTAAAAAGGGTTTCGTCCCCGAAACCAAAGTACGTACCAAATAGTGTAGGGTAGAGACGTCGCATCTCTTCTTCGGACTCCCATGTAATGTCCGAACCCTTTCTATGTTCCCATTTGATCTTTACTTGATCAATTTGTTTGTTTTGCAATTGCTTCTAGCATTTCATCACCACATTTCTTATCCTATAATCTCCCACCACAACTGTATTTATGGTGGGTTTAATGTGGTGATCTATATAAACCAAATTTTTACCTCTCGAATCATTATTTTACAGCAAAACTCAAATAGGGTCATTTGACTAATATAATACCTCTTTCAGCTTCTATACTTATTCTAAGTATTTACCTAATCATAAAACTCGTCTCCAAACAACCTTTAAAGGTTGTTTGTTCGAATTAGCTAACAAGGGCGTTTTGGTCCCTTTTAGTCTTTCAATTACGACAAGGTCTTTTGAAAGCATGTTTGACCCATAATTCTTCTTTCGAGTTACGATCTTGTTTGAAAAGTCATCATGCTTTTCGAAACGCCACTACCCTCTTTTTTAAAACATTCGTTTTACCCATTTAAGTAACCCATTGTCTGTCTAAGACTTCATTTAATACTCATTGAACCTTACGTTCTAAATGAATAATTACTCTATTACACATACTTGGCTCGGGTCAATGTATTGACCTGTTTTAATGCCTTATAACTCGACAAGAATCATTAGTCGCTATTATCAAAAGGTGGTATCTTCACCCTTTGACCTGTTTGGTCTAAATGACCGATTTTATTAGCGAGATGACATGTATTTTCATCTCGACTATATGACTCGCTCCGATTTACATCTTGCGGTCGCTTTACTTATAATTCATTTCTTAACACTTTTCGGCCTATTAAGGCTTACTTCATAAGTGTCTTTTAAAGCCAATAGTTATGGTCGACGCGTGACCAATTTACCGTTTTACCCTTATTGTTTGTTTTGGTTTACCGTATAAGGTAATCATTTAAGAGTTCATTTTCCTTTTGTCATAATGATCGAATTACCGATTTAACTCCTTTTAAACCCTCCACATGGTTTCTTGTCATGCTCAACTATGTATTTATCTTATTTGTAACTAATACGATAGAGAATATTTTAAAATATAAGACTAGTGTAAGCCATACTTACTTGACACTAGTTTTATATTACAAGCGCTCTACCTAGGCGACAGTGTTATTTAGGCTACAACTTGTTTTATTGCCTAAACTAATTGGTCACCATTTTACCTCATACCTCGTCGTTCGGGTATGCAATATTGCCGTCATCGGCCATTTTGCATGTTTATACTACCATATCTAGTCATTCACACTATAACGTGATTACATTCTATATTACCTTTGTATCCGTGATCACATCACGCCATGTTTAGTTTTTACCTTGACCTTAGTCTAAGGCTGCACTCATTTTCTTTCGAATTATCTTTCCGACTTTATGACTTCTTATGTGTCCTTCGCGTCGGTTTATTTTACTCATGCCGTTATTTGGTTTACGCCTCTATTTCCTTTCAACTCGTTACCGGGTTCTTTTTCTTAATGTTTTTAACGCTCCGGTTTTATTGATCTGCGTTTTCCTTTCTACACTCTTTTACTTCATAACACATAGATTCAGCAATATTTCGTATTTTCATTATTCGAGTTGCGCTTACTTGGAATATCAAGTATTATACGTATTTGATCCGAACATCACCTTCCTTTTGTTAGCGACCCTTAGGTCTGTTTCTTTTTTTTTTTTTTTTTTTTTACTAATGTCCCGAAGGCCCATTTCTTAAGTCTTATTTGGTAAAACCATTACTGTGGTTATACGGCTTTTGGGGTTTACCCATTCTCATTCTAATACCTTCATAACATTTATTTACTAATCTTTTATATAATCACTTCCATCACTGTGATCATCGTTGTTCCTCATAAGGATTTGATTAATAATATGTTACTTGGATGGTTACCCATACCCAAGTTTCTAAGTATGCATTTAACGATACTTCCTTATTCGTAGTGGCGAATAATATGTATCGTTTATTTGATTTTCCTTGAGGATATTTTCCGCCCAAGTCTTGATTTCTCATTCTTATCCTCGATCCAACTGTAACTGTAACAAAATTAATTCGTTTAAATTTTATTATTCCTTATTGTTGCATGAAATTTATCCACATCGTTTGTTGATGTAAATAATGCTTCTACACATTTTATTTAGTTTGGCCAAGTCTATATCCTTGCCTTCGCTATTTATTATTATTGCAATTTCCGAGTTCGAGTGTGGATGCACTCCTTCCCGTTGCAATATCTATCGAGATTACTTTTACCTTTGAAATGTACAGTTTCAGCACCTCTTATAAACAATTAGAATTTTTTTATCACTACCTATTTCTTATTTCTCAAAGCATAGGTAATTTCGTTAACGCGAATGTAGGATGCTGAATAAATCGATGTAAAACAACGATTTATTTGCACTCATAATAATTAAAAATTCATACTGAAATTTAATCTACAAGAGTATACCTGAAACGACATCAGGTTCAGCTTTAGCCTCCTTGGCTGATATATAAAACAACTTTGTCCTTGATTTCTGGGCATCAAACCTTGTGTCAGCTGTGTCCTTGGTTCTGAGCCTCTCTGGACAATTAGACTTTTTATATCTTGGCTTACCACATGTGCCATTGTGAATTTTTCCACAAACTCTGCACTGATGTAACACACTTTTTGTAACCCCCTTTTTGGGAGTTTTATTATACTTGGACTTCTTTACGGATCTTGGATTCATATCCAACACCCTCCTTTCTTCTATTTCTTGTAGTATGCTATCTTTCAATTCAACCATCATATCGTTCACCACCGGCACGATTGTGGTTTGTAATCTATCAATATACTGTGATAGACTATTTTCTAGAGCTTTTCCGACCGTCTCGGAAATCTTAGCTTTCATTTGTTCAGTCAATTGAGATGTCGAATCATCTCCAGTTACTCCAGACATTTCTTTAACTGAAACATCCATCACGATTTATCAATAATTATTTCATTCGTTTCCATCTTATTATACGGAAATTTATATTATTCTCACTCAGTCATGAATAATGTGTTATTCTTTTTCGGTTTGGTCAAGTGTATATCTTGCCTTACCTTTCTTACTTAGTGTATTTTCCCAGGTTCGAGCGTATATATACACCCCCCCATCTTTACGTCATCTTGAAACTGAAATGTTTACACTAATTATTAAACATTTCATCTATGGCATATGCGTCATTCATTTTGATCTAGCCAAGTTCACCACTTGCTTAAACCATTCATGTTTAGTGCACTTTTCTGGGTTTGAGTGTGTAAACACGCACTTCCCGTGCATATCAAATCAAATTTCCTTTTTCTAGTATTCTAGTAAGTCTATTAAAGCAATTAATTCTTACCAGATGTCTTGAAACTGAAATGTTTACATCGATTGTTAAACATCTCATTTATAACACATGCTTTACTTGTTTTGATTCAGTCAAGTTCACAACTTGATTCAATCGTTCTTGTTTTGATTCGATCAAGTTCACAACTTGATTCAATCGTTCTTGTTTTGATTCGATCAAGTTCACAACTTGATTCAATCGTTCTTGTTTTGATTCGATCAAGTTCACAACTTGATTCAATCGTTCTTGTTTTGATTCGATCAAGTTCACAACTTGATTCAATCGTTCTTGTTTCAAGCATTTCTTGTATTTGAGCTAGCTTACACACTCTTTTCATGCATATTTGTTCATGATTTATTTCTATATTCTCTAGATTTTTTTTTTACTTAAACGATTAACTCTTACCGGATACTTGATCGAGCTTGAACCGAACACTTTGTTGACAACCTTAAGCTCTGATTACCAACTTGTAACACCCGTCTAATTATACTTGATTTTAATAATAAATTATACCATTGTACTTAAAATTCGCTTAATTAACATAACTTTCATAAAAGAGGTTCATGACTTAACACAAACCTTAGTCAACCAAAGACTAGGTTAAACATTTTAAAAGTCATTTAACAATTGTTTACATCCCAAAAACAAAGTCTATTAAAGGTTTAAAGCGTTGCGGAAGCTTGAAAGTAGTGTTCGGTTCTTCAAAATCTAGCTCGATCGTCTTCCGGTTAATTACCATCAACACCTAAGATCAAAAACACAACACACGTTAGTTTTGATCTAGACCAAATGATTGCACACAAGTTTCAAGGATATTCCTAGTTAGTAAATTCTCGTTTTATTTATACTTTATATTTCTAATATAAGGTTTTATATTTTCGGGGTGTTACAATATGTGGGACCCTTTAAGATTCTGGAAAGAATTGGCAAAGTGGCCTACAGACTCGAACTACCGGAGGAACTGAGTAACGTCCACCCGACTTTCTACGTTTCGAACCTCAGAAAGTGCCTAGCCGAACAGGAATTACATGTCCATCTCGAGGATTTACAAGTGGACAAAACATTACACTTCGTGGAAAAGCCTGTCGAGATCATGGGTCGAGAGACTAAGGTACTCAGACACTCACGCATTCCCGTTGTGAAAGTTCGCTGGGAAGGCAAACGCGGTGCCGAGTTTACTTGGGAAATCGAAAGTGACATGAAGGCGAAGTACCCGCAACTGTTTGTTATGACTACTTCTTAAATTTCGGGACGAAATTTCCTTAAGTAGGAGAGACTGTAACAACCCGTGTTCTGGAAGTCAAAGTCAAAGTCAAGGTCAAAGCCAAAGGAAGAAAAGATTGCTAATTGCGATCTGTCACTCCTTGCTTAATTACTGATTTGACTTCCTTGACTTGTAATCGAATCTTTACTTTAATCGACTTAGTTGTATTATGTGGAGTACTTGTTAATAATCGCTACTTAATCGCATATTAATCGCTAATCGCTAATCGACCTATCGCTAATCGCATTCGCAACCCGAATTATGCGTTCTGGATATTGTTTTACGTGTGTGTGCTTATTATGTGTTACTTGTGCATGTTTATATTATGTATGGTGATTAATCGGACGGACGGCCATCCGATCGGACCGCAATCCGATCGGACTGCACTTGAGGATTCAACCCTTAAACAATTTTCAACGTGTTCAAAGCATAGTCAAATTCCAACGGACTATCACCCGAACGGTAGACCATCCGATTGGATGTTGATGCTGCTGTGAACTTGTTCTCTGAGGAATACCTCGCCGAACGGACCGCCGTCCGATCGAACCGCCGTTCGATCGAACGACCTGAAAGGTAGAGGTACTTCTCTGTTTTCAAAATACTACAACGAAAACTTCAAAGGCAAGCCATCATACACAAACACATCCATCCCAAACAAGTGTCAATCCGACCGAATGGCCATCCGAACGGATTGACATCCGATCGAATGGCCATCCATTCGGATTGCCATCCGGCCGGATGACCACTCGTCACTTGTTCACTTTGCATCGTTTTACGCGCTGCTTATCGCTTATGCTATCGTTCTGATCAGGCTAATCTCACTCCAGCGCTCCCTTCAATCCATTAACTTCCATCGCTGTGAGTATACTCGGTCCCTTTTTGCTTTACGCACGTTTGGGTGTTACATACATTACTTATTCTAAATCACATCGAACACAAAACGCAAACACTATTTATATGCTGACCGCTATTGCATGTTATATGTGACTCGATGAATGCCTGTTTGTTATGTTTACACATTGATTGCTGTCTACCTGCCTTAGCAACGATATTACTATAGTTTGGACTCAGCACCTGTTAATTCAGGGGTTGTTAAGGACAATACTTCACGTGTTCGCAGTGGTGAACATGTGATGCGCACTCGCTACTCGCATTCAACTCGCAGTCATTGGTATTGATAGGATCTTTGTCGATAACTTGCATGCTTCACATTATACGTTGTACATGCTGGTTATGCGTAAATGATTTCGAACTCTATTATACTATTAAACTTGTATGCTCACCTTTACACTATGTGTATTGACCTCTATTTTAACGTATGTGACAGGTGTTTAGTGTAACAACTGTGCTTTTAATCATTGTGAACAGTTCTATTATCAATAAAACAATGTTATTTGATCCCAATGTTTGTTTGGTTGTGTTTTACATTTTTCATGTTTTGACTTTTATGTAATTTCAAACTCTATATCACTTTCTGGAGAGTTATACGCAAACTGGTGCGTAAACGTACTCAGTTTAACGCGACAAATTCTCCGGAACATCAACATATACTCAACATACCATAAATATCCTTTACATAGCGTAGAAATAGGCTTTGAGGGGTTCGGTATGCTAAAATAAACTTTTGGGTCATTCAGGGACTAAAAGTGTCAAAAAGTGCACAAGTTTGCACTTTCGCGCATAACTTACGTTCTGAATACATCCGGACATCCAAAAATTTATGTAAGCATGACTATATTATGTTTTAGTGTTCGCCATAAGAAAAATCCATTCGTCGCGTCATTTGGATCGTTTTTCGCGCTTATGCGCATTCCGTCGTAATTAAGCGAACATCGCGTTCGTACGACCAAACGAACCATCACCCGGCATATTTTTGAACATGTATCATGTCCACAATGTTTAGGCATCATTTTAGGGCCTTAAAGTTGGCTTTACGGGCCTTAGAAGTGTCGGAAATGGCCTTAAACACGTGCAGGGACCTAAACTGTCATTTTTGAAAGTTATTCTGATCTGTGACCCTCAGGCGGCCGCCTGAGTTACTACACATCCTGAAGCGGGCCGCGTGGCCCCTTCTGACCAGATTAAGTGTATTTAACAGCAGATTGCAGCTGTTTGATCCACCACCACATGTTCTCAATTGTCTAGTCCGATAATAAGGACCATTTTTAGCTTCCATAACCTTCCAACAAGTGTACGGATGTGATCGAATCACGGTTTCCATGAAACGATCTTAACGGTGGACCAAACACTATAAATACCCCACCCCCCATGCTTCCAAATTACAAGAATTTTGATTTGAGAAACTCTAAGTTGAAACTATTGTTTCATACCTGAGATTTTTGAATCGAAATTAGCATTCGGGGACCCTTCGTAAGTATTCTTTCGTTTTTTTATTGCTTTTCGAGTCTTTTAGAGTCTGAAAGTCAAACTTTGTTTGACTTTCTGCATTGACTAGTTATGGTCAATGCGAAGTTCGTTTGAACTTCGCAACGTGAGTGTAATCACGTTGGTTATAGTCCCTTGGGACTATGCCTACTGATTACCACGTTGTCTAGGGTCGTAGGGTAGGCGATCTGATAAATCGCCTATACCTTCGAACCCGACCCTTTTTGGTCGATCATTAGGATCCGACCAAATACATTAGGTGACCATAGTAGGTAGGGAATAACCTTCCGAGGTTATACCCTATGGTCACATCGTTTGAGTAGTTGTATGATAGGTAGTTTATATGCCTTAGGTAAATTACCAGAATACCCTTTTCATGTATAATTGGTAATTAAGCATATGTAACCTAAACTTTTGTCACATAACTGATTATGTAACATGTTTAGGCATATAACACTTGTCATAGGGCTAGTTAGGCGTTCCGAACGCGTTTCACGCGCACGACGCGTTAAAGTAGCATAAGCTTCCTAAACGGGTCGTAATGGGTCGTAAACACTTAGGTTAAGTTTCGTTTTAGTATGTAGGGTTTGTTAAACCATATTACACGAGTTTCTATACTCGTTTGGTTTACGAAACCTCATTCTATCCGATCTTCCGATTAGGTCCGGTTTATTAACATAGTTACCTATATTAGGTGCCGTTTGATTTCGAGATCTCTATCATTGTTTAGTTGTCACTCCAGAACTACTGAGCAATCTCAAGTGAGTACATAGAACCCCTCTTTTACTGTTTTCCAAACTGTTTTGGGGTGAAACACATGTGCCTACTTGTTACTTTCATGCTTTCCTGTTTTCACATCATATACCTGCTATGTTCGTTAGTACATTATAGTACATGATTTCATTACATTTCATGCTAGGTGTGCCCATTGTGTGCATTACTTAGTACATTGTTTTACATTACATTTCTGCTATGTATGTTGACTGATAGCATGCTAGCACATTGATTTACATGACTTTTCTGCTTTGTATGTTAACTTAGCATACTTAGTACATTGTTTTCATATAACATGTTCACTTTTGCTATGACATTTGGTTTGCACAAACGGGTCTTTATTACGTTCATTAACATTTGCTACGCCGCTCGGTAGTAAGTAGTGGTACCATAGGACTTGACAAATCCCATTCCTGACATCCCGGGTTTGTTTGGATGTAAGGAATGACTGAATCCGAAAACATTTCTTTTGATGACCTTGACTGAAAGGGTTATCCGACTGTCTCAAGGCTTGAATGTATGCGTTAACTTACCACATAAATGTTTGTATCAATGTAACATGCATTACTATACAAAACATAACTTTTTGATATATTCAAATTACTTTGTTTTGTACATTTTTACTTATGGTTTAAGTAGTCTTATTTTACTTACCATACATAACATTTGATATACATTACTTGACTACTTTTGGACTTATAAACATTTGATATGGTTTATACAAGGACTTTTGACTATTGGTTTAAACATAGACTTTATACATTGGTGGTTTGTTTAAGTGACTTAAATGACGATATGTGAGTAATATGATACAAGCATGGTGGATACGCCGCTGGTACTTCCTATATATAAATGTTTGTATTATATTACATATCATAGCGTTATTTAAATCATTCATGTTGGACTTATACATTTTATACAAGTAACATGTTTTCACAAGACTTTGGTTTACAATACAGTTTATTTTATACAACTCATTTTACATGGTTATTCATTTAACCATACATTATTCTCTTATTTATACATATCAACTGAACTTATTGCTTTTCAAACGATTTACAAAAAAAACAAATCAAATTACAAGGTTCATGACTAAACATTTTCTCAAACATAAGTCATGAATCTTATTTTCACAAAACCTATGTATCTCACAGGCATTTTTATGCTGACGTACCTACTTTCACATGTGTTTTCAGGTGCTTTTCCATAGGATGACGATCATGACACTAGGGCGGACCTGTGGCTTAGAGACTAAAAACGATGATAGACTTTGTTTAATTATGTTATAAACTCTGTATTTCCTGTGTTAAGACAATGTAACTCTTGTTTAATAATTAAAATACAACTTTGTTTGCCATGGATTTGAAACAATTAATTCTGTTACAACACTCCCCGACGTTTTCCGCCACGTCTTGTATGTTATACGTGGTCGGGGTGTGACATTTAGGATGCCTGCTTGCTGCTTGATGGAATCAAGCCTAGGAGGGTCTAGAAACCAACAAAGACAATTTACTTTTTATTTAAATCTGAGTTGTCGAAACATGTTATTTGTCTTGAGATATCGCTATCTGTAATAATTTACTTGCTTAATAGGTTATGGTATGGGACATAATGTTAACTATTCGGTAAAGTAGTTGTTATGGAATTTCTCTTGACAATCTGTTTCGCTCAGTGCCGCCCCTCGATGTTTCCGCCATCGGTTGGGGTGTGACACGTAGAGCTGCAACGGCCCCTTCATTGCCCGAAAATTCCATTGGTTTACAAGACCAGAATTCTTTATAAGAACAACCATAAGACATGGTTCTTCTTCTTTTGGGAATGGGCACTTGAAGTATGGATCCATTGTTTACGCTGTTTTCTGGTTCAGTAGGTCGTTTACTGCCATTTTTACTTTTATTATCTGCTTCCCTAACCGTTTGGATAATATATGGCATTGCATCTATAATCCCTTGTGCCACTATGTGTTGGGTGGCACTGTTATCCACTTGGTTTCCATTGTTATTGTTATTCAGATTATCATTATTCTGGTTTTCCTGGTTCACTTCGTTTTCCATCTGAATTTTAGACATTTACCACGTATTAATATCACAAGATAATATTTAATACAACCAATCACACAACACACATGTTGATCAAAATCGTCGAACATTGCGAGTTACTCTATTTTATACTATGCATCCATATATATTACAATATGACTGAAATTGAAATTACAATACTATTAGGCATCCGTAGCTATTGTCTAAAAATATTTTTTTTCAAACATACACGCCTATTATATATTATTATATTATTATTATTATTATTATTATTATTATTACTATTACTAGTATGGGTTCATCCAGAACTCCATATTACGCTCGTCATACTTCCAGACGGGTCGTTCTCCTATTTGTCTCATTCTATCGCTACCTTCTAAAATCTCCTCACCAAAGGTTCGGAGTTCTTGCACATTCTCTGCACTCATTGGGGGTGCAGGGGCTGGTACTGGGTTTGGGAACTGGGGCATGGGTTCTTGGTAAGGATAAGGATTCTCTAGAATTTCCCTGATGAATTGGTCATTGTCATTGTAGGGATCTAGAGGGTACAAGTCTGGGTAGGCTGCTAGGTTTGGCATGGGTTCGTCTTCTTGTATTGGGTAACGTTGTTGGTAATCCTTATGGTCGTCAAACCACGGGTCGTAGTCTGGGTCTAAGGGATTGGGTGCTGGTATTCTAGGTATCTCTGCTGGGTCAAAGGCTGGTGCTGGGAATTGGTTTTCTGGGTTGTTTTCAATTTCTATTGGTTGTGTGGGAAACAGTGGCAATGGTTGGGGTGTTATGAGTTGCTCTAAATTAGGGTCTGCAGCTGTAGTTGCTAGAATATAAAAATTTGCTAGACTCCTATTGAGCATATCCTGAGTGTGAGCATCTGTTTCTCTCTTAACGACTGCTAAAGCACGCTGTTGTTGTAACTTTTTCATTCTTTTCCTACGTTCATGCGCTCCTCTACTGAACCATCCTCTCTTCTTAGGAGGGAATGGCTCTTCAGACTGAGCCTTAAACACGAATATCCCATCTTCATTGTCAGCTGAATACCCTGAGAGGGTAGGCTGTGAAGAGGTGCCTTTGCTCCTAGGTGAGCTGGACAACTGACGGTAGGCGTCGGAAGGTCTTTGGTCGCTCATACTGTAAACTAACAAATAGTCAATTAACACACAACAATAATATACAGATATGCACGTATTTCTGTAATTAATTTCCTAACATTTTGAATAATATCTTGGTGTCAGCAGAACACTTCTGTGGCTGAATCAGTGGCTTAGCTCTGATACCACCTTCTGTCGTAACCCCTGTCCCCTAACTACCCGGGAACGGGCGGCCGCGACCAGTTTTAGTGGTATCGGTGCTTATCAGTTTGGCAGCGGAATTTACATCAGGACCGTAGTTAGGAAATATTTTATCAGAGTAAAATACCACGCATTTATAATGTTAAACTCATGGCAAAAATCCCAAGTTTCTAGTACACACATTTTAATAGGGATAAACCCTATTTTATTTTAATAAAAGCATCTCTTCTATTTGGCTTTCACATTTTGTTACCTGAAACGCGTTTAAAAACATTTTGTCAGTGGGAAATACTGGTGAGTGAATCCCAATTTAATCAAGACAGTAAAACCGTTTTACAGTATTGAGGGAGGTCGCGCAATTACATTTGTTTCCATCTCCTTTAATTACCACCCACGGTACTGTCAACCCGACTTGTGGTCATGTTACTACTCACAATGTAGTAACAAATTTTGTATACAAAACCCCAACATACCGCCGATAAATGTAGAATACAAATACTCAATCACTGCTTAATTATAATTAAAACAATTGAGGTTTTGTAAAAACAGTTTACAAAAAGGAGATTACTCACATTGCTCTCTTAGGGTTTTCCTTAAGGATTTCCTGGTGATTATCTATAAGGACCTGCAAAAATGTCCCAAAACACTCCGTAAGTGAAAACCCGGACCCCTAAAACCCTAAATTTCATGAAAAATCAAGAAAATCCAAGTTTATCGATTTGTCGCAGGCTGCGTAAGAGTTAACCAAAGCTTACGCGGGCGCGACAGCTTCAAAATTCTACGGATAAGCTTAAGGCCATGTGTCGTACACGTGGTAGACCTAGGGGTGACACGGCAGCCCTAGCCGTAGCTAGGGTGGCCCTCGTGGGCCGCGAAGGACACACCCCCAAGTCTACGCGGGCCGCGAGGAACTCAAATTTTAGCTATAAATAGATCGTTGCATGGCCAGTTCTCTGTGCTCGAAAATCTTCACTAAAACACTATCATTCTGCTTTAAAATCACGTTCAAAGTAGTGAAACGCTGCTACGATTACAGGGTAATAACTCGATCACTGCTACGATATAATGTCCGATCGATTGAAACCGATCCGATGGATGGTTAAGTGCTTCCCGAATTCGGGCTATACTTTGTCATTCGTCGTGAGGATTTTGATTTCGTGAATTTATCGTAAATGTTGTATTAAGTTACTAACCTAGTTTCGTGTGCATTGTTATTTTAACTAGGTTACCAGGCTTAATCAGTAGGCAAAACTCTGTCTAACTAAACTTATAATGTGAGTCATTCTGTTTTTATCAAAGTTGTTTTGTAAAACCTTAAATGTTTTCCAGTTATACTTTGCAGTGATTAAGTCTTTGCTAAACTTTAATTACTGGCAGTAAGTGGGGGTTTTGTGCACATTACTACTAACGATTTATCACTTTAGGTGAGCGAGCCTAATTAGTAATATGTCCACAGTCATAGATTCGGTCGAGTGACAGCTGAACCAGCTAATTATAAGATAGAGGCAAATATAAAAACCCTTAATGCTGTAAATTGTAACAATGTGTCATTTTGGGCAAATTGAATGACTCGCCAGTATTTCCCCGCTGATAAAATCTTTTTAAACATGTTTCAGGTGATTTACTGTGAACAAGGAAAAGTGCCGGGTAGTACTACCAGTTTGGATAAAGTGGCTCAGTAAATAAATAAACATGTTTCTATAAACAGGGAATTTCCCAGTGAAATTCCTTTATTGTAAACTACGGGGTTTGTCCCAAAATTTGAAATAAAATAAAGGGGTATTTTCAGTTTAAACGATCCTTTTAAAATTTCCGCTGCCTAATTAAACACCAATACCACGGGTTTCTGTCCCACGGCTTCTGAACCGGGTAAAACCGGGTCGGGGGCCGTGACATTATCTATTAATTACACAAATGCACACGAGTTAGTCTAGTAACCCAATATTTACATTAGCAATACCCTCCCCGAGACGGCATTCCAACGACTACGTCGGGCAGAACCACGACAGCCGTTACGGAACCCCTAGATCAATCGGGCAGCGTATCTAATACGTAATCGGGGGTTATGATACTTACAACAAGGCAGAACTTCGTTATTTAGGGGGTATAATGCCCAGGTATAGTGTATACTATATAGAAAATTGAGAGAGAAAGAAAGTTGTGAACGATTTTTCGACTGAACCTCTCATTGCTATTTATAGGGCTGCTCAGGGGGTTTGTTGTCACACCCCAACCGATGGCGGAAACATCGGGACGCGGCACTGAGCGAAACAGATTGTCAAGAGAAATTCCATAACAACTACTTTACCGAATAGTTAATATTATGTTCCATACCATAACCTATTAAGCAAGTAAAATATTACAGACAGTGATATCTCAAGACAAATATTTCATGTTTCGACAACTCAGGTTTAAATAAATAAATTGTTCTCGTTTCTAGACTCTCCTAAGCTCGATTCCATCAAATAGCGAGCAAGCATCCTAAGCATTCAAACACCTATCACATACGTTAAAATAGAGGTCAATACACATAGTGTAAAGGTGGGCATACAAGTTTAATAGTATAATAGAGTTCGAAATCGTTTACGCGTAACCAACATGTACAACGTATAATGTGAATCATGTAAGTTATCGACAAAGATCCTATCAATACCAATGACTGCGAGTTGACTACGAGTAGCGAGTGCGCAACACATGTTCTCCACTGCGAACACGTGAAGTAATGTTCTTAACAACCCTTGAGTGAACAGGTGCTGAGTCCAAACTATAGTACTATCGTTGCTAAGGCAGGTAGACAGCAATCAATGTGTAAACATAACAAACAGGCATTCATCGAGTCACGTATAACATGCAATAGCGGTCAGCGGATAAATAGTGTTTGCATTGTGTGTCGATGTGATTTAGAATAAGTAACGTATGTAACACCCACAAGTGCTTAAAGCAAAAGGGGATCGAGTATACTCACAGCGATGATGGTAGTTAATGGATTGAGGGAGCGCTAGAGTGAGATTAGCCTGACCAGAACGATAGCATAAGCGATAAGTGGGGCGTAAAACGATGCAAAGTGAACAAGTGACGAGTGGTCATCCGGCCAGATGGCAATCCGAACGGATGGCCATTCGGTCGGATTGACACTCGTTTGGGATGGATGTGTTTGTGTATGATGGCTTGCCTTTTGAAGTTTTCGTTGTAGTATTTTGAAGTCAGAGAAGTATCTCTACCTTTCAGGTTGTTCGATCGAACGACGGTTCGATCGGACGGCAATCCGTTCGGTGAGGTATTTCTCAGAGAACAACTTCACAGAAGGATCAACATCCAATCGGATGGTCTACCGATCGGGTGACAGTTCGTTGGAACTGACTATGCGTTGAACATGTTGAAAATTGTTTAAGTGTTGAATCTCAAGTGCAATCCGATCGGATTGCGTTTCGATCGGATGGCAATCCGATCGGACGGCGTTCCGTCCCGCGATCTGATCTTTTGCAACTTGGGGATTTGTTAAGTTTGGAAAGTTTTCCGATTTGATCGAGACGGTATGACAACGTGCTAAACAACAGAAACCCCATCATGACCCGAGTTATCTGATCGAACAGGAATCACCCTAGTCTGACTAGTTTACTGGTTTGTGACGGTTGTTCATGTTTAACCCGAAATCGGTTGCCCCTTAGATAGAAATCAGATATTGAACCAATACTTCACCAAGAACGAGTAAAAGATTAGGACGAGCTCCGATTCTATCGGTTTTTGAGTGTATTGAGTGTAAAGGAGTTGAAAGAAAGTTGGTTAAGTATCTTTCAATCCCTTTATCTTTGAAAATGTTCAGATCTATGCAAGATCTTTGTTTATTCATGTGGAAATCTCTCAGATCTAAGTTATTCTTGGTGGAATGAGGCCAAACTTGAAGCTCATAAGAACTCCATGATGACATCACCCTAGAACACCTCAAATCCATTGATTTCACGGTTAAAAGTTAAGATTCAAAGGTGAAAAAGATGAAGAAGTGCGTGTAGATTCTAGAAGTACAAGATTTAGGTTGAAAACTTACAAGAATCGCGAGAAATCGAGAGAAAGAAGGCTTGAACGCTGCTGGTCGAGTGAGGGAGCTGTCACATCACAAATGATGTGACATGAGGGGTATTTATAGGGTTTCCAAAAGAGGAAAGGGTAGCAAATTGTCGAGTAGGTCACCAATCGGATGGCGATCCGATCGGATGGCGATCTGATCGGATGGCCACTCGATCGGTTGGCCATTCGATCCAAGTGTTCGTCGTGTTGAGTTTTGTCATTTTGATTCGCGTGTTGAGCGTTGCGATGCGTTTCGAGCGATCGATGCGATAGTATTACCCAATAGTTACACAAATAACCTAACTACTATATCTAACATACAATCACTATAAATAACTTGCGTTTAGCGTTTGCGATTAGAATGCGATGCGATAGAATTGCGATTGCGTTTGCGATTAACACGTCAACATAAACATAACATGAACAGGTAACACATAATAAGCACACACACGTAAAACAATATCCAGAACGCATAATTCGGGTTGCGAATGCGATAGTGATGCGATTAGCAGTTAGTCGATTAGCGATTAATATGCGATTAAGTAGCGATTTATTAACATGTACTCCACATAATACAACTAAAGCGATTTAAATACAAATCTGGTTATAAGTCAAGGTGGTCAAATCCGTAGTTAAGCAAGGAGTGACAGATCGCAATTTGCAATCTTTTCTTCCCTTGACTTTGACCTTGACTTTGACTTCCAGAACACGGGTTGTTACATTTGTCGCTCCCCGCGAAGACCACACAGAGGTCCTTCGCGACCTGCGAGCTAGGGGTGTAGGGCCTAGCCTCGTCGAATCACAAGCATAGCTTCTCCGGGTGTCCTGCCACGTGGCGGGCTAGGGTTTTGCCTGGTGGCACTAGGTCGCGGCCCGCGTAGCCTGAAGGCTTAGCCTTCGCGGCCCGCGAGCGACCCCAAAATCTGGTTTTTATTTTTAATTATATAAGGTATTTAGGGTCCGGTTTTCGTATACGATATGTATTTTAAGACATATAGGGGTACTTTAAATATATTAAGGGTGTCAGAAAATATTTTGAAGGGTTGTTATAGGATGTGTTGGTGCATATTCTGTGACAACAGCTTAATAGTTTAATTATTTAGTCTTTGGATATTTTGTAATGGGCTTAGCTTATTGGTTAGTGAGTTTATTGTTGTAATGGGCTTGGAAAATGGCCTAGCACAGTTGGAAGCCCAGTTCACAAACATGTGATATATAAACATGTTTTGTGATTAGGGTTTGCAACACTAAGAGACTTCTTGGAGGCTAGAGAGAGAAAACGTAAAGAGAGAGAGAATTCAAAATTTAGGGTTTGTAGAGAAAGATTACAGAGAGAGGCTGTGAGGTTGTGCGTGTCTTAAATTGATTGTAAAACTGATCGTTTGGATAATCAATAGAAGACCGATTAATTGTGAATTTTGTGTTTCTACTCGTTTTCTGTTTTATTCTGATCTAGAGGATTCCGCACTCTAGATTGGATTGACAATTCTATGACGATCCGTACGAACTAGGGGACCTACAATTGGTATTAGAGCCTTAGGCTCTTGATTGGCTCGGTTTAGAATTGGCTGCTGCAGAAAACTAGGGTTTTGGAGAATTGTTGGAGGATTTTCGAAATTTTTTGGAGGCTGTTCTTGGATTTTCGAAATTTTAGGGTTATTTTGATCTTCTTACGTATTTAATTTTGCTGTTTTGAGTGTTTTTAGTTGCAGGAAAGTTGAAGATTTTGAAGAAAAACTTGAAGATTTGAAGATTTGTTCTTCGTGTTCTTCATTGTGTTCTTCATATTTTTATCAAAATTTTGCTGATTTTGGTTGTTTGATTTTGCAGGAAAGTGTTAAAAAGATTTGGAGAATTTGGATAAAATATTTTCAAATCTTGAAAAGATTGGATTTCCAGCATAATTAACAATTACCCTACCAGCATAATTAATAATTACACTACCAGCATAATTATTAATTACACCGACTGACCATCATAATTAAATCCAAAGGCGACTTTGGTAACTGTGGTAATTGTCCTCAGCGACATTATCACGGTGATCGGCGAATTTGCTAGTCGTCGTAATAGCAACTGATCAGCCAGCGGAATTAACCAGCGGATTTACCAGCATATTTAATCAGCCAGCATATTTACTCACCAGCATAATTAACTTAGACCAGCATATTTAATCACCAGCATAATTAACCAGCGAATTTAATCAGACAGCATAATTAACTCACCAGCATAATTATTAATTAACTTGGACCAACACATTTATTCACCAGCATAATTATATATCATTGGATTCGTAATTTCAAGGCGATTCTAACGGTATAATTTGGTAAAAACATTTTTCGGAAAAATTTTGTACGGTTTTATCAGTACAGTTACGGTAAAAACGTGTTTAAAGATGGTCAAAATGGATAAGTTCAGTGAGAATGTTAAGAATTGGCCAAAGCTTACAAACGTCAAAATGGATAAGTTCAGTGAGAAGTTTGAGGTATTTGTGAAGAGTGAAGATACTAGAATGTGGAATTGTATGATTGATGGGTACATTGCTCCCACACGTCGTGTTGATGGAAGAGTTATAGTGATGTCTTATGAGAAGATGGATGAATCTAAGAGACAGGTGGTTGATGCTGAGAAGAAAGCTTTAGCAGCAATAAAGATGTCCTTTCCTGAGGGCGTTAAACATACCTTTAAGAAGTTTGGGACTTCTAGAGAGCTGTGGGAAGCCTTGGAAAAACGTTGTCAGAATCCTTCAAGATTGAATACATGTGATCAAGCTTGTGTAGCTGAGCTTGCAGCTATGAAGATTGGAGAAGTAGCTGCTGAGGTTGATGAAAAGAAGGAAGCTGTTAAGGAAACTGTTGAAAAGAAGACTGCAGAAGTTTCGAAGGGCTTGAATGATATGAATGGACTTACAGCAGAGGTGAAGATATCATCAGAATCGGTAAGTCATACATGTCTTAATTGCACTGAACTACAGGGTAAAGTTAACAGACTATCGGAGCAAAACAAAACTATGTTAGCTTTTTTTGAAAAGTTGAAAGAGTCAAATGTTCTTTCGATTAACAGAGAGTCAAACTGCTTAAACAAACTCAAATCAAATGAACAAGAAATCAGCAGTTTAACAAGCAAAGTCAATGAACAATCACAGATCATTGATTTGGCTCGTGAAACTCTGAAAGAAAAGACTAACGAGCTTTCGGAAAAGTGCACAGAATTGGCTGATGCGCAAGCCAAAATTGTAGAACTTCAAGGCAAGTTAGACAAATTTGGAAAATCTTCGTTAGTTAGAACTCATATTCAAAAAGGTTTAAAAAGGATTAATGATAAAACAAGAGTGGGGTTTACTAAAGCTTCATCATCTAAAAATCAAGAATACTCTTTTTTACCAAATGAAGACGAGCTAACTAATTTTGTACCCACTGCACAAGAAGTAGTGGATCCGATAGTTGCAGACTTGCCAAATAGTCCAGTTTCTTTGAAAGAATCTGTTGGGTCTGACAGTACACCTCATAAATCGGATGAGGATACTGAAGACAAAAAGAAGAAAACATTTAAAAAGAGATTTAACACAAAGAGAATTTATAAGAAAAAATCTTGTTTTAAATGTCACAAAAAAAGGCATGTAGCGAGTTGTTGTCCTTTGAAGAAAGATAAGCAGAAAGTTGATGAAGTTAAGGATGGGAATATGGTTGGTTTAAATAATAATGTGCAACCACATTGTCAATATAATCAACCAAGATTTCAATCTAAACCTTCAACATCAGGAAGATTTGATAGACCACGAAGTATTTCTCCACAATTTAGTCATTATAATGGTAAATCAAATCAGTTTCAAAGTCAAAATAGAAATTTTGGATATCAAAATCGATACCATACTAACGGTAATTGAAATTTTCAAAGAAGAAACGAACATAGGGGTTTTTGTAACTCGAATGTTCAACAACATCCAATTTTTTTTCAAAATTCATGGTATAGTAATGGACGAAGAAGGTATCAAGATAATAATTTTCAAAGGTCAGAAAATCCGAGATTTTATTGGAACTCTCACGATCAAAGACCTAGTGGAAGTTATAAATCTTGTTCAACAACAGGGAAGACATCCAAGACACAAGTAAGGTGTGATGGATATTAGTTAGAAGCATCGTATATGGATTTACATGGTCAACCCAAAACCGGTCAGGTTTGGGTTGTTAAGTCTAACTGAGTTGTTGAGAATGTGCAGGATGACCAAGAAGGACTGTTTGATGTGTTCAACAGTGGTTGTTCCTGTAAAGTATCTGAGGTGAATAGCAAGTTAAAATTGGTAACGAACTATTTACTACAGTGATAGTGATGATTATACTAAACTTTAACATTGAAAAACTTGTTGTCAGGTTGAAGTGGGAGTCTGTTTGTGTTTGTAAATTTATGTTTTTGAAACTTGCTCCATAAAAACAAAAATTTAGAGGGAGAAATTTCCCTAAGCCAAAAAGAGTTTAGATAGTGCGTGTGTTTAGGGGGAGTAAGTTATAAAAAATTTAAAAATCCAAAACATAAAAAAATATAAATAATGAAAAAAGAGATTTCACTGTGTGAAAAAGAAGAAATGATAGTACATCAACAAGTTAGACTGTCACACTGAAAATGAATTAAAATGCTTAAGTGTGATAGCAGCTTCATCATACGATGTACCGGTAGGCAAAAGCATGAAATAATCAACTTACCAATGTGATATAAACATAACGAACTGTGTATGAGTGGGGAACACATCAGTGGTGTATGGTTTAATGACCTTAAATCTTGCGTTGATAGATTGCCAAAATCTGAGGTTTTGGGTCTTTATACTGTTATTTCATCTGGGGATATCAGGGTTGTCCTTCTGCTGCATCTAGATACATGCTGACCTAGGCACAACCAGGATATCGTAAAAGAGCTAAAAATTCCAAAACCTAGACAATGAAGAAGCTCTCCTAGAGAGTCATTCAAAAGTGCAAAATGCATAAATTCGTACCAAAAATGGTATTTGTCTTAGCCCTCGTTAGATATTTTGGTCTCTTTGATGTACGAAAGTACTGATCTGATCACCAATTATCTGTCGTTGAAAAACAAAATGGATGAATTCGGTATACTCACCTACTACGATGAATCTTCGTGCATACCTTGATCGCGGGGGTACATCCTGAAGTGGGATACACTAGTATTTAAGTAATAATATTACCTTAACGTATCATACGGTAATGGTACTTGAAATGTTTATGCATTTTGTTTAAGTGGACAAACATACTGGTAATCGTCTTGGACTGATTTTCACAGAAAATTACATAAAGAATTATCTAATAGTGTGGAAACAGTTTGATTTTGCTGATATGATCTTCTTACACATGATTCTCACAAAAAGATAAATTGTAAATATTTGTGAGTTTAGTTTAGTTTGTTTAGTTTATTTTGAAAAAATATCAAAAATACCAAAAAGATTTCTTTTTAAAAGACTTCCATTTTGAACTGAAAGGTAGTTGTTTTTGCATATCTAGATAAAATATTGGTTTATCTTTAAATGTGAAAAAGACTAATGGTTTTTTGAGATACATGCTTGTGTTGCTAAACAGATTGATGCAGTTATCAAAATGAAGTGCAGAATACAAGTAAAGTGCAGATTGAGAGTGAAGCAAAGAATGTGTGAAGATGCATGGTAGGATCCTTCTACTACATTGCAGAGAGAAAGTGATATGAAGAGTTGGAGCTTACTTGCTTAACCAAAGATTGCTAGTTCACTGATCTACAACGAATGAAAGTTTTGGAGATTGGAAGCATCAGCTAAGGGGGAGTCTGTTGATGTCAGAAATTGTGTAGCTGACGCTATCCAAAGACCAAAAGAACACAAGATGTTTGAAGACAAAGTTACACTATGAAGCTATTGTCAAGGGGGAGTCTGTTGGTGCATATTCTGTGACAACAGCTTAATAGTTTAATTATTTAGTCTTTGGATATTTTGTAACGGGCTTAGCTTATTGGTTAGTGAGTTTATTGTTGTAATGGGCTTGGAAAATGGCCTAGCCCAGTTGGAAGCCCAGTTCACAGACATGTGATATATAAACATTTTTTGTGATTAGGGTTTACAAAACTAAGAGACTTCTTGGAGGCTAGAGAGAGAAAACGTAGAGAGAGAGAGAGAAATCGAAATTTAGGGTTTGTAGAGCAAGATCACAGAGAGAGGCTGTGAGGTTGTGCGTGTCTTAAATTGATTGTAAAACTGATCGTTTGGATATTCAATAGAAGACCGATTAATTGTGAATTCTGTGTTTCTACTCGTTTTCTGTGTTATTCTGATCTAGAGGATTCCGCACTCTAGATTGGATTGACAATTCTGTGACGATCCGTACGAACTAGGGGACCTACAGGATGCTTCCAAAGTCCAAAAGCCAAATCCCAATACAAGTGCACCTTCCAGCTCTAAGGGCTCCTTAGGAAAACCCTACTGCAAGTTCTGTAAGAAAACAGGACATAAGCAAAAGGAATGCCCTGACTTCAAGGAGTGGCTGGCTAAGAAAGGTAACGATTTTTTTCATGGTACTTGAGTCCTTTAATTTAAATGTTCCAGCTAATTCTTGGTGGTTTGATTCTGGTTCTATGGTTCATGTAACCAACTCTACTCAGGGATTCCTTTCAATCCGGAAGCTGGAAAGAAACCAAAGAACACTTAAAGTTGCGGATGATCAGAAATTAGAAGTGAAGGCCATAAGAACATTACAATTATTTTTGAAAACTGGTTTATGTATTAAACTTTATGATACCTTATATGTTCCTCAGGTAACTCGGAACCTTGTATCAGGACCAAAGTTAGACATGGACGGTTTTGTCGTTTCCCATGGTCATCGCAAACTCTCTATTCCCTATGATTCCGTTGTTTATGGTACTGGCATTCTGGATGGTGGTCTTTATAGATTAGAACTAGATGATAATTTTTCCAAATCTTTGTTGTCATATAATATTAATGAATCACTCACAAAGATGAAACATAATCGAGACTTAGAGACTTCATCTATGTTGTGGCATCAACGTTTAGGCCACATCGCAAGAGAACGATTAAATCGTCTCGTAAAGGATGAAGTCTTACCTTCTCTCAATTTCACTGATTTTGGAACATGTGTCAAATGTCTTAAAGGCAAAATGACATTATCGAATAAGAAAGGTGCCACTAGGAGCTCTAATTTATTAGAACTCATTCATACTGACATTAGTGGTCCCTACCAAATCGCTGGCATAACAGGACATAGTTCATTGATCACTTTCATTGATGATTATTCTCGTTACATGTACTTGTATCTCATTAAGGAAAAGTCTGAATCTCTTACAACTTTTAAAGATTATAAAGCTGAAGTTGAAAAGCAATTAAATCGTCAGATTAAAGTTGTGAGATCAGATAGAGGCGGTGAATATTATGGAAGACATACTGATGTGGGTCAAGCTCCTGGTCCATTTTATGAGTTTTGTAAGGGCCAGGGGACTGTGAACCAATACACCATGCCTGGTACACTATAACAACCATCCTGAATATTTTTTTGACACCCAAATGTATTTTAAAATACCCCATATGTCTTAAAATACACCCCGTATGTGAAAACCGAGCCTAAAATACGTTATAATATTAAAAATAATTAGAAAAAATCAATTTTTGGGTTCAGGCGGGCCGCGTAAAGGACCCCTTAACCCTCACGCGGGTCGCGAGAGGCCAAAAATGTGGCATAGCCCGGTGCTGACACGTGTCCGACTCGTGTTGAACCTACTAGCTGACCCGGATCAGCTACGCTGTTGACCAGCGTTGACGCGGGCCGCGTAGCCCCTTATCTTTCTTTACGCGGGCCGCGAGAAACGGGTATTATATCCCCCTAATTAGCGAGGTTATGCCCCATTGTAAGTATTATAACCCCAGTTTCGTTTTAGATACGCTGCCCGATTAATTTAGGGTTCCGTAACAACTGTCGTGGTTTTGCCCGACGTAGTTGTTGGAATACCGTCTCGGGGATGGTATCGTTAATATAATTATAGGGTTATTATACTAACGTATGTACATTTGTGTAAATTATAGATTAATACCAGGAAACCCTAGAAGAAGCTTAAAACAACAATGTGAGTTTATCCGCTTTTTGTTAACCTTTTTGTAATGTTTTACAAAACCTTAATTATTTTACAATGCGATTAAGTGGTGATTGAGTCTTTGTAGTTCTTCAATTACTGCCAGTATGTTGGGGTTTTGTATACAAAATCTGGAACACGTTACCATTGGACGACGAGTTAGCCAATGTGTAATATGACCCACCAGTCAGGATTGACAGTACTGAATTAGTAATTGTGTAGAAATAAACAATGTGATCGCTCTCAATACTGTGTTAATTGATAAAATATTTCTTGATTGAACTGGGATTCACTCACCAGTATTTCTCACTGACAAATGTTTTTAAAACGTGTTTCAGGTAACACAATGTGACAGCCAATTAGTAAAAAGCCACTGGAGAGCACTGACGGCTTGGAAAAATGTGGCTATAAAAGTTACCAAAAAGACGATGTTTTAAATTCAATAAAATAGGGTTTTCCCTGTAAACGTGTTGTAATAAAGAAACTTGAGTTTTACCTATGTGATTATTAATATCAAATATGGTGGTTTTACTCTGATAAACATTTCCTAACTACGATCCTGATGTAATTTCCGCTGCCAAATTAACAAACTGATACCACCACAAACGAATGTTCGCGTCCGCCCGTTCCCGGGACAGATAAGGGATCGGGGGTTGCGACAGAAGGTGGTATCAGAGCCAAGCCACTGATTCAGCCACAGGAGTGTTCTGCTGACATCAATATATTATTTAAATTGCTAGGAAATAAAATTTTGAAAATACGTGAATATCTGTATTTTATTGTTATGTGTTATTTGACTATTTGTTAGTTTACAGTATGAGTGACTAAGGACCCTCAGACATGTATCGTCAGTTATCTGATTCACCTAAGAGTGAAGGTACCTCTTCCCAGCCTACCCTCTCTGGGTATTCTGCTGATCAGGAAGAAGGGATGTTTGCCTTTAAAGCTCAGTCGGAAGAGCCATTCCCTCATAAAAGGAGAGGATGGTTCAGTAAGGAAGCGTTTGCGCGTAGAAAAAGAATGCGAAAGTTGCAACAGCAAAGAGTTCTAGCAGCCGCTAAGCGAGAGTCAGATGCCCATACACAGGATATGCTTAATAGAAGCCTAACCAATTTCCATATCCTAGCAACAACTGCTGCCGACCCAAGTCTGGAACAACTAGTAACCCCACAACCCTTACCTTTAATTCCCACTCAGCCGATGGAGGTAGAAATGCATGATTTCAACCCTGAGGAAATACATAGGATACCAGTCCCAAATCCCTTAGACCCAAATTATGATCCATGGTTCGATGATCTTAGGGATTATGTGCCACGCTATCACTTAAACGAAGAAACCTTGCCGAACTTAGTAGCGTATCCAGGTTTGGACCCTCTGGATCCCTATTATGACAACGATGAATACATTAGGGAGATTTTGGAGAATCCATACCCTCAGGAGAATCCAGTACCACAGTATCCAGATCCAGTACCCCACACCTGCACCCCCAATGAGTGCAGAGAACTTGCAAGAACTCCGAACTTTCGGAGAAGAAATCATAGAAAGTAGTGAGAGGATGAGGTATGTAGGAGAGCAACTCGTATGGAAATACGATGAGCGTTAAATGGATTTCGGGGGAAATCCATATCCATGAAGGTGATGGTGAAGTTGGTAATAATAATAAAATAAATAAAATATATGTGTAATAATAATAAATCTATCGTAGTATAGACCACTTTGTGGTTAACGAGGCATAATAGTATTGTAATTTTTAATTCCTGTTTAGTGTGCAGAAGAAGATAAGATAATGTTTGCTTCCAATTTGTTTAAGAATTCAGCACTAGAATGGTGGAATACTATTCTCCAAACTAAAGGAAGTAATAGAACTTACAATATGGAATGGGAGGAGTTTAAAAACATGGTAGAAAGGAAATTCTGCCCTCCTAATGAAAAAGAACAAATATCAAACAAGTTCTTAAACCTTAGGATGACTGGTGTAGATAGTAAGGGATACACTAAGTTATTCTTTGAATATGCTCGAATAGTGCCAACCCTTGCTTCACCAGAACCAGTATTAATCTCCCGTTATATCTGGGGATTAATCGGGGAGATAAGGCATGTAGTCAAGGCAGCTAGACCTCAAACCATAGAAGAAGCTGTAGAAATAGCAAATACCTTGACTGATGAGTAAGTTCGTACCCGAGAAGAGGATCAGAGAAGGAACCTAACCCAAAAGCTTACACAAGAATTTCGTTCTGGAAATTTTAATCGTGGGAAAAATATAGGTTCTACCTCTACACCTTACTGTAAGAATTGCAAAAGGAAGCATTCAGGAAGATGCCCCATATACTGTAACTATTGCAAAATATCGGGACACAAGGAAGAAGACTGCAGGAAGAAAGCTAACAACAGGATATGCTACAACTGCGGAGAACAAGGTCATATCAAGCCTAATTGTCCGAAATTAGCTCCGGCTACAAACAACAAGAATGCCAAAAATGCTAGAGCATTTGTTCTGACTGCAGAAGAAGCAAAGATGATCCCGGATGTGATCACTGGTACGTTTTTAGTTAATGATATTTTTGCTAAAGTATTATTTGACTCTGGTGCAAACCAAAGTTTTATTAATACTTCGTTTTGCAAACTTCTCAACCAATCATTAACTAAACTTCCACAAGAATGTATAGTAGAAACAGCAAATGGGGAAACCATTAAGATTTCTGAAATCTTGCAGGGAGCAAGAATAGAAATTTTAAATCAGAAATTTATTGCAACCCTTTACCCCATGAATCTGGCAGGATTCGACGTCGTTTTAGGAATGCATTGGTTAATAGCCAATAAAGCCAGTATTTGTAACACCCTAGTTACTGATTAACGATTCTGTATGTAATTACCAACAATTAGATGTGTAGTTAAGACTACACATGCTATAAAAATACGGGTTTATTAAAACTTTTACAAATCATAAGTTATTCTACATAACGTGATCGAATTTGTTGTTTAAAATCTACAACGTGGCAAAGTGCGAATTTGTTATTCTACATAACGTGATCGAATTTGTTGTTTAAAATCTACAACATGGTTGTTGTTTGATTTTTCTTTTTCTGTTATATTTTGGGTGTACACGACATACTTGCAGATTTTATCTATCGGATCTTGGACCGGAGCACGTACCAGATTCAGCTTCGGAAGTCTCGTGGCACCAACATCATCTTGAGGGGAGTATTTTTTTATCCCTTTCTCTATATTTCGGGTCTCGCATTGGGGACAATGCGAAGTTCAAGTGTGGGGAGGGGGTTAACTTTGTTAACTTAGCTTTGTTTGTCCTCTAAAAAAAAAAAAAAAAAAAAAAAAACAGAAAATCAGAAAAATCATTTAAAAATACTTGTGTTTTGTATATATGTTGGTAAATAAACCGGTTGGTTATGTTTTAGAAAACTTCGGACTTGATAAAAACTCGACAAGCAAAATATTTTTGAAAAAGGAAACCGGAAAGCGTGACAAAGAAAGAAAGACTTACATGATAGTTTTCACACTTTTACCCATTCCTTCCGTTACGTGAGCATATTTGAGCCTAGATTGTTATATATTTGTTCATTACGGATATAGGAGTGAGCCGGATGTTTTGTGCAATTTAGAACTTGTCACTAGTATGCTTGTTAAGACCATGAACGTGCGGATTTGTGTTAACGTGATAGAGGCACTTAGATTACCCCTTTGTTGTGTATCTTGTTCTTTGTGTTGTGCTTCCCGTTCACCTTATATTACCCTTTAGGATTAACCATGTCGAGCCTTCCCGTTCACCTTTGTTTACCCACATTATCGCCCACTTAACCAAATTTAGCCTTTTTATGTTTTTAAACCTTTTTAGTGTTGAAACTCGGTTAAAATAATAGTTTAACTAGCTTATTATTGTTTATATTTCATTGTATAGTTTGCTACTAAAAAAAAAAAAAAAAAAAACAGAAAATAAAACACCCTAAAATAGGGTGAAGTTGATAGAAATCGAGCAATTTTGAATTCTTAAATGTTAAAATTTAGTTGATTAGCTCGATTGCGCTTTAGTCGCCTTTTTAAGGCGGTTGTATGTATAGTTGTACTATTTTGTTGCTAGTTAAACGCTACTACCGAGTTTTAACCATTTTCGCCACTTTATATGTCCACTTCCATACCCTTCGCCCAAGCCTAACATTATAACCCGTAAAGACCTCTTGATTTACACCTATTTGCATGTTAGTTGGTGGAGACGAGATCTTATGACAAGCTTATGTTATTGCGCATTTCATTAACTAGGCATTGAGTGTTTACACGTACACATTTTATGTATGTTTCATAAATAAAACCGAGTGTGTGTGAACATTGTGAGTTGTGTGAAGATTAACATGTGAGTCAATTAAATGTTTAGTCACGGCTTCTTGGTTGTCGCTTTTTAAATTGCATATGCTTGTTGGGTTTGAATCTTTTGATGTTGTCTTTCGACAAACCGGCTAACCGTTTATATATTAGTTTTCAATAAAATAGTGTGTAAATTATCGTTCTTGTTTGTTTATGTCTTTTATTGCTTTTTAGTTTAGCTTGCTTGAGGACAAGCAAGGTTCAAGTGTGGGGAGATTTGATATTCGTTAATTTACACATATTTTAGTTCCCCGTTTTACCCCTATTTTATGCGTTTTTTGCCGTAAAACCGTCATTCGGATACTTATTTATCTACATTTATGTTTACAGGCCTAAAACTGCATACCAGACAAGATGATAGCAAAAACGAGGACTTTCCGGACAAAACGACAAAGCTGCGGACATTCTGTTAAGGATTCTGAACTGGGCCTGTGGAACGACCGTTCCACCTGATGCACGGTCGTGCATCTCCGACAGTTGGTGATTTGTCCGGCATTGAACGAGAGGTGCGACTGGGCGTGCAAGGCAAACTCGGCCAGACCGGTGATGCACGGACGTTCCATGCGAAGAACGACCGTGCGACTGCGATGATCCAGCCTGATCTCGGTGATGAACGCTCGGTGCGACTCGGCGTGCAACAAGTAGCCCGGAACTGAACGACCGTTCCACACAAAGAACGGTCGTGCCATTTTGAATCTGGTCAACGATCCGATGACGTATGCAGTATGGTGACCCATCCCCAATAATTGCATAAAGTGAACGGTCGTTCCATATGGAGAACGACCGTGCAACAGCAAAAAGTATAAAAACTTGCAGAAACATTCTGCTCGATATTCTGGATTTTTGGAGAGCTTCACAGACGATTTTTAGGCTCCGGAGGCATTAGCTTTCACCCGGATTCAAGCCACATTATCCCGTTTAGCTCCATTACTACCCGGATCCTTAGTCTAGTACTTGTTTATGGTTTGATTTTCTAATCTTTCCATGTTTTTGTTAATCTTTCAAGTACTTAGATTATTGTTTATGTATTATTGTAGCCTTTGGGCAAAAACACAAACAATCCCTTGCTAGATTATTGCCATTAGTGTGTTAAACTTTGTTTGTAATGACACTTGAAGTATTTTCTATGATTATCTTTGATGATTAGTTTGCAACCTTGTTATTGATATTGAATTCTTGATTATAAGTAATTATGTTGGATGATTGGTGCTTGGTTAGTTAAGATAATTGAAAAATGAAGCTTAATTAATCTGGTATTAGTAAACTTTGAATTTGGTTAACTAGTTTAACTTGGTTTAAATGTATGCATCATGATACTAGAAATGGTTAGTGATTTAATAAAATGTAATTATTGTTAATCAAGAGAGCTTGCCGTCACGTAAGGACCTAAACGGGTTAGATGGTGTCGTTATGAATTCTTGCCATGATTTGTTAGCTTAGTTAGTAGTTTAGGCCAAAATTGCTATCTCAGTGAATTATTGTGCAAGATTTGTAAAATGAATTCGGTTGTGATTTAATCTAGTTTATGCTTATCTCGGTGGTTGCTTTGTGTTTATCGGTGTCGCTTTCCTTGTTTAAGTGAGGTTAGAACAATCCTAACGGCTGACTAACTTATTTTTAAGAGATTTTCATAGACATTTATCAATTGCACGTTAAACACTATTTTACACATCTAATCAACCTAAAAATTTATTTTTGGGACACATTGAGGACAATGTGTAATTTAAGTGTGGGGGGGATGCTAAAACCTTGAATTTTGCAAGTCCTAAATACAAGCCTTACACAAAACTCTATTGGAACCGCTAATCACCCCAATTTTTTTTTCAAAAGTTTCATTTTTTTTTTACTTGTCTAGGTTTAACTCGGGAAATTCAAGCTCTCAAAAAGGTTATATTTTTACAAATTTACAACCGATAGCGTAGTGATAAAAAGAACCAACATAAGAAAATTATGAAAAGGCATGACAAACTTATTTAAAATTTGATTATATATACTTGATCACATAAAAAAACCCATTCCCACAAAAGTGAGTTTTGAGCCTTTATTGAGCACACAATTTCATATCATTTGACTAAATGCTCATTTTTCGTTTCTTGTGTGAATAGCCGCTTGGTTCTTACGACTCTAGAACTTGCCATGACAATACATTCCCGGTCCTTATCAACTTAAACCCGAGTAAGTAAATGATAGAGGCATTAGGACTAACCCTTTTTCATTTCTACACCATTATTTTTCTTTTTCTTTTACCACCTACCCAAAAAAATCCCCCTAGTTAGCCCCTTTGAGCCTAAACCTTTTCGTTTCATCACCCAAAACAAAAACCCTTTCACCCACCAAAACCTTTTTCATTTTTAACCCTTTATTTTAGTAACAAGTTCGGTTCTTCGAAAAAAAAAAAGAGAGAGAAATGAAGCAAAAAGGAAATAAACAAACAAAGTAATCAAAAATAACTTTGTTTGAATACAAGCTTCATCAAAAATAAAAAGTTGCAAAAATACGAAAACCGACACTTGTTACGCTTTTTAGCCCTTTTTCTACTAACCACTAACCCAACCACCTACCTTTAACCCTAGCCAACCCTTAACCCACAAAGTCCTCTTGATATCTACAAAGGTATAAAAGTTAAAAAGGAGGAGGATTGATTTCTTGGCAAGCCTATGGTAGGAATAAGTTCCATGCAGCTCTCGAGTGATTCACTAAAAATACACCTTCGGCCGAGTGTGAGTGATTTCCCCGCGAGGTATGTGAACTTGTATATAAATAGAATTTTAAAAAGGCATGTTATGCCCAAATAAGTAATTTCTTTTATGAACAGTTCTAAATAAATCATTACGAATAGGAGTGTAAATAAATAAAAATAAAACCCCAAAAAGATCTTGTAAATCCCGACACTCTATGACAAGCCCAAAACCTTCTCTTCTACCTATTCCATTTGGGAGTGTAAGCCAAATATTAAAGAGTTTTGCTTGAGGACAAGCAAAAGTTCAAGTGTGGGGGTATTTGATGTGTGTAAAATGCAACATATAAATTACATCAAATGAGGCATAAAACTAACCCTTTTTTAGTACTAATATTGGAAAAAGAGTGTTTTTGTCTTCCTTTTGTATTTTCAGGATTAAATGAGCTCAAAAACGCAAAAGAAGCAAAAAGACAGCTAAATCCAACATAAATACAAGAAAAGGAACATTAGTGGATTGCCCGAACCCTCAACGGCACCTTCCAAAGCAAAATAGAGAAAACAGAAGGCTGAACACGCCCCGTGCTCAGCCAGCACGGGGTCGTGCCCAAGAAGCAGCAGAAAAGACAAACCTATAGAAGCTTCTATTGCCCACCACGGGCCGTGCTCAGCGGACACGGGGGCGTGCCAAAAGTACTGCAGGCGCATTAATTGTAATTGCGAATTACAATTAATGAAGAGAGAGAGTGTCAGACGGGCACGGGGCCGTGCCCAGCGAACACGGGGCCGTGCCCAGGCCTCTGTTCAGCCTATAAATAGGAGTGCTTGGTTTCATTGCAACTCATCCCTTGGCACACCACCTCTCTCACACTTCATCCACCACCCACCACCATCACAACACCATCATCCACCACCATCATCCATTGTCCATCATAGAGTGTGTGAGTCGTCTCGGGATCCAAGATTGATCGTAAGAGTTCTTGACAATCAAGGCCATGTTTGCCTAAGTCTCTTACATCACTTGGTGAAGACAAAGTGTCTAGTATAATACTTTTTATTTCTAATCTTTTGCACTTTTTATTTGGTTTTGTATTAATGACTTTAATAACTAGTTACTTATGTTGAAGGTGATCTTTCCTTATCGTTTGTCCGTGGTGTCTTGGCATTATTTTACTGTCTATATAAAATAAAGGATTTTCACCATTCATATCTCCACGGTCTATATGGAGGTATGTTGGCTACCTGGTCGGGGGTTAAGGGAACGGTTTGGTAAAGGTCTTGCCATTGTTCAGCGTTTAGAGGTCCTGCAATGGACCTGGGTCAAATTTAGTAGGACCTCCTTCAATACTTCACGGTATTGGATGGCGGGGGTCCAAACTCTTTGATCCCCTCATAAGTTAACTACTATTAATACTATAACCCGGCTATTTAGGACTGTATCCCTGCTGACTCAGACTACTTAGCCGAGGGTAACGTCACCGCCAAAAGCGGGGCCTACCACAATACTGCATTAATAACTTAATTCATTATCTTCCAATAATCCACCCCTTTAGGATTGTATCCCTGCTGACTCAAACTACTGGGGTGAGGGTAACGTCACCTTCAAAAGAGGGGCCTACTACAATAACTAAGATAATCTCTTAATTATGTGCAAAAGTGCGGAAATAATCAAAGGTTATACTAGATACGAGTCGGAACCAAGTGATTCATCTTGTCTATCTGTTTTTATTTTATTTTTATTTTCAGCATTTTAGTTAGTTTTTATTTTTCTCAGTTTAAAACATTTTTTTCAAACTTTTATTTTGGTTAGACGTTGAGGATAAACCGGTACTAAAAGCTCTTGTGTCCTTGGACGACCTCGGTATCTTACCAACGCTATACTACACTCAACGATGGGTGCACTTGCCCATATGTGTGTTTAGTGTTAGTGAAATATCGTGTTTTATAAATTTAAAACTTGGCTAAAGTAAGTGTTAAAAAGGGCTTAAAATATACACCTAAAATATACGACACTTTCACGCACATCAATCACTTTTATAAATTTAAAACCCAATCGTGTGTTTATTCATGATAAAAATATGTATATATATGCACACGTCAGTAATCATATCAGCTCCACCGTAACTTACGGTGGCACCGTAAGTTACGGTGGTCCCTGCATTCCATCTCTCTATTTTGCCGTTTAACGACACGAAGACTTTCGTATCTTTCAAACCGCTTGTCCGTTTGACCTACCGTTTCTTCCTACGTGATTGTAATTTGATTCTCCATCATATGGAGTTAAAATCCGACATTTGGCTTAACAAAAATTCAGACTTTTATGTCTTCGGCTAAATGCCCTTATTACCAACTTTTGACCCGTTCATGTTTTTATCATCAAACATGTTTACTTGATCTTTAAACTTATGAAATTCATAGTTTCAATGTCGCCTATCTTGTTAATCTCAAATCACGGGTTTCTTACATAATAAAAGCCCGTTTACACTTAAATGCTTGTTTTGACCCGTTAAGGGTATTTATGTACTTTTAAGCTTAATTTACGCTCGCCCCTTATATGCAATATAAGTCCACCCATTTATATTGAATAGTCTTCCGCCACAATTATAATTGTGGTGGATTTATCGAACTTAAATACTTATTCCAAATTTTATCCCTCGGATATGTCATTTTACGGCAAGACGCATTTTAAGGCGCTTAACCCTAGGAAGTTTATTCCTACAACTTTTATGCGCATCCGAGGGTTGAATGGTCATAATATAAATTTCTAAACAACCTCTAAGGGTCGTTTGCCCGTATTGACCCATCAAGGGCTTTTTGGTCGATTTTAGTCCTTCTTTTTGTAACGAAGGACTTTCACTAATAGTTGACCAAAATATCACTTCTAACTACATCCTTATAATGGCGTACCTGACTCGGGTCAACAAATAGACCCGATCTATACCTCGCTTTTATTATCACATATTCTATGGCGACGCAATTGTCCGAATCGCTAATCGCTCCTGTTTACACAAAGCTTGGCAACCACATTAGTCGATATTGTCAAATGGTGTTATCACACCATTTGACCCATTTGACCTATAAAACCAAGCATTTTCATAAGTAGCAAAACATGGTTAATAGTTACCAATTTGTTCGTCCGACCCATTTCGGATTTTTGCCACTAGACCCCTTTTTCTCTTAAATTATTTTCTTATACTTTTACCCATTCGGCTTACGCCACGGGTGCCCCTTTTTAACTACAATTTGCTTTAGTCGATGCTTGACTAAATTTCCATTTTACTCATTTTCTCGTTATTAGTTGCACTTTAAAATGATCTTAACGCAAACTCCTTAGTTATTAGTCATTATATGACTAAATTACCGTTTCGCCTCTTTTCACCATGACCCATGGTTTTTATCATTTATTTTTGTCCCGACTCATGTTAATAGCATCGGAACCCTTAATTCTGATATTGCACTAATCGCATTTATAGTTTACAAAATAATGCATATTCTACAAAAGGATGTAAGCGTCGCTTACCTTGCATCCGAAACACGCTTTTACTTCACACTTGATTCGTTTGACCCGCTCACTCTTCAAGCTTCCACCTAGCTCGTTAGGCGTCAAACTATCATCATAATTCATAAGATGGTTAGATTAGTCATTATCAATTATGACTATTCCATCTAACGGGTCTTATGTCGACTTTATCACTTGATTAAATCATTGGTTAGTTTGACTTCCTAGAAGTCAATTTATCTATCAACATACTAAAATGCACACTTCACATGGAATTTCAACATTTTAGCTTCGTTTAGGCATTTTAACAAACACCTAGCGGGCAAAATTTTACATATTTACTAACTAGTTCATAACTAGTTATTTTTACCAAGATTTACACCACAAATCAAACCTCTATGTCTAGTGTTCATGAACCACACATCATATTTTCAGAAATCAGTTTCTATGCATCAATTTACACTAGATTATCATTCTACATCCTAGTGTTCATCATTTTCTCATAAAACCCATGAATCACCTTCAATGTGTTCATGAACTTTTTCAGAATTTAGCCATGATTTCACATGTTATTGTCTAGGTTTTACTCCTAGACACCATATCAACCCTAATCTACTCAAATAGCAAACATGCAACATCAATTTTCAGATTTCCCAATTTCATGAGAATTTCTAACAGAGAATTAACACCAAATTTTACATACCTTGTAACCCCCTTGTGATGAGGATCACTAATCTATGCTCAATTTTTGATTTGGACTTGGTTTGATCCTTCAATTTTGTTGATTTGTTGAAGTTAGGGTTTGAGCTCCCATGGAGCTTTCCCCTGGTCGCATACGTATGTGTGTGTATTGATTTCTATATATATTTTCTTTATAAGTGTTTTAATAAAACACTATCCTAGTTGCCCATGTTTAGTCCCTCAAGTTTAGAGATTCATAAATGAAACTTTAACTCATAGTTTATTATTTAATTACCCATTACTAACTAGGTTAATTTTACCTAGTTAACTTGGTGGGTTCCGGGAGCTAAAAACCCGTTTTATTTTAAGTCCCGTTGACTCGGGTTCTTATAAACTCAATTCCTTAATTCTTTGATTCGCTTGTATTTAAATTATTAGGATTTCTTATTAAATCCAAATATTTACCGGGTTAACTTTACTGCTAACGATACTTTACCCGGCTTTCGGTATTAACGGAGTATGATTACCAAACCCGTTTTAGGGGTGTTACAATTCTACCCCCCCCCCCCTTAAAGAGGTTTCGTCCTCGAAACCTTTTCTTACATAATTCATTGAGTTTAAATTCAATGTATTCTGTCCGAGAAATATTTTAAACATTAATTATACTTTTTAACCAATCGTTAGTATTACCCGAAAAGTATGGTAACATCTTTTTGGTTACTAATTGTCTACATATCTCCTACGACATAGTGTAACTTCGAAATAACGTAATCTCGTTATTTCCACTAGTTTAGTTAACTTAGCGATATCCGTCGCTTTCATATACTATCGAATTCCTTATGAATCCGTTACTTTGAACCGTTTAAAGGCCTTTAGTGAAATCTTTCACTTTTAGCAACAATTTCTTTTCTTTTCATTCTCATTTATTCGATTCAGTTATATTGAATCCACCGCTTACAAGCGACCAATTTTATTTAAATGACCTTAACCGGTCTCACTAACTAGGCTTATTAGTCCAGTTACTTTTTACCACTCGCTTGGTTATAATGTGATTCTACTTTCACATTGCATTTCTTGACCGTGATCGTGTCACATCATGTTTAATTCATATCAACCTTTCATTTTCGAAAACATCACCTTTTCGAATTTATCGTCTTACGCCTATTACTGTCAAGACTTGTATCCTTCATTCTTACTATTTAAATTCCTATCAGAATTTATATTTGTAAAAACGTTATTTCTTACTAAAACTGAAGTTTTAGTTTAACGTTTTATCTTTAATTTATGTCGAGCAATTTTGACGACTTGGCATTTACTCTTTTACAGTCTTTGTTTTACGCGAGGATTCTCAACTGGTTCTCTCGCTTTGTTTAAGTAACCCGTAGGTTCTCTCACGTGGCCTCGTAGGCTATTTCCTTAGGTCTTCACCCCCGTTTTAATGGGAACCCTAAGGGTTATTCCCCTTTCTTTTCGTGACCCGAGGGTCATTCTGGTCCCGTAGACCTTATCACTAATCGCATTCCCATAGGTTACGATGATCCTACAGATTCATCTTTTTATTTGTATAAACATTCGAATGTATATATATATATATGTATATGCATATATAATTTCAAAGCATGTCTTGTTATGTTTGGAATCGTATAATTTCGCTTTTGAACTTTAGTTGACCTTGACCGTAGTCTAAGGCTTCATTTGTTTATTTTCGTTTGAAATTTTCCGACCTTGTCCTCGAGTTGACGTTTTACAAAAACGACCTGTTTAGCGACATATTCACACTTTCCGGGTTTCGAGTGTAAGTATACTCCCTCCCAATACTTGTCTAAATCATTTTACATGCTTGCGTTTTCTGGGTTCGAGTGTAAGTACACTCCCTCCCAATACTTGTCTAAATCATTTTACATGCTTGCGTTTTCTGGGTTCGAGTGTAAGTACACTCCCTCCCAATACTTGTCTAAATCATTTTACATGCTTGCGTTTTCTGGGTTCGAGTGTAAGTACACTCCCTCCCAATACTTGTCTAAATCATTTTACATGCTTGCGTTTTCTGGGTTCGAGTGTAAGTACACTCCCTCCCAATACTTGTCTAAATCATTTTACATGCTTGCGTTTTCTGGGTTCGAGTGTAAGTACACTCCCCCCCAATACTTGTCTAAATCATTTTACATGCTTCTTTGTCCCTTCACTCGGGCTCATTATCCTAATGTAATACGCTTCCGTCACTCGGTTGTGCGTTTACATTATTATCAAATATTTTGCTTATCTGATTCATTTGGGTACTTTTTAATTAGTCCCATTCACCCCGCCATTACTACATCGGATGTAAACGTGTCCGCCATAAGAAGTTCATGGTACCATATGCCACTACTTACTTGGCCAGAGTAAGCGATTAACACATGACATACATGACCTTTTTATAGTTTTCACATCACGCCCTATGTAAGTAACGCCTCTGTTTGTTTCTCTTGGAAACCAAATCCCGAATACATTTTCTATTCGGGCTTTTCCAAGTTTTTAATCTACATATGCAACTTTCAATTTCTACTTATTTGTTGCATATTACTATTTGTGCGATTATTTAAAATGTGCACCTGGTAATGTTTGCCCCGACGGGCGTTCCATGCCATTAACCTTGTTCGCGGTCGTTACGCGATTTAGTCCTCGGTGAGCATGCTCCTCTTGTCATACTTCGGACCGTTCCATCATCATATCCATAATTCGTTTAACTTTCGTCGTCTTTAAACGCGAGTGTCCTTCAATTAAAACATTCACAAAAGTTAGTAACGTCAACTTCAATAATCGCCCGTATTATAATACAAGGCTTTTTCTACTATACGCGTCAACGCGCGTATTTTCGTCAACTATATCAATCATTTTAATTGGGGTAACGTGTATCACACGATAGCCCTATGTGTTGTTTACAACACTTTAGCATGATTGTACTTACCGGATTTGCGATCAAGCCTCGAACCGAACACTATTCTTTATCAAGAGCATAAGGTTTAAGTCCAAGCATGGTTTTCCCCCACCATACTTGAATCTCTTAAACCAATGCTCTGATACCAACTTGTAACACCCTAGTTACTGATTAACGATTCTGTATGTAATTACCAACAATTAGATGTGTAGTTAAGACTACACATGCTATAAAAATACGGGTTTATTAAAACTTTTACAAATCATAAGTTATTCTACATAACGTGATCGAATTTGTTGTTTAAAATCTACAACGTGGCAAAGTGCGGAAGCGTGTATCTTTATCGTGTTCGGTTTTTCGCTGATCTAGATCGTCTTCCGGCATCCAAAAGTACCTACATTCCATAAACATGAAATGCTTTAGTCATACGGGGTTTAAAACGTGTCTAAACGAATCCGGGAATTTAAACTAAATAAAATATATTTTGTTTCTGGGTCCACCGTAACTTACGGTGGGACCGTAAGTTACGGTAGCCCCTGAAAGTCTATCATTCCACCGTAACTCAGTATGTAACCATCGTAATTGATATTCGTTAATTTACACATATTTTAGTTCCCCGTTTTACCCCTATTTTATGCGTTTTTTGCCGTAAAACCGTCATTCGGATACTTATTTATCTACATTTATGTTTACAGGCCTAAAACTGCATACCAGACAAGATGATAGCAAAAACGAGGACTTTCCGGACAAAACGACAAAGCTGCGGACATTCTGTTAAGGATTCTGAACTGGGCCTGTGGAACGACCGTTCCACCTGATGCACGGTCGTGCATCTCCGACAGTTGGTGATTTGTCCGGCATTGAACGAGAGGTGCGACTGGGCGTGCAAGGCAAACTCGGCCAGACCGGTGATGCACGGACGTTCCATGCGAAGAACGACCGTGCGACTGCGATGATCCAGCCTGATCTCGGTGATGAACGCTCGGTGCGACTCGGCGTGCAACAAGTAGCCCGGAACTGAACGACCGTTCCACACAAAGAACGGTCGTGCCATTTCGAATCTGGTCAACGATCCGATGACGTATGCAGTATGGTGACCCATCCCCAATAATTGCATAAAGTGAACGGTCGTTCCATATGGAGAACGACCGTGCAACAGCAAAAAGTATAAAAACTTGCAGAAACATTCTGCTCGATATTCTGGATTTTTTGGAGAGCTTCACAGACGATTTTTAGGCTCCGGAGGCATTAGCTTTCACCCGGATTCAAGCCACATTATCCCGTTTAGCTCCATTACTACCCGGATCCTTAGTCTAGTACTTGTTTATGGTTTGATTTTCTAATCTTTCCATGTTTTTGTTAATCTTTCAAGTACTTAGATTATTGTTTATGTATTATTGTAGCCTTTGGGCAAAAACACAAACAATCCCTTGCTAGATTATTGCCATTAGTGTGTTAAACTTTGTTTGTAATGACACTTGAAGTATTTTCTATGATTATCTTTGATGATTAGTTTGCAACCTTGTTATTGATATTGAATTCTTGATTATAAGTAATTATGTTGGATGATTGGTGCTTGGTTAGTTAAGATAATTGAAAATTGAAGCTTAATTAATCTGGTATTAGTAAACTTTGAATTTGGTTAACTAGTTTAACTTGGTTTAAATGTATGCATCATGATACTAGAAATGGTTAGTGATTTAATAAAATGTAATTATTTTTAATCAAGAGAGCTTGCCGTCACGTAAGGACCTAAACGGGTTAGATGGTGTCGTTATGAATTCTTGCCATGATTTGTTAGCTTAGTTAGTAGTTTAGGCCAAAATTGCTATCTCAGTGAATTATTGTGCAAGATTTGTAAAATGAATTCGGTTGTGATTTAATCTAGTTTATGCTTATCTCGGTGGTTGCATTGTGTTTATCGGTGTCGCTTTCCTTGTTTAAGTGAGGTTAGAACAATCCTAACGGCTGACTAACTTATTTTTAAGAGATTTTCATAGACATTTATCAATTGCACGTTAAAGAACAATTTTAGGTGGTTAAAGTGTGTTTATCGTTTTAACTTTCCGAATGATTGTCATGTTAGGATTCCCGAAAGGGATACTAATTGTCTTAAAATGGAAAATTGACCGAATGCTTCTAGTGCCAAAACTTACTTAGTTGACATGCTTTGGTTGTGTATTAAGCAAGGCTTTTTATCTATTATCTATTATGTTTTTATTATGTATTTGTTTACGCTTACTTTAGTTTAATTAAAAATCAAACAAACTTATGTTTTTACCGGTAGTTTAGTGACAAAGGTCTAGTATTATTTCTCCGCCCATTTCCGTGGATCGATACTTGGTTCTTACCGATACTTTACTACATATATGACGGGGTACACTTGCCTCTTTCGTGTGTGTTTTGATGTAAAAGTAATAATCACTTTTATAAATTTAAAACCCAATCGTGTGTTTATTCATGATAAAAATATGTATATATACGCACACGTCAAGTTTTTGGCGCCGTTGCCGGGGATATGGCGAGTTTTAGGAACGACCCGAGTCATTTGGTTATCGGTGTAATTACTTGTTAATATTTGTGTATAATTTCTTGATTATTTATTTGTTAATATTTCTTGTTTTTATTCGATTTATTCATTTTTGCGTTATTTTTGTTCCATTTATTTATTTGATCCGGATTTATTTATTCACTTATTCTTTGGGTTTTCGGCACCCTAAAGCCAATTTTTGTATTAGTCAATTCATTTATTTATTGTGTTGAATTTTTATAAAATTTCGGGCCCATTTTTCGGATTTTTATAAAATTTTCAGCCCATTTATAATAACTTTCTGCTTCTATTCAGCTGAAAAAAAAGGGCAGCATTATTATTTTATTAATAAAATATTCACCGTGTTAAATTGTCGTTTGCAGGTTAATGTTCTCAACCCCAGCTCCCAATCCTATTGAGCCGTCAGACGAGCCCGAGCGTGATCTGAGGAGACGTCTTCGTGAGAAATCTCGTGCAGTTGGGCGGATACTCGCAGCAGGTGAGCCGGAGCCAGTGGTACCCGTTGAAGCCGAGGGCTCAGGGGCAGCAAGAAACGCGACCATGGCAGACGATAATCAACCTTTGAATGAGACGAATCAGCCCGGACGAGAGGGTTTGGAGCCCAGTATTATTAGACCCACTATTGATGCACCTTCATTTGAAATAAAATCTAGTATTATTAACATGGTGCAGAATTCAGTGCAGTTCGACGGGCGTGAGCACGAGGATCCCGGGAGACACATTGCGGCTTTCCTCCATGTATGCTCCACATTCAAGATTAGGGATGTTTCGGAGGACGCAATTCGGTTGAGGTTGTTTCCGTTTTCATTGCGTGAAAAAGCCAGAGCTTGGCTTATGTCACTTCCAGTCGGGTCCATCAGGACCTGGAATCAGTTGGCAGAGCAGTTTATGCATAAATACTTTCCACCTGAGAAAACGAACAAGCTACGGAACCGGAATACTTCATTTCGCCAGGACGAGGGCGAATCGTTGCATGCAGCTTGGGAGAGATTCAAGGATTTGTTGATTGATGTGCCACATCATGGCTTCTCCAAGAGACAGCTGGTTTTGACATTCTATCAGGGGCTCGGCTACAACACGCAGGAGCGATTAGATGTTAACGCAGGAGGCGATCTGGGAACAAAGACGCCGGCGGAAGCATATGATATTATTGAGAAAGCTGGGTTGAAATCCAGCTCGCGTCGGGAAGGCGATAGAGGTCGGGCTACATCATCATCATCTCGCCCAGGAGCTCACGCTGTGGATGATTACACAGCCATTACTGCGCAAATCTCGGCTCTGGCGACGAAATTCGATAAATCCCAAACAGCCACGCAAGTTGGCCCTGGATGTGACCAGTGTGGAGTGTCACATGTGCCAGGTACGTGTGAGCAGGGTGTTATGTTTACCGGTCACGAAGAGGTGAACTACATGGGCAATCAAATCAGGCCCCAAAATAACCCCTACAGCAACACGTACAATCCAGGGTGGAGAAATCACCCAAACTTTGGGTGGAAATCTGGTTCTGGGAACCAAAACGCGCCCGGTTTTGCTCAACATGCTCCCGCGCCACAACAATCTCACGGTCAATCCTTTCAGCCTCAATATCATAATCAAGGCTCAGGAAGCAGTTCACAGCCGCACGCCTCTCAAAGCAACGCAAAGCTAGAGGAAATGATGGCACAACTGCTGAACAACTCCAATAGTGCTAATCAAATGGCTGAAAAGCGATATCAGCAGCATGAGGAGCGATTCTTGGTCAACGAAGGAGAAATGCGGAGTCAAAAGGCTTCCATTCAGAATGTCGAGAATCAAGTGGGCCAGTTAGCAAAAATGTTGTCGGAGAGACCCCCAGGTGGACTTCCAGGCAACACGGAGCAGAATCCGAAGGGGCGTGGTAATGGCCCGCACACGTAAAGTGTGGGGACATGAGTCTTGCTATCGACTCACCGAAAAAAATTTAGCATGAGTCTTGCTATCGACTCGCCGACAAAAATTTAGCATGAGTCTACGCTGCTGACTCGGCGACAAAAATGCAGCAGGAGCGTCTTTGGCGCTATAAGGGCAAAATTGTCCTTTTATTTATTTTTGTAGTTTTAGCGTAATTTAGGTTAGTTAGGTAGTTTTCGTTAGTTTGTTTAGTTTCCATACGTACCGGGCGAAGGTTCTGTATTGCAATATTGTTAGAACGGTTGGTGTGTCGAAAAAACGGCGAAAAACGGCCGAAACGGGTGCTGGAAATGGCTTCTGCGGAAAAAATTCTGATCTGCACCTGATGCACGATCGTTCCTCGGGTCGCACGACCGTGCGATTCCGAGCAAGCCGGCACGGTAGATCGCACCCTCGGTGCATTTCCGAGAACACGCTGTGGGGCTTGAACGATGTCGGTGATGCACAACCGTTCCATACCAGGAACGACCGTGCCACAGGCTGAGGGCAATTTGGTCATTTTGCACACTATATATACCATTATCTGCTGAAAATCCCTCATTCGCGAACCCTAGCCGCTGCAGACCGTTCCAGGGCGATTTTACACCATATCGCACGATTTTTCGCACGATCTAACACCCTTCTTCGCACGGTACGTTCCTAGTTGTAGATTTCTTGTTTTCTTGCTTTCTAGGTTAGATTTCTCCCGATTTTTCAAGGAATTTTTAGGGTTCTCTTCATAAACAAATCGAAACCCTAACCCTTGTTAAATCGAAGTATCGTGAACACCCGGTTGACTTTCAGACCCCTGTTGACCCAATACTTGTTGAAATTTTGTAAAGTTCAGATTGTTCTAAGTTCAGGGGTCGAAGTCTGCAGATTCGGAGTCGCACGGTCGTTCCTCGTGTGGAACGGTCGTGCCTCACCGGCTTGTTCTCGATATCGCTGGGCTTGGCCTGTTAGTTCTCGGTGACGCACGACCGTGCGTCCCGAAGAACGACCGTGTCATTCGCCCAGTTCAGTTAGACAGTTTCTTCATAATTGGCTGCTCGCTTGTTTTCAACTCATTTCTCTCATGTTTCTGTCCTTCTAACAATTTTTCCCCATTACAGATGAACCATCCCTTCCTACAGTTTGACCCCAACATTGAGAAAGAAGCTTTATGCATACCGAAGCGCGATGCATTGTGGGCGAGACGGGGGCAGTTTGGAGTCCCCCGCTGGTTAGATTGGGAAGTTATGCGTGAACTTAACCAGTATGATCGGCTTGATGAAATGATGACTCGCACGCTTGCAAATTTGGTCGGTTGCAACCGACCCGTGTACCGGGAGTTGACGATTGAATTCTTCGCGTCGTATGCCTATGAAAGGCCTGTTGCACATACACAGCCTGATTTCCGCTACAGGGAGCGGGTAACCTTCAGGTTATGTAGACGTTGGCATACATGGTCGGTGGGTCGATTAGGTAGACGGCTTGGGATTTATACGCGGGAGGACATGGATGATCCCGACGTCTTCAACGATCAGTTCAACTTCCCTAATGATGCAGCGCGGGATGCATTCTGGGCAGAAAATGCCATTGGGGACCCCTACAACCCACGGATGTCAAAGGCTTCGCGACTCCGAGACCCTCTGGTGCGAGTGATGCACCATGTATTCAGCAATTCGATATGCGGACGCATGGACAGTCAAGGTAACTGTCCAACACCTGATTTGCTCTTTCTATATGCGTTGGTTGACAAAGCACCAATCAACCTCGCCGCGCGAATGGCTGAGTACTTTGTCAAGTGTTCGGGGCGGGCCCAGAATAGTGAGATACATGGCGGTTCGTATGTAACCGAAATAGCGTACAATGAGCGCTATATGACGACGAGGGTGCTTCAGGGTCTCACTTTGATAACTGAGGGGGTGCATATTGATATCCGGTCTCTGAAGTTCATGGGGGTGATTGTAGAGCTTGAGAGGGGAGATAGGTTGAGGGGATTGAATGGCGAGGTCTGGGACCCGTTACCTCCAGCTGAGGAGGAACATGAGGAGGAAGAGGAAGATGTTGAGATGGGAGAGCAGCACCAGCCACCGACACCACCACACTCGCCGCAGCACCATGCATTTCATCAGCATGAGGATTGGCCCACTTTCTACCAGCAGTTCCAGGATATGCGTGTGACGCAGGAGCAGCATGGTACCTACTTCAGCGAGATCAGATCTAGCCAGGACCAGATCCGGGCTAGCCAGGACGAGATTCGGGCCAGTCAGGCAGAGCTTCGGGCCACACATGACCAGCTTCAGCATCGCCAGGAAACTTTATACCAGGGGGTGTCTGCGGGGTTTTCTTATCTTTTCGGGGAGATGCATCACGCATACCCCGACTATTTTCAGCACCCGCCGGAGTTCCCACCGTGGAACCCCCTGGCTATGGCGATCAGGGCCCATCTGGCACGAGACATGATGATGATGATGATGATGATGAGTAGTTGGCGGTGGTGATAGCATTTGGTGGTGTTTTATCTTTCAGTACTTTGCTTTTATTTGGGTGTTTATTTTGACTTTTATTTAAAACACCCCGGATATGTATTTTCAGACAATTTCCTTTGTGTTTTGTTTGGATGTTAGTATTTATGTACATTATGGTTGTTGTTTGATTTTTCTTTTTCTGTTATATTTTGGGTGTACACGACATACTTGCAGATTTTATCTATCGGATCTTGGACCGGAGCACGTACCAGATTCAGCTTCGGAAGTCTCGTGGCACCAACATCATCTTGAGGGGAGTATTTTTTATCCCTTTTCTCTATATTTCGGGTCTCGCATTGGGGACAATGCGAAGTTCAAGTGTGGGGAGGGGGTTAACTTTGTTAACTTAGCTTTGTTTGTCCTCTAAAAAAAAAAAAAAAAAAAAAAAAAAAAAAAAACAGAAAATCAGAAAAATCATTTAAAAATACTTGTGTTTTGTATATATGTTGGTAAATAAACCGGTTGGTTATGTTTTAGAAAACTTCGGACTTGATAAAAACTCGACAAGCAAAATATTTTTGAAAAAGGAAACCGGAAAGCGTGACAAACAAAGAAAGACTTACATGATAGTTTTCACACTTTTACCCATTCCTTCCGTTACGTGAGCATATTTGAGCCTAGATTGTTATATATTTGTTCATTACGGATATAGGAGTGAGCCGGATGTTTTGTGCAATTTAGAACTTGTCACTAGTATGCTTGTTAAGACCATGAACGTGCGGATTTGTGTAAACGTGATAGAGGCACTTAGATTACCCCTTTGTTGTGTATCTTGTTCTTTGTGTTGTGCTTCCCGTTCACCTTATATTACCCTTTAGGATTAACCATGTCGAGCCTTCCCGTTCACCTTTGTTTACCCACATTATCGCCCACTTAACCAAATTTAGCCTTTTTATGTTTTTAAACCTTTTTAGTGTTGAAACTCGGTTAAAATAATAGTTTAACTAGCTTATTATTGTTTATATTTCATTGTATAGTTTGCTACTAAAAAAAAAAAAAAAAAAAACAGAAAATAAAACACCCTAAAATAGGGTAAAGTTGATAGAAATCGAGCAATTTTGAATTCTTAAATGTTAAAATTTAGTTGATTAGCTCGATTGCGCTTTAGTCGCCTTTTTAAGGCGGTTGTATGTATAGTTGTACTATTTTGTTGCTAGTTAAACGCTACTACCGAGTTTTAACCATTTTCGCCATTTTATATGTCCACTTCCATACCCTTCGCCCAAGCCTAACGTTATAACCCGTAAAGACCTCTTGATTTACACCTATTTGCATGTTAGTTGGTGGAGACGAGATCTTATGACAAGCTTATGTTATTGCGCATTTCATTAACTAGGCATTGAGTGTTTACACGTACACATTTTATGTATGTTTCATAAATAAAACCGAGTGTGTGTGAACATTGTGAGTTGTGTGAAGATTAACATGTGAGTCAATTAAATGTTTAGTCACGGCTTCTTGGTTGTCGCTTTTTAAATTGCATATGCTTGTTGGGTTTGAATCTTTTGATGTTGTCTTTCGACAAACCGGCTAACCGTTTATATATTAGTTTTCAATAAAATAGTGTGTAAATTATCGTTCTTGTTTGTTTATGTCTTTTATTGCTTTTTAGTTTAGCTTGCTTGAGGACAAGCAAGGTTCAAGTGTGGGGAGATTTGATATTCGTTAATTTACACATATTTTAGTTCCCTGTTTTACCCCTATTTTATGCGTTTTTGGCCGTAAAACCGTCATTCGGATACTTATTTATCTACATTTATGTTTACAGGCCTAAAACTACATACCAGACAAGATGATAGCAAAAACGAGGACTTTCCGGACAAAACGACAAAGCTGCGGACATTCTGTTAAGGATTCTGAACTGGGCCTGTGGAACGACCGTTCCACCTGATGCACGGTCGTGCATCTCCGACAGTTGGTGATTTGTCCGGCATTGAACGAGAGGTGCGACTGGGCGTGCAAGGCAAACTCGGCCAGACCGGTGATGCACGGACGTTCCATGCGAAGAACGACCGTGCGACTGCGATGATCCAGCCTGATCTCGGTGATGAACGCTCGGTGCGACTCGGCGTGCAACAAGTAGCCCGGAACTGAACGACCGTTCCACACAAAGAACGGTCGTGCCATTTCGAATCTGGTCAACGATCCGATGACGTATGCAGTATGGTGACCCATCCCCAATAATTGCATAAAGTGAACGGTCGTTCCATATGGAGAACGACCGTGCAACAGCAAAAAGTATAAAAACTTGCAGAAACATTCTGCTCGATATTCTGGATTTTTGGAGAGCTTCACAGACGATTTTTAGGCTCCGGAGGCATTAGCTTTCACCCGGATTCAAGCCACATTATCCCGTTTAGCTCCATTACTACCCGGATCCTTAGTCTAGTACTTGTTTATGGTTTGATTTTCTAATCTTTCCATGTTTTTGTTAATCTTTCAAGTACTTAGATTATTGTTTATGTATTATTGTAGCCTTTGGGCAAAAACACAAACAATCCCTTGCTAGATTATTGCCATTAGTGTGTTAAACTTTGTTTGTAATGACACTTGAAGTATTTTCTATGATTATCTTTGATGATTAGTTTGCAACCTTGTTATTGATATTGAATTCTTGATTATAAGTAATTATGTTGGATGATTGGTGCTTGGTTAGTTAAGATAATTGAAAAATGAAGCTTAATTAATCTGGTATTAGTAAACTTTGAATTTGGTTAACTAGTTTAACTTGGTTTAAATGTATGCATCATGATACTAGAAATGGTTAGTGATTTAATAAAATGTAATTATTGTTAATCAAGAGAGCTTGCCGTCACGTAAGGACCTAAACGGGTTAGATGGTGTCGTTATGAATTCTTGCCATGATTTGTTAGCTTAGTTAGTAGTTTAGGCCAAAATTGCTATCTCAGTGAATTATTGTGCAAGATTTGTAAAATGAATTCGGTTGTGATTTAATCTAGTTTATGCTTATCTCGGTGGTTGCTTTGTGTTTATCGGTGTCGCTTTCCTTGTTTAAGTGAGGTTAGAACAATCCTAACGGCTGACTAACTTATTTTTAAGAGATTTTCATAGACATTTATCAATTGCACGTTAAAGAACAATTTTAGGTGGTTAAAGTGTGTTTATCGTTTTAACTTTCCGAATGATTGTCATGTTAGGATTCCCGAAAGGGATACTAATTGTCTTAAAATGGAAAATTGACCGAATGCTTCTAGTGCCAAAACTTACTTAGTTGACATGCTTTGGTTGTGTATTAAGCAAGGCTTTTTATCTATTATCTATTATGTTTTTATTATGTATTTGTTTACGCTTACTTTAGTTTAATTAAAAATCAAACAAACTTATGTTTTTACCGGTAGTTTAGTGACAAAGGTCTAGTATTATTTCTCCGCCCATTTCCGTGGATCGATACTTGGTTCTTACCGATACTTTACTACATATATGACGGGGTACACTTGCCTCTTTCGTGTGTGTTTTGATGTAAAAGTAATAATCACTTTTATAAATTTAAAACCCAATCGTGTGTTTATTCATGATAAAAATATGTATATATACGCACACGTCAGTAATCATATCAGCTCCACCGTAACTTACGGTGGCACCGTAAGTTACGGTGGTCCCTGCATTCCATCTCTCTATTTTGCCGTTTAACGACACGAAAACTTTCGTATCTTTCAAACCGCTTGTCCGTTTGACCTACCGTTTCTTCCTACGTGATTGTAATTTGATTCTCCATTATATGGAGTTAACATCCGACATTCGGCTTAACAAAAATTCAGACTTTTATGTCTTCGGCTAAATGCCCTTATTACCAACTTTTGACCCGTTCATGTTTTTATCATCAAACATGTTTACTTGATCTTTAAACTTATGAAATTCATAGTTTCAATGTCGCCTATCTTGTTAATCTCAAATCACGGGTTTCTTGCATAATAAAAGCCCGTTTACGCTTAAATGCTTGTTTTGACCCGTTAAGGGTATTTATGTACTTTTAAGCTTAATTTACGCTCGCCCCTTGTATGCAATATAAGTCCACCCATTTATATTGAATAGTCTTCCGCCACAATTATAATTGTGGTGGATTTATCGAACTTAAATACTTATTCCAAATTTTATCCCTCGGATATGTCATTTTACGGCAAGACGCATTTTAAGGCGCTTAACCCTAGGAAGTTTATTCCTACAACTTTTATGCGCATCCGAGGGTTGAATGGTCATAATATAAATTTCTAAACAACCTCTAAGGGTCGTTTGCCCGTATTGACCCATCAAGGGCTTTTTGGTCGATTTTAGTCCTTCTTTTTGTAACGAAGGACTTTCACTAATAGTTTACCAAAATATCACTTCTAACTACATCCTTATAATGGCGTACCTGACTCGGGTCAACAAATAGACCCGATCTATACCTCGCTTTTATTATCACATATTCTATGGCGACGCAATTGTCCGAATCGCTAATCGCTCCTGTTTACACAAAGCTTGGCAACCACATTAGTCGATATTGTCAAATGGTGTTATCACACCATTTGACCCATTTGACCTATAAAACCAAGCATTTTCATAAGTAGCAAAACATGGTTAATAGTTACCAATTTGTTCGTCCGACCCATTTCGGATTTTTGCCACTAGACCCCTTTTTCTCTTAAATTATTTTCTTATACTTTTACCCATTCGGCTTACGCCACGGGTGCCCCTTTTTAACTACAATTTGCTTTAGTCGATGCTTGACTAAATTTCCATTTTACTCATTTTCTCGTTATTAGTTGCACTTTAAAATGATCTTAACGCAAACTCCTTAGTTATTAGTCATTATATGACTAAATTACCGTTTCGCCTCTTTTCACCATGACCCATGGTTTTTATCATTTATTTTTGTCCCGACTCATGTTAATAGCATCGGAACCCTTAATTCTGATATTGCACTAATCGCATTTATAGTTTACAAAATAATGCATATTCTACAAAAGGATGTAAGCGTCGCTTACCTTGCATCCGAAACACGTTTTTACTTCACACTTGATTCGTTTGACCCGCTCACTCTTCAAGCTTCCACCTAGCTCGTTAGGCGTCAAACTATCATCATAATTCATAAGATGGTTAGATTAGTCATTATCAATTATGACTATTCCATCTAACGGGTCTTATGTCGACTTTATCACTTGATTAAATCATTGGTTAGTTTGACTTCCTAGAAGTCAATTTATCTATCAACATACTAAAATGCACACTTCACATGGAATTTCAACATTTTAGCTTCGTTTAGGCATTTTAACAAACACCTAGCGGGCAAAATTTTACATATTTACTAACTAGTTCATAACTAGTTATTTTTACCAAGATTTACACCACAAATCAAACCTCTATGTCTAGTGTTCATGAACCACACATCATATTTTCAGAAATCAGTTTCTATGCATCAATTTACACTAGATTAGCATTCTACATCCTAGTGTTCATCATTTTCTCATAAAACCCATGAATCACCTTCAATGTGTTCATGAACTTTTTCAGAATTTAGCCATGATTTCACATGTTATTGTCTAGGTTTTACTCCTAGACACCATATCAACCCTAATCTACTCAAATAGCAAACATGCAACATCAATTTTCAGATTTCCCAATTTCATGAGAATTTCTAACAGAGAATTAACACCAAATTTTACATACCTTGTAACCCCCTTGTGATGAGGATCACTAATCTATGCTCAATTTTTTATTTGGACTTGGTTTGATCCTTCAATTTTGTTGATTTGTTGAAGTTAGGGTTTGAGCTCCCATGGAGCTTTCCCCTGGTCGCATACGTATGTGTGTGTATTGATTTCTATATATATTTTTTTTATAAGTGTTTTAATAAAACACTATCCTAGTTGCCCATGTTTAGTCCCTCAAGTTTAGAGATTCATAAATGAAACTTTAACTCATAGTTTATTATTTAATTACCCATTACTAACTAGGTTAATTTTACCTAGTTAACTTGGTGGGTTCCGGGAGCTAAAAACCCATTTTATTTTAAGTCCCGTTGACTCGGGTTCTTATAAACTCAATTCCTTAATTCTTTGATTCGCTTGTATTTAAATTATTAGGATTTCTTATTAAATCCAAATATTTACCGGGTTAACTTTACTGCTAACGATACTTTACCCGTCTTTCGGTATTAACGGAGTATGATTACCAAACCCATTTTAGGGGTGTTACAGTATTTTATGTGATCCAAAGTCAATTCAAGTAAATTCAACAAAGGGTGAAAAGATCACAATTAAAGGATATAAAACTTCTAAATCCACTAAATTCATCTCTGTGATGAAAAATGCAAGCTATATAAGAAAAGGATCATTAGTGTATTTGATTTCTATAATCACTAACACTAAAGGAAAAGAATTAAAGGATATTCCAGTAGTATCCCAGTTTTCAGATATATTTCCAGAAGATTTACCAGGACAACCTCCAGATAGAGAAGTCGAATTCAGAATCCATTTAATACCAGGGACAGCACCGATTGCCAAAACACCTTACCGTTTGGCACCTGCAGAAATGCAAGAATTAAAGAAACAATTGGACGAATTGTTAGAAAAAGGATTCATACAGCCAAGTTCATCACCTTGGGGAGCGCCAATCTTATTCGTTAAGAAGAAGGACGGATCAATGCGTATGTGCATTGACTACCGTGAATTGAACAAGGTCACGATTAAGAATCGGTATCCGTTACCAAGAATAGATGATCTGTTTGATCAATTACAAGGAGCCCGATTTTTCTCAAAAATCGATTTAAGGTCAGGATATCATCAATTAAAGGTACAGGAAGAGGACATTCCTAAAACTGCCTTTCGAACAAGGTATGGTCATTATGAATTTACTGTCATGCCATTTGGTCTAACCAATGCCCCAGCTGCATTCATGGATATGATGAACCGAATATGTAAGCCATATTTGGATAAATTTATAATTGTCTTTATAGATGATATTCTCATTTACTCTAAGAGTAAAGAGGAACATGCAAAGCATTTGCACGCACTTTTGAGTTTATTAAGAAAAGAAAAGCTTTACGCTAAATTTTCAAAGTGCGAGTTTTGGTTAGAACATGTACAATTTCTCGGACACCTAGTCAATCATGAAGGAATTCATGTGGATCCAACAAAAATCGAGGCAATTACCAAATGGAAAACCCCTGAGTCACCAACCGAGGTTAGAAGTTTCTTAGGATTAGCCGGTTATTATAGAAGATTTATTCAAGATTTTTCTAGAATAGTCATTCCCTTAACTAAGCTAACTTGTAAATCTGTTAAGTTTAAATGGGAACCAAAACAAGAAGAAGCATTTAGAATCCTTAAGCAAAGATTAACCCATGCACCCATATTAGCATTACCAGAAGGAACTGAAGATTTCGTAATTTATTGTGATGCTTCTAAATTAGGTTATGGATGTGTATTGATGCAACGCCAAAAGGTTATAGCTTATGCATCCAGACAACTTAAGAATCATGAAGAGAATTATTCCACTCATGATTTAGAATTTGGAGCAATAATTTTTGCTCTTAAAATTTGGAGACATTACCTGTATGGTAGTAAGTTTACTGTTTTCACCGATCATAAGAGTTTAAGATATGTCTTTGGGCAAAAGGAATTGAATATGAGACAAAGACGCTGGATTGAATTTCTTAGTGATTATGATTGTGATATTCAGTATCATGCAGGAAAAGCAAATGTAGTTGCTGATGCTCTAAGTCGAAAATATCACGAAAAACCAAAAAGAGTACGTTCTTTTAAATTAAATCTACAAGTAGATTTAAATGAGCAGATTAGAAAAGCACAAGAATCAGTAATCAAGGATGATACTGAAAAACTAAAAGGAATGATTAAGGAACTAGAACAAGGAACAGATGGAATTTGGAGATTCCATAAGAAAAGAATGTGGATACCTAAATTAGGAAACCTACGTCATCATATATTAGAAGAAGCCCATAAGTCTAAATATACGATGCATCCTGGAAGTGGTAAGATGTATCAAGACTTAAGAAAGAATTTTTGGTGGATAGGAATGAAAAAGGATATAGCAGCTTATGTTGCAAAGTGTTTAACCTGTTCACAAGTCAAAGCTGAACATCAGAAACCTTCAGGTTTATTACAACAATTAGAAATTCCTGTTTGGAAATGGGAATTGATAACAATGGATTTTGTTACTAAATTACCCAAAATAAGAAAAGGTAATGATATAATCTGGGTGATTGTAGACAGGTTAACCAAGTCAGCTCATTTCCTAGCAATGAAAGAAACTTTTAGTATGGAACAATTAGCTAAACTATATGTAAATGAAATAGTTTCTTTACATGGAATTCCTCTATCAATTGTTTCTGACAGAGATAGTTGTTTTACCTCTCATTTTTTGGACAAGTTTCCAAAAAGCAATGGGAACCAAGTTGAATCTAAGCACAGCTTATCATCCTCAAACGGACGGACAAAGCGAAAGGACAATTCAGACAATGGAAGATATGCTTAGAGCTTGTGTAATTGATTTTGGAGGTAATTGGGACGATCACTTACCTTTAATAGAATTTTCTTACAATAATAGTTATCACACAAGTATCAATGCTGCACCATTCGAAGCACTTTATGGACGAAAGTGCTGAACCCCAGTCTATTGGGCAGAAATTGGGGAAAAGCAACTATTTGGACCTGAGATAGTGCAGGAAACGACTGACAAAATCATTCAAGTTAAAGAACGACTGAAAGCAGCACGTGATCTACAGAAGAGTTATGCTGATAACAGACGAAAGCCGTTGGAATTTCAAGTAGGAGATAAGGTGTTATTAAAAGTCTCTCCTTGGAAAGGAGTGGTAAGATTCATCAAAAGGGGAAAGCTAAGTACCAGGTACATTGGACCTTTCAAGAATATTATAAGAATAGGACCTGTAGCCTATCAGCTACAACTGCCAGAGAAAATGGCTGGAATACATGATGTATTTCATGTATCTAACCTCAAAAAGTGTTTAGCTGATGAATCACTTATAGTGCCTCTTAAGGATATAGAGGTAAATGAGCAGTTAAAATTTGTGGAAAAGCCTCTACAGGTTGAAGATAGGAAAGTCAAGAACCTCAAGCACAAGAGATTAGTTCTAGTCAAAGTAAAATGGGACTCCAAAAGAGGACCAGAATACACATGGGAGCTTGAATCAGAAATGCAAAGAAAATACCCACACCTGTTCCAGTAGTCCTCGAGGACGAGCTCTAAAACAAGGTGGGGGGGATATAACTAGGGCTGTCCAAACTGCTCGACGATCGAAGATCGCTCGACGATCGCTCGAAAAATGATCGAAAAATGCTCGTTCGATTCCCGCTCAGTTTGTAAATGAGCCGATCGGATCGGTTCGATTCAAATTCAATCCGAGCATGAGCAAGGCTCCGCTCGCTCGACGATCGCTCGGTTTCGCTCGAATTATTTTTATTAATAATTAATATATATATACACACACACACACACATATATATATATATATATTTTATAGATTAAAAACCCAAAAAATATAATAGCCCAAAATAATTAAAAGACCAAATAATATTAGCCCATATTTAGTATAAAAATCTAACCCTAAATCTATTTCCTATAACAATTCACTCATTCAGTCGCCGCTCTCAAGTCTCAACTGCTCAGTGTCTCCATCGACTCTCAGTCTCCCTTTCCAACTCAATTCATCATCGGCTCAAGTGTCTCCGACTCAATTCATCGGACAATCATCGGCTCAAGTGTCTCCTAAAAGGTTAGTCGCTCCTGTTTCAGTTCCTGCAACATATCGTTAAATATATGTATCCGTTCATTCTTCAATAATCGTTAAATATCTGTTTCTGTTCGCTCCAGTCTTTATTCGTCGCCTCGTCGGACTTGTTTCAGGCTTCAATCGGTATGTTTTTTTGTTAATTAATCGTTTCAGGCTTCAATCGGTATGTTTTTTTGTTAATTAATCGTCGGACTTGTTTCAGGCTTCAATCGGTATGTCTTTATTCGTCGCCTCGTCGGACTTGTTTCAGGCCTCGTCGCCTCGAAGATCGATCGAAGATCGCTCGACGATCGCTCGAAAAATTCAATCCGAGCATGAGCATCACTTTTGCGATCGGTTTTACAAATTTGATCCGCTCGGATCGGATCGGTTGTAATTCAATCCGAGCATGAGCATACCCTCGATCGGATCGGATCGGATCGTGAACACCCCTAGATATAACAACCCTCCTGAATATTTTTCTTACACCCAAATATATTTTAAAATACCCCATATGTCTTAAAATACACCCCGTATGTGAAAACCGAGCCTAAAATACGTTATAATATTAAAAATAATTAAAAAAATCAATTTTTGGGTTCAGGCGGGCAGCGTAAAGGACCCCTTAACCCTTACGCGGGCCGCGAGAGGCCAAAAATGTGGCACAACCCGGTGCTGACACGTGTCTGACTCGTGTTGAACCTACTAGCTGACCCGGATCAGCTACGCTGTTGACCAGCGTTGACGCGGGCCGCGTAGCCCCTTGTCTTTCTTTACGCGGGCCGCGAGAAACCTGAAATGTGACCCTATAAATAGAAGGCCTCGTATCTTCAAACAATTCGCTCACTTTCTTTTCTCAATCACGAAAATCTGATAGTAAGGCATAATATACGGGTATTATATCCCCCTAATTAGCGAGGTTCTACCCCATTGTAAGTATTATAACCCCAGTTTCATATTAGATACGCTGCCCGATTGATTTAGGGTTCCGTAACAACTGTCGTGGTTCTGCCTGACGTAGTTGTTGGAATACCGTCTCGGGGAGGGTATCGTTAATATAATTAAAGGGTTATTATACTAACGTATGTACATTTGTGTAAATTATAGATTAATACCAGGAAACCCTAGAAGAAACTTAAAACAGCAATGTGAGTTTATCCGCTTTTTGTTAACCTTTTTGTAATGTTTTACAAAACCTTAGTTATTTTACAATGCGATTAAGCGGTTATTGAGTCTTTGTAGTTCTTAAATTACTGCCGGTAAGTTGGGGTTTTGTATACAAAATGTGGAACACGTTACCATTGGACGACGAGTTAGCCAATGTGTAATATGACCCACCAGTCAGGATTGACAGTACTGAATGAGTAATTGTGTAGAAATAAACAATGTGATCGCTCTCAATACTGTGTTAATTGATAAAATATTTCTTGATTGAACTGGGATTCACTCACCAGTATTTCTCACTGACAAATGTTTTTAAAACGCGTTTCAGGTAACACAATGTGACAGCCAATTAGTAAAAAGCCAGCTGGAGAGCACTGACAGCTTGGAAAAATGTGGCTATAAAAGTTACCAAAAAGACGATGTTTTAAATTCAATAAAATAGGGTTTTTCCCTATAAACGTGTTGTAATAAAGAAACTTGGGTTTTACCCATGTGATTATTAATATCAAATATGGTGGTTTTACTCTGATAAACGTTTCCTAACTACAATCGTGATGTAATTTCCGCTGCCAAATTAACAAACTGATACCACCACAAACGAATGTTCGCGTCCGCCCGTTCCCGGGACAGATAAGGGATCGGGGGTTGCGACATACACCTCAGCAGAACGGTGTCGCTGAACGAAGAAATCGTACCCTTATGAACATGGTGCGCAGTATGTTAGCCAATACTAATTTACCATTATTCCTCTAGACTAAAGCATTAAAAGCAGTTGTTCATATACTCAATAGAGTTACTTCTAAGTCTGTCCCTAAAACTCCTTATGAACTTTGGACAGGAAGGAAACCGCGTCTTAAATATATGAAAGTATGGGGCTGCGTTGCTGAAGCAAAACTCTATAATCCTTTCCTAAGGAAACTTGACCCTAAAACAGTTACCTGTTTCTTTATCGGGTACCCTGATCATTCCAAGGGTTATCGTTTCTATTGTCCTTCCCATGTCACCCGTATTGTTGAAACCAAGCGTGTTGCGTTCCTGGAGGATTTCAAGGTCAGTGGGAGCAGTACCAACCCTTACGAATAATTGCAAGAAGTACAAGATGCGGGGGGGGGAGAGACTCGTCGCTTACCATTACTCCGTTTACTCCTCTTGTACCCAATGCAACAACTGCACCTAAAGCTACTGCACAAATTCCATCTCCATAATCAGAACCCGTTATACCTCATAACGAAGGAACATCAAACTCTCTAAACCAATACAACGCTGAACCCGATAATCAACTCAGGAGGTCATCTAGGCAAAGACGGCCTACTAATTGGGATTATTATATTACCTACCTGACTGAAATGGATGCTGGAAAGCTCAATGATCCTACCTCTTATAATGAAGCCATTAGCAGTGATCAGTCTTCTGAATGGAACAAAGCAATGATTGATGAGCTTGAATCCATGAAGAAAAATAACGTTTGGGATTTGGTAGAATTACCCAACGGTGTTAAACCTGTAGGATGTAAATGGGTGTTCAAAACAAAACTGGATCCGAATGGGAACGTTGAACGCTATAAAGCGAAATTGGTTGCAAAGGGCTACACTTAGAAAGAGGGAATTGATTATTGATGCGTGTGAAGTGTTATCTATATTAGGTGTATATTTTAAGCCCTTTTTAACACTTATTTTAGCCAAGTTTTAAATTTATAAAACACGATATTTCACTAACACTAAACACACATATGGGCAAGTGCACCCATCGTTGAGTGTAGTATAGCGTTGGTAAGATACCGAGGTCGTCCAAGGACACAAGAGCTTTTAGTACCGGTTTATCCTCAACGTCTAACCAAAATAAAAGTTTAGAAAAATGTTTTAAACTAAGAAAATTAAAAACTAACTAAAATGCTGAAAATAAAAATAAAAGAAAAAACAGATAGACAAGATGAATCACTTGGTTCCGACTCGTATCTAGTATAACCTTTGATTATTTCCGCACTTTTGCACATAATTAAGAGATTATCTTAGTTATTGTAGTAGGCCCCTCTTTTGAAGGTGACGTTACCCTCACCCCAGTAGTTTGAGTCAGCAGGGATACAATCCTAAAGGGGTGGATTATTGGAAGATAATGAATTAAGTTATTAATGCAGTATTGTGGTAGGCCCCGCTTTTGGCGGTGACGTTACCCTCGGCTAAGTAGTCTGAGTCAGCAGGGATACAGTCCTAAATAGCCGGGTTATAGTATTAATAGTAGTTAACTTATGAGGGGATCAAAGAGTTTGGACCCCCGCCATCCAATACCGTGAAGTATTGAAGGAGGTCCTACTAAATTTGACCCAGGTCCATTGCAGGACCTCTAAACGCTGAACAATGGCAAGACCTTTACCAAACCGTTCCCTTAACCCCCGACCAGGTAGCCAACATACCTCCATATAGACCGTGGAGATATGAATGGTGAAAATCCTTTATTTTATATAGACAGTAAAATAATGCCAAGACACCACGGACAAACGATAAGGAAAGATCACCTTCAACATAAGTAACTAGTTATTAAAGTCATTAATACAAAACCAAATAAAAAGTGCAAAAGATTAGAAATAAAAAGTATTATACTAGACACTTTGTCTTCACCAAGTGATGTAAGAGACTTAGGCAAACATGGCCTTGATTGTCAAGAACTCTTACGATCAATCTTGGATCCCGAGACGACTCACACACTCTACGATGGACAATGGATGATGGTGGTGGATGATGGTGTTGTGATGGTGGTGGGTGGTGGATGAAGTGTGAGAGAGGTGGTGTGCCAAGGGATGAGATGAAATGAATCCAAGCACTCCTATTTATAGGCTGAACAGAGAGCTGGACACGGCCCCGTGTCCGCTGGGCACGGCCCCGTGTCCGTCTGACAATCTCTCTCCTCATTAATTGTAATTCGTAATTACAATAAATGCGCCTGCTATACTTTCGACACGCCCCCGTGTCCGCTGAGCACGGCCCGTGGTGGGCAATGGAAGCTTCTACAGGTTTGTCTTTTCTGCTGCTTCTTGGGCACGGCCCCGTGCTGGCTGAGCACGGGGCGTGTTCAGTCTTCTGATTTCTCTATTTTGCTTTGGAAGGTGCCGTTGAGGGGTCGGGCAGTCCACTAATATTCCTTTTCTTGTATTTATGTTGGATTTAGCTGTCTTTTTGCTTCTTTTGCGTTTTTAAGCTCATTTAATCCTGAAAATACAAAAGGAAGACAAAAACACTCTTTTTCCAATATTAGTACTTAAAAAGGGTTAGTTTTATGCCTCATTTGATGTAATTTATATGTTGCATTTTACACACATCAATTATCAAGAGACGTTTTCACCTGTCTCTCGTAAAGATTCATTAAGGATCGTTATGGCCCTAGTAGCTCATTTTGATTTGGAGCTGCATCAAATGGACGTCAAAACTGCTTTCCTTAATGGAGACTTAGACGAAGATGTCTACATGAAACAACCTAAAGGCTTTAAACCTGAAGGTCAGGAGCATCTAGTCTGTAAATTGAAGAAATCCATTTACGGGTTAAAACAAGCATCACGTCAATGGTACCTCAAGTTTGATGAAGTCATGAAGAGACAAGGTTTTATGAAGAATCAAGTGGATCAATGCACCTACCTCAAGATGAGTGGGAGTAACTTTACTATACTTGTCCTTTACGTAGATGATATTCTATTGGCAAGTAATAGTTTAGACATGTTGCATGAGTCGAAGCGGTTACTCTCGCATAACTTCGACATGAAGGATCTCGGAGATGCTTCTTACGTCATTGGCATTGAAATTCAACGAGATAGACACAAAGGGATCTTAGGATTGTCTCAGAAGACTTACATAGATCGTGTCCTTACACGTTACAACATGCAACAGTGCAAACCCTCAGTCGCTCCAGTAGTTAAGGGAGATGTTTTCGGTTCATTCCAGTGTCCGACAACAGAGGTTGAAAAGGAGTAAATGAGTCAGATACCTTACGCGCCAGTAGTCGGGAGCCTGATGTATGCTCAAGTCTGTACTCGCCCAGGTATCGCTTATATTGCTGGAATGTTAGTCCGTTATCAGACAAATCCTGGCCTAGATCACTGGAAAGCAGCTAAGAAGGTCCTTAGATATCTGCAAGGGACGAAAGACTATAAACTGACTTATAGAAGAAGTGATCACTTAGAAGTGGTAGGTTATTCTGATTCTGACTTTGCCAAATGCAAAGATGACAAGAAATCCACTTAGGGCTATATCTTTATGTTAGCAGGCGGACCTATCTCATGGATGTAACACCTCGCAAAATCATGTCCAATATAATATCGACACGTGTCATGGACTTTAATCGAGTAACAAATTGATTACGAGGGACTAAAGTTGACAAACAAAGAAAGTATGTGTGTAGAAGGATTCAAGTGTCAACATTTGATAATTTTACCTTTCAACGACCCTACACGATGTTTATACCCTTAAACGAATGAATCATGAATCGTATGAAACCATTTGTGGAAGAAAGTGAAAGTTTACAAGCCGCAAGGGTTAAATGTGTCAACATGTTTAATTTATACCTCTGAGTGACCTTTTAACGAACCCGAAGCTTTGTAACGATTAATTATGCTCCCGAGAATAAGTGATAAAAATTTCACAAGGTTTCGATATCGTATGAGGAAAATACGTTATAAGGGGTTAAAGGCGTCAACGTTGAAATTCAGAACTTTTCGGGTGATCGTATAACCAATCGGGAGCCTAACGGAGTTTGTCTATGACTTAAAGTCCTTAAAAGTCAAGTTTGGGGGTTAAAAGTGCAATAAAAACAAGTTAAAATCAAGTTTAGAAGGACCAGGGACCTAATGTGCAAAGCTGACAAACTTGACACCGGACCCCACCTCCACGCGGGCCGCGTAGGCCTTCCGCCAAATGTTACGCGGGCCGCCTAGAACCTGCAGATGCAGAAAAATTGGACAGTTGCCTGTTACAGCAGGTTGCACCGCCTTAAAGGCCTGGTTTTCGAATTCAGTGACTGCTCCAATGGTATTTCATGCATAGGGGACACCTGGGATGATCAAGGAACACTTGTAGACTTGTGTGTAATGATCTTGTGCAATTAAAATCACTATATAATGAACATAAGTTGCAACATTTTTCTTGCTCATTTGAAAATCATTCTCATACACTCTCTGGAGCTCTCTGGACTTCAAGCAAGCTTCCACCAGCTCCTAATTCGTGCTAAGTGCCTTTGTAAGCATTCTTAGCCTTCCTAGTTCATGTTTTATTAGTTTAATGACCAAAAGTCAAAGCCGTCGTAATTAAGCTTTGACTTAGTGATTAATCACTAATGGTCCAGTCATTTTTTGAATTGAAAGTGGCTATGAGTTGGTAAGTATGTGGGTAATAAACCCTTAAAAGGGCACCCTCTGATTTCCACTCTAACTTGGTCAATTGTCGGGTCAAACTTAATATTAAAAAGTCAACAGAAAGCTATTTTGCAAATAAATTCATAATTAACAATGTAGAAGCTATGGAACCTGTTTTAACACTAAAATAACTTGGTAATTAATGTAAGAACATGTCTAAACATGTTCAACCCGACAATTCTAAGTCTAGGCTCGGTTCGAAACCGAAAGTCACAAAAGAAGACTTTTGCTTTGACTTTCAGTTCTGACCCGATTTAGCTTGTTTTAGAAATACCTTAAGGTTCCTTTAGGACCATATTATAAGTTAGTAAAACCCTCTGAGGGTATACTACATGGTTCCTTATTTATCCGATTCATTTGCATGTTTCCGTTAATTGCTTAAATGTTGACCATAATGCCCTTTTGACATTAAAACCAGATTTTTGAAAATGTGAGAGGACAAAAACCTTTGGTACTGATTTATAAACATGTCCTAAAAATTTGACATCAGTTTGAGGTCTAAATTAGGAGTTATGCTCAATATCGTAATTTGAAAGCTTTTTATTAATTAAACGACATTATTAGCATAAAGCCTATTTAAACCCAAATTTCGACACCAAACTTTTTACTCACTGATTTAATATAATATTTTGGGATTTTTGAAGATTTTTAATTATTTTTAGACTGATCATAACATAGGGTTATTGCTTGATTCGGTAATTGTCGGTTATACCCTTTTTGATAATAAAATGAGTTCTACATAACATTTTGGTACCAAACCTTTTGCTACTGATTTTATATGTTAAATAAAATATTTTAAGCCTTCTGGACTGATAAAAATCTCAGCTTTCCTTATATAATCTGGAAATCGCCAAAAATCGACTTTTTACGCGTTTTAAACGCATAGTACGGGTTAAAACTATTTTTGGCATATAAGACTTAATACCTACTGATGTTTTAAGTAAATTTTTATACTTTAACAGTAAGAAAAGGTTTTGAACTCAGGTTTCCAGTTTTGACCTTTAAAGCCTATGTGAAATGACCAAAATGCCCATACGGTGCATAGTTTGGTTATAAATGATATATTTCACATATATGCAATATTTTACTGATATAACCTGCTAAAATAAATATTTTTACTGATCATTTTAGTCCAGAACCTCAAACTAATGTTTAACCTCTTTTATAACCTTTAAAATGACCAAAATACCCCTACGGGGCTTAAATTGATTTTAAATTCGTCTTGGGCATAATGGAAGGTATCCTACTGATATCACAACATATTTAAGGCATATTAACTTAGGAAACCTGTTCTTGACTCCTTTGGTTACCCGTTATGCATTTATCGCGTTCGGTACGGTTTATGTAACTAGTTTGCATAAATTAATCGAAACGGGTCAAACCTTATCATTTTCACTTCAAAATCCAGAATGTGTTTAGTTTACCCATATTATACAAGTTTTCATACTTGTCGGGTCTAAATCACATTCTAATCCGGTTTTCGCTTAATCTTGCGTTTGAACCGTATACATTTCTTTAAAACTAACCGGTCTAAGTTTAAACTTAAGTAAGACCCGTTAGGAATCTAATAGGTTAATTAAAACCTTCGTTCCAGATTTAGGAGACCAGTAAAAGATACTTGCACTTGCTGATTTGTACGGCTGGGATAAATTTGTATAATTTGCTCAGGTAAATACTTTTAACTTATTTTCCGTTATACGGGCTTGGGATACGGTATTATAATAATACCGCTTGGTCGGGTGTGTAGTTATTTAAATCGGATTGTGATTAATATATTTACATAACCCGTTTTAATCTGTTTTGTTTGGTATATGGCCTTTGGGGGATTAATGACCATGTCCTGGATATCCTCGGCTCATTCATTGAAATGGCCACAACTTAAGCACGGGGTGTAGGCATACACCTGACAGTTGCGTATGTATAAATGGTAATCCACAATAAGGAGTTCTCCTTGTGGGCATTATACCTGTGGTGTGTCAGTTAATCTTGTCCGGCTCTTCTAACCGGCCCTGACGGACGGCAAACATATAAATCTGTATACAAGATTATTTTTAAAATAATTGTCCCAAGTTATAAAAGATTATTTGTGCCTTGTGCATTTAAATCAATTTTCTGATATATTTTTAAAAGAGTCGGTTAATTGTATTTACCAGTGTAAACTGACGTATTTTCCAAAAAGGCTGAAGTGCAGGTACTAGGCGGAATAGGTTGGCTACTCCTGAGTGAATAAATAAGAGTCTTGCAAGCTTTGTCACTTAAAATCTGTTGAACAATTATCTTCTTTTATTTTGATCCGCCTGTGGATCATTTACATTCCGTTGTAATACTTTGTTACTTTCAAATCGGTTTGTAATATGTTACTTTTAGACTTCCGTTGTGCATTAAACTGTGATTATTGACTATGATGATATCAACTAGGTCACGATACTCCCCACCGGGCCCACCGGTAATACGTGGAAATATCGGGGTGTGACAATGGAAGAGTCATAAACAACAGTTAACCACAACTTCCACAATGATGGCAGAATACATTGCTGTTTACAACGCAACCTGTCATGGAATGTTGCTTAGAAATCTGATCACTGGACTCAAAATCGTTAATTTCATTTCTAGACCATTGAAGCTTTACTGTGATAACTCAGTTGTCGTTAGTTTCTCGAATAGTAACAGTTCGACTGGAGCTGGTTTATATCTCGATACAAAATATTTGTTCGTACGTGAACGAGTTGAGGAAAATAATCTTTGTATTGAGTATATTAGTACTAAAGATATGCTTGCGGATCCGATGACAAAAGGTCTCCCACCTAAAGTTTTCGAAGAACATGTATTGAATATGGGACTTACTAAAGACTTTATTTAATAGCAAATTGTACTGGCTTATGTTTTAATTAATAAAATTTCCTCAGTTTGATTTTGTATGTCTCTAACATATGTTCTGCCGGTGTAATGACATATAGACAAATATAAATACAAATCAAATGCTAAGGGCTGATGCGTATTTTGATCGTAACTATTAGGTTTTAAATTGAGGCTATAGTATGACTAATGGGGGTCCTGAGTCGAATGATGATTCAACGGCTGTATATCTCTGCTATAGTTCTTGGTTTAAGGCTAAAATGAGTGTTAACTCCTAGCCAGGCTCATCTAATGCTCATGATAAATGATTACTCGGCTAGGTGGGAGAATGTGAGATTAAATATATTATTGTTATAATATTTAATCTTGTAGCCATTATAATCATTTATATTATATAGATCAAAATATATTAATAACCTATTAATAATTAGTTGGTAATTGTTGATGGACCATATTACCTTTATTAACTAATTAGGTTTCCTCTTGGGTATATATATAAGGAGATTATTAGAGAGTTTAGGGGTTAGCAAATTACACAATTCACACAACCCTAATAACATCAATCGGCTCTCTCTCCTAACCGAAACCTTCCCTTGTTTTGGTTTCATCACCATCATAACCTTATACCCTAAGGAGGAACCAGATCATCCTGACAAGTATGTCAAACTCAATGGCTCCATCTCTGTCTGGATTCTCTGCTGGCTTGTCTGCTGTAACAGGTATGTTATTCATGTTTTCCATTATGTTTAAACAGAACTGACCAACAATCTACTCTGCGACCAGCGGATCTGCTCGTCTTTGGTTGGGCTATGGAGAAACATGCTTGTGTGGACTTCACGGGGGTTTCCCTTCTGGTTGGTTTAAGGGAAAACGAGTTTGTAGCTGGACAAACAGCAAGAAAGGTAGAATCGAAGAAAGTTGATAAGCGCGCTAAAGCTTATGCAGAGAACCAGCATGTTTTTTGTCTTTTTTGCCTTTGACACATTTGGCTCCCTAGCGCTAGAAGCTATCCAATTCCTGACCAGGGTCCAAAGGGTCATCCACAGCAATTGTTCAGCCTCAGGGGGGTAGGGTTTTGTCTTTGGTAGATTATGGTTTGCAATTCAGAAAGGGGTAACGGCGCAGCTTGTTGTCCGTCTATCTTTTGTTTTGATATAACTTGGCAAGTATGAATCAATGATATAACTACATTTGATATAATAGTTACTCTTACATTAATTTTCTTTTTAAACAATTTAATTTTTTTTTCACGAAGTAGAAAACATGTTATTGTGATCGCCTATCAGATGATCGTCACCACATAAGCGAATTGCGGGTAACAAATTCTTGGTTCGTCATGAGTCTTTTTTTTAAATACAAAACCACAATCATTGACCCATTTTTAGCCTTTTTGTAATATATATCTTTCCAACCCACATTAGAAGTTCGGGTTAAAACCTTTAACTTTTTACCGAGCCGCACTAGAGGTTAGGTTTAACATTTCTTAAAGTTATAAGCTACTTAGGGCATGTTTGGCTAAGCTTTTCCACCCCAACTTATAATTTATTGACTTTTACAAAAAGCTAATGAGGAGATTTAATGTTTGGCAAACCCAAAGAACTTTTCAAAATGACTTTTTATATAGGAGAAAAAGTTATTTTTCACTTTTGAGAAGTCAGTATGTTGTGATTTTTTGAGGAGCTTTTAACTTTTCAAAAACCAAATTACCATATTAACCATGTTTTAGTCATTTTACATCAATAAGCTAAGCCAAACACTTTTAAAAAAAACAACTTATTGACTTATTGGCTTTCTCCACCCCATAAGCTAATCAAAACAATTTTTTTATAAACTCCTTTTAAAAAAGTCACAAGTCAATAAGTCCTTTTCAAAAAAGTCATTTTTAAGTTAAATAAACTTAGCCAAACATGCCCTTAATCCAAGAACAACCCTATTTATACATGATATGCCAAAATATGTGGCTAAATATGTAACCAGCTAGCTTGACAATCATATACTATGGAAGTGGTACTAACTAATACTAAAGAACAAAAAACAAATGTGAAAGCATTGATAAAGAGAAATGAAACAATATCAACTCTTACAAAATCTATCAAATCAAGTTTTGGACACGTGTCAATAATTGAAGATATCTTCAAATCTATACTTATCTTATATTAATTAAATAAATAATACATTAACATTAAATCTTATCGTACTTTAATAAAATATTATCCTCAAATCTAAATTGTTAATTTAATATATTTTTAAAACAAATACCTCTTTTTCCTGCTTATCTAATATTAAATATATAAATAATAAATTAATATTAAATGCTATCCTAATTTATTAAAAAAATTATTCTTTTGTATACAAAATTATATTTATTCAACTCGTGTAAAACGCGGGGTTTTTAAAAATATATTTTTTATTATTTACTATAAATATAATTTTTTAAATTATTTACTATACAAAATTACATTTATATAACCCGTGTAATACATGAAGTTTTTAAAGATATAACGTTTTTATCATTTGCTATGTAAAATTAGATCTATTCAACACGTGTAATACACAAGATTTTTTAAGGATATAATCTTTTTATTATTTGGTAGATTTTTCAACCCGACTATACATGGGTTTTTTAAAGATATGACGTTTTTAGTATTTAATATATAAAATTACAACTATTTAATCTGTGTATAGACATGGTTTTTAAAGATATAACTCTTTTTTAGATCTATTCAACACGTGTAATATAGGGGTTTTTAAGGATGTAATTTTTTTATTATTTGGTAGATTTATTCAACCCGATTATACACGGATTTTTTAAAGATACGACGTTTTCAGTATTTAGTATACAAAATTACATTTATTTAATCTGTGTAATACACATGGTTTTCAAAGATATAATTTTTTTTATTATTTGATATATCAAATTACATTTATTTAACTCGTACAATATACGAGGTATATTAAATTACATTTATTCAACCCGTGTAATACACGGTGTTCTAACCTAGTATCTTTATATAAAGATACTAGGTTAGAACCCCGTGTAATACACGGGTTGAATAAATGTAATTTTATATATCAAATAATAATAAAAAATATTTTTGAAAACTCGTTTATTACACGGGTTGAATAAATGTAATTTTATATACCAAATAATAAAAAGTATATCCTTAAAAATCTTATTTATTACATGGGTTGAATAAATGTAATTTTATATATTAAATAATAAAAAGTTATATCTTTAAGAACTCTGTGTATTGTACGGGTTGAGTAAATTTTATTTTATATATTAATAATGAAAAAGTTACATTTTTAAGAACCTCATGTATTGTATGAGTTGAGCACATGTAATTTTATATACCAATCAATAAAAAGTCATATCTTATTATATCTTTATAAACCTTGTGTATTATAAAATTTTTGGATGTTGAAATTTATACAGGTGTTTAAAAAAAGTTAAATATTTTTATTTACATACACTAATTTTATAATTTAAAAATATTAAAAAATCTATTTTGATTTAGAAAGTTTTTTTTAACAATAGATAAACTCGTAGATTTATTCAACCCATACAATACACAGATTTTTTTTAAAACATAACCTTTTATAATTTAGTATATAAAATTACATTTCTTCCACTCGTGAATACACAAGGTTTTTTAAAATATAACTTTTTTATTGTTTAGTTTATAAAATTACATTTATTCAACACGTACAATACACAAGGTTCTTAAAGTTATAATTTTTTAATTATTTAATATATAAAATTATATTTACTCAACACGTGTAATAAATGAGGTTTTTAAAAATATATTGTTTTTTTATTTAGTATATAAAATTATATTTATTCAACCCGTGTAATACACGGGGTTCTAACCTAGTTATAAATATATAAAGTAACAGTTAGAGAAAATTTCACTTTTTGTCCTTTATGTATTATATGAATTTTGAAACGCTCTTTAAAAGTTTTAGTTTCAGTTTATGTCCAAAAAACAGATGTTTTATATCACTTTATGTCCTTTTCACCAAACTGAGTTAAATTACTCAGTTAGATTTATTTAAGGCAAGGGCAAAAATGGTATTTTATAAATAAATGCATCACATCCCTTTATCTTCTTCAAAAACATGCGCACACCAAGAATTATCTGCCTCTCTCTCCTTCTCGATTAAACACCGGTGACCGGAGCCACATATCTGGCGACCGGGTTCCTCCGGCGAACCACACACACACACACAACCCCCCTTACCTTTACTCACACACCCGTAACCATCCGAATACCCCTCGATCACCGGCAAACTCCCACATCCCCTCGTTCTTTTCTCCCTAAAACCCGACCGGACTCCGGCCGGCGGAGCCGGTGATGCTGATATTGATGAGCGATGATGATGATATTGTCGCTGATGATGACGACTGACACTGATAATCGAGGATAATGATTGTTGACAGCGGAGGCGGTGGTGCGGCTCCGGTGAGTTCCACGGCAGCGGCGACTGAGTGGTGGAAATGAGGGTGTTTGACGGCGGCACTGTGACTGAGTTTCGGGTAAACCCATCAACACCCCTTTTTTCTACTATTTTTCTCTTTAGATCCGACACGATCTACGAATTTTTTTAGCACATTGGGTGGTGTTTCAGGTAATCACGGTGTTGAGGGTGGTGATGACGATGTTGAAGATGATGATGATGGTGGCAGTCCGACAGCGGCGTTGGCCGCCGGAGCCACGACGACGGTTGTGGTTGAGAGAGAAGATAATAAGGGTTTAGGCAGATCAAGATCACTTGCAAGATTACAGGCTCAAAAGGAGTTCTTGAAAGCAACTTCTTTAGCTGCAGAGAGAGTTTATGAAGATGAAGACTCTGTTCTTGAATTTGATGAAGCTTTGTTGAAGTTTGTTACAATGTATCCTAAGTATAAAGATTCTAATAAGATTAATGAGCTAAGGGGTGATGAGTTTTGTCATTTGAGTGATGGGAATAAGGTATGTCTTGATTATTGTGGATTTGGGTTGTTTTCTTTTGTGCAAAGTGTTAATTTTTGGGAGTCTTGTACTATTAGTTTGTCTGAAATAACTGCTCATTTGGGGAATCATGCTTTGTATGGTGGTGGTGAAAGAGGGACTGTTGAGTATCATATCAAGAGTAAGATATTTGATTATTTGAGAATTATCGTCGGAAAACCGAGTCCGGCTGCCGAACTTGAAGGGGAGAAGGCAGAGGATTTGGGTTGTGTGCTAGGGTTTCTCATAAATTGAAGAAGATAAGGGGATAAAAGGGATCTGATGCATTTATTTATAAAATACCATTTTTGCCCTTGCCTTAAATAAATCTAACTGAGTAATTTAACTCAGTTTGGTGAAAAGGACATAAAGTGATATAAAACATGTGTTTTTTGGACATAAACTAAAACTAAAACTTTTAAAGGGCACGTTTCAAAATTCAGGTAATACATAAAGTAAAAAAAATGAAATTTTCTCTAACAATTATAAAGATACTAGGTTAGAACACCGTGTATTACACGGGTTGAATAAATGTAATTTTATATATCAAATAATAAAAAATTTATTTTTGAAAACTCGTTTATTACACGGGTTGAATAAACGTAATTTTATATACCAAATAATAAAAAATATATCTTTAAAAATCTCATTTATTACATGGGTTGAATAAATGTAATTTTATATATTAAATAATAAAAAGTTATATCTTTTAGAACTCTGTGTATTGTACGGGTTGAGTAAATTTTATTTTATATATTAATAATGAAAAAAGTTACATTTTTAAGAACCTCATGTATTGTATGAGTTGAGCACATGTAATTTTATATACCAATCAATAAAAAGTTATATCTTATTATATCTTTATAAACCATGTGTATTATAAAACTTTTGGACTAAACTGACAAAATTGCCCAAACCACAGGGACTAAAATGACATTTAACTCTTTACATTATATTAATTTATATAGTTTTAAAATCTAATAAATATTTCAAAAGATTATATTATCTCCTATACGAATTGTTTAAATTTAATTTTATAATTATTTTTTAATTAATATTAATTATCTATCATTAAGTAGGAGATAAAGATGAGAAAACTAAAAAATAGATGGCTCCAATTAATGACATGTGTCCCAACGTTGGTTTTTTTTATTATATAGTATAGATAGATATAGATATAGATTACTACCACATAATAATAATAATAATAATAATAATAATAATAATAATAATAATAATAATAATAATAATAATAATAATAATAGTAATAATAATAATTCAATCATATCTTAATGTATCTCTAATACGCGCATAAGCGAGGACATCTATGATATTCTTTGTTAAGTTGTGAGAGTAAATAATATCTCTCTATTTAACAAAAAAACCTAAGTTGTAAGAGTAAATAACTTCTCTCTATTTAAATTAACCTACTGTAGTATTTGGTAATAAAAGATGGACGTAATTTACATGCTCGACGTACACCCCAATCTTATGGTGTGATGGTTTATGGTTACGGAGAATATGACATTATTGGTGTCACGTATTTAAATTAATTTATTTTAGTTGGGTCATTTTCGTCTCTATAGTTTGTTCAGTTATGCCAGTCTAGACCAAACTTTAAAAATTGTACCATTTTCGTCTCTAACATTCTTGAAACATGTCAGCTCCGTCCAAAAATCATGAATTAACTGTCATTTCTGTCTTTGTGTTTTGTTCAATTATTCGTTTCAACCTTAGTTTTTTTTGGACGGAATTGGCATGTTTAAAGAATGTCAGGAGCGAAAATGATACGAATTTAAAATATGACATGAACTGACATAATTGAACAAATCACAGGAACGAAAATGACATTTAACTCTTTTAATTGCCTTTTCAATAACCGTATATAAGATAACCAGGGCCGACCCTGAGAATTCATGTACCATGTTCGAGCTCTAAAAACGTGTCCTTAGGCCTTAACAAAATTAGGTATTAGGCTCACTAAAGGTCTAAACCTAATGACAATAGGCTAATAATTAATCTAAACCATAAAAATAGTTTTGTAAGTAGGCCTATGTTGATGTTTGTATGGGTATGCCCTATTAATTTATTTATTTTTACATATACATATCGGAGTTTTTTAAAAAATAACGTGTCCTTCGAAACAACGGGCCCTGGCCAGTGGTCCTCCCCGCCCACCTTCAAGACCGGCCATGAAGATAACAAATCGTAAATCTTAACCAAATAAACCTTAATTCTATAGTAAAATTGAATATTTTTAATGACATTTCTTTTTTAGGTAATATAATGCTATATCACAAGTTGTACTCACCCTTTTCTTTTGCCGTTTCAAGAAACCCTAACTTTCTAATTAAAGCTAGCAATAGTTGTCAAGAAAAAGTCAAAATAAAGTTTGGACCACATTGTTTAATTCTTTGAAGGGTGTCTATCCCTTTTAGGTATGGGTAGCAAGTAGCTGTACCTCAATGAAAAATCCATTTGAGAAGTTATTGTAACTTATACAGGAGGAGTGTTTATGGGTAACATTTGATTGCATTTAATATCCGTTGGTGATGTGTTTTGGGCGATTGGGTGAGAGAGTTACAAAATAGTCACACTTTTCTAGTCTCCAACGGTGGTGGTGATCGATTGATAAGTGGTTGTCGTCAGCCATTGTTAGCCACCGATTGTTACTACTATTGCAATGACGGAAATTTGATGGGTCGCACATTCCAAATTTTTATGCTTTCGTGTAACTTGTTACTTTTGAGAAACCACATAATTAACCGTGTAATTAACTCTAAATAAAATGTATGTGTGTGTATATAGACATAAGTGTAAGCATTTACGTATGAACAAACACGCTTGTCTTGATGTCTCATCTTAACTAATTTTTTCAGCATCAATTTTTAAAATTTCTAGGATAAATATATCACAACAAGCGCTGCATGATTTATAATTTTGAAAAATAGTTTTTTACACGAAGCGGCCTTTGTTAATACATTTTATAAACGATTACACCTTATATAAGTCTTTTTTTTTTATCTCTGTTAAATCATTTTTTCCAAAATAAAAATATAAGTTTTTTAGTACACCTCTAGATAAAACGTATAATATACAAACTCAAATACATGTTATTTTTAAACAATTAATAGAATATTTATTTGTAATCAATTGGTAGTATTTTTTCTTTTGTTCTCTAACCAGTGGCTAGTTTTTTTTAAGCTATTGGTAGTTATAGTCATTATATAAACCAAATTTTTAAGCTATTGGTAGTTATAGTCATTATATAAACCAAACATGAGTTTATTTGATTAGAAAAGTTGGCACAAGATCCTATGCTTGTCAAAATAAACTCACCAAACCATTCATGATTCATATAATATGAATTTATATGACTTATATTATATAAAGAAATCCATTTATTTGACTATATTGGTATCTAAATATATGATTGCGCTTAGGCCGAAGGGTATTGGGGGCATGGGTTGGGTCATCAATCGCTACATAGGACTATTAATGGATTAATACATCACTCCTTGTCTCATCAACCACGGCTGACATGGATTAAACCATTGCAACTATGGGCCTCCTTTTCTTTTTCAAATTTCCTTTTCCTTTTTCACAAAAATAAATTAAAATAAGAGAATAGTGGTTTGGGTAATGATCACATCCTTAGGGTAGTGGTTTTAGATGATAGATTAGAAGTGAGTGATATGACGCTGACGTGAAGGATCATGGTGACCATAAGGATTATGACCACACCCTATATAGCTATGAGTCGACTTATATTAATACAGAAATCCATCTATTTGACTATATTGGTATCTAATCAAAATATATAATAATTGCGCTTAATTAGGAACTAATCGTAGTTTAGCTGCATGCCTTTTTCACATGTTTGTTTTTAGTCAAAACCTTAATTTTTGGTTTTCTGGGGATTCTCAAAATTGGGAAGTACAAACTTATATTTCACTTCTTGAGTTGGTTCATATTTAGGCTACATTTGTTAGTCATTATATCAAACTGGTTTATTTTTATAAACTTTTAACATGTTTAGTTTTTCTTTTTTTGAACGGTGAAGCAAAATTTTATTGCTTAAAGAACGGGGCCAGCTAAATGTTGGAAGTCCCTACATCAACCAATGTGAAAATACCTTAAGTTACAAGGTCTTTGATATTAAAATCTACCCACCTCAAATTAATGGAAGGACGTTCACATATCCATAAAAAAATCATGTCAAAAATTAGAGTTAGTGGGATGAAAGTACCATATTTGTAACATTTTAAATTTTCATTGGGAGCCATTTGAGATTGTAAAATGAGTTTTTACTCAAAATCAGACTGTATAAGTTTTTAAAAGGTTCATTGGGCATCATTCTAGCGTAACAGAAACCGAACGCGAATAAAAAAAACTAGAATCTATTACATTAAATGGTTTTCATAAAATTGTGTGATTTTCACGTAATAGAATCCGTTCTTTTATTTAGATGGCAAATTTCTTTAAGCTTATCATCTATGAGACTTGGATCCAATACCTCTAAACCCTGGTATTTCTAAAGGCTTTGCTTCAAATCAGCTTGGTTGATTATCAAAAGCAGAGTTTTTATTATATTTTTCTAATGTAATAGGACTAAGTTTGTACTTAAACCAGCTTCAGAAACCTCGTTTTTACTAACAACGGTGTTCTATTAGTTTTCTCATAATAGAATTCGTTTCCTTAGCTACAACCATGTCAATTACTTTCTCGAGCACGTCAAGATGTTTTTTGTTTATATAATCGAACTATATTAAGACACACTATTCTGTATTTTATATTAGTATCATGTATAAGGGTACGGTTAGTGTAAAAATGACATTTTTCCTACAAAGTGTAAGAAGGTGTTTTAAATTTTAGGTATGGCGTTTTATATTCTTTTGATATGGTATAACATAGAAAAACATCAAACAAACAATTTATAACACAATTATATGTATTCTAGGCATTTTATATAAAAACACTGATTAAGTATTCTAGGCATTTTATATAAAAACACTGATTAAATTCTTTGCATTGTGTTTTAGATTTCATGCATGGAATACATTTAATTATGTTTTAAATTGTTACGTTTGGTGTTTTTCTATATAATAACATGCCAAAAGAATACCATCATACCGAAAATTTAAAACATTATGCCTACATAGAGTTCTTAAACTTTGTACGAAATATAATATAACTACATGTTTGTTTTACATGAACTCTTACCTCATGTATAAATAAATTTTGAGGGCGCTTAAATCATTTGGATAACGTGCCAACCTACAAACCGTTTGGTGTGAAATATAATATAACTAGAATGGAACTTGTAGTTAATTATTCTGGCTCACAAATGGTGAATTACGTATGCAATTGCCTTTCAAAAAAAAAAAACTTGCGATTCCCTATTAATTCCTTCTTGTGAATTTGTGATCAAAACTGGAGAAGGTCAACTTCATAATTAATGTCCACGTGTGAATTCCCCTTGTTATATGCTAAATAAAAAATATTAGTTTAGTTTCTTTTTAATATTGTAAACAAACTAGAATTTTTTTTTTTAATTATATAAAAATATTAGTTTAGTTTCTTTTTAATATTGTAAACAAACTAGAATTTTTTTAGAATTTTTTTTGTTAATTATATAAAAATATTAGTTTAGTTTCTTTTTAATATTGTAAACAAACTAGAATTTTTTTAGAATTTTTTTTTTGTTAATTATATAAAAATATTAGTTTAGTTTCTTTTTAATATTGTAAACAAACTAGAATTTTTTTAGAATTTTTTTTTTTGTTAATTATATAGTATAGACTGACAAAAGGGAGTGTGAGAGTCGGTCAACCGTCGGGCTAGAAAAATATTTTGTTAATATGGCATCTTAAGATTTATATTTCATTTTTAGTTTGAACTATGAATATCTTGGAATATTTTTGTCTTGTCTGGTCTAGCTTCTTGCTAGTGTGTTTGTGGTTTAATAAAATTTTGCCGTTCAAAAGAAAAAAAAAAAAAAAAAACTTTGAATATCTTCGCGATGCATCGGGAAGTCGTATGTTAGAAAGTCGATGATAGTTATGTACATTATTATGAAACTTAGTGTCGAATATGCCATTTATTGACTCGTGAAAGATAGAGTAGGCTTTGAGTTTTTAATGTCAAAAAGTAAAGGTAATAATAATGAAAATAACCACAGTCAACCATTGGATTAGAATTTAACTCTTGACTTAATGAGAAGAAACACTATTTTACACGTCATAATACCATTTGGCCCGCCCGAAATAACAACTGTTATGTTTGAAAAATGATTATGTAATTAACATAGACTTTTTGTAAAAGTTTGTTATGATGTATCTTTTGAAAGAAATAGACAAAGACATTTATACATTCTCAAATCTCCTCTCCAATTTACCGAATAACCTGTTGAGGTTACGGACTGGAAAGTCCACAAGACTCGGAGAAGTCGTATTATGCTTGTCAAGGTTTGTTGGAATTCACGTCATGGCCCAGAGTTTACTTGGGAACTGAAGTCAAAATACCCACACTTGTTTCACAACTCCCCTGCAACCGATGACACAGCTTGAATTTCGGGACGGAATTCTTTTAACGGGGGGAGAATGTGCCATACCCCCGAGACATAACTCCAACGATCTGAGTCAGGCAAAGCCTTGACATGCGTTACGGATCCCTAGATCAATCGGGTATAGTAACCAATACGTAACCAGGGGTTATAATACTTACAACGAGGCAGAGCTTCGCTTTTTAGGGGTATTATATCGAGCAACACTATTGCTATTATAGGGGCTTTGAGAGAGAAAAGAATTGAACGAGATTTACTGAAGTCGAAGCATCCTTATTTAGGCCTGGAGATAGGCGGTGGGGTCGAATATGAACAGAATTAACAATTGGAACCCAATTATCGAGATTTTTGATAAAAGATTGTCTATATGGAAATCTAAAACTTTATCGATAGGGGGAGGCTCACGTTAATAAAATCGTTATTTAAATTCCAAATCTATAATCTTCCGTTATTCCCCAAACTCACACACCTATGTTTTCTTCGTGTAGAAGGACAAGGTGCTCCAAACTAATCCATCAACCAACACCACTCGCGGGATTTCAAGTAGGAAAGCTTGCAAAACTGTGAGTATACCCCATCCCTTTTTACTGTCAAAAGAGAACTTACTTTGATCGTCAATTGAGGTAGACTAACAACATCAAATGCGAATAGAAGTATGAAAAATGATTTGTCAACTATCACAACAGAAATTAGTGCATCAGATTCCTAATTGATAGAGAAAGGTCTGGTGGCAAGAAAAGCTACTTCCAGGAGGTTGTCAAGTGTTTTCGCTCAACGATTCCATTTTACACCGTAAAACGAAACGTTCAAGAATTTACACGAGTTGTCACATTTCGGGTAGTGTCTGGTTTTTCGTTTGGTTACCGGTTCGTTAAGGTGCTAAATTGCGCAGTTTAGTGAGTTATGAGATACCTTTTATGACAGTTTTCATTCCCGACACTTTACAAGTTCGGTTTTAAATTATTTTTGGGCATATATGTTATCACCTTACTGATGTCTTAACATATTTTAAGCATAATAATATATGGGACTTGTATATGGTTCTTTCGGTTACCCGTTATGCTTATACGCGTTCGGTTCAGTTTATGTAACTAGTTTGCATAGATGCCTCATTCATTGATTTGCATAGATGAATTTCTTTTTTCCCAAAATCTTTCAGATTTCAGACATTGGTTATCTTACGTTATGAAAGGTAATTCAATGTTGTTTTCAATTTTACATGTATTATTACGGATGGTTGCACAGACAACCAATGGCTAAACGTATTTACCTCAAATTTTGAAGACATATTACTAAAATATGAGGTAAAAAAAAATTGAATCGGTTGACCTCGTGTTTATTCTGGTACTTCAAGGTGACCACTTCTATGTCTTGTGCTTCCACTTGAAAACCGGCAAAATTGACCTGGTGGCCAGCTGTCGCGCCCCGCGACTGAGGTAGCCAAGGGAGTCGCGCCCCGCGAGCGCTTTATGCATGCATGTGTTTGATGTGACGATGCATGCATGATAAGTCATCATGAACATTGAGCAGGGTCCTCTCTCTATCCGACTAAAAAAATATCGAAATATTCATATCACATATATTTTAAGCATGTCTTTCAGCAAACTTGTTAATCTCAAGAATTCGTATTAGGTTTTTGGTCACAGTTCTTTTGATTTAATTGCGAATTCTCAATACATACATACTAGTTCTTGTTCTCGAAATTCAGAGTTGTATCCGATTAAATTATTCGAGAGAACCACCAAAATAATTTGATCTGAGAGTGATTACACGTCTCTCTGATTATCTGTTGATTACAAAATTCCCCAACATACCTTATATAAAATAATGACAATCCCGTAAGGTATTATATATTATTATAATTTAAATACGTAATCCTAATAATAATAATAATAATAATAATAAATGATTCCAAATAGTGACATTACCATAAGCACTCTTTCACTTTTACGTAAATTTTAACTTAAATATTAATTTTGTACTAGCTTATGTTTTAATTAATGAAATTTCCTCAGTTTGATTTTGTATGTCTCTAACATATGTTCTGCCGGTGTAATGATATATAGACAAATATAAATACAAATCAGACACTAAAGGGCTTATGCGTATTTTGATCATAACTATTAGGTTTTAAATTGAGGCTATAGTATGATTAATGGGGGTCCTGAGTCGAATGATGATTCAACGACTGTATTTCTCTGCTATAGTTCTTGGTTTAAGGCTAAAATGAGTGTTAACTCCTGGCCAGGCTCATCTAATACTCATGATAAATGATTACTCGGCTAAGTGGGAGAATGTGAGATTAAATATATAATTATCATAATATTTAATCTTGTAGCCATTATAATCATTTATATTATATAGATCAAAATATATTAATAACCTATTAATAATTAGTTGGTAATTGTTGATGGACCATATTACCCTTATTAACTAATTGGGTTTCCTCTTGGGTGTATATATAAGGAGATTATTAGAGAGTTTAAGGGTTACACAAGTTAGACAATTTTCACAACCCTCATAACATCACAATCGGCTCTCTCTCCCTAATCGAAACCTCCCTTGTTTCGGTTCATCACCATCATAACTTTACACCCCAAGGAGGAACCAGATCATCCTGACAAGTATGTCGAACTCAATGGCCGCATCTCTGACTGGATTCTCTGCTGGCCTGTCTGCTGTAACAGGTATGTTATTCATGTTTTCCATTATGTTTAAACAGAACTGATCAACATACCAATATCATGTAAATGTTTACTTAATCATATGTTCTAAAAACCTTTTTGATCAAACCCACGCGTTTCCATCTTAACAAGGTGTGACAGAAAACTAATCAAATAATATATGTTATTTATGGTAAAAGATTATACAATAAACTAATAAAAATATGTGTTCTCCAATTATATATCTTGAAAACTATATAATTCGAGTAGACTGTGTGACATAAAACTAATCAAATAATATATGTTATTTATGGTAAAGATTATACAATAAACTAATAAAAATTTGCTGATGTGGCTTGCCACGTCACCTGCCACATCAATTATACATCAGCAAATTTTTAACCTAGTTAGTGTTTTTTTAACTGGGAGTATTTTACAAACAAAAGTGAATAGTTCGGATTATTATTGGTGATTAAATGAGTTGGGATTATTATTGACCAATAACAGTGAGTTGGGATTATTTAAATCCAATTTGCCTAAACTAAAAACCAACATTTAAAATGCTTAAACTTAGATAAGAAAGCTCACCTAAAAAAACAACCTACAACAAAAAATAACTCAAATTTAAAAACTAAAATAAAATTAAATATACTCTTCATCAGAATCAGGAAAGTGGATATCTAAAGCATCAATATTCCGTTAAATCATATTGTAGTCGAAAATGAGTGTCTTCATTCCGACTCAAAACAACAACATTGAGAACGACTACTTGGGTCAGAGGGTCCATCACGTGGTCTAGCGATATTGTGTATCCCTCATAGTTGTTTGAACTAGGAACACCAAAGTACGCATACCAAATCCATAAATCATTTGACGCAATCGTTTTGAGGATGATCGTCAGTTTTTGTGATCACCTCTCATAAATTGGCCTCGCATACTCGTCGGAAACTTTCTCCAAATAATATGCGTACAATTGATGCTAACGAGCATCCCTAGAAGGTTGCATCTAACTTCATGTGCGGCGTACAAACATGTCATGTTGTGTCTAGTCGGTGTTCCTAGAAATTTGTACCATATAACTTAATAATCGCATTGCAAATTTTTTTTTAAGAGATTCACTTGAAGTCTTAGCAAATATAGTGAAATATCCATTAGAAACGTTACTGGTTGCAAGCTGATTGAATTACGGATGTGCATTTTTGTAGGGTCGGGAAACTGTTTTTTCCCTTACTTCGGTATCTCCCACAATCTTTAAAAATAACTCTTTTCTTAAACGGAATTTAGATCTAAACGTTTCAGCATTGTTCTTTGGGTTTTCGACAAAGTAATCATTCATTGAAACTTCATGAACCGCTTCCCAATCAGGACACATTTTTTTTCTTTGAGCGTCACGTATCTTCAAGTTCCTTAGCTGATTCGGCAACTATTGCAAAAAAATCAAGAGTAGAACCGGTAGAGTCGGACGAACTAGACGAGTCGGGTAAGGCATGAACTTGAACCCTCCATTGGGATTTTTTTAAGTTTTAGAGTGTAGATAGGAAAATTTGTGTTTGAAAAATGACAACAGTTTGGATTATTTAAAGGGGTGGAAAACAATTTTTTTTAATCGGTAACAGTAATTTTAATGTTTGGCAACGCCTCCAAACAACAACAATGACCGTAATCACTATCACGTTGATCACTATCACTAACGTGATCATACACTTGCGACGATGTGATACGATGACCACAATGCCCATCATGGTGTACCCCGACCGGCCTAAGTGTGATTCTCTTATATATTTTAAAACAATCGTAAATAATGAAGCTTAGCGTTTTTACCTTTTACAAGACTAAATGAGTTAATTTTTTGTTTCCTTTTTTGGTAGTAACAAAGAACGAACTTCGAAGACGTGTTGCTTTTTAGCTTAGCTGACAAAAATAGGCTTCAGTATTTTTCCTGTTTTTGAAAGGCATCAAAAAACAGTCTTTTTGTGAGTGCTTCCTAAGACTAGAGGGTATGGAGAGCCCCATCCTCAAGAGGATGGGCCGCCACGTCACCGCCATGTAGGAACGGCTTGAGGGTGATGGACCTAGGGGTGGAGGATGGGCCGCCACGTCATCGTCACGTCACCGCCATGTATGTATGTATAGGTATATGTGAGAGAAGGAGAGAGGAGAGAGGTCCGTCCTCTCCGTCTTGTGGGAGCCGGTTTTCACGAGGGGGGCGGTGTGGGGGACCGGCGCCGGGCTTCGCCGGGCCTAAGCCGGCCCCCATACCGCTTAGTCTAAAAGAGATTGTTTCTTCACGAAAAATATAAAACAAAGTTTGCGATGGATATTTCCTATATTAGCATTAGTGTCTTTCATATGGACCATGATCATCACCAAAAAAAAACATATGAAGCTTAAAATCTATTATATATAATAAACATGTTAAATAAGGGCTTATGTGTCAATTGATAAGAGCATGTAAAATGATGTGGCATTACCTTAGAGCTTCTCAATTCCATTTTCCCGCTCAAAATTCCGGGTTAAATTTAGTTTCTATGGATACCGCGTGTCTTGCTCCAAACCCGTTTATTGACCCGTGTATATAATCCCTCATTCGTCTTTCTAACCTGTCTGAGTCTTCTTCTCTTTTCCTTAATCAGAAACCCTAAAATCAACCATTCATCGCTGCCTTCTTTTTTTCCATACTAAACCCTAAATCGCTTCATTCTTCCTTCGACTCAGACTGAAACTTGGATTTTCTCCATTCATCGCTGCATCTTATCTTTGGATTTCAACAGGTTTGTTGCTCACCAACACCTTTAATTCCATTGATCGCCCTATTGTGCATATTTGATTTTAATGTTTGACCTAAATGATGGACGAATTCCGATTTCCAGGTGTGTGCGTCTATAATCTTGACGATCTTGATGATCGTGGTAATGATTAGGGCTCAAAATTTCCAGATCTGAAGGTAAACATCACGCCACAAAAAAATCATTTTTTTGGGTTTCTTCATTTAAAACAGTCAAATAAATTGATTTTTGCCTTGGATTGCATCCATTGATTATTTAGGGTTTGAGACGTTTTGCTTTATAATGTTGTGATATATTCTACATTAGATAATATATGGCTCCTAAACTACTGAATTCGGAACCATTGGCTCAGTTAAACATTATATGTAATTTAGCTTTGGTTCATTGTCTTGCTACATAGTGATCGGTAAATGAGGATTTTTTTTTTCAAGTTCTAATGGTAAAAATCATATTAAATAGCTGCCCTAATTGTTCGTAGTTCTCAAGTTGAACAAATTTATTTTGGAGGTCTCAGTTTGCCATAAAATTCCTTTTTTTGCAGATATTTAGATTTGTTGGCTATGTGAGTTAATATTTGTTTTACCAGTAGTCTTATATTTTATTGTTTTGGGTTATCACAGAGGCAAGAGGCAGGAACTGATGGTACTCTATCCACATGAAACTGGGATACCGAGCTTCTTTTCAAAATCACCACATCTATGATTTGATTTAATATGCATGTCGGTGGGACATTGATGAGAACACTGCGGATTATGGTAGCCAAGCACCTCAATAAAGCTTCTTAACAGTATGGAAGAAGAGTCAACATAAGCTTAAGCAACCCACAAATATATGATGAATATGTATATGGATAGTTTTATCATCTGATGAACTATAATAGTCATGTCCTCCATTTAGCTTGTGGAATTGCTTGAAGAGGCTTGGTTCTAAAGGAACAATAGTAGGGTCTCAAGGAACAGGTGGTAATGAATCAACTTTTTAGCTATTTTTTTAATTGACCCATTTAATATGTTTTAGATAAAACACAACCCGTTTGACTCTGTTTGTTACTAAATTTGTCACCTGTTAGCTCTTTGTTACTTCTCTCAGTTGACCCAATTGGCTACCTTTTTAAGTAATTTGGTCACCTTGTAAATATTTTTTACTTGGCTAATTTTACCCTTTTGACTACTTTTTTAAGTAGGTTTATCTACACTACATCAAAAATGTTCACTTAATAGTTAACTAAATTGTTATTAGAATGTTTTGCAGATTTGCAATGTATCATCAACAGAGACGGTATCTTCGCTAAATTTCTTATGGTTATAGCAAGTTATACATCTGCACTATGGTGATCACTTATTCTATAGGTGGATGTTGAAATGTGGTGATAGACAAAGGTAAAGGGCTTTATGTTTTCTTATAATTATCATTTTCTTATACAATATATTACCATATAAACTTATCTTCTATAATTTTTTTCGTAAATGTGTGATGGTATATAATCTTCATTGACATACTTATTTTGTCTTGAACCTTCTATTTTGAATTTTTTTCAGTTATACATTATTCCCTCACATTGGATTGGTTAGTATCAGTTCCTCATGATCTCATCCTGGCTGGTTGTTATTTGACTTCCACATCTGTTCCTAAGAATACTTTTGATTTGAATCTTCAACCTGCTGCAACTCGCCGCTCATTTGAGATCAAATGGTTTCACTTTTGCCAGGATGAAGAGGCTGATAAAAACATGGATGACTGGATCTTATGGACCATCAAAACCTTAAAGAAAGCATCACCAACAAGTCTCAAAATTTCTCTTCGCTCTGTAAGTATTTACAGTGCTCTTTATTTTATATATTCAATATGTACAAATATGTACTTATCTCCATTATAAGCCAATGTTTATACTATAACTGAGGTTCCCTTCTTATGGTCTAAATTTCTTAAGTTACGGTTTGCAAATTAGAACAGGGAGACTTCAAGGCGTCGGTCAATGTGTTATTCGTGAATACAGAATGAGTTGTACCGTCATACAAGGAAAAGTCTGCAGGGATTTCTTTGAGGTACCAATTTATTACTTTATCCGTTCTAAAAAAAGGCTTCATATTATTTGACCATCAATGTCACACCCCGATTTCTACGTGTCACCGGTGGGCCCGGTGGGGGAGTATCGTGACGTGGTTGGCAACGTAATAGTCAAACAACACAATATAATAATGCACAGCGGAAGCAAATATGAAATAAGATACAACCGAATTTATTTATTGTAAACAAAGTCACAATTATCCGGTGTTTATCCACAGTAGGATCGAATTAAATAACATTGTTTATGGTTCAACAGACTTCGGCATCTTAAGTGTGCGAGACTTCTAATGATGCTTAGGAGAATCCCAGCCTATTTCGCCTAGTACCTGCATTTAATCTTTTTGGGAAAATACGTCAGTTTACACTGGTAAATACATTCAACTGACTCATTTTATAAAATGATTGAAAATTGGTTTGGATGCACATGGCATAAACATTTTATTTAACTTGGGAGAATTATTTTAATAATATAATAATCTTGTGAACGATTTACATGTTACTTATGCGTTCAGTAGCCCGGACGTATCCGGGTTAAAGATCAATAGACACACCACTTTAAGTGAGTTATACACGGGAGTACGCCTACACCCCGTGCTCAGGTCGTGGCTATCTCGTAAGATAATGCCGAGGATATCCGGGACATGGTCATTAACCCCCCAAAGGCTGTAAAGTAAACACATCTGTTTAAAACGAGCCGATCAAATTATTCAATTAACCACCCAACGATGGAAGATTTGATGCCCGATCAAGCGGTACGCTATGTACCGTAACCCAAGCCCGTATAGGGAAAATAAGTTAAAAGTATTTACCTTGATGCAAAGTATAGTCACAATAATCAAATAGCAGGTAGCTTTTACTGTTTCTCCTAATCTGGAACGAAGGTTAAATATAACCTATTAGAATCCTAGCGGGTCTTTAATTATGCTTAAGCTTAGACCGGCTAGTTTCAAAGATACGGTTCGTACGCACGATTAAGCGAAGACCGGATAGAATGTGATTTAGACCCGTCAAGTTTGAGGACTTGTTTAATATGGGTTTACTACTCACATTCTGGATTTTGAGATAAAATTGATATCGTTTGACCCGTTTCGGCTAGTTTATGCAAACTAGTTACATAAACCGAACCGAACGCGTATAACGCATGACGGGTAATCGAAAGGGTCGCGAACAGGTTTCCTAAGTTAATACGCTTTAAATATGTTGTGATATCATTATGATATCTTCCATAATGCCCATAACGAGTTTAATCCCTAAATACGCCCCGTAGGGGTATTTCGGTCATTTTAAGGGTTATAAAAGAGATTTATAATACTTCTGAGATACGGGTCTGATTTAATCAGCAAAATTATTAATTTTAACAGACCACAACAGTTGGTGAAGAGTCTCATTTCCCAAAATGGTTTTAAACCCAAATTATGCGTTTAATACGCGTATGAAGCCGTTTTAAGCGACGTACGGTTTAAAATACCATACTGAGTTTTCTGATCAGCAAAACAGGCTCAAAACACTCTATTTATTATTTTAAATCAGTGGCAATTGGATTGGTATCAAACGGATTCGTAAAACTCGTTTTATGGCCTAAAAGGGCATATTCGGTATTAACCGAATCAATGCGATAAGCCTAGCTTAAGATCAGTTTAAAAATAATTAAAAATCTTCAAAAATCTCAAAATATTATTTAACATCAGTGGGTAAAAGTTTTGGTACCGAAAATCGGGTTTAGATAGGCTATGCGCTAATCGCGCCGTTTAATTAATAAAAAGCTTATTATTTACGCTAATGCGCATATCTCCAATTCTAGACTTCCGATTGACGTGAAAATTTACGTACATGTTTAATAATCAGTAACTAAGATTATTGTACTTCCACATTTTCAAAATTCTCGTTGTATGGTCATAAGGGCATTATGGTCCAATTTAAGCGATTAACGGAAACGTGTGCACGCATTGGATAATCAACGAAACAAGTACAGAGACTTATACTAGCATGTAACCCTACCCTAATGAAGCACTATGGCATTTCCGAATCAAACTAAAACGGGTCAGAACCGAAGTCAACGCAAAAGTCAAAGTTTTGCGTCTTTTGGTTCCGAACCGGGTTTAAACAGAAATTTGTCGAGTCGGACAAGCGTAGACAAGTTTTTAAACTTATTACCAAGTTATTTTAAGATTAAAACAGGTTACACGCTTCTCGGATTGCATTTCGTGCGTTAAATCACATTTTGTAATTCTGTTGACTTTTTCGGTCAACGTTTGACCCGACAAATGACCTAGTTAGGTCTGGATTCGGTATGTGCCCTTATAAGGGTTTAATACCCATATAATTACCTATCTAACGGTACGTTTAATTCGACATACGACTGAGATATCGATGCTTAATCACGAAGTCAAACGTTAAGCGCGATATATTGACTTTTAAGCTAATTATGAAGCTAGAATTAATTGAGAAGGGATTAGAGACTTACAAACTAATTTATGGTTGCTTAGGAAGGCTCTTGATCAGCTTGGATGTTCCTTAGATGATCAGATTGTTTGCAAATGATGTGAGGAATGTTTGTGAATGAATGGGTTTCTTTATATACAAGATTCAAGCACCACCACAAGTTGACAACAAAGTCTAGGGCCATCCACAATTGATCAACACTTGTAACTAGTGTGTAGGGATGTCTAGGGGCCATGCACATGCAAGAGAAACCGGATTAGAGGGTCACATTCGCGAACAACAGCCAACAGCAGGTAATCTGTCGCTGGGCAACCCCTCGCGTAGCGCGAGGGTCCGTCGCGCTACGCGACGCCCTCCGCAGAATCAGTTTTTGATTTTGTTTGTTAGGTCTCGAAAGGGCATCAACTTGCACGACTTTGGGACTTTGTTTTGGCAACAAGGGACCTCTATTATGGGTCTAGTACAGTTCCTTACCCTACCAATATCCTTTGTTTCAAATGATTGTATTTACAAGACCCGTAAACAACGGTTTACCATTCATTTTCTTCTTGGGATCAATCATGCTTTTCAACATCCATTATTGTGAACCCAACTTCTGAATTGAGAGTGTAATAGATGTGTAAATTATTATATCGGGTCTTGGGATTTATAATTGAGGTCGTTCAGAGGTAACGATTTAACATGACGCCACTTTAAATCCTACCGAAACATCTTTATTAAATCTGGGTTTCCAACGTGTTTTTGTCTTATGTGACACGTGTCGTTTTAATATTAAACCCGAAATTTGCGAGGTGTTACATCCTCACCCCCTTAAAATAAATCTCGACCCGAGATTTACTGAAACAAATAAGGGTATTTTTCTTTCATGGTGGATTCTAATTCCCACGTATATTCGGGACCTCTACGGGCATCCCATTTGACCTTAACAAAAGGTATATGCTTTCTTCGAAGCTTCCTTACCTGTCGATCTTCAATCGACAAAGGTTTTTCAACAAACGTTAAGCTCTTATCTATTTGCACATCTGTATGTGGCATGACATGTGAATCGTGAGCGGAACACTTCTTTAGATTGCAGATGTGGAACACATTGTGAATTCCACTGAGCTCTTCTGGTAAGTTCAACTTGTAGGCAACTGACCCGACACGTTCGATAACCTCGAAAGGTCCTATGTATCTCGGGCTTAGTTTGCCTTTCTTACCAAATCGCATCACCCCTTTCCATGGTGACACTTTAAGTAGGACTTTGTCACCTACTTCGAAGTGGAAGTCCTTACGACTTGGATCCGCGTAACTCTTCTGCCTATTCCGGGCAGCTTGGAGATTGTTACGAATCTGGACAATCTTGTCCGTCGTTTCGAACACGATCTCTGGTCCTGATAACTGGACTTCTCCAACTTCCGCCCAACAAACTGGCGATCTACACTTTCTACCGTATAATGCCTCAAAAGGCGCAGCCTTTATGCTGGTATGGTAGCTATTGTTGTAGGAGAATTCGATCAATGGTAGGTTCTTATCCCAGCTACCTCCCAAATCGATCGCACATGCGCGTAGCATGTCTTCCAACGTTTGAATAGTACGCTCACTCTGACCGTCTGTCTGAGGATGGTAAGCCGTACTAAAGTTCAAACGTGTGCCCAAAGATTGTTGGAAACTCTTCCAAAAATGTGACGTGTACCTAGTATCCCGGTCAGAGATAATAGCTACAGGTATGCCGTGTAGGGCTACAATCTTATCAACATATAACTGGGCTAACATATCGGAGCTATAAGTCTCCTTGATGGGTAAGAAATGAGCTGACTTAGTCAGTCGGTCAACTATAACCCATATCGTATCATTTCCTTTCCTTGTCTTGGGTAACTTGGTAATAAAATCCATAGTTACCATCTCCCACTTCCATGTAGGAAGTTCAGGCTGTTGTAGCAAACCTGACGGTTTCTGATGCTCGGCTTTGACTTGCGCACATGTCAAGCATTTTGCTACATGGGCGGCTACAGACTTTTTCAAGCCTATCCACCAATAATTTGCCTTCAAATCCTGGTACATCTTATCAGCTCCAGGATGAACGGAGTATTTGGAACTATGGGCTTCTTGGAGGATGGCATCACGAAGTCCTCCAAAAATTGGAACCCATATTCGTCCGTTTAACCGTAAAATTCCGTCCTTGCTAAGAGTTAACTGCTCCTCAGTTACTCCTAACTTTTCGTTAGGATAGTTAGCTTCCAACACAGCTTCCTTCTGTGCAGCTAACACCCTTTCTATCAAACTGTTCTTTATCTCCATACGCTTGGCGTTAATTCGAATGGGTTTAACCCTTTCCTTTCTGCTCAAGGCATCAGCGACTACATTCACTTTGCCGGGATGGTATTTGATTTCACAGTCATAATCATTTAAAATTTCCATCCAACGGCGTTGCCTCATGTTTAATTCTTTCTGGTTAAACAGATGCTGGAGGCTCTTGTGATCAGAAAAGATCACAAACTTGATTCCATAAAGATAATGCCTCCACAGTTTTAGTGCGAACACAACGGCACCCAATTCCAAGTCATGGGTGGTGTAATTCTTTTCGTGCACCTTTAACTGTCGTGATGCATAGGCAATCACCTTGCCTTTCTGCATAAGCACACACCCCATGCCAGTGTGTGATGCATCACAATAAACTACAAATTCTTCCGCGCCTTCAGGTAATGTAAGCACAGGAGCGTTGCTCAACTTTTGTCTCAAAACATCGAAGGACTCTTGCTGCTTAGGACCCCAAACGAACTTTACTTTCTTCTTGGTCAGGGAAGTTAGGGGTGCAGCAATCCTTGAAAAGTTTTCAATGAAGCGCCTGTAATATCCTGCCAATCCCAGGAAACTACGAATCTCCGTAGGTGTCTTTGGCTCTTGCCAATTCATAACAGCTTCAACTTTAGCGGGATCCACCTGGATACCACGCTCACTGACCACATGTCCAAGGAATTGGACTTCTCGTAGCCAAAATTCACACTTAGAGAATTTGGCATAGAGCTTCTCCTGACGTAGGAGTTTGAGAATACAACGTAGGTGTTTCTCGTGGTCAGCTTTATTCTTAGAATAAATAAGGATGTCATCGATGAAGACGATAACAAATTTATCTAAGTAAGGCTTGCAGACGCGATTCATGAGATCCATGAACGCGGCTGGTGCATTGGTGAGCCCAAAAGGCATCACTAGGAACTCGTAGTGACCGTAACGAGTCCTAAATGCAGTCTTGTGAACGTATTCGTCCTTAACCTTCAACTGATGGTAGCCTGACCTCAGATCAATCTTTGAGAAGTAACTTGCCCCTTGCAGCTGATCGAACAAATCGTCGATCCTGGGCAATGGATATCTATTCTTGATCGTGACTTTATTAAGCTCGCGATAGTCGATGCACAGACGCATCGACCCATCCTTCTTCTTGACAAACAGGATTGGCGCTCCCCAAGGAGATGAACTAGGTCGAATGAAACCCTTAGCTAGCAGTTCATCTAGCTGCGTCCGCAACTCCTTCATTTCGGTGGGTGCCAATCTGTATGGTGCTCTGGCAACTGGTGCCGCTCCAGGAATGATATCGATCCTGAATTCAACTTGTCTATCTGGTGGTAGGCCAGGTAGATCTTCAGGAAACACTTCTGGGTATTCAGAAATGACAGGGATGTCTTCTAACTTCGGTTTAGGTTCCTCCATAATCACTTGCGCCATGTAAATGACACATCCCTTCTTCAAACACTTGGAAGCCTTGAGCATAGTCACCTGCTCAGGCAGTCCATACTGGGTATCTCCCCGAATGGTAAGTGACTCACCAGACGGAGTCTTTATCATTACTTGCTTCATGTTACAGACGATTTGGGCCTGGTTATGAGATAACCAGTCCATACCCAGAACTATGTCAAAACCTGCTAATTTAAAGGGAAGTAGAGATAGAGGAAAAGAATGATTCTTAATGGATATAGCACATCCATCTAACACAGTAGAGACGGTTTCAATGGTACCATCTGCTAACTCTACCTCATAGTTTATGCTTAGGGTTTTGACAGGTAAATTCAACAATTTACAAAACTTATGATCTACGAAAGACTTATCTGCGCCTGAATCAAAAAGTACTCTTGCAATGACATCATTTACAAGGAAAGTACCTGTTATGACATTATCGTCCTGCACAGCTTCTTTCGGATCCATTCTGAAGACTCTGGCGTTAGTCTTCTTAGCCTCCTCAGGCTTCTTGTTGTATTTTGGGCAGTTAGTCTTTATGTGGCCCTTTTCATTGCAACGGTAGCACGTTGCATCTTTCATCTTTTTGCAATCCAAGGTTTTGTGTTCCTTGGACTTGCACAAACCACAAGCAAAAGACCTTGACTCGTTATTTGAGTTTGTTTCGAGTCTGCACTTTCCGAAGTGCTGTTTCTTGCAAGTTTTGCATGTGGGCTTCTCTCCAGAACGATGCCCCTCTTTCTTCGAATCCGAACCCTTCTTGTGATCACCGCTCCCACGGTGCTTCTTGTTCGACTTACGCGAACCATCATCTTCATGCTTCCTCTTCTCGGCCGCCTTATTCCTCTGCGATCTCTGCCGGACCGCATCAAGAGTGAGGGATAAGGAAAGGTCAGTTACAGACCTGAAGGTAACCGGCCGAGAAGCCTTTACACTGGACTTGATCTCGGGTTCCAACCCACCAATAAAGCGAGCAATTCTTTTTGGCTCCGGGGTTACCAGGTAGGGAACCAGCCTAGACAGTGTATTGAAGCTTGTCAGATAAGCTTGACAATCGAGGTTCTTCATCACTAGGGATAGGAAGTCGGATTCTATCTTCTCCACCTCGTGTTGAGGGCAGAAATTTTCTTTGATCAGGGCAATGAATTGATCCCACGACATGCTATACAACGGGATCTTTCCGGAGGCCTCCATCAGAGATCTCCACCATGCCAATGCTTCCCCCTTGAAGGACTGTGACACATACTTAACTATATCCCCTTCAGCGCACCCGCTGATATCCACCACCGTGTCCATTTCATCCAGCCATGTCATACAGTCGACGGCCCCTTTTTCCCCATTAAAATCCCTGGGTTTACAAGACACGAAGTACTTGTAAGTGCAACCCTTGTTACGGGGTCCTTGATGTACTACAAGCGGCTGCGATGGGACACTGTTGTGGTTGGTGGACTGACGGTCATCACCATCTTTCTTGGGTCCATTCTTTTTGGGAGGAGGCTTGTTATGAGCCTCTGAATGTGTCCTGGGCTTTGATTGTGATGCAGAGTGGGTCCTACTTCGAGTATCACTGTATTCCTCATACTGTCTATTCAAAGCCTGGGTGATAGCGCCATCTATGATTGCTTTTAGCTCAGCACCCGTTAATGTAATCTGGGCGTTCTCATTCGGCTCCACTGGATGGCTATTGCCTTCATTGGAGTCAGCCATTTGTATTGAACTGTTGAAGAAAACAAGGTCAATATTTTATTTGGGATTTTATTATGGAATTACCCCTTAGGGTAATTCGTTAACCATGGTAAACAGAGACCATATTTGGTTAACTTATTAATCGTATTAATTTAGGATTTTAATTAAAATTTATCCTAAACATAAGCAATAACAATATATATTAGCACATAAGGCTTGGTCACATGGACGATTTAAATTATAATCTATGATTTCAGAGAATCAAGACTTTTAAGGTTTGAACCTAGTTCATTACCTTCATTAGACAGGGAGTCATAGCTACACTGTCTTATGGCTCATGTAGAAATGAGCAAGGCCCGTAGGCACTATATTACCACGTATGGTTAAAATATGTTCATCTTAATTGATGATATAAACCCAGGATTCAGAGATCATTAACTAGGTTAGGAATCTTCTAAAGAATTCCTTTATAAAAAGACGTATGTGATTTTAACGAATCACTTCTGCCAGGAGTGTTAACATGTTTTAAGATGTTAACAGGGAATTGAATCTTTTAAACAGGTCTTACCATTTTGGCCCGGTCTTATATTTGACACGTGGCTAGGTTTCACATTTTAAGATCCTTAATTAAATAAATTTTATAGGCAGATTAATTTAAAAGGAATGATTTTAATTAATTTATTTCATTTATAATTTATATATGCACATAATGGCAAACATGAAATTTATAAAACAAACATTCCATTAATTATACATAGGTTACATATTGCCCTAAACGGGTCTTTTCACACAAACCATTTCCCACGTAGGGGTCAAACAAGTACTTACCCGCGCATGGGTTAAATTTAAAACACAAGTCCTCGCAGGGACTGATTACTTAAATAGATGTCCTCGCAGGGACTTAATTTTAAAGTAGACATACACACATAAAGGATTTACTGATCCTTCTTGCTCTTTCCCTTGATTAAGTTCGTCAAGGTCTTGAACATCCCCTGGTTACGCCTTCGGTCTTCCCGTGCCTCATGCCGCACCTCCCTAATACTTTGTAGGATCTCCTGATGCAGTGGTGGCGACATCTGTAGAGACGGCGGGGGTTGTTGATAGTACGGGGGTTGTGTAGGCATCTGGTATCCCTGTTCTGGGTAGCCTACTCCCCAAGGACCTCCATACGGTCCCTCCTGGTTAAGGGCGTTGTAATTAGCTGCTACCAAATACGGGTCGGCTTCAGCGTAACCGAGGTTAGTGTGAGTCGGTGGCTCAAACGGGTTGTACATCGAAGGAACCGTGTATGCCGGTATCTGGTTATCAAAACCTATTGGTGGCGGTTGCTGCGCGACGGGGTTTGCTGGTCCACTTATCTGTGGAACTTCTTGATCCGGCTGATAATTTCTGCCACTTGACTGCAGAGGAGAGCTGAAATGAAACTCTTCTCTTCGTGTGGTCATCCAGGCTCCGGTTCTCATACGTCTTTGCGGTTGCGGAGGCGCCGGTTGAACTGGTGGCGGTGGAGGCGGTGGCGTAACTGCCACAAATTGGTGATTCCCAGAGGAATCTTGATGATGCTGCTGCTGCTGCTCATGCGGCGAAGAATAGTGAGGCTGCTGCTGCTCATGCGACGACGAATGGTGAGGAGGTGTATAATACCATTCGTGCCGAGTAAAGATAGCCTGGAAGCTATCTGGACCATTATAGGGTGGTCCGTGGTAAATGGAACTATCCGAGACCTCGATGGGATGGTTGGGAGTTCCTGATGCGGGCTCGACGGGGTCGTCTTCCTCGTCCATATCATTTCCTCCAGAGAAATGATCCTCCGGTCCCAACGGGTTGAAACCCACTGGTTCTTGTACATAATTCGCCGGGTTAAACTGGCCTTGAAAGAATGGAGTGGGGTCTCCAAAAGGGCGGTGCGACATTGATCGCTGTAACGGTATGTACGAATGGTGTGAGTCTCCATGCTCATTTTCTGATTGTGGCCCGTAGGAGTCTTGAGCGGGAGTCGTCGAGCTGTTCGAAACCGACCGTCTTGCCGGTTGAAAGAGACCTCTCTGGTTCCGCCGGGTACCATCACTCTCGGCAGGGATAGGACCTCGTGTATTCGAAGGTCCTGCTTCGTGATCGTTGGGGGCGGCTACCGGCCCCTTTCCACGCCCTCGCGTACGCAAAAATCTCGGAGGCATCCTTGTTATTCCTGTCAATAAAACATAAGATAACAATAACAAAAATATAAAGTTTTAAAGGACAAAACAAAAACCGAATAAGGTGGAATTTGTCCTATGTTATAAGTCTAGACTCAAAAGTTTAGATATGTGCAATTGTGTAACTGAGATTAAACACAAAAGGCTAGTGTTTAATTCACTCAGTGTTGGCTCTGATACCAACCTGTCACACCCCGGTTTCCACGTGTCACCGGTGGGCCCGGTGGGGGAGTATCGTGACGTGGTTGGCAACGTAATAGTCAAACAACACAATATAATAATGCACAGCGGAAGCAAATATGAAATAAGATACAACCGAATTTATTTATTGTAAACAAAGTCACAATTATCCGGTGTTTATCCACAGTAGGATCGAATTAAATAACATTGTTTATGGTTCAACAGACTTCGGCATCTTAAGTGTGCGAGACTTCTAATGATGCTTAGGAGAATCCCAGCCTATTTCGCCTAGTACCTGCATTTAATCTTTTTGGGAAAATACGTCAGTTTACACTGGTAAATACATTCAACTGACTCATTTTATAAAATGATTGAAAATTGGTTTGGATGCACATGGCATAAACATTTTATTTAACTTGGGAGAATTATTTTAATAATATAATAATCTTGTGAACGATTTACATGTTACTTATGCGTTCAGTAGCCCGGACGTATCCGGGTTAAAGATCAATAGACACACCACTTTAAGTGAGTTATACACGGGAGTACGCCTACACCCCGTGCTCAGGTCGTGGCTATCTCGTAAGATAATGCCGAGGATATCCGGGACATGGTCATTAACCCCCCAAAGGCTGTAAAGTAAACACATCTGTTTAAAACGAGCCGATCAAATTATTCAATTAACCACCCAACGATGGAAGATTTGATGCCCGATCAAGCGGTACGCTATGTACCGTAACCCAAGCCCGTATAGGGAAAATAAGTTAAAAGTATTTACCTTGATGCAAAGTATAGTCACAATAATCAAATAGCAGGTAGCTTTTACTGTTTCTCCTAATCTGGAACGAAGGTTAAATATAACCTATTAGAATCCTAGCGGGTCTTTAATTATGCTTAAGCTTAGACCGGCTAGTTTCAAAGATACGGTTCGTACGCACGATTAAGCGAAGACCGGATAGAATGTGATTTAGACCCGACAAGTTTGAGGACTTGTTTAATATGGGTTTACTACTCACATTCTGGATTTTGAGATAAAATTGATATCGTTTGACCCGTTTCGGCTAGTTTATGCAAACTAGTTACATAAACCGAACCGAACGCGTATAACGCATGACGGGTAATCGAAAGGGTCGCGAACAGGTTTCCTAAGTTAATACGCTTTAAATATGTTGTGATATCATTATGATATCTTCCATAATGCCCATAACGAGTTTAATCCCTAAATACGCCTCGTAGGGGTATTTCGGTCATTTTAAGGGTTATAAAAGAGATTTATAATACTTCTGAGATACGGGTCTGATTTAATCAGCAAAATTATTAATTTTAACAGACCACAACAGTTGGTGAAGAGTCTCATTTCCCAAAATGGTTTTAAACCCAAATTATGCGTTTAATACGCGTATGAAGCCGTTTTAAGCGACGTACGGTTTAAAATACCATACTGAGTTTTCTGATCAGAAAAACAGGCTCAAAACACTCTATTTATTATTTTAAATCAGTGGCAATTGGATTGGTATCAAACGGATTCGTAAAACTCGTTTTATGGCCTAAAAGGGCATATTCGGTATTAACCGAATCAATGCGATAAGCCTAGCTTAAGATCAGTTTAAAAATAATTAAAAATCTTCAAAAATCTCAAAATCTTATTTAACATCAGTGGGTAAAAGTTTTGGTACCGAAAATCGGGTTTAGATAGGCTATGCGCTAATCGCGCCGTTTAATTAATAAAAAGCTTATTATTTACGCTAATGCGCATATCTCCAATTCTAGACTTCCGATTGACGTGAAAATTTACGTACATGTTTAATAATCAGTAACTAAGATTATTGTACTTCCACATTTTCAAAATTCTCGTTGTATGGTCATAAGGGCATTATGGTCCAATTTAAGCGATTAACGGAAACGTGTGCACGCATTGGATAATCAACGAAACAAGTACAGAGACTTATACTAGCATGTAACCCTACCCTAATGAAGCACTATGGCATTTCCGAATCAAACTAAAACGGGTCAGAACCGAAGTCAACGCAAAAGTCAAAGTTTTGCGTCTTTTGGTTCCGAACCGGGTTTAAACAGAAATTTGTCGAGTCGGACAAGCGTAGACAAGTTTTTAAACTTATTACCAAGTTATTTTAAGATTAAAACAGGTTACACGCTTCTCGGATTGCATTTCGTGCGTTAAATCACATTTTGTAATTCTGTTGACTTTTTCGGTCAACGTTTGACCCGACAAATGACCTAGTTAGGTCTGGATTCGGTATGTGCCCTTATAAGGGTTTAATACCCATATAATTACCTATCTAACGGTACGTTTAATTCGACATACGACTGAGATATCGATGCTTAATCACGAAGTCAAACGTTAAGCGCGATATATTGACTTTTAAGCTAATTATGAAGCTAGAATTAATTGAGAAGGGATTAGAGACTTACAAACTGATTTATGGTTGCTTAGGAAGGCTCTTGATCAGCTTGGATGTTCCTTAGATGATCAGATTGTTTGCAAATGATGTGAGGAATGTTTGTGAATGAATGGGTTTCTTTATATACAAGATTCAAGCACCACCACAAGTTGACAACAAAGTCTAGGGCCATCCACAATTGATCAACACTTGTAACTAGTGTATAGGGATGTCTAGGGGCCATGCACATGCAAGAGAAACCGGATTAGAGGGTCACATTCGCGAACAACAGCCAACAGCAGGTAATCTGTCGCTGGGCAACCCCTCGCGTAGCGCGAGGGTCCGTCGCGCTACGCGACGCCCTCCGCAGAATCAGTTTTTGATTTTGTTTGTTAGGTCTCGAAAGGGCATCAACTTGCACGACTTTGGGACTTTGTTTTGGCAACAAGGGACCTCTATTATGGGTCTAGTACAGTTCCTTACCCTACCAATATCCTTTGTTTCAAATGATTGTATTTACAAGACCCGTAAACAACGGTTTACCATTCATTTTCTTCTTGGGATCAATCATGCTTTTCAACATCCATTATTGTGAACCCAACTTCTGAATTGAGAGTGTAATAGATGTGTAAATTATTATATCGGGTCTTGGGATTTATAATTGAGGTCGTTCAGAGGTAACGATTTAACATGACGCCACTTTAAATCCTACCGAAACATCTTTATTAAATCCGGGTTTCCAACGTGTTTTTGTCTTATGTGACACGTGTCGTTTTAATATTAAACCCGAAATTTGCGAGGTGTTACAATCAACCATATGTCTTAACACTTTTGCATGGCACATGTACTGTATGCAATATAGATGGAACTATACTTGAGTTTTTCCATCATGAGACCATAACTCTTTTTCTAATTCAGGGATGTAGGGCGTTGATGGTAGATAAAGATAAAAATTCAAAGGTAAAAGATCGTAAATAAAATCTGGGTGTGTTAAGCGGGTTGGGTAATGGGTCAAAATGGGTTCAGGTAGCTCAAGTAACGTTGGACCTACTTGCAAGTTGCAAACGAAACACTATCTTATTTCATTTTTCTTAAAAAAAGTTAATGTTATAGATATGATTACAGGTCAGGTTGGACCTGCTTGCAAACACTTTCTTGTTTAAAGTTTCCTTAATAACAAAAAAAATGTTATTGTTTTAAATATGATTACAAAACTTATCGATACGATAATAATCTAAACCGTTTTTTAATAAAGTGAATTAGAAGGTTTTATGCATTTGAATACATTTTGAACGACTTTCAACTCTTTTGGTTAAATTTATTAGCTTTGATCTATTTGATCCATTTGAGTAGGGACGTTCTTCGGGTTTCGGGTTTTTTTGGTCGGGTGGTTCGGTTTTTTTGCTAGGAAAAGGTGACCCGATAACCGACCCATTTAAAGTTCAAGTTGTTCGGGTATGGGTTGTTCGGGTCGGTTTGTTTGGTTTTTTGCTAGGAAAAGGTGACCCGATAAATGACCCATTTAAAGTTCGGGTATGGGTTATTCGGGTTCGGGTTTGTTGGGGTCGGGTTGTTGGGGTATGGGTTATTTTTAAAGTTTTTTAATTTCCATGTTTACATTTTCAAAGTTAGTGATTTTCTTTAAAGCAATAGCTGCTACCTTATATGTTTATTTTATTAGTTAAATTTGCATTGTGTGCAGGCTTTGGATGTTAGCAGAGTAGCAAGTCCTCGGAACTTCAATTTAATTCCTGGGTTTGCATACAATAGGGCCCGTAAATTTAATACCTACAGTCATTACATATTTGATGACTATTTTTTCATTGTTTTAATAAACGGACAAGCCGGTTCAATCGGGATTCAGAAGGTGTGCCTGTTCATTTTTGCTAAACGAATGGCTGAACCACATCCAATGTGGTTCAGGTGCTGGGTTTACTTTATATGGGTGTGAAAACTTTGTGTTTTGTTAAGATGCCCGATGTGGGACTCCTTTTTTTGTGGTAGAAAAATACCTTTTAGTTTTGTGGGACTCTTTAAGTGTAGATAGGTTAAATTTGAATAATTTTTTTGCATCAGTCTAGAACTCGTGACCTAAAAGAATTAGAAAATCTCTTTTTTGCCAACTTCGTGTCGGTGGTCTACTAATGTTTCTTAATGATAATAATGTTTGCAGGATAAACAATAGTCGGTCTATTTAATGATGCTGTCAAGTGGCTCATAAGACAAGATGCACACAAATGGTTATTGAACACAAGTACTCATACCCACGTACCATACAACCATTTGAAGCCTTAAGAGGGCAAACAAAACTTTTTGAGCTTAGGATCAATAGCCGCTCCCACCCAGACGCGACACAGTTTGTTTTCAGCCAAGTGCTCGATGCAGCAGCCACTATACAACAAATTCCTCTCTTTATTTGCTGGTAATTATTCTTTTAAAAATGGGTCGAACAGGTCAGAAGGGGTATGGTAACTCTATTGCTTCACTGTAGATGTCAAACATGTTTGTTTCAGAATTCTTTGGGTCAAAACATATCATTTGAAGTGTGGTCAAAATGGGTTGGATTGACCAAACTAAAAATTCTTTGGGTCAAAACATGGGTTGAAGTGTGGCTCACCTTTATCAATTCTGATCCACACTAAAAATTTACGGGTTCTGATCTAAACCTGTCTTGACCCATTACCCATCCATTAATTTTCTTCTCATATTCTTGATTTTGGCCTAATTTCTAAACGCTCTACTGCAGTTTTCAGTCCTGCATACACAACCAAAATCAACAGTTGGAACACCAGAATTGCTCCAGAAGTACTTGCCACACAAGAGTATGATTTGACTTTTTAGATCAAGAAATACTCTAATTAAGAGATGGATAAAATATATTAAAACAAATGCTTAAAGATATCCTTTTTTTAACATAACAGATAGTGGTTTGAAATGAACTCAAATGCTTTGATATTAGCTACAAAAATTATTTCACTGTAGCTTGACCATCTTGATGACATATGTATGTTAAAAACTATTATGTTGTGCAGTTTTAAATGGGATGTGGGCAAAAAATTAAAAGGTTACAGTTATACCCGACAAAAATGGGCTGGTCGGGTTGGGCTGGGTGGCGGGTTAGACTGGATATCGGACATGATGGGTTCGGGTCAGGATGGGTCGATTTAAAAAATGGTTGGCTTGGTCTGGGTCAAGCTGGGTATTAGTTAACAATATAAACATGTGTGGAGTACAACCATTTTATGCATCGCATTTGAACATAGATGTTGTATTAGTTAAGAAGATTGGGGCATCATTTATTGGGTATTACACAAAAGCATTGATTTACATTAAACAATGTGGAAGTTTTCTTGCTACTTGGAGGCATATAGTTTTATTCTTTATTTTAGATAAAGCTATAAGTAATTTAAAAGACTTATATAAGCATTTATTCATTTTTATTTATAAATTAATCATTAATAATTAATCTAAATAACTTTTGATTATACTTTGATGTTACTATAAGCTTTTGATTATACTTTGATGTTACTATAAGCTTTTGATTATACTTTGATGTTGAGTTCCTTCCAGAGTTTCATAAGTCTCATTATTATTATTAGAGGTTTGAGTATCTAGGTTTATGTTTTGAATTCAATTGTTTTGTTTTGTTTTTTTCTATTCCAAGTACTTCTAATAAATCATTTAATCTACAAATTTTTATATGGTCAATTGTACGTCGATTTATCAAGAGTCAAGACGAGAGGTGTCAAAATTTTAATATTTGATGCTGATGGTAAACTGACAATGCAGACATCTAACGTGGTTTACAAGGAGATATTTGGTAACTTATGATGTAATTTTCACTTTCGGTTTGATGTATTTGAAGTTTTCCTCTAAGTTATTTTGGTTTGAAATAAATTTGCGCAAATTGTATTGACTACTTTATTGTGTCTTATATTGACTACTTTATTATGTTGAAGTTGGTATGCTAAGTAATTATACTAGACGTTTCAATAGCCACATGTTATTTTTTTAAATCAAAGATTATATCCTCAAACAGTAAACAAATAATCTTATCTCATAATTTATATAGGATTATCAGTGAATGTTTTCACAAATTTAAAAAAAATACATGATTAATAACTAATAAAATAAAACAACCCGTGGGTACCACGGGAGATAACCTAGTCTTGAGATATATGTCTATATGTCATACCAATAAATAAATATTACACTTGTTTTCACTGATTTCTTTATATTAAATCCTCAGGTCAAATCTCAACGATTAACAAAGTATTTTTAAGATTTCATAAGATTTTCTGTAATAAATTTTTACCACAAAAAAACTAGAGCCAACCACTTAAATAAATATGTTAACTAACGAATTAAAAGAAAATACCAAAATATTTTTTGAACGGCAAAAGAATATACCAAATTAACTACGTGCATTCGTGTGTTGATCTTAATGGTAAAGCTAGCCAAGCATTACTAGATCATGTGTAGTGGTTTAGTGAATAATGTCTCCACCTTTGGGCGTTTTCTGTCATGTGGCAGTCGAGTCAGCAAGAGGGCATTATTTGACGTTTTTACAAAAAGGGGCGTAGTGGAATAATGCCTAATAATGCCCCAACCAATCATTACACAATTATTAATTCTTTTTTAAATTAAAACCTAATAATACTTCATTAATAAAAAAATTACAATACTAAAAATAAAAAACCGGAAAAAAGTAAAAAAAAAATTACATTGCAAAATTTTAGGTTTTATAAAAGATCCAAATCAGACATTTAATAAACAAAACTTTAGAGACTGATAAATATTAAAGGTTTTGAAGTTTAAAACCTTTTTTTTTAAATACAATCAAAGTGCAGGGACTGAATGTGCAAAATCATCTTCTTCTTCCTTTGTCACCCACAACAACTTGCAACATCAACCTTCAAAAAAACCTTTAGCAAAATCTAATTATACACACACAAATATTATTTCTTTTGTTTTTTTAATTAAAACTAATTATACACATACATGGCAAGGTCCTATTGGGCAAACAGATGAACTTTCAGCGTGTTTCAAATCACGCTAGGGGGGATTTTTGCGAAATAACGCCGGAAAACGCCGGCGGGGGTGGGGACCGGGCGTTTTGGGGCGTGTTTGAGGGGAAAAACGCCAAAATGTTGGCCACTACGGGTGGTCTTATGGGGTGTGGGGATAGAGATAGCAGTTCGAATCCTCGTAAGAAACGGCTTTTTATTGTTCGAGGAGTCCGGGAGCCAATGTGCTCCGTTACCTCCAGTGTCTTGTGTACAAGGCAACCAAGCCCGGGCCCCCTAACAACAACAGTGATGCCGTTTTTTTTTTATCAAATTGTCTTATGATTTGATGATCTTTGAGCATTATCTTCATCTCTATAATTACTCTAAAAATCACTATATTTCTCTCTTTTTTAATTAAATTTTTTAATCATTAACTTTTTTCTTTATCCTCTACTCACAACCACGAATTTATAAAATGAACAGTATTTATTCATATTTACAGATAACAGTAAAATTTTCTCTCTGGTCTACTCACAACCTTTTATAATCACTATCTATAATATAAAGAACTCCCTCAATAGACAGGATACAAATGCTCGAATACACAAAATATATACAAAAAAAACATTGTTTTAAACACAACACATTAATATATACACCTCAAATTTGTTTAGAAGATAAAACAAAAAGAAAGAAAAATGGACCATCAACAACTAGAAATAAAACAAAAAAAAGTATTATAATGAACAAAAGAGGAAACACCCAAACAAAATCCAAAAAAAGAAAAGCACACAAACCATCTTTTCTTCATTTTTTTTTCTTTTTGAGTTTTATTAATGTTGCCATAATAACGCATCAAAGAAGAAGCCACCAGAGGATACAACATTAGCCGGCGGCTCACCGCCGAAATACCCTACGTCATAATCCGACGGCCACGGTGGCGACGAGTAGTAGTCCCAAACCGAGTCAACAAACACAAAATCGTCTCTCGACTCAGTTGAGTCATAACTCGTTCCCAAACTAGGTAATTCCACTATCTCACTCAGCTCCTCAGCCGTAGTCGTCGGCGCGCCAGTTGAAACTTCATCCGACATAACCAACGACGTCGTAGAACTCGACGATGTCAACGTGGACGCTGCCGAGTACGAGGACGAGGATGACGTGGACGGTGTTGACGGCGGTGTTGTTGTTGGGTTAAGATGGTCCATTGAAGCGGCTTTAGTAGCGGCGGCTTGAATGTCACGTGGCGTGCATGATTCGGGTCGGGGCAAAAGATGTTTGAGTTCTGGGAAATTAAGGATGGCCGACTTTCCTTTGATAGAAAGTGCGGCGACGTCGTGTGCACGTGCGGCCATTTCCGGGTTAGCGAAAGTACCGAGCCAGATCCGGGATTTTTTCTTGGGTTCTCGGATCTCGGATACCCATTTGCCCCATGCCCGCATCCGGACCCCTCTATAAACCGGATGCTTACTATTATTAGTGTTTGAACTTCCATCTTCATGATCCGGATCATCTCGAACCCGCTTCAACCTTTTCGGGTTGGGTTCGGGTGACTCGGGTTGTTTGGGAAATGGGTCGGGTAATGCAGTGGTGCTTGACTCAGCCATTGTGAATCTGATATGATATGATACGAGATATTGAAAAGAGTGATCGGACTCGACCCGACTCGACCCGAATTGCTAAACAATGGTTGATGGAAACAAGAGGGGGGAAGGGGTATGGAATATTAATGCAAGTATGCAACCACAAGTTTTAGAGTGTTTGGTGTGAGGGGAGTGTTTTATATATAGGGGCATAGGTGTGATATACGTGTATCTATAGATATAGAGAGAGAAAGAGAGGAGAGATCTTTTGAGAGAGAAAGGGTAGCAATCAGAAACCGACCGGGTTGGGGTAGGGGAACCCATAGAATAATAAAAATAAAAGGGGTAGCACAAAAATAGAGGTATGTGAAAAGGAATTAAAAGGAATTAAAAGGAAACTATAGAAACAAGAGGATATGTATGGACAAAATATATTGCACAAAAATATTTGAAATGTGGATACTAAAGAATATGATTGGAGAGAAAAGAATATACAAGATAAATTGTCAAATATTTTGTTGAGTTAAAAGATTACATTAGGCCATGTGTAGTCACAACGCCCCTTTGTGAACGTTATGCGACACGTGGCGCGCCACGTGTGCGGGTGGGTGTTATGGGGCGTTATGCATTTTAAGCCCGTAGTCATAAAGCCTCCGCCTAATCATTACTCAATTATTAATTTCTATTTTTTAATGATTATTTTCTAACTTTTTATAAAATTAAAATTCATTTCATTAAATTAAAAAAACATTACACTAAAATAAAAATAAAAACATTACACTTAAAAAAAAACGGTTCCACTAAAAAAAAAAGTTTGACTAAAAAAATAAAAAAACAACACTTCAAAGATTATATTTTTTTTCGATCCTTTCCTTTTGGGCCAACGCCATCTTCAAAGCTTTTCCGGTAAGGTGGTCGTGCGGTTTCGAGTAGAACAAAAAGTCGTGAGCCCATTGTCTATCCCGCATAATCTCCGTAACTTCGCGGTTCTCCTCCATACGTTTACTACCGAGTTCGTGTATGTCTTGAAGTCGCTTGTTTATCTCCGAAAATGCGTCACTCATATCCGTTCCCATAGATATCGATGACGACTCGGGCTTTTTCGCCCGCCTACTTCTTCCGGGCGGTCTTGGTAGCTCCTCCACCGGCTCGTCATCCGGAATATCCTCGTTCAAGTCGGTGTTTCGAGCGTCGGAGGTTGGCGTTTCGGGTTCACCCGACTCGTTTGTTTTGGACCTCTTTGACGGCCGTTTATTTCCCGAACGACCACTCGGAGTAGATATGGTGGCCCATTTGGGGCTATGGCGAAGGATTTGCCAACACCTCATGTACGGGAAATGGCCATTAGCATGCGTATACTCGACCAACGCCGCTTGCGTGATGTCCTCGTCCTTGCTTCCACTTTTCCATCCGGCAAAATTGCGTTGGTACGCGGTTTGAAAGTTCGTGCATTTTTTGTTTATATCGGTCCACTTGCCCGATATAGAGTCCGGTGGGCGGTATTCCTCATCTTTACCAATTAGCTCGAAAAAAAGCGCTCGTATTCGGCGCCAAAAAACTGATTTATCTTGATAGTTTGCTACAAAAAAAGATATAATTTATTAGTCTAAAAAAACTGCAAAAAAACAGAAAAATAAAACAGAAAATAAATAAAAAAACTGCAAAAAAACATAAAAATAAAAACAGAAAATAATTTAAAAAACTGCAAAAAACAGAAAAAAAAACATAAAATAAATAAAAAACCGGGAAAAAACAGAAAAATAAAAACAGAAAATAATTAAAAAAAACTGCAAAAAACAGAAAAAAATTTAAAAAATATACCTATAACTGGGTCCTCCGACACATCGATCCAAGCGCGGGTTAACGCATACTCCTCATCGGACTCCCACGATATCACATTTTTTTTCGCTCGGGTGGTGGTTTCTGCTTTCTTTTTATGTGGCCGTTTTGCTTTTCCTTTTCCTTTTTGCGTCTCCGCTCCTTCGGGTTGTGTTTCCGGAACAACATCGGGTTCGTGTTGTGGGGAGCCGAAATCTTGAGCCGACCCGAACGCTTGAGACGACCCCATTCCGTCGGTGTTTTGATTCGGGTTCCACCCGTAGAGATTCGGGTCCCATGATAGCGGTTGGTTCAAAAGATTCATGAACCCGGGATTTTGTTGATTGTAGTCGAGAAAACCGGAGCCGAAAGGGTTGGGTCGAGTGGGAACCGGCGACACGGGGCGAGTAGGATTACCACTTTGGTTTGGGTCCGCACTTGATCGGGGAGGAATGAAGCCACGATTGAATGGATGCATTGTATAAAATATAAGGATTTCTAAAAAAAAGTGGAAGAGATAAAGGGTTGGGTTGAGTGTGTATGGTAAAAAATTAGGAAAGGAGGTATTTATTATGAAAAGTTTGAAAAAAAGTTGAATTTTTTTTTTTTAAGGAATTGACCGTTGGTAAACGGCCAAAAATAACAAAATTCAATTTCATAGCGCCGTTATCAACATCGCGCCGCTCGAAAAATTGCAAAAATGGCGCCTTCAGTTTTGGTGTTCAAAGCGCCATACCGGCGCTATAAGTGGGCATACCGCCCCACTACGTTCAACCTTACAGTTTGAAAAAATCACAACATTAGTTTGTTTTTTAAACATATCTATCTTATATTGGACAAGATTTACTTGTGAAATATATAAAACTAGTTGATGCCCGCCGCCCGCGTTGCGGGGCGATCGCCGAATAATTTTCAACCAATTAAAAAAAACAGTACTATATTTTATTTTGAACTGAGGGCAAAATCATAATTTTGAACCGATGGTAAAATCGTAATTTTGAACCAGGGGAAAACCATATTTTTATTTTGAACTGGGGGTGAAAATGTATTTTTGAAATGAGGGTAAAATCGTAATTTTTAGCGGGGGGCAAAAGCATATGTTTATTTTTAGGGGGGGGGGGGGACGTAATTTTAAACTGGAGGCGAAAAACGTAATTTTAAAGTGGGTGTAAAATAATAAACTTGTGTAAAATCGTAATTTTTAGCTAGCGGAAAAACATATTTTTATTTTGAACTAGGGCAAAACCGTAATTATGGCTGAGGGTCAAATCGTATTTTTTCTACCGAGGGCAAAATCGTAATTTTGAGCTGGGGGCAAAAGGGTAAGTATATTTTTAACTAGGGGAAAAAAACGTAATTTTGAACGAAGGGCAAAATCATAATTTTAAAGCGGGGATGAAATCATAAATTAATTGGGCCAATAGGGAAGTGCCTGGCACTATTCCCCTTGCCGCCCCTTTCCTCCAATCAATTGGAGGCACTATTCCCGCCGACCATTGTATTTGTTGTGTTTAGGTAATTGGGGGGGGGGGGGGGGATAAATCGTAATTTTTAACTAAGGGAAATCGTATTTTTATCTGGGGGCAAAAACAAAATTATATTTTGAGCTGAGGGCGAAATTGTAATTTTAAGCTGGAGATAATATCGTAATTTGACAGGACTATAGCTGGGGGGTAAAAGCATTATTTTATTTTGAACTGGGAGTAAAATCCTAATTTTTAGTTGAGGGTAAAATCGAATTTTTATACTGAGAATAAAATTATAATTTGACAGAACAAATGAAGAAGTGGCAAATCGCTACTTGACACTTTTCTCCATCTCCCTTTTTTAGTTATAGATAACTATCATATACTAAATTAAAAAAAAAAAAAAAACTGGCCGCCATTTTTGGCCAATAGCTAAACAATACTATTGGCCTCCACTTAAATGTATATGTAGTAAATTTCATATATCCATTTTACATTATTGTATTATCAAAAGTAGGTTGGTTATAATAATATCATGAAAACGGCTAAGCCCACCAAAAAGAGGACCGCCAAAACAAACAATTACAACATATACATTGGGTATCTACACCAATCCTTCCAACTAATGTTATCGACTTTAGATCTACTACGAAACCACAAATAAGACCAAGATTTGATGCATGCAATCATATCACAAACCCGAGGCTTGGCATCTTCGAAAACCGCCTTGTTACGAGACTTCCAAATGACCCAACAAGTCGTCATCACAATCCCTCTAATAATTTTCTTCTTCGTATTAGTACCTGGAATCGTCGAAGGCAAGGAGAAGATGTCTTTGATATCAAAAAGGAAGATCGGACCCAAACGACACCATTTTTCTATCCCTTGCCACACACCACTCGACACAATGCACCCGGTGAAAAGGTGCAAGGCCGACTCCTCTACCGACTGACAAAGAACACACGAGCCATCTCCCACGTTAATATTTCTTCTGCGAAGGTTTTTCTTGGTCGGAAGGCGATCCATATCGAGTCTCCAAGCATGAATATTCACCTTTAACGGAACCCACCCGGTCCAAACCATATTATGGACTCTCTTATCATTACGGTCATTGATGAGGATCTTTTTAACATTCTGCACTGAAAAACTGTTACTCGAATCGGTATTCCAGAAAAAAAAAATATCATGAGAAACTTGTGAAAGGTATGAGAAATAATTCTTTTTTTTAACGGTAAATTCCTTTTATTTCTGTCGTCGATGGAAATTGAACCCAAAACCTCCTTTCCCAAAATGTTTAAAGACTTTGTCTTTGTTAATAAATCACCCATTGATGTGTGAGAGAAATAATTAGATTATTGATAAAGGCATGTGAATGAGTAAGCATTTTCATCCAAGTTTCTGTTTTCATTTACAGAATTTAACTAAAACATAACCTTCTTTATAAAAATTATTATTATTTAATTTTGCTCACAAACACTCATTGTGTTGTTTTCTACTGATTTTATTTACTCCAATTATTATTTAAAAACGACTAACGTCAATCTTAATTTTGCTCACAAACACTTGTACTCAGACTAGTCAGACTTTTATTCCGAATACTCGAACTTGTACTCGGCCTATTTAGCCTTGTACTCGGACTTACTTGGTGAGACTTGAACTTCAAACATATTTCATTTTAAATCATACTCATTTGGACATGAATTATGCTTATTTTAACATATACATATATATGTATATATATATATATATATATATATATATAATATAATATAACAATTAATTTTCTTTATATTTACCATGTCCGCGTACTCCCCGAGTACTCCGATTACTCCCAACTCCTCAATCGATCGACTAGGGACCACCTAGCGACTTTTACAACAATGGATACAATGTGATGCCATGAACCAGTTATACGGTGTGTCTGACACTTACGTTACGTTTAACTCATACAACGGTTTTAACAAAATTTTATGTTTTTTGTCTTGCGTGTTTATCCCCATAATAAATGTGTCGCTTTATAGTGGTTTTTCATGATTTTTTTTAATAGTTTTAACTATAGGGTGATCATATTTTTTTATTTGATCTTAGTTTTCTTCAAGTATTTATTTTTAGTTCCCGAAATACAAACCAAATTGACAGATAATATTTATGTATATCTCAGTCGTTATCGTAGATGGTTCTATTATTAGTAAAATTTTGGACCATATATGGTCCCAATAATTGAAGTCAAAAATCGGACCCACGTAAAAGTAAAATTTTGACTATTACAATAAAATTCAGATTTTTTTTTCTGGTTTTGTGTTCGTTTAAAAATTATATCATATAATTGTTCGTGAAATGATTTACTTGTAATCTACAAGTTTCTTATATTTATTAATAAATATTTAAGATATTCCATTGATAGTGAAATATATATTACTAGGTTAGAACCCCGTGTATTACACGGGTTTATTAAATGTAATTTTATATATTAAATAATAAAAAAAAATATTTTTAAAATTGTGTGGCTGAATAAATATAATTTTATACACAAAATAATAAAAAGTTTTATATGTATAAAAACCATTTATTACACGAGTTTAATAAATATAATTTTGTATTATAAATAATGTAAAAGTTATATATCTTTAAAACACATTAATTTCTTTTTATTATATGATATAGATAGATATAGATATGCCAATGAAGTAGTGGTGTAGTGGTTGGGGAACGAATTGGTGTTCCTTGTGACCCAGGTTCGATTTTTACTCTTCTCATTATTTTCTACAGAATCTAGGTGAAGAGCGAATACGGGTGGCACCGGTTCGACTTGGATGAGAGGCGAGGTTTTACCGATTATTCTACTATCGTGCCTTCGGGCGGGTGGAGGTCGGGTTTCCGCACATCTAGGAAGAGCTAAGGGGATGGCGGTGGTCGAGTTGTCGACCTTGGCCACAGCACCCGATATCACGGTGATTGACACGTCGTTCCATGCCGTTCAAAAAAGATAGATAGATATTACAAATTAAGTGAATTATATAAAAAAATATATATACTACTATTTTCAATTAGGTAACCATATAATGGATAGAGAATACATCATTTTTATATAGATTAATAATTTGAATAGATATAATAATTGTATTGTTTTTAATAGATTGTTTAATGTTATCTTGTAACGAAGATAGGCATTTTTTTAATTAAGAAAATAAAAATAAATCTTTCTATACTAATAAACAAAAATCCTTTTTGGACACGTGTCATTCTCTGGTAATTTCTCACATTTATTTTTTTATTTATCTCTTTTATTAAATAATAATAATAATATTAAACATCAATTTAACTAAATCTATTTATCTCTTTTGTTTTAATAATCTAAAATTCATTTTTTTAACTCGAAAGTTTCATTGATAATTATATATCACATTGTTTAACATTTGAATCGTGGGATGTTTATAATATTTAATATATTTTGATTATTTGTCATGCTTTCAAGTTTCAATGATAATTATATATCATATTGTTTAACATTTTAACCGTGGAATGTTTTTATTTTTCATGGGCGGGTCCATATTTTTATAGAGCTTGGGCTCGTGCATTTCACTCAAGTATTTTATTTATCTATTTATTTAATCTTTACTCTATATAATAAAAGAAAACAATGAGAGGACACATGTTTTTCATTGGAGGCATCTATTAGTAATTAATATTAATTAAAAGATAATTATAAAATTAAATTTAATATAAATTTAAACAATTCGTATAAGAGAAACAAAAATCCTTTTTGGACACGTGTCATTCTCTAGTAATTTCTCACCTTTATTTTTTTATTTATCTCTTTTATTAAATAGTAATAATATTAAACATCAATTTAACTAAATCTATTTATCTCTTTTGTTTTAATAATCTGAAATTCATTTTTTTAACTCGAAAGTTTCATTGATAATTATATATCACATTGTTTAACATTTGAATCGTGGGATGTTTATAATATTTTAATATATTTTGATTATTTGTCATGCTTTCAAGTTTCAATGATAATTATATATCATATTGTTTAACATTTTAACCGTGGAATGTTTTTATTTTTCATGGGTGCGTCCATATTTTTATAGAGCTTGGGCTCGTGCATTTCACTCAAGTATTTTATTTTTCTATTTATTTAATCTTTACTCTATATAATAAAATAAAACAATGAGAGGACACATGTTTTCCATTGGAGGCATCTATTAGTAATTAATATTAATTAAAAGATAATTATAAAATTAAATTTAATATAAATTTAAACAATTCGTATAAGAGACAATATAATATTTTGAAATATTTATTAGATTTCAAAATTATTTATCTTTAAATTAACAAAACAAGTACACTTAATATAAATTAATATAATGTAAATGATTTATTTATTTTATTAAACTAAAATAGTTATGGGTAGAACATATTTCGAAAATGTTTACAAAAACATTAATCAATTTTTATTGGTTCTATATTTTTATTTTCGTGTTCAACTCTCAACTCAAATACGGCATTCACTATGTTTACGTGACATTTATAAGAACCATCACCACAGTCACTCTATCCATCATATATCGAGTATATATGAGGTTCTTAAAAATGTAACCTTTTTCATTATTTAATATATAAAATTAAATTTACTTAACCCGTACAATACACTGGATTCTTAAAAAATTAACTTTTTTATTATTTAATATAAAAAATTACATTTATTCAACCCGCGTATTACGCGGGGTTCTAACCTAGTTATACTAATAAACAAAAATCCTTTTTGGACACGTGTCATTCTCTGGTAATTTCTCACCTTTATTTTTTATTTATCTCTTTTATTAAATAAATAATATTAATATTAAAAATCAATTTAACTAAATCTATTTATCTCTTTTGTTTTCATAATCTGAAATTGATTTCTTTTTTAACTCTAAAGTTTCAATCTTTGTCAATTTAAGTCTAAAGTTTCAATCTTTGGTATTTTAACCCCTTTGATTAATTTGATTTTTCACTTCTAATTCAAAAGTTTTCATCTTTTTCAATTTAACCCCTTTAATTTTTTTTACTTTCAACCCAAAGCTTTTCATCTTTCGCAATTTAATCTCAACACTTTTTTTACTTTCAACTTTAGTCTCTTATATACTTTTCATCTTTCATAAGTTCTCCGGTTAACGTGTCGTTCTAAATTTCCGAGTTAACACGTCGCAACGTGTGCGTGGGGTTCAACGTTTTTTCATCTATTTTTTTCCTTTTTGACATGTCCGTCGCAGCTCGTCTATTTTTCCTGTTTAATAGGTCTGTCGCAACATGCGATTAATTATTTGTTTATCGGTTTGACACATAGGCTCGTGGTCATGTAAGAAATATTTGCCTTTCATCTAACATGATATATAACTAATGAATCCCCGCCGCATTGCGGCGGGTGGTAATTCTAGTATAGTATATATAAAATTTAATATTAATTTATCATTTATTTAATTAATATAATATAGTATTAGATTAGATTTTAGATTTGATTAAATATTATTAATAATAAGAATTTGTATTAGATTATATCAAATATTATTATTATTATTATTAGTGTTATTAATAATTTTAATCAATTAAATGAGAAAATGACAAGTGTCTGAAAAATGATTTCTTTTATTATATAGTATAGATATAGATTGATAGATAGATTAGTTGAGAGTTTTTTTTGGATCACATGAAAATATATATCTTACCTTACTGTTATTTCTAATTAAAGTTTATTTCTTAAATATTAACAATCTCATCAATATATATTTATTAAATAAATTTAACTTTTACGACTTTATATCTTTTTTTAATGAAGGATATAATCATTTCAAGATCAAATAAAGGGGAGTGCATAGACGATATATTAGCTTTATATTAAATATTATTATTATTATTATCAGTATTATTAATAATTTTAATCAATTAAATGAGAGAATGACAAGTGTCTCAAAAATGGTTTCTTTTATTATATAGTATAGATTTAATGTATCAAATTTTTGTAATTTTTTTGGACACAATATAATCTGTTTTTGCTCCATAAGCCATTAAATTACTATTGATTTAACCTCTTACAAGTTAGACTACTTGTTTTATAAGACCATTGCATTTTTCCCTTAACTAAATTCCTTTTAACTTACAACGACTTTTCTCTATTCAAAAGATGAAAAGTTCATATCCTATAAGTTATAGCTATAGAAGTATTTAAAAGTAACTTAATTTAACGTTAAAAAAAAGTTCTCATCTTTCAAATCACATCTTAACTAATAAAGTTTACGACAAGACAAACGTGTAATATAAAAATGACAAGTGAAACCGCGGTTTACATTCAACTTTTTGCAACATGTTAACCTTAGCCAAATTTGGAAACATTTAAATTTCCCTCTTAAAATATCGATTTTTGTGTGTTCCTCACAATATGGTGATGATCGAGATCTCTAGGCATAATGAACGGTGCTGCATGAGACATTAAATTACAATAACATTTTGTACTGACCATGTATGGGTTATAAATGAGGTTGGCTCACCCTTTTTATATCTAACAAAAGAAACTTCATCGATATAACCCAAAATATAATATAGTTTTGCTCTATATATGTGCCAATTTCTGAGTTATATTCACCAAAATTAATTATTAAAACATAAGACTCATGAATGCTCAAATTTATCTAGTTGTATTTGGATGCACGTTTGACTTCTCATTTTATATGTTTCCTATGTTCGTTCTTTTTTTTTTTAAATTTTTTACTTCCCCCTATATTTCTTTAAATTAAAAAAATATATTATCTGATTCTGCCTTGTGACAGTTTATTTATATCTCGTACCTTATAATGTTCTAAAATAACTTCAAAACTGTAAAAATGTGACAGTATTTATATCTCGTACCTTAAATACCAATTTGTTAAATCAGTTATGTGAATTTGAAATTTGTTGTTATTCTTTATTATAAAACTATGAGTTTAATTGATTAAATATGCAATACATGTAAATTTTTGTTTTACAATTTTAGTATACATAAAGATTAATTTTTTGTCTCATTTTCTGATAAGGATTCTCCGCTTGGATGAACCGTGATAACGAGTTTTGAATGGTCGAGTTGTTTAATTTGAGTCGGTGGGCGATAACCGTGGTGCAAGTACTTGGTCCAACTGCTTGTCACTATACCAATCGAATGGAATCATATAAATTGTTTGTATATTGTGCTTTGGTTCGCTATCTCGACCATGAGTGCATTTAGCACTAGCTGAAGGGGTGCCCGTGCTACCCCACAACTTTGTCTTCTAAGTGTAATTTGTTTATTTTTTCCTTCTTTATGTATAAATAATTAGTTTGGTTATTTGCTAGAGAACCTAAATAGTTAGTATTGTGCCGGATTTTCTCTTTTAGTTTTGCGTCTTTGATTTTTTCCTTATTTTATAAAAGTTGCTTTCATTTGGGTTTCTTACTTTTGTAAACACACCTCCTTTAGTTTTATATTTGGCCTTTAACGGATGTAAATAAACTAATTTAAAGTAAAAAAAATTAATTGACAATGGTTGGAAAATTAATTGTTTTTCAATTAATTGGTTTTCCAACAATTGAATCATTTTTTTAGTAAAGTTAATGAATATTTATTTTATATTTTTTTTGTTACTTAACTAATATTTGTTTTTAGAAGATTACTTTTTTTTTCTAAATAATTATTACATGGCTTTTTTTTACATGTCTGCTTAATCCCCCGTCACAAAGTGCGGGTAACAATACTAGTTGTGAATATAAAAAGTAAATTTAATTCGGACCCCATCGCCCTAAACGAACGTACGGTAAAAAATCTCTGTTATATGGATGTACGATAAAAAAAATCGGGATACCCCTCAAGTTTTCTTCTAGACCTGCCGCTGATCTCGACTTACAAATATTTATCTTGTTTCCGGTGTATTTTGTACATTAATAATATACATTAAAGTCTTGTTCTCTTGGCCGAAGGAAAGTGAATCGCTAAAGGAAAATATGACTGGTCGAGAATTTTTGAATTTTTGTGAATTACTGGGTATGGTTGTTGTGGTTATTGTTGTATGGTCTAAGACGACTAGGGCTGTAAACGAACCGAACGAACACGAACAAGGCCTTGTTTGTGTCGTTCGTTAAGAATATTATGTGTTCACGAACGGTTCATGAACATTTACCAAACAAGATTTTTTGTTCGTGTTCGTTCGTTAAGGAAATGAATGTGTTCCTGAACGGTTCACGAACACAAAAGAACACAAATAAAATCGACGAAGTTCAATTGTATTTTTCGATGTGAATAATAAGAAAGAAAAGTGGAGGCAGGGTTTCCTATTTTATTTGTTTGGGTATTGAGATAAATAAGAAATATAAAAGATTTAGATAAAATAAATAAATGCTAAAAAAATATTTAATGAACAACATAAACAAACGAACATGAACGAATGTTCACGAACACGTTACCGAACGTTCATGAACGCAATTGAACGAACGAGACAGTTGTTCGTGTTCGTTCATTTAACTAATCGAACGAACGTAAACGAACTTCCCGCCGAACGTTTCACGAACTGTTCGCTGAACGTTCGGTTCGTTTACAGTCCTAAAGACGACCGTTGCCTCTTCCAATTATTTATCCCAGATTTTTGTCTAACATATAAGTCAGACAGTCATTTAGTTTATATTTCATTAGGTTAACAAAAATATTATGTTTATAATAACTAAAAGTATTTAACGTTAACTCATTTTTTATCTCTTAATTTAAATTTTTTTTTTTTTTGAAAGGTAAAGTTGATTAAGCAAACAGAATACTTTCCAGTATATATGGTATGAAGTAAAAAACAAAATCACAAAAGAAACTTTTGTTAGCAGTAGACAATGACACTGCCATACGGCAATAAAGCAAAAGATCAACAGTACCTATTAAAGTAAATAATAGTGATTTTTGAGTCGCATTTTGAATAGAATCACATCTTAAATTTAAAGCATGGTTAAAATATACATTTAAAATGGGTTAGGGTTACGCTAAAAGTACCACAACTTCCTCTCTTTTATTGTGTTACCACCCGTTTCTCAGTGGCGGATATACCATGTAACAAGAGGTAGCCTCCGCTGCCCCTTGACGCTCCGATTACGCTCCGACGATAGTGTAAAAAAATTGCCTTTTTTTATTTTGCTGTCACTATAGGAATTTTTTTTGAAACGTTCCCGCTATAAGTATTTTCTAGATCCGCCACTGCCGTTTCTCCTCAACTTGTTTGTTGTTACACCATTAATGTATATATTTTTTTCACATTAAAAGACAAGAAAAAGAAGAAAAAAAAAAACTTTGATTATGTTTTCAGCCCAAGTACGATTAAAATTTATAGAGTCAGGTACATTTAGCCAACCTCAGTTAATATCCATTTATCGAAACCATATCTTTGTAATTTCTGTTATAAAACTCGTGGTATCTGACATGTGTAAACTATCGATTTCCATAATAGTAATAGTAGTAGTAGTTGTAGTAATACTAATCTAAAAAAAGATAAAAACATAATTTATATAAATTATACAAGTAAAGGGTGAAAACCATTATTATTAAACTATTATTCATCATATTATCAAATCAACTGAAAATAAATCAAGAATAAGTGTAGATGATGAAATAAATAAAGCAATATCTGTGTATTTCATCCCAGTAACTAATAAACAACTTACTTACTATGTATTGGGTCCACTAGTATACCAAATATGATAATGAACATTAATGAATTGGGTCCATTTTATCTTTCATTAAAGGAATTCTGTCATGACTCCTGAGTCATGCCACCTTTAAAAAAAATATTGTGGCAGAACTTTGAATTGGCAAAACTATAAGGACCATATGTGAAATTAACAAAACAAGAAATAGTAGCTTAAAATTATAGAAAGTATTTTGCAGTCAAGGACCTTAACTATGATGCAGCTGTTAAAGTGGTCCTTCAAACCTCTAAGGCCAGGCGGGGCGGATGATATATAACGCGTGATGGATGATATATAACGTGTGGAACATAAAAAATCCCACCCCCACCTCAATATATAACGCGTTATATATTAATGAAAACATGATTTCGTTATAAAAATAACGTCGTGATGGTTTTATTTGTGAGTTAATTGTTGGTTGGGGGGAAATTGTTGGGTGTGGTGGTGAGTGATGACCACCCCCACTAAAAAAGGTTGTGAGTGATGGAAAAATGGTTGCTGACATGGCGGAACATGATTGGATATTGTGAGTGATGGAAAAATGGTCACTAGTGACCACCCCTTCCCCCCTAAAGTATAGACTGTTGATGGTAGAGGTGTACAAATAGTTTTTTTTAGAAACACCGAACCGGTGTTACATGGTGGGAACCCGAACCGGTACTAATCGATTCGTTTTGGTTAAAAACCGGTTTGGGCCAAAAAAATTGGTTTTTAACCGGTTCCAAAGCTCAAGAACCCTAGTCAGTCTACAAACCAGTGGTTCGGTTCGGGTTGAAACCGATTTAAAAAAGAACTGTTAAAAAACCCGGTTGGTTTCGGCTTTTTTTTTTCCGGTTTCGGTTCTAAAACCGGGTGTTTTGTACACCTCTAGTTGATGGGCTGCAATACGAAGCCATTAAATGCAAATGGGCCCATTGTTTTATAACTTTATTCAAATAATAAATTTTCTTGTTTACGTAGTTACCGAAACTTCGTTGGCCCAAATGATTGATTTGTGAGATGCGTAATATTATGGGGCATTTTTTAAAGCCCGTCAGCCCCATAAAGCATATTCGAAAACTGGAACTTAATTTAATGCACATCGATTTTTTTTATTAAAGTTTATCTTAAAATGTAAAAAAAAAAAAAAATTTAGTGTTATAAGCAATGCAACATTTTGAAGCCAAACACACTGTCAACATCATTGGACTACCACCTAGAAATTGTACCACCGTCCACTCATGGTGTCGTTATGGCTATCGCCATAGTCACTTCGCCATTGCCACACTTATCGTGGGAAGATACGCAAGCAGGAGATTGAGACGCGTGTCATTTAGGCTATGTGTGATTGTGTAAGCGACCACAAAATAACATGCGTGATCAGATTTCTTCATGCGTAATTTGTTCATGTGTGATTAGGGTATGCGTGATAATGTGTGTTGTTCATGCATGAATAGATTTGAGTTTTATAACATGTGTAGTTTACTCGCGTACGTTTCGCACATTAAGAGGCTCAGTGGCGAAACTTGAGATTTCCGACGGGGGGTCGAAAACGTATATACCCAAAAATTTATATACGAAAACCACATATATTACACTAACCTTACCCTATATATATAAAACTTACCCTACATACTTGTACAATCAACTATTCATGTTTACCTTTTCTTCAATTAAAATTATAACAGTTGTGAACCAAATATGTGGTTGTGAAGTGGTTATGGTGACAGGGATTGTGATGATGTGGTATGGTCGCACGTTTTAGTAAAGACATTTTTCATTTGATTATAATAATGATAAGAAATAGTAAAAATTAAATTATAAAGAGTAAATTATATTAGTAAAAGACCATATGTGTAGTCTCTTCCACGTTGGAAACAAAATTTACGAGATAATAGCATCTTGTTAGCGGTTTGTACACTGTCCTCTTTTTTATATTATTTTTTCTTGGCCGTTTAAAAAATAAATAAATTAAAATGTGATGACATGACACAATTTCATTATGTGTAAACATATGTGGTTGTCAAAAAAGTTATTCGAAAATAATAAAAATTACTAGTTACATTATTAGGGTGGAGATACAATATTAAGTTTATTTGGCTAAGAAGTCTAGGAAGTGATCTTGATCATCCATTTAGTTAATCAAGGGCTAAGATTAAATGATGGAAATTGAAGGGAAGAAAAGAGGCGCGTGAGTTTGTTTAGGGGCATTCTAGTCAATCCAAGGCAATAGTTTATCTCTCCTCCAATTCCCCTCCATTTTTTAAACGTTAATAACTCTTTCATACGACATTATTTTTTTAAAAGAATTGCACCAAAAAAACGAGCGGTTTTTTATCTTTAAAACGAGTATACTATTGCTATATTTTCGAAATTTTTTTTAAAACTCAGTTGCGTAAAACGCAATGGAAAAAACCCAGTTACGTAAAACGCAATAGAAAAAAAAACCTAAAAATGACATTTTTCTAAAACGCAATGCACCAAAAACATAAAGAAATGTCTTATTTGTAAAACGCAATGGCCAGAAAACACAAAGAAATGTGTTATTTCTAAAACGCAATAGCCTAAAAACTCAAAAGAAAGTGTAGTTTCTAAAATGCAATTGACTGAAAACACATAAAAATGTGTTTTACCTAAAACGCAATGCACCAAAAACACAAACACATGTCTTATTTCTAAAACGCAATGGCCAGAAAACACTTAGGTGCTGTTTGTTTTTTCTGCGGGAAAAAGTCTGCAGTCTGCGGGCCACATCTGCAGGAGAAGAGGTGGACCAAATGTATGCAGTCTGCAAGGAGAAGAGGGTTTGTTTTTTTTTCTTCTACAAAAACACTTTTCACACACACAACACACACACTGCCTCAACTCTCTCTCTCTGCTCTCTCTCTCTACAAGATAGCACCACCACCACCGCACCACCTCCGCCATCACACCACCGCCATCATCTACCGCCAAGAACAACCACAACCACCCACCCCGTCTTCGTCGTTCAACCCCCGTCATTCAACCCCCGTCGTTTAACCACCACCACCGCCTTCTTCGTTCAACCACCACCACCGCCTTCTTCGTTCAACCACCACCACCTTCGTCGTCCAACCACCACCACCGCCTTCGTCGTCTCCAATTTGGGGGTTTTTGTTCGATTTAGGGTTTTTGGTTCGATTTGGGGGTTTTGTTCGATGATGATGGTCTTCGATCTCTCTCTCTCTCTCTCTACGGTATCTCTCTCACACTCTCTCTCTCTCTACGATATCTCTCTCACCGATCTCTCTCTCTCTCTTCTTTCTCTCTCTCACTCTCTACGGTCTCTCTCTCTCTCTACGGTGGTGGCAGGGATGTGGTGGTGATGTATCAGGTGGCGGTGGTGGCAGGGATGTGGTGGTGGAGGTGGTGGTGATGTATCAGGTGGCGGTGGTGGCAGGGATGTGGTGGTGGCAGGATGTGGGGGTGGAGGTGTGGAAGAAGAACCAAGAAGAGGTTTGTGTCTGTGTGGTGAAGACATGGGTGAATGTCTGTGTGGTGAAGAGGTCTCGCAGACCTTTTTTTAATGAAAGGTCTACGAGAAAACAAACAAGTTGCGGACTCCAAACCTCTGCGCGCGTCTGCACGGCGCAGACATAAGTGGCCAGAAACAAACACCACCTTAAAATGTCTATTTTCTAAAATGCAATGGACTGAAAACACATAAAAATGCGTTTTACCTAAAACGCAATGCACCAAAAACACAAAGAAATGTCTTATTTATAAAACGCAATGGCCAGAAAACACTTAAAAATGTCTCATTTCTAAAACGCAATGGCCTAAAAAACAAAAGAAAGTGTTCTCTGTAAAACGCAATGGACTGAAAACACCTAAAAATGTGTTTTTCTAAAACGCAATGACCAGAAAACGCATAAAAATGTCTTAGTTTTAAAACGCAATGGCATAAAAACACCAAAGAAAGTGTTTTCTCTAAAACGCATTGAACCAGGACAATAGCCGCCCCTGGGACCCTGCTACCAGGGGCTACCGCCCCCGGACCCCCGCAAAGATCGTAAAACACAATAACTAAATCAAAAACCCAGATCGTGAAAATGAAATTAAAGAATTCCTTACATGGATCGAAGCCGATTTCTTCATCGATTGACGAAATTTGAATGATAGAAACATTTATCAGCGATTGAATCGAACGTATCAAGTGATTATCTTCAAAATCACGGGAAAAACGAGATTTTGAATGAAATTAAACTGGGTTTTCTTTAAAAAAAAAGCGGAAGAACACGTTGATCGGGTGTTTGAATCATTGATTGATGACGAAAATCGCACTATAATGTAGTGATTATTGAGATAGTAAGTGAAGAAAAGGTTGGAGATAGTAGGTTTTGAAAATGGTGGGGTTTGAAGTAACTGGGGAGAAGAAGGAAAAAGAAATGATGAGATTGACTAAAATACCCTTTCGCTTTATTTTAAAATTTGCCACATGTCATAATCCTATTGCTTCCTATCCTTTCTAGCCAAAATAAACTTACTATTTGATCTTTTCCCTCCATTATTATATATCTTTCAATCAGCCTTAAATGATAACATACCGAAAATTTGTTAAAGTTTTTTTTTTATTATTTTTTACGATGTTGCATACAACGACATTGTCTATAATTTATGGATCATATTAGTATTAACTATAATACAATTAGGAAAGATTGTGAACAATGTTTTCATTTTTTATTTTTTATTTTGTCTTTTGTGCTTTTGTCTTTTTATTTTTTTTATACTTTTACCCTTTAACTTTTAGTATTGACACTCACATTCTTTTAACCTTCAAAAGACTTTGTAATCGAGTTTTACGTGTTTATATTTATGTACGAGTCGGTATAAATTCAAGTTGAGCATATTTCTTTCGGTTGATATACTAAATCAAAATAGATATCGACCGAAACCCCGGCCACATAGCGAGTATAATCTTACTAGTTTTACTTTAATTAGCACACACAACAAAGTCTATTCATGGTAGATTATATGGGGCTCCGTTAAATAAATTCAGGGCTCATTATGTGGCCTCACCCGGCCCAATAAGAGACCATGCATTAGTTGTTGTAGGGTTCATCATTTTAATAGGTATGGTTGATCTCTAGAATAATACTACCAAATTAGTTTGCAATATATTTCTAAGTCTAAATCATATAATACACATAATAGTTCTATTCATGATGTGTCCACTCGTAAAATTATCAGCCATTAGAATTTGACGAGTGACAGACCCACCCACATCATACATTTACTGGTATGAGGACAGGATTCATAGCTTAGGGCTCGTTGATACGCGCCGAACCGACATGTGACAATGTATTAAATTGTTGTGGGGTTCATTTGTATGAGACCCGTTGTTGTTTCCAATATATCAACTATTTACTCGTCAAACCTAAGAAATATAGATTAGTATAGCCAAATCCGAGTTGAAAGCTAATAATACTATCCCCCCCCCCTTTTTTTGTTTTGATGGCGTTTCGAATTCCATCTTGTGTAAAATGTTGTTTGCGTAATCATATCAAAAACTATTTATTAGTAATTTTAAATCGTAGAAAACGTGTCTTCGAGTCACCTAAACCATTAGTTAAAATTAACTCGTTTTAACCCGTTACCTAAACACTTGCCACCTATAATTTAGATGATAACTCGTTTTAACCCGTTACCTAAACACTTGCACCTGTAATTTAGATGGTAACTCATCAAGTGTAGAGGTTTTGGTATATAGGCAGTAGGCTGTCCAATCTTGTATCTTCCAGAAGACCAATGGGTTTAGACCTCTAGGAATCTAGATCAGCTTAATTATTGGCATAAGAGTTTAATCAATAGAGAAACAATAGGAGAGCCCTAAATAGATTATAAAAAAACCCATTGAAATATGATATATATTATAAGGAAATTACGAAAACAGACAGTGTTGACAAAAAAATCCAATATAGAGATCACTTTTCAGTCGTATTCAAAGTGGTCAATCTCATTCAAAGCTACACTCTTCCAAGACAGTTGAGACAACCAAGCCCACTTTTTACGAGTTAGTTAAAACGACTTACGAGTACTTAGAAATGGCTGAACTATAATATCGATATTGAGAATTTTTTGGTCAACACCAATTATTTTTATAATTTTTTAATCGTTCTCTCTCATCTTTTATTTACTTGGTACACAATATTTATAAATATAAGATGCTACAGAATGAATATGACAAATTCTCCAATCAACTGTTATTGTCCATTTGCAAAACATTAATCAATATGAAAAGACAAATATATGATTTCTTATAGTTTGTCAATTTTGAAAAAAGTCATGTTTTGTAGGAAAATAATAATTAACATACATAATTATATAAATATTATTAATATTAATCTATTTAGTCCACAAATACACCATTGAGAGAGTTGATATTGGTATACCTCTGACTATCTCTCTATATATACATAGATATATATAATAAAGAGAGTAATAGACGAGAGGAGTGTACCAATAAAATTTTGGGTGTGCCAGTAAAATGACCCTAAATTAAACATATAATTTCGTGTTCTATTAAACATATGTTTAGTGATGTCATTTTTGACAAAGTTAACTTTGTTTATCTTTGTCAAGGTTGAACTTACATAACTAGTGATTATTAATAAGGAATAATCAAATCAAATGGATGAAAGCCCTTACTTGAACTTGAAAACGCACCTCATGGAGCCTTTATCGCCCAAGATCTTGTATAAATAATGGTTATATTTGTATAAATAACTGAACTGAACTGTCCATTAGAACAAATACTTATAGTTGTCGATGACCTCTTTATCTAGTGGTACCATGTGTTTATTTCCCATTAAAGTGGTACGGGTTCTAGTTACGTATTAAGTGGATTTTACGAGTAAATCTTAAGTAGGTGTGTGTTTGCCGTTTAAAAAAACCAATAGTTACAATCATATTTTTTTATAAATAATACTTTATGCTAATAGTTTATTTGATTTAAGATCTAATGGTATATACTAATAATTAAACTTAAGTCCAACATCGGTCAAAAGTCGACTGATTAACCGAACCAACTGAACCATTTTTTCAATAACAGAATCAACTGAAACTGATTAGTTATGAAAACTTAAAACCAAAATGTATCATCTATATGTATGATTTATAGCCCATAATCAAACCAAACCAAACTAACTGATACTCGACTGTGATGAAACTAATAAAAATAAGCAAATACAAGAGTCTAGTTTTTTAAACGATTATGTAGATACTATTATGAGTTTTTCGTTTGGGTAAATTAAAGGCTCAGAATAATGGCACGCCCCTAGTGAATTTTTTGATACCCTAACATACATTAGGGTCGTATATTCTTTTTATATATTTGACTCATATATTCTTTTTTTATACGAACAATATGACTCGTATGTATCTTTTTTTTACATAAATATACGAGTTGTCTAGACTTTTATCACATAAACTATACAATTCGTATACAAATATACGAATCATATATAAACACCTTACTTACCAAAGCATTGTATACGCATAAAGTGTAAATAATTGACCTATATTTACCCTATATTAATTTACAAGATTTTATTCCCTCGCAGTTGTATACGCATAGAGTGTAAATAAGTGACCCATATTTACTCTATATTAATTTATAAAATTTCATCCCATCATAAAAACACTATTTCCTTTTCTTTTATTTTAACCATTTCACTTTTTTATATTTTACACCTTTAACCCTTTTCATCTTTTTAATAACCCTCATAGTTTTCATCTTTTACACTTTTAAATCTATAATCTTCATCTTTTACACATTTGTCATAAACATTTTTTATTTTTAACCCTCAACTTTTCCACTTTCAACTTTGGTCCCCTAAATTTGTCGTTTTACGATTTAACACGCTGCAACACGCGTGTGTAGTGTAACGTTTTTACGTCTATTATTTTTAAGGTTTAACGGCTCCATTGAAACTCGCAAATCCTAAAACGACTTAGTTTTTTTATTCTATGTTTTATTTTTGCGGCCTAACTTCTAAAAGTCCTGCCGGAAAGAGTGGGTCATAGATACGAGTTAAATTAAATTTACATTTAAAGGGTATATTTTTGATTAAACAACGAAACCCTAATTCTTCGACCTTGCTGCTCAAAATCGCTGGTGTTGATCGAGGTTCGATCGGTTAGTGAGTGTTGTTTCAACTTATATTCTGCTTTCATCTCGATAAATTCGATTATAGATTATGTATACTTGATAGACAGTTAATCCTCATGGTTCGATCTTTCTGTGTGTGTGTGTGTTTTCGATTGTTAATTGTAGTTTAGGGTTTCTTTTTATGCTAGAGCTGGTGAAATACCGCATTCGTTTTAGTTTCTTCGATTTGTAGTTTAGGATTTCTTTATATATGTGGATTTCTGATGCTTTTGTTTGATTTCTTCAGTTTTTTTTTTTTTTTTTGTGCTTATTAAGTTTCCACTGCATCAAAAGCACAAAGGTGTTAGACACTTGCTTAATCTGTAATTAGTTTAAACACTCGAATTGAAGCACCGTTTTCGTTGGTTGGGGCAATATTTCGAGGTAAGTTTTACATCAATCGACTTGTATCCTCGTTCTGGTCAAAAGCCCCAAAACATCGGTTTGTAATTCGGAAAAAAAACTTAACTCCGTTAAGCTATTTTAACGGCGGACTATTTTACAAAAAAAATTGACCAGTTCGGATTATTATCGGCCAACAACTGACTTGGGATTATTATCGGCCAAATTGAGTTAGGTGGGATTATTTATTTCCAATTCGCCTAATTATGTTGATGCTACCATTTAAGTATTTTTTATAGTAAAGATTAGTTTTCAAGATTGCATTTTGTATATTGTTATATGAAATTTAAAGAAGTAGGAAAGAATTAGGGGCTGTTTGGTAGCATCTGAATGACATTAAGAGGCTACCTCTTAATGAAATCATTTAAGAGTTTAACAAAGATAATGTAGAAGAATGTGACATGTGATGGTTTACCATTCAGATGTTACCTCTTATCCAGTCAGACATAAGGTTACCTCTTATTCATTCAGACATAAGAGCCACAAATGATTTCATTAAGAGACAGCCTCTGAATGGATTAAGAGGCTAGTCTTGGTTGACCCGTCCAGACCCGATATTCCAACCGAACTATTTCAATTTTTCTAAAATTGAATACGTGTTCGAAATAAAACGAAATCGAACGTTTTCTAAATGTGAAGGTTTCTGAATCAAATAAACAGACAAATATGAATTTGGGTTTATTTTACTGGATATTCATAAGTATATATGTGTCTTGACATTTGCAGAAAATTAGGACCCGTCGTAAAAAATGAGGTTGGAAAAGTGCTGGTTTTGTTCCTCTACTATATACCCTGGACATGGGATTCAGTTTGTAAGGAATGATGCAAAGGTAGATTTAGTTTTATATTATATAGAGTAAATTGCAAGAATTGTCCTTTATCTTTATGCCTCTTTGCAGGCGGTGTCCTTTATGTTTAAAATTGACGAGTTTTGTCCTTTATGTTTAAAAATCAAGCACGTTTTACCCTTTGGGCCTAACCCAGTTAGTTTTTTTTTGTTAAATCAAGTAACACAGGGGTATTTTAGGTGCTGTTTGTTTTTTGCCCAGAAGCTCTTCTGAGCACTTATGTCTGCGTCGCGCAGAGGCGCGCAGACATAAGGTTCCTGCAGGGTGTTTGTTTTCTTGAAGATCTGCAGACCAAAAACGTCTGCGAGGCCTCTTCCCCAAGCAGACCTGTCCACAAGTCTTCTAACCTCTGCAGACCTCTTCACCCTCTTCAAAACATTCATCTGCCCCACATCTCCGCCACCACCTCCCTGCTCCGCCACCACCTCCCTGCTCCGCCACCACCACCTCCCTGCTCCGCCACCACATCTCCGCCACCAGCTCCCTGCTCCGCCACCACCTCCACTCCGCCACCCCCTGCTCGAACATCATCATCGATCTGAAACATCATCATCGATCTGAAACCCCCAACATCGATCTGAACATCATCGATCGATCTGAAACAACACCCCCATCATCGAACATCTGAAACAACACCCCCATCGATCTGAACATCATCGATCGATCTGAAACCCCCTGCTCGAACAAAACCCCCATCATCGAACATCTGCAAAACCCCCAACATCGATCTGAACATCATCATCGATCTGAAACAACACCCCCATCATCGATCTGAAACAAAACCCCCAAATCGATCACGGTGGTGGCGGTGTAGTGGTGACGGTGGTGGCTGTGGTGTAGTGGTGACGGTGGTGGCGGTGGTGAAGTGGTGGCGGTGGTGAAGTGCAGATTGTAGAGAGAGAGTAGAGAGAGAGAGTAGAGATGTGTTTTAAACCTAGAAGAGGTTTTGTATAAAAAAAAAAAACAAACCCTCTTCTCCTTGCAGACTGCAGACATTTGGTCCACCTCTTCTCCTGCAGATGCCTGCAGATGTGGTCCGCAGACTGGCAGACTGCAGACCTTTTCTTACAGAAAAAACAAACAGCACCTTAGTCTTTTTACCATTTATGTAAAAATATTTTAATAAAAAAAAAAAAAGAAATAAAAAAACTTAATGTTTTTTCTTTCTCACTTCTCTTTCTCCCAGCACCATCACCCACCTCATACCACCACCATCCACCCTGTATCACCTACCACCGCCACCACCCACCCCACACCACCTAACCACCACCATCGCCTAACCTACCACGACAATTTTAACCATTCACACAAATCCTAATCCTTTTCACTTGATAACCTATCCCAAAGAAACAATAACTACATTCCAATTTACAGAGAATAACAAACAATATTCCAACTTTTAATCTGAAAGAAACAATATTCCAAACAACAATATCCCAAATATCCCCACGTCCCTTTTTCCGCCAATTTGCAGATAATAATGACAAACAATATTCCAACTTTCAATCTCAAAACTTAAAATCAAAACCTGCAACACTATCATCTTTTACGCAAAATCAAAACCTGCAACATTATCATCTTTTACACAAAATTATAAACCGCAACACTACACAAAATCGAAGGATTGTTACAGGTGGTGGTTGAGAGACGAACCACCACCGTCGGCCGTTTCAACCTGCAACCCTCAATAGATTGTTCAAACCCCACCACCGTTGGTTTCACCACCGTCTGAAAAACGCCCAATTAAAAAAAAACCCCAATTTGGAGTTCTGCGTCGGAAAAACCCACCATGGTCGGACCTTAAATCACCATCGGAGTCTGTGTTTCACAGTCCAAAAAAACGAAGAAGATTCCACCAAATCAGAAGCATCTTGATCATGATCAGAACCGCTAGAAGATGACGCGGCTTCACCGGAAGCAAACCCATCGCCGCCACATCCCGACATTTTTCTGACGGTGGTAAAACCCTAAAAGTTGGACTGTGAAACTCTAATCTAGAGGAAGATGGAGGATGATAGAAGTTCGTGGATGATACAGTGGGGTTTGGAAGGTTGGGGTGGGTGGTGGCCGGTGGGCGGTGGCTGTGGCTGGGGTTGATGTCTGTAGAGAGAGAGAGAGAGGAGGATAAATGATATTTGCAGGTTGAAGTTTTATATATATGATTTATTTTTTTACACAATAGTCCCTACATATTTACACAATAGTCCCTCAAAAAATAAAATGACAAAAATACCCTCATGTGCCTTGCACATGACCATACTTAACAAAAAAAAAACTAACTGGGTTAGGCCCAAAGGGTAAAACATGCTTGATTTTTAAACATAAAGGACAAAACTCATCAATTTTAAATATAAAGGACACCGCCTGCAAAGAGGCATAAAGATAAAGGACAATTCTTGCAATTCACTATTATATAATAAATTATTCGTTTTAATTGGGAATTTGGGATTGATTATAGCTTTGAAATGATAGATATTTAGATTTTGTCGATCAAAATGTCACAAGAATTTCAAAATGAAGAGGAATCCTCGCAAGGTAAAATGGACAAAGGCTTATAGGCGGTTACATGGCAAGGACATGTCTCAGGTACACAAACATTTGAAATAATTGGATGAAATAATTTTTTGTGTTGGTATAAATTTTCAGTTGCTAACAATTGGATGAAATAATTTTTTGAAGGATGCAACATTTGAATTTGAGAGGAAACGTAACAGACCAGAGAGGTATGACAGAAACCTCACAGAGAACACTCTGAAGGCCATCAAGACGATTGACAAAGTCAGATCTCGTAGGGAGGAAGCACACCATAAGAACAGGTGTTTTTTTCTTGAATCTTACCTCTAGACTTTGAATTTTAATTTATTTTCTTTATTTTAAACCTAGAGTAGTGAGTTTTACCCGTTTACTTGTGTATATTACTATAACGTGATAACAATAACATAGAAAAACTCAGCTAAAACGAAACGGGTCACATCGACCTGGCCACTAAAGTTCAAAAGTTTTGGATAAAAGATTTGTCCAAAATTAGAAAAGAACTAGAGGTTGCTATTTTATTTCATTTGCTAATGATTGGGTTAATTCGGATTATGTTATCTATGATGGCTAAATGTATAAAAAGCAAGCCAAGCAGGTAACAGTTTAACCCAACATGATCCACAAAGCTCAAAGCTTTTTACAAAAAGTGTTTTTTATTTTTGGGAAAAGGGGAATGGTACCTAGGGATGAGATAGGTAAAATACCCGTATCCGTACCTGTATAGGTACCAAATTTGAACAAAATTGGGTACCAAATACCGTATCAAATATATTGGTATGGTACGGTACCTGCTCTGGTACCACTTTGCTTTTTCTTTGAGCACTTGTACGGATACTAAATGGGTAAAATACCATAAATACCATAATACGAAATAAAACATAATATATATTTTTTAAAGTTCTATATAAAATTCAGTACAAGTACAAGTACGCGTACCGATACCGAATACTGAAATCAATAAAACCGGGTACCGATACATGTACCGCATACCTAGAATACCTAAAATTGGTACGGGTACGGTTTCTTTGGAAAAAAAAGCTCATCCCTAATAGTGCCCTTGCAATTTTTTTTAATCAGAAATATAATCAAAGAATTACACTACATGGAGCTATAGCTAGAACCAGGACATGAACCCAAGTCCCACACTAGCCCAAAAAAATAATTGTACAAAAAATGGGCCTAACCCTATTATGGGCTCTAAGGCTAACACCTAGTCTAAATCCCATAGGCCAACAAAGGCCCATCTTATTGTGCCAAACTGACTGCCTACTTCTTTGGGCCCAACTTGAAGCCCAAAGAACCATGATATCCAAACTATACAGTAAAAGAACAAGGTACAAATCAAATTCAAAACAATACCAAATGGCTCCCTTATGAAATTCTTGAATCCAATTCCAACCGATGCTTGCATCCCTATTGGCCGAGTCCTGCTCACACGGATCTTGCCCATGTGGCAAACAAAAGTTGTGTGGTTCCATAAAGCGGTTAGGATCATAACATCTTGGGCCCACCATCAGCCAACTACCAACCGACCCATACAACCTTCAAAGCCAACCAAATGTGTTTGTATTTAAAGCATCCACATTGTCGATTTGAACTATCCATTGTAGCTATAAAAAGTGTTAGATGAATTGTTACTGTGACTTTTTTTGGTTACTCTAGAGTTACAAAACTAATGTGATGTTTATGATGATGATTATGCAGGAAGAAAGGTAAGATTTCAAAGGAAAGAAAAGAGGCAAGAAAGGAACTTGATCAGCATATCCACCTGTTGGTCGCTCCTGGTGCAAACGATAAGCTCACTGTCAAGGTTCAACATGAATCTACCGATGAGAACCGCATGGAAGAATGATATGTGTGATTGATTGTTTTTTAGATTGTAAACATCCTATTCTTGTTACTTGAATCTTTGACCCGTTTTTGAGCAACTATGAAATCACTTACTATTTGCAGCAACCACTTTGATAATGTATATTTTCATTTCAATCAATTAGTTTTTTTTTTGTTTGTTAAAATATTTATAAAAAAATTCGCACAATAGAAACACCTAATATAAGTTTGAGTAACTTAAGTTGGAAAAAACACCGAGTGACTTTAGTGGGACTTCTGAGAAACTTGGTTAGACTGTGCGTAATGGTTAAAGCCTGTTGGTGCACGATGTCTATCGCCTACGTCAACAGTCTAGGTCATGTCGATAGCTTGTTATAGGGTTAAAAGTGTCAAATTGTAAAGTTATTTTGTGTTTGTGTCATTTCGCACGAAATGAACTTTTGATGTTGATTTCGCACGAAATGAAACTGTCATTTCGTGCGAAATGAATCTTATGGTTTCGTGCGAAATGAATCCTCTATATATAGGGGTGTAGTGTTTTCCATTTGGTACAAATTGGTGAAGTCTGTAAGGAAGTGCTGTCAGTTTCTCACCGTGTATTAACGTTGAATATCAATGGAAAACTTGTTTTAAGTATAAATCTCTGTTTCTACACCTTTCTATTACTGATTCTCAGTCACTAGACTGAATTCCGCCTTTCTAGTGATTTGATTTGACTCTGACCGACTCTTTCAGGTCGTATATCGATCCTACAAGTGGTATCAGAGCTCAGGATGAGTCAATTCGGTTGAATCAGTGCTTAGAACTTTCTATTTCTACTCATTTCTGGATTTTTGAACAATTCCACGGACAAAATGGACCGATCTTTTGATATAACGTGTAAAACACCTGTTTAATCAATCCTTGAAAGTTTCAGAACTAAATTCGGCCTAAAATTGATAAAAATGGGCCAAATACTTCATTTCGTGTGAATGTACAGCATTTCGTTTGAAATCTTGAGTTCATTCCGTATGAAATTAACTATTTCGTGTGAAAGGTTATCATTTCGCTTGAAACACGTGTTCATTTCGCACGAAATGGGCTATTTCGTTTGAAACATTATCATTTCGCACGAAAAGGAGATTTTTACTGATTTCGTACGAAATGACACTTGTAAAAATGGATAACCAAGAATTTTATAACATGTTTTCCGGAGGGGGAATGAAAGCAGTTCAAACTCCAGCAAGTATTATTCAGAACGCAAACATGGAAAACGAGCTCGGTACAATGCAAAAGCCACCAAAGTTAATGAACATTGATGAGTATTCAGGGTGGTCAGAGAGGTTTAAAACTTGGGTTCAGGCAAATCATTTTGAGTGCTGGATGAAAATTGAGTTAGGGTATGAACCTCCGAAGACTGGAGCGGGTCTTGAGAAAGCACTTCATCAGTTTACTCCACTTGAACAAGATAACTTTAAAGCTGAAAAGAAAATGATGAGTATCTTGCAGCAAGCGATTAAAGAAGATATTTTAGTTTTGTTACAGCATCAAGGTGACTCGCAGTCTGTCTGGGAAGCACTAAGTGTAAAGTTTCTTGGAAGTGTTTCGATGATAAAGAGCAAAACGACATTAATGAAAAAGGAATTTGATCTTTTTACGGGTATCAAGGGTGAGTCTACAAAACAGTTGATAGAGAGATATTGTCATCTGGTTGTAGAAATGAAGCGTTTAAGCATTCAAAAAACAAATGAAGAATGGGTTGACAAGCTGGCAGATGCATTACCGTATGATGAATGGGGCACATATTTGTTGGTTTTGAAAAATAAATCAGAGTATGGTAGGATGAATCTTAGCACGTTTATTGAGAAAATTGAAGCACATGAGCTTGAACTTACAAAGATCAGAAAAATGAAGTCTTCTAGTGCACAACAAGATGTTTCGTTGTACTACAAAGGAAGCTCTTCGGCAACGTCTAATCTAAGTCCAAAAATTCAGACAACATTCAGTGCTGAGCCTACATCTGGAGTCTTTCAAAGCACATCAAGCAACAATCATTCACCATTTGCAAGTTATGAACCAAATCCTAAGGTTCAAGAACAAGTGTCTCCTCAAAGTTCATCAAGTTCAAATAATCAGAGTTACGTTTCTGGGATTCAGTGCAATATTGCTGTAAACAAAAAAAATGGTCAAGAGTTTACAGAAGCAGCTGCAAAGCAATATATCGCACTATTAGCTTCTGTTCTTGAATCATATGAGAGTCTAGTTGCGGGAAGGATCGGTAATCCTGACATGACGAAAGAAGACTACGATCAGATTGATCCAGAGGAGCTGGAACTTATAGATATCAAATGGGGCATGGCGAGCTTAGTAAGGAAAGCACAAAGATTTATGGAAATAACCGGACGAAACAACCTCTTAGGACCTGATCAAAAGCTTGGATTTGATAAAGCGAAAGTTACGTGTTTCAAATGCAAAGAAAAAGGGTATTTCAAACGCGAGTGTCCAAACAGGGAAGTAAACAATCATCAGAATCCGTTCACAAATGACTACTACTACCGACAAGCAATCTATCACAAAACTAGTCAGTAACCATTCAACCAAAGACCTCAAATTGAAAATAAACCTGAAAAGGCTCTTTTGGTCAATCAGGATGATGAGAAAGTTACGGAAGGGTTTAGTTGGGATAAATATATTCCTGGTGAGGGTTTGGCTATGATGGCAGAGATTATTGAAGAGCCAGAATGTGTTGTTGAAGCTGAGGAAGTTGTTAAAGTTATGAGTGAAGAGAGTTTGGCAGAACTGGAAGAGGCAGCTGCAGTAGTTTATTACTATCAATCCGAACAGGAAACTATTGCTAGTTCTTGTAGGAATTAGGTTCACTTTTTATTAAAATATATTACAAAATAAATAACAAATAATAACGAGACTCTCGTTATTTGTGGGAAATTCGATTAGTACAATACCGGTTACAAAAACTAAATAAACGAATATAAAAATACAACTAAATTGTACCAATCTTGATTCAAAGCCAATGTCTTTGAAACCTTCAACCGCATCTACGAGATCGAAACTCCGCTGCAAGACAAGCAAAATTGTTGACGGTTTTTGGTTGAGGCACGTGTTCAAACACGCTTCCCTTAAAACAGATTCCGCGCCTCCTCTCAGATGGTCTGTCTCCCAGGGTACAACAACCGGAACAGTATGTGTACTGCCGGAGATGGCACTCGCGCCCGAGATTACACCGGGTATAAATTGGTGTTCATAAAAATTGGAACAATGTGAAGTTGTGTAAAATTGAGAGTACTCCTCTCATTGAAACATCGAGACTAAAGAGAATGTCTGTTTCCTTGTGTATCTAGTATGAACCACCAAGTTCATATTTATACACCCATAGTTTTAATCTAATTAAAACTAGTAATAAAATAGACATTAATCTTGTCATAATTATAACATTAATCTTGTAATAAACAAGATAATGAATATGACATTAATCTCTAATTAAATGGACTTAAGTGGTTAGTAAAAAACGGTCATATACATCATGACACGCATTAAACGGGTTGTAACAGCTAGCTTTGACCAGGTCCTGCCAGTTGCTCTGTTACCGTTGCAGACATGTACGCGCGCCTGAAGTGGCTCTTCAGTCTGTGCGCCACATTGTATGGAACCCGCGCATGCACATGGTGTGCCGACCAGTGCTCCTAGTTACTACTGTAACCTGCGCGCGTGCCATAATTGATCCGCAAACCCATGCAGCACACTACATGGACCTTACGGCAGGCCATATGGAGCCGCGTGCCACACATATACCAATGCGCATACCAGGACGCCACCTGGTCATGCGCCATCTATACTTGCGCGCCACACGGATGCCACTACGCATACCAGGACGCCACCTGGTTATGCACCATCCATACTCGCGCGCATGTGTGCGGGTGCGACACACCCTTTGGTCCCCACTAGTGTTTGCCTTTAAGGAAACAATTACAAGGAGTGCTCCTCCTTATAAACCACTTTAAGTTTTGTCATCCCACCTATGTGGGACAAGTTGACAAAACTAATCCATTTTATTCATCTTTGTTTGTTCCAAACATACAACTTCAAGCTTCGATATCTCATTCATCTTAGCTCTATTTGGACATAGTTTGAACACAAACCATAAATAATTATTTATAGAACACATATATAAATATTATTGATGTCCAAAATATTTAGTGAAAAACTCATTTTCACTAAAATTTCCAACAATCCCCCACATGAATGGAGATCGATTAAAACATACAAAATTCCCCGAAGAAAACTCGACAGTCAAGTATTGCAGGATAGGTAGGTTTTGCCTTTGAACCTTCCTTTGTGAAGCATAATTAGTCTACTAGGGTTTTGTAGACGCGATGTCCTTGAACAACCCCCCATTTGTGTAAACGAGAATATACATTCACACAATACTTTCCCTAGCCGGGCCATCCCCTCACTATCGTGTCCTATAATGGTCATGGAGCACTTTCCTGGTTCTGCGGGAGCTCTAGGAATTATGCCCTAATTCCATTCGAAGCGACCACACTTCTCTCCAACATAGGTGATTTCCCTTTAAATCATTAAAAGCATTATGGTTTACTATGATTTACACAAATCATAAAACCACATATTATGCTTAACCTCACAACAATGTCACTGAATATTATAGGAATGGACTACGACGCATTTAAACACCCTTTTATAGTTTTAAGGGGATATATGAAACATATAAACTAGCTCATATATAAACATATATATTAGCTACGCCCCCACAGTGACTACCCTTCGGTTCATGATTAAGTTTTCCTATAGAACCTAGATCTTGGGATCTCCAGTCAACTAGGTTAGGTTTCCCTCATGTCCCTTTATCCATGGCTTTAGTCTCATTCCACAACCTGATCTCTTATCAACCCATTGGTTGTTGGATCCAAAATTATCTTTGACTTCGCTAAGTCACCAACGACAATTTAAATTGAGATCAGTTGTTCTAACGTGTTCTTGACTCGCTAGTCACCTTTGCCTTTTAGTCGATTCATAAGACTTATAACTCGTGATCTCAACCTGGATCCAGTTATGTACCTTGTCTTAGAATGGCATGAAACTCAATTCATGGCCAAACACGTTTTCACCATGCCTCTGGTGTGTCATGACTGACATCTTACTAGATTTTGAATCTAACCAATTGGCATTCGAGTCCAATCTATTCGATTGACTCCATATAACCATTGTGTACTCCACTTGGTCATGCGTTTGCAATGTATGCAAGTCACCCCCCACATTTAAGTGTAATTGGATAGCATCCAAATGGGGCGATGAAAGGTTCTCCCTTTCATTTCGAGTTTGAGAAAACTTCTCAACTACCATTTCCACATTCAAATGCAAGTCACCCCCACATTTAAGTGTAATTGGATAACATCCAAATGGGGTGATGAAAGGTTCTCCCTTTCATTTCGAGTTTGAGAAAACTTCTCAACTACCATTTCCACATACCCTAAAGGGTTTGTTTCTTAAATGGCCTCCTCCCCCCACATTGCTTGCATTTTAATGAAGTTATATTTATAGTTTTGTTTAGCACAAAATTCATTCTTGTGTCATCACATATTTTGAATGTTTAAAGTTAATTTAATCTCCGTCGAGCATATAAATTAACAAGTATTAGTCTAGCATGCTTTAGACCACAATACTCTAGCATGTGAACAGAAGATGCATCATTCTGATTCTTCACAGCCTTAAGAGATAACTCACTATCTCTTCCGAACATTCGTTTCTTAGTTTAGACACAATAATAAAATTTTATTTCACCATTCCAAAACCATCGGTTTTAGGAAGGCCTCAAAACCATAGTTAACTTTATCCATTAGGATCATAACTCGTTTGCCTTTTTATCTCCAAGGCTTCACCATTGACTTCCTAAAGACTTAAACATAAGTCTTAATCCAAGTCACTTTGATGAAAGATCTTTGTATAAAATCACTTGAGTCTTGAGATATAGCCAATTAGATTGACTCTCAACAACAAAGCATTCACGTATGCCGATAGTGATATATACATTTACGTTGTTGTTTCATTAATACCATGTATTGGGATACTCTCCCAAATTGAGGACCAAGCATCCACATAGTTTAAACAACATTTATGGTGGTAGAAGCATCTACAAGTCCATCACTATTGTAAATTTCCGTTAATAAATTTTCTAAATTTATTAAAATCATTTACAATATTAACATATATTTCTTTCATATGTTATATTCTTTGAAAACTTACATGTGCATTTCCATGTTGATGCTCTCAACATAAGATGACATATCTCGTTTTCGTGTATTCCATCTCAAACCATACACCACGTTTCTCACGACGTCGTTATGCATTTGATGTTTGATTTGTGACTTATTAAAAACAGTCATGATCACAACCCGCTCGTTGTGTTTGTGTAAATTACTTTTTACACTTTGTATCAAAATGTGTATCCTTTTGACAACTTATTAGTAGTCTAAAATAACGAATACACCAATGATATCTAAACATCAAAAACCAAAGTGTTATTATCTTCAACACTTTTTACCGAAATAAACGCAATTATTTCATTCGGTGTCATGTTTTGAGGTACTCCCTCATCTTGAAACTCTAAACTTGAATAATCACAAGTTATCCAAAATATAAATCTTGGAACTCTAAACTTGAATAATCACAAGTTATCCAAAATATAAAGTTGTTTACAATTAACTACTGGCAAGTAGTCCAGCAAACTTATTTTGTCTATAACAACATCGAGTTGTTTTTCACAAAATAGTCTTTCCAAGATTATTATATGGTTCAAGATGTTATACTACTCGTGGAAGTATCGAATCACTTATAATTCGCAAAGACATGTTTTATTCGTTCAAAACATTTTTCGTTTTTGCAAGTGTTTTAATATTAAACTATATATTTATGTTTTGATTACACATCAAGACAATAAACCTTATAATAGTTTAATAAATAAAACAATTTCAAACTCGCTCGTTTGAAAATAAAACGAATACACATCGTTTTAATAAATGGTTTATCATATTCAAACCATTTCTAACCGCTGTTAGATAATAACGATGAAAAATATGCTAATTAGAATTTAAATGTTTAACAAACATTCAAAATATTCGGTTTTATAAAGTAAACCGCTTCTAACGCGCTCGTTAGAAATAAAACGAATACAATTATCCACTTTTGGTTTACTTAAATGAACGTTTTCTAACATACTCGTTAGAAATGAACACACATCTTTTCTAACACGCTCGTTAGAAAATATATAAAACGATTACAAATCATTTTAAATAGTTTATCATAGTTAACCCGGTTCTAACCCGCTCGTTAGAAATTAACGATTGCAAATCGTTAAATTAGTTGGTTATAAGATAAACTAATTCTAATACGCCCATTAGAAAATTAGACGATTATTTATTGCCAAAAGCCGTTTTTGGTTTATATAAAATAAACGTTTTCTAACCCGCTTGTTAGAAATAGACAATTGACAAAGTCGTTAAATCGTTTCTAACACGCTTGTTAGAAAATAAACAACTATCAAACTCTTTAAATCGTTTCTAACACGCTCGTTAGAAATAATCGATTACAAAATTTGTTTCGAAGTTTATAAAAAAAAATATAAACTATTTCTAATACGCTCATTAGAAATAAACAAATAAAAATCGTTTAAACGTATGTGGGAAAAATCCGTTTCTAACTCGCTCGTTAGAAATTAAATAGTTTAGACGAAACCGTTACAAGGTTTATTATCCAAAATAATTGTCTCCAACACGCTCGTCGGTAATTATTTGAAATAATAATATTTTCTAACACGCTCGTTAGAAAATCTAAACGTATATTTTCTAGCACGCTCGTTAGAAAATCTAATCGTATTTTAACAAGTTAGTTTTACACAATCATCGTATCTAACACGCTCATTAGATATAAAAGATGATATTAAACTTATCATTCTATACAATTCTAACACGCTCGTTAGAGATATAAAAAGTTTTAATGTCGTTATTCTTTCAACAACGTTTCTAACACGCTCGTTAGAAGATATTAAAACTAGTTATTTTATAAAATAATTATTTTTCTAATATGCTAATTAGAAAATAAATATATTTCAAGACTTTTAAAACCAACATTAATCTCTCAATTATGGTTACTAAAAGCTTATAATAAATAAATTAAACGTTACAAACATTTAATTTGAAAAAGGGTTACAAAATAAAATGTTCTAATACGCTCATTAGAAAATTTAGTATTTCAAAAACCTATTGAAATACATATTATTTTGTATATGTTCGGTTTTATCTAAACACGAACAAAAACCATGAACTCCAAAAATGAAACAAAAAAATCGTTTTGTAACACGGTATTCGGATTAAAGATTGTACTCCAATCATAAAATTAATCCGACTCGTTTGTACTACACATATAATTCCCCAAAAAAAATATTTACAAGATTTTAACAAAAATCCATTAAATATTTTTAACTTTCGTGAACCTAAATCCTCATAGAGAAGGGATTTAAGATTGTAGCAACAATCTTCACGAAAGTCTGTTTTAAGATTGTAGGAACTAGGTTCACTTTTTATTAAAATATATTACAAAATAAATAATAAATAATAACGAGACTCTCGTTATTTGTGGGGAATTCGATTAGTACAATACCGGTTACAAAAACTAAATAAACGAATATAAAAATACAACTAAATTGTACCAATCTTGATTCAAAGCCAATGTCTTTGAAACCCTCAACCGCATCTACGAGATCGAAACTCCGCTGCAAGACAAGCAAAATTGTTGACGGTTTTTGGTTGAGGCACGTGTTCAAACACGCTTCCCTTAAAACAGATTCCGCGCCTCCTCTCAGACGGTCTGTCTCCCAGGGTACAACAACCGGAACAGTATGTGTACTGCCGGAGATGGCACTCACGCCCGAGATTACACCGGGTATAAATTGGTGTTCATAAAAATTGGAACAATGTGAAGTTGTGTAAAATTGAGAGTACTCCTCTCATTGAAACATCAAGACTAAAGAGAATGTCTATTTCCTTGTGTATCTAGTTTGAACCACCAAGTTCATATTTATACACCCATAGTTTTAATCTAATTAAAACTAGTAATAAAATAGACATTAATCTTGTCATAATTATAACATTAATCTTGTAATAAACAAGATAATGAATATGACATTAATCTCTAATTAAATGGACTTAAGTGGTTAGTAAAAAACGGTTATATACATCATGACACGCATTAAACGGGTTGTAACAGCTAGCTTTGACCAGGTCCTGCCAGTTGCTCTGTTACCGTTGCAGACATGTACGCGCGCCTGAAGTGGCTCTTTAGTCTGTGCGCCACATTGTATGGAACCCGCGCATGCACATGGTGTGCCGACCAGTGCTCCTAGTTACTACTGTAACATGCGCGCGTGCCATAATTGATCCGCAAACCCATGCAGCACACTACATGGACCTTACGCCAGGCCATATGGACATACCAGGACGCCACCTGGTCATGCGCCATCTATACTTGCGCGCCACACGGATGCCACTACGCATACCAGGACGCCACCTGGTTATGCGCCATCCATACTCGCGCGCATGTGTGCGGGTGCGACACACCCTTTGGTCCCCACTAGTGTTTGCCTTTAAGGAAACAATTACAAGGAGTGCTCCTCCTTATAAACCACTTTAAGTTTTGTCATCCCACCTATGTGGGACAAGTTGACAAAACTAATCCATTTTATTCATCTTTGTTTGTTCCAAACATACAACTTCAAGCTTTGATATCTCATTCATCTTAGCTCTATTTGGCCATAGTTTGAACACAAACCATAAATAATTATTTATACAACACATATATAAATATTATTGATGTCCAAAATATTTAGTGAAAAACTCATTTTCACTAAAATTTCCAACAGTTCTCTCAAATCAATAATGCCTCCTAACATGTTTGAGTCTTTTGCAGGTTTCTTCAGTGAGCCAACTACCGGTTTCTGTCCACAATTTGACGAAGAAAAAGCTCCAGTTGAAGAAATCATAGATGTTTCTAAAGAGATGAATGAAGAAACTCTGAAAGAGATAGCTGACAAGGCGCTGATGGTCAAGCTGAAAGAGGTAGACAACACTCAAGAGTCAGTGTCTATCGAAACGGAGTCTGTGGAAACAGAGTCAATAAAAAAGGAGTCAGTCGAAACGGAGTCCGAGTTCAAATCAGAAAATCTGGATATCAAATCAAGAGAAAAATCAGAGTCTGAGTCTGACGGGTTTGGTAAAACAAAAATTAAAACTGATCAAGAAGAAAAGGTTTTTGAAAAGATTGATCAAATTCTTGAGACACCATGCAAAAACTGTTTAAAACCCTGGATGGATTGTCTTGAAAAAGATAAACAGTATCAAGAATTGAAAAAAATTACTGACGAAGTAAAATATGATCTTAATGATGTGAAAGAAGGTTATGACACATTAGCACGTTCAATCAAAATGATTCAAAAAGAAAGTATTGAAAATGGTAAAGCTACTAATTTGTTCAAAGAAACTGTTATGGAAAAACAGATAGAATTTAACATTCATCTGGACACAATCGCATCTTTGAAAACGGAACTTAAATTGATGCGTATTGAAAAGGAAAGAGTTGAGAAGAAATTGATCAGTTATATTGCTTCATCTTATGTGATTGATCAAATTGTTTCGAAATTACCTGATGATAAACCTGTTTTCAAAAATGTTCCACCCCCAATATGGAATCATTATACACAGAAATATCCAGATGGGGTGGAAGCAGCTTTGAATCTCAAGTTGAGAACTGTAGAGAATGAGTTACCGAAAAACATTGATGTTACATTCTCTCCATCTGACACAGACAACGAGTCACAAGTGATTAAAACTGTTGTTGACCAAGTGTTGGATGAAGAAAGTGATAACTCAGATTTCGGTACAGCCAAAACTCATTTGGAGAATTCCAATTCTGATTCTGAAGATGATGGAAACTTTTTAGATAAGTTTATACCAAAATTAGATAAAGTTGTGAATGATGATTCGATCATAGTGGTTTACACGATGACCGGAACTGACAAACTATATACTGATTTTGAATTTCCGATGCAGAATGCAAAATTGGAAAATGTTGAGAAGGTTTACAAGCTTGTGGAAATTGACATTTCAGAGGTTAACAACAACATGTTCTTATCAAAACCAAAGAAATCTTTTGTGAAACAACAACCAAACAACCCGGGAAAGAAAGAATGGGTGGGTAATAATGGTCAGAACAAAAGACATGGTAACAATTTTAAAAAGAAAGTATTGGTTTTGAAAAGAAAATGGCTAAAAAGGATGTCAAGCCAAAGGAGAAATTAAATGAGGTGTTTGTTGTTGGTCCTAGTACTGAAGTTGAGAAAGATTATATCTTTAGTCAAAAAGCAATTGATGATTTCAATGCAGCTCAAAAGTTGAAAAAGAGACCAACAGATCCACTTTTGTCGAATATGACAAAAGAATCTGTTACTGCTGCAATGAAATTGGTCACATGGCCAAACAGTGTGTTAAAAGGATTGAAAAACCAGTTTTTCAAAAACCAAAACCAAAAGTTTCAAAGGATGTTAAAGGAAAAACACCGATGGTTTCCCCCGTGCGTATTCTGAAACGCGGTGAATCTTTGAAGTCTGAGGACAAGCCAAAATCAACCTTTGAGATCGGTGAATCTTCAAAATCTCCAAAGACTTCAAAGATTTATCCCAAAATGAAGATGATACAAAATCAATCATGGGTGGAAAAACCTAAACAATCGTTTGAAGAAAAGAAAATGGAAAAGGTTTTGAAATCAGAACCAACAGTTGCTGTCACTAACAATGAAAAACTTGAATTTGAATTGGACAAACTGATTGAGGAATTCCCACCAATTAAGGAGGGAGATCTAAAATCAAAATCTGTACCTGTTGTTCCAAACGTTGTCTTCAACATTCCAAAAGTTGTCATGGCTTGTGATCTTATTTTTGGTAGTGTTCCAAATATGAAGAAATCTTGGGCATCATTGTTTGAGTGAATGTCTTTGATGTGTGCAGGGGCTTCCGAGGTCGATCATCTCAAAGTGGATCATGGATAGCGGCGCCTCGAGGCACATGACTGGGATGTTAGCTCTACTCTATGATGTCAAATCAATCAACGGAGGATATGTTGGATTTGCGGGAAATCAGGGAGGCAGAATCGTTGGTGAAGGAACTCTTACCAATGGAGTTGTATCATTTGATAAAGTGAACTACATCATTGAACTTGAAAACAATCTGTTGAGCATATCGCAGATTTGTGACAAGTCGTTCACAGTGCATTTCACAAAAAATGAGTGTTTGATCATTAAACCTGGTTTTAAAATTCCTGAAGAGTTGGTGTTGATGCGAGCTCCTCATGAGAACGATTTATATGTCCTAGACATGAGCGTCACAACAACATCGGACAAAAAGAAACAATGTTTTGTAACTAAAACAAAAGCAACTGATAAGGAATCAAGAATGTGGCATCGTAAGATGGGTCACATTCATGTGAGAAAGATGAATTTCCTAGTGCACAATGATCTTGTTGAAGGAGTTAATTTGAAAAATTTCCATTTGAATGATGATTGTGTAGAATGCAAAAAGGGAAAGCAGACAAAGAAGTCACATCCAAAGAAGCTCTTGAACTCCATCAGAGTACCGCTAGAAAGACTCCACATGGATCTTTTTGGACCGGTAAATGTGAAGAGCGTAAGTGGAGATCTGTATTGTCTTGTGGTCACTGACGACTTTACAAGATTCTCATGGGTGATGTGTATTGAAAGAAAAGACGAAACGTTTGAATCATTGATGAAACTATTCAAGAAAACGGAGACGCTGTACAAACAGCCGATCAGAAGAATTCGAAGTGACAACGGAACAGAGTTCAAAAACAACCGTATGGAAGAATTCTGCAATGAAAAAGGCATTCTTCATGAATTCAGCGCACCGTATACTCCACAGCAAAATGGTGTCGCAGAACGAAAGAATCACACACTGATCGAAACAGCTCGTACAATGCTGGCAGATTCCAAATTGCCTATCTACTTTTGGAGTGAAGCAGTTGCAACAGCATGCTATACAGTGAATCGTGTTCTCACAGTGAAAAAATACAAGAAAACCTGCTTTGAGTTGCTTCATCGTTATAAACCGAATTTGAAATTCTTAGAACCGTTTGGATCACCTTGCACATTTATTGATCCAGATGGTAAATTTGGTGGAAAGTTAATGAAGGTATTTTTGTAGGTTATGCGAGTCCACTGAAGAGAGTATTTGTTCCATGCTTGGAGAAGATTATTCAAGTTCAGCATGTTGATTGTCAGAAGTTTACTTCTCCGGAACAACTTCCCGGAAAAAGATTGCTGTTTGACTATGACAAACTCTGGGAAACACTCCAATTGCTGACTGAGCCAAGTGAGAAGGAAATATCATTATTATACCAATATCAGCAATCCATGTCACAAGAACAAGTGCCAAGACCGCTGGTAGTTTCCTCGCCCACCGAGGGTACAAATGATCACGAGGCCGGTATAACACCCTAAGTGCATTTTAATCAATTATCCAAAAAGTTCAATTATAATAGTGTATTAAGGTTAAAAATACACTTAAAAATGCGAGTTTGTTAAAACAATTTACTGAATAAAACATTCCTATATTTTGTAATTTAATTCGCCGTTTAAAACGTGACGACGAAACTATTCGCGGAAGCATTGATCTCATGTGTTCGGTTCTTCGTCGGGCTCAGTCGTCATCCGGTACTGCTAGGTAACCTACATTCCATAAACATGAAATGATTTTAGTCAAACGCGGTTTAAAACTTGTTCAAATGGATTCGCGAAACAAAACTTTAACAAAAATAATTGGGCGCTACCGTAACTTACGGTAGCCACCGTAAGTTACGGTAGCCACCGTAAGTTACGGTAGCCACTGGGCTTCTAAGGGCTGCCGTAAGGCAGTGCAATTCCAGCGTAACACTTCAGCCTCTACCGTAAGTTACGGTAGCTACCGTAACTTGCGGTAACTCTCTGGACAGATTGATTTGCAGCAGATGCTGCATTTTCCAACTCCGATTCTTTTCACGAAAACGTGCATAACTTTCAATCTACACATCCGTTTTACACGATTCTTTTTCCTACGCACTCGTAATTTAATTCTCCATCTTGTGGAGTAAAAATTCAACATTTAAAACTAATGAAATTCTAAATCTTTAAGCATTCTACTTATTGTTCAAAATCAATATTTCGACCCGTTTGTATTTAGGACCTCTAAACTTGTTCCTAGTTAATCATAAATCATAAACTAATATATTTAACTCTAAATCTCTATCTTGGATTCATAACTTTTGTGAATTACACAACAAACACCCAAGTTATGCGCGTAATTCATTTTAGACCCGATTGGGGATTTTTATGCATTTAAGCATCAAATCCGCTCTTCTCTTTTCACGCCTCGCGTTTCCAAATTTAAGTGCCTACTTATTTTCCACCACAAATATTTTTACGGTGGATTTAACTTAAGAAAACCCGAAATCCCAATTTACCCTTCGTTCAGCTACTTTACGCTAATGACCCCCTTTAGGGTATTTAACTCACAAAAGATTTTTGCCTAAGACTCATATACGTGTCTAAGGGCTACATAATCACAACACAAGTTCCTAAACAACCTCTAAGGGTCGTTTACCCGGTTTACCTATTAAGGGCTTTTTGGTCAATTTTAGTCCCTCATTTTACGACAAAGGACTTTCGCTATAATTTGACCAAAGTATCACTTCTACTAAAACTCTAAATATGCGTACCTGGCTCGGGTCATAGCATCGACCTGTATACATACCTTTTGCTTTAAATTTTCTAGTTAAAGCAATGCAATCACATGTTATTTCCTGTTATTACAAAAACTCAACAAGTAGTCGTCAATTATTATTGTCAAATGGTATTTGCACACTATTTGACCCATTTGGTTGTCGAGTGGGTTCCATCACTTCAATGACATATCAAACACAACCATTTTCGTTATATCAACATTACACGTATTTAAACTAAGCTTGTCTATATAAATGTAACGGGGTGACAAGCCACGTACCTTTAAAGCGTTCCCTTCAAGCGTGTGTCCGCTGCAGCTTGTCCGCTTGAAGACCCAGTTTCCTTGCCTAAAGAGTTCAATCCACAATCCGTTTAGAACCCCTTTTATAAGTCTTAGCGCATAATTTGCCATATCCATCAAACATGCATTTTTGTCTGATTTTCAACATTTATCTTTCATTTAGGCATTTTAACGAACACCTAACGGGTATAATTTTATATATTTAAAATCAAGTTCATAACTTGTTATTTTTTCCTAATATAAACATACATATCGATTCCATTATGTCAAGCATGCATACTAATCTCAGAATCATTTCATAGTAACCAAGTAACACCACTTTTGATAGTCATGATTCTTGTGTTCATCTTATTTTTACAAAACCCATTTAACTTATCAATGGATTATCATGAATTTCATAGATTAACCACTAATTCAACATGTTATTGACTAGGGTTTACTCCTAGACATGTTTTCATTACTAATTTCATCTAAACATCAAATAATCAAACCCAGATTTCGATTTCACAAATCATCAAGAATTTGAGATGAAACCAAATTGTAAATTTTGACATACCTTATGATCCCCATGACTAGGTGATCGTTTCTAAGTATTCATGCATCGATTTTTGGCCTTGAATGAAGCTTCAATTTTACGATTTGTTGAGTTTTAGGGTTTGAGCTCTTGGGAGCACCCTCCTGGTCGATCTCCACACACGCACAGACACCTTAAGTGTGTGTTGTGTTATATATATTTTTTTTGTTTATAAAACCCCTTTTCAAGTTATCCAACTTTGGTCCCTCATGTTTTGGTTTGTTATTAAGTAGGCTACCTATTTCAAGTTTCTTTATTATTTTACAACACTCATTTAACTAGGTTAATATTCCTAGTTACTTAGTGGGTTCAGGGAAGTTATAACCCGTTTTTGTTTTTAAGTCCCGTTAACTCGGGCTTCTAACAAACCATGTTTTCTCAAAACGTTTATTCTTCTTTTTGATTAATATAAGATTATTTATTTAAATCCTAATATTCACCAGGTTAATTTTTACCACTAACGGTATTTTACCAGTCTTTTAGTATTAACGGGGTTTATTTACCAAACCCGTTTTCGGGGTGTTACAAGTCTACCCCCCTTAAAGAGGTTTCGTCCCTGAAACCTTTCTTACGTAGTTCTTTTAATTTAGACTAAACGAACTTAGTTTCGTTTTCAAGACATTCATTCGTTCCTTTCGATCTATCGTTTTCGTTTATATTGATGCGTACGTCTTTCATGTGTAAGGCCTCGCGGCCATTACTTTCAGCTTATCTCCTTTATCATTATTGACCGAGTTGTCCCTTGACCACTTAGTTTTATCCGTCTGTTTACATGTTTATTCCGTGCTTGTCTTATATTAACAAGCGCTTTGTGTTTGTCATGACATTTTCATAACTTTGAATAGTTTTACCGGCTAGACTAATTAGTCGCCGTTACTTCGTACCCCGCCAGCCGGGTATACTATTTTGCCATCTCCAGCCTTATGTGTGTGTAAGATTTTCTAAATCTCCTCATACTACTTATGTTTGTTAAAACGTTGCTTTTGTCTAAAAACTAAATTTTTAGTTTTTGTTTTCTCTTTGCCTTTCGTCTTTCTCTCATATCTATAAATGTTACTTCCGAGGACCTATTCCTCTCCGTTATTATTTAATGCGGGGAATTATAACTAATTCCCACGCTTAACCCAAATGACCCGTAGGTTCTTTAACTTAGCCTCGTAGGCTATTTACCTAGATTTTCACCTTTTTAGGGTGAGACCCCAACAGTTCGTTTCTTTCTATTTGTGACCCAAAGGTCTTTTGGTCCCGTAGACTTAGCACTACTTTTTAATCCCGGAAGTTATGATGATCCCGTCGATCATCTTCTATCCGAGTCTTTACTCAACTGTATATATATATATTTATAGTGTCAAGGTACCCCCCCCCCTCTTTTTTTTGTTTAGAATCATTTATTTTCGCTTTTGTATTTCATTTGACCTTGACCGTAGTCTAAGGCTACATTTCTTTTCTTTCGAATCATTCTTCCGACTCTATGACCTCTTCCGTCATTCACATGTCGGTTTGTCCTTTGCTTATCGTTATCCGGTTCATACTTATATATATATATATATATATATATATTTTTTTTTTACAGCCCGTTACCCGGGTTCTCTATCTTATTGTTTTTAACTTTCCAGTTTCACTGGTTTGCGTTATTCCTTTCTATGTTTACCCATAACCCTTTATATAGATTCGTTAACATCTCGTGCTTTTATTTATTCGGTTCGCGCTTACTTACATTATCAAATGTTATTCTTAGTTTAACTCGTTTGACTTGTTCGTGTGAAATTTCATCACTTGTGAACGTCAAACTTCGTTCCTTATTTGACTCGTCCAACTTTGAAATAGTTGAACATATTTATCAAAATTTATGTTTGCAAAATTTCATCGTCTTTTAGTTATAACTCATGATCCAAGCCTTTTGACTTTTTGTTTCGCGTTCCCGTCTTTTGGTTTACGCATACTTTCAAAATCCTACCCATCCATCGGGTATCTTTACTGAGGTCATCATCAAGTAACCATTCTTATATGGTTTTAGATGTCATTTTAATTTATTCGGTCATCTTAGCGAAATCCATCGCTTTTATCCAGTTAAGTCCTTTATTCTTTATTTAATTCATTTGACTTGTCCGTGTGAATTTCATCACTTGTGACAGTCAAACTTTTATCTCATGCCTTATCATTCCTATTAGTCGGTCTGTATTTTCAATTACTTTAATCCTTGTCCCTTCTCTCGGGCTCGTTATTCTAACGTAATACGCTTCCGTCATCCGAATTGCGTTTACGTTTACTATCAAACATCTTACTTGTTTGATTCATTTGGGTACTTTTTTTTTTAATTCGTCCCGTTCACCCCGTCCTTACTACATCGGACGTAAATGTGTCCGCTACAAGAAGTTCATGGTAGCATATGCCACTACTTACTTGGCCAGAGTAAGCGATCTGCACATGATACACATGACCTTTTTTATAGCTTTCACATCACACCCTATGTAAGTAATGCCTCTATTTATTTCATATCTCTTATTTCATTTAGTAAAACTTTATTTAATTACAAAACAACAATCATTAGTTTTACTGGTTTTACATTTGAACATATAAAATGTTTTTCTTTTCTATCGAACTATTATATAATCACATTCGTTAATGTGATCGCTACTTTTCTCAATAGCATTATATTGAGAGTTTTCCACTTGGATAATTACCCCCCGTCCAAGTTTCCATATGAACTAACCCTATTATTTCTTTGTTATTCATCATCGTGAATAACACATGTTTCTATTAAACTTCTCTTAGAAACATCATCCTGAATAGATATCCTATTCAGGTTTTATCAGATATATGCAACCGTTATCCCCTACATGTTTGTTGCATATTACTACTTGTGCCATTAAATTTAAAAGTGTGCACCTGATAATGCTTGCCCCGACGGGCTTTCCTTGTCTTTACTTTTATTCGCGATTGTTACGCGATTTGGTCCTTGGTGAGCATGCTCCTCTTTTCATACTTCAGACCATTCTTCTATCATATCCGTAATTTGTTCAACCCTCGTCATCTTCAAATGCAAGTTTCCTCCAATTAAAACATTCACAAAAGTTAGTAATGTCAACTTTACTAAACACCCGTATCATAATACAAGGCTGTTCTACTATACGTGTTAACGCACGTAATTTTGTTAACTATATCTATCATTTATCGATTTGATTGGTGTAACGTGTATTACGCGATAACCCTATGTGTTGATCTCAACACTTTAATCATTCTAAACCATTAACATACTTGTACTTACCGGATTTGCGATCAAGCCTCGAACCGAACACAATTTACTGTTTAACCATGAGCTCTGATTACCAACTTGTAACACCCTAAGTCCATTTTAATCAATTATCCAAAAAGTTCAATTATAATAGTGTATTAAGGTTAAAATACACTTAAAATGCGAATTTGTTAAAACAATTTACTGAATAAAACATTCCTATATTTTGTAATTTAATTCGCCGTTTAAAACGTGACGACGAAACTATTCGCGGAAGCATTGATCTCGTGTGTTCGGTTCTTCGTCGGGCTCAGTCGTCATCCGGTACTGCTAGGTAACCTACATTCCATAAACATGAAATGATTTTAGTCATACGCGGTTTAAAACTTGTTCAAATGGATTCGCGAAACAAAACTTTAACAAAAATAATTGGGCGCTACCGTAAGTTACGGTAGCCACCGTAAGTTACGGTAGCCACTGGGCTTCCAAGGGCTGCCGTAAGGCAGTGCAATTCCAGCGTAACACTTCAGCCTCTACCGTAAGTTACGGTAGCTACTGTAACTTACGGTAGCTCTCTGGACAGATTGATTTGCAGCAGATGCTGCATTTTCCAGCTCCAATTCTTTTCACGAAAACGTGCATAACTTTCAATCTACACATCCGTTTTACACGATTCTTTTTCCTACGCGTTCGTAATTTAATTCTCCATCTTGTGGAGTAAAAATTCAACATTTAAAACTAATGAAATTCTAAATCTTTAAGCATTCGGCTTATTGTTCAAAATCAATATTTTGACCCGTTTGTATTTAGGACCTCTAAACTTGTTCCTAGTTAATCATAAATCATAAACTAAGATATTTAACTCTAAATCTCTATCTTGGATTCATAACTTTTGTGAATTACACAACAAACACCCAAGTTATGCGCGTAATTCATTTTAGACCCGATTGGGGATTTTTATGCATTTAAGCATCAAATTTGCTCTTCTCTTTTCACGCCTCGCGTTTCCAAATTTAAGTGCCTACTTATTTTCCACCACAACTATTTTTGCGGTGGATTTAACTTAAGAAAACCCGAAATCCCAATTTACCCTTCGTTTAGTTACTTTACGCTAATGACCCCCTTTAGGGTATTTAACTCACAAAAGATTTTTGCCTAAGACTCATATACGTGTCTAAGGGATACATAATCATAACACAGGTTCCTAAATAACCTCTAAGGGTCGTTTACCCGGCTTACCTATTAAGGGAATTTTGGTCAATTTTAGTCCCTCATTTTACGACAAAGGACTTTCGCTATAATTTGACCAAAGTATCACTTCTACTAAAACTCTAAATATGCGTACCTGGCTCGGGTCATAGCATCGGCCCGTATACATACCTTTTGCTTTAAATTTTCTAGTTAAAGCAATGCAATCACATGTTATTTCCTGTTATCACAAAAATTCAACAAGTAGTCGTCAATTATTATTGTCAAATGGTATTTGCACACTATTTGACCCATTTGGTTGTCGAGTGAGTTCCATCACTTCAATGACATATCAAACACAACCATTTTCGTTATATCAACATTACACGTATTTAAACTAAGCTTGTCTATATAAATGTAACGGGGTGACAAGCCACGTACCTTTAAAGCGTTCCCTTCAAGCGTGTGTCCGCTCCGGCTTGTCCACTTGAAGACTCGGTTTCCTTGCCTAAAGAGTTCAATCCACAATCCGTTTAGAACCCCTTTTATAAGTCTTAACGCATAATTTTCCATATCCATCAAACATGCGTTTTTGTCTGATTTTCAACATTTATCTTTCATTTAGGCATTTTAACGAACACCTAACGGGTATAATTTTATATATTTAAAATTAAGTTCATAACTAGTTATTTTTGCCCAATATAAACATACATATCGATTCCATTATGTCAAGCATGCATACTAATCTCAGAATCATTTCATAGTAACCAAGTAACACCACTTTTGATAGTCATGATTCTTGTGTTCATCTTATTTTTACAAAACCCATTTAACTTATCAATGGATTATCATGAATTTCATAGATTAACCACTAATTCAACATGTTATTGACTAGGGTTTACTCCTAGACATGTTTTCATTACTAATTTCATCTAAACATCAAATAATCAAACCCAGATTTTGATTTCACAAATCATCAAGAATTTGAGATGAAACCAAATTATAAATTTTGACATACCTTATGATCCCCATGACTAGGTGATCATTTCTATGTATTCATGCATCGATTTTGGCCTTGAATCAAGCTTCAATTTTATGATTTGTTGAGTTTTAGGATTTGAGCTCTTGGGAGCACCCTCCTGGTCGATCTCCACACACGCACACACACCTTAAGTGTGTGTTGTGTTAAATATATATATATTTCTGTTTATAAAACCCTTTTTCAAGTTATCCAACATTGGTCCCTCATGTTTTGGTTTGTTATTAAGTAGACACTCATTTAACTAGGTTAATATTCCTAGTTACTTAGTGGGTTCAGGGAAGTTATAACCCGTTTTTGTTTTTAAGTCCCGTTAACTCGGGCTTCTAACAAACCATGTTTTCTCAAAACGTTTATTCTTCTTTTTGATTAATATAAGATTATTTATTTAAATAATAATATTCACCGGGTTAAATTTTACCACTAACGGTATTTTACCCGTCTTTTAGTATTAACGGGGTTTATTTACCAAACCCGTTTTCGGGGTGTTACAGCCGGTCCAAGTGGAACTGAACACGAACCCCCAGAAGAACCAACTCCATCATTTGATCAATCTGACGAATCAGAATCGAAATCCAATCTGATTTTTGACGAAGAACCAAATGTTGCATCTTCAGAAGCTGTGGATCACACGGGTGATCAGGATATCACAAACTTGGAATCGGAAGTGAGCGTGCCTGACACAGTCATGCCGAGAACTTTGTCTTATCATCCTTCAGAACAAATAATTGGAGATCTTCAAAGTGGAGTGAAAACGCGAGATCAAATCAACAAAGCCCTTACATGTTTCTATTCTTCTGTAGCTCCTTTACAGGAAGAATTCTCATTTAAATGTTTCATCTCGCAGGTGGAGCCAAAAACATATAAAGAAGCTTTAACTGAAGACAGCTGGGTGAATGCGATGCAGGAAGAGCTGCAGCAGTTTGAAAAGCTGGAGTATGGAGATTGGTGGATCTACCTGAAAACCAGAAGCTGATAAAGACCAAATGGGGTTTTAAGTGTAAGCGTGATGACAGAGGTGTGATAGTGAGAAATAAATCACGGTTAGTAGTTCAGGGTTTCAGTCAGCAGGAGGGGATTGACTTTACCGAAGTGTATGCCCCTGTTGCTAGACTTGAGGCGATTAGAATCTTCCTGGCGTTCGCGTCGTGGAAATGATTCAAAGTTTACCAACTAGATGTCAAGTGTGCATTCCTATATGGAAAGATCAAAGAAGAAGTGTACGTCGGACAACCACCGGGTTTCACCGATCCAGTGCACAAAGACAAGGTCTATCTTCTCGACAAAGCGCTTTACGGATTACACCAGGCCCCGAGAGCCTGGTACGAGACGCTTTCCCAACATCTGCTGGCTAACGGGTTCATCAGAGGGACGTTCGATAGTACTTTGTTTACAAAAGAGGTTGCAAGGCATCTACTTATCATGCAGATATACGTGGATGACATAATCTTCTGATCGACGAATGACGATTTGTGCAAAGAGTTCGAGAAGGTTATGAAGAAAAAGTTTGAAATGAGTTCGATGGGGGAGATGAAGTTCTTCTTAGGGCTACAGGTTGAGCAAATGCCCGAAGGAATCTTCATTCATCAGACAAAATATGTGAATGATGTGCTTGACAAATTCAATATGTCTGAATCATCTCCAATTTCAACTCCATTGGCTCAAAATCATGGGATTTGTCCGGATGAAAGCGGAGAAAAAGTGGATGAGACGTATTACCGGTCGATCATTGGATCCTTAATGTATCTGACTGCGTCCAGACCGGACATCATGTATCCAACTTGTCTATGCGCCAGATATCAGTCAAGCCCGAGACAGTCACACCTGACAATTGTGAAAAGAATTTTACGGTATCTTAAAGGCTGCCCAAGCACCGGCTTGTGGTATCCTAAATCTGGTGACTTTTCTCTTACTGGTTTTGCTGATTCTGACTTCGGGAGCTGTAAGCAAAATGCAAAGTCCACAACGGCTGGTTGCCAGTTCTTCGGAACTCGGCTTGTTACTTGGAAATGAAAGAAACAAACCACAGTCGCTCTCTCAACCTGTGAAGCTGAATACGTTTCGGCCTCCAGCTGTTGCTCTCAGATCCTCTGGATCCAGCAGCAGATGAGGGACTATGGTTTGCAGTTCTTGGATACACCAGTCTTTGTGGACAATGAGGCAGCTATTAACATCACTAAAAATCCGGTTCACCACTCTAAAACGAAACATATAGAAATTCGAATGATAAGTGGATATAAGACTTCGTACGAAATAGCACAACTGATCAATTTCATCATCAGAATCAAACATACACCGATGATCAGAGAGCTACGAGAAGAAATTGATTCGAATTGATCATATACACACCGATGATCAGAGAGCTGATTTTTATACAAAACCTTTTGATAAAAAGAGATTTAACTATCTTTTGAAATTAAATGGGTTGAAAAATTTGTTTTCTGGGATGGTTGTTGAGTGTGAAGCCGAGGAGGACGACGATGTAACGTGATCCACGTCTTGTTGTCAAATTTCTGTACAGTTTATTTTCTGCTTTTGATAAAACCAAAAACACAAAAATATGTTTTTGTTTTTAGGGGGAGACAGTTACAGAAAATACAAAAACATGATAAAATTTTCAAAATCCAAAAACAGTAAAAAAAGTCAAAAAGAGTTTGTGTAAAAAGAGGAAATGATAGTACATCAGCTAGACAGTTGCAGTACGCTAAAGAAATGTATAGTTTAAAAAGTGTTAAGCAGTCTTGCAGATGATATGCCGATAGGTTTTTACACATTTAGTAAGTTTGTTCGGGATATAAACATAAATCATTACTTGCTTTTACGTGGGGAACATCTCTCGGATATATGGGTAACCCCCGAAATCTTGTTTGAAAGATCCCTCTTTCTGAGATACTAGGTCTTTATGCTTAGTGATATCTGGGGTATTATCCCGGGACTTCTGATTTTGCGGAAGCAATGGCCTAGTCCCCGGAGAATACTTTACGCTACTTGAAATAAAAGCCCCCCCCCTCAGCATAAAAATGATGAAACATTGCAAAATGCTAATCATGTGCTGTTGAAGAAAAGATTCTCTAAAGGGAACACACCTAAAGTCGAAGCCATCATCTCTCTGATTTTGCGGAAGCAATAGCCTGAGCTCTCATGGCCCTCACATTTAACCCCTTACAGATATCATCTAGGTATACTCACCTGTAAGACTGAATATTAGGATCTGGATACGGGAGTATATTCTGAGGTGGTACACGCGTATAAGTTAAGCCTTAAAACATTAATTCGTATCCTGAACAGATTGAAAATTGTGTGAGAATTTAAATTGGATCAGTATATCGGCAATCACTGTGAATTGTTTAATGATTAGTATGAAATCAAAGCTTAACGGTATTTGTAGCTTGTCGGCAGCTGATATGATCCCCTAACACGCTCACCAAAAATATGTTTGAACAGTTTACTATTTCTTTAAATTCCAAAGCATTTTCAGTTAGTTTAGCAAGCTTTTAAAATCCAAAAAGATTTGTTTTTCATCTTATTTTCGACAACGGACGTTGGGGATCTGATGATCAAAGTCTTAAATTGCTAAACAAGTTTGGATCATGAGGGTTGGATAAGCAAAAGTTTGTGAAAAGATGTTGGTAATTGCTTGAAAGTTTAAAAGTTCATTAACTTGAATTTAATTTGTTTCAGAAAGTCAGCAAACTTCATAATTTGGTCAGCCAGGGTCATTAACTTGGACTTTGCAGGCTAAACAGTTGACCAAGGTCATTAACTTAGACTTGGTTAACTGGGTGTGATGGTAAAAATTCAAAAAGTTAAAAAGTTGATTTTTTTTTGAAAAATTGTGATTTCAAACGAAATGACTATTTCTTACGAAAAAGCCATTTCGCTTAAAACTTGATTCCGCTTGAAACTGATTCATAACTCATTTCGTACTAAATGAGCTCGTCTATAAATAGAGACGGCATTTCGCTTGAACGGTTCATTATTGTCATTTCGCTTCAAAGTCTAGTCTTAGGCGATTTCAAACGAAACACAAAGTTTCATCGATTTCTAGCCGAACTCTTGCCCGTTTGTTGATCATAATCTGATTTTAAGGTGGTTTACTCAACTTGTAATCATGGGAAAGGTGAGATTCATGTTGATTTGAACTGAATCGACTGTTTTGTCGACGAACATGACTTGAAACTTAGATCTAGGGTTTATTTGTGATTTAAAATGAACAATAATCACACCTATGAACTCGGAATGTGTTGTAGATGTAGTTTAGGGTTTCAATTTGGTCGATTCGCATGAACACGTTAGATCTGAAATTTCGAACTTAGATCTAGGATGTGTTATTGGTCAAAAATGAAAATAAAATAAACCCATGTGCTCGGAATTTGCTAAAGAACAAACCCAGGAGATGAATTTCATCATCAGTTCAGTTGATGATCGTGTTAAAAATCACTGTTCATAAATCTCTTTTTCAAACGAAATGACAAGCTATTTCGTACGAAATAGCACAACTGATGAAAGTTTCAAATTCACACGAAATGACCATTTCGTTTGGAGTTGGTTTCGTTTGAAATCTGGCCATTCCGTTTGAAAAGTCATTCCGTTTGAAAACACCATTCCGCATGAAGATGTCTTTTCATTTGAAGTGTTATTTTGTTTGAATATGTTCATTTCGCTTGATTAAGTCATTTCGTGTGAATGTAGTATGTATTGTTTTTGAAAGTAATTCAAAGTGTTAACTTGTGTTTCTGTTGGATCTTTCAGGCATCGGATGTGCAGTTTGATCCGTTACACAACATCTGTTGTGTGTACGATGAAAAGTTATCAAAAATGGCGGTTTTCAAGGAGATTCTGGAGTTTATGAAGCGTTTGCCTATCCAGAAGGCTTTGACTGATCAGCATCTTGTCTTTAGATCTCACATTGAACATTTATGGAAGAATGCCATTTATGATGAACAGAATAAAGTGATCAATTCGTTTGTTGAGCTAAATGGTGAAAATAAACCAATTATTATCTCAGAGGCACTCATTCGTGAAGTGATAAACTTTCCAGATGATGAAAATTCTCCGACTAAGTTTCCAGAGAGAATGGTGAAGGGCTGTATGTTGAGAATGGGGTATAATGGAGAATTGAACAGTGCAAACTATCTGAAATCAAAGTTTTCAAAGCCTTACAAGTTTTTAATTCATTCAGTAATTCATGCTCTCGGTCACAGGAAGGGTGGTTATGATGTAATGGGAGATTATCAGATGAACATGGTGACGGCGTTAGTTCTGAACAAGAAGTACAATTTTTCGAAAATCATTTTCCATTACATGAAGGAGAACATTACTTCAAAAAGCAAAACATGGATCTATCCAAGATTTGTAGAGATGATCCTTGATCATGCCTATCCAGATTTAGAAAAAGATGAAAACAATGATTTGTTGGCATTATACCATATGGATAATGAGATGCTGAAAGTATTGGCCAGGTATCACAAAAATCATCCAGAACCAACCACAAAAGCTGAATTCTTTGGGTTTATTAAGGATAAAAATTACGTTGATCCAGATCCTGTTGCTCATCTCAAGTGGAGGAATGATAAAGAAGTGAAAGAGAAGAGTGCTTCAGATGAATTGAAAAAGTTAGAAAAATTCAAAAACACAAGAAGTGAGTGGTTCTTGAAAGATGTAAAAGAAAAGAAGACAAGAGGAGGTAAGAGAACTCCTAAAGCTGAAGCTGGAGAAGGTTCGTCGTCACATCCAAAGAAGAAGCGTCAAAGGAAAGTTGTTGAGACATTACTGGTCGATGAACCAAATGAAGATGAACCAGAAGCTGATGTCAACTTAGATGAAGAACGTTTGTCATTCGAAACAGAACAGTTCTTGAAAACCCTGAATGAAACTGAAGAAAATGAAACAGTAGCCGGTGAAGAAGGTGACAAAGAAGATAAAAGTTCATCAAGCTCATCTGAATCAGAGATTGATGAAACTGAACGTTTGAAAAGAATTCAGGCTGATATAGAAAAAGAAAAACAGTTAAAGAGAAAAAGGAGAGAGGAAAAAGATGATGATTATGTTCCGTCTCCAGAAAATGTTCAAACTGTAACACCACCGTCAGGAGGTCGAAAGAAAGCAACTACAAGAAAGCGTGTTGATCCTACTGCAGCTCGTAAATTGAGATTCAAGATTCCATTAAAATCAAAACAACCTACACAATCAAAACTAGGGCTGCAAACGAACTGAACTTTCAGGGAACAGTTCATGAACCGTTCGGCGGGAAGTTCGTTTGTGTTCGTTCATTTAATAAATGAACGAACACGAACAAAAAAATCCGTTCTATTAGTTAAATGAACGAACATGAACAAAGACCGTGTTCGTTCATTTGTGTTCGTGAACGTTCGGTAACGTGTTCGTTTGTGTTCGTTTGTATGTTCGTGTTCGTTTGTGTATAGGAATATATATATATATATATATAATATTTTATTACCCAACTTATATTATATTATACTGTATGGCCCAACTTATATTTTATTGGTTATTTGTTAGATATTTCATTATTACCTAAGGTCTAACAGAATATACAATTGAAAGTTTGAAAGTACAAAAACCCTAAGCATTATTAGCGTCGTTCCAGATTCTGGATCCCATTTTCTCCGCCATCGACCAAGCGCCGCTCTCTCCTCCGCTCCCTCCGTCGTTCCTCTGTCAATCACCATCGTTCAACACCGTTCCCACTCATGTAAGGTTCTTTGTCACATTATTTCCATTCAAGTTAAGTTATATAAATAGATTAAATAGCTGATGCATTTATAGAAATAACTTCTTTGTCACATTAAGCTACTCAAGTTTGGATAATTAGCTTGGTATATTTTGGGTGGATCTACTTAGTGGTTTTTGTTATGATCATCTTCGAAAGTAAATATATGTTCGTTTGTGTTTGTTTATGTTTATTAACGTTTGTTTGTGTTCGTTTGTGTAACAACTCATATCAAAAAGTCCTGTTTATTACTTTAATTGCCCAATAGGAAACCTAATTGAGAAACTGACGGGTGGTCCGTAGGACAACCCTTAAATGAGCTAATTACGTGCATATCCCATCTTTTACACGGTTATGTATCGTGAATGTGATAACTACGAGTACTCATGGTTTTTCAGGTTAACCGTCTAAATCGGTGAAGTTAGAGTGCGTGTTGATGATGCGGAACACCCGTGGATGGTAAACATAGCGGAAGGCGTTATTCGGATCGAAAAGGTTGTTTGAATATACAAGAGATGTACAAGAATGAAGTCGAGGGGTTGATTGGTAATTAAATGGAAGTTGACATTCAGTCAAATGAGTTCTTAAACGTGAATTACAGCCGACATATTGAGGGATCATCACACAAAAGTCAACAGCTAAGTCAACATAATCATCACATCAGCCAATATATATACACGCATGTGAAGAGGAGGACAAGAAAGTCAATATACCCATCATTACATATTCACGTGAACATTACTTGAGGGTTTTGACTTTTCATTAACATCACATCATCCTTCATCGAGATATATACACACGCACGTGACAGGAGGGAATATTGAATTTGGGGACTTCTGTTTTGGCGCAGACTTCAACACAGGAACAGCAGGTAGTCACATGAGATATGGAGAGGTGAACATTGGGGGCTGCTAATTGGACTTCTTTTGGCGCAGACTTTGACATGGGCCGACTTCTTTGATTGGGCCGCCAATACAAAACGCATCAGTGGACACTTGGCCCATGCAGGAGATTGGCGGATATTTCTTTTGTTGGTGACTGACTTGGGTTTCGAGAGGCAACAAATTTATTTCTTTTGAAACATTAATAGTGCTTCATCATCATAATTATTTTGACACATATTAAGAAAGGGTGTGGTGTGCACGTGAGGAGCCGACATATACACAAGATAGTGGGGAGCATATGTAACTTATCGCATTGAATGGCCTTTTGATGAAGTTTGAAGATGTCTTTTCATTTTGAAAATCGGTTACACACAACACTTGGTGTGAACGACTTTTGGAGACTTGTGGGGTGAAGAACATCATCTTTTATCCATCTAATCATCTAATTTCTATCGAGTTTTTGTTGGTGAACTTTGTAAACAATAATTGCTTCTACATTTTTCATGATGATGTTTGTTGAAGCCATGTGTGGCTAAAAACTTTATGGTCATCCTAGGTGGAAGGTTTGTGAAACTTTTGTGCTTATTTTATAATTCTAGAATGATGAATTAACTTATGTTTGTTTACCATGGTGTGTTCTTGTTTGGTTGTAAGTTGTTGATTTTTACAATTATTCTACTTTGAAACCATACGTTCTTGGTGCCGTTGGCAATCAAGATATCATGGGTAGAATTAGGATCGGGTAAGGGTCAATTGGTCATCGGGTAACAACCTCACGTTCTAGGAATCTGAGTACTTAGTTCCCTTTTATCACAACAAATAATTTCACATGAACTATGTCTATGTAGTTCTTTCTAGTAAATGATAGCACAAATGTTGAAGCAAACCGGAAACTTAGGATGGTCATTTGTCTCCAAATTGTTTACGAACTCAACTTTCATTTCACAAATTAATTAGTATTCTTAGTTTTTAAAAATCAATCCAATTAAACCAACTCTTGAATTTTACTTTTCTTGCAATTAGTTTAATTTTAGGTAACTTAGATAAATCTTCAAATAACACATATTCCACAAACTCCCTGTGTTCGATACCCACTTACCGCTATCTATTTAGTAGTAATTGGATTAAATTTGTGTGACCACGACAAGCACGTCAGAAACCCAAGTGATTCTGCACAAACCCTAAGATTTTCAGAAGAATCAGAATCAGGATTAGGGCCCCTAAAACTCAAGGGGGGTATTTTCTATTGATGATTATCCATATAACTCGTTGTCAGAATAGAATTTTAAGATTTCGTCGACTCAGCTAAGCTAGTTGGACACGTGGCAACCCTATGCATAAAATAAGTGGCTACGCGGGCCGCGTAAGGATAGGCTGAAGGTTTACGCGGGCCACGACAATGTCAAATTTCACCTATAAATACAGGGGCTTGGGACTTGATTTCTGGCTTCAGAACGACGTAAAACTTCAAAATATACACTGAGTTATGCTCTGTTTATCACAATTAACACACACGGATCACTAATCGACGCCATAATCAGGGTATTAACTCGATCGCTGCTACGATTCATTGTCCGATCGATCAATATATCCAATGGATGTTTAAGTGCTGCCCACATTAGGGTTATGCTTTGTCATTAGTCGTGATTCCGATGGATGTTTAAGTATCGCACTTTGTCATTCGTTGTGAGGGTTGATCTCGTGAGTTATCGTAAATGCTGTATTGATTACTAACCCGGAATTGTGTGCCTGTTATTAAATTTAGGTTAAAAGGCTAATCAGTAGGCTAAACTCTGCCCATATAAATCTGCAATGTGAGTCATTTTTTTTTCTCAACTATTTTACAATACCTCAAATTATTTTCAAAAAGTTATAATTACAGGGACTAAGTCGTGGATATCTTGAATCACTGGCTAGTGGGGTATTGTGCACATTACTAATTTTCTCCCAGTTAGGTTCATTGACCTACTCGGGATAATCACTGTTAGGTTCATTGACCTACTAGGGATAATCATCACTATTTAGGTTCATTGATCTAATAGTGGTATGACCATCGTCATCATTGTGACTTGTCACCATTGTGACAGAGCGCCAGATAAAAATAAGATAGAAGCCATTGTAATCGCTCTTATGCTGTAATTAATAACTATGCATCATTATGCAAAATAGAATGATTCACTCAGTATTTCCCGCTGACAAAACCTTTTTCAAACATGTTTCAGGTGATCTGTTATGATCTAGGAAAAGTGCCATAAAGCACTACAAGCTCAAGGAAGTGGCTCAGTATAAAATAAAGAAACATGTTTTGTAAAAATAAAAGATTTCTTCGTGAAATCAAACGATTGTAAATTACCGGGTTTTATCCCGAGTGGTGAAATAAAATAATCGGGAAATATTTTTGCATTTAAAAAGATCCTGATGAAAACTTCCGCTGTCAAACTCAATTAATTAAATACCACGGGATTTCTGTCCCGCGGCTCCTGAAACGGGTCAAACCGGGTTTGGGGCCGTGACAGAAAAAGGTGGTATCAGAGCCACTGAGCGAGCCACTGATTAAGCCAATTAAGTATTTAGAAAATACTTAATTTGTATTAATTGCTATTTTATGATTATGTGTTTTATTATTTGACTAATTTTGTACAATATGGGCAGATCTTTAGATGCTAACCACTGTAGCAGTAATTATAAATCTTTAAAATATTATGACTCAAAGTTTTAGCATCTTTATTATCTACAGTCTAGAAACCTTATTCAGTAAATAAATAATTTTACAAATAAAACTTAGTGTGTTTTAATTTTCAGTTGTTTTCATAGTTACCCAATACGAAATAATATTTAAAGGTTTTCTATGAAATTTGATATAATCTTTAACTTAGTATTTGTGGGTATTTTGCATAACAGCATGAGTGACTTGTCTGACGCCCTTCAGAATTTAAATCTCTATCCAGTAAGAATAGAGGTTTCCAGAGATTTCAATAGATATATTCCAGACATAGAAGAACCTATAGAATTTAACGTTTTACCTCTCGAGAAACTCAAGTCTAAGAAAATGGAAATTGGGGAAAGCTCTAGGCAAATTGAGGGGTTACCATCTCAGGAAGAGTTAGATTTTATAATGGCAAACTATAATACTATTAAGCCTGTTAATGAAAATGTTTTTATTCACTCTCTTGAAACACAACTACCACTGAATTTAAAACCAGCTATTCCAAACCCTTCAATCCACTCGCAAATAGACGAATGGTTGATTAATGAAATACAGTTACAAAACTATCCATATAAACTTTTTCCTCAGTACAATCCAGAACCTTTACCAAATTCACCAATAAGTAACGAGAATATGGCTGAACTCCGCCACTTTGGCGAAGAACTAATGGATACTGAGAATAGGATCCAAGAGATTGGGGGACAGATCTCCTGGAAATATGATGAGAAGGAACGCCGTTACTAGAATATCATCTGACAAAGGATAAGGGATTATGGAACTGTGGTTATGTAATAGTAATAGTAAAATCAGTATGTGTAAAATAAATAATAAAACGGGTGTATATAGAAGCATTATATATAAAACAAATGAAATTTTAGAAAGTTACAGTTTTGTTTGTATATTCGTTTACGTGATTATGTGCAATTAATTGTGACATTGGATTATTTCTTTATACTAATTATTTATCTATAAGATATCAGATGGAAAACGCTAATAATGAACCAGTTAATGAGGTTAATCAATCTGAGCAACAACCGGGGGATCAATATATGACTAGGCAGGATATAGAAAATATCGTTGCTCAAGGGATAGCCAACGCTATTCCAGCAATAGTTACTCAAGGGATAGCTAACGCTATTCCAGCAATTGTTGCTGCTATTAAAAATCCAATCGAACCTCAACAAATCATTCCAAGCAAACGTATTTCTGAAGATAACTTCAGTAATAGTGTAAACGGAGGCAATAATCATGTTAATCATGATAATGAACCACGGCAAGCTCCTCCTCCTAAGAAAATGAAAGCTGCAACGCCTGGTTGCACTTACAAAGAATTTCTTGCTTGTAAACCCACTGAGTTTGCAGGCAATGAAGGAGCGACTGCGGCACTGCGTTGGTTAGAGAAAACCGAGGCAGTAATTGCCATAAGTAAATGTGCTCAGGATGATCAGGTCATGTATGCGTCAAACCTTTTCAAAGAAGGGGCGCTAGAATGGTGGAACACGGTGTTACAGGCTAAAGGAAGAAATAGGGCTTATGCCATGAAATGGGAAGAATTTAAGAGTCTTGTAGAAAGAAAATTCTGTCCCGAATATGAAAAAGATCAAATGGCAAATAAGTTTCTAACCCACCGGATGGTGGATGTAGATTGTCGAGGGTATACTTCTACATTCTTTGAATATGCTAGAGTGGTACCAACGCTGGCTTCGCCAGAGCCGGTACTTATTTCTCGTTATATTTGGGGATTGATTTCCGAAATCCGTAATATCGTCAAGGCTGCAAAACCTCGCACGATTGATGATGCAGTAGATTTAGCCAATACTCTGACTGACGAACTAGTACGGACAAGAGAAGAAAATAGAAGGAAGGAAGTAGCCCAAAAGATTACCCAAGAATTCCGTTCGGGTAACCATAACAATTTCAAGAAAGGAGGGAATGGGCAATCTACCACTAGTCCATTTTGCAATTTTTGCAAAAGGAAGCATTTTGGAAGATGCAAAGGATATTGCAATTTTTGCAAAATTCTAGGACATCAAGAAGAAGACTGTAGGTGGAAGAAATTTTCAGTCTGCTACAACTGTGGAGAAGCTGGACATCTTAGGCCAGATTGTCCAAAACTGAACAAACCATCTGACAATAAAGCCAAACCTGCAGAAGGAGAAAAAAGGAATGTAAGAGCCTTCCAGTTGACTACTCAAGAAGCCGAGATGATTCCAGATGTGATAGCCGGTACGTTCTTAGTTCGCAACATTTACACAAAAGTATTATTTAACTCTGGTGCAAACCCAAGTTTTATAAATACTTCATTCTGCCAAACTCTTAACTTACCTTTAATTAGCAGTAGGCAAATTTTTACAGTAGAAACGATAGATGGGAATTCAGTTAAAATAAATAAGGTTCTGCAAAATAGAACTTTTAAGTCATAAATTGTCTGCAACCCCATTATCTATGAAATTAGTTAAATTTAATGTTAGGATTGGTTAGTAAACAACCATGCTCGAATTCTTTGTGATAAGAATTCTATAGAAATTCAAGCACCTACTGGAGAAGTAATAATGATTACAGGAGATAAGCCATGTAAACCCATAAAGTTCATATCTAATGAAAGTTGCTAATTATGAACGAAAGCAAGGAATAGTATATATGATTTCAGTAATCATTAATACTAAAGATAAAGAGCTTAAGGAAATTTTCTGTAGTTTCAGAATACCCAGATATATTCCCAGAAGAGTTCCCAAGGTTACCACCAGATAGGGAGGTGGAATTTAGGATTCATCTAAATTCAAGAATTATACCGATAGCCAAGGTACCTTATCGGTTAGCACCCACATAAATATTAAAACTGAAAAAGCAATTAAATGAATTACTAAGTAAATGTTTCATACAACCTAGTTTATCCTCGTGGGAGGCACCATTATTGTTTGTTAAGAAAAAGGATGGTTTGATGAGAAAGTGTATTGATTTTAGGGAATTGAATAAGATTACAATTAAGAATCGATACCTATTACTTGATGATTTATTCGACCAAATTCCAGGGAAATAGATATTTTCTAAAATCGACTTACGTTTCGAATATCATCAATTGAAAGTACAAGAGGAAGACATATCTAAATTTTTTTTTCAGAACTAGGTATGGTCATTACGAGTTTACAGTTATGCCCTTAGGATTAAAGAATGCACCTGCAGCATTCATGGACGTGATGAATAGGATCTGTAAACCGTAATTGGATAAATTTGTAATTGTCTTCATAGACGATATACTTATTTATTCAAAAAGTCAGGAGGAACATTGCCAACATTTGCATGCACTCTTAACTTTGTTAAGAAAAGAAAATCTTTACGCCAAATTCTCGAAGTGTGAATTTTGGTTGCAAGAAGTGCAATTTCTAGGTCATATGGTGAATCATGAAGGTATTCACATAGATCTTGATAAGATAGCAGCAATTACTAAATGAAAGATTTCGCAATCCGCAAAGGAAATTAGGAGTTTTGTAGGTTTAGCTGGATACTACAGACAATTTATTAAGGATTTTTCTAAACAGTTAAGTTAAATGAGGACCTAAACAAGAAGAAGTCTTTAGGATATTAAAGCATAAATTAACAAATACCCAATCCTAGCCTTACCAGAAGGAACTGAAGATTTTGAAGTATACGGTAATGCTTCAAAGCTAGGATTTGGATGTGTGTCAATACAACGCAAAAAGGTAATTGCGTATGTTTCAATACAGTTGAAAAAAATACGAAGAAAATTATACCACTCATAACTTAGAATTAGGAGTCATAATTTTTGCCCTTAAGATTTGGAGACATTATCTGTATGGAAGTAAGTTTACTGTTTATACGGATCATAAGAACTTAAGATATATAATTGGGCAAAAAGAATTAAACATGAGGCAAAAGAGATGGATGAAAATCCTAAGTGACTACGACTATGATATTCAGCATCACGAAGAAAAGGCTAAAGACGACTAGAGATCGCCAGAAGAGTTATACAGATAATAGACGAAAGCCGTTGGAATTTCAAGTTGGAGACAAAATGCTATTGAAAGTATCTCCTTGGAAAGGAGTTGTTAGAAAGAAAAGCTAAGTCCAAGGTACGTAGGACCATTTCCAGTGATCTAACATATAGGACTAGTTGCTTATAGTTTACAACTACCAGAAGAATTAGCTGGAGTACATGATGTACTTCATGTATCCAATCTCAAGAAATGTTTATCAGACGAATCACTGGTAGTACCTCTTCGAGATATAGAGGTAAACGAAAAGCTGAAATTTGTTGATAAACCACTTCAAATTGAGAATCGAAAGATCAAGTTTCTCAAACATAAACGACTAGTTTTAGTCAAAATTAGATGGGATTCAAAGAGAGGAGCTGAATACACTTGGGAGCTGGAATCAGAAATGAAGCGAAAGTATCCTCATTTATTCCAGTAAATCTCGAGGATGAGATTTTTATTAAGGTGGGGAGAATGTAACAACTCATATCAAAAAGTCCTGTTTATTACTTTAATTGCCCAATAGGAAACCTAATTGAGAAACCCAAGTGATTCTGCACAAACCCTAAGATTTTCAGAAGAATCAGAATTAGGATTAGGGCCCCTAAAACTCAAGGGGGGTATTTTCTATTGATGATTATCCATATAACTCGTTGTCAGAATAGAATTTTAAGATTTCGTCGACTCAGCTAAGCTAGTTGGACACGTGGCAACCCTATGCATAAAATAAGTGGCTACGCGGGCCGCGTAAGGATAGGCTGAAGGTTTACGCGGGCCGCGACAATGTTAAATTTCACCTATAAATACAGGGGCTTGGGACTTGATTTCTGGCTTCAGAACGACGTAAAACTTCGAAATATACACTGAGTTATGCTCTGTTTATCACAATTAACACACACGGATCACTAATCGACGCCACAATCAGGGTATTAACTCGATCGCTGCAACGATTCATTGTCCGATCGATCAATATATCCAATGGATGTTTAAGTGCTGCCCACATTAGGGTTATGCTTTGTCGTTAGTCGTGATTCCGATGGATGTTTAAGTAATTATACTTTGTCATTCGTTGTAAATCCGATGGATGTTTAAGTATCGCACTTTGTCATTCGTTGTGAGGGTTGATCTCGTGAGTTATCGTAAATGCTGTATTGATTACTAACCCAGAATTGTGTGCCTGTTATTAAATTTAGGTTTAAAGGCTAATCAGTAGGCTAAACTCTGCCAGTATAAATCTGCAATGTGAGTCATTTTTTTTTCTCAACTATTTTACAATACCTCAAATTATTTTCAAAAAGTTATAATTACAGGGACTAAGTCGTGGATATCTTGAATCACTGGCTAGTGGGGTATTGTGCACATTACTAATTTTCTCCCAGTTAGGTTCATTGACCTACTCGGGATAATCACTGTTAGGTTCATTGACCTACTAGGGATAATCATCACTATTTAGGTTCATTGATCTAATAGTGGTATGACCATCGTCATCATTGTGACTTGTCACCATTGTGACAGAGCGCCAGATAAAAATAAGATAGAAGCCATTGTAATCGCTCTTATGCTGTAATTAATAACTATGCATCATTATGCAAAATAGAATGATTCACTCAGTATTTCCCGCTGACAAAACCTTTTTCAAACATGTTTCAGGTGATCTGTTATGATCTAGGAAAAGTGCCATAAAGCACTACAAGCTCAAGGAAGTGGCTCAGTATAAAATAAAGAAACATGTTTTGTAAAAATAAAAGATTTCTTCGTGAAATCAAACGATTGTAAATTACCGGGTTTTATCCCGAGTGGTGAAATAAAATAATCGGGAAATATTTTTGCATTTAAAAAGATCCTGATGAAAACTTCCGCTGTCAAACTCAATTAATTAAATACCACGTGATTTCTGTCCCGCGGCTCCTGAAACGGGTCAAACCGGGTCTGGGGCCGTGACAGTTTGCGTCCGTGTGCGTTCATGAACGTTCGTTTGTGTCAAAGCTGAAAATTTGTCTTTGCTAAAGAAAGTTGAAGCCGATCAAACTGAGATTGATATTCTGAAGGTTCGAATAGCTGAGCTAGAAGAAGAAAAGTCTAGAAGAGATGAACAGAATAAGTATTTTGAGCTGAAAAACAAAGAACTGGAGGCAAATAATGCTAGAAGGGAACATGAGGATTATATGTTGAGAAATGTAATAGAAGATTTGCTTGGTAAGCCAGTTGAACAGAGGTTCGAGGAGATTCAGCTAGAGGAAGTTAGAGCAAAAAGAAAAGCTGAAATGGAAGTTGGCCTGAAAAATAAAGGCAAAGGTCTTGAAGGTGAAAAAGTTGTTGATGTTACAGAAAGGGCAATGGTTATGTCTGAGCCTATAGAAGAGCCAATATCGTCTGTTCTGACTTCTGCCTATATCTTCAGTGTCTGGTGTAAATGATGAAGATGATGAAGATGACGAGGATGATGATGATGCTTTGATAGATGATGCAGATGATGTATATTCTGCAAGTAGTAGTGATGATGATGGAAACGATGATGATCAAGGTGCTTCAGGCATAAAAGTTACTGAAGCAACTCATGAAGAAAATGTCGATAATTATCTTCATGACGACGCTAATGAAGAACCAGAAAGTGCAGAAGGTGAGGGGGAGAATGTTGATGAACAAAATGTTGATGAAAGTGAAAAATTGATTTTACATCTTGAACCTGATGTAGAAGAAGGTGAAATCAGGCACACTTACACTCTGGATGATATCATCAAAATGACACATATTGATGAGAATGCCTTCAAGTTTGATTTTGAAGAGGAGCTCAATCAGTTCGACATCAATCAGCAGCCCGATTATCAGTATAAGTATGTTGATGAAGCTGATAATTATGACAGGGTTGAGGTTGAAGATTGCAGTGATGATGAGAATGTGAATGTTGATACGTCTGACTTTCCTACGCTTGTAGAGTTCTTCACTCAAGCAAACATAGATGAATTAAGAAGGAAAGTTGAAGAATGTTTGAAGAATAAAAGTTTTGATAATGTATCGAAAGATGATCGTAGCGAAGAAAGAAAGAAGTGGTTCAAGAAAAGTCCTGAAAGGAAATTTAAAAGACCGCTGAAATACTACCAAAGAGATAGAGGTGTTTCTCTTGGCGATATCATTAGCTGGGGATATTTACCGCATGTGAATGCGTATGCTATCCAAAGAGAGTTTGGTGTACAATACTTCGAGTATATTCAGGATATCATGTCTTTACCATGGTGGGATGTCGAAGAGCTTTCCAAAGTCCGAACATTGACTTATCCAGTAAGAAAGCGTGATATGCCTACATGGGGATTGATGAAGTTCAAAGCGTTTAGAGATTTCAAACACTGGAAGCCACACCAACCCAAGAAAGTGAAGAGAGTGAATCCAGTGACAGGATCAGAAGAGACAATCTTACAGATAAAGAAGCCCAGAGTTATGAAAAACATTCCTTTGCCAAAAATGGAGCAAGATTTCCATAAAGGGTTTATATGTTGGGTATACAGTTGCATTTCGACTGAAGCTGTGATCACATACAAGGCAGAGAATGAGATCAGACACATTTACTTGTATGATCCTTTGTGGTTAATCAACTGTTCTGCAAAAGATATCGAATGTTTATTCATGAACAAGATTAGTTACCAGAAAGAAGATAAAGATCAAGCCTTGCAATTTCAGAAAGTTGTGACGATATGTTTTCAGAAAGGCATTAATTCTGAAAATGCTTGGTTGTCTAAATGGAGAAAGATTGAGAAGAAAGTGGCTATGAAAGCTGAAAAAGAGAGGAAAGCTCGTGAAGAAAAAGATAAGATGTTAAGGCATACTGTTGTGCAAAGGATGGCTGCAGAGGAAAAGCGAGTGGTTGAAGAGAATGAGAAGCTTAGGAAGCTGTTACTGAGAAAGCCTAAGCCAAGGGAAGAAAAGTTTAAGTCCCTGTGAAGAAAGTGATGAAGACAACCTGACTGAAGACTCCGAAAATATCCAAGGGGGAGTTTGTTGGTGCACGATGTCTATCGCCTACGTCAACAGTCTAGGTCATGTAGATAGCTTGTTATAGGGTTAAAAGTGTCAAATTGTAAAGTTATTTTGTGTTTGTGTCATTTCGCACGAAATGAACTTTTGATGTTGATTTCGCACGAAATGAAACTTTGTCATTTCGTGCGAAATGAATCTTATGGTTTCGTGCGAAATGAATCCTCTATATATAGGGGTGTAGTGTTTTCCATTTGGTACGAATTGGTGAAGTCTGTAACGAAGTGCTGTCAGTTTCTCACCGTGTATTAACGTTGAATATCAATGGAAAACCTGTTTTAAGTATAAATCTCTGTTTCTACACCTTTCTATTACTGATTCTCAGTCACTAGACTGAATTCCGCCTTTCTAGTGATTTGATTTGACTCTGACCGACTCTTTCAGGTCATATATCGATCCTACAAAGCCCTTTGAGGGGCATTTTATGTCACATTGGCATCGCTTAGCGCCCCTTCAATCATGTGTAATGGTTCAGTATTAGATAATCTGATTTTTGTATAAAGATTTAAGCCAAAAAGTAGCGTTATTGAAGAAACGCCTTTGACCCTCCATGGCCACATAACGCCTGATGTAATGGTGTCACCGGCGCTTTATGGCATTAAACATGGGCAAAATGCCCCATTACGTTTGGTCTTACCATTGCTTGTTGAATACTGATTTTAATAAATTTATCTGCTTGTTGAGATGAGGATACCACTGAAACCCTCACGGGCCTTTTATAATAGTTAGTTAGAACCAAATATCTAAAACTCCTTAACTTTTGATTTTTATATGAAAAAAAACGTTCATAATCAGTACATGAATACTTTTCATCGGCGTCACAATTTTCTATCTGTGTTTGTTTATATGGATATACTTTTTACCAAGTTGGGTCACGGGAATGGTTTTTCGGATTGGGCCGAACCCTTAAATGTCAGAATCATAAACGTGTGATCTTGCAGAGAAAGAGGGATTGAGGCACTCAACAAAATTAGCATCAACCAACTTCCATCACTAACTTTTATAATGAAAAGAGTTAACTTCTATTTTGCTTCCTGTGATTCGGTCATTTTTAATGGTTTTGCCCCGGTAGTTAAAAAAAAGTCATTTTTCCCTGATCGAATAGCGGTACCAATTCAGTATCCATTTTGCCGTTTTTCAGGATTAGTACTTTCGGTTCAGTACTGGTTCAATATTTTACCTACTTTTTACCTTCGGATATCATACCATACCGTATCGTACCCATCACTTTTGGTACCAGTACCGGTAGTCCGGTACACATTTTTGGCGATTTTCAGGAAGGTACCAAGCTCATCTCTACTCAACACAACCACTTTTACAAACAATTCTCCCTTTTTTATCAAACCGAATTTGGAGAGAAAATTTTATGCATATTCACATGTAAAAGAAACAATCCTAAATATTAAGATATTATCTCTTATCTCAACACTAGGGATGAGCAATCGGTACTATGTATTAAAAAATACCGGTACCAAACTGTAGTGTACCGATCGAATATCGGTACCAATTTGGTACACATTTTTGCCATTTTTCGAGATTAGTACTTTTAGTTCGGTGTTTTACCCACTTTTTACCATCGAATATCTTTTTTATAACTTTTTTGCGTTTGTTTCCATTTAGAAAATTCTGTTTATGCTTCTGTGTTATACTATTAGTTTATGAAGGTTTACCAAAGTTAAAATATGAAAGATATAATTTTACAACTAACTGATTAATTTGTATTCATAGTTTCACACAAGCCAAGTTTACGTAATTATAAAAATTTAGTCATTTTAACATGATATAATTTATACTAATGATTGATTACCCGATTAAAATAGTGTTAAAATATATTGTTGATTAAAACTTTTATTTCTATGCCTAATAAATAAAATTTACTCACCTTGCCACGTGTCACAGTTTTGTAAGGATAGTTGAAAGTTTTTCCGCTCGTCTTATTTAGCCCAAAATGGTTCAATTAAAAATTAAAAGCTATAAAAAGTTAATTAAAATCCTTTATAAAACTTAAAATGGTTTTAAAAGTTTTAAAAAGTTAATCAAAATCCCTTATAAACCTTAAAACGGTTATTTATTTCATTTGTTACAATTATTATCAAACGACGTCAAAGATGATTTCAAATATCTTTTTGTTGCAAAAATCAAATATCATTTTATAATCTCAAATCTTTACTAAATGTTTAATATATAATTTATTCAACATGTAAAATATGCGGGTTTCTAACCTAATAAGTAAATATGCAAATTTGATTTCGTTTTCTGTTTTTTTATATTGGGGCCACTTCTATGCATAGCATTATGATAAGCCAATATACAAATGAAATTGAATTTGCATATATATAAAAAAAATCGTGAAGTTCGCCAGAAAAAGAACGATAATTTTCCAACAGGGAGCGTTGTTTTCACTACTACCCTAGTCGATTAAATTCAATCCTAAGGCTGCATGGTGTTGTTAAATGCCATGCAGTCGGATAAAGCCCCTCTCATCGCTATTTAATAATTAATTTTATTTTAATTTCTGTTAGAATTTAATTCAATTTTTATAACTTATAATTAAAATTAATAAAAAAATATATAAATAACTAAATTCAAACATGACACATTAAAATATAATTCTAAAAAAATATTATTTCTATATTTTTATTTAAAATTGTTGATTATTTTATTTTGTTACCGCTTTTTAACGGTCAAAAAAGCATATTCCCATTTCCCACATGTTTTAGCGCTCGCCATCCCCTTCACGAAGTCAACCATATGCCCTTCCATGGCGCCCCTTCGGCGGTGTGTTGGGGGCGCTGTGGCACTGATATAAGGCACATGGCGCAAGCCATACCAGAGGACGATCAGCCGATGAGAATCATTCCACTAAATTTTGGTGCGATGCAACTTGATCTCCTTGATGTTTGGGAGTGTGTTCTGGTATTCCGTCATCTAAGATCCGGGGAAGGCTTTACTATCTACAATATGTGGACGGAGTCTAGAATTTACATCCCTTGTGTGATTTTCAAGTTGAGAGGGCTGTTGCATCTATAGAGAAAGGGATTATAATGATCCATCACATGGATGATAACCTAAGGAGTGTCTTTAATTACGTGTACGATGAGGTTCCAAGAGAGGGGATGAGGCCCATGGACAAGTTAAGACTTAATCTTATGAGTCATTCGCTTATTCTGAATCTTCATTTTCTGACCCGTGACATCTCAAGATTCGTGGACACTTTGACCGCTACACAAACCGCACATCCGTTGTGGCGAGTTATGTATGGTGAACGGTCATCATCTGCATTGTCAATTCACACCAGAATACAGAGAGAAACAAATGGTTTTATGTTTGCTGACGGCTTTTGGGATCAATTTCAGCCACCTCCCGCAGAGATCCCCGGGACCAGTGTTGATAGAAGGGTTGTTCAATGCAATGGAGGCTTCCTGGTTTTGTTAGAGAGGAGACGCCTTCTAATTGTCCATTTGCGACCTGAAATTCTTCTAAGTATAAGGTTACATGAGATAGCCCGTAACCTGGAAGGAGGTTATGTGCTTTTATCTCGGGTCCCTGAGAACGTTATCCAAATGGAACCAACCTAGGATTTATACTTGCTTTTCTTTAAGAGTGTTTGACGGGATAATAAGCTTGAGCTTGAAGATTCGACCGCCGGAAAACGCACCCGATCTTCGGCGAGCTTTGATTTACAGGTATACGGTTGCAACTGATACATGGGTACACCAGTTTGTTGAAGTACTCGTCGATCCTGAAGCTTTTGGTACGGCAACATTCAGCCACAAGCTGAAGCTGAAGTATGATGTAGGCCCCCCTGAAGATCAGCAGCCGTTTGTTTATTAGAGAGATGAAGTGGGATGTGGTAAGAAAACTATTTTGTTGCTTTTGAAGTAGATTTGGTAAACTACTAGTACTTTGTTTTTGTTGATGTTGCTCATTGTTGCTTGCTTTTGAAGTAGACTTGTTAAACTACTGGTACTTTGTTTTTGTGGATGTTGTTGCTCATGAACTATGTGGTTTCGTTGTATGTGCTGCTCTTGACCTTTTGAAGCCTAGAGTTATGAAAAACACTCCTTTGCCAAAAATGGAGCAAGATTTCCATAAAGGGTTTATATGTTGGGTATACAGTTGCATTTCGACTGAAGCTGTGATCACATACAAGGCAGAGAATGAGATCAGACACATTTACTTGTATGGTCCTTTGTGGTTAATCAACTGTTCTGCAAAAGATATCGAATGTTTATTCGTGAACAAGATTAGTTACCAGAAAGAAGATAAAAATCAAGCCTTGCAATTTCAGAAAGTTGTGACGATATGTTTCCAGAAAGGCATTAATTCTAAAAATGCTTGGTTGTCTAAATGGAGAAAGATTGAGAAGAAAGTGGCTAGGAAAGCTGAAAAAGAGAGGAAAACTCGTGAAGAAAAAGATAAGATGTTAAGGCATACTGTTGTGCAAAGGATGGCTGCAGAGGAAAAGCAAGTGGTTGAAGAGAATGAGAAGCTTAGGAAGCTGTTACTGAGAAAGCCTAAGCCAAGGGAAGAAAAGTTTAAGTCCCTGTGAAGAAAGTGATGAAGACAACCTGACTGAAGACTCTGGCAATATCCAAGGGGGAGTTTGTTGGTGCACGATGTCTATCGCCTACGTCAACAGTCTAGGTCATGTCGATAGCTTGTTATAGGGTTAAAAGTGTCAAATTGTAAAGTTATTTTGTGTTTGTGTCATTTCGCACGAAATGAACTTTTGATGTTGATTTCGCACGAAATGAAACTTTTGTCATTTCGTGCGAAATGAATCTTATGGTTTCGTGCGAAATGAATCCTCTATATATAGGGGTGTAGTGTTTTCCATTTGGTACGAATTGGTGAAGTCTGTAACGAAGTGCTGTCAGTTTCTCACCGTGTATTAACGTTGAATATCAATGGAAAACATGTTTTAAGTATAAATCTCTGTTTCTACACCTTTCTATTACTGATTCTCAGTCACTAGACTGAATTCCGCCTTTCTAGTGATTTGATTTGACTCTGACCGACTCTTTCAGGTCGTATATCGATCCTAGAAAGCCCTTTGAGGGGCATTTTCTGTCACATTGGCATCACTTAGCGCCCCTTCAATCATGTGTAATGGTTCAGTATTAGATAATTTGATTTATGTATAAAGATTTAAGCCAAAAAGTAGCGTTATTGAAGAAACGCCTTTGACCCTTCATGGCCACATAACGCCTGATGTAATGGTGTCACCGGCGCTTTATGGCATTAAACATGGGCAAAATGCCCCATTACGTTTGTTCTTACCATTGCTTATTGAATACCGATTTTAATAAATTTATCTGCTTGTTGAGATAAGGATACCACTGAAACCCTCACGGGCCTTTTATAATAGTTAGTTAGAACCAAATATCTAAAACTCCTTAACTTTTGATTTTTATATGAAAAAAAAAACGTTCATAATCAGTACATGAATACTTTTCATCGGGGTCACAATTTTCTATCTGTGTTTGTTCATATGGATATACTTTTTACCAAGTTGGGTCACGGGAATGGTTTTTTCGGATCGGGCCGAACCCTTAAATGTCAGAATCATAAACGTGTGATCTTGTAGAGAAAGAGGGATTGAGGCACTCAACAAAATTAGCATCAACCAACTTCCATCACTAACTTTTATAATGAAAAGAGTAAACTTCTATTTTGCTTCCTGTGATTCGGTCATTTTAATGGTTTTGCACCAGTAGTTAAAAAATAGTCATTTTTCTCCCTGATCGAATAGCGGTACCAATTCAGTATCCATTTTGCCGTTTTTCAGGATTAGTACTTTCGGTTCAGTACTGGTTCAATATTTTACCCATTTTTTACCTTCGAATATCATACCGTACCGTATCGTACCCATCACTTTCGGTACCAGTACCGGTAGTCTGGTACACATTTTTGGCGATTTTCAGGAAGGTACCAAGCTCATCTCTACTCAACACAACCACTTTTACAAACAATTCTCCTTTTTTTTTCAAACCGAATTTAGAGAGAAAATTTTATGCATATTCACATGTAAAAGAAACAATCCTAACTATTTAGATATTATTTCTTATCTCAACACGAGGGATGAGCAATCGGTACTAGGTACTAAAAAATACCTTTAACAAACTGTAATGTACCGGTCGAATATCGGGTACCCATTTGGTACCCATTTTTGCCATTTTTCGAGATTAGTACTTTCGGTTCGATATTTTACCCACTTTTTACCTTCGAATATCTTTTTATAACTTTTTTTGCGTTTGTTTCCATCTAAAGTTTTAGAAAATTCTGTTTATACTTCTGTGTTATACTATTAGTTTATGAAAGTTTACCAAAGTTAAAATATGAAAGATATAATTTTACAACAAACTGATTAATATAGACATTTAATTGTATTCATAGTTTCACACAAGCCAAGTTTACGTAATTATAAAAATTTAGTCATTATAACATGATATAATTTATACTAATGATTGATTATCCGACTAAAATAGTGTTAAAAAATATTGTTGATTAAAACTTTTATAATTCTTCTATGCCTAATAAATAAACTTTACTCACGTTGCCACGTGTCACAATTTTGTAAGGATAGTTGAAAGTTTTTCCGCTCGTCTTATTTAGCCCAAAATGGTTCAATTAAAAATTAAAAGTTTTAAAAACTTAATTAAAATCCTTTATAAAACTTAAAATGGTTTTAAAAGTTTTAAAAAGTTAATTAAAATCCTTTATAACAGGTGCCCTACGTAAAGTGGTGGCGTCTCCATGCTCGGTTGAAAATTGGGTTCAGTTGCTTTTGTTGCCGTGTTGTACACTGAGGGTTGTCAGGCCTTCTTCCAGGCAAGAGCGGAGATCAGGAAATAGAAAATCCCTGCAGTGCAGCAGCATCTTGCAGGCGCTTGCATTGTGGAAAGATGGGTCTGGTTTCACAGATCTGGTCTCTTCTCTCTTGAATAGTGGGGGGACGTTGGGGTGCCTAGGGGGGTTTCCGGAAGGGGCGAAGACAATAAAAAGGATCCCAATATCAAGCAATGCCTGCGGAAGGTCATGGATGGGCATTTTACGGCGGCGGTCAAAGTTTTATGTTCCAGTGGGGTTGCCCCTTTTGGAGAATCGACCATGAAAGCTCTTATTGATAAACATCCGGTGGTGCTACCCCCATCACTGCCTTCCAACCCTATTGTCCAACCCACTATTATTGCAGCAGAGGATTGCGTGCTTAAACGTATCCAATCCTTCCCTAGAGGGACATGGCCCAGTATTGGGGGGATTTTCAATTCGGGGTTGGTACACCAAATGGGGCGGAGGCGGTGCTTCATAGTGCGAACAGGTTCCTGAACTCTTTTCATGAAGATGGGTCCATGGCCTTGCTTACGGTAGACTTCACCAATGCTTTCAACATGGTTGACCGCTCAACGTTCCTCCAACAGGTCCACCAACGTTGTCCATCTATCTATCGGTGGGTCAAGTTCCTGTACGCCCAACCCGCTAGGTTGTATGTTGGCAGCGAGTGTATTGGGGTCACCACTGGAGTGCAACAGGGAGATCCATTGGGGCCCCTTCTCTTTGCCCTAGCCTTACACCCCCTTATTCTCCGTGTCCAGGAGCACTGTAACCTCCCCTTTAATGCTTGGTATTTGGATGATGGCACGATTATAGGTAATGCAATAGAAGTTGCTAAAGCCTTGGACATCATCAACACGGAGGGACCATCCCTAGGGCTCCATCTCAATATTAAGAAAACGGAAGTGTACTGGCCATCGTGTGACGGTCTCAAGGTTCAGGACGGCCTTTTCCCGAGAGGGATAGGTAGACCTGAGAGGGGGGTTAAGCTCCATGGGGGGGGGGGGGGGGGCGGTTAGCCGAGATTCTGCTTTTATCGGGGAATTAGCTGGGCGGCGGGCATCGACAGCGGTTGACCTTATGAAACTTCTGCCCTGCCTCCAGGACCCCAGTGCGAGCTTCTTCTTTTAAGGTCATGCATGGGGGTAGCTAAGTTACTATTTGGGTTGCGGACCTGCCAACCCCACTTGATGGAAAATGCAGTATCCTGTTTTGACGATGGTCTCCGAGAGGCTATCGAAGACATTGTTGTTTGCGGGGGGTCCTACTTTGGTGACCTTCAGTGGCGTTTGGCATCTTTGGCGATGCGTTTGGGTGGTTTGGGTCTCCTCTCAGCTCGGGAGGTTGGAGTTTATGCTTTTGTGGCGTCTAGAGCTCAGTCGTATGTATTGCAAGACCATATTCTTCGGAACAGTGGGGTTGTTAAGCTTGATGTAGACTACCAACAGGCCCTTGAGTACTTAAGTGTCTCTCTTTCATACTTTGATATTGGCGGTTTCTCTAATATGGACACCGCCCCCCCAAAGCCACAAAAACTTTGGCGAATGCTCTATTTGACAAAATCGCTCAGAGTCTGGGAGAAACATTTGATCTGTCTCCCCACCAGAAGGCGGTGATTGAGTGCTTGAAAGGCCCCCATGCGCAAGACTTTTTGACTGTTATCCCGATCGAGGGGCTGGGGCAATGCATGTCGGCTATTGAGTATAGGGCTATCCTCAAATACCGGCTGATGATCCCTATGTATCCAGAAGACGAAACCTGCCCAATCTTCCGTAAAGCCTGCATGGATAAATACGGGGAACATGCTGTTCATTGTAAGGAGCTCCCTGGTTTCAAATATCGGCATGACTGGGTGAGGGATGTTTTGGGGGACATCTTGAGGAGAGCGGGGATTTCTGCGAAGAAGGAGGCCCCTGTGAATTTCCTTACAGACCCCATGGAAGGGAGATCTACACTGAGACCAGCGGATCTGCTCGTCTTTGGCTGGGCGGGAGGGAAACATGCTTGTGTGGATCTCACAGGATTCTCCCCCTTAGCTGGTTTAAGGGAAAGCGGGTTTGTAGCAGGACAAGCTATAAGGAGAGCAGAATCAAAAAAGGTGGATAAACACGCTAAAGCATGTGCTGATAACCAACATGCATTTGTCCCCTTCGCCTTCGACACCTTTGGCTCCCTAGCTCCAGAAGCTATCCGTTTGTTGACTAGGGTCCAAAAGGTTGTCCATAACAGTTGCTCATCAACAGGGGGGCAGGGGTTTGTCTTTAATAGGCTAGGGTTTGCTATTCAGAAAGGGGTAGCGGCGCAGCTTGTTGCTCGCTTACCTGCGATATTGATGTAAAGTGCATTATATTTTAAATCTTAAAGAAAGTTTACAAATTTATAAAACTTAAAACGGTTATTTATTTCATTTCATTTGTTACAATTAATATCGAACGACGTCAAAGATGATTTCAAATATCTTTTTGATGCAAAAATCAAATATCGTTTTATAATCTCAAATCTTTACTAAATGTTTAATATATAATAATTTATTCAACATGTAAAATATGCGAGTTTCTAACCTACTAAGCCAATATGCAAATTTGATTTCGTTTTCTGTTTTTTTTTTATATTGGGGCCACTTCTATGCATAACATTATGATAAGCCAATATATAAATGAAATTGAATTTGCATATATATAAAAAAAATCGTGAAGTTCGCCAGAAAAAGAACGATAATTTTCCAACAGGGAGCGTTGTTTACACTACTACCCTCGTCGATTACATTCAATCCTAAGGCTGCATGGTGTTGTTAAATGCCACGCAGTCGGATAAAGCCCCTCTCATCGCTATTTCATAATTAGTTTTATTTTAATTTCTTTTAGAATTTAATTCATTTTTTATAACTTATAATTAAAATTAATAAAAAATATATAAATAACTAAATTCAAACATGACACATTAAAATATAATTCTAAAAAAATATTATTTCTATATTTTTATATAAAATTGTTGATTATTTTATTTTGTTACCGCTTTTTAACGGTCAAAAAAAGCATATTCCCATTTCCCACATGTTTTAGCGTTCGCCATCCCCTTCACGAAGTCAACCATATGCCCCTCCATGGCGCCCCTTCGGGGGTGTGTTGGGGGCGCTATGGCGCTGATTAGGCACATGGCGCAAGCCCATACTGCTGAGCCTAACAACCTCAAATTAACCCAACCTAGTGTCATGCCCCGCCTAAATTCCGCACAAAAACTCAGCATTCTAGAACTTTACGGGGCCATCTAGTCGCGTCAAAAGCTGCCAAGGAAGGCTCCAGAGAATTTATAGGAAAAGCCTGGTCAAAACAACCCTAAACATCTGCCAAGAACTCTCTAGAAACTTAGTAAACTATCATGATATTGATATTTGTGTAAGAAATTTCTAGATAATAAGGCTAAGATCTTTTGTAAAGAGTGTTCTAGACTTAGAACACTTTAGATAGTCATCATATAAATAGGCATGATGGAGTCTCATTTGAGACATCCTCAAGCACTTGTAAACATACATCACTCTTGTAAACTTTCTTTGTTTAATATAAAGCTTTTCTCTTGTATACTTGTGTTCAAGTATTACAAACAACCCACTTGCAATCCAACGTTCCCTTTAGCAAACTTTCATTACCGCACGCGTGTTGAGAAACTAACTTCGTGATACTAGGCTCTTTTTTAGTCGGGGAACTACATATATATAAAAAACCGTTTTGTGGTTTTTGAATATGTTTTTATATTTATAAATATAGAAATCTAAATATGGATACGAGAAGGATCATTAAAAGAAGTTGTTTTTCCTAAAAATTGTGATATAAATTAAACATTTACACATCGCATCTATACTATATAATAAAAGAAACCACTTTTGGGACACTTGTCATCATATTAGGCCATCTCTTATAGATAATTATTATTTTAGTTTAATTTCTTCTAATTAATTATAGATAATCATCCTATTAACTATTATTTAGTTTAATAACTTAGAGATAATTATTATTTAGTTTAATCTCCTTCTTATTTATAATATTATTTATTTGAATTAATTAGAGTTAATTACTGTATTCGTCCCTGTGCTTTGTTAAAAATCACTATTCAGTCAATTAGTTTAAAAATTACGATTTCAGTCCCTATGGTTTTACTTTCGTAACTATTTCAGTTCACGTCGTAACCATTTCAATCCTTGTAATTAACAGAATAATGGATTGAAATTGTTACGAAATTGAAACCATAGGGACATAAATGGTTACGAAAGTGAAACCACAGGGACTGAAATCGGAATTTTTAAACTAATGGACTGAAATAGCGATTTTTGACAAACCACATGGACGAAAACAGTAATTAACTCAATTAATTATTACTTTTATATTTATCTATTTACTTCAAATTCAAACTTAGTTATCTAATTTGATCTTAACTATATATTTGAACGTTTTGTTTAGTTTGGTATCAAATAGATTTTACGAAACTTGAAATAAAATTAACTAATATTATTTATCATTTATATATTTACGGAGTTTTAAATAAAGGGTTACATTTATTGAGACTTCGTTAACAAATTTTGCAACAACAGAATAATCTATTTTTATCACGAAAACCAAACTTTGTATTAATATATTAAATATTTTTATTTTCACTATACAAAATTACATTTACTCGACCCATGTAATACATGAGGTGTTTTAAGATATATCTTTTTATTATTTAATATATAAAGTTAGATTTATTCAATTCGTACAATACACGAGGTTTTTTAAGGATATTTTTTTTATTATTTAGTACAGAAAATTACATTTATTCAAACCGTGTAATACACATATTTTTAAAGATGTAATTTTTTTTAATTATTTGGTATATAAAATTACATTTATTCAACCCGTGTAATAAATGGTGTTTTTAAGATGTATTATTTTATTATTTAGTAAAAAATATTACATTTATTCAACCCATGTAATACACGTGGTTTTAAAGATATAACTTTTTTATTTGGTATATAAATTACATTTATTCAACCCGTACAATATGGTTTTTATATATATAAATTTTTATTATTTAATATATAAAATTATATTTATTCAACCCGTGCAATAAATGAGGTTTTTAAAGATATATTGTTTTATTATTTAGTATAAATTATTTATTCAACCCGTGTAATACACGGGGTTATAACCTAGTTAACTAATAAGTTACATTAAGTGTAGTATTGTCTTTGGTAATGCAATATTTTTTAGACAAAATTGCACTAAGAAACCTCTATACAACGGATACGATTATAGCTCTCCCGACTTTTATATGTAACACCCCAAAATATTTTTAATGAAAAACATTTTAAATAAAGGGAATAATGAGGCTAATATGTGGAAATTTCTATAAATGGATTAGGCCCAATAGAAAGGCCCATGAGGGGTTATGGGCCTCTACTTCTTAAATAAATAAAATATGAAAACCAAGCCTCATTTGCACCACCTTCACCAATTCTAGAGAGAGAAAGCTAGAGAGAGGAAGTGGAGTTTTAGAGAGAGAAAGTTGAAGGAAAGTGAATCAAGATTTAAAACTTGGAATTGTTTAGCAACACCACAACAACGTTTTGGTTAAAATCCAGGTGAAAATTGACATCTAGATGTATGTTTTTGATGAAAATCGGGGGTTTTGGGTAAAACCAAGGTTATTCTTCATAAATGTTTGATTTTTACGTGTTAGTGGAGCCTAAAAACCTTAGATCTTGCTTCATGGAAGTTGAACAAATGTTTTTGACATAAAAATAGGATTTTGGGTTAGAAATAGGCTGACCAATATAAATCTCCAAGTTTACGACACTGGACCTTCATTAGCGATGCTTTGTGCGATATGAGGGGGTCAGTAGGGAAGGCGACACTGATCCCAAGGTTTAATGTGTTATGTCAATGTTTTAAATTTATTTTACCTGGATTGTAAAGACGTAATTCTCTACTATGTTCTTAGTGAAAAGTTCTGAGTTGAACCATATGCCGAAGATTAAATCCAACAAATGAAACCCCCAGGTTTGGGACGTTTCATTATATGAGAAACTCTCTTGGGGGAGGGGATAGGGAACATTTTTATGTGACAACAATTGGAACCCTACACGTTTTTGGGGTCTGGATCTTAATCACCTAGCACAACAAATTATTCCTTCGACACAAATAACAAACTGCAAGTTTAGTTTAAATGGGCCAAACGAGACTAGCTACGAATGGAATGGTCAACAATCTTTAACATACTCAGAAGACCTTTAATAATTTCCTGAAAAAACCCTGAGGCGGTACTTTACCTTAGCATGTCAGATCATGCTTCAAATCTTCTTAAAAAACACCCTCAGGTGGTACTTCAAATAGTTAACGGTACTTCAAAATTGCCTTCTCTGAAAGACATAACCAACTACAAGATTCATGAGGAGCCGTCGCGTCCCGTGTTTTCGGGAATTCCCATCATCAGGTTAAGGTTTTGTAATGCCTGACCAGAACCACCCTTTACAAGATGGTCGATCTGCAAACAAAGTTTATGATGTTATAAACACAATAATAAACAGATTTATATAACTCCTTTTAACAAAAAGCATTATTTGCGTATGACATACAACGGATATGATTGCAGCAACTGTAACTCTCCAGGGGGTGCCAGTATCAAACACTTTTATGTAGCACCTGTTGGATCCTTGCACGTCTTCGGGGAGTGGATCTTCATCAACCAGCTCTACAAATTCTTCGTTCTACATGAAAAGGAAAATGCATGTTTAACTTCAACAGGCCAAACTAGTTTCAAAATTTGCTACAGTTTTTTAATTTACAATTTTAGTCCCTCGAGTTTTGGAATTTAAAGAAAGGCCCCTGAAGTTCAGATTTAACAGAGAAAACTAACGACGTTAGTATTTTAGGGGTATTTCGGTCTTCATACCCCTAATTTGTCGTTTAGCGATGGGGTCCTGTTTACGGTAGTTTGGAATTTACAGAAAGGCCCCTGGAGTTAGGGTGTAACGGAGAAAACTAACAACGTTAGTTTTTCGGGGGTATTTCGTTTCAATATCGCTTAAACGAGCCAAAGTTCGGCTTGAACTTGGCTCGCCAATGTTATCATCATTATTATATATTATATATAAAAAAAGATAAACGAGCTCTATTACAGGCTCGAACTCAGGCTCGTTAAAGCTCGGCTCGATCGAGCTTTTAACCGAGCCGATAACGAGTACCTCTCGAGCCTCTGGGCTTGTTTACACCCCTAGCTGTAAGGCTTACATATTTTTTATTTTATTTATTTTGGGAAATGCCATTTGGCACATTGTGTGAGGCCGTGTGTCAGACTCTAAGCCTGAAGGCACAGTTTTCCACGTAAGCCTAATCTTTTTCTTTTTCTTCGTTTTTCATAAGCCTAACGAATTTATTTTTCCTTTTGAATTATTTTTGTTACGTCAATTTATTTTCTCTCTCGTCATGCGTGCTCAGCACGCTGAAGAGTTGTTGCGTCTCGTTTTTAATTTTTTATTACTTTTTGCTGTTTTCTATTAAAAAAATATTTATATTTTACTTAAAAATAATAATATAAAAACACTTTTACGTACCTTATAAACTCTCTTCAGGTAGTACTTCAAATACTCAATGGAAACTCCAGGAGCCATTCGTATATATATAACTGATACTAAGCCTCTGCTCTACAGATAGTTAGGTGAGAAAAATGAGTTAGTCAATGTCGTTGATCAATCAATTAAAGTTAGAAGGGTAATTCTTTATAATTCAGTGAAGTAATGTTTACCACTGACGTCATTGAAGCACTAAATTGCATATCCACTAGTGCATTTGCAGCAACAGATAGTTCTTGTTTTATTTCAGGCCCTGAAAGCAAGCCACAAGATTACCACCTTATATAATATGATGACTACGAAGACAACAACAATGATGATCGTGGTGGTGGTGATCGTGCATTTGAACTTTTTAAGTTTCTATTTTAGACTTATTATATTTTTTAAGTCATAAACAGGTTCAGATAAAAAAAAACTGATTTGGCTGGATTTTGTTAATTCGGTTTTAACCGAAGCTGAATTCATATTCGGTTATTTGGTTTGTTTAGGCAATATTCCAATTCGGTTCAGTTTGGTGTTCGGTTACAACATAAAAAAAATAAAAACCGAATTAACCGAACCGAGTTACCCTTAAACCGAACCGTTGGACACCCCTAGTTATGATGGTGGTGAGGGTGTTGAGAACTGTATATGACCAAAAACAGCATAAACATCGGTATGTCAACTGAATGGATAAGGTACTTACCATGGTGTTGACCAGAAAAAGCAAAGTAAGAGGCTCCTTCGGACACTTCAGGGTATAGAATTGCTTCAATTGGAGTACGAGCTGCTCCACCAGCTCCTAAGTGTGAAGAAATCGTAATATGTCGCAATTCAATGAGATTAGCCTGCCATCATAAAGGAAAAGACACAAGATGTAAGCCAAATTAATATATTAGTAACAAAGGTTCACTATACTAACAGGATAGCAAAATACGATTAATTTGTAGATGTGCATTTCTCGCACACACACTCACGTACATGTGTGAAAAAGAGACCACGACAAAAACATTTAAAAAGAGATAATTTTATTAAATGGTTTTTTTTACATAGTGTGATGATTTCTTATAGTTCGGTTGTTTTTTCATATGCACCCGGCATTTCTATCATGTTGGCATATTGCAATGATTTGTTGTTTTTTTCATATGCACACCCCAAACCTTTACCATATTGGCATATTGCAATGGTTTCTTCATTCATAGCACCCTCAAGCTTTCACCATATTACAACTTAAGTTCCTTGCTTTGTAACCCTCAAAGTTTCAGGAAATGGCAACTTTAGTCCTTAGACTACTAATTCATATTCCAAGTTTTACAAACTAAACCCTTAAGTTTCTAATACTTTATCCCATACCATATATAATATATGTTTGCTAATTTCTTTGGTAATTTAATTTCTTTTTAAAAAAAAACTAATTTGTTGTTGGCCTCCTTGAGTTTCTAAAGTTTCGAGCTTACCCCTTTCGTTTCTTTACTTTTAAAAACTAACTTTTTATGTGTATGTTTTTATGTACGGATCAATATAGATTCGAGTTGGTTTACGTTTAGACATAAACTTTTTTAATAAACCAACTTTCGAATGCAAGACTTAAATGTAATACATTTTCATTCAACGGTATAAATTTGAGTTACTCTACGTTTCGACCCATATCAACGCAAGACCGATAAAATTACAATAATATTATATATATATATATATATATGTATGTATGTGTGTGTATGTATGTATGTATGTATGTATGTATGTATGTATGTATGTAAACACACACACACTAGAAACCATTGTCGTTGATGTTTACACTCCTAACTTTGTTCCTTTTACTTTACAAAACACTCATGGTTGCCCCTTGATGTGAATATGTTTTCTTTTTTCCTTTTCTGGTTTCCAATTTTTAAACCTATAATATTACACATGTCAATTGTTTCTCTATGCACGTTTTATGTTTTTTATGATACATTACGTTATAACTGCGGTATAAATTCGATTTACCTTACGTTATGATTCAACCGTAATGCTTATATAGTTACATTGATATGAACCGAGCATGTCAAGACATATATTTTCATTTGTTTAACGCATGACATAACGCTTGAATTAATTCATTTGATGTTTGCAACAAACCCGCGGCGCATCTCTCACGGGGCATATTAATAGTTTCTCTTATAGAGGAAGTCAAACATTTGTTACTATGAAAGAGAAGTTTTATATTTAATTAAGATTTTTTTAAGTAGCTAGTATAATTTATTCTTAAATTAGGGGGCCCTTACCCAAACAGACTCTTGGCCATGAAAAACATTCTCCCTTTAGCCTTGTCCCGTCCTCAGCTTTTCGTTTTTTTAATGACATTTTTTTTAATCCTAGTCGTCTGTGGGAGTTGAACCCAAGATCTCCTCCTCTCAAATCCAGGTGTTTAAAGACTTTGTCTTTGTCAATGGACCGTCTTCGTAGTTGGGGTCTTTGGATTGAGTGACGAGTTTGGAAGCAGGGGCACAACATAGTGGGGGTGGGAGGGGGCGGCCGCCCCGCCCCCCCTCTGAACTTTTCGATCAGTAGTGGAGAGTATGTAGTTTTCGTATAGAAATTTTTTGGGTATATACGTTTTTGACCCTCCGGTTTTATAGAATTTTTTGGGTATATACATTTTCGACCCCCTGGTCGGAAATCTCAAGCTTCACCACTGTTTGGAAGCACCTAAAACATCTAAACTCCTTCTATTCTTCCCTTTTAAGAATTGTTTCCTTTCCATTTCCTTTTAGGTTCCTCCAAGAGTGGTTATTGGGCAATAACTTCATCGTAAACAATGGCACTAAGTTCAACAGCGGATTCATAGGTCTTTGGAGCGATGGCTTGTTAGGATTAAAGCGCAATTTAAACCCAGAAAACGCGTATACACACACACACACACGAACAATCGACTGCAGAAAGTGATAAACGAACACAAGGGATTTAACATGGTTCAGTCTCGGTGTGAGACCAACGTTCACGGACTACAACTAGGGTTTTTATCTTTAATTTCTGTGCACACAAGATTACATATACAAAATCTAATTATATAGAGATTACATCTAGAGTTTCTAACGTATTTAACAAAAAACAAAACGTGCCCTAAAAGAGATATAGGGCCAGTCCACAACCTCCTATGTTTCCAATCTTCATTAACCCAATAAAACATGTCTTTTAAGTAACCGGCCCAACCCGAAACCCAAATCAAGCCGACAAAACCCAACACGCCTTTCATCAAAAAATTGGATCATTGGCTTGTTTCTTTTCACATTTAGGCTATGCGATATGGGGTACGTCCCCAAGGCGTCGAGGACCGGCGCCGGCCAGCACACCGTGCCGCCTGGGTCGTCCTCGTCCTCACCGGCGAGCTTGAGACGTTGGAGATGGGGCATTAAATGACAAAAATTGTGGGGACCGATGCATTAGACCGTTTAAATAAAAAAAATTCAAATTAACATTTTTCATTTATTAAATAACGGCCATTTTTCAAAATTATACTCAATTCACTCCCACTTTTATAAATACTCACCTCTTTACACCATTTTTCATAACTTTTCACCCACTACAATCTCATATCTGGAACAACGCTCAAAACGAACCAGTCGACCACATGCAGGACGAAGACTAGTAGCTTTTTTTAATATATTAAGAATTTTTTTTAAGTTTATGTTTTTTTTTAAGTTTATTTTTTTTAGTCAATGTTTTTATTTTTAAGTCTATGTTTTTTTTTAAGTTTATGTAATGTTTTTTAATATTAATGAAAATATTTTGTTAATTTATTTGTTAAATGTTAAAAAAAGTAGAAGATTAAAAAAAATAAAAAATATAAAAGTGGTGGGGTAGGATCATCTAGGACCATCCTCCCATTTCCACTGGTTTTGTGGGATAGACCATCCTTGGGAGGACTATGATATGGCGCCTACGTGGCGGATCATCCTCCAAGGGAGGATGGACACCACCATACCCAGTGGCGAAGCTTGGATTTTTCGGTCGGGGGGTGAAAACATATATACCCAAAAATTTCTATAGAATACCCAAAAATTTCTATAGAACCGGGGGGGTGAAAACCTATATACCCACAAATTTCTATACGAAAACTACATATATAACACTACTGAGCGAAAAATCCCGGGGGGCGGGGCCCCCCCCCCCCCCCCCCCCCCCCCCGCCCCTTGTAAGCTTCGCCCCTGACCATACCCATTTCATATCTTTTTTTAAACGGTAAATTTGGATCACTGACGTACCACTAGAGTATTTATTCTTTAAATTTCATAATATCAGTTACCATATCTACTCTATTAAGGATGAAAGGTAATATCAGTTATCAAAATGTTAAATCACATACAATATTTACATCATTGACAATGTTGTTACAATCATCAATGCACAAAGTACAACCGTAAACTTATTCTGTACTGTTGTACAACACAAGTATTCACAACATTAACACTGATATTGCAACTGTAACACAACACAACACAACACTATCTAGGCTTAAACTGGAAAATCCTATTATACCAAATAGAGTGCAAAATCATATGAAATAAATCATACTTAACACCCTTCACATTCCATAAAAAATGCCTTTGAACTTTCTTCACTCCATGTTGTAACTCCCGGTATTTCGAATCACTGATTCCCGTAAGTATGTTTTTCAACTCGGGTATATCTTTCTCCGCTAAAACAACCGAAAACGCATCCCAGTTTAACACCTCGAAAAACGGAGGGACGAAATTGTCCGAAATGATAACGGGCACGCACTCGTAAAATATCGCCTCAACGACCCGCGGGCTGTTCACTTCGTACCCTTTCGGGCAAATGCAAAACTTGCTACTTTTCATATGTTCAATGTAATTCATCTTGCTAGCAACGCCAGGTGGCATCGGGCCGAATATCTTCATATCGGGATCTTTGTTGTTCCAATATTCGAGTAGGATTTTACGTAAATACCCGTGGATGTTTCCCGCATAAAAGGCTAAAATATTCCGCTCAGAAGCGGGTTTTCCGCCAAGGTCACGGAGCGGGTTTCGGGCAGATCGGACGTAGCATTCGGGCAGGGAGATGTCTCTCCCGATCTTGAAACCGGTGGTGACATCAGCGTTGCAGAGCGCTTTCATGCAGTGTTCCATATGGTGCCTTGTTTCATAAGGAGCCTACAATGTACAAGTTAACAACACATAAAAGGGCCGATTCGAGTCATCTTGATTTATTTATTTTTGAGTAAAATGCCATTTTCGTCCCTGAGGTTTGGCCAGTTTTGCGATTTCTGTCCAAAGGCTTGTTTTTCCGCATCTCGACCCAAAAAGTTTGAAATCTTGTCATTTTCATCCGGCTCGTTAACTCCATCCATTTTTCTCCGTTAAGTTAGGGGTATTCCCGTCTTTTTTGTTAACTTAAAGAACAATTCGGTCTTTTGAATACTTGTACATTATGAGAAATGCTTGTATCTAAAGTGAAAAAGACCGAATTACCCTTTAATTTATCAAAAAAGACGGAAATACCCCTGATTTAATGGAGTAAAATGGATGGAGTTAACGAGCCAGATGAAAATGACAAGATTTCAAACTTTTTGGATCCAAATGCGGAATAACAAACCTTTGTACAAAAGTCACAAAACTAGCCAAACCTCAGGGACGAAAATTGCATTTACTCTTTACTTTTTCATTTTTAACGGGTCAAATAAGAAAAATAGTCGACTATTATTGAACTAGTTTAGGTTAACCCAATTGAACCGACCCGTCCATTTTGCTAACTCTAATAATAAAACAATGCACAAGAAACTTACCCAATCATGGCAGGCAACAAGAAAATGATCTGCTCCACCGGTTCTATTCCAAAAAGGGTATTTAGAAGCGAGTTTTTCTGCATAAACTTTCAAAAACTGTCTTAAATTTGTCCGATTGTGGGAATTCCGAACATATAATTTGTGTTCTAGCATTCGTGCACTAAACGGCATATAAAACAAGTGAGCTTTTCGGGGGTCTTTGACTACAAACCGTTTGTTACCCTCCATAAGCTTCATGAACCATCCCTCAGAGGCATATAATCCCTTAAGTATTGGTTGATGAAATATCGGTCTTTCTCCTTCTTTGTATACGTACACTTTAAGTGTACGTTCCATGAGTTCATAGCTCCTGTGGTACACGTAACACGTTAACGCATTAGAGGGTTCTAGTTTTACATTTGTATGCACTATAACCATAGTTGTCAATAGCGAATGGCGTGGCGTATATAGGTCCGTGCTGGCTATATGGTCTGTAGCGATAGATGGCGGCCTTTTAATTTTTTTTGTTTTTTTAAAATATAAATAGCAATTAAATATAGCTATAAAATACCTGGATTTTAGGTTTTTGTTAAATATACATGTAAAATAGCATATATACTAGCGTATTTTGATATAGGGTGGAGTTCTAGAGTGAACACTAGTGTATTTGTTAACTGAGTGAACAAATCCTGCCCGATGATTTACATCATCAAATCGTAAAATACGCTAGTGTATTTTCATCATCAAATCCTGGCCATTGATTTACATTTGTGTATACACTTGTGTATTGATAATCAAGGGGTTGTTCACTAATGAACCTAACCCTTATGATATATATATACATATAAAAATTTTAATTTTTTTTTCTAGTGTATTGCTATTTATAAAATAGCGCCCGCTATTTAACGCTATTCGCTACTATGTAGCATATAGGTGCAAGCCATAGTTTGTTTAATTAAACGGAAAGTGAGATTAGGATTAACCTTTTGAACATCGATACATTACGGAACACTGGAGCATAAAGCTCTTGATCCGTTATTCGGGATGGCGCTTTGGTAATTTGTACCTTTGCAGCAAGAATGTCTTGGTCCCGTGGCGAAGACCATCTTGGCCTCTGCAAAGCAATACAAAACCAATTACAAACCGACGTTTTTATACAAATTCGTAAAACAGATTCAACAAATTCGACATTCATACCATAGCTCTTGACGCCCTACGATTCCGAGCTAACAAACGCTCCATTTGGTCAATGTACATGACCGATTTCGGTGGCATCAAACACCTCATTCTCTTCACATCATCAGTTTGAAACAAAGCATACTTCTCGTTAATCGGAAGAACTTGACCCTGTGATCCATTCCCAGACTTATAGACAACAACGGGTGGTTCACCGACAACCATCAAAATCTTCGGGTTGATAGAAATACTACTGTTTATTGAAACCCCATCTCCAAGATTGTTACTTATGTCTACAGAGATCATTTCCTGTCTTGTTTCACTATCATCCTCAATAAAAACATGATCAAAATCTCTGCTTTTGACAAGTTCAAGACTTTCTTGTTGAAACTCATCTTCTAAAGTATCCGAATTCGACATTTCGGTGAAATATGAAGGGTTATTGTGGCCAGGTGACAGAGATAGAACAGCAGTTCCATAAGGAAGCATTAGTGTTTGACAAAACAAATGGATTGTAGCCACTAAACCCACCATTAAAAGACATTTTCTTTTCTCTATTTGATGAACAATTTGGAATTGAATTGGGTATTTATATTTCTTCATACTGAAGAACAAAATGAACAAACAAACAATCAATCAATCAGTACACACAGATGTTCATAAGTTTGATTCATGAAATGTATACCTGGCATGTGATCTTGAAGTGGGTTGATTTAAAACCCTAGAAAGTGTCGGTCTTGAAGAAAGGAAATAATAAGCTGAATTGCTGAAATGATTCTTGTTTTGTTGTTGGAAAGTGTTTAATGATGAGTGTGCAGTTAAACATGATAAAAATAATATTAAGGGTACGGAACCCTATGCATAATTGGAAACAAGACCGATAATGATTTGGTCGTAGAACGTGACTAAATTAATTACCCGATTTGTAAGGGAAAACAGGTCAATTTTGACTTCATTTTCAAGGGAAAATTCACCACATTGGAATACACTCGCCTTCGAACCAGGAAAAACCCTCACCTAGGGCCGAAACCCGTGAACACTCGCTCGAACGCATGACAGTGCGGTGAGGTAAAACCCGCTCAGTTCAAGGATCGAACTAGCGATCTCCACCTATCCGCCTAGTCTCCCATCATCACCAGGTGCCGCAAAAAATAATGGAGATGACAAGAATCGAACTTGGGTCCCTTAGAACACCAAGACTCTCCCTTACCACTCCACCACTACCTCATCGGCTTTAAGGGGTTTTCCTAAATTGAAAAATCTTTGTCAAGATATCATTTGATTCGCAATCACCAATCTATTAGAGACCTCATTATATTTTATATTTACTTATTTTATTATGTTTGCATTTTAGAATAGGTCTCCTGGTCATTTGTTATCTCTTATCTTTGAGGAGAATTCCCAGGTATTCTCATTATTTATCTCATGTACTGTGAACATTTTGAATAAAGGGAAATCATCGGTAATTCCAAAATCCTTCATGGTAATCAGAGCCATAATCAAACCCTAGTTTTTTTTTATTTCATTGCAAATCATGGCTAGAGACGACGCCAATCCCAGCGGCTCCCAAGTCCCTCCACCAGAGAAATCAGCCCTACATTCGGCGTACACCGCCACCAATATCAACAACAAAATCAGGACCCTCGATGGTAAAAAGGTAACGTATTCGTCTTGGGTTAAGCTTTTTAATCTCCATGCTCGTGCCTACAAGGTTTTACATCACATTGATGGTACCGATCCGCCAGCAGAAACCGATCCATCATTTATTGCTTGGTCCGAAATAGACGCCCTGATCCTTCAATGGATCTACAGTACCTTGTCCGATGACCTGCTAGCTCGTATACTCTCCAATGATCTCACAGCACGTGCTACTTGGCTTAAAATACAAGAGATATTCGTCAATAACAAACAGGCAAGAGCTGTCACCCTTGAAACCAAGTTCACCAACACCACACCAAACTCCTGTGCCTCATTCGATGAGTACTGTCAAACCTTGAAGGATCTTGCCGAACAATTACGTGACGTTGATCAGCCAGTCTCTGACAGTCGCCTTGTCATACAAATGGTACGTGGTCTCCCGATCGAGTATGACACTATTGCTGCAATCATTAATCAAAACAAACCATCTTGGGACGTCGCTCGAAGTATGTTCGAGGACGAACAAAGCCGCGTCATGGCCAGAACCTCGCCAGCAAAAGATACAGTCCTCGTGCACTCTTCCAGCCAACCATCCTCCGATTCTACAGTCCTCGTGCACTCTTCCAGCCAACCATCCTCTGATTCGCCCCGGTCACCCAATCCAAATGGGTATCGGGGTCGTAATTATGACCCGGCAAAAGCGGCTCGTGGACGGGGTGCTAACTCTCGCGGTGGCCGACAAGGGGGTTCTAATCGGAACTATTCGTCTTCACCTGGTCGTGGCTCAGGTTCGTGGGGTACCTCCTACCAACCCTCCTCTAACCAACAAACCTCTCAATTTACTCACCCATCCCAATTTATGGCACACTGTACATCCGGCCAAACTCAACCTTGGGCCCCTCCACCTCAACACTACCCTCAAGCCCATTGGACGCCACCCCCAACCCCGTACCCATTTCAACTGTAACACCACGTAAAAACGTGTCCATTTATGTGAAGACACGTGTCCTAAACCCTAATCATGTGTAAGATTGAGATTGAAGGACTAAAGTTGACAAACGATGAAATATGAAACCAAAAAGGGACTAAATGTGTCAACATGCCAAACTTGTGCCTCTGATTGACCATATACGAAGAATATATTCTTAAACGAGTAATTAATTGAATATAAGAAGCCGATTGTGAAAGTAAACGAGAGTTTACATGATACAGGGGTTGTCAACATGTTAATTCTTACCTCTGAGTGACCTTTTAATGAACCCGATGCTTCGTAATACTCAAATATACTCCCAAGGATAAGTGATATCAGTTTCACATGGTTTCGAAATCGTTATATAAGTTTTCAAGACTTTGGGTGAAAAGTGTCAACGTGATGAAACTAGTGTTTCGGTGATCATTTAACGAAACCGGGCCTAATGGAGTTTGCTTATACTCCCATGAACCTCTACAAACTAACTACAAGGGCCATTTATGTCTAAAATAAAGGATAATTGAGGAAATAAAAGATCAGGGGCTGAAAGTGCAACAAATGAAACTTGTTTAACCTGAGCGACACATTTTCGCGGGGCGCGTAGCCCCTTGGGAATCCTTACGCGGCCCACGTAGCAATTGCCAGCATCCAAAAAACTGGCACCTGCATGTTGCAGCCTGTTGCACCGCCTTAGATGCCTGAATTTTGAAACTTGGGGCTTATTGTCGGTTTTAGAATACCACTAGGACACCTAGGGTGATCCTAAACACTCCCATTACACCTGGTGTGATCTTGAATCAAGAATTTCAAGTATAAATAGGCCTCCATGTTAAACATTTCATTTTCTCATGCACTTGAATTATTCACTACACTCTCATCTGGTGATACCTGGCCATAAAGGGAGCTCAAGTTTGTAGAAAAGACAGCTAGGACCCTATGTAAGTGTCTTAGCCTTCTCTTAGTTCAGTTTATTAGTTTAAAAACCGAAAAGTCAAAGATATCGTAAATTAGCTTTGACCTTCGGTTTAATCTCAAATGGTCCAGCCACTGTTCGAATTAAAAGTGGTTATGTGACCATAATAAGTTAGGTGATTAACTCTTAAAAGGGCACCTCCTAATTATTTCGTTTGCCTAGTTAATTGTCGGGTCAAACTAATAAGTCAAAAAGTCAAACTGACTAGAATTTTAAATAATAATTATAACTAACAATGCAGAGGTAATAAATTATATTTTATCATTCTAATAACTTGGTAATTAGTATTAGAATATGTTTAAGCATGTTCAACCCGACAATTATCTGTTTAGGGTCGGTTCACAACCGAAAGTCGCAAAAGCTTGACTTTTGCTTTGACTTTCAGTTCTGACCCGATTGAGCTTAATTCTTCCATGTTTTAAGCTTCCATTAGGACCACTTTATGTTGTAGTATAACCCCCTGGAGTTATATTACCTGGTCCTTAGTACTTTGAATTATATGCTCATGTTCGTTATTATGCTTATAAATGCCATTTTTACCCTTTTGTCATATAAATGAGATTTTTAGAAATGTGAGTGGACAAAAACCTTTGTTACTGATATATAAATATGTCCCAAAAATTTGACATCAGTTCTTGGTCTCAAACAGAAGTTATGCTCGATATCGTAAATTGAAGCTTTTTATTAATTAAATTGCGATATCTTGCATAAGGCATGTTTAAACTTGGATTTTGACCCAAAACTCATTACCTACTATTAAGATATTATTTTTAAGGATTTTTAGGATTTATGATCAGATTATAATCTGATCATATCATAGAGTTCTTGTATAATTCGGTAAATGACGATAATACCCTTTTTATGCATAAAATGAGATTAACAAATGATTTGAATGCCAAACCTTTTCCTACTGATTTCATACATTAAATAAAATATTTTGAGCATTTAAAACTGTTCAAAATCTCGGATTTCTATAAACATCTTTAATTATCGCCAATTAGCGATTTTACGCTAATTAGGTGCATAGTATGGTTTTAAACCATATTTAACACCTAAGACTTATTACCTACTGAACTTTTAAGTAAATTTTAATATTATTACAGTAAGTATAAGTCATGAACTCAGACTTCCAAAAATGTCCTTAAAAGCATATGTGAAATGACCAAAATGCCCTTTCGGGGCATAGTTTGGCCATAAATGGTAAACCTCACATATATATAATATCTTACTGATGTAATGTGATAAAATAAATATTTTTACTGATTACCAAAGACCAGAACCTCAGTTTATTATAAAATCTCTTTTATAATCATTAAAATGACCAAAATGCCCCTACGGGACTTAAATTGGTTTTAAATACTTTTTGGGCATATATGTTAACATCCTACTGATGTGTTAACATATTTTAAGCATAATAACATTAGAGACCTATATATAATTCATTTGGTTACCCGTTACGCAATTATGCGTTCGGATCGGTTTATGTGACTAGTTTACATAAAATAGCCGAAACGGGTTTAACCTTATCATTAAATCTTCAAAATCCAGAATGTGTTTAGTTTACCCGTATTATACAAGTATCCAAACATGTCGGGTCTAAACCACATTCTATTCCGATTTCCGCTTAATCTAGCATTTAGAACCGTAAAGTATCCTGCCAACTAACCGGTCTAAGTCTTTGACTTAAATAAAGGCCCGTTAGTATCCTAATAGATTATTAAACCTTCTATACAGATTGAGTAGCTTCACTAGAAGGTATTTTCATAAGGCTTTAGGAATATACGGCTGAGTTACTTCTTCACATCTAGCTCAGGTAAATACTTTTAACTTATTTTCCGTTATACGGGCTTGGGATACGGTGTTATAATAATACCGCTTGGTCGGGTATGAAATCATTTAATCGGATTGTGATTAATAAATTTACATAACCCGTTTTAATCTGTTTTGTTTGATAACATAAACATTGGGGGTTAATACGACCGTGTCCTGGATATCCTTGGCTTATTTCATTTGTAAATGACCACGACCTATGCATGGGGTGTAGGCATACACCTGACAGATGCAAAATGCTAATTAACCCACAAGATGGGGATAACTCCTTTGTGGGTTCTATAGTGGTGAGTCGGTTAATCATGACCGGCTTCCAAACCGGCCCCAAATGTATGACAAACATGTAAAACTGTATACAAGATTATCTTAAATAATTGTCCCAAGTTATAAATGATTTGTGCCTTGAGCACTTAAATCAATTTTTATAAATGTTTTCAAATGAGTCAGTTAATTGTATTTACCAGTGTAAACTGACGTATTTTCTAAAGATTAATTGACAGGTACCTCACGTAAGTTGGCTGGAGCTACTAGGTGTCAAATAAGAGGATTTGCAAATCCCTAGATACCTGGAGTCTGTTATTTCAGTTTCTTGTATTTTATTTTATGATCCGCCTGTGGATCTTTATTACAACCAAGTCTGTATATTCTTTCATTTGGACACTCAGACACTATGGTTTGTAATAGTATTTATTCACCAAGCCTTCCGCTGTGCCATTATATTGTGTGTATTGACTATGATGATATCAACTACGTCACGATACTCCCCGCCGGGCCCACCGGTAATATGTGGAAATATCGGGGTGTGACATCAACCCTCTCATTTTACAACACAGAACCATCCTTCGTATCCCCATCAGGCCCATCTGGCCCATCAGAGATCTCCTGGCTTCTCCTCCCAGCCAAACAACGCATTATGTCCCACGGATATCGGTATGGCACTTTCCCACTTGACAGTCAACTCTTAAGATTCTCAGTGGCACATGGACACCGGGGCGTCATTTCACATAACTGTGGATTCAGGTACAATCTTAACTCCCTCGTTATTACCTCAAAGTCCTATATTAGTCGGTAATGGTCAACGTTTACCCGTTACGGGTTCCGGTAATGGCTTATACACCGTACCAAATAAAACCTACAAACTTAACAACATTGTCCATTCACCCAACGTAATCAAAAACCTATTATCTGTTCGAAAATTTACTATTGATAACCAAGTTTCCATTGAGTTTGATCCTTTTGTGTAACATCCCAAAAACGGGTTTGGTAATCAAACCACGTTAATAGTAAAGACGGGTAAAATACCGTTAGTGGTAAAAATTAACCCGGTAAATATTAGGATCTAAATAAATAATCCTAATATTAATAAAAAGCGAATAAAAGATTTTAAGAAGGATAAATACTTTGAGGCTACAAGATACATAAAAATGCCCGAGTTAACGGGACTTAAAATAAGACGAGTTATAATTCCCGAAGCCCACTAAGTTAACTAGGATAATTAACCTAGTTAGTTATTGTTAGTAAAACAAGGAAGGAACTTGTGGTAATTGACCCATTTATAAAACCTTTAAACTAGAGGGACTAAAATGGGCAATATGTGAAGGAAGTTTATAATTAAAAAACCAAACAAAAACCAACCCACACACACACAAGGTGTGTTGGTCGATATCCACAGGAGAAAAAGGAGGAGGTTCTCCTCAAGAACCCTAAGCACTCAAATTCAACAAAATCAAAGAGAAATCGAGCTGAAAATTAGGGCTTTTAATAAAATCGTGATCACCAAGCTTAGGAGATCACAAGGTATGTTGAATTTTGATGTTTGGTGATATTTCGAAATTTTGATGAACTTGCATGAACGAAATTCTTGCATGAATGTTCAATGTTATAGTGATATTAGTGTGGGTACAAGCCTAGAAACAAACCCTAGATGCAAACTTGTGGAATTGTGTCATAAACTAGTGATTCATCCAAATAACCAAGTATGAGCTAAGTGGGTTTTGTTAGATATGATGAAATTATGAAGAACTTGAAGTAATATCACTTGTATGTGATTAACAAGTAAACTAGGAAGTGGGTTTTTATGTAATAGTAAAGATGATGATAGGTTTATGTTTAAAATCATCATATTGAATAATAGAAACAAGGCACTCAAACAAATTAAGTGATTTGGGAACTTGTTCATACATGATTGAAATGGGTTTTGAATGTTATGATGAAATTTGGTAGCCATGTTCATGTAACTAAGTGTATAAGATCATGTTAGCTACTAATAGATAGGTAGAACTTGAATGTGCATTTATATGCTAAGGGGCGTTTGACTTTTAGTAGTCAAACCGACCATTAGTAAGATCGAATGATAAATTTGATAGAAAAATACGTAGGATGGAATAGTTATGATTAACCATGACTAAATTAACCATCTTATGAAATATGATGATAGTTTGACGCCTAACAAGCTAAGTGGAAGCTTGTGGATGAAGCATGTCAAACGGAGCGCGTGCGGAAAGAAAAGCATGGCATGGATGCAAGGTAAGTATATCTTACACTAGTCATTTATTTATAATATTCTTTCGTCGTATTAGCTACGAAAAAGGAAAATACCTAATTGAGATATGATGTTCCGATGTGTGGTCGTACGGAACAAGATAATCAAACATGACAAGAAAACATAATGATGGCTAAAAAAAATGAGTTAAACCGGTAATTCGATCATATTATGACAAATGAAGCATGTACTTTTAATGGTTATCATACAAGTTAAATCATAATAACCATTAAGGGTAAAATGGTAATTTTGACAATTTGACAATGGTAATTGGTCATATAGATCAAATGGGTCAAAAGGTGAAATTATCACCCTTTGACAATATCGACTAATGGGTTGTCAAGTTGCGTGAACTTAGGAAATAAATAGCACATGGATGCTTACATCGCTACCTCTTGGTAGCCACTAAGGAAAGGTATTGAAACGGGTCAATATATTGATCCGAGCCAGGTATGTATAGTAATATAACTCATCATGTAGAATGTTGTAAATAACGCTAGAAATGAATGAAAGCGATTTTAAGTTTAAAGTGCTTAATTACCTTAATGGGTCAAAATAAACACTTGAACATAAACGGGTTCTAACTAAGTAGGAAACCCATGAGTTATGATTTATTTGATAGGAAATATTGAAATTATGATTTTCATGAGTTTATAGATCAAGTAAACGTGTTTGTTTGATAAAATAGCGAACGGGTCAAAATTTGGTAATAAGCCGAATACTTAAAAGTCTTAAATTTTGTTAAGCCGAATGTCGGATTTTAACTCCATACGATGGAGAATCAAATTACAAACATGTAGGAAGAAACGGTAGGTCAAACGGATAAGCGGTTTGTAAGATACGAAAGATTTCGTGTCAAATTACGGAAAATTGGAAAGGCTGAACCCAGGTGCCACCGTAAATTACGGTCCCACCGTAATTTACGGTGGAGATGAAATATTTACGGTGCTGGCCTACTGGTTTACGGTAGAAAAACATAAACCCAGGTGCCACCGTAAATTACGGTCCCACCGTAATTTACGGTGGAGATTATATTTTATATATTGTTTTTCTTTTGAAAATCAATTGTTCCCGGACTCGTTCAGACATGATTTAAACCTTGTATGACTAAAGCATTTCATGTTTATGAAATGTAGGTACACCTTGGATGCCGGAAGACGATCAAGCTCAACGAAGAACCGAACACGATAAAGACACACGCTTCCGCACTTTGATAAATTGTAAATCTTAAACAACGAATTCAACCACGTTATATAGAATAACTTATGAATTGTAAAAGTTTTAATAAACCCGCATTTTTACAGTATGTGTAGTCTTAACTACGCATCTAATTGTTGGTAAATTACAGATAAACCGTTAAATAGAAACTAGGGTGTTACATTTTGGTTTTTCTTTGAAGGACCTCAAGGATGGAAGCCTCATTTCCCGCCACAATAGCCGTGGAGACCTCTACCCGCTCACCAAGCCGGAGTTTGCTTTATTGTCATCCACAGCACCTCAACCATGGCATGCTCGTCTCGGACATCCCGGAACGAATGTGCTTCAACACCTTCAACGGACGTCTAGTATTTCATGCAATAAAACTGTTGATTTTTCTGTTTGTTCTTCATGTCAGTTGTCAAACAGTAAACGTTTACCTTTTGTTGATTCAGTTTCTCGTACGTTTAAACCTTTTGACATTATTCATTGTGATTTGTGGACTTCTCCTATTGTGAGCAACTCAGGTTACAAATATTACATGGTTTTAGTTGACAACTTCACCAATTACGTGTGGGTATATCATCTAAAGTACAAATCCGACACGTTTACCACTTTCACCAAATTTCACAAATTAATTCTCACCCAATTTAATCTACCCATTAAAACCTTTCAGTGTGATTTAGGTGGTGAATTTGATAATAACAGTTTCAAAACCTTTGCTGATCAAAACGACCTTATTTTCCGTTTTTCATGCCCTCAACATCACAACAAAACGGTCGCTCCGAACGAATGCTTCGTCGACTCAATGATGTCATTCGTGCCCTTTTAATTCATGCCCACCTTCCACCACAGTTTTGGGTTGAGGCTCTCCACACGGCTGCCTATTTACACAACATTTTACCCACCAATCGTCTTCAATTCAACACACCCGCTTCCGCACTTTATTTCCGACATCCCACCTATGACCACATCCGTACTTTCGGTTGTGCATGCTACCCAAACATGTCCGCAACCCAAGCACACAAACTTTCACCAAGATCAGCCCGTTGTGTTTTCCTCGGATATCCATCAGACTTCCGGGGTTACCGTTGCTAATATCAAATAACCGGTCAAGTACACCTATCTCGTCACGTTATTTTTGATGAGAACTCTTATCCTTTTGCAGACCTATCCTCCACCCACTCCTACAAATTCCTTGAGGACCCCACTAACATTCCAACACAATTTTTTAACTCCTTTTTTCCTACTACTCATACCATAAATTCCAACCCTACTCCTACCTATGATCCTACTGTATCCACCCCCACCAACCAACCTAACCTATCATATTCACCTTTGCCAAATTCCACTACTCAATCCCAAACCCCAACTGTTCACACTCCTGCCAACCCCACCCATACAACTACCGATAACAGTAACCCCACCACTCCTCCTCAACAGACCAACCACACCGGTCATCCCAACCAAAACGATCATCCCATGCAAACTAGATCCAAAACAGGCATCTCTAAACCTAATCCTCGATACAACCTAGCCGCGACCTCTGACATCTCTCCCGTAGCTAACTCACCCACAAAAGCCTTATCGGACCCTAACTGGCTACGTGCCATGAACGATGAGTTTAGTGCTTTGCGGAAAAATAACACTTGGGAGTTGGTGCCGAAACCGTTGGACAGTCCGGTTATTCGCTCGATGTGGTTATTTCGACACAAATTCAATTCCGACGGTTCTTTGGAACGCTATAAGGCAAGACTCGTGTGCAATGGTAAATCCCAAACTGTTGGAATCGACTGCATGGAGACAGTCAACCCCGTTGTCAAACCCGCAACCATCAGGACGGTTCTTTCTTTGGCGGTATCTCGATCTTGGCCTATCCACCAGTTGGACGTTAAAAATGCTTTTCTCAACGGTCAACTTCAGGAAACCGTCTATATGTATCAGCCAGCTGGTTTTGTTAACACAAACCTTCCAAACCACGTTTGTCGGCTCAACAAATCTTTGTACTGTAACACCTTGAAAATTCACGTCCTATAATGTGTTGACACGTGTTATATGTTTGAACGTGTGAAAAGAATGTTATAAAAGGATTAAAGTTGACGATCATGGAAAGCATGAGAAAATACAAGTTCTAAATGTCAACAGTAAATAAATATAGTGTATATTAACCCTACATGATGCTCATACCTTCAAACGAATAAATCATGGATCATACGAAGCTAAAAGTGAGAGATTACAAACTACAGGGGCTAAATGTGTCAACATGTTTAAGTTATACCTCTGAGTGACCTTTTGAGAAACCCAAAGCTTTGTAACGGTTAATTATGCTCACTAGAATACACGTTATAAATTTTGTAAAGTTTCGTTATCGTATGAGAAAGTTATGATCAAATTCGTGTGTGAAGGGTTAAAGCGTCAACGTTGAAAGTTAGGACTTTTCGGGTAACAATAAAGTTAACCGGGGACTTAACAAAGTGGGTATATGTTTTAAAGCCCTTATAAATCAATTTGGAGGGTTCAAGATGCAAGAAACAAAAGTCTAATCGAAGTTTGAAGAGCCAAGGATCAAAACGCAATAAATCTAAAAATTCAGATTTTGTGCAGAAGGGTGTCGCGCCACGCGAAGCCCCAGGGGGGGGGGGTCTTCGCGCCACGCGAGGGTCTATCTGATATGATTTTTCTTGTTTTCTTGTCTGCCCTTGCCTTTGTATTCGATTTTTATCCGATTTTTGTAACACCCCGAAAATTTTCGTCCTATAATGTCTTGACACGTGTCATAACATTTGAACGTGTGAAAGAATGTTCTTGAAGGACTAAAGTTGACAAACAATGAAACTGTGTAAATATAAGGGTTCAAAGTGTCAACAATGAATAAGTATACTTTACAATAACCCTACATGATGTTTATAACCTTAAACGAATGGATCATGGATCATACGAAGCGAATTGTGAAAGAAAGTGAGAGATTTCAAACTACAGGGGTTAAATGTGTCAACATGTTAGATGTACCTCTGAGTGACCTTTTAAGAAAACCCAAAGCCTTGTAACGATTAAATATGCTCACAAGAATGTACCATAAAAATTTCACCAAGTTTCGTTACCGTATGAGAAAGTTATGATAAAATCCGTGTGTGAGGGTTAGAATCGTCAACATTGAAAATTAGGGCTTTTCGGGTGATCACAAAGTTACCCGAGGACTTCACAAAGATGGTATAAGTCTTAAAGCCCCTATATGTCAATATTAAAGCCCCTTAATACAAGAAACCAAGTGAAAGCGATGTTTATAAGGATCAGGGACTGAAATGCAAATGATTGAAACTTGTATAGCTGGTCATCATCACCCTCGCGTAGCGCGAGCCTGAAGACCTTGGCAGTCGCGCTACGCGACTGCCTTGTCTAAACAGAATACGTGTGCAGGTGTCCTGCATGTCCATTAACCGACTCAAATCTCATTTTTCGATACCTTGGGCTGCCTAAGGTGGTTTTTAGCTTGTAGGACACTTGTGGTTGGTGTTATAACACTCCTAGACTTAGGTGTCGATGATCCAAGTGTGTTTGAAGCTTTATATCAAGACCCACATGTTACCACATTGTTCATTCATCACCTCTGAGAATTTCCAGAGCACACAAGCAGGTCACAAGCATCCCTCATCATCCATTAATTAAGTGTAAGTATGTCTAACCCTTCTCGATCAAGTTTTCCTTAGTATATAGCCTAGAAATCAAACCGTCGTAACTACGGTTTGACTTGGCGATAAATCCCAATCGGTCCAGAGTTTAGTCGAATCAAAAGTTGTTATAAGTTGGTATTTATATGGTTAATAAACCCCTAAAAGGGCACTCACTGATTCGAATCCTAACTAGGTCGTTTGTCGAGTCCAAGGTTGTCCGAAAAAGTCAACAGAAACCTTAATCGCATATTTAACAACACGGAAGGCGTGTAACCTGTTTTATCAGCCATACAACTTGAAAATAAGCATAATAACTTGTCTAAGCTTGTTTGATTCGACAACTTTATGTTTAGAACCGATTCGGAACCGAGAGACACAAAAGTTTGACTTTTGCTTTGACCTCAGTTCTGACCCGATTTATATAGATTTAGACATGCCTTAAAGTTCCATTAGGACCTAGTTGCATGTGTGTATAAGCCTCTGCGTTTATACCACTCGAATTCCAAATCGTCCGATGTTTCCGTTAAACGCCTAAATATTGACCGTAATGCCCTTATGAGCATAAAACGAGATTTTTGGAAATATGAAAGTAAAATAATCTTAGTTACTGATTATTAGACATGTCTGTAAATTTTCACATCAAGCGGAGGTCCAGATTAGGAGTTATGCTTAATGACGTAATTATAGCGATTCTTAGTAATTAAATGACGTCATTAGCGTAACGCCTATCTAAAACCCATTTTTGACACCAAACCTTTTACCCACTGATGTGATATAATATTTTGGGATTTTTGAAGATTTTTAATTATTTTTAAACTGATCATAAGCTAGGTTAATCGCCTCGATTCGGTTAATACCAAAAATACCCTTTTCGGCCATAAAATGAGTTTTACAAATCCTTTTAACGCCAATCCAATTGCTACTGATTTTAAATATTAAATGGAGTGTTTTGAACCTGTTTAACTGATTAGGAAACTCAGAATCCTATTTTAACCCGTACGTCGGTTAAAACTACTTTATACGCGTATTATACGCATAGTTAGGGTTTAAAACTATTTTGGCATATAAGACTTATAACCAAATGTTATAACCTGTTAAAATAAGTTATTTTACTGATTTATTCAGACCCGGATCTTAGAAGCTTAATTGATCCCTTTTATAATCTTTAAAATGACCAAAATACCCCTAAGGGGATTAATATAAAATTAAACTCGTTTTGGCATAACGGAAGGTATCCTACTGATATCACAACATATTTAAGGCATGTTAACTTAGGAAACCTGTTTAGGACTCTTATGGTTACCCGTTACGCTTCATACGCGTTAGGTTCGGTTTATGTAACTAGTTTACATAAATTAGCCGAAACGGGTCAAACCTTATCGGTTTTATCTCAAAATCCAGAATGTGTATAATATACCCATATTATACGAGTCTCCGAACTTGTCGGGTCTAAATCACATTCTATCCGGTCTTCGCTTAATCGTGCGTACGAACCGTATCTTTCTGTAAGACTAACCGGTCTAAGCTTAAGCTTAATTAAAGACCCGTTAGCATTCTAATTAGTTATTTATACCATCATTCCAGACTAGAGCTTTCCGGTAAATTGTACCTACGCTTGCTTAAGTGAATACGGCTGAGTTATAAATTTATGCTATTTAAGACAGGAGCTAGCTCAGGTAAATACTCTTAACTTATTTTCCCTATTACGGGCTTGGGATACGGTAATATAAATACCGCATGTTCAGGTATGGGATTCGAAGACCAATGAGTCGGGAAATCCAAATAACCTGTTTTAATTCGTATTGCTTGACTGAAACATTGGGGATTAATGCGACTGTGTCCTGGATATCCTTGACTCATGATTTGCAATGGCCACGACCTAAGCACGGGGTGTAGGCATACACCTGACAGATGCCATATGTTTATACCAATATGGAATTCCCAATAGGGGAATAGTGGTGTGTCGGTTAATCATGAACCGGCATAGTTTCGGGCCCTACATGTAGAGCAAGTTATGTAAAACTGATAACATGAAATATAGTTTGTCTCAAGTATAAAATATTAATTTTGCCTTGTGTATTCTAATCAAAGTGTCGAAACATTTACGTGTCTTGTGCACCTAAACAAATTTTCATAAACATTTTCAAATGAGTCGGTTGAGTGTATTTACCAGTGAAAACTGACGTATTTTCAAAAGTCTAAGTGGCAGGTACAAGTACGTAATAGGCTGGAAGCGGCTCAGGACGTTAATAAGGAATCTTGCAAGTTCTAGGCGTCTAAAGTCTGTTGAACAATGTTTACGTTTTATGATCCGCCTGTGGATCCTTTACCTTCCGTTGTAATACTTGGATATTACTTTATATTCGGATTGTAATATATTTATCTTTTGCTTCCGCTGTGCATTTAAATATTGTGTTGTTTGACTATAATGTTGCCAACCACGTCACGATACTCCCCACCGGGCCCACCGGTGACACGTGGAAATTTGGGGTGTGACAGGTTGGTATCAGAGCCAACACTGAGTGAATTAAACACTAGCCTTTTTGTGTTTAATCTCAGTTACACAGTTGCACATTCTTGAGTCTAGACGAGAACATAGGACAAATTCAAATTTGTTTCATTTTGTCTTTATTTGGTTCCTTTGTTATTTATACGATTAGCTCTTGTATGGGCGAGTCATTTTCGGTAGAAGTCCCGATTAGGGCAACCATATACTTGTTTAGATTTTTGAAGGGACGATTATATTTAAAATATCATTCCTATATCATAAGATCTACCATTATGATAAAATGGCAAAATCTAAAAGGACAAGACCTAGCCATATGTCACATTAAGACAGGGCCAAGATGGTAGTTCCACAATTAGATTCAGATCCTTATTAAACATCTCGATTTAAAATTTTGTTCTGCGTTAATTATTAAAAAGAATCTTAAAGGTAAAACCTAGCCTAAATGTCACTGCATACAAGGCCGAGATGGTAGAACCTATTCAAGAGATTCAAATCCTTATTTAACATATGAAAGCATAATTACATGCTCGACAAAGTGTGATACGATAAAATCACACAAGTCATTTTATGGAAGTATTCTAAATCCTTATTTATATAAGCATCCCATATGGATGAAGTGCCCACGGGCTATAATTAACGTCCTCTGAGACTAGAAGACAATTCTATAATAAACTCACCAATAGACTATTGTCGATATGTTACAGTTCAAGCAACATGGTAGACTCAAACGAGGTCAACAGTCACCCAGGGATAGTACCTGATAATGCCCGAGTAAACGTAGCGGGTGCAGAATTACAAGCAATGATAGATAATGCGGTTAATAGGGCTATGGATAGACAGCTCCATGAATCCAGTGGTACCCATGCAAGGACCCAATCTGCACCACACTCCAGAACACCCTCCAGGACCCACACTGCCCACAACAGTAATTCTCACCACTCCTCGAATCAAAGGAGTAATCCATCCCAAAGAGTTCTACAGAACCAAGAACCTCGTAATAGGGGTTGCACCTATAAATACTTCGTGTCGTGCAAACCCAGAGACTTCAATGGAGAAAAAGGAGCTGTTGATTGCATGACGTGGATGGATGAAATGGATACTGTGGTGGATATTAGTGGTTGCCATAATAGGGATATTGTGAAGTTTGTCTCACAGTCTTTCAAAGGAGAGGCATTAGCTTGGTGGAAATCTTTGATCCAAGCTACAGGGAAAGTCCCGTTATATAATATGACCTGGGAACAGTTCATGACGCTGATCAAAGAAAACTATTGCCCTCAACACGAAGTTGAGAAGATTGAGACTGAATTCTTGACTTTAGTCATGGAGAACTTAGATTGTCAAGCATACCTTACAAGTTTCAATACCAAGTCTCGATTGGTTCCTTATTTGGTCACACCGGAACCAAAGCGAATTGCTCGTTTCATTGGGGGTTTAGCCCCAGAAATAAAGGCAAGTGTGAAAGCATCGAGACCTACTACCTTCAGGTCAACGGCAGAATTGTCGCTAGCTCTCACACTCGATGTGGTTAGAAACAAGGCTGCCAAGGCCTCTGAAGATGGGAAGCGTAAAAGGGAGGAGAATAATTCCCAGAATCCTAAGAAGAACAAATCCGAGTTCAACAATGACCAACAGGATTCCGACAAGAAGCCTACATGCAAAACTTGCAAAAGAAGACACTGGGGACAGTGTCGATCAAACCAAAAGATAAAGCAATGTGGCATCTGCAAAAGAACTGGCCACCAGTCCCACGAATGTAGGGATATAAAGAATGCAAGCTGTTTCAGATGTGGTGAAAAAGGCCACATCAGTACTAATTGCCCGGAGGCTGCCCAGGGAGGAGCAGCTAAGTCTGGGATGGATAAGAAAGGAAACGCCTAAACTACCAGTTGAAGGCCAGAGACAGTGCATATCAATAATAAGGTACGTCCTTACCTTTTAGCATCAATTGTATCTGCTAAGTATTTTACGTTAAGGTAAGGGATAATAAACCTTTAGTAAACCATAAGCTTAGCAAACTTTTGGTTACATTCATAAGAACTTCAGATATTAAAAATGAGGCATAATTTACCAATGGAGTCTTTAAAGACCCTCTCTCCCATCCTCGGAGATAATCCTTCCATGAAAATCTGGAGTACTCTTCCCCAAAAAGAGTACGACAATATATATTATTTTATTTTATTTTCTCATTGCTTTCTATCTTCTGCGAATGCCTAACTATGTTTGATAAAAGTGCCATATGAGGATTGGCGTATCTTAGTGTGTCCCATAGATTGCTTCCATGCCTGATCAGTATGGAGGTTTAATGCATGGAACCCCTGAGATATCCCAATGGTCGTATTGTGCTAAAGTCGACTAGTAGTATTCAAAGAAGATATCCAATATAAAATGTCCTTATAAGTATCTCTACTTAAGACATCTTTGCTATTGTAAAGAGAATGTGTCATGTATCTGACATCGACATCGACAGATGAACCAAAGCCTGAAAATACAGACATCTCTACCATCTCTGTGTGTCATAATTATCTTCTTTATAAGAATTACCATGTTTACCTTTTTAGAGGCAAGAGGATGTTAGGACAAACATCCCGCTTAGGGCTGCAATAATTGTAAAAGCCTTATATTTGTTAGTACCAATAGAATAGGAAGAATTAAGAGCCAAATCGATAAGTTTTTAGAGAAGGTGTCATAAAGCCAACATTCAAAGTTCTAAGAACTCCAATTTTTAGTAAATAAGAAAGACGGTTCATCTTACTTATGCATTGATCACCGCAACCCTATTTAGGCAACAATTAAGAATCGCTATTACCTACCCAGGATCGTCGAATTGTTCGACTAACGGCAAGGATTAGCTATTCCCTAAACATTAGCTAAGCAGTGGTTGGAATAACCATCACACCTTAAAAATAAAGCTTTTCTATAATAATGGATATGTCAGTATTAAGGCTACTCCTTTGGAGACCTTGTATAGATGGAATGTTAAATGTCTAGTGTTAGATAGAGAATTGGTAAGTCCAATTATCAAGATCTGAAAGTTGCCTGGGGAACAACAAATAAGATTATACAAATCCATAATCGATTGTAGGTTGCCAGTATATGGCAAGAAATCGAGGAGTTATGAAAATAGCAAACTCCCTAAGTTCTTGTTAAGGAATATGGTTTAACAAAAGATATCACCCAGGAAGGGTGTACCAAATTTGTGAAATTATCAGGCTAGTTAAGCTCTGAATATATGGAAATCATTCGAAGGAAATTGAATGTATCAAGATCAAGTAGCTTGTAAGCTAAAACCTACTTAAGGAGTTTGAAGGAGCTCGCAATACATTGCACACTAGTGACTGGAGGACGTGTTCCGCCAATAAGTCAAGAAGCACTATCACATAATGATATGCAGAATTATGATGTGATGAGCATCCTGTATCGATTGAGGATCGACAGGTCAAGAAGCTCCAAAAGGATACATACGCCTAATATAAGAGCCACTATGGGAGCTTGGAAAGACTCCAGATATGCTATAAAAGTTAAGTCCCTTATGCGACAAAGAGTACTTCCAGCATTTTAACAAATCTCGAGGTCGAGATTTCTTTTAAGGGGGTGAGGATGTAACACCCCGAAAATTTTCGTCCTATAATGTCTTGACACGTGTCATAACATTTGAACGTGTGAAAGAATGTTCTTGAAGGACTAAAGTTGACAAACAATGAAACTGTGTAAATATAAGGGTTCAAAGTGTCAACAATGAATAAGTATACTTTACAATAACCCTACATGATGTTTATAACCTTAAACGAATGGATCATGGATCATACGAAGGGAATTGTGAAAGAAAGTGAGAGATTTCAAACTACAGGGGTTAAATGTGTCAACATGTTAGATGTACCTCTGAGTGACCTTTTAAGAAAACCCAAAGCCTTGTAACGATTAAATATGCTCACAAGAATGTACCATAAAAATTTCACCAAGTTTCGTTACCGTATCAGAAAGTTATGATAAAATCCGTGTGTGAGGGTTAGAATCGTCAACATTGAAAATTAGGGCTTTTCGGGTGATCACAAAGTTACCCGAGGACTTCACAAAGATGGTATAAGTCTTAAAGCCCCTATATGTCAATATTAAAGCCCCTTAATGCAAGAAACCAAGTGAAAGCGATGTTTATAAGGATCAGGGACTGAAATGCAAATGATTGAAACTTGTATAGCTGGTCATCATCACCCTCGCGTAGCGCGAGCCTGAAGACCTTGGCAGTCGCGCTACGCGACTGCCTTGTCTAAACAGAATACGTGTGCAGGTGTCCTGCATGTCCATTAACCGACTCAAATCTCATTTTTCGATACCTTGGGCTGCCTAAGGTGGTTTTTAGCTTGTAGGACACTTGTGGTTGGTGTTATAACACTCCTAGACTTAGGTGTCGATGATCCAAGTGTGTTTGAAGCTTTATATCAAGACCCACATGTTACCACATTGTTCATTCATCACCTCTGAGAATTTCCAGAGCACACAAGCAGGTCACAAGCATCCCTCATCATCCATTAATTAAGTGTAAGTATGTCTAACCCTTCTCGATCAAGTTTTCCTTAGTATATAGCCTAGAAATCAAACCGTCGTAACTACGGTTTGACTTGGCGATAAATCCCAATCGGTCCAGAGTTTAGTCGAATCAAAAGTTGTTATAAGTTGGTATTTATATGGTTAATAAACCCCTAAAAGGGCACTCACTGATTCGAATCCTAACTAGGTCGTTTGTCGAGTCCAAGGTTGTCCGAAAAAGTCAACAGAAACCTTAATCGCATATTTAACAACACGGAAGGCGTGTAACCTGTTTTATCAGCCATACAACTTGAAAATAAGCATAATAACTTGTCTAAGCTTGTTTGATTCGACAACTTTATGTTTAGAACCGATTCGGAACCGAGAGACACAAAAGTTTGACTTTTGCTTTGACCTCAGTTCTGACCCGATTTATATAGATTTAGACATGCCTTAAAGTTCCATTAGGACCTAGTTGCATGTGTGTATAAGCCTCTGCGTTTATACCACTCGAATTCCAAATCGTCCGATGTTTCCGTTAAACGCCTAAATATTGACCGTAATGCCCTTATGAGCATAAAACGAGATTTTTGGAAATATGAAAGTAAAATAATCTTAGTTACTGATTATTAGACATGTCTGTAAATTTTCACATCAAGCGGAGGTCCAGATTAGGAGTTATGCTTAATGACGTAATTATAGCGATTCTTAGTAATTAAATGACGTCATTAGCGTAACGCCTATCTAAAACCCATTTTTGACACCAAACCTTTTACCCACTGATGTGATATAATATTTTGGGATTTTTGAAGATTTTTAATTATTTTTAAACTGATCATAAGCTAGGTTAATCGCCTCGATTCGGTTAATACCAAAAATACCCTTTTCGGCCATAAAATGAGTTTTACAAATCCTTTTAACGCCAATCCAATTGCTACTGATTTTAAATATTAAATGGAGTGTTTTGAACCTGTTTAACTGATTAGGAAACTCAGAATCCTATTTTAACCCGTACGTCGGTTAAAACTACTTTATACGCGTATTATACGCATAGTTAGGGTTTAAAACTATTTTGGCATATAAGACTTATAACCAAATGTTATAACCTGTTAAAATAAGTTATTTTACTGATTTATTCAGACCCGGATCTTAGAAGCTTAATTGATCCCTTTTATAATCTTTAAAATGACCAAAATACCCCTAAGGGGATTAATATAAAATTAAACTCGTTTTGGGCATAACGGAAGGTATCCTACTGATATCACAACATATTTAAGGCATGTTAACTTAGGAAACCTGTTTAGGACTCTTATGGTTACCCGTTACGCTTCATACGCGTTAGGTTCGGTTTATGTAACTAGTTTACATAAATTAGCCGAAACGGGTCAAACCTTATCGGTTTTATCTCAAAATCCAGAATGTGTATAATATACCCATATTATACGAGTCTCCGAACTTGTCGGGTCTAAATCACATTCTATCCGGTCTTCGCTTAATCGTGCGTACGAACCGTATCTTTCTGTAAGACTAACCGGTCTAAGCTTAAGCTTAATTAAAGACCCGTTAGCATTCTAATTAGTTATTTATACCATCATTCCAGACTAGAGCTTTCCGGTAAATTGTACCTACGCTTGCTTAAGTGAATACGGCTGAGTTATAAATTTATGCTATTTAAGACAGGAGCTAGCTCAGGTAAATACTCTTAACTTATTTTCCCTATTACGGGCTTGGGATACGGTAATATAAATACCGCATGTTCAGGTATGGGATTCGAAGACCAATGAGTCGGGAAATCCAAATAACCTGTTTTAATTCGTATTGCTTGACTGAAACATTGGGGATTAATGCGACCGTGTCCTGGATATCCTTGACTCATGATTTGCAATGGCCACGACCTAAGCACGGGGTGTAGGCATACACCTGACAGATGCCATATGTTTATACCAATATGGAATTCCCAATAGGGGAATAGTGGTGTGTCGGTTAATCATGAACCGGCATAGTTTCGGGCCCTACATGTAGAGCAAGTTATGTAAAACTGATAACATGAAATATAGTTTGTCTCAAGTATAAAATATTAATTTTGCCTTGTGTATTCTAATCAAAGTGTCGAAACATTTACGTGTCTTGTGCACCTAAACAAATTTTCATAAACATTTTCAAATGAGTCGGTTGAGTGTATTTACCAGTGAAAACTGACGTATTTTCAAAAGTCTAAGTGGCAGGTACAAGTACGTAATAGGCTGGAAGCGGCTCAGGACGTTAATAAGGAATCTTGCAAGTTCTAGGCGTCTAAAGTCTATTGAACAATGTTTACGTTTTATGATCCGCCTGTGGATCCTTTACCTTCCGTTGTAATACTTGGATATTACTTTATATTCGGATTGTAATATATTTATCTTTTGCTTCCGCTGTGCATTTAAATATTGTGTTGTTTGACTATAATGTTGCCAACCACGTCACGATACTCCCCACCGGGCCCACCGGTGACACGTGGAAATTTGGGGTGTGACAGGTTGGTATCAGAGCCAACACTGAGTGAATTAAACACTAGCCTTTTTGTGTTTAATCTCAGTTACACAGTTGCACATTCTTGAGTCTAGACGAGAACATAGGACAAATTCAAATTTGTTTCATTTTGTCTTTATTTGGTTCCTTTGTTATTTATACGATTAGCTCTTGTATGGGCGAGTCATTTTCGGTAGAAGTCCCGATTAGGGCAACCATATACTTGTTTAGATTTTTGAAGGGACGATTATATTTAAAATATCATTCCTATATCATAAGATCTACCATTATGATAAAATGGCAAAATCTAAAAGGACAAGACCTAGCCATATGTCACATTAAGACAGGGCCAAGATGGTAGTTCCACAATTAGATTCAGATCCTTATTAAACATCTCGATTTAAAATTTTGTTCTGCGTTAATTATTAAAAAGAATCTTAAAGGTAAAACCTAGCCTAAATGTCACTGCATACAAGGCCGAGATGGTAGAACCTATTCAAGAGATTCAAATCCTTATTTAACATATGAAAGCATAATTACATGCTCGACAAAGTGTGATACGATAAAATCACACAAGTCATTTTATGGAAGTATTCTAAATCCTTATTTATATAAGCATCCCATATGGATGAAGTGCCCACGGGCTATAATTAACGTCCTCTGAGACTAGAAGACAATTCTATAATAAACTCACCAATAGACTATTGTCGATATGTTACAGTTCAAGCAACATGGTAGACTCAAACGAGGTCAACAGTCACCCAGGGATAGTACCTGATAATGCCCGAGTAAACGTAGCGGGTGCAGAATTACAAGCAATGATAGATAATGCGGTTAATAGGGCTATGGATAGACAGCTCCATGAATCCAGTGGTACCCATGCAAGGACCCAATCTGCACCACACTCCAGAACACCCTCCAGGACCCACACTGCCCACAACAGTAATTCTCACCACTCCTCGAATCAAAGGAGTAATCCATCCCAAAGAGTTCTACAGAACCAAGAACCTCGTAATAGGGGTTGCACCTATAAATACTTCGTGTCGTGCAAACCCAGAGACTTCAATGGAGAAAAAGGAGCTGTTGATTGCATGACGTGGATGGATGAAATGGATACTGTGGTGGATATTAGTGGTTGCCATAATAGGGATATTGTGAAGTTTGTCTCACAGTCTTTCAAAGGAGAGGCATTAGCTTGGTGGAAATCTTTGATCCAAGCTACAGGGAAAGTCCCGTTATATAATATGACCTGGGAACAGTTCATGACGCTGATCAAAGAAAACTATTGCCCTCAACACGAAGTTGAGAAGATTGAGACTGAATTCTTGACTTTAGTCATGGAGAACTTAGATTGTCAAGCATACCTTACAAGTTTCAATACCAAGTCTCGATTGGTTCCTTATTTGGTCACACCGGAACCAAAGCGAATTGCTCGTTTCATTGGGGGTTTAGCCCCAGAAATAAAGGCAAGTGTGAAAGCATCGAGACCTACTACCTTCAGGTCAACGGCAGAATTGTCGCTAGCTCTCACACTCGATGTGGTTAGAAACAAGGCTGCCAAGGCCTCTGAAGATGGGAAGCGTAAAAGGGAGGAGAATAATTCCCAGAATCCTAAGAAGAACAAATCCGAGTTCAACAATGACCAACAGGATTCCGACAAGAAGCCTACATGCAAAACTTGCAAAAGAAGACACTGGGGACAGTGTCGATCAAACCAAAAGATAAAGCAATGTGGCATCTGCAAAAGAACTGGCCACCAGTCCCACGAATGTAGGGACATAAAGAATGCAAGCTGTTTCAGATGTGGTGAAAAAGGCCACATCAGTACTAATTGCCCGGAGGCTGCCCAGGGAGGAGCAGCTAAGTCTGGGATGGATAAGAAAGGAAACGCCTAAACTACCAGTTGAAGGCCAGAGACAGTGCATATCAATAATAAGGTACGTCCTTACCTTTTAGCATCAATTGTATCTGCTAAGTATTTTACGTTAAGGTAAGGGATAATAAACCTTTAGTAAACCATAAGCTTAGCAAACTTTTGGTTACATTCATAAGAACTTCAGATATTAAAAATGAGGCATAATTTACCAATGGAGTCTTTAAAGACCCTCTCTCCCATCCTCGGAGATAATCCTTCCATGAAAATCTGGAGTACTCTTCCCCAAAAAGAGTACGACAATATATATTATTTTATTTTATTTTCTCATTGCTTTCTATCTTCTGCGAATGCCTAACTATGTTTGATAAAAGTGCCATATGAGGATTGGCGTATCTTAGTGTGTCCCATAGATTGCTTCCATGCCTGATCAGTATGGAGGTTTAATGCATGGAACCCCTGAGATATCCCAATGGTCGTATTGTGCTAAAGTCGACTAGTAGTATTCAAAGAAGATATCCAATATAAAATGTCCTTATAAGTATCTCTACTTAAGACATCTTTGCTATTGTAAAGAGAATGTGTCATGTATCTGACATCGACATCGACAGATGAACCAAAGCCTGAAAATACAGACATCTCTACCATCTCTGTGTGTCATAATTATCTTCTTTATAAGAATTACCATGTTTACCTTTTTAGAGGCAAGAGGATGTTAGGACAAACATCCCGCTTAGGGCTGCAATAATTGTAAAAGCCTTATATTTGTTAGTACCAATAGAATAGGAAGAATTAAGAGCCAAATCGATAAGTTTTTAGAGAAGGTGTCATAAAGCCAACATTCAAAGTTCTAAGAACTCCAATTTTTAGTAAATAAGAAAGACGGTTCATCTTACTTATGCATTGATCACCGCAACCCTATTTAGGCAACAATTAAGAATCGCTATTACCTACCCAGGATCGTCGAATTGTTCGACTAACGGCAAGGATTAGCTATTCCCTAAACATTAGCTAAGCAGTGGTTGGAATAACCATCACACCTTAAAAATAAAGCTTTTCTATAATAATGGATATGTAAGTATTAAGGCTACTCCTTTGGAGACCTTGTATAGATGGAATGTTAAATGTCTAGTGTTAGATAGAGAATTGGTAAGTCCAATTATCAAGATCTGAAAGTTGCCTGGGGAACAACAAATAAGATTATACAAATCCATAATCGATTGTAGGTTGCCAGTATATGGCAAGAAATCGAGGAGTTATGAAAATAGCAAACTCCCTAAGTTCTTGTTAAGGAATATGGTTTAACAAAAGATATCACCCATGAAGGGTGTACCAAATTTGTGAAATTATCAGGCTAGTTAAGCTCTGAATATATGGAAATCATTCGAAGGAAATTGAATGTATCAAGATCAAGTAGCTTGTAAGCTAAAACCTACTTAAGGAGTTTGAAGGAGCTCGCAATACATTGCACACTAGTGACTGGAGGACGTGTTCCGCCAATAAGTCAAGAAGCACTATCACATAATGATATGCAGAATTATGATGTGATGAGCATCCTGTATCGATTGAGGATCGACAGGTCAAGAAGCTCCAAAAGGATACATACGCCTAATATAAGAGCCACTATGGGAGCTTGGAAAGACTCCAGATATGCTATAAAAGTTAAGTCCCTTATGCGACAAAGAGTACTTCCAGCATTTTAACAAATCTCGAGGTCGAGATTTCTTTTAAGGGGGTGAGGATGTAACACCCCGAAAATTTTCGTCCTATAATGTCTTGACACGTGTCATAACATTTGAACGTGTGAAAGAATGTTCTTGAAGGACTAAAGTTGACAAACAATGAAACTGTGTAAATATAAGGGTTCAAAGTGTCAACAATGAATAAGTATACTTTACAATAACCCTACATGATGTTTATAACCTTAAACGAATGGATCATGGATCATACGAAGGGAATTGTGAAAGAAAGTGAGAGATTTCAAACTACAGGGGTTAAATGTGTCAACATGTTAGATGTACCTCTGAGTGACCTTTTAAGAAAACCCAAAGCCTTGTAACGATTAAATATGCTCACAAGAATGTACCATAAAAATTTCACCAAGTTTCGTTACCGTATCAGAAAGTTATGATAAAATCCGTGTGTGAGGGTTAGAATCGTCAACATTGAAAATTAGGGCTTTTCGGGTGATCACAAAGTTACCCGAGGACTTCACAAAGATGGTATAAGTCTTAAAGCCCCTATATGTCAATATTAAAGCCCCTTAATGCAAGAAACCAAGTGAAAGCGATGTTTATAAGGATCAGGGACTGAAATGCAAATGATTGAAACTTGTATAGCTGGTCATCATCACCCTCGCGTAGCGCGAGCCTGAAGACCTTGGCAGTCGCGCTACGCGACTGCCTTGTCTAAACAGAATACGTGTGCAGGTGTCCTGCATGTCCATTAACCGACTCAAATCTCATTTTTCGATACCTTGGGCTGCCTAAGGTGGTTTTTAGCTTGTAGGACACTTGTGGTTGGTGTTATAACACTCCTAGACTTAGGTGTCGATGATCCAAGTGTGTTTGAAGCTTTATATCAAGACCCACATGTTACCACATTGTTCATTCATCACCTCTGAGAATTTCCAGAGCACACAAGCAGGTCACAAGCATCCCTCATCATCCATTAATTAAGTGTAAGTATGTCTAACCCTTCTCGATCAAGTTTTCCTTAGTATATAGCCTAGAAATCAAACCGTCGTAACTACGGTTTGACTTGGCGATAAATCCCAATCGGTCCAGAGTTTAGTCGAATCAAAAGTTGTTATAAGTTGGTATTTATATGGTTAATAAACCCCTAAAAGGGCACTCACTGATTCGAATCCTAACTAGGTCGTTTGTCGAGTCCAAGGTTGTCCGAAAAAGTCAACAGAAACCTTAATCGCATATTTAACAACACGGAAGGCGTGTAACCTGTTTTATCAGCCATACAACTTGAAAATAAGCATAATAACTTGTCTAAGCTTGTTTGATTCGACAACTTTATGTTTAGAACCGATTCGGAACCGAGAGACACAAAAGTTTGACTTTTGCTTTGACCTCAGTTCTGACCCGATTTATATAGATTTAGACATGCCTTAAAGTTCCATTAGGACCTAGTTGCATGTGTGTATAAGCCTCTGCGTTTATACCACTCGAATTCCAAATCGTCCGATGTTTCCGTTAAACGCCTAAATATTGACCGTAATGCCCTTATGAGCATAAAACGAGATTTTTGGAAATATGAAAGTAAAATAATCTTAGTTACTGATTATTAGACATGTCTGTAAATTTTCACATCAAGCGGAGGTCCAGATTAGGAGTTATGCTTAATGACGTAATTATAGCGATTCTTAGTAATTAAATGACGTCATTAGCGTAACGCCTATCTAAAACCCATTTTTGACACCAAACCTTTTACCCACTGATGTGATATAATATTTTGGGATTTTTGAAGATTTTTAATTATTTTTAAACTGATCATAAGCTAGGTTAATCGCCTCGATTCGGTTAATACCAAAAATACCCTTTTCGGCCATAAAATGAGTTTTACAAATCCTTTTAACGCCAATCCAATTGCTACTGATTTTAAATATTAAATGGAGTGTTTTGAACCTGTTTAACTGATTAGGAAACTCAGAATCCTATTTTAACCCGTACGTCGGTTAAAACTACTTTATACGCGTATTATACGCATAGTTAGGGTTTAAAACTATTTTGGCATATAAGACTTATAACCAAATGTTATAACCTGTTAAAATAAGTTATTTTACTGATTTATTCAGACCCGGATCTTAGAAGCTTAATTGATCCCTTTTATAATCTTTAAAATGACCAAAATACCCCTAAGGGGATTAATATAAAATTAAACTCGTTTTGGGCATAACGGAAGGTATCCTACTGATATCACAACATATTTAAGGCATGTTAACTTAGGAAACCTGTTTAGGACTCTTATGGTTACCCGTTACGCTTCATACGCGTTAGGTTCGGTTTATGTAACTAGTTTACATAAATTAGCCGAAACGGGTCAAACCTTATCGGTTTTATCTCAAAATCCAGAATGTGTATAATATACCCATATTATACGAGTCTCCGAACTTGTCGGGTCTAAATCACATTCTATCCGGTCTTCGCTTAATCGTGCGTACGAACCGTATCTTTCTGTAAGACTAACCGGTCTAAGCTTAAGCTTAATTAAAGACCCGTTAGCATTCTAATTAGTTATTTATACCATCATTCCAGACTAGAGCTTTCCGGTAAATTGTACCTACGCTTGCTTAAGTGAATACGGCTGAGTTATAAATTTATGCTATTTAAGACAGGAGCTAGCTCAGGTAAATACTCTTAACTTATTTTCCCTATTACGGGCTTGGGATACGGTAATATAAATACCGCATGTTCAGGTATGGGATTCGAAGACCAATGAGTCGGGAAATCCAAATAACCTGTTTTAATTCGTATTGCTTGACTGAAACATTGGGGATTAATGCGACCGTGTCCTGGATATCCTTGACTCATGATTTGCAATGGCCACGACCTAAGCACGGGGTGTAGGCATACACCTGACATATGCCATATGTTTATACCAATATGGAATTCCCAATAGGGGAATAGTGGTGTGTCGGTTAATCATGAACCGGCATAGTTTCGGGCCCTACATGTAGAGCAAGTTATGTAAAACTGATAACATGAAATATAGTTTGTCTCAAGTATAAAATATTAATTTTGCCTTGTGCATTCTAATCAAAGTGTCGAAACATTTACGTGTCTTGTGCACCTAAACAAATTTTCATAAACATTTTCAAATGAGTCGGTTGAGTGTATTTACCAGTGAAAACTGACGTATTTTCAAAAGTCTAAGTGGCAGGTACAAGTACGTAATAGGCTGGAAGCGGCTCAGGACGTTAATAAGGAATCTTGCAAGTTCTAGGCGTCTAAAGTCTGTTGAACAATGTTTACGTTTTATGATCCGCCTGTGGATCCTTTACCTTCCGTTGTAATACTTGGATATTACTTTATATTCGGATTGTAATATATTTATCTTTTGCTTCCGCTGTGCATTTAAATATTGTGTTGTTTGACTATAATGTTGCCAACCACGTCACGATACTCCCCACCGGGCCCACCGGTGACACGTGGAAATTTGGGGTGTGACAATTTTCCACATCTTTCTTGGCCCCTAGGCACCCCCTAAACACTTAGGGACATGTGTTGATGATTCATGGTCCATGTTAGACCTATGTGTCAACATTTTATGGTGTTCTTGATCACTATATAAAGGCTTCATGTGCAACCATTGTGATCACACCTTCTCTTGCACTTCTGATCATTCTTGGAGCTCCAAAGCAGACTCAAGTGGTCATAATTCGTGCATAGGACCTTGGTAAGTTTGCTTAACCTTCTTTAATTGAGTTTAGCTTAGTTATTTAGCTAAAAGTCAAACCGTCGTAATTACGGTTTGACTTCGAGATTAGTTAATAATGGCTCAGTCAAATCTCGAATTAAAAGTAGTTATAAGTTGGTAATTATGTGGGTAATAAACCCTCAAAAGGGTTCCCCCTGATTCCCATTCTAACTAGGTCAAACATCGGGTCAAACTTACTAATAAAAAGTCAACAGAATGTTTAAAATTCAACTTATGCATGATTAGCAATGTAGAACACATACAACCTATTTGATCATTAATATAACTTGGTAATTAGTGTAAGAACATGTCTAAACATGTTCAACCCGACAATTTACTGTTTAGACCCGGTTCGGAACCAAAAGTCGCAAAGCTTTGACTTTTGCTTTGACTTCAGTTCTGACCCGTTATGGTATGTTTTAGAAATACCTTAGAGCTTCATTTGGACCAGGTTACATGCTAGTATAACCCTCTGTGATTATACACCATGGTTCATTAGTTAACCAATTAATACGCATGATTCCGTTAATTGCTCATATGTTGACCATTATGCCCTTTTCACCTTAAAACGTGATTTGTGAAAATGTAAAAGTGTAGAAACCTTAGTTACTGATATATAAACTTGTATGCAAAGTTTGACATCAGTTTGAGGTGTAGAATGAGAGTTATGCTCATTAGCGTAAATTGAAAGCTTTATGTTAATTAAACGGCGTAATTAGCGTATAGCCTAGTTAAGCCTACTTTTTAATATCAAACTTATTACCCACTGATGTAATATATTATTTTGGGATTTTTGAAGATTTTTAATCAATTTTAGGCTGAGCATAACTCATAGTCGTAGGCTTAAACCGGTAATTGTCGGTTTTGCCCTTTCGGGCCATAAAATGAGTTTTACATATCTAATCGACTCCAAACCTTTTTCTACTGATCAGATATGATAAATAAATTATTTTAAGCCTTCTGGAATGATAAAAATATCAGCCTTATATATAGAACCCGGAAACGGTTTCTAATCGCCTTATTAAGCGTTTTTAAGCGCATAGTATGTACTAAGACTATTTTTAAACATACAAGGGTGATACCTACTGATATTTTAGATAAATTATAATATTTTAACAGTAAGCAAAAGTCATTAAACTCAGACTTCAGTTTTGAGCTTTTCGGCTTATGTGAAATTACCAAAATGCCCCTACGGTGCATAGTTTGGTTATGATTGATAAATTTCACATATCTACTTTACCCTACTGTTGTAACTTAGTAAAATAAGTATTTTTGCTGATTATATCAGACCTGTAACTCAGGTAAATACTTAAACTCTTTTATAACCTTTTAAATGACTAAACTACCCCTACGGGGCATAGTTTGTGTTTAAATTCGTTACGGGCATAATAAAAGACATCTTACTGATGTCACAACATATTTGAAGCATATTAACTTAGGAAACCTGTATATGGCTCTTACGGATACCGTTACGCTTATTACGCGTTCGGTTCGGTTTATGTAACAAGTTTACATAAATTAGCCGAAACGGGTCAAACCTTAACGGTTTTATCTCAAAATCCAGAGTGTGTATGAAATACCCATATTAACCAAGTCTCTGAACTTGTCGGGTCTAAATCACATTCTATTCCGGTCTTCGCCTAATCGTGCGTTTGAACCGTATAATTAACCGGTCTAAGCTTAGGCTTAATTAAAGAGCCGTTAGCATTCTAATTGGTTATTTATACCATCATTCCAGACTAGAGCCTCCTGGTAAATTGTACCTACGCTTACTTAAGTGAATACGGCTGAGTTATTATAATTCTTGCTATTTAAGACAGGAGCTAGCTCAGGTAAATACTCTTAACTTATTTTCCCTATTACGGGCTTGGGATACGGTAATATAAATACCGCATGGTCAGGTATGGGATTCAAAGACCAATAAGTTGGGAAATCCAAATAACCTGTTTTTAATTCATATTGCTTGACTGAAACATTTGAGGATTAATGCGACCGTGTCCTGGATATCCTTGACTCATTAAATGCAATGGCCACGACCTAAGCACGGGGTGTAGGCATACACCTGACAGATGCCATATGCTTATTAATTAATTATACCCAATAAGGGATTCCCAATAAGGGAATAGTGGTGTGTCGGTTAATCATGAACCGGCATAGAACCGGGCCCCGTATGTAGAGCAAGTTATGTAAAACTGATAACATGAAATATAGCTTGTCCCAAGTATACAAGTATAAAAGATTAACTTTGCCTCTGTGCATGTTAATCAAGTTATAAAAGATTAATTTTGCCTCTGTGCATTTTAATCAAAGTGTCGAAATATTTTCGTGCCTTGTGCACCTAAACCAATTTTCATAAACATTTTCAAATGAGTCGGTTGAGTGTATTTACCAGTGAAAACTGACGTATTTTCAAAAGTCTAAGTGACAGGTACAAGTACGTAATAGGCTGGAAGCTGCTCAGGACGTTAATAAGGAATCTTGCAAGTTCTAGGCGTCTAAAGTCTGTTGAACAATATTTATGTTTTTAAGATCCGCCTGTGGATCCTTTACTTTCCTTTGTAATTCTTGATATTACTTTATATTCGGATTGTAATATAATTTATCTTTTGCTTCTGCTGTGCATCTATATTTGTGTTGTTTGACTATGATGATATCAACCACGTCACGATACTCCCCACCGGGCCCACCGGTGACACGTGGAAAGTCGGGGTGTGACATGTACGGGTTGAAACAAGCTCCGCGAGCGTGGTATACTCGATTTTCTACATTTATTTCTACACTGGGGTTTCGGCACAGCCTATGCGACACATCATTATTCATATACCGGCATGGTCAGCAACTGGCTTACCTTCTATTATATGTGGACGACATTGTCATCACCGCCAGCTCTACCTCTCTTCTTAACCTGGTTATCTCACAACTCTCACCTGAGTTCGCAATGATGGATCTCGGGTCACTTCATCATTTCCTTGGCATTACAGTTACTCGTGACCATAACTCCTTATTTTTGGCACAAACTCAATATGCTAAAGACATTTTACATCGTGCCAACATGACCGCATGTAAACTGTGTCACACGCCGGTACAAACTGAGTGCTACGGACGGCACACCGTTACCAGATGGCTCCTTATACAGAAGTTTAGCCGGCGCTCTGCAGTACCTCACGATTACTCGTCCGGATTTATCATACGATGTGCAACAAATATGTCTCTTCATGCATGCTCCTTGCGACACACATTTCGCCTTCATGAAACGTGTCTTACGTTACATACACGGGACCATTGACCTTGGCTTACGGTTTACCGCCTCCTCATCGCACTCTTTGGTCGCCTATTCTGACGCCGACTGGGGAGGGTGCCCGGACACTCGCCGTTCAACCTCGGGCTACTGTATATTTCTCGGTGACAATTTAATCTCATGGTCATCTAAACGTCAACAAACCATATCCCGATCTAGTGCCGAGGCCGAATACAGGGCCGTCGCAAATGCTGTCGCTGAAGCCTCATGGGTTCGAAATCTTCTTTTGGAATTGCAACCGCCGCCAACCAAAGCCACTGTTGTGTTTTGTGATAACATTTCAGCTGTGTACTTATCCGGTAACCCAGTCCAACATCAACGTACAAAGCACGTGGAAATCGACATTCATTTTGTTCGGGAGAAGGTCACCCTTGGCCATATTCGGGTCCTTCATGTCCCTGCATCCGAGCAGTATGCGGACATCTTCACCAAAGGGTTACCGAGATACCTTTTTGAAACCTTCAGATCCAGCTTGAACGTTCGTACATATCCACGCTCAAGCTGAGGGGGAATATTAGAGACCTCATTATATTTTATATTTACTTATTTTATTATGTTTGCATTTTAGAATAGGTCTCCTGCCTCCTGGTCATTTGTTATCTCCTATCTTTGAGGAGAATTCACAGGTATTCTCATTATTTATCTCATGTACTGTGAACATTTTGAATAAAGGGAAATCATCGGTAATTCCAAAATCCTTCACAATCGTCATCACAATCTATGAACGGGACTATGTGTATATATATTTTTAATCTTTTTTATGTAATCCAATTTTGAGATGGTGGTGTACATAATCCTTAGAGTAACACTTTTAAGTTGGTCAAATTAGGCCGCTTGGTATTGGGCTCATGAGGTGACACACAGGCAATGGAGGATGATGATGACGTGACGCTGATGTGGAGGATGATGATGGAAAAGAGGCTAGTCACCATAATGTCTAACCTTACATATTCAAAGCAATGGTAATCGTAGCAGTAGCAACAACACTAATATTGATAAGAGGTAAATACACAAATAATCTTGTCGAAAGGTTATATTGCAGTATTGGCCTTCTCTCTTGTCGAAAATGTAAGGGTTTGGCCCATATAGTTTGCCACCCATAATACATTTAGTATTTTCACTAAAGGTTATTAAAAGTTATGTTGAAGCTTACGTGAAACAAATTTTTTACCTTTCTATTTAAAAAATATATAAATATCATAAACACCCCTTCTTCGTCTAGTATGCATACACAAATAGTAACAAAAAAACACCAACAACAACGACCACCACCCCACAACTACAAGCACAATAAGAAACCCCACCACCAGTGGCGAAGCTTGAAAATTTCCACCGGGGGGTCGGAAGTCAACGGATCTAAAAATTCTATATAAGTAAAAAAATTTATAAAACCGGGGGATCGAAAACGTATATACCTAAAAAATTCTATACGAAACGTACATACATAACACTACTGAGCGAAAAGTTCGGAGGGTCAGGCAGTGGCGTACCCAGGAATTTTTCTATGGGGGTGCGGAACATTTTTTAAAATTTTAGGCCCCAAGGTATATAAATAAAAAATCGGTTCGTATCGGGTCGGTTCGGGTCGAGTCTGGTCATGTAAAACAAAAGAACTAAATTTATATAATCATCAAAAACACGTCAAACCTTATTACAAACATAATTAAAACGTCGTCTTACGGCCTACGGGTTTTCATATTTTGAAATCTATCCAAAACATCATCTAAACCTACTTTCTTAAGCAACTCTTTCTCTATATAACATACTACCTTCACTTAAATTCTCATCGCCAATCCGATTACGCAAGTATCCACATCAACGAATACGGAAAACATATCAACTTTCCTCTTGAAAAATCGCGCCATAATGTCGCTGCTCGTTGTTCCTATCGGCTATCAACAAATTGATTTATAAGTTCATGGCTCCATAACATATTACATAATGTATCAACTATTCAAGCCCTAAATATCATAATGTAAATCACTCTAAAAATCATCTAAACAACATATACACCATAAAAAAAAGCCAAACGTTCTTCACTAAAAAAAAGCCAAACATAATGTGGTATGCGGCTATAAAAAAAAGGCAAAATATCATCACTAACAAAATATAACCCACCATAACATAATGAAAACAAAACGAAGCACGTGTCTATTATGGTTAGTATGCGGCTATAAAAGGCTGCTGGAGGTGGATAATATCAATCAAAAATCATCAAAAATAACAAAGAAACTTACCCATGTTTGATCGGCGGTAGTGTGGTGGCTGCTGATTGTTCACTGTTGTCGCTGTTGATGTTCTGATCGCTGGCGTGCAAGGACGATAAAGAGAGCATGATATAATATGTAAGGGTTTTGGGCTTGTTTATTTTATTTTAGTTTGAAATATTGTTGATTTGTTGGGTTTGTTTATTGGGCTAAGACTTAGTAGTGAGCTAGTTAAATGTATGGGGTATTTGGGTTTAGTTATTTAGGTATTAAAAGTTATATAATTTAGGTAGTATTTTTTATAAAATAAGAGTTTACTAAAGAATATTTTTAAAATATAAGTTGATAACACTTTTTTACCTAAGGGGTGCGGACGAAAAATTCCAAGGGGTGCGGACGGAAAATTCCAAGGGGTGCGGACGGGATTTTTAACGGAACTTAGCACTAATTTTTTTTTTCCCGGGGTGCGCCCGCCCACCTTGGGCTGGGCTTAGGTCCGCCCTTAGGGTCAGGCGCCCCCGGTCCCTTAAAAGCTACGCCCTGCCCACCACCATATCAATAGTAGTACCACCATTAAACAACCACAGCAACAAAAATACCACCACCATCAATAGCAACCACAACAACAAATAAATTTAACATTCCATACATACATTAAGATAGCATCAATACATTTCAACTCCTTTATTCAAAGGAGTCCATCATTTAGCTGATCTTCAGGTGCACAATACGGTTTCCATAACCAATGTTTTCGAAATAGCAAATGTATCTCTTCAATAGGAACTTGTTTGGTTTCTGGTAACAAGAAGAAAATGAAGCAAGTCATGATCCCAATCAACGCGGCAAACAACAAGAAAATGCCATATCTAAGATAACATAGTGATACGAGGAAACATTGTGCGACCAAAGCTGTAAATAACATGTTGACACAAACCACAATACTTTGCCCCGCCGATCTTGTTTCTAACGGAAACAATTCACTTGGAACTAGCCAACCCAACGGACCCCATGATCGGCCATATGCTAAAACGAAAATGCAGATCAAAATCACAAGAAAAATCCCAATTCCTTTTGGTAGCTCAACACCTTGTCCAAATTTGAGAGCTAGTGTTACTGCCACAGCCACCTGAAAATCAAGAAAAAGTTTTTATGTTTTTCAAGATCATAGAGCATGTAACAAATTATCCCACACCCACTTATACAAAAGTCAAATGAATAAATTTTGGTATTATGTTGGTTTAAGACCCTAAAATCAAGAAAATTATCAAAAAACATAGAAATTGTAACAAATCACCTAGCCCACTAAAAGCACGTGTAGTGAGGGGTTATGTAGATGTGGGGTTATATGATACGTGGTAAATGCGTAAGAAATGGGGGTTGTATAACTTGAGTGTGTAGTGAGAGATTATGTAATAACTCCTTCAGTTTTATATATAAATATAGAGTAAAATACTTTTTGAGTCCCTGTGTTTTAGTGGTTTTAACCACTTGAGTTCAAAATCAAAAAGTTTAACACCCTGAGTCACTACCGCTCATTTTATAACGTTTTGAGTCCAATTTTGTTCATAGAGTCCAAAATCAAAAAAGTTTAACACCGTGAGTCCCTGACCGCTCATTTTTTAACGTTTTGAGTCCAATTTTGTTCATTTTATAACGTTTTGAGTCCAGTTTTGTTTAAAAATTGGACTCAAAAGGTTAAAAAATGGACCCAAAATGACTCAAAAAGTTAAAAAATAGACCCAAAAGGACTCAAAAGGTTATAAAAAAATCTTCTAGGGACTCGGGACATTAAATTTTTTATTTTGGACTCAAATGATTAAAACCACTAAAACACAAGGACTCAAAAAGTAATTTACTCATAAATATATATGTATGTATGTGTGTGTGTGTGTGTGTGAGAGAGAGAGAGAAACCAATGTACAGCGCCGTTATATATATCATGGCTAGAATTATAACCCCCTCATAACATCTGAGGGCGGTGTTCCCGGTGTAATGGGGGGTTATAGCCCGATATAGCGCCTGTAACACCCACTACGCATGGCCTAATAAGTTGTAAGTGATCACACACCCCCACAAATAAAAACACAAAAGACTTTGCAAGTATTTTTATTTTTGTTTTAGTGAAATTGCTTACCATGCAGACGATCATTTCAACGCCAGCTTCCAAGAAAAAGGCTCTTCTACCAAATTTATCAACAAACGCCATTGAAATAAATGTAGCAATAATAGGAATGGCACCAGTGATTGTTGCTGACCATAACGATGCACTAGAGCCAAACCCCAAGCTCTGAAAGATCACCGGTGCATAGAACAAAATCGAATTATTGCCTGTAAGTTGTTGAAACGCAGGTATACCCAAAGCTCCAATGATCAACTGAGGCCGGTTCTTCCTCTTTAAAAGATTTCTGAATGGATGTTTTACGGCTTTCGCAGCTTCACTTGCTTCAATAAGATCTTCAAATTCAGCTTCTATGTTCTTTGTACCTCTAACTTTCTCCAAAACCCTTTTTCCTTCCTCTAGTCTTCCTTGTTCAACTAAACTGTTTGGTGTTTCCGGTAGGAAAAGTCCGCCAATAAACATTAATGTTGCGGGAACTGCGGCTAACCCAAGTGATAATCTCCATCCCCATGTGTGTTTCTCAGTTGAATTGTTTATAAAATTGGCTATAAATACACCTAAACATGTTGTCAACTGAAACAGTTGGTTTACTGAACCTCTGATCTTCGCTGGTGCCATTTCCGACAGATAAAGAGGAACCGCCTGCATAATCGAAAACAATTACATATTCTTATATGGTTTGCTTACACACTTATCTTGTTTAGTTCAGTTTTCTTATAAAGCCGAACAAAATAAAATTTAACCGAATAAACTGAAAATTGAACACCCCTACTTTTATCGTTAAGGCTTAATCAATGAACAATTTTAGGCTCTCACTATTCCCACACCCCTATAATATTGTTTTCACACTCCTACAGCTATACGGCCCGTATAAAGTTATACAAGCCGTATATGAGAATATTACACAAAAAAATGTCAGAGAATGTTTTTTTCTGTCTCCATGTATACGAGCCGTATTATACGACCCATATAATGTTATACGACCCAAAACTCATATAATGTTATACGACCTGTATAATGTTATACGGCCGTACAGAATGTCATACGACCTAATATTTTCTCCATCTATACGACCCATATAACATTATATGAGCCGTATAACATTATATGAGCTGTATAGCATTATACGACCAAATATTTGACATGTCAGGTTATTCTATACGGGCCGTATAACCCTATACGACCCGTATAGAGGGTGTGAAAATAAGATTTTGGGTTGTGGCTTTATTAACACCCTTTTAGTAAGTAATCCCCAACTAATACTTACTTGGTTCCCGAATCCGATTCCTACACCGAGAAAGCAGCGGCCAATGATGAGCATGGCGATGTTTTGAGCTCCAGCATTGATGACGGATCCGACCAAGAAACTGATGGCGCCCCAAAGAATACTGGCTCTCCGACCGCTATTTCGGGTAACATGAGATGCTAAAAAGGTGGAAATGAGGGCAGCAAAATAAAGTGAGGAGGTGAAAAGGGTGAGGATTTGGCTATCGTATTTGCAGTAATCAGTTTCTGTTAGATGTTCTTGTTTTCTTTTGTAAACTTCTGGGAAGAATTCCTTCAAGAAATAGTCCATGGATGTTACACCACCTAAGATAAGATATTTAACAAATTTACTAACTTTTTTAACAACAATTGTTTTGTTTTACATATAAGCACTACTTATACTTGTAAGGACTTTACTAGCTCTAATAGCCTAATTATAAAATCTACCTTAATTCAACAAAAAAAAGCATTGATATTTATAATTATTATATATATATATATATATATATATATATATATATATATATATATATATATATATTATACATATTAACAGAAACTGGGCATGAACAGTAAACAAATTTAAAAATATATATGTTATTATATTTTTTATAGCTTTTAATTATTTTATGAGTTAATTAAATAATTTTTTTTTTGTTTGGTTCTAAGTAATATCGAATATTTTATATATAAGGTCAAACAAATTACACCAAGATAGCCGGTAAGCGGGCAACAAGCTGCGCCGCTACCCCCTTTTGAATAGCGAAACCTAACCTAGTAAAAACGAAACCCCGATCTCTAGGAGACGAAATGTTGCTGTGAACAACCCGTTGGACCCGTTCAAGAAATCTGATGGCTTCTGGGGCTAGCGAGCCAAAGGTATCAAAGGCAAAAGGGATAAAGGAATGTTGATTATCCTCGCAGGCTTTTGCATGTTTGTCCATTTTCTTTGCTGCCGCCCTTGCAATCGCCTGACCAGGGACAAAACCTGTATCCCGAAAGCCTACAAGGGGGGAAACCCCGGTAAGATCAACACAAGCGTGTTTACCTGCATCCCACCCGAAAACTAAAACGTCCGCGGGGCGCAATGTGGATCTCCCTTCCCTCGGATCTGTCAAAAAGTTTACGGGGGCTTATTTCTTCACCGAGATCCCCGCCCGTTTGAGGATGTCCCCCAAGACATCCCGCACCCAGTCGTGCCTATACTTAAAACCCGGCAGTTCTTTACAGTGCAGAGCATGCTCCCCAAATTGGTCTAAGCAAGCTTTCCGGCAAATCGGGCATTGCTCATCATCAGGGAACATATGAATCATGAGCCGATATTTTAAGATAGCACGATATTCAACGGCTGACATCTTTTGGCCTAAGCCCTCGATGGGGATGACCGATAGAAAATCTTGGGCGTGGGGGCCCGCAAGCATTCTAGGACGGCGTTCTGACGGGGGGTCGTACAGAAATCTGATCCAATATTCCGAGCGATACGACAAAACATAGCACTCGCCAAAGTCTTCTGGGTCTTCGGTGGGGCAGTGTCCCTGTTCGCGAAACCGCCAATATCCAAATCCGGGAGGTGTCTATGCAACTCCCCCAGAGCCATGTCATAATCCCCATCCATTCCAACAACCCCACTCTCGCGCAAGATGTGATCTTGCAGCCCCCACGATTGAGCTCGCGAGGCAACAAACCCGTAAATGGAGACATCCATGGCCGATAGAAGCCCCAGCCCCCCCATCTTACAGGGCAGAGAAGCAACCCGCCACTGAAAATCCCCAAAAAACGGACCCCCACACACCACAATGTCCTCTATAGCCCCCCGTAGCCCTTTATCGAATAAGGATACCGCCTCCTTTACAAACACAGGTTGACAAGTTCGCAGACCAAAAAGGAGCTTGGCGACACCCATGCAAGAGCGCAGCAGGAGAAGCTCACTTTGCGGGTCTCGGAGTTGCGAAAGGCTACTCATAAGGTCCACTGCCCGGGAAGCTCGCCGCGCAGCCAAAGCACTAATGAAACTGGGGTCCCGGCTCACAGCTCCCCCAAGGAGTCTCACGCCCCCCGTTGGTCTTCCAATCTCCTTCGGGAATAAACTAGCCTCCAATTTTTCTCCATTGCAAGACGACCAATATACCTCAGTTTTTTTTATATTAAGCCGGAGCCCCAAAGGTGGCCCCTCAGATTGAATGATAGCCAGAGCCTTTGCTACCTCAGATGTTTTTCCCATAATAGTACCATCATCCAAATACCACGCGTGGAAGGGGAGGGTGCAACTGTCTCGTATACGTTGAGTAAGGGGGTGCAAGACAAGGGCGAACAATAGAGGCCCCAAAGGATCCCCCTGCTGGACCCCCGTGGATGACCCAATACAGTCATTACCCACATAAAGCCTAGCGGTTTGCCCATAAAGAAAATGTACCCACGGAAATATAGATGGGCATCGAATCCCAACCTCCCGCAGAAGAGCTGTGCGATCCACTAGGTTGAAAGCATTGGAGAAGTCAACGGTAAGCATGGCGAAAGCCCCATCATCGTGAAAGGCGTTAAGGAACCTGCTCGCGCTATGGAGGATAGCTTCAGCCCCATCTGGTGTCCCAACCCCGAATTGATGGTCCCCCAGGTACCTGACCATCTCTTTCCCTACCTTTTTCATGGCTATCTTGGAGACCAGCCTACGCCAAATGGCCCCGACCGCAATAGGACGGATCCCCCCATCAGGTTTCAGCAAGGGGGTCAGAGGAGTGGAGGCAACGAACTCAGCAAGAGACCTGGGGCATAACCCCCCCAAGAAGACATTGACTACCCCGGTGATGGCTAAAACTAAACCCGAGGAAGTTGAGGACCCCTCTCCACAAAAGCTATCCAGTAAGTGTTGCGCCCTGAGCCCATCTCTCCCGCACGAAGTTCCTTTGGGGAAAGACTTAATGCACCCCAAAACGCACTCTGCATCAACAGTTAAGGGTGCCTGAGGGATTGTGCCTTCTGGCACAACCGGAGGGGGCGTAACCGGGTGTTTCTCCGCGAGGGCCTCCAAAGTGGAGGGCCCAAGGGGGGCAACGCCAGAAGAGGACAACACCTTGACCGCAGCTGTGAAATGACCATCTGCCACTTTACGAAGGCACTGCTTAACATTGGTTCGGCCCTCCCGACGGTCGGACCCAGTTACCGCCCCTTTCTCCTTTACATCCTGAAAGAGGGAAGCAACTAGCTCGCTAATCCCTTCCCCGTCTTTCCAGACAGAAAGAGCCCGTTGGATGCTAAAGCACTGTAACGTTTTCCTGTTCCCGGACCGACGTTCCTGCCTATTGGCAGGGCGCACAACTTTTAAAGTACAGCGAGGCAACAAGAGTAGCTTAACCCAATATTCAACCGACCCAGGGGTAGCAACCACCTTCCGCATAGCCGATGTTAAAGCTTGCGCGAACGCCATTCGACAACTAGGAGGAATGCTCTTGACTGTCGTGATGGGAAGAGAAAAAAGCCGCTCCAGAAGGGAGCCATCCACACCGACAGAGGCGATGCCTTCCCCTGGAGCCCCCCCTCCCGAAACTTGTGGTTTGGGAATCCCCACAATAAAGTCTTCGGTCCCCCTCGAGCTAGGGACGAATTTAACAAGGTCATCAACATGATGACACCCCCGGCTAAGAGCATGCACAACCATGCACTCTCCGCACAGATTAACATACATATAGGAATGATAATGGGTCGGGCTTGGGTCGGGTATTAGTAAACCCAGGCCCGTACCCGGTTGTAATTCTTTGTCCCATACCCGGCCCGTTACCTATCGGGTATTTGTCGGGTAATTACCCGTCGGGTATCGGACATACCCGTTAATTTCATAAAAATACCCGTTGGGACAAATGTGTAATTTTTTACTTTGATGTTTATATAATGTACCATTTTAATACCTATAACAAATGAAAATATGATTAATAACTTACATATCATATTCAGACCACATATATCAAACTAAATCAAAACGATTACTTAATTAAGTAATTGTATTAGGACCACCTAATTGTATAAGCATCCACGTAATAAAGGGTGATAGTTTCCATATCCAATAAACGTGCTCAAAAATAAGTTATTTGTTCACTAAGCACTTGCCAAATACATATCCACAAATGACTATATAGAAGGTAATAAGTACATATACTAAGTTTATATATATGGAAATCTATAATATGATACTTTCGGGTATTATTCGGGTAAATGGGCTAGGTACCCGGCGGGTATCACTAAATCTCATACCCATACCCGTACTCGATTTTTTTCTTTTTTTAAGCCCGTACCCGGCCCATACCCATCGGGCTTCGGGTATACCCGGTCCGTATGTTTCGGGTATACCCGTCGGGCTTGGGCTTTTTTGCCATCTCTACATATATAGATACTAATAGTTTAAAATCACCTTCTAGGGAGTTGTCATGAATAGTAAACAAATATAAAATTATATACGTTATTATATTTTTTTCTAGCTTTTACTTATTTTATGAGTTAATTACATAGTTAGTCCATTTAGTTTGCACAAAATAACATACATAGGTACTAATAGTTTAAAATCATCTTCTACGGTATTAACTTTTCATTTTGTAACGTTTAGAGGTATTAACTTCTAGGGTATTGACATAGTTAGTCCTTGTAGTTTGCACAAAATAACATACTTAGGTACTAATAGTTTCACAAACAATTAACGTTAATATCTCCAAACGTTACAACATGAAAAGTTAATATCCTAGAAGGTGATTTTAAACTATTAGTACCTAATTAGTATGTTATTTTGTGCAAACCACAGGGACTAACTATGAAATTAACTCTTATTTTATTATATTAATTAAACATATTTTGTTTTTCTGTTATATGATATGATTTATAAAATTTTGAGTATGCAGTTACGACATGTCTATTTTTTTTATTTACGTTTTAGTATTTTTATTATATGTGGACGCCGTTTATGCTTTACATTATTTTAATAATACAAGTAATGCCTTATAAAATTTCGAATATAGTGTTGCGACATGCTTATTTTTATCTATATTTAAATATAAGTTTTGTTTGAATCGAACGGGTAAAATATACTCGATTTTTTTTGTTTTTATTGTGACGAACCGAACCAATACTGTTTGAACAACTTCGGTAGCAGTATAGAGTATATTTTATATATTGTAAGCTATTGCGATTGTGTTGGTACCATACCCTTACCGTGACTAACTAAACTGACACCGTCCTAGCAACATCAATGCCCTGTCGATTTCGACCGAACAACATTGGTTCTGGTATCGTTATTATTGAAGCCGATATTCGTTTTTATGGTTTTCGTCTTTCGACCATTGTAAAACACGTGTTGATATCATTTTGGTCATATCATTACTTTTAGTTTTTGGTTGTATCTTTTGGTTACTATATCGAGTGCCGATACCATACCGATCCCGTTATAAATCGAACCGATACTGCTGTAGACCCGCCGTAACACGCGGGAAATATTACTAGTATATATTAATACAAACTTGTGATGAATAGTAACTAGAAATCTTTTAATATTTATTTTTGTTTTTAGTAATATTTTATCTATTATTTATTTGATTTTTTAGTATATATTAATACAAACTTGTGATGAATAGTAACTAGAAATCTTTTAATATTTATTTTTGGTTTTAGTAATATTTTATCTATTATTTATTGATTTTTAGTAATAATTAGTTATTATCAATTGGAAATGTTCATAAACAGTGTTCCAATATTTTATTTTAACAATTATCAATTGGAAATGTTCATAAAAAGTGTTCCAATATTTTATTTTAACATGTTGATTTATTTTTTAATTCTATTTTCAAGTATTTATTTATTTTGAAATACTATTTTATTCAATCATTTAGTTTAATTTTCTTTTATTAACTTACGTTTGTTAATTTACAAAAAAAATTTAATAATAATCCGTAACAATGTTCTTTTAACATTGCAGTATAACTTTTACTGAAAATTGATACTGTTATGCATGTGTATCAAACCGAACCGAAACCGACAATGAATGGTAATTATTATTTTAAAGTATTTATTTATTTTTTAACAATTATTATTTATCATTTATTTTGATTTTTTTTTTTAATAATCTGTGTTTATTTTTCTAATATTGTGATAAAGTTTTTTGAAATAGACAATGCGCTGACGTACCAAATCGATTGAACAACATCTGTATCGATACCGCTATTAATTTTTACTATTTTACTTTTGATAAACCGACACCATATCGTTATTATAGCGTAACAAACCAAATGAACAACACTGGTAACAGTACATGTATTCATTTTTATGGCTTTCGGTTTCGATAATTTTTAGTTTATACAACTTTGCCTGCGACGATATATGAATAATGATATCAATACTGTGACGATCTAAATCAATCAATACCGTTTGAACATTGGTGTCGGTACCCGTGTTCATTTTTGTTGTTTTCAGTCGATTGATTTCTATACGAAGTACATTTATTATATCGGTGTTGTAACAAACCAAACCACACCAATACCAATCTAATGCTCGCGGTAATGTACTGCCGCAACGCGCGGTCAAACCACCTAGTTAATATTAAAATGCACCATATCATCATATTTTTTAAGCAATTAAGATGGAGTATTATAGCTTTAGTCTTTAATGTTACAAGTGTACAATTGGTTAATTAGTTTGCTATTTTCAGACTGCTTAATCATGCTTATTCTTTATTAATTATTGAGTAAACTTCTATTTTGCTCCCTGTGGTTTGGTGGTTTTAACGCTTTTGCCACAAACCTTTAAAAATAGACATTTTACTCCCTGATCTATGCAAGCTATCTCTATTATACTCCCCGCCTCAAACGCCGTTCATTTCAGCTGTTAAATGACTGTCACGTGCCCCTCATGTGAGGGGCAAATCTGTCATTTCCAAACCCTGATATTTATATACCATTTAAAACCCTAATTAGCCCCCATCTTCTTCATCTTCTTCTTTCTAAATCCTCTACCTAACCTTGAATGTGTGTGTTGTTCTGTTTTTCATTTTGGTCAAGAAATTAGATGCTACCTGACCTCAAATTAGATGCTAAACAAGCTCAAGGGTTTCTCACGTTCTTCAAGAAATTACCCAATGATGCGAAACCCGTTTGCTTTTTCGATTAACAATCGGCCGGAGGCGGAGGTGGTGGTGTAGAAGCGAGGGGTTAGGGTTTGAGTGGTGGTGACGGAGGTGAATTGGAGGTTTATGGTGAAGTGGTGGTGGGTTATGGTGGTTAAAAGGCAGTGTACGGTGGTTACCGCGGTGGTGTTGACGGCAGAAGAGTAGTTTTTTAAAGTGCAGATCTTAGGGAGCTTTGTACGGTGGTTGTTGATGGCGTTTGGAAGTAACCGGAATTGGTCTCTCGTGACCGGAGGTGAAGATTGCAAGAGTGGTGGGGACTGGATTAGGTGAATCAAATTTGTACGGTGGTTGTTGATGGCGTTTGGAAGTAACCGGAATTGGTCTCTCGTGACCGGAGGTGAAGATTGCAACAGTGGTGGGGACTGGATTAGGTGAATCAAATCCTACTGTTTCGGAGAAGATGAACAGTCTTTTGTGACGAGCTACCGCACAGATTGGTTCGCACACAAAAAATGTTGGAGGATCAAGGATTATGTTTGTGACAACTCGAGTTTCCGACATTCTTTATTCGCATTTATTGCACGTTGACTTTGACGGTCTAGTTGTTTGACTCGTCTGATTTGTAACGATACACTTTGTGTGATAATAAAAGTATTATGTTTGCTTGGTTATGTGTTGATATTATAGCATGAGACTTAGTGTATTTGAAATAACATAAACTACTGAACATATGAAACAACTCGACGAAACAGAGTTGTGATTCGCCATGAACACACTCGACGAAACAAGGCTGTTTCGCCAAACTCATCTCGACGAAACAGACTGTTTCGCCGGCCCAGTATTACGCCGAAGCCCAGTTCGGGCCCAGTACTGTTAGACTTGTTATATTGCGTAGAATGATCCCATTTGACACATTTTAGCAAACCAGAAACCCTAGAGAACTCTCTGCTGTGTGACGGCGAACTAGAACCCACCGGAAACCTTGGTGCGATCAAACTTTCATCTCGGTTAGTACGGGTTCGTTAACTCGGTTCCGTTAATGTTTCTGATTTCTTGTTATGTGTATATGTACCTGCTGATTTACGAAACGGATTATGAATATATGTGCACGATGATATAGATGTCGATATACATGGTTAATCGGATGTGTAATTATAAGCGAAACTTAATACGATCAGATACTCGGTTCTGTATGTTGTTAATATGATCTGATTTTGGTAACACGTTAGTAGCTTGATAGGGTTCGATGATATGTTTGTGGTTTGATTAATCGATACGTTGTTCACATAAACTAGGGTTATGCTAAGACGATTATACTTTGATGATTGAGTTATGATGATTTTGGGTGCACATTGATCTCCATACGATTTCTGATATTTGTGATGGCTGTTAGGTTGATTAGGGTTTCTGTATGTGACGTAACTGACTTGTGACGAATCAGATCGCTATCGACGAAACGCAGGTAACGACGAAACAGGAATCTGTTTCGTCGAGACCTCTGCGACGAATCTGAGCAATGACGAAACTGGTGTTTCGTCGAAGGGTAAGAACGACGAAACAGGGGTGTTTCGTCGTATACACAATCTGCACAGTAACATGTTTATATTCTGTTAAGTGTTAACTGGGTTAGTTAACTGCTGTTAAGTGTAACCATATTGTACATGACTGTGATTACGTGTTGCATGCTTATACGTGAACGACTTGAACTCAAACTGATTTCACATACGTGCCTACTTTAGGACGCGATTGATTACTTGTGAGCATACACTTAGCATACCGAGCAAAACAAGGTGAGTTCACACCCTTACTAAGGCATGGGATTCCCAGGGTTTGGGGAATGGGATGGAAGGAATAAGGTTGAATAGATTCGTACATACACTGATACTAGACTACCATACCATTGTCCTCGGTTGTGAAGGACACATACGTAAAACCTACGTGAACTTATACTCAATACTATCCTCGGTTGTGAAGGATACTCACGTAAAACCTACGTGAACTTATACTCAATACTATCCTCGGTTGTGAAGGATACTCACGTAAAACCTACGTGAACTTATACTCAATACTATCCTCGGTTGTGAAGGATACTCACGTAAAACCTACGTGAACTTATACTCAATACTATCCTTGGTTGTGAAGGATACTCACGTAAAACCTACGTGAACTTATACTCAATACTATCCTCGGTTGTGAAGGATACTCACGTAAAACCTACGTGAACTTATACTCAATACTGTCCTCGGTTGTGAAGGACACTTACGTAAAGCCTACGCAAACTATGTACGTACTACTGTTCTCGGTTGTGAAGAACACTTATGGTTACAAATAGTCTAGTGTATATGCAACATGGGAAGCCCCCACTAATAGAACATACGATCGGCCTAGTAGCGCCACATGTTACGAAACAAACTTACAATTACGAACTTATTTACTGTGAACTCGCTCAACTAGTTGTTGATTCTCTGTTACATGCCTTGCAGGACCTTAGGTACATATGGAGCTTGCACAGGAAGGAGCAGGTCGTTGTGGGATACGGATCGTAGACGATATTTGAACTTATAACTTATTTTGGGTTTTCATTATTATGCTTCCGCTACTTAAACAATGTTTGGTTATGAACATCGGTCATGTCAAGATGAATTACCTTTTCCTACTTTTACACTTAAATACTATGTTTGATATGATTGATGGCTTGATCCTGGTCATGTCACACCTCCAAGCGGTGGTACTCCGCGGGTGGATTTTGGGGGTGTGACAATGTTGGCTAGGTGGACTAGTACAGAAGCGGTTCAAAGTGATAAGGGGTTCAAGAAGAAGATGAAGGCTAATTAGGGTTATAAATGATATATAAATATCAGGGTTTGGAAATTACAGATTTGCCCCTCACATGACAGTCATTTAACAGCTGAAATGAACGACGTTTGAGGCAGGGAGTATAATAGAGATAGCTTGCATAGACCAGGGAGTAAAATGTCTATTTTTAAAGGTTTGAGACAAAAGAGTTAAAACCATCAAACCACAGGTAGCAAAATAGAAGTTTACTCTTAATTGTTTATATTGAAGCTTCAGCTATTATATTATTATGTTATCGTTATCCTCCATTTGGATTCCGCAGAAACGCCAATGGCGGTTCCGAGATACGTTGTGAAGCTTCTCGCAACTGCCGCGTTGGAAAACACGTAATACATTATTAGATTAGCTCCGGTTAGAAACGCCATGAACTCTCCTCTATCCGTATCCGTAAAGACAGAGAGATTACTTCCGGTGACCGAAAGTGACTCGGATAAACGACAAGGAAAGGATTAGCGTTTTGAACAGAGCACTTTCGTGCTAATAACGTGTTTTAAACAAGAGAGCAAAAACATAAGAAAAGATTTCCATTTTCATCCGTATTTCATGTACATATATCATATATATAGATCAATACAACAACAACCCTAAAGTCCATTAACATTAGGTCAGGCTTGGCCCATGGGTCTGAATGTCTGCATTCATAATAATTAGTTAATAGTTAATGATGTTTCGTTATTTGTTATACTATCATACGAGCCAGTCTCAAACCTGGATAAAGGAGAAAGCCGCCAGTTTGATAAACAAAAATCATTTCATGAAAATGCAAAATCTTTTTACTTGCTTTAAGCCTCCAAAAATGTGATATATTATTATTTTAAACAAATATTTTGATATATTATGCTTAAATCTATTTAATTATTTGTTTGATAGGTTAATTTATAACTTCTATCTGTATTGGTCTTGTAAGTTTTAGACTAAAGTTCCGTTTTGCTCTCTGTGGTTTGGTCATTTTAACGGTTTTGCTCCAATAGTTTAAAAATAGCCATTTTCCTCCCAGATCTTTCGAGTTTGTCGCCAGTTTGCTCCCTAATCTTTCGAGTTTGTCGCTAGTTTCCTCCCTGATGAAGTTAGAGGCTGAGAGCAAAATGAAGATAAGTTAGAAAAATCAGGGAGGAAAATGGCTATTTTTAAACTACTGGAGCAAAACCGTTAAAATGACCAAACCACAGGGAGCAAAACGGAAGTTTACTCTAAGTTTTAAGCTCTAAGTTCGACTAATTTTCTTTTCTTGGGGATAGAAAATGAAATAACATATTTTCAACCCTCTTTAAAAAGTAAAAAGTTAGAAGTAAAGCTTTAAGCAACTGTAAGGTTGTTACCTTGTGATATGAAAAACACGAGTTTAAGTGATGAAAACAACCTCTTGTAAAAAATTCAAGGTAACAATGCGTACATCATACTCAAATTGACTTAATAAGTGACAACCCCACTGAGCCATACATGCTTCTAAAGTTTCTGTTTTTGAGTAAGAACATTATTGTTGTTCATAATGGTTGATTTATCTTTTTTCTCTTTTAACCTTGATTATTTGGGTGTTGATTTGAAATATCTTTTTGGGATAAGAATGATCTAGTGTTAATCATTAAGTACACAAATCAAAGTACACATGCAATAACAATAGTGATAATCAAGCATATTAAGGTTACAAATGGAAAACCAACAACAAAGTTCAAAATTAAAGCTGAACCGACAACATGAACATGTTTGAAAATTAGATAGATTCTACAATGGGTTTTAAATAAAATGTCTTGAATTATTAAAATGAAATTTTCATAAAAGCCATGATTTTTCCAAAAAAAAAATTATAAAACCTTGGCTAGTTTTTATAAAAACCAAATCCTATAAACATTTTTCAAATTTGTTATCAAATAACACTTGAATTTTGAAATATTTAGTAGATTCAACACATTAGCAATTTAAAATATTAGATACAAATGATTTTTTTATACTAAATAAAAAATAAGGGTTTTAGACCCCGAAATATTTAGTTTCTAAATTTTTTGATTTTATATCACAGTTATTCACAGACCCACATCTTTAATTTCTACTTGTTTTCTGTTTTGAATATTGTTTTGTTACCATTTAATTAGTATCACTCTATTCACTCATGTTAAGGATTAAATGCGTATATTAGTTGGGTTTTCCAATTTATGTTTCTATTTGGCAACGAGTTAATACTTCATTTTTATATATACAAATTATTTCTTTGTATTTTCATAATAAATCATCAATATATGCTATTTGCATATTCATTTTATTCCTTATTTAGTTGTTTATACTCAATTTTTTAATTTAGTTATTTAAGTTATTCATTCTTCTATGTTTGGGCGGTATGCACATATAATGTATATATGTGTGGGCGCTCGGGGGGCAAAAGCAAAAGTGCACTAATTTTTAACGTTATTTTACTAATTTCGTGAAAATAACGTTAAAAGAGGGGATGGTTAATCATGCATCATGTGGTGGCGTTGATAGCCGAAAGACAAGGGGGTACATGCACCAATTGGCGCTTGTCTCAATTGCTGAGTGTTATGTGCCTTATGTCCAAGGCTTGATGCAAAACCACAATCGAGCCGGGGGTCTCATTGGAAGCAGCCTCTCTATTCCTACGGGGTAGAGGTAAGGCTGTCTACATCCCACCCTCCTCAGACCCTACCTTAGCTTTTGCTATTGGTGGGATATACTGAGTACGATGATGATGATGATGATGATTCTTCTATGTTTGTTGTATTGTAAATTTGTAATACCATGTCAACATGAAATCATTGTTGGTCACAAGCTCCATTAAAAGAAGAGTGACATGAACACTAACCGGAGATACCGAGATCATACCCAAACAAAGATCCACCAAGTGCGGCAACGATGCAAGCAAAAATAAAATAGGAGGTGATCCTCTGCTCATAGAGCTCCGCCCTAGCTCCGCCCTTGTCGCTCACCGTTCCTCCACCTGCCATTATAGTCACCCTGGAAGGTCAACTATCCCAGGAATGAAAACTTAAATTTATGATGATTATGAGTATGCATAGATATACCAATTGTGTGGTTTGGAATGTATCTATGACTTCAATTTACACACATGGTGTCTAAAATATTAATCAAGTAACATGTATGGTCAGTTGATTTTGGATACTTCCTTTTTAGTCCTTATAACTTTTGTATCAAATTAAGTATTTTCTATAGAACACGACCTTTTGGTGATGAGGCACATCACCTAACCACCAAGATGCCCCTTAGGGACCCTTACATGTTTACTTTTCATTTTAATTTTAAATTGATGGAAAAATCTACTTGTTTAACTAAACATGTTAAATATATTAATATGAACACGACCTATTCATCTATAGGAGTTAATTAAATGTAATCAACAAAACACGCCTTTTTTTTTCTACAAACAGACCAAAGAAATAATAATCCAAAAGGTTAATATTTTCATGTCAGTGTTTCTGTTTTGCATTATTGTGTTTGGATTACATATTTTTGAATGAGTTACTAAAATGGCCCAAGACCTCTTTATAGATTAACATTTTTAACGCCTTGACTACATGTACAAAGTTATTCTATACATTCAACATTTTATATAGAGTAAATGATTGTTATATTCTTGATCTTTACTCAAAAATGATAAAATCATTTTAAATAAGTGAAACATTAGTAATCAATAGGTGTGTATAGGAGGCAACTATTTTAAATAAAGTAAAACAAAGATATACCATAGGATACTTCAATTTATATTTGTGTCATCCTTAGGAACTTCACTTTTGGAAAGTCATTGATCATATTATCAAAGAAACGAAAGGTAATTGAGGACACAATCGACATTCGGCATAAAAAAACGAAGTCATTGATCAAGACATTTTAAATCCTTTATTTAGAGGAGTCCATCGTTTAGTTGGTCTTCGGGTGCACAATACGATTTCCATAACCAGTGTTTTCGCCATAACAAATGCATCTCTTCTATTGGAACTTGTTTGGTTTCTGGTAACAAGAAGTAGATAAAGCATGTCATAATCCCCATCAATGCGGCAAACAACAAGAAAATGCCGTATCTGAGATAACATAGCGACACGAGGAAGCATTGTGCAATCAAAGCCGTGAAAAACATGTTCACGCAAACCACGATACTTTGACCAGCCGATCTTGTTTCTAATGGGAACAATTCACTTGGGACTAGCCAACTTAACGGGCCCCATGATCTCCCATAAGCGAAAACGAAAATGCATATTGTAACCACTAGAAAAATCCCAACTCCTTTTGGTAGTTCAACCCCTTGTCCAAATTTGAGAGCTAATGTTACAGCCACAGCCACCTGAAAATCAAGTAAAAGTTTAAGATTGCCCCTCCTTGCTATATGAAAACTCAACAAATACATATTCTTGCTTAACGGTATCAAGGTGTTTGTTAAGGTGTAGTCCTTTCTAAGCGGTAAAGGTTCTAATCCCATTGTAGGCAAATAAAAGTATTTAAGAGTAGGTTACTTTGTCGTTAAAACAAACATAAAATTATAATATTTACTATTAGTTTGGTCTTATATATAGTGCTCTCAATATATACAGAAAATTGTCTTAAGAACATAGAATTTGTAACATGTCACCCCAACCCACTATTCAAGGACACACAATGATAACTTTTGCTATTGCCTATTATATATGTTGAGTCTAGTCTATAGAGGGGACAAGAAAATGATCAAGAACATATTATGTTAAACCACCCCCCACTAATAAAAACACAAAAAAAATACTTCTTCCTACAATGTAAGTTCTAGTGTGTGCTAAAAATCAAGAAATCATGAGGAACACATATATAGTTTGTAACAAAATACCCACCCACCAGGGGCGGATCCAGGGGGGGTTCCTGGGTTCCCAGGAACCCCCTCGGTTTGGAAAAAAATGGAAAAAGTTAGTGGAAACTTGATCGATTTCGAAAAAATTAGTGAGAAAATACCAAAAGGAACCCCCCAGGAAAAATTCCTGGATACGCCACTGCCACCCACTTTTCAAATACACAAAAGGAAACAAAGTGGCCAAAAAAAACAAGAAAATGATTAAGATAGTAGAACATGTAAAACACCCTCTTATAACCTACTAATAAAAGCACAACAATTTGTTGGTTCTAGAGTGAACCTGATTACCATGCAGATGCTCATTTCAGTGCCAGCTTCCAAGAAAAAAAATCTTCTACCAAATTTATCAACAAACGCCATAGAAACAAACGTAGCAACAACCAGAATGCCGCTAGTGAGCGTTGATGACCATAACGATGCATCAGAACCAAACCCCAAGCTCTGAAAGATCACCGGTGCATAGAACATAATTGAATTATTCCCTGTAAGTTGTTGAAACATAGGTATACCCAAAGCTCCTATAATCAACTGAGGCCGGTTTTTTCTCTTTAAAAGGTTTTTAAACGGATGTTTTATAGCTTTTGCAGCTTCACTTGCTTCAACAAGATCTTGAAATTCGGCTTCTATGTTCTTTGTACCTCTAACTTTTTCAAGAACGGTTCTTCCTTCCTCTAATCTTCCTTGTTCCACTAAACTATTCGGTGTTTCCGGTAAGAAAAGTCCACCGATAAACATTAAAGTCGCGGGGACTGAAGCTAACCCAAGTGATAATCTCCATCCCCATGTGTGTTTCTCAGTTCCATTGTTTATAAAATTGGCTATAAATACACCTGAACAAGTTGTCAACTGAAACAACTGGTTTATTGTACCTCTGATCTTCGCGGGTGCCATTTCCGACAAATAAAGAGGAATCGCCTGCATTAGTTATCAAGAAACAAAGAAAATATTTGATTATAAATAATGCTCAATGGATGAAGAGTTTTAGTAATATATATGAAAGTATGAAACACTTACTTGGTTCCCAAATCCAATTCCAAAACCCAGAAAGCAGCGGCCAATGATGAGCATGGCGATGTTTTGAGCTCCTGCGTTGATGACAGATCCGACGAAGAAGCTGACAGCACCCCAAAGAATACTGGCTCGTCGACCACCAATCCGGGTGACATGGGATGCAAAAAAGGTGGAAATGAGGGCGGCGAAATAAAGCGAGGAAGTGAAAAGTGTGAGGATTTGGCTATCGTATTTGCAGTAATCGGTTTCGTTTAGATGTTCTTGTTTTCTTATGTACACTTCTGGGAAAAATTCTTTCAAGAAATAGTCCATGGATGTTACTCCACCTGTAGTTTGTCCATGCAAGAATTTTGACCTTTTTAGAGTCGACTTTGTTATAGTATACTTTTCTTTTAACGACCAACAAAAGTTCGATCACCTAGGTAAACTCAATGGTTAAAACGCACTTACGCCTGTGAACGCAGACGGCGTTGGTCACCAAGTCAATCACCATTTCAGAGGAACCACTGCCGAAGACCAACTATGGCAAAACCCCTAGCTCAACCCAGAGCATTATTGCACCAGGCGAGACTTGAACTCATGACCACCATATTGGATACTCATGGGGCCGCCAATACACCCGATGTTATTGTATTATTGTAGATGGATTTGGAATGTTGTTAGAGTTTACGATGAGAGAATAATTATGGAATGGTTGCACTCTATGCTAGTACGTTTATAATATATAGAGTTGGCATGGCAAAAATATCCGCACTGGAGGTGTACCCGAAACCCAAAACATCCAAGCCGAGTATACCTGAAACCTGATGATGGGACCAGAACCAGATATAGGATTGGAATATGAGATGTGTATGAGATTAGGTGGTAGCCGGCCAGATTACCCGAAATATATTCTGGTTTACTCAAAACATATCCCCTAAAATTATTAGTTTTTAATTTTTCTTTCCCTTAACCATTGTTTAGTAATAATCCATTCTAATGGCTTCATTACTTGGAAATAACCTTTTCTTTTAAGATATATATCTCGATGATATTATTTAATTATTTATGTATTATCATCATGCTATTTACATAGTTTACATATTTTAAACTTTTATAATAATAAAGATATGTATGTAATTAATCATATCTTAACAATACAAAATTTTATAAACGTTAGAACTATAAGAAAAAACAGTGTATTTGAAAATATTAATCGCTATTTTTTAAAAAACTAAGAGGTATACTTAACACCCATGGGCAAACCCGATACCCGATATATATTTACCTTATGTATACCCAATGTATATTAGGCCGAGTATGAAATACAATTTTATAACTAGGTGTGAAACTAAAATTACCAATACTCATCCCAAACCCATCCCATTGCCATTTTAAGATACAATCACATAGTAATAGAGCTAACTCTAAGTCCCCTGTAGTTGGGCGGTATGAATGGGCATAGCGCCCAATGGCGCTGCGAAACACCACCACGCGGGGCGGTACGAAGGAAAAAGAGGGGTGGGGCGCGACCTCCATAGCGGCGCCATGTTTGGGTTTGTTTGATTTTTTGAGCGTTGCAACGGTCATAATTTAAAAAAAAAACATTCAACTTTTTTATTTCACTCTATAAATAACTCCCAACTCTTCCATTTTTTTTTACAATTCATCATATATTATTCTCTCCTTCTCTATATATTTTTTAAAAAGTGTTGAAGCTACTCCCACCCTATTAAAAAAAATGGGTTCCCCATCGGAAGACTCCTTCACCGATATTTACCGAAGATTTTTTTCACCCGAAGAAGACGCGGAGGAGGAAGAAACGGTTACGAGTGCATGTACTCTTGTGATACAAGCGATTACGACAATGAAGACGAAGAATAAATTTATCTTTTTAGGTGTAACGTTTTTTTTTTTCTTTACCGTTTTTTTTAATTTTAATGTATTGTTTTTTATTTAATGCAATGATTTTTAATTTTAAAAAACTTAGAAATTAAGACTATGGGGTATGGGGTGGGGGTTGGGGCGTGGGTTGGAGAGAAACGTCTAAGTCACCATTCCGGGTGGGCTTGGGTTTGGGCGTGGCCCCTTGGGCGGGAGTTTAAGGCCGGGCGTGGGGCATGCTAGCGATCATATGTGGCCGGCTATTATTGGCTTGTTGGCTAGGGCATAGGCTTTTTTTTTATTTTAGATTTTTTTTATTTTTATTTCATGCACATGGCCAAGCCACGCCGGGCTAGCCACGCCCCGCCATACCCCACGGACACGTCACTCACCAGCGGGGGGGCTCGAACTCCACGTGTCAACCCATGCCCCAAACCCCCGCCCCACCATACCCCATGGTCTAAACAAAAAAAATGAAAATAAAAATAATTGAGTAATGATGACAAAGGGGGCTTTATGACTACGGCCTCAACTTGCATAACGCCCCATAAAGCCCCGTGGTGACATGGCATGCCACATGTCGCATAACGCCCTCAAAAGAGCCTTATGACTACGGATAGCCTAAGAAGAAGCATGTTCAAAAAATTACGCCCCCGTATAGCAACGCGAGTAAATTAAGACTAGTTATTATTATTTTTGTTGGTGGGTATAAACAGGGCCATCTGCCAAGTGGCATTGTTAGGTTGATTATTTTCTTTTGCAATTTTTAATTATATATTAGTTACACAGAAACCAACAACTAACACGCTGCCATGGTGTTTAGCCCTCCACACCTCCATCCATGGATGGGCGGGCTGATTTTAAACAAAAGAATAACATTTTTGTCGGTATTGGTTCGATTCGTTATAGCATTGCGATGGTACCAGCGCTCGGTATACGAAATTGGTAACGATGTTGTTTGGTCGGATGCGACGTGGTACCAATCTTGTTGGGACGGTATGAGTTTGGTTCGTCATAGTATCGATATGGTACCGACACTCATTAAAGCTTACGATATGCAAAAACATGACATAATTTTAAGCATGTCAGGTTAGGTTAGGATTGATGTATATGATATGCATAAATATACGTTGTCTTAACCGGGTCCACGCTAGAGAGCCCCCTGGCACAATAGATCTCCAATTTAAACCACTCAATGAGAAACCCCTGTCACCCAGACTCAAACTTGAGACCTGGAGGGGAAAACTCACCCGGGCCCACCATAGGTGAAACTTAAATATCCGTGGTCAGCACTAGTGATGGTTCTAAGCAGCTAAAACTTATGAAGATTTTTGTTTCACAAAACTACCAAATATCGTTAAGAGAAAAACAAAATTACCAAATTACGGATCCAACTATTCAACTGGGTTTGGGAGGGGAGGTCTTGGTTTTAAGTCCCACGGATGACAGCGATTAAAAGAAATTTACCGTTAAAAACAACTATACAACTGGTTAGTTCGACTAACGATGGTTTTTTATCTTTTTTTAGAAAGGCTATATATTGAAACTAGCTAGCTAGGAAAGATTTTGAATCAATAGCTAAAAGGGAAATTACATCAATAGCAAGCAACAGAAATCAAATGAGAATGGTACAGAAAATGAACCTAATGTCTTTCTATTAAAATATTACCAAACTTTCCATTGAATCAGTCAAACATTAAAATATTAAAATAAGTGTCCATGTCTTTCTATCATTATCATGTTTATATTTTTAATTTTATCTACTATTGCCGGTAACCATGCCCTAACGGACCTACTTATGGTGACCAAATTGTGCCATTTACTATAGAAAATGCAACATTTTTCCCATCATCATGCCAAAAAATTCAACCACTTAATATACTAAATACATTCAACCAATGTTTTAAAAACCGGTTTTTAAATCAAATCGGATTAGGCTAAAAAATGGTTCAACCGGTTGAACCAGGTTGTACCGAGTGGTTCAACCGGGTTGACCAGCTAACTCTGTAATTTCATAAATTACAATATCAACTCAAAAGTTAATCCAAAAATGCATGATTACATATTAAAACATGATTCAAAAGTAAATCCATAATAAAAAATAATCCAAAGATAATCGAAAATCATTTAATTTTCAAACAAACTCTTTTAAATGAAAGTGTACGATATGTTTAAGCCATTTGAGTATTGAATACATCAACTATTTTCATTTCATACAATATTAAATAAGAACTTTTAGTTAGGAGTAATCATAATATATAAAAATTACGTAAGATAAGTAACATATATAATAAAAATAAGTAACAACCCAAACTAAAATAACCCTGGGCCGGTACCGGTATTACGTTTTAAACCGGTATACCGGATTTTACCGCCGGCACAAACCTTATGCCTTTTCACTTATTTACCGGGGTGTTTCGTACCGGATTTACATCTGGAAACGGTAATACCGGTATAACCGGCCGGTATTTACCGGTTTTTAAAACATTGCATTCAACTACAATTTTCCAAAGACTACATATATTTTGACAACCGGAAAATTAAGTAGAAAGAGAGTGATCAAAAGACTAACCGGAGACACCGAGATCATATCCAAACAAAGATCCACCGAGAGCAGCTACTATGCAAGTGAATATAAAGTACCAGGTGATCTTGTACTCGTACAACTCCGCCCTTGCATCGCCCTTGTCGCTCACCATTCCGCCACCAGCCATCCTGAAATGTCAACAATCACAGTAATGAACACGAAAAGATCTTCTAATATAATACAGATTGTGTGGGTTGGATTGCGTTTCAAGTTAAAAATTTACACAAAGGTGTCTGATATATTCATCAAGTAACATTTATGGCCAGTTGAGTTTGAATACTACTATTTTAGTCCTGATGATATTTTTTTTTTCTGTTTACTAATTGGATCTTTTCAGGAGAGACCAATAATCCAAATGATGCGGGCCTAAGCAATGGGCCTAAGCATTATTATTCTCTTTATTTTGTATCACTAGGTTATATGCCCGTGAGCTTCACGGGTTATGGGTTGTGTTAAAAAAATCTATATCTATAAAAGTATTTTTTTGTATGATTCTATATAGACATGTCGAGGCAGAGACGTAACCTGTGCTTGAGTAACAACAATCAACTTTGATCATAGCTTCAACTCATTTGGGTAGCGAAATATATTCATATGTCATAAATTTTTAAAATAAAATTAAAGATAAAACAATATGAAAACGATTTCGTCATCAAATAGACCCAACCGACAACATTATATATGTAACAAAAAAAAACAATAGTAAATAAAATTCAATTTAAAAGGGTATAAACTACATCACGCAATGAATTTTCATTACATAATCCAAATGTATGATCTCAAGTGTGTTACCAAATTGGCATTTTAACTCTCACAATAATATTTGATGGTAGTTTCAATGAATAAAAAAAGACTTAAGAACACCAATGGCTTATCAGTTGTTATCATATCCATGGTCATAAACGTCACTAACATCAACATCCACTTCTTTCGATAATACACGATTGTAAAATGAAGTTAATCATAAAATTTTTTGCCCAATTATGTTTCACGAGGCAAATTCAATCTTTCTTGACATAAAGAAGTTCACAAGTTGCTAAGTAATGATTTTTAGCACACTAATAATTTACCTAGATTATCACCTGTACGCGACACGGGCTGAAGCAAGATATTTATATTAATTATTAATGAATGTAAATCAAATAATACAAACAAATTGACATATTACAAAATGTTTATTTATGTATAACTTACTTCATACTATAATTTTATGAAAAGTTATTTATATAAATAAACAAATGATCTTTTAGGCTTATATAATGAATTACTAAAGCTGCCAATTTAACGAAATTTGATAGTTTATGAAGCATGAGTAAAGTCTTATGTAATGATACTTGAGATTGCCTTCCACTGTAAATTTAATAGTTTATGAAGCATGAGTCTGCAAACAATTGTAATTACTTGTTTCTGTAACATAAAAAAATGCTATCAACATTAATCATGAAAGCATACATAAACATTAATGAAAAGGCTATTTAGGGTTGGCACAACTCGACTCTATTTGTCAAAAGACTATTTGCAAAATTACCTATTTTAATCTATGACCGAAGCAATCCAAATGAGGTTCAACGTTAGCTCAATCATTTTGGGTCCCAACGCAAAAACAAAAATTTGGGGACCTTTTTCAAATTTTATTGTTTTTACCACCCTCCTTTATCTAGTTACCATTTTGTTCTACCACTTTGTGATTCATTTAAAGTTTCTAGTTGACATAAAAAAAATTACTAAAAAGAAACTTATATTAGAAACTTAATCAATATAGCATCAGATCACTTATATTAGAAATTTAATCAATAAAGCTTCATTTTTTGATGATTGTGTTTCTTTTGAACCAAAAGTAGAGATAAAATCATTGTACACATATTCTTTTGAAGTCTATCTTATATGATCTGTAGGTCGTATTGCATAGATATTGAAAAGAGGAAAAACTCAAAAACAATTTATCTTATTACATATGGTCTTTAACTTCAAAAATGTGTGAAAATATTTGAAAACATACATGGCAACATTAATTTAGTCAAAAGATGTGGGCCCTGCTTTCTTTTTTGAGAGCTCTGCTTGCACAACTAAGGCTATCTCCAATGCGTCCGAAATCAGGTCATCCGAGCCACGTCAGAGCTGCCCGAAGTTAGGTGTGGCGTTGGAGCTGGCCGCCCGTTGATGTCCGAAGGTGAGGCGCCCAAAGTTAAGGATGTGGTTTGTATCGGTTCTTAAGCCATTTGTTTTTCTTTTTTTTTTATCTCTTCAACAATAATATTCAGCTTTTTTGAAAGATTGGGTATTTGGGTTATCTTGGAAAAGCTTGGGGCTTTAATGGAGGATTCAGGATTGTGCGTTCTGAAGAAGAAGAAGACTTGAGAGTGTAAAAGTAGGTGGATGATATTTATTTTAATATTAAAAGTTTCATATTCACTCCTTTAACTAAAATTAAATACATAGTAAACCCCTCTAGTTAAAAGTTTTATTAACACCCATTAAAAAGATTAATTTAAAACAAACTAACTTTATAAAGTCCAGCTAAAATTAAAAGTTTTATCAACAACAATTAAAAAAAATCAATTTAAAACAAAGTAACTTAAAAAAGTCCAAACAAATAAAAGGCCGTTGCGTGTGTAATATAATTTCGGAGTTTTTACCCTTTTTAAATGTAGTTTGTTTTTCTTTTAGATATTAATTTTCTAATTATTTAATAAATTAAATACATCTATACTATCTATAATAAGAGATTATGAGCTGATGTAAATCTGCCTATGTGTCAACTTCTAAGGTATGCCACATGTCAATGATGATGTCATAATTCCGGTTTACAATTTACAACCACAAATAATCTATAAATCAGATATATTTATTTTTATTAGAATTAATTACTGGTTTTTTTAGGCGGGCCAATTTAAAATTCAAAATTTAAACAACTGATCCATAAAAACCTCTCTCTAAAATTCAAAATTAGAGCTTCACTTTCAGAAATCAATCCATTTCTCTCTGATGGAGTTGGTTCTCCTGTTCACTCCACCCTCTCTGCTTCTCTACCGCAACCCCTCAACGCCGCCGTGCTCCGCCGCTGCCGGCATCTGATTGCCGTATCTATAGCCGTAAACTTATCATCGATTCAGGTCACAATGTCATCTACGACCCGTGATTTTCAACTACTCAAAACAAAAACAACAAGATTGATTATCGTTCTCTAGGGTTTTCATTCTTCAAATCATTTTAATGGCTAAATTTTCAATATCTTTTGCAGGTGTCTTCTTTATTCTTTGGTTCAACCCATGTGCACAACTCACTATCACTTATTCTTTTCATTTGTGGATTTCTGCCTTTGACATAGGTACGTAGAACTAATTTTCTTGCTATTTGATTATAATATGTTCCATAATTACATTATCTGTTTGTGGTTTCTCTTCATATGTTTGCTTTAGACTTAGTTTTAAGGACGAGCACAAGCTCAAAAACACCTAAATTTATAACTACTAAATTTAGTGAAGTGGATGTTGATTTATAATTTTAATTAACCAGGTGGATACGATAAGGAAGACAAAGCAGCTAGAGCTTATGAATTAGCAGCCTCAAGTATTGGGGTCCCACCACCACCACAAACTATCCGGTAGTGTAACAACCCTCGGTAAAACCAACATCCTTATAATAATTTCCGACACTCCGGTATATTATAGAATGTCTTATTATGTCTTATATTATGCCCCGTATGTGAAAACCGAGCCCAAAATACATTATATTTTATAAAAATAAAATAAAAATCTGAATTATGAGTTGAGGCGGGCCGCGTAAGACCTCACCTCAACTTCACGTGGGCCGTATCAAGATCATACTTTGACTCCGCTGACATCTTTAGTTCAAGCGGTCCGCGTAAGACCTCGTCTAAGTTGACGCGGGCCGCGACAGATCATGATACGCGGAAGCATCCGGTGCTGACACGTGTCGACATCGTGGCGGACCTACTAGCTGACCCAGCTAAGCTACAGCGTTGACCAATGTTGACGCGGGCCGCGTAAGGGTCCCTTGTCTTTCACGCGGGCCGCGACAGGACTCAATATCACAACTATAAATAGCAGGCATCAGTTTTCAGTTTCCGTCGCTCATTCTCAAATCTCATTCTCGAATTCTGAAGTATTAGGCATAATATTTTGGGTATTATACCCCTAATTAGCGAGGTTATGCTACGTTGTAAGTATTATAACCCCAGTTTCATAATAGTTACGCTGCCTGATTGATTTAGGGTTCCGTAACAACTGTCGTGGTTCTGCCCGACGTAGTTGTTGGAATGCCGTCTCGGGGAGGGTATTATTAATATTTTCAAAGGGTTATGGTACTAACCAATGTACATTTGTATAAATTATAGATTATATCCAGGAAACCCTTACGAAAAGCCTAAGACAACAATGTGAGTTTATCCTCTTTTTGTTAACCTTTTTGGAATGTTTTACAAAACCTTAATTATTTACAATATGATTAAGCGGTGATTGAGTCTTTGTATTTCTTCAATTACTGCCGGTATTATGGGGTTTTGTATACAAAATTTACTACGAGTAGTAGTATGTCGGAATGACAGTGCATTACCATCGGACGACGAGTTAGCCAATGGGTAATTTGACCATAGCCATAGATCCGGCCGAGTGGCAAATACTGAATGAGTAATTGTGTAGAAATAAACAATGTGATCGCTCTCAATACTGTTTTAATTGATAAAATGTTTCTTGATTAAACTGGGATTCACTCACCAGTATTTCCGGCTGACAAATGTTTTTAAAACGCGTTACAGGTAACACAATGTGAACAACCAATTAATGAAAGCCAGCTGGAGAGTACTGAAGGCTTGGGAAAAATGTGGCTATAAAAGTTACCTAATAAACGATGTTTTAAATTCAATAAAATAGGGTTTGTCCCTATAATGTATTGTAATAAGAAACTTGGGTTTTGCCCATGTGATTATTAATATAAAAGAAGGTGGTTTTACTCTGATAAACATTTCCTAACTACGGTCCTGATGAAAATTCCGCTGCAAGATTAAACAAACTGATACCACCAAACTCTGAGATCGCGTCCGCCCGTTCCCGGGACAGATAAGGGATCGGGGGTTGCGACAGAAGGTGGTATCAGAGCCTAGCCACTGGTCTAAGCCAAAGAAGTGTTCTGCTGACACTTAAAATTCTAAAATTTTGTGTTAGGAAATAAATTATGGAAATAAATGCATAACTGTATGTATTGGTTATGTGTTATTTGACTATTTGTTAGTTTTCAGTATGAGTGATCAAGAACCATCAGATATGAATCGTCAGTTATCTGATTCACCTAGGAGTGAAGGTACATCATCACAGCCTGCCCTTTCTGGGTATACTGCTGATCAGGAAGACGGGATATTTGCCTTTAGAGCTAAATCTGAAGAACCATTTCCTAATAAGAAACGAGGATGGTTCAGTAAAGAAGCTTTTGCTCGTAGGAAGAGAATGCGAAAATTGCAACAGCAAAGGGCTTTAGCAGCTATTAAGCGAGAGACAGATGCCCATACTGAAGATATGCTTAATAGAAGCCTAGCTAATTTCCATATCTTAGCTACAACTGCTGCTGACCCAGGTCTGGAACAACTAGTAGCCCCACAACCACAAAACCCAGAACAACCCATGGAGATAGAAAACCAGGAAAACCAAGTGGAGATGCATGACTTTAACCCAGAAGAAATCCCTAGGGTGCCTGCACCAAACCCTCTAGATCCAAATTATGACCCCTGGTGGGACAACAATAGGGATTTTGTGCAACGTTACCCTATTCAGGATTATCCACCCATACAGAACATAGAAGCCTACCCAGGTATGGACCCTTTAGATCCCTATTACCATGATAGCTACATCAGGGAAATTTTAGAGGATCCTTACCAATTTCAGGAACTATCACCCCCATATCAGGAACCTGCACCCCAGATTCCAAACCCAGTCCTAGAACCTGCACCCCCAATGAGTGCAGAAAACGTCCAAGAACTTAGGACTTTTGGGGAGAAAATTTTAGAAAGCAGTGAGAGGATGCGTCAGGTGGGAGAGCGTCTCGTATAGAAATAAGATGAGCGCAATATGGATTTTTGGATGAATCCATATCCGTGAATGTTAGAATGGATGAAGCAGTAGCAATAATATAATAAAATAAAATAAAATATGTGTGTACGGATGCATATTACTATTTTATTTCTGTTGGTATTGTAATATTTATTTATGTACTAGTGTGTAATAGACGCATAAGTATATGAAAAGAGTATAGTAGCAATGATCTACGTTTTTGGCTAGATTGCTTGTCATGTAAATTGCAATATTACTTATTATCTTGTGATATTAATATGGGATAAATGTTTAAAATTCAGATGGCCGACGAAGGAAATCAAGATAATCTGAATAACGATAACCAGAGTAACATTAACGTGGTTAATGAGAATCCAAGCATCAATAACAATAACAATGGAAACCAAGTGGACAATAGTGCTATCCAACACATAGTAGCACAGGGAATTATAGATGCAATGCCATTTATACTTCAAACTGTTAAAGATGCTGATAATAAAAGTAAACATAGCAGTAAGCGACCAATTGAACCAGAAAACAGCGTGAACAATGGGCCTATACTTCAAATGCCTATTCCCAAAAGAAGAAGAACCGTGCCTCCAGGTTGTTCTAATAAAGAATTATGGTCTTGTAAACCAATGGAATTCTCGGGCAACGAATGGGCCATTGCAACATTACGCTGGATAGAGAAAACTGAGGCAGTCTTAAGGATAAGTAAGTATGCCGAAGAAGATAAGATACTGTTTGCTTCTAATCTATTTAAGAACGCAGCATTAAAATGGTGGAACACTATCCTCCAAACAAAAGGAAGTGATAGAACCTATAATATGGAATGGGAAGAATTTAAGGATAAGGTAGAAAGGAAATTCTGCCCACCCAATGAGAAGGAACAGATAGCAAACAAATTCCTAAATCTTAGGATGACTGGTGTGGATAGTAAGGGATACACTAAAATATTCTTCGAATATGCCAGAATAGTGCCAACTCTTGCTTCACCAGAACCCGTGTTAATTTCTCGTTATATTTGGGGATTAATCGGAGAGATTAGACATGTAGTCAAGGCAGCTAGACCTCAAACTATAGAAGAAGCTGTAGAACTAGCAAATACCTTGACTGATGAATTAGTCCGTACCAGAGAAGAAGATCAAAGGAGGAACCTAACCCAGAAGTTGACTCAAGAATTTCGTTCTGGAAATTCTAATCGTGGGAATAATATAAGTTCTACCTCTGCACCCTACTGTAGGTATTGCAAAAGAAAGCATTCTGGAAGATGCTCCATATATTGTAACTTTTGCAAACAATCGGGACACAAAGAAGAAAACTGTAGGAAGAAAGCTAACAGCAGGGTATGTTACAATTGCGGAGAACAAGGTCATATCAAGCTAAATTGTCCAAAATTAGCTCCAGCTCCAGACAACAAGAATACTAAAAATGCTAGAGCATTTGTTCTGACTGCAGAAGAAGCTAAGATGATTCCAGATGTCATAGCTGGTACGTTTTTAGTTAATGATGTTTTTGCTAAAGTATTATTTGACTCTGGTGCACACCAAAGTTTTATTAATACATCGTTTTGCAAATTTCTAAATCAGTCATTAACTAAACTACCACATGAGTGTGTAGTAGAGACAGCTAATGGAGAAACTGTTAGAATTTCTGAAATCTTGCAGGGAGCAAGAATAGAAATTTTAAATCAGAAATTTATTGCAAATCTGTATCCCATGAATCTGGTAGGATTCGATGTTGTGTTAGGAATGGATTGGTTAATAGCCAATAAAGCAAGTATTTTATGTGATCAAAAGTTAATTCAAATAAGTTCACCAAAAGGTAAAAAGATCACAATTAAAGGAGATAAAGCTTTTAGGTCTACAAAATTCATATCTGTGATGAAAACTGCAAGTTGTATAAGAAAAAGTTCTATAGTGTATTTGATTTCTATAGTCACTAACACTAAAGGAAAGAATTTAAAAGATATTCCAGTAGTATCTCAGTTTTCAGATGTATTTCCAGAAGAATTGCCAGGACAACCTCCAGACAGAGAAGTTGAATTCAGAATTCATTTAATACCAGGAACATCACCAATTGCCAAAGCACCCTACCGTTTGGCACCTGCTGAAATGCAGGAGTTGAAGAAACAATTAGACGAATTATTAGAGAAAGGATTCATACAGCCAAGTTCATCACCATGGGGAGCGCCGATATTGTTTGTTAAAAAGAAGGACGGATCAATGCGTATGTGCATTGATTACCGTGAATTAAACAAGGTTACGATTAAGAATCGGTACCCATTACCAAGAATCAATGATCTGTTTGATCAACTGCAAGGAGCTCAGTTTTTCTCTAAGATCGATTTAAGGTCAGGATATCATCAATTAAAGGTACAGGAAGAGGACATTCCTAAAACCGCATTTAGAACGAGGTATGGCCATTATGAATTTACTGTCATGCCATTTGGTTTAACCAATGCCCCAGCTGCATTTATGGACATGATGAACCGAATATGTAAGCCATATTTGGATAAATTCATAATTGTATTTATAGATGATATTCTAATTTACTCTAAGAGTAAAGAGGATCATGCAAAACATTTGCACGCACTTTTAAGTTTATTAAGAAAGGAAAAACTTTATGCTAAGTTTTCAAAGTGCGAATTTTGGTTAGAACAGGTACAATTCCTTGGACACTTAGTCAATCATGAAGGAATTCATGTAGATCCAACGAAAATTGAGGCAATTACCAAATGGAAAACCCCTTAATCATCAACTGAGGTTAGAAGTTTCTTAGGATTGGCTGGTTATTATAGAAGATTTATTCAAGATTTCTCTAGAATAGCCATTCCCTTAACTAAATTTACCTGTAAATCTGTTAAGTTTGAATGGGGATTAAAACAAGAAGAAGCCTTTAGAATCCTTAAGCAAAGATTGACCCATACACCCATACTAGCATTACCAGAAGGAACTGAAGACTTCGTAGTCTATTGTGATGCTTCTAAATTAGGTTATGGATGTGTATTGATGCAAAGACAAAAGGTTATAGCTTACGCATCTAGACAACTTAAAAATCATGAAGAGAATTATTCAACCCATGATTTAGAATTAGGAGCTATAATTTTTGCTCTTAAGATTTGGAGACATTACCTTTATGGTAGTAAGTTTACCATATTCACTGATCATAAGAGTTTAAGGTATATCTTCAAGCAAAAAGAGTTAAATATGAGGCAAAGACGCTGGATGGAATTTCTTAATGATTATGATTGTGATATCCAGTATCATGAAGGAAAAGCAAATGTAGTAGCAGATGCTTTAAGTCGAAAATACCACGAAAAGTCAAGAAGGGTACGTTCTCTTAAATTAAATCTGCAAGTAGATTTAAACGATCAAATAAGAGAAGCACAAGAATCAGTAATCAAGGATGATTCTGAAAAATTAAAAGGTATGCTAAAAGAATTAAAACAAGGAACAGATGGAATATGGAGATTCCATGAAAAGAGAATGTGGATACCTAAATTAGGAAACCTGCGTAATCATATATTAGAAGAAGCCCATAAGTCTAAATACACGATGCATCCAGGAAGTGATAAGATGTACCAGGATTTAAAGAAAAATTTCTGGTGGATAGGAATGGAAAAGGACATAGCAGACTATGTTTCTAAATGTTTAACTTGCTCACAAGTCAAAGCTGAACACCAAAAACCCTCAGGTTTGTTACAGCAATTAGAAATGCCAGTCTGGAAATGGGAATTTATAACAATGGATTTTGTTACTAAATTACCCAAAACAAGGAAAGGTAATGATACAATCTGGGTGATTGTAGATAGACTAACCAAGTCAGCTTATTTTCTACCAATGAAGGAAACAATTAGTATGGAACAATTATCTAAGTTGTATGTAAATGAAATTGTTTCTTTACATGGCATTCCTTTATCAATTGTTTCTGATAGGGATAGTCGATTTACATCTCATTTTTGGTCAAGTTTCCAAAAGGCAATGGGAACCAAGTTAAAGCTGAGTACTGCTTATCATCCACAAACGGATGGACAAAGCGAAAGGACAATTCAGACAATGGAGGACATGCTTAGAGCTTGTGTAATTGATTTTGGAGGTAATTGGGATGATCACTTACCTTTAATAGAATTTTCTTATAATAATAGTTATCACACAAGTATAAATGCTACACCATTCGAAGCACTTTATGGACGAAAGTGCCGAACCCCAGTCTGTTGGGCAGAAATTGGGGAAAAGCAACTATCTGGACCTGAGATAGTGCAAGAAACAACTGACAAAATTATTCAAGTCAAGGAACGACTAAAAGCAACACGTGATCGACAAAAGAGTTATGCTAATAACCGACGCAAGCCATTGGAATTTCAAGTAGGAGATAAAGTATTATTGAAAGTCTCTCCTTGGAAAGGAGTGGTAAGATTCATCAAACGAGGAAAGCTAAGTCCCAGGTATGTTGGACCTTTTAAGATTATTAGAAGAATAGGACCGGTAGCCTATCAGCTACAACTACCAGGGGAAATGGCAGGAATACATGATGTGTTTCATGTATCTAATCTTAAAAAGTGTTTAGCTGATGAATCCCTGATAGTACCTCTTAAGGATATAGAGGTAAATGAACAACTCAAGTTTGTAGAAAAACCTCTACAGATTGAAGACAGGAAAGTCAAGAATCTCAAGCATAAGAGACTAGTTCTAGTCAAAGTGAAGTGGGATTCCAAAAGAGGACCTGAGTACACATGGGAACTTGAGTCATAAATGCAAAGGAAATATCCGCATTTATTTCAGTAGATCTCGAGGACGAGCTCTAAAACAAGGTGGGGAGAATGTAACAACCCTCGGTAAAACCAACATCCTTATAATAATTTCCGACACTCCGGTATATTATAGAATGTCTTATTATGTCTTATATTATGCCCCGTATGTGAAAACCGAGCCCAAAATACATTATAGTATATAAAAATAACATAAAAATCTGAATTATGAGTTGAGGCGGGCCGCGTAAGACCTCACCTCAACTTCACGCGGGCCGTATCAAGATCAGACTTTGACTCCGCTGACATCTTTAGTTCAAGCGGGCCGCGTAAGACCTCGTCTAAGTTGACGCGGGCCGCGACAGATCATGATACGCGGAAGCATCCGGTGCTGACACGTGTCGACATCGTGGCGGACCTACTAGCTGACCCAGCTAAGCTACAGCGTTGACCAATGTTGACGCGGGCCGCGTAAGGGTCCCTTGTCTTTCACGCGGGCGACAGGACTCAATATCACAACTATAAATAGCAGGCATCAGTTTTCAGTTTCCGTCGCTCATTCTCAAATCTCATTCTCGAATTCTGAAGTATTAGGCATAATATTTTGGGTATTTTACCCCTAATTAGCGAGGTTATGCTCCGTTGTAAGTATTATAACCCCAGTTTCATAATAGTTACGCTGCCCGATTGATTTAGGGTTCCGTAACAACTGTCGTGGTTCTGCCCGATGTAGTTGTTGGAATGCCGTCTCGGGGAGGGTATTATTAATATTTTCAAAGGGTTATGGTACTAACCAATGTACATTTGTATAAATTATAGATTATATCCAGGAAACCCTTACGAAAAGCCTAAGACAGCAATGTGAGTTTATCCTCTTTTTGTTAACCTTTTTGGAATGTTTTACAAAACCTTAATTATTTACAATATGATTAAGCGGTGATTGAGTCTTTGTAGTTCTTCAATTACTGCCGGTATTATGGGGTTTTGTATACAAAATTTACTACGAGTAGTACTATGTCGGAATGACAATGCATTACCATTGGACGACGAGTTAGCCAATGGGTAATTTGACCATAGCCATAGATCCGGTCGAGTGGCAAATACTGAATGAGTAATTGTGTAGAAATAAACAATGTGATTGCTCTCAATACTGTTTTAATTGATAAAATGTTTCTTGATTAAATTGGGATTCACTCACCAGTATTTCCGACATACAAATGTTTTTAAAACGCGTTACAGGTAACACAATGTGAACAGCCAATTAATGAAAGCCAGCTGGAGAGCACTGAAGGCTTGGGGAAAATGTGGCTATAAAAGTTACCTAATAAACGATGTTTTAAATTCAATAAAATAGGGTTTGTCCCTATAATGTATTGTAATAAGAAACTTGGGTTTTGCCCATGTGATTATTAATATAAAAGAAGGTGGTTTTACTCTGATAAACATTTCCTAACTACGGTCCTGATGAAAATTCCGCTGCAAGATTAAACAAACTGATACCACCAAACTCTGAGATCGCGTCCGCCCGTTCCCGGGACATATAAGGGATCGGGGGTTGCGACAGGTAGTAATCTTTATCTTATATGACCTGAATTAATTGAAAGTAAGGATGGGCTTGCTAAAAGCTTATACACCGACTCTGATCATATTTTATATAAATTTGGATGATTTAGGTTTGCAACTATGAGAAAGAGCTTGAAGAAATGAACAACATGACTAGGCAAGAATTTGTTGCTTCACTTAGAAGGTATATATAAGTTGTGTCGGTTTCACTTTGTGAATTAAGTGCAATTGTGAGTGCATTAGGTTATATATAGGTAGTGTCTAATTAACCTTTAAATTTGTAGGAAAAGCAGTGGTTTTTGTAGAGTAGCCTCAATTTATAGAGGTGTGACAAGGTAACAAATGTTAGTTATCATATAACCGGATGTTCACCGTCCAGTTCGCCAAGTTTTTGTCAAAAATATGGATTAAACTGCTAATAATGGTTTTAGATTAAGAAAACCGAACCGACCAGGTTGGTAATTGGTTGGGCTGCCCGTCACTATCACAATGCAGTATACTCTCATTTTAATGGCTAAATTTTCAATATCTTTTGCAGGTGTCCTCTTTATTCTTTGGTTCAACCCATGTGCACAACTCACTATCACTTATTCTTTTCATTTGTGGATTTCTGCCTTTGACATAGGTACGTAGAACTAATTTTCTTGCAATTTGATTATAATATGTTCGATAATTACATTATCTGTTTGTGGTTTCTCTTCATATGTTTGCTTTAGACTTAGTTTTAAGGACGAGCACAAGCTCAAAAACACCTAAATTTATAACTACTAAATTTAGTGAAGTGGATGTTGATTTATAATTTTAATTAACCAGGTGGATACGATAAGGAAGACAAAGGAGCTAGAGCTTATGAATTAGCAGCCCTCAAGTATTGGGGTCCCACCACCACCACAAACTATCCGGTAGTAATCTTTATCTTATATGACCTGAATTAATTGAAAGTAAGGATAGGCTTGCTAAAAGCTTATACACCGACTCTGATCATATTTTATATAAATTTGGATGATTTAGGTTTGCAACTATGAGAAAGAGCTTGAAGAAATGAACAACATGACTAGGCAAGAATTTGTTGCTTCACTTAGAAGGTATATATAAGTTGTGTCGATTTCACTTTATGAATTAAGTGCAATTGTGAGTGCATTAGGTTATATATAGATAGTGTCTAATTAACCTTTAAATTTGTTGGAAAAGTATTGGTTTTTGTAGAGTAGCCTTAATTTATAGAGGTGTGACAAGGTAACAAATGTTAGTTATCATATAACCGGATGTTCACCGTCCAGTTCGCCAAGTTTTTGTCAAAAATATGGATTAAACTGCTAATAATGGTTTTAGATTAAGAAAACCGAACCGACTAGGTTGGTAATTGGTTGGGCTGCCAGTCACTATCACAATGCAGTATACTCTCATTTTAATGGCTAAATTTTCAATATCTTTTGCAGGTGTCCTCTTTATTCTTTGGTTCAACCCATGTGCACAACTCACTATTACTTATTCTTTTCATTTGTGGATTTCTGCCTTTGACATAGGTACGTAGAACTAATTTTCTTGCAATTTGATTATAATATGTTCGATAATTACATTATCTGTTTGTGGTTTCTCTTCATATGTTTGTTTTAGACTTAGTTTTAAGGACGAGCACAAGCTCAAAAACACCTAAATTTATAACTACTAAATTCCATAAACAAGTGTATATTTTCTACTTTATTTAATTTTTCTACAGCTTCTATTTGTCTTGGTATACCGAATTACATTGTTGGAATTGAACCTTAACAGAGGAACAGTTGATTAAGGCCAAAACCGGTTCAGAGCAGTGGAACCAGAATAATCAGTTGTTAGGCTTCAGACTTTCCCCTTGACAGTGGTTCAAACAACTGCTGATCTATAATTCTGATTTGTTTTATCCACTGCTTAGCACAACAGCTGATGTGAAGACTAAAAGAATGCCAAATACTAAGTACTGCTCATCGAACTATTGCCTTCAGTCAAGCATTGCTAAGAAGACCAAAGCCCTGCTTGGAATAAAGCAGTGGAATAAAGAAATAGTTGTTTACTTTGTCTTATTGTAATAGGATCAGTTGTTAGATAACAATGGATGTATAGATCAGTACTTAGAGTTAGTTAGTTGTTAGATGTCACGTTCATGGTGACGTCAGCCAAGATGCTTCAGTGGTTTGACATGCTCTATAAATGGACCAGTACTCTGTACTGTTTCACTTGATGGACTGACTATGTTTATCTCCTCTGATCCAATCCTTTCTTCTTGTGTGATCGACCAAGTAGCATCAGGCTGAGGGGAAGTTTTAGTTTGTAAGCATGCAATGTAATCTTTTGATTTGATTACAAATCTTTCGATTAATGAAAAGCATGTGTTTATCAAAACTATTTTCCTCCTTGATTGTGTTTACACAGTTTGTGTTCATTTCCGCTGCATAAATCATTGAATCATATTCATTCATTGTTTATCTATTACAAAAAACACAATCAATTTAACAATCAATTTAACAATCAATTCATCTATTACAAAAAACACAATCATGACGACATCTGAGCAGCAGATGTACAAAACAGATGTTAAAGCTCATCCACTGATATACCAACAGTTGCTGATCAAATTAAACTTCAAATCCACTAAAAGACAGAAAGTTGGGTAGTGTCATATAAGAGGAGCTTCAACAGTTCAGGGAAAACAAGTTTGATAACTTGCACACTTACCAAAGGATGAGAATCTTTTGGGCAAAAAGTGGACCCTCAAAAACATTGTATATGTTGGAGTATAGTTGTCAAGATTTATACTCATCAAACTAAGCACAAATAGCAGATATTTCCACAACCACTGTTTTGAAAAAGACTATGTTGGTGCTGCATATTGAGAAAATCAAAGTCTGTCGTAACCACTGATTGGTTCAAACATTTGTTGGTTTGTAGCTATCCAGTGTTGAAAGTCAACCTCTGTTCCATCATTTTCATTGTTTTCCACTGTTACCAAACTTCAGTGCTTTAAACCACTGACACAGCTATCCACTGATAGTTAAAGTCACCCACTGTCCTCATTTTCATTTGTAATCCACTGATATTCATCCATCAGTGGTTTCCTTAACAACTGTCTTCCATTATCCTTTATTTAATCAGAGGTTGGCATATGGTCAGTTCTTATCCGTCAGATCTTTGTAACTGTTGCCACGTCAGCAATCACCTTTTTCCCTATAAAACCCTGATCAAAAACCCCAAATAAGGGTTTTACTGTCGATTCGAATTCACAAAAAAACAGTTCTCAAAACAGTTTCCATCTTCTTATCTCATTCTTCGATTTTCTTCATCAAAATGACAAAATCAAAATCATCATCATCTTCCAAAGAGGTCGCTCAAACGGCCGCTGAAACCATTGAAATACCATACAAATCCCCTCACAACTACTTGGGTCTACTCACAAAACCCACCAACAATCACACCTTCGATTCAATCATCGACATCATGGCTGCATCAAATTATAAAACTTTGCTTACAGCAGATGCTCCAATTTACCAACAAACCCAGAGAGAATTTTGGAAAAACGCTACCCTCGAAAAATAAGGCGAGACCGTCACTGCCATTAATTCTTCCATACAGGGTAAAGCGATTCAAATTACTCCACAATCCATCTCAGAAGTCTTTAAACTCGATGATCAGAAAGGTAAAACTTTTTTTCTTAAAAGCGAGTTGAAAACTGATTTTCTGGAAAGGGGGTATGCAGATCAAATAAAAAAGGATACCTTAGAAAAAGGTTTTTTCCCCTCTGCAACTAGGTTTTTATTTCATACTCTTTTGACATGTGTTTCAAATAAAACAACTGCTTTTAACGAAATACCATTAAAGATCCAATGCCTAGCTTATGCCATTCTACATAATGAAAATTATAACTATTCCCAGGAAATCTTTCATGATTTGGTGAAAAATGTTGATAGCAAAGCATTTCTACTTTTTCCAAGGTTTCTAAGCTACTATTTCAAAGAAAATTTTGAAAAGAAAATGAAAATTTACTCAAACAAGGTGCTTATTTTAAAATAAGTGGTTTAACCACTGAAACATTCTCTAGAATGATGGCACCTACAAAAACAAAAGCAGAGGTGCCTCAGCAGAAAACACTGCTCCTCAGGCATCTACTGTTGAGCCCACTGCTCCAGGTGATCATAGTAGCACAACCACTGCTATGAAACCCACACCTGTAATCACCAAAAAGACCAAAAAGAAATCATACAAAAAGCCCACCAAACCCAAAGCAAAGGCAACTCTGGAAGATGAGATCCTAGAGCAACTGCCAGTGACAACACAAATGTCACCAAAAACCACTGCTGCTACTTCCTCACAGCAGATGGTAGAAAGATCTCCACCCTTACCTCAAACTCCTCCTGCATCCTCACAAAAGGATCAGGTTGTAAACACAGGGACTCCACATTATGAATCTCTGGATCCACTCGGATCCATCTTCCACAGTCCTGATCCCAAGGACATGTCTCTTTCAACACCCTTATCCTCACCTCTCACATTACCACAATCCATAATACCTTTGTTGCATGCAGTTGATATAGCTCAGACACAAACCAGTTCCTCTCAATCACCTATCACTGAGAGCATACTCCTACAAGTGACTGGGTCTGATGATTATACCTCTGCTATCCCAGCAACAACTGAGGAGGTTACACTGCAGGAGTTACAAGTAATTCCTGTCAGTAGTTCAAGTGAAGCAGCCACTACAAATGTTGAACCCACTGGTTTACATTTGGACAGTGGTTACATCTATAAGACTTCCTTGAAGGCAATTCCTTCTATAGCACCTCTGATAACCACCAGTGAGTATGTTAAAACTACTGGCAACATTGAAGGGCTATCAAGTGTTGAAGGAAGAAGACCCCAGAACCAAGAACAAGGGGCATCAATGAATGATTTCTGGGACTCAGTTCCAAAGTCACACATTGATATAACCACTGCTGGTGGTAAATCAGATGATCCCATTAAAGTTGGTGATGATTTAAAATATCAGGAATTGACAGCCAGAGTTGAAAATCTTGAAACAACAGTTGCTGAAATAAAGGATATGGTGCAACAGCTGTTAAAAGCTCAAAAAGCACAATCCACTGTTGTTTTAGCTCAAGCACCTGCACAACCTGCACCTGCTGCAAATGAGCTATGGAGTGTTTTCCACCCCCTGCTTGAAAAACAAAAACAAATGGCTGATCAGCAGCATGCAATACATGTACAAATGCTGACAAACATGGTGGAGTCAAGGTTCAAAGATACTCAAGCAGACATCAAGGCTATAAAGGCCAGCATCCAGAACACCACTGGAAAAGCTCCTCCCACTGTACTATTTATTGATAACCCCCTTCCAGATAATGCCAAAAAGGGGGAGAAAATCAAGCAGTGGAGGAAGAAGGGAATAGAAGATGGCCTTTATGTTGAACCAGAAAAAGAAAAGCAGATTTCAAAAACTACTAGCCAAACAGCTGCCATCTCTTCAACACACACCACTATAACACACACTACAACCAATGCTCTACCTCCACCTAAAATCACCTCACCACCAAAAGTCATCACTTCAACTGCATCACCAACCATCAAATCAACCCCTGCTCAAAAGCAGAAGACATGTACTGACACATCAGTAGATGTAATGACAACAGAGGTTGAAACACCTGTTTGCCAGTCATCCACCACTGCTCTCATCAATGTCACATCACCACCATCACCTCCTGCGAAAAAGCAGAAGATATCAGATGTTACAACATCTGTTGTAATGACAACAGTAGTTGAAACACCAGTTGTTTCAACAACTATCAGTCAGCCACAATCCACCACTGCCCTCACTTCACTTCAAGCCATCTTTACTTCAATTAATAAATCACCCAAAAGCACTCCTTCACTAGAGAAAAGTTACACCAGAAAAAGAAAAACAACTCAGGCAACTGATGACAAATATGATCCTAATGCTGCGAAATATCCACTGGAACTGGAAGCTATAAAAAATGAGATGAGACAATTCTACACTGTGGATGACCCTTCGAAAAGAAGATTTCCTTCTCTCATAGGCTTCATAGTCCCAGAAAATACGGATGAATATCTCGAGCTCAAAGCAAGGCAGGCTAAGATAAGAGCCAAACTTGAATGCAAAGATCAAGGTGATGAAGCCATTTCTGAAAGAATGGAATTCTTCTTCACCAAAGTCAAACAGATGGAAGACTATGCACGAGATCTGAGCAAAGAAATGTCAAACTTACCACCCGAAGCAGATCTACGAAAAGAAATGAGAAAAGAATATGTTGCATACATCATGAAAGAAAAATTCTATCGAGCTGAAGAAAAACAATTCGAAGAATGGCCAATAGTTGCATTAAAGCATGAGGCAAACAGAATTGAAAGAATTAAAAATGATCCAAGCAAGAAGAGGACAGCTCCAAACTGGAACAAATACAAAAAGCTCATAGCTGAGCTTACATCTGAGTACAAAAGAAAGAAGCAGGAGCTGGTGGATGCAAAGGTGGATACTGCCAATGCCATAGCAAAATGGACTAAGCAAGAAACATATGAGGCTTATGAAAGGCTTAAGAAAAGGAGGATGACAGTTTCTGACACTCCAAACAAGCCTGACTACAAAAAGCCAAAGCAGCAGATCAAAACTTCTGAATCACTGATCACCTCTACAGATACCTCTGTCACTGTGATTGACCAAGAAAAAAGTAAACAGCTGACTGTTGCAGAAGAAAAGGAAAAGGAAGCTGGGTATTTTGAAGAAGCCATCAAGAAAATGGCTTTAGATAAAGATAGATCAGCAAAGCTTCAAGACCTTGCCAAAAAGGTTTTGAACAAACCATCATCACCAAACACATCAGCAGATATATCAGACATTGAGCTAGATCAACAAAAGAGACAAGAGCAGATTGACAAAGAAGTTGCAGAAGACATAGCTGCAGCAAATGAAGTCATAGACAAGGCTTTCAAACAAATGTCTAAAAATTCTGAGCTAGCAAAAGCTCAGGATACTGCTTTACAAATCTTTATAAGGCCAAAATCTCCCAACTCATCAGTAAATAAACCTCTCCCAAGAAACCCATTGGGTTCAAAAATACTAAAATGGCTCTCTGATCATAAGACCCATGTATTGACCCTGATCAGATCCAATGGTGAAATGAAGTACATATCAAGGAAACAAGCACTGACCCTTGGTGTTGAAGATCTACAAGATCTCCTTGAACTTTCATTGTGCAGGGATGAGGATGACTCAAGTTCCAAACATTTTGAAGCAGAATTTAAAAGACAAGCTAGGGAACTTCTGATGAGAGAATAAAGATCCAAAATAACGAAGAGTTTTGGCATTATCTGTTCCAGGGGGAGATTGTTGGAATTGAACCCTACCAGATGAACAGATAATGAAAGCCAAAAACCGGGTCACAACAGTGGATTAACAATAAGCAGTAGTTTACAACAGGCTTTCCCCTTGAAAGTACTTATAACATCTGATACCCTCCATCCACTGTCCACATACAACTGCTGCTGCCCTTTAAACTACTGATATAGCCCTGAAGAAGGAAACACTGCTGGTTAAATCTACTGATGCTAAAAGACTGCCCACTCAAAGACTGATCAACTTTGAGGAAAGCACTGTTGAAAGAAGAAAGCAGTAGTTTAGTGTTTTACTTGTATTGTATAGAATCAGTGGTTAGGATTAGCAGGGTTTGTATAAGAACAGTGTTTACAGGTTGTTAGGTTGTTAGACGTCGCTTTCATGGTGACGTCAGCTGAGATGCCTCAGTGGTTTGGTTTGTCTATTTTCCTCCTTGATTGTGTTTATAAAGTTTGTGTTCATTTCCGCTGCATAAATCATTGAATCATATTCATTCATTGTTCATCTATTACAAAAAACACAATCAATTTAACAATCAATTCATCTATTACAAAAAACACAATCATGACGACATCTGAGCAGCAGATGTACAAAACAGATGTTAAAGCTCATCCACTGATATACCAACAGTTGCTGATCAAATTAAACTTCAAATCCACTAAAAGATAGAAAGTTGGGTAGTGTCATATAAGAGGAGCTTCAACAGTTCAGGGAAAACAAGTTTGAAAACTTGCACACTTACCAAAAGATGAGAATCTTTTGGGCAAAAAGTGGACCCTCAAAAACATTGTATATGTTGGAGTATAGTTGTCAAGATTTATACTCATCAAACTAAGCACAAACAGCAGATATTTCCACAACCACTGTTTTGAAGAAGACTATGTTGCTGCTGCATATTGAGAAAATCAAAGTCTGTCGTAACCACTGATTGGTTCAAACATCTGTTGGTTTGTAGCTATCCACTGTTGAAAGTCAACCTCTGTTCCATCATTTTCATTGTTTTCCACTGTTACCAAACTTCAGTGCTTTAAACCACTGACACAGCTATCCACTGATAGTTAAAGTTACCCATTGTCCTCATTTTCATTTGTAATCCACTGATATTCATCCATCAGTGGTTTCCTTAACAACAACTGTCTTCCATTATCCTTCATTTCATCAGAGGTTGGCATATGGTCAGTTCTTATCCGTCAGATCTTTGTAACCGTTGCCACGTCAGCAATTACCTTTTTCCCTATAAAACCCTGATCAAAAACCCCAAACAGGGGTTTTACTGTTGATTCGAATTCACAAAAAAACTGTTCTCAAAGCAGTTTCCATCTTCTTATCTCAAATTCATTCTTCGATTTTCTTCATCAAAATGACGAAATCAAAGCCATCTGCAACATCCACTTCAAAATCATCTAAAAAGGCCTCTCAAAAGGCTACTACACCCATCAAAATCCCATACAAATCCCCTCACAATTATCTGGGTATTCTTACAAAACCAGGCAGCACCGATGTTTTCGATTCCATCATTGATACCATGACTGCATCAAAGTACAAAACTTTGTTAACAGCAGATGCTCCGATTTACCAGAAAACCCAGAGAGAATTTTGGGAAAATGCCACTCTTGACAAACAAGGAGAAGACATCATAGCCATTAATTCCTCCTTAATGGGTAAACCAGTCAAAATCACACCACACTCCATCTCGGAAGTCTTTGAACTCAATGATCATCAAGGTAAAACTTCTTTTTCCAAAAATGAGTTAAAAACTGATTTCCTTGAAAGGGGGTATGCTGAACAAATAAAGTGGGATACGTTAGAAAAAGGTTATTTCCCTCCTGCAACAAGATTTTTATTTCATACCCTGTTAATGTGTGTTTCAAATAAAACAACTGCCTTCAATGAGATACCATTAAAGATTCAATCCCTGGGGTTTGCTATTTTACAAAATGAAGATTTTAATTATTCCCAGGAAATCTTTGATGATTTGGCCAAAAATGTTTTAACAAAATCTTTTCTATTATTTCCAAGGTTTTTAAGTTATTACTTTACAAAGAAATTTGCAAAGGATGATGTTCATGTATACCAACAAGGTGAATCTTTTCAAATTAAAAGTTTAACAGCTGCAACTTTCACTAGAATGTCAGCACCTTGCAAAAAACAAGCAGAGGTGCCTGAGCAGAATTTAGCAGCTACCACTGCTCCTCAGGTATCTGGTGCTGAGCCCACTGCTCCAGGTGATCATAGTAGCACAACCACTGCAATGAAACCCACACCTGCCATTACCAAAAAGACCAAAAAGAAATCATAAAAAAAGCCACCCAAACCCAGTAAAACGGCAACTCTGGAAGATGAGATCCCAAAGCAATTGCCAGTGACAAAACAAAAGTCACCAATAACCACTGCTGCTACTTCCTCACAGCAGATGGAAGAAAGATCTCCACCATTACCTCAAACTCCTCCGACATCCTCACAAAAGGATTCGGTTGTAAACACAGGGACCCAAGATTATGAAGTTCTGGATCCAATCGGCTCCGTCTTCCTCAGTCCTGATCCAAAGGACATGTCTCCTTCTACACCTATTCCTTCACCCGTCACATTACTACAATCAATGTTACCTTTGTTGCATGCAGTTGCTATAGCTCAGACACAAACCAGTTCCTCTCAATCACCTATCACTGAGAGTATACTCCCACAAGTGACTGGGTCTGATGTTCATACCTCTGCTAGCCCAGCAACAACTGAGGAGGTTACACTGCAGGAATTACCAGTAATTCCTGTCAGTAGTTCAAGTGGAGCAGCAACTACTAATGTTGGACCCACGGGTCTACATTGGGTGAGTTGTTCCATAAATAAGACTCCCTTGAAGGCAATTTCTTCAGAGACAACCAAGGCAACCACTGGTGTTTACTTTAACAACTGGTGAGTTGTTCAAGGTGTCCACAAATGAAGAAAGAAGTCCCCAGTACCAAGAAAAAGGGGCATCAGTAGATGACTTTTGTGACATATTCCCTAAGTCTGCTGCTGATACAACCACTGTTGGTGGGAAATCAGATGATCCCACTAAGTTGGGTGATGGTTTAAAATACCAAGAACTGATGGACAGAATTGACACACTTGACACATCTGTTGCTGAACTAAAAAATATGATGCAACAGCTGTTGGAAATTCAAAAGGTACCACCCACTGTTGTTCCAGCTCAAGCACCTGCACAACCTGCACCTGCTGCAAATGAGTTATGGAACTTATTTCAACCCCTGCTCCAACAACAAAGACAGTTGACTGATCAGCAGCTTGACATAGATGTCCAAAAGTTGAGGAACATGATGGAGTCCAGATTTAAAGACACCTAAGCTGACATCAAGGCCATAAAGGGCCATATCTTGAACACCACTGGCAAAGCACCTCCCACTGTTCTCTTCCTTGATAATCCACCACCAGATAATGCCAAAAAAGGGGAGAAAATCAACCTGTGGAAGAAGAAAGGGATTGAAGATGGTCTCTACATTGAGCCATAAAAAGACTGTATGACTAAAGACATTCCCTTGCCAGATGGGAGCAAAAATATTGATTTTACCACAAATGCACTTGCTGAAGCAAAAGCAAGTGTAAAAAGGGATAGAGAGGCAAAGGATAAATCAAGGTGGAATGTGGAGAAGAGAGCTTACATGGAGCTGGATGCACAGGGTTTTTCTGAGCCAAAGGATGTTAAAAATCCTGACCCAAAAAGAAAAAAAATCCCACTAGAAAAGTGAGGGAACCCAAATCCACACCATCCATACTCACAAAGCATACTCCAAAACCACCATCTAAAAGCCCTCAACATCAATCTTCCACCCAAACAGGTGTTGTATCAACAACTGTTGATACCTCAGTGGTTTCAGCAGTTGTTAAACCAACAACCACCACCTCAATGACAACAGCTGCTACTTCAACATACACCACTCAAACACCTGATCTCACTAAATCATCCACCACCACTTCAACCACATCATCAACCATCAAATCATCACCTGCCACTGTGCAGAAGACTTCTACTGACACATCAGTAGTTGTAATGACACCTCAATCTTCCACCCAAACAGCTGTTGTAACTCCTATTGTATCAACAACTATTGGTACCTCCGTGGTTTCAGCAGTTGTTAAACCAACAACCACCACCTCAATCACAACAACTGCTACTTCAACACACACCACTCAAACACCTGATTTGACTAAATCATCCACCGCCACTACAACCACATCACCAACCATCAAATCACCACTTGCCACTGTGCAGAAGACTTCTACTGACACATCAGGAGTTGTAATGACAACAGTGGTTGAAACACCTGTTGTTTCAACAACTGTTAGTCAAACACTTCTCACTTCAAACACAACCACTGATCCACCCAAAACATCATCAGTCTCTCCTCAACCAAAAAGGAGAAGGTTAATTTTGATTGATGATGATCCTTCACCTTCACCAACATCTTCACAACCTCTACCACTTGTCACTTTACCAAACCCTGTACCTCTCTCTTCAATACAGATACAAAAGCCAATCACTGATATTGCTCCTGCAGGTGTTCAATTTCCTCTAGAACTTATTGCTGTCAGAGAAGAGATCAAATCCTTCTACTATGAGGATGATCCTGCAAAAAGGAGTTTACCATCTGTTGAAGGATATCCTAGGCCTAATAATATTGATGAATATTTAAAATTAAAGGCCAAACAAGCAGAGGATATTGCTAAAAGAGAATCAACAGGGAAGACTGACAAAGAATATCAAAGGCACTACCAATTTTTGCTTTCTCAAGTCAGTTCCCTGGAACAATTTGCAAAGAATGTTTGTCAAAAATTATCAGAAAGAGTAGATGAATCTCTGAGAAAAGACTATGTTGAGAATATCATGGCTCACAAGAAGTATAAGGGAGAGAAGCATATGTACAAAGATTGGACCATTCCTGAGCTTGAAAGTGAAGCAGCCAGGATCCAAGAGATGCTTAAAAATAAGGTTAAACACACTCCTCCTGACTGGAAAAAATTCAAAAAGAATGTACCTGACAAGGCTTTAGAGTTAAAGAGAATGAAAGAGGAGCTGATAGCAGCTGACTATGGGTCAAAGAATTCATTGTCAAAGTGGAGAGAAGATAGGGTCAGGGCCACTTACAAAATGCTGGAGGAACTAAGGAAGAAAGATCCAAATGTTCCACAAAAACCTGACTATCCTAAAACTGAAGGTTCAAAAAGACCACCAAAGTTACAAATCAAGAGATGCACTGATCCAGCAGGTGCTGCTATTTATCAAAGAAAAAGACAAAAGCAGATGGATACTGAAACCTTGAAGGAACTTATGGCTGGTGATGAACTTGTAAAAGAAGGTATCAAGAGAATGGTGATAGAAAGGCTTGAAGTGAATCAATCTGCAGGCACAGATCAGATCTAATGGTGATGTGATTCTCCTTGATCTTCAACTGTGCAGGAATGAGGAAGATACAGATTCTGTTTAGCCAATTCTACTTTTTTACTATATACTTTTTTTCTTTTTGAGGTTGAATTACATGTTAAACTCACGAAAAACTATTAGTTGGTTTTCAATGTTGATGACACTGATGGCCAGGTACATTATGTTATCATAACGATAACTGGAATAGGTTGATCAATTCTTCTTTTTTTGCTTTTTGTAAATTTTTATCATTTAGTTATGTTGTATAGAAAAGTAAAATATACTAAAGCTTCTTGCTAATAAAGTAGAGCTAAAACAAAAGTTTCATTGAAAATTAAAATTATAGATTTGATCGGTTTACGGATATTATTAGACATAGATGATTTATTGAAAATGTGTATTACCAAGATCGGTAGGCAAAGTACCAGTATTGAGATGTACCGAGTTTGTGGTTGGGACTTTTAAATGTATACTTAACTAAAATGCGAATGTGAATTCATCAAATATTTGTTCACATGATAGTTTACATATTTACATAGACAAAAACTTTTATCATTATAGTTATTATAATACTAACACATACTGTCTTTAACATTATTTTATAAAGATATAGATCTAAAGACCAAAATTTAAATGATATATTATAATCTGTTTTTTAGTATTTGATTTCGATCATTACTAAACCTACCCGTGTGGTTACACGGGTCCTACACCTAGTTTTTATAATATAAGTAATTAAATTAAAAGAAAAGATGGGTGATGATGTGGAAACCGTAAGGATATGTAAGGATGTTTGTATGGTTGGAGGTGAATAGGAGGTTTTTAAGGATTTGTAAGGATTTTTATGGATTTGTAAAGATATGATGTGGCAGCTAACCAGGCAGTTAAGGACGCCTAAGGACAGCTTTAGCATTGGAGATAGTCTAACAATTTTGATGAGCAACTTCTATTAAAGACACACTGTTTATATCAAAGCAATTCTAACTGCAAAGAAGCCTGCTTCAAGTATTCAAAATTAGACCTGGCACACGCGTTGGGTCGGGTCGGGTCATGGGTCAAACAGATTCGGGTCACAACAGGTTCGGGTCAAAACGGGTCAATTATAAAAAACGGTTGTTTTGGTTCGGGTCAGAATGGGTCTGGGTTAGAACATGTTTTGGGTCGGGTCGGGTCAGTTTTTTTTATGATTACTAAAATATGAAAATACCAAAACATACGTGAATTGCACAACTACTTGTATACACACCTTCCTTTATTTTGGTGACATACCGACGCGACAATACGCGGGAGCCTCCGACACCATTTCGCCCACGCAAGAGGCTGGTAATGCCGCGCAATAATCATAGCTATATTCTCCTCTGGATTACAAACCGCTTCTTGAAGCGCACTCCACCCGTTCTCATTCTGCAAACTCCAATCCGCACCAGCAGCCATGAAAATATCCGCCGAGATCGGATCCTTGATCCGAACAGCAAGATGAAGCGGCGTTTCTCGACCCGGAACATCATGATGGTTGATCACAGCCGAAACTGCATCCGCATCAAGCTCAACAGCTACCGATTCATCCTCCGTGTTAACCGCACCGGTTTTTGCAGTCACAACATTGACCGTTTCATTGACATTGTAGTCATAGCTCCCGTCTCTCACCTATTTATGAGGAAATCTAAACATTATAATTATGATACTAATGCACTCAAAGAAATAAAGAGTTGTGTGTATCAAAAAAATGGTGTACCATTCTTATATCAAAATATGTATGGGCAGGGATACAAAGAAAAAAAAACCTTTTTTATGAGTTCCTTTGGGACAGTTTGAACCACGTTAGCAGCTGACTCTATAGCAGATGCAGCAACCAAAGACAACTTACCAAGTCCCTGTATAAAGTATAAACAAAGATGTTTAGTAAAATCAAACATTAAAGAAAGAATAATAAGTTTTAAAGTAAGTTCAAGATCTCAATACATTAGACAGTAACACTTTATTAGATATCTTTATCAAACCAATTCTTTATTTTTAATCATATTGTTACACATAAGAAAACTATCACCATTTGGGTTACCAATTTGCTGAAGTCGAAATATAAACCTTCAAATTTCAAACATACGTTGTAGCAAACAGTTGGTGTGCACAAATAAATTCCACCTTAAACCACAAATTAACAAAACTTACAAAACCCACCTCCACACACAATATTATCACCCCATGACATACTTTTGATTTCATCTTGATAACGTATATACACAATATCAATGGACGTTCATCCCTTTCTCTTACCTCTATTAACACTACCCCTCTTTCTCAAAAAAAGCTTTGGGAACCGCCGCCGCCACTGCTATTAGGGTTCGCAGCGAACCCCTAATCGTGCTGCCGGAATGCCTCCTGCCATTGTCGTCTTCAACCTAATCAGCCAACAGATGAACGACTAAACCATGAAATAGAGGTAAAAATTAAATAAAAGAAGTGTAGGTTATATAAAATAGATGAACGACTAATCAGCCAAGACACTTAATATGCCCTTCTTTTAGAGGCAGATCACCACTGATTAACTCCCATACGTAATGGATAGGTAGAGAAGAACAACGGGAGGAAGCTGATTGAAAATAAAATTATACAGGTGAAAAGATTCAAGAATCCCTTTTCAATCGTCAATTCCATAGCTGAAGAGAGTGGTATGCGGCGGTGGATGAATCAGGGTTCATGGTAAATAAGAGAGAGAGAGAGAGAGAGAGAGAGAGAGAGTTTTAGCTTTTAAATTTTGAATTCGAATATGGTCAAACTTCAAAGAGTTGTGAATTGCAGACTACATTTTGATTCTGGGATCTGCAGTATGCCACTTTGGTGTTGCAACAGACATCGATCTTCATTTGTATTCTTATGGTTGACCTTAGGGTTTATTAAAAAAATCTAAGAAAATGACACATATGATGTAATTAGGTGGAGGGCTTTAAATGTTGACACCTAGGATGGATAAGGTTTACTTTATTATAGTAGAGATATGTTTGAACAAATCTATACTACCTTATTAAGTAAACTGGGTTTTTTACCCTTTTGGTAATTTGCCACACGTATAAATTTTAAAGCATTGTATACAAGAGAAAGAAGCTATGTTAGAGGTGTTGAAATGGGACATTCTCCAAAGTTTTAAGACGCCTAGAGGGTAATCCAGGTATTTTCACCTCTGCTCCAATCCTCTATTGAAATCAATTGAATGTCAGATTCAAATCGATTCAACGTTATTATTAAGGAAGCTGGATGGCTAATCTGATAACTTACCATCAAAATTAAGATGGCAAATGAAAGGTCTCTATTCAATTTCTCTTCTACATAAAGTTTCTTCCTTTTATACCTCTGTTCTTCAAATCACCGGATCGCTGTGAAACCATTCATTCAAATTGAATCTCTTAATTGTCAAACGTATCTATTGTCCTCCACAAGCTAAGCTGTTTACTGATGTTGTTTTTTAGGGTTTTCCCATAACAAATGGCTAGAAAAAAAACATATCATCAAACGAATAAGGGGTCCTTTTCACCCTCAACTTGATGAAGAGGAAGAAGGTATGCATTTTGTTCAACTTTTGATGTCAGTGATGATTCTATAGAAAGTTGTTGGGTTTCTTGAATTTTGGTACCAATTGCTTATAAAAGTAAACAATCCTCTCGATCGATTGATAATTCAGTCTTCAATTTCTCCTGTAATAGATCGTCGTTTATCGTACCCCTGTAAGCATCTTTTTCTCAATAAATTTTCGTTTAATTCACTGAAATTAGTTTATTACTAATTTAACTTTGCAAAACCTAATTGTTGGCGTTAGTTTATGAGTTTGATTATGTCAATTGGTTGAAAATAGTTCAAGAAATTTTTTTTTTTTTTTTTTTTTGAGTTAAAGAGGACTTTTTATTAGAAGGTTAGAGCAAATTACAAATCATGGGTTGGTAGACGGGCAACAAGCTGCGCCGCCACCCCCTTTTGAATTGCAAATCCTACTCGGCTAAACACATAACTAATAGTTATTGTTCAAGAATGAATTTAATAGTTATTGTTTATGTGTTAAAAGTATTAACAAAACCACCTGATAGTGAGCGTGGTGCATGGATGAATAATGGACGGGCATCAGTATCTGCAGCCCCTCCTTTTGCTCAGGAAGGTACAAAATTTTACTTTTAACAGCTGCTTTGAAAATTAGGTATATTAAATGCGTGAATTTTGTTCTCTAGTAGGTGCATACTTGATGCTTAATAGTTAATACTCTCTGCGTGTACTCTGGCAATGTTTTTTATATACATTTAGTATTGCCTATGCTTAATGTCTTGGATCTGCTTTTGGCATATACTGTTATCTATGCTGTTTGCAAAAGAATGTGCACTTGCAAGGGTTACCACTTCGCATCTTTTTATGGAGCTAAAAGCTTAACATTTGCAGGGGATGATTACATGACTTAAGCCTTTTTTAAGCATATATATAAAAGAGGTCATAGCCAGTACGCTATAACTCTTTTTTTATTGACATTTAAACAATTTATCATAAGTTAACCATCAATAATTAATTTATAGAAATATTAAAGGTATTGGGTTTGTCCACTGTCATTGTGTTCTCGGGTTTGTCCACTGATCCTGGTCAGAAATCAACATTTTGTGGTACATTTTCTTTAATTAGAAACTAACATGATGTACTTTTAGTTTGAGAAGCCGGTCAAGTCACATTTTTATGTGCAGGATGTAAGATTAAATATATTTTATTTTATATTTAATCTAGTAGCCATTATAATCATTTACATCATATGGATCAAAATATATAATAACCTATTAAATAATTAGTTGGTAATTGTTGATGGGCCTTATTACCATTATTAACTAATTAGGGGTTCCTCTTGGGTGCATATATAAGGAGACTTATGTAGAGGTTCTAAGGTTAGACACATAACCTAATTACTCATAACATCATATCGCCTCCTCTCCTCAACCGATACCCTTTTCGGTTTTCATCATCACCATCATTAGATTGCACCCTAAGGAGGAACCAGATCAAGCTGACAATCATGTCAAACTGTTGCTGCGTCTCTATCTGGATTCTCTGCTGGCGTGTACTGATGCAATCAAAGGTATGTTTTCATGTTTTCCATTATGCCTAAAACAGAACTGATCAACATTTGGTATCAGAGCATATGTTGATTAATCAGTTCTGTTTTCGTATCCATTATTCTGGGATTGAAATCTGGAAAACAAAAATTTTGAAAGCCTAATAAAATTAACAGCCATGTTTCGGGTCATTGTTCTCGAAATTACTGTTTCGAGACCTAATAAAATTCCGAAACCACTGATTCTCGAAAATCTGGAAAAAGGATGGTTTATGAATATCTCGAAATCAAAACGGGTAAAATTATGTCCGAAATCTGTTTTAGAAGTCTTAATTTTCAGGTTTCGGGTTCCAGAATTATTATTTTATTTTTTAGGGTTCATCATGTGTTCTTAGGAAAATTCGAAATTCCTTTATGTTTTGGAATATGATTTGGATTATTGAGTGTTTTTCCATGTTTTGATCTGTTTTAACTATTAAAAATTTTCGAAAAACTGTTATTAGATCAACAGATAAAATATTCGAAATATTTGATAAAATTAGATCATCACTAAAACAGGAAACCATATCTCAAAATCCCTTAGAATTCAAATTTTCAGTTATGCTTTTACATTAACAGCTGTAACAGTGGACTCGAGACCATCAGGTTTCGACTCGAGACCAAGATCTCGACTCGAGACCACAAGGCCTGAACTCGAAATCATAAGTGTTCTCAAATGTTTACAACTCGAGACAACGATTTCGACTCGAGACCATAAGGTTTCGACTCGAGACCACTGAGGTTTCGACTAAGGGCTTCAAACTTCACAACTCGAGACCATGGTTGCGACTCGAGATCTCATCAAGCACTCGAGATCTCATAAAACATAGTAGTCGAGACCATGATTACGACTCGAGACAATGAGGTTGCGACTCGAGACCATTAATGAGTCGAGACCTCATAATGTTGCAAGATAAGTCGAGACTTGACTCGAGATCTCACTCGAGACCTCATAACTGAGTTCGATCCGCACTAACAGGTGGTTTGCTATTAAATGATTGGTTTTGTAAATACTTAGTTAATTAATAAGGATCAAATAATGTTTTACAAAACCAAAATGGCTTTACTTGAATGAGCTTCTGATGTATCATTTCTGGCCAAAGTTGATTTGATACATCTACTTATCATCCAAGTATTACGAAAGCTATGTTAAGTGTGCATCATAAACATGAATGTCTTAATATCTGGCCAAAGCTGATTTAATTCCTTCATAGATGGCATACTTAACAAGTGCATAACTAAAGTGATTGTCTCAATTTCTGGCCAAAGCTGATTTGTTACAACCACTTTGCACACATGCTTAAATGATTACACTTCTGGCCAAAGCTGATTTGTCTTCGTTTAAGTAGAATTTTAAATAAGTCTATTATTTTGATGTTAGTAATAGACATATCACAACCTCTTCACATAATGATCCTTATATTAATGATCCTTCATTAATTTTATGATAATTTCGTCTGCCTTATCTTTTAGTACCCATAATTTTACTCACTGTAATTTTCTTCTATAAATCTATATCTCATCCACTCAAATTCTTATACCTAAAATGTTTTGCTTTATTTAAAGTTTCTATAAGAATTAGCTCTTAAATTAAATCCTTGATTATCCCTTAAGACACGATAATCCTATTGCTATCTTCTGATAAAGTACTACAGAAGAAAAGTAGAGCATGATAAATAGGACTAATCGAACGTGATGTCTCTTATGATAATCAAGAACTCTCTAACATAAATGCAATCACTAAAGTTATTCCAGATTAAGTTTCTCCTAAGACTAATCTATAATTGTGGAATGATCACAAGAATTCCTAAGATGCATGCCTTCATTTAAAATTCTAAACTATAAAGCTAAGTGGTATATGTGAATACATAATAATGTACAATACCATGACCCATAAAGTTAAGGGCTTACGCATGGAAATAAGTACATTTTTCCAGTACATTACATACTAAGATTTTCATTTGTACAATTTGATGCCTTATAAATCAACTATAACACTCAAAAGTACCAAAGTATAACGAGTGTGTTGATAAGCAACATATGTACAAAGAAATAAATGTTTTAAGCTGGAAAATAAATTGTTACTCACCTTATAACCACTTAAACTTTAAAAGAGGATTGTTCTAAGGTCCATAGTCAAAATACAAGTACAAAATTACAACTCTAAGGTTCTTAAAGGGAGAATCTCACTGCATAATTATGCCATTAGACTACGCATAAGTAACGAGACTATCCATTATTCAAAAGAACAGTTGGATAAGTTAATTAGGTAGTCACTTACTAATGATATTTAAGTCTGCTAATTTTAATATTCCAATTAACAGATGATTAGTTGACTCTAGTTTTAAACGTTTCCTTACTAGAAGTCAACAAATAACTAACATGAGAATTAGTGACAAAATTAAATGTTAAGGCTATAAGAACCATAATAAGCAGTCTTCTAACAACGTTTTCGATACCTCTTATATATATATATATATATATATATATATATATATATATATATATATATATATATATATATATATATTCTGAAGATTAGTCAGAATATAGTATCATAATTACACAATGTTATGAAGGTTGGGAGGTTTGCATAACCAACATAAAGTCACACTTATCTTAAACTCTCATTTTATTTGTTCTAAATATCTGGATAGAAACATTACTAAGATGAAACTAGATGATACCTTAAACTTTCACAACTTTTGTCATCATGCAAATGAGAATTTGACAAAAGGAAAATGAGACTTATAAATTTCATCCATTACAACCAAAACTCATGAGAAATCATGACATGGTTAATGAGGATGATTTTTTTATCTAATCTCATTCTAAGTGATTTTAAATCATGACGTTAAAGCCCTAAATATGACTTGGCTTAAGGAATAAGTATGGGTTCATCATAAGTCATTCATTGACATTCGTGGAACTTATTCCAAATGGAATATTTAGACATAATTCATTTATCATTTGAAAGACTATCAACTTGTATCTAAAATTTGTCGCATATGGCCCACGGTCTTAGAAGAAATCTATTCATATATGTACTTAATAAGATTTCTATTAGATATGTCCCTAAAGTTTCTTATAATATCTGGACATTAAAGATATCAAATAAAGTCTAACGTATATGTGATAGGTTCCCACGTCACGTAGCTCATTGAAACTTCTCTTGTAGCATTCTAGAGATATTAAAGATCAGTGGGAGCATTAAGTGTCTTAATAACAACTTGCAATCAACAACAACAACAACAACCATACCCAGTAAATCCCACAAATAGCAGAGCTATTTATAGGGTCTGGGGAGGGTGGGATGTAGACAGACCTTGCCTCTATCCATAGGGATAGAGAGGCTGCTTCCAGAGAGACCCTCGGCTCGAAAACGAACAGGAAACCAACACACCAAGTCAAAGAATATAGAAAGAATACAGAAATAAGAAGTCACCCATACCAAGAAAATGATAAGAGTGGCACAATATAATGTGAATCATGTATAATGGCATACAACATCATTTGGGCGTAAACACAATGGAAATCCTGTATAATAGCATACAACATCATTAGGGCATAAACACAAGAAGGCAATCACCGGAAAAGTCCCTTAAAGAAAAAGAAAAGCCTACGTCCCTGAAAAAACCTAAGACCTTACTGCAATATCATCTAGAAATCCTTAACCCTAATCCTACGCCTCCACGAAGTCCTATCGTGGACCATGTCCTCAGAAAGATGCAACTCTAGTAAATCATGCCTAATCTGCTCATCCCATGTCAGTTTGGGTCTGCCTCTTCCTCTCCTCCCCTCCACAGTAAGAGTTTCCACTACTCTAACCGGTGCCGTCGCTTCCCTCCGCTTCACATGCCCAAACCATCTCAATCTCCCCTCCTTAATCTTCTCCGCTATACTAGCCACTCCTAGTCTTTCCCTAAAAACCTCATTTCTTATCCGATCTAACCTCGTATGTCCACACATCCACCTCAACATCCTCATCTCTGCTACCTCCATCTTGCGCGCTTGTGTCTTCTTGATAGCCCAACAGTCTGTTCCATAAAGCATAGCTGGCCTAACTGCTACCCTGTAAAATTTCCCCTTTAGTTTAGTTGGGAACCTCCTATCGCACAATAACCCACTGGCTGCCCTCCATCTACACCAGCCAGCCTGTATGCGATGGGTTACATCACTATCTATGTCACCATCTCTTTGTACAAACGACCCCAGATACTTAAATCTAGTTACCTGCGGGACCAATTGATCCTCAATGGTGATTTGGGTTTCATCGTCAATGGCTACATCGCTGAAATCACAGTGTAGATACTCAGTCTTAGATCGACTAATCCTTAGGCCCTTGCCCTCTAAAGCTACTCGCCACTCCTCTATCCTCGCGTTCAGAGGATACTGCGGGACCAATTGATCCTCAATGGTGATTTGGGTTTCATCGTCAATGGCTACATCGCTGAAATCACAGTGTAGATACTCAGTCTTAGATCGACTAATAACAACTTGCAATCATGGTTGTAAAAATCCCGACTAGACGCCGATTAATCCTTGATTAATCACCGATTAATTTTCGATTAATTACAATTAATCGGGATTATATCCGATTAATCCCCGGTTAATCCCGATTAATCACTAGTCCCCACCCCACCGGCCGACTAGCGACTAGCGATTTCTACAACCATGCTTGCAATAGTTGCAAGAGGTAGGGGAGTGAAAATTTTACATTACCTAAATTTACACCTCTTGTACAAGACACCGCTCCATCACCACACTGTTCCATCAAAACTTGTATCCTTAAAATATAAAGCTACACTTACAAAAGTTTCATTGTTGCTTAATTGTGGGCACACTTAGATTTCTTACCTAAACTAACATAATCCTCAACAAGAGAAATCAAAACGACTAACGTCATTAGCTTGTTTCTCTATTAGAATTTGTTGGTCGTTAAATATTGACCCTACGCATGCTGAGTTCCTAAAGAATTCTAAGGTCAGTGGGAGCAGTCAAAGTCCTTATCATGACTTGCAAGGAATACAAGAGGCGGGGGAAGAGTGTCATTAAATTTTACTCCTAATTTAACTCCGATTACACATCTTGTACACCATACTGCACCAACTTTACAAACTTAGAATCCTGAAAATGATAGCAACCTAATCAAGAGCTAATCCATAAAACTGAAACTTTTTTTTAAAACCCAATAATCAACTCAGGAGGTCATCTAGGTTTAAAAGCATACTAACTTTGATGATTACATAACCTCCCTAACTGAAGTTGAAATGGATTTTGGAAATGTTTAATGATCCTATCTCTTCAAATTAAGCCATTAGTGTCAATCAATCCTCTGAATGGAATAAAATTGTTTTCTAGTAAAACTGATTTTATGTGTTCGTATAACGTTTGGGATTTGATTGAATTACCTAAGAGTGTTCATAACTGAACCAAATCCGAATATATAAACGTTAAGACACTAAGAAGCATGATTGATTGTCAAAGGTTATATTTAGGAAGAGATAAATTATCAAAGATTTCTTTGAGGATCATCAGTGTTCTAGTAGTTTATAATAATTTAAAGCTACATTAGATGAACATTAAAAACAATTTTCCCTAGCAATTGGATAACACATTTACATGTTCATAAAGCAACCTGAAAGTTCTAAACTTAAGGTTAAAGAACATTTTGTCTATAAGCCAATAAAATCCATGTATGGGTTAGTGCAAACATCATAATGTGATGAAATCTTAACGTAATTATTTTCATCAAGAATCAAGTGGATTAATGTACCTACCTCAAAATGAGTGGGAGCAACTAAATTAAACTTGTCTATATAAATGATATTCTTTTGACAAGTATACGTTACATAAGTCAAAGCATTGTTAACACAAACTTTGATATAATAGATCTCAGAGATATCTCTTATGTAATAGATATCATAACATACCGAGATAGACCCAATGGGACAATAATATCGTTCCATAAGTTTAACATTAAATGGGTCCTTACATATGTAACAAAATACTGCTCTTCTTTAGAGGATAATAGGATAAATGAGATTTTTTCCTTACGCTTCATTAATTAGAAGCCTTATGTAAGTTTAAGTCTATACTCGTTTAGATATTACTCACATTGCAACACACTAAATATGTCTAGATTAACGTGAAGCATTTAATAGAGTATTACAATATCTTTAAAAGAAACGAGAGGCTATGATTTGAAGAAGAAGTGAGAATTAAAACCGGTTGATTACTCTAACTTTGTAATATTCAAAGATGACAAAATGTAATTTCGGGTATATCTTTATGTCAGCAGACAAAACCTATCTCATGGAGGAGTCATAATGGACTGAAATCAACAACCTAAGTTATAACGACATAATATAGTCACTAAATGTTGTTGAAAATTTATCAGTGGACTCATAAGTTTATTAACTCCATATAATTATTATTTTGAAGACTTAGTGTGATAAAGTCAGCTACCATGATTCCTTGAATAGTAACAGTTCAAGAGGTGCTGCATTAAGTTTCGATACGCAATTAATTATTCGTTTATGAACGAATTGAGGAAACTAAGTTTTTGTATCGAATACATTCATGATATGCTTAAGGATCCTATAACTGGAGGGCTATTACCCATAAGTCTTATTAAGAGAGCTCATAGACGGGTATTAATTGATGGTCGTGCGCAACCGCATATCGTACTATGAATGACTATCTATTAGTTAATTTTCCTCATCAGTTTGATTTTGTATGTCTCTAAGAATATGTCAAGCCGGCATAATGGCATATAGACAAATAAAGTTACAAAATCAAACAAAGGGCTTATGCGTATTTTGATCATAATGATTAGGTTTTAAATTAAGGCTATAGTATGACTAATGGGGGTCCTGAGTCGCGTAATGATTCAACGGCTGTATTTCTCTACTATAGTTCTTGTTTAAGGCTAAAATGAGTGTTAACTCCTGATCAGGCTTATCTAATACTCATAGTAAATGATTACTCGGCTAAGTGGAAGAATGTAAGATTAAATATATTTTATTTTATATTTAATCTAGTAGCCATTATAATCATTTACATTATATGGATCAAAATATATAACAACCTATTAAATAATTAGTTGGTAATTGTTGATGGGCCTTATTACCATTATTAACTAATTAGGGTTTCCTTTTGGGTGCATATATAAGGAGACTTATGTAGAGGTTCTAAGGTTAGACACATAACCTAATTACTCATAACATCATATCGCCTCCTCTCCTCAACCGATACCCTTTTCGGTTTTCATCATCACCATCATTAGATTGCACCATAAGGAGGAACCAGATCAAGCTGACAATCATGTCAAACACTGTTGCTGCGTCTCCATCTGGATTCTCTGCTGGCTTGTACTGATGCAATCAAAGGTATGTTTTCATGTTTTCCATTATGCCTAAAACAGAACTGATCAACACAGGAAGTTAAGGTTGTTGAGCAAAAGGTCATAACATAGAAGAATTACTACACAACTAGTTTTTAGTACCATTGACTGAACTTTATTTTCCTTGTTACTACTTTAGTTTGTAGAGTAATGTTTTTTTTTTTTTTTTACTGTCGAACACCCATGGAGAGACCCCTAGCAAATAATGTCAGGTTTCAACTGTGGGCCAGAATATAGGTTCTGCTGGAGCTCAAGTTCCAGGTGATCCGAATTTTAAGCAGTGTTTTTTTTCGTTCATCATGCTAGAAACTTCCTAAATCATGACTGGCGAGCTAAAAGTAGCTTCCTAGTTATATGTTTACAGGCCATAGTGGGTCGCTGATGGTGCCATCTCTTAATTCTTGGAGACCATCTTAAGTAAGCTGCCAGCTAGAACTTCATTCTTTTTAGAAGGAACTTTTTACACAGCCTACTCACTACTCAGTATCTCTGATATTGTATTTTTCTTTTTATTTGTAGGTGGAAGATTTGGTGCGTGTTTGGTTTCATATCTGGTAGTAAATGATTGAGTTGTGAAGATGGCATTTGCAGGATTGTATATTGTAGTTTTCTCTTGGCAAATGCTTCTTTCCAGGCACATAGAGCGTAAGCTACATCACTCATATCATATTCTTCTTTCAACTATATTGTAAACTAGCCGGGTCATTTATCTTTTTAACAAACGAAGTGAGTTACTTATTCTCTTAGCCAGATTCTTACTTGGGCTGAAATAGAAATCGAAAACACCTTTAATGTTCTTGGTTTTTAAATCTTTTTTTATATATATATTCTTGTTCGTATTTGTATTTTTAATATTACCATTTTATCTTTCCTTGTCATTTCACGTTTGGACAAAGAATATGATGATGCTATTCTACCTTGCTTACTTTTATGGTTGCTTTTTTTTTTGGCTTAGCCCAGCGGATAACCCCCCAAAGAATACCTCCGCCACCCGAGTTCGAGCCCCGGGCCCCCCGAAGGTCCAGCCCTCACCATTGGCGATGGTTAGATCTCGAATCGGTGACGCACCCGGGCAGGAAACCCCAAGTCAAGCCCCTGGAAGAAGCCGGGCAGGTTGATTGTCTCTAACGAGAATCGAACCCGTGACCTGAGTAAAACCTTCCCACCTCCTCCCAAACCAATTGGTCTGGGAATCATTGGCTTTTATGGTTGCTTGTTAAGACAAGTCATTATTTATCCTTTGCTTATTCATTTAAATTATAAATGAAATTACATTTCATTTACATCTGATATATGTATCATTTTAAAGGTCTGTATGAGATTTTGTAATGTATATTTTCCTCGACTTTTTTAAATTTATGTTGGACTTACTTAAAAATTTTCACGAAATAGAAAAGTTGACATAAGGAAAGAAAAACCAAGATGATCTTTTTATTTTAGCAAAAAAAAAGTAGAGTAAAATGCCATTTATTGCCCCGAGGTTTGGCCACTTTTGTGACTTTTGTCCAATGGTTTGTTTTTTCACATCTGGATCCAAAAGGTTTGAAATCTTGCCATTTTCATCCAACTTGTTACCTCCATCCATTTTAAACATTAAATTAGGGGTATTTTCGTCTTTTTAGACATTTTTTGTGACGATCAAAGGGTTTGGGTGATGATGAAGTCAATAGAGGTGGATCTTTATTTTTTATAGTGTTTTTTATTTTAAAAGAAATGACTAAAAAGACATAAATGCCCCTCATTTAACGGAGAAAATGAATGGATCAAAATGGTAAGATTTCAAACCTTTTGGATCGAGATGTGGAAAAACAAACCTTTTGACGAAAGTCGCAAAATTGACCAAACCTCTAGGCGAAAATGACATTTTACTCAAAAAAGTATTATGAATGTATGGTCACAAGATCTTTTTGAAAGAAAGATTCGTGTGTTTTTTTACTTTTCTTTCTGCTTTTGGTCATTTATTGTTAAAAATGACAAGGTAAAAAACTTTTATTTGCTAGTACCATGAATTCCTTTACTCATTTTCTCCATATTTCGTTCCTCCCATCTGCTTCTAAACATTGGTCTTCTTGTGCATGCTTGCTACATAGTAGATGGTTATGAATCATGTTGTATACTAATTAGTTGCATGGCCCATGCTATGTATTTTTACTGAAGCGGTCCATACGCTGTCGAGGGTTAGTCTCATATGTAAGATTAAATATATTATGTATTAATATTTAATCTATAGCCATTATAATCATTTACATAATAAAGATCAAAATATATAATAACCTATTAAATAATTAGTTGGTAATTGTTGATGGACCATATTACCCTTATTAACTAATTAGGTGCCAATGATGCCACAGCAAAGTGGTTGAGGTGTGAGGGTTTTAACCCCTAGGTCCCGGGTTCGACTCGGGCTTAGGGGGGTTTCCCGCACGGGAGCTGGAGAAAGGAGAGGGTGGCCGGTGTGAGGGCTTAGGTTCGAACCCGGGGAGTCTGGCAACTCGCCAGACGGTAGACCAGCTGGTCTGCAGCTGTCCAAAAAAAAAAAAAACTAATTAGGTTTCCTCCTGGGTGCTTATATAAGGAGAATTATGTGGAGGTTGAAGGGTTACTCAGTTACACAATTAGACACACCCCATAAGCCTAACATCATAATCGACCTCCATCTCCATACCGATTCCCTTATCGGTTTTTCTTAGCCACCATCATCAGTCAGCACCCTAAGGAGGAACCAGACCAAGATGACAATGATGTCAAACTTTAATGGCTGCGTCTCCATTACTGGATTCTCTGCTAACCTGTGCTGATGCAACCAAAGGTATGTTTTATTGTTTTCCTTTATGTCTAAACAGAACTGAACCAACATGTGGTATCAGAGCATATGTTGATTAGTCGGTTCTGTTTTCGTATCCATTAATTCTGGGATTGAAACTTGGAAAACGGATTTTTTGTAACTTTAAAACTGTAAAAGCCGGTTTCGAGTCATGAAGATCGACTCGAGATCTCTGTTTTCGGGAAAAGATCAATTATATGTTCACTCAAATTCAACTGGGTTATGTTTTAGCCGAAATCTGTTTAGAAAACCTATTAAAATTCAGGTTTCGGGTTCCAGAATTTATGTTTTATGTTTTTAGGGTTCATCATGTTCTTGAGAAAATTCGATAATTATGTTATGTTTTGGAATGTTTCAGGATTAATGAGTGTTTTTTCCATGTTTGATCTAATTTTATCATTTAACTTTATTCGAAACTGTTATTAGATAAACAGTTACAATTTTCGAAATATGTTGATAAAATTAGATCATCTTAAAACAGGAAACAATATCTCACAATCCCTTAGATTTCGAATTTTCAGTTATGTTACACATTCACAGCTGTTAACAGGAAGTTTCGAGACCATCAGATTACGACTCGAGACCATTAGTCTCGACTCGAGACAACAAGGTCTCGACTCGTAATCATCAGGCCATTAAATCGTTTCAACTCAGACAGAGGTCTCGACTCGAGACCATTAGATCTCGACTCGAGACCATAACGCGTCAACTCGAGACAATAACGTGTCAACGCGAGAACATAACGTCTCGACTCGAGACCATAACGTGTCAACTCGAGACAAAGGTCTCGACTCGAGATAACAAGGCTGTGATTCGAAACCTCATTATTTTAAGCTGTTTAATGTGAACTAAAATTTTTTGTAATTACTTCATTAGTTCGATCCGCGCTAACGGGTGGTTTGCTATTAAATAATTGGTTTTGTAATTACTTAGCTAATTAAAAAGGATCAAATAATGTTTTACAAAACCAAAATAGCTTAACTTGAATGAGCTTCTGATATATCATTTCTGGCCAAAGCTGACTTGATACATCTACTTATCATTCAAGTATTACGAAAGCTATGTTGTGTATGCATCATAAGCATGAATGTCTTAATTTCTGGCCAAAGCTGATTTAATTCATTCATAGATGGCATACTCAACAAGTGCATAACTAAAGTGATTGTTTCAATTCTGGCCAAAGCTGATTTGTTACAACCACTTTGCACATATGCTTAAATGATTACACTTCTGGCCAAAGCTATTTTGTCTTCGTTTAAGTAGAATTTTTTAGCTAAGTCTATTATTTTGATGTTAGTAATAGACATATCACAATCTCTTCACATAATGATCCTTAGATTAATGATCCTTAATTAAGTTTTTATGATCATTCCGTCTGCCTTATTCTTAGTACCCATAATGTTACTCACTATAATTTTCTTCTATATATATCTCATCCACTCTAATTTTTTAAACCTAAAATGTTTGCTTTATTTAAAGTTTCTATTAGAATTAGCTCTTAAATTAAATCATTGATTATTTCTTAAGACACGATAATCCTATTGCTCTCTTCTGATAAAGATTATAAAGAAGAAAGTTAGAGCATGATGAATAGGATATATCGAACATGATGTCTCTTATGATAATCAAGAACTCTCTAACGTAAATGTTATCACTAAAGTTATTCCAGATTAAGTTTTTCCTAAGACTAATCTATAATTATGGAATAATCACTAAAACTCCTAAGATGCATGCCTTAATTTGAAACTCTAAACTATAAAGTTAAGTGGTATATGTGAATACATTATAATGTACAAAACCATGACCCATAAAGTTAAGGGCTTACGCATGGAAATAAGTACATTTTTCCAGTACATTACATACTAAGATTTTCACTTGTACAATTTGATGCATTATAAATCAACTACAACACTCAAAAATACCAAAGTATAACGAGTGTGTTGATAAGCAACATATGTACAAAGAAATAAATGTTTAAAGCTGGAAAATAAGTTGTTATTCACCTTACAACCACTTAAAACGTTTAAAGAGGATTGTTCTAAGGTCCATAGACAAATTACAAGTGCTAATTCCAACTTTAAGGTTCTTCAAAGGAAAATCTCACTGCATAACTATGTCATTAGGCTAGACATAAGCAACGAGACTATTCATTATTCTAAAAGAACAGTTGGGTAAATTAATTAGATAGTCACTTATTAATGATATTTAAGTCTGGTAATTTCAATATTCCAATTAACACATGATTAGTTGACTCTAGTTCCATACGTTTCCTTACCAGAACTTGAAAAAAAAAATAATTAACATGAGAGTTAGTGACAAAATAAATTGTTAAGGCTATAAGAACCATAATAAGCAGTCTTCTAACAAAGTTTTTCGATACCTTATATATTCTGAAAATTAATCAGAATACAGTATCATTACTTAGGCTATGTCATGAAGGTTGTGAGGTTTGCATAGTCAACATAAAGTCACACTTATCTTAAATTCTCATCTTATTTGTTCTAAATATCTGGATTGAAACATTACTATGATGAAACTAGATGATACATTACTCTTTCACAACTTTTGTCATCATGAAAATGAGAATTTGACAAAAGGAAAATGAGACTTATAAATTCCATCCATTATAACCAAAATTCATGAGAAATCATGACATGGTTAATGAGGATGATTATTCAACTAATCTCATTCTAAGTGATTTTAAATCATGACGTTATAGCCCTAAAATATAACTTGGCTTAAGGAATAAGTATGGGTCCATCATAAGTCATTCATTGACATTCGTGGAACTTATTCCAAATGGAATATTCAGACATAATTCATTTATCATTTAAAAGGCTATCAACTTGTATCTAACTTTTGTCACATATGGCCCACAGTCTTAGAAGAAATCTATTCATATGTTTACTTATTAAGATTTCTATTAAATATGTCCTTAAGTTTCTTATGACATTTGGACGTTAAGGAAATCAATTAAAGTCTAACATATATATGATAGGTTCCCACGTCACGTAGCTCATTGAAACTTCTCTTGTAGCATTTCTAGAGATATCAAAGATCAGTGGGAGCATTAAGTGTCTTAATAATAACTTGCAATACTTGAAAGAGGTGGGGGAGTGAAAATTTTACATTACCTCAATACTTGCACCTCTTGTACAAGACACCGCTCCATCACGACACTGTTCTATCAAAACTTATCTCCTTAAATCTAATGCTACTCTTACAACAGTTTCATTGTTGCTTAATTGTGGGCACACTTAGATTTCTTACCAGAACTAACATAATCCTCAACAAGAGAAACTACAACGACTAACGTCATTAACTTGTTTCTCTATTAGAATTTTGTTGGTCGTTACATATTGACCCTAAGCATGCTGAGTTCCTAAATATTTCTAAGGTTGGTGGGAGCAGTCAAAGTCCTTATCATGACTTGCAAGGAATACAAGAGGCGGGGGGAAGAGTGTCATTAAATTTCACTTCGAATTTAACTCCGATTACACCTCTTGTACACCATACTGCACCAACTCTTACAAACTTAGAATGAAAATGATAGCAACCTAATCAAGAGCTAATCCATAAAACTGAAACTTCTAATAAACCCAATAATCAACTCAGGAGGTCATCTAGGTTTAAAAGCCTACTAACTTTGATGATTACATAACCTCCCTAACTGAAGTTGAAATGGATTTTGGAAAAGTTTACTGATCCTATCTCTTCAAATTAAGCCATTAGTGTCAATCAATCTTCTAAATGGAATAAAATTGTTTTCTAGTAAAACTGATTTTATGTGTTCGTATAACGTTTGGGATTTGATTGAATTACCTAAGAGTGTTCATAACTAAACCAAATCCTAATATAAGCGTTAAGACACGAAGAAGCTTGATTGACTGACAGAGGTTACACTCAGAAAGAGATGAATTATCAAAGAGTCTTTCTTACCTATCTTACAAAAGATTTCTTTGAGGATCATCACTGTTCTAGTAGCTTATAATAGTTTAAGGCTACATTAGATGAACATTATAAACAATTTTCCCTAACAAATGGCTGACACATTTACATGTTCATTAGATAACAATCTAAAGTTTCATACTAAAGGTTAAAGAACACTTTATTTGTAAGCCAGTAATATCCATGTATGGGTTAATGTAAACATCATAATGTGATGAAAAGCTAACGTAATTATTTTCATCAAAGAATCAAGTGGATAAATGTACCTACCTCAAAATGAGTGGGAGCAACTAAGATAAACTTGTCTATATAGATGACATTCTTTTGATAAGTATATGTTACATAAGTCAAAGCATCGTTAACACAAACTTTGATATAATAAATCTCAGAGATATCTCTTACGTGATTGATATCATAACATACTGAGATAGACCCAATGGGATATTAGTTCCGTTCCATAAGTTTAACATTAAATGGGTCCTTACATATGTAACAATCAATACTGCTCTCCTTCAGAGGATAATAGGATAAATGAGATTATTTATTTACGCTTCATTAATCAGAAGCCTTATGTAAGTTTAAGTCTATACTCGTTTAGATATTACTCACATTGCAACACACTAGATATGTCTAGATTAATGTGAAGCATCTAATGGAGTATTACAATATCTTTAAAAGGAAACGAGAGACTATACCTTAAAGAAGAAGTGAGAATTAAAACCGGTTTATTACTCTAACTTTGAGATATTCAAAGATGACAAAATGTATTTTCGGGTATATCTTTATGTCAGCAGACAAAACCTATTTCATGGAGGAGTCATAATGCACTGATATTAACAACCTAAGTTATAATGACATAATATAGTCACTAAATGTTGTTGGAAATTTATCAGTGGACTCATAAGTATATTAACTCCATATAATTAATGTTTTGAAGACTTAGTGTGATAAAGTCAGCTACCATGACTCCTTGAACAGTAACAGTTCAAGAGGTGCTGCATTAAGTTTCGATACACAATTAATTATTCGTTTATGAACGAATTGAGGAAACTAAGTTTTGTATCGAATACATTCATGATATGCTTAAGGATCCTATAACTAAAGGGCTGTTACCCATAAGTCTTATTAAGAGAGCTCAGAGACGGGTATTAATTGATGGCCATGCGCAACTGCATATCGTACTATGAATGACTAAGTATTAGTTAATTTTCCTCATCAGTTTGATTTTGTATATCTCTAAGAATATGTCACGCTAGCATAACGGCATATAGACAAATATAGTTACAAATCAAACAAAGGGCTTATGCGTATTTTGATCATAACGATTAGGTTTTAAATTAAGGCTATAGTATGATTAATGGGGGTCCTGAGTCGCATAATGATTCAACGGCTGTATTTTTCTGCTATAGTACTTGTTTAAGGCTAAAATGAGTGTTAACTCCTGATCAGGCTTATCTAATACTCATAGTAAATGATTACTCAGCTAAGTGGGAGAATGTAAGATTAAATATATTATGTATTAATATTTAATCTATAGCCATTATAATCATTTACATAATAAAGATCAAAATATATAATAACCTATTAAATAATTAGTTGGTAATTGTTGATGGACCATATTACCCTTATTAACTAATTAGGTTTCCTCCTGGGTGCTTATATAAGGAGAATTATGTGGAGGTTGAAGGGTTACTCAGTTACACAATTAGACACACCCCATAAGCCTAACATCATAATCGACCTCCATCTCCATACCGATTCCCTTATCGGTTTTTCTTAGCCACCATCATCAGTCAGCACCCTAAGGAGGAACCAGACCAAGATGACAATGATGTCAAACTTTAATGGCTGCGTCTCCATTACTGGATTCTCTGCTAACCTGTGCTGATGCAACCAAAGGTATGTTTTATTGTTTTCCTTTATGTCTAAACAGAACTGAACCAACATCATAGTCAACCCACTAATGGTCAGTGCTTTTGTTCTTGAATCCTTATGGTGATGCTAATAAAATACCAAAGATGAGGTTGATGTGAAGATTGGCATGTAGTGGAATACATTTTCAAAGAGTGGAGTTTGTGAATTGTGATGTTATTGTACACGATATTGAACCAAATGTTTTCACTGGTCCCCAGTGAGTGTGGTCAACGATGACCCCGCGCAAAGGCATTTCCTGTGTTCAGGTAAGACCTAAATTCCTTTCTTAACACTCTTTTTTCTTTTCTAAACAAGTCTGCTATTATATTATTATTAGTCCAGTATATGATTCGGGTCGGGTTCAATCGATCTTGAATTTGGATTTATTCTGTAGTCTGTACATAACAATTGTGGAGGCTCCCTTATAGGGGTATTTTTGTACATTCATTGAAATTCTAAAAACGTTGATATAAAACCCTAATAAGTAGAAGCTTCATCTAGTAATCTAACACAAAATCCTTAAGTGGGAGTGCAAAGTGAGATTAGGGGTCTAATTGTAATTTTTAGTGGTCTAAGGGTCTAGGTGTAAGCAGGACTAACGAACCTAACCAATCTGGGTACTTAGATTACTTGGGAACTAATAAGAAATTGAAAGTAAGCATGCACCAACTTTAAATGTTTCTTTTCGTGATGATCCTTGTGAAGAATGCAAGTTCGACGCTGATAGGAACTGAAAATATGATTAAATTGAAACAAGAACAAACACGATAGTCGGCCCGATTCGAAAGGGGCTAGTCTCCTAAATTCTGATCAGAGATCACAATACAAATAAAATATCTCATACCCCTAAAAAACTAAACAAAACCTGAATATAAAGACTCTAAATCTAATGGCAGTTAATCGGCAGTTACGCCCCACTTCCCTCCAACCCGTTTACCTCTATCCAGCAATAATTCTGACCCAACAACTTCCGCTTTGTATCAATACATCCCACCCGGTGAAACGACTTGTCCTGAAGTCGTGAGGAAGAGAATTGGCCGGCTAAGTCCCTGTGTTTCAAATCAGCTTGTATATCTTTATTCCTAACATGAAGAAACTCCTTTCAATTGTTCATACTTTTCTGTTGTCCAAGATTCGTAGACTTTGATGACATTGATACGCGCTTATGTTCCTTCTCATGTTGTGGCAAACAATCTGTCTCATTTGCATCCACACACATCATCATTTTCTGTTCTTTGATTTTTGGTGGAAAAACAAAGAGTGAGCTCTTTGGTGGAAAAACAAAGAATGAGATCTCTTTTGCAAGGGTGGTGGCTAGGATGTCCTTTACTCCTTTTGTGTGTTGAGATGGTTATTGATGTAGGCAAAATGGGTAGTTTCGGTGGTGGTAGTGGCGATGTCGGTAGTCTCGGTGATGGAAGATGGTTGCTTTGGCGGCGACGGCGGTGGTCCCGGTATTTTCGGCGATGACTGTGGTGGAGTCACTAGTTTTGGCGGTGGTGGAGTTGGTAGTCTGCTGGTGGCGTTGCTTGGTTGGTGGTTGGTTTTCCAAACATCACGGTCTTGAGTTCTTCAACATCTTTTCTCATTTGCGACACTATGGCATCTAGTGTCGCAACCCCCGATCCCTAATCCCCGGGAACGGGCGGCCGCGAGCCAGATTCGGTGGTATCGCATGTTTATTCAATATTGGCAGCGGAATTTTTCATCAGGACCGTAGTTAGGAAATATTTTATCAGAGTAAAATACCACATTTTCATAATATTAAACAAATGGGAGAAACCCAAGTTCGTAGTACACACGTTTTCATAGGAATAAATCCGATTTTATTTAATAAAAACATCTATTTTATTTAGGTAACCTTATTGCTACTTTTCCAAGCCTTCAGTGCTGTCCAGCTAGCTTCTATTTGACTTTCACATTTTGTTACCTGAAACGCGTTTTAAAAACATTTGTCAGTGGGAAATACTGGTGAGTGAATCCCAGTTTAATCAAGTTTAAATAAAACTTATTTCACAGTGTACAGTATTGAGGGCGATCTCGCAATTATATTTGTTTCCAAGACATATCAATTAACATCCATGGTACTGTCGAACCCGACTTGTGGAAATGTTACTCCTTGACCAGGTGGTAACAAATTTTGTATACAAAACCCCAACATACTCATCATAATTGTATTCTTACAAATACTCAATAACTGTTATTCGCATGGAAAAGTATTTAAGGTTCTCTATCCAGCGTAGAGCTACAATAGGTTCTTCATTGCCCGAGAATTCTATTGGTTTACAAGACCAGAATTCTTTGTAAGAACAACCATAAGGCATGGTTCTTCTTCTTTTGGGAATGGGCATTTGAAGTACGGGTCCATTGTTCACGCTGTTTTCTGGTTCAGTTGGTCGCTTACTGCTATGCTTACTTTTATTATCAGCATCCTTAACAGTTTGAAGAATAAATGGCATTGCATCTATAATTCCCTGTGCCACTATGTGTTGGATAGCACTATTATCCACTTGGTTTCCATTGTTATTGTTGTTCGGATTCTCATTATTCAGATTATCGTCATTCTGAATATTATCATTCTGGTTTTCCGGGTTATTATCTAGATTTACTTGATTTTCTTGCTCGGCCATCTGAATTTTAAACATTTACCCCGTATTAATATCACAAAATAATATCTAATATAGTAATTCACATGATACGCAATTTAGCCAAAAGCGTCGATCATTGCGACTTTACTCTATTCATATACTATGCGTCTATTACACACTAGTACCGAAATAAAAATTACAATACCGACTGAAATGAAATTACACTAATAATAATAGGCATCCGTACACACATATTTTATTTTATTTTATTATTATTATTATTATTATTACTATTACCGTCTCTACCATCACATCTATGGATATGGATTCATCCAGAAATCCATATTGCGCTCGTCGTACTTCCAGACGAGTCTCTCTCCCACCTGTCTCATTCGTTCACTACTTTCTAAAATTTCCTCACCAAATGTCCTAAGTTCTTGGACGTTTTCTGCACTCATTGGGGGTGCAGGTTCTAGGACTGGGTTCAGAATCTAGGGTGCGGGTTCCTGATATGGAGGTGTAGGTGCCTGAAATTGGTAAGGATTTTCTAAGATCTCCCTAATATATGCATCGTTATCGTAATAAGGATCTAGAGGATCCAAACCTGGGTAGACTCCTAAGTTTGGCATGGGCATGTCTTCTTGTATTGGGTAGCGTTGCACATAATCCCTAACGTCATCCCACCATGGGTCGTAAGTTGGGTCTAAGGGATTTGGCGCTGGTACCCTAGGTATTTCCTCCGGGTTGAAATCATGCATCTCTACTTGGTTTTCAGGGTTTTCTATCTCCATGGGTTGGTCAGGGATTGGTAGTTGTGGTTGGGGTGCTATTATCTGTTCCAGATTAGGGTCAGCCGCAGTGGTTGCTAAAATATGGATATTGGCTATTCCCCTATTGATCATATCCTGGGCATAGGCATCTGTCTCTCTCTTGGCTGCTGCCAGGGCTCTTTGGTCTTGTAACTTTTTCATACGTTTTCTACGCTCTTGTGCTCCTTTACTGAACCATCCCCTCTTTTTCTGAGGAAATGGCTCTTCTGACTGAGCCTTAAACACAAAGATTCCTTCTTCCGTATCAGCAGAATACCCCGAGAGGGCAGGCTGAGAAGAGGAGGTGCCTTCGCTTCTAGGCGAACCAGACAATTGACGGTACGCGTCAGATGGTCCTTGGTCGCTCATACTGTAAACTAACAAATAGTCAAATAACACATAATAATAAATACAGTTATGCACGTATTTCCGTAATTTATTTCCTAACAGATTGAATTTTGATGTCAGCGGAACACTTCTGTGGCTGAATCAGTGGCTTGGCTCTGATACCACCTTCTGTCGCAACCCCCGATCCCTAATCCACGGGAACGGGCGGCCGCGAGCCAGATTCGGTGGTATCGCATGTTTATTCAATATTGGCAGCGGAATTTTTCATCAGGACCGTAGTTAGGAAATATTTTATCAGAGGAAAATACCACATTTTCATAATATTAAACAAATGGGAGAAACCCAAGTTCGTAGTACACACGTTTTCATAGGAATAAATCCCATTTTATTTAATAAAAACATCTATTTTATTTCGGTAACTTTATTGCAACTTTTCCAAGCCTTCAGTGCTGTCCAGCTGGCTTCTATTTGACTTTCACATTTTGTTACCTGAAACGCGTTTTAAAAACATTTGTCAGTGGGAAATACTGGTGAGTGAATCCCAGTTTAATCAAGTTTAAATAAAACTGATTTCATAGTGTACAGTATTGAGGGCGATCTCGCAATTATATTTGTTTCCAAGACATATCAATTAACATCCATGGTACTGTCGAACCCGACTTGTGGAAATGTTACTCCTTGACCAGGTGGTAACAAATTTTGTATACAAAACCCCAACATACTCATCATAATTGTATTCTTACAAATACTCAATAACTGTTATTCGCATGGAAAAGTATTTAAGGTTTTGCAAAAACAATTTGCAAAAAGGAGATTACTCACATTGCTGTCTTAGATTTTCCGTAAGGGTTTCCTGGTGACAATCTATAATTTACACAAATGCACACGTGTTAGTACAATAACCCATTTTAACATTAGTAATACCCTCCCCGAGACGACATTCCAACGACTACGTCGGGCAGAACCACGACAGCCGTTACAGAACCTTAGATCAATCGGGCAGCGTATCTAATACGTATCCAGGGGTAATAATACTTACAACGGAGCAGAACCTCGCTAATTAGGGGTATAATACCCGCGTATTATAAGCCTATTATCAGAATTTGGGATTGAGAAAACGAAAATGAACGATTTCAACTGAGACCCGAGGCCTCCTTTATATAGTTGCTGATCCAGACTCTCACGCGGCCCGCGTGAAACACTGACAAGGGTTACGCGGCCCGCGTTAACCCTGGTCAAACATGTAGCTAGTCCGAGTCAGCAAGTAGGGTCAACACGCGTCGGCCACATGGCCACACTGGGCTGCGCCACCTTTTGAGACACTCGCGGCCCGCGTAAGGTTGGGGTGGGGTTCACGCGGCCCGCCTCAACTTAAAAATTCAGTTTTTTATTTATTTTTAATACTATGTAATATATTTCAGGCCCGTATTCGCGTATGGGGTGTATTTTTGGGACATTTTGGGATATTTTAAAATATATTAGGGTATCGAAAACATAATCGAGGGTGTCGGTGTTATTGAGGATTGTTACATCTAGTTTTGTAGCAATTCTACCAATTGAACAACCACAAAATCGGAATTCTTCCGGGTCTGAACCATGTCGATTCCCGGCAATGGAAACAAATAATAGGAACTAAAAATATGATTAAATTGAAATAAGAACAAACACGATAGTCGGCCCGATTTGAGAGGGGCTAGTCTCCTAAATTCTGATCAAAGATCACAATACAAATAAAATATCTCATACGTCATACCCCTAAAAAACTAAACAAAACTTGAATATAAAAACTCTAAATCTAATGGCAGTTATGCCCCACTTCCCTGAATTCCTGGATCATCCAAACTTCTTGAATTTTTTAATACTTTCCCTCCAACCCGTTTACCTCTATCCAGCAATAATTCTTACCCAACAACTCTGGGTTTGTATCAGACGCACTCGGATGCAAATCCATTGAAAAAGTAGGTCAAAATAAAGTCAAGGTTAACAAAACAATCAGGTAAGAAGTTAAAACTGGAAAAGAATTGGATGTTGAGGAATTCATGAAAAAAAGGGAATGTGAATGGTTTTCCCAATGAAAAGAACCAATGAGATTCCCCGTGATATGCGGCGGGAATTTTGTCAGTATGAGTTTGATTCAATACAGTACCAAGACATGTTAGACTCGTATTTGAGATCGATCGAAAACTATAGAAACCAATACCGGTACTGGTTCTGATGATACCGGTACCGATATTGTTCGGTTGGTATCAATTTGGTTCGTCGCATTATCAACACTCGTATACCAACTATATTTTGAATACAGCTTCGTTTTTACCATATTTATATCGAAATGTTGAAGAAAAGAATTTTACACAATTGTATTAACTTATTTTTAAAAGTTAACGAACACAAGTTTAAAAAAAAGGATCAAATCAAAACGTATATTATTAATAGTATGGGGGATGAAATTGAAAGTTACAAAAAAGCAACCAATAAATTGAACTATTCACATAACTTGCAAATGTAATAGACTAATGGGTTTACCCGCAGGCGAAGCGTGAGGATATCGTACCAATACGTTTTCAATATGAACCGACTTTGAATATGGAATCGTGGATAAACAAATACATTGAGGAGTTATATTTGATCTTTGAGAAAGCGTTACGTAGCTGTGAAAATGAGCGTTAAGGAACATCGCGAGTTATGAAGGGGTGTTCATGTGACGGGAAATTTGTGACGTTTGGTATAGTTGTAATTTTATAAAATGAGAAAGATTAACATCGTGACTTTATATTTAAAAGTAGAAAAGTGAATTGATAGAAAACCCTCCCATCAAACGATTTACTTATGTGTGCCTTATTTGTTATGCATTCCAATTAACCCCTTTTATTTTTGGGAATATTTAACATAATAGTAACCAAGTTTTAAAAGTGTTCTAATTAGGTCACTGGTGTCGTTTTTGTCACAATTAGATAACTTAACATTCAAATCGAGCCATGTCTTTTTTTTACACGTGTCAAGAAAAAAATGGAGCATAAGATGTTAGGGTCGAATTATTTTAATATATTAAATTATATTTATTAAAAATAAAAACCATTTAATTACATTAAAAATTAAAAAAACAAGTTACAATCCACGTCATCACTCGACGTTAGCATCAAATAAAAGAGAAAAAAGAAACAAAAATCCACATCACCACGGTTACCTATGAAATGGATGAAAAAACCCTTAATTTTAATGAAGAATGAATGTTGAGTGACTTGATTGGAACACTTTTGAAACTTGAGTGACCTGATTGAAACACTTTTGAAACTTGGTTAATGTTCTATAAAGTTACCCATTTATTTTTTCTAGGGCAGATTGAATTGAATTGAATAGAAACTGGGAACATAAAATTTCGAGTAATTTACAATTTTTTTAATCTATATACCTAATTTAGGCGGTGTCATTTGACTTTAAAATTGATGAGATCTGTACTTTATGTTTCAAAATCTTGCATGTTATGTCCTTTGGTCGTAACCAAGTCAATTTTTATTCCTAAATCAGGGTATTTTGTAATTTTCGTAGGCAGATGATGGTACTTTTGTAATTTTACCCATTTAATTAAAAAAATATGTTAATTAAGAAAACAAAAAATAAAACATAGAGTTAATTACATAGTTAGTCCTTGTGGTTTACACAAAATAACATACTTAGGTACTAATAGTTTAAAATCACCTTCTAGGGTATTAACTTTTCATTTTGTAACGTTTGGGGGTATTAACTTCTAGGGTATTAACATAGTTAGTCCCTGTGGTTTTCACAAAATAACATACTTAGGTACTAATAGAAGGTGATTTTAAACCTACAAATAACGTTAATACCTCAAAACGTTACAAAATGAAAAGTTAATACCCTAGAATGTGATTTTAAACTATTAGTACCTAAGTATGTTATTTTGGGCAAACCACAGGGACTAACTATGTAATTAACTCTAAAACATATATAAACTCAAAACTATTTCTCTCAACTCTCTCTCTCTCTTATATATATATATATAGGGTGGGGTTCTAGAGTGAACACTAATGTATTTGCGAACTGAGTGAACAACTCTTGGCCATTGATTTACACACGTGGCAAATCGTAAAATACACTAGTGTATTTCATCATCAAATCTTGGCCATTGATCCACACACATGTATGGCCAGGATTAGTTCACTCAGTTCGCAAACTACACTAGTGTTCACTCTTGAACCTAATCCTATATATATATATATATATATATATGATGAGGATCATTACAGAAGATTAATTATTGCGAGAATAAAAAAACAACTCTACATCACTAAATTTTGGGATTTATGTAACACCCTTATTATTATTTAATGGTTTTCGTATAGTTTATGAAAATAAACGGGTAATTATGATTACAAATACATTGAAAAATACGGGTTCATTAAAACTTTTACAGAATTAAAACTATATAACATAACATGTGTAAGTTCGTCATTTAGCATAACAACGATACATAGTGCGGAAGCTTGTATATTGATCGTGTTCGGTTCTTCGTTGAGCTTGATCGTCCTCCGGTATTGTATATTATACCTACAATTCATAAAACATGAATTGAATTAGTCATACATAGTTTAAAACGTGTCTAAATGAGTCCGGAAAGCGAAACTGATTAAAATACAATTTTTTCTCCGAAACAGGGCTCTGTCGCGCCACGCGCCGGCGCCACCTTACTCCCTCGCGTGGCGCGGGGGAGACCGTTTTTCAGCAGGTCCGTATCTGTCACAACCCCCGATCCCTTATACAAACAAAGGAACGGGCGGCCGTGAGCCAGTTTCGGTGGTATCGGGTATTGTCTAATTTGGCAGCGGAATTTTCATCAGGACCGTAGTTAGGAAATATTTGATCAGAGTAAATACCACATTTTCATAATATTAAACACATGGGATAAATCCCAAGTTTGCAGTACACACATTTTCATAGGAATAAATCATATTTTATTTAATAAAAACATCTATTTTATTTTAGGTAATTTTATTGTCACTTTTCCAAGCCTTCAGTGCTCTCCAGCTGGCTTTTATTGGCTTCACACTAAGTTACCTGAAACACGTGTTTAAAACATTTTTTCAGCAGGAAATACTGGTGAGTGAATCCCAGTTTAATCAAGTTTAAATAAAAATCAGTTCACAGTGTACAATATTGAGGGCGATCTCGCAATTACATTTGTTTCCAAGTTATAACAATTAATATCCATGGTACTGTCAACCCGACTTGTGGTCATGTTACTACTCACAGTGTAGTAACAAATTTTGTATACAAAACCCCAACATACTCATGATAATTGTATTCTTACAAATACTCAATAACTGTCATTCGCATGGTCATTCGCATGGTTATTCGCATGGAAAAATATTTAAGGTTTTGTATAAACAGTTCACAAACTAGATTTACAAAAAGTGGATTAACTCACAAAAAGGTTTACACAAAAAGAAGGATTACTCACATTGCTATTATAGGGCTTTCCTTTGTGGCTTCCTGGTTATAATCTAGTTAAATGCACACGTGTTAGTATAATAACCCGTTTTAACATTAGTAATACCCTCCCCGAGACGACATTCCAACGACTACGTCGGGCAGAACCACGAAAGCCGTTACGGGACCCTAGATCAATCGGGCAGAGTATCTAATACGTATCCAGGGGTTATGATATTTACAACGAGGCAGAGCTTCGCTAATTAGGGGGGTATAATACCCGCGTATTATACCTATAATGCAGATTTGAGAGAAAGAAAGACAATTTGAACGATTTCTGACTGAAGGCTCGATGCATCCTTATATAGGGCCTCATCTCGGTTTTCTCGCGGCCCACGTAACATAAGACATGGGCCTACGCGGCCCGCGTCAACTATAGTCAACGCTGTAGCTTGTCTGGGTCATCGAGTAGACCTGCCGTGTGTTGGGCCACGTGGCGGCCCAAGGTGTCGCCACCTTTTACATTGTCGCGACCCGCGTAAGGTGTGAGGTGTGGCTTACGCGGCCCGCCTCAAACCCAGAAACTCGATTTTTAATGATATTTAAGGTATACGGGGTCCGTTTTTGCATATGGGGTGTATTTAAAGACATATAGAGCCACTCTAAATATTTTATGAGTGTCGGAAATATTTTAGGAGGGTTGATATATTTTGGGCATAACTCCTAGGTTATTTAATAAAAAATATATAGTGCACTCACATTAAATATAGTAACCCAATTCTACTTAATCCCTACGTCACGAGACAGAACCCCAACGAATTTAGGCAAAGCCTTGTGTCACGGCCCCTGACCCGGTTTTACCCGTTTCAGGAGCCGCGGGACAGAAATCCCGTGGTATTTATTTAACTGAGTTAACAGGGGAAGATTTTAACAGGATCTTTTTAAAAATTAAAATTTCCCGATTATTTCATTTCACAATTCGGAATAAAACCCCGGTAATTTACAATCATATGATTTCACGGAGAAATCTTTATTTTACAAAACATGTTTCTTTATTTTATATTGAGCCACTTCCTTAAGCTTGTAGTGCTTCTCGGCACTTTTCCTGGATCACAACAGATCACCTGAAACATGTTTGAAAAAGGTTTTGTCAGCGGGAAACACTGGTGAATCATTCTTTTTAATAAAATGACACGTTTGTTATAATTTACAGTATTAAGAGCGATTACAATGTTTCTATATATCAACCAATTACCCACAGTATTTGTCACTCGACTCGTTTCTGTGACCATGGTCAGATCACCCATTGGCTAATTTGTTGTCCAATGGTGACGGGAAATAAGTAATGTATACAAAACCCCACATACCGGTTGTAATTTGGTGACTACAAAGACTTAATCCATGTAATTATAACCTTGAAAATAAACATGATTTTGTAAACAAATTTGACAAAAAGAGAATGACTCACTTTGCAGATTTAATATGAACAGAGCTTAGCCTACTGATTAGCCTTGATAACCTAGTTTAAATAACAATGCACACAAACTAGGTTAGTAACTAATATAGCATTTACGATAACTCACGAGATTAAACCCTCACATCGAATGACAAAGTGCGATACTTAAACATCCATCGAATTAACGACGAATGACAAAGCATAAACCCTAATGTGGGCAGCACTTAAACATCCATTGGATAGTTTAATCGATCGGACATTAAATCGTAGCAGCGATCAAGTTATTACCCTGTTGCGGCAACACTTCGTGAATTATGTGTGTTTTGAGACTGTTTCTACAATCTCTCAGCGTATGTTTTGAGTTTTAACGTCGTTCAAGTGCCAGAATTCAAGTCCCAAACCCTACTACTTATACCTGAAAAACCGCCCCCCTCGCGTGGCGCGAGGGGGTGTCGCGTGGCGCGAGGGGTTACCCCCTACCATAGGGTAGCCCCGTGTAATTGTAGGCTTGCTGAGTTGGTCTTGCATGCAAATTCAATTCACACGTAAAACTGTGTGGATAATACTAACGGGAATTTTACCCCCCCCCCCCTGAGTTTTAGGGGCCCTGATCCTGATTTCGTTTATTCTGAAAATTTTAGGGTTTATGCAGAATCATTTGGGTTTCTCAATTAGGGTTTCCTATTGGACAATTAAAATAATAAATAGGACTTTGTAATGAGAGTTGTTACATCCTCCCCACCTTAATAAAATCTCGTCCTCGGGATTTATTTGAATAAATGAGGATACTTTTGCTTCATTTCTGATTCCAGCTCCCAAGTGTATTCAGATCCTCTCTTTGAATCCCACTTGACTTTGACTAGAACTAGTCGCTTGTGTTTGAGAAACTTAATTTTTCGATCCTCGATTTGAAGAGGTTTCTCTAGGAATTTCATCTTTTCATTTACCTCTACATCTTGAAGAGGTACTACCAGGGACTCGTAAGATAAAAATTTCTTGAGATTGGATACATGAAATACATCATGTACTTCTGTCAGTTCTTCTGGTAGTTGTAAATGATAAGCAACTGGTCCTATACGTTGGATCACTGAAAATGGTCCTACGTATCTTGGACTTAGCTTTCCTTTCTTACCGAACCGAACTACTCCTTTCCAAGGAGAAACTTTTAAGAGTATCCTGTCTCCTATTTGGAATTCCAACGGCTTCCGTCTATTGTCTGCATAACTCTTCTGACGATCTCGAGCCGTCTTTAGTCTTTCCTTGATTTGAGAAATTTTGTCGGTAGTTTCTTGCACTATTTCTGGTCCTGATAATTGACCTTCTCCTATTTCTGCCCAACAAACTGGAGTTCTGCACTTACGTCCGTATAGTGCTTCGAATGGGGCAGTTTCGATGCTTGAATGGTAACTATTGTTATAGGAAAATTCAATTAAAGGTAAGTGGTCGTCCCAGTTTCCACCAAAATCTATCACACATGCTCGGAGCATGTCTTCTAGGGTTTGTATCGTTCTTTCACTTTTCCCGTCTGTTTGAGGATGATAGGCAGTGCTCAAGTTCAGTTTAGTTCCCATAGCTTCTTGGAAACTTGTCCAGAAGTGAGAAGTAAAACGACTATCCCTATATGATACAATGGAGAGTGGAACTCCATGTAGGGATACGACTTCATCTACATACAATTTTGCCAACCTTTCCATGCTAAAGGTTTCTTTCATGGGTAGAAAATGAGCTGATTTGGTTAATCGATCCACAATTACCCAAATCGCATCATTACCTTTTCTGGTTTTGGGTAACTTAGTAACAAAATCCATTGTTATGAGTTCCCATTTCCATACTGGCATTTCTAATTGTTGTAGTAGACCTGAAGGTTTCTGGTGCTCTGCCTTAACTTGTGAACAAGTAAGACATTTAGAAACATATCTAGCTATATCCTTTTTTATGCCTATCCACCAGAAATTATTTCTTAAATCTTGGTACATCTTATTGTTTCCAGGGTGTATGGTATACCTAGATTTATGGGCTTCTTCTAAAATTTTATTTCTTAATTCTCCTTACTTAGGTACCCAAATTCTTCTTTTATGGAATCTCCAAATTCCATCAGCTCCTTGTTCTAATTCTTTTATTCGTCCTTTTATCCCTTCAGCATCATCTTTGATTGCTGTTTCTTGAAAATGCTTTAGTTGTTCCATTAAATCTAACTGTAGATTTAATCTAAGAGCACGAACCCGTCGTTGTTTCTCATGATACTTACGACTTAAGGCATCTGCAACTATATTTGCTTTTCCTTCATGATACTGAATATCACAGTCGTAGTCACTTAGGATTTCCATCCATCTCCTTTGCCTCATGTTTAACTCTTTTTGCCCAAAGATGTATCTTAAACTCATATGATCTGTATAGACAGTAAACTTACTTCCGTACAGATAATGTCTCCAAATCTTAAGGGCAAAAATGATGGCTCCTAATTCTAAGTCATGAGTCGTATAATTTTCTTCGTGCTTTTTCAATTGCCTTGAAGCATATGCAATTACCTTCTTGCGTTGCATTAACACACATCCTAATCCTAGTTTTGAAGCATCACAGTAAACTTCAAAATCTTCAGTCCCTTCTGGTAAAGCTAGGATTGGGGCATTTGTTAACTTATGCTTTAGAATCTTAAAAGCTTCTTCTTGCTTAGGTCCCCATTCAAACTTAATTGCTTTACAGGTTAGCTTAGTTAATGGTACAACTATTTTGGAAAAATCCTTAATAAACCGTCTATAGTATCCAGCTAAACCTATAAAACTTCTAATTTCCATTGCGGATCGCGGAACCTTCCATTTGGTAATTGCCTCTATCTTAGAGGGATCTACGTGAATACCTTCGTGATTCACCATGTGACCTAAAATTGCACTTCCTTTAGCCAAAATTCACACTTCGAGTATTTGGCATAAAGCTTTTCTTTTCTCAACAAAGTTAAGAGTGCATGCATGTGCTTACAATGTTCGTCTTGACTTTTGGAATAAATAAGTATATCGTCTATGAAGACAATTACAAATTTATCCAAATATGGTTTACAGATTCTATTCATCATGTCCATAAATGCAGCAGGTGCATTTGTTAGTCCGAAGGGCATGACTGTAAACTCGTAATGACCATACCTAGTTCTGAAAGCAGTTTTAGGTATTTCTTCTTCTTGTACCTTTAATTGATGATATCCGGAGCGTAAGTCGATCTTAGAAAAATATCTAGCTCCTTGAAGTTGATCGAAAAGATCATCAATCCTAGGTAATGGGTATCGATTCTTAATTGTAACCTTATTCAATTCTCTATAATCAATGCACATTCTCATCGAACCGTCCTTTTTCTTTACAAACAACACTGGTGCTCCCCACGGGGATGAGCTAGGTTGTATGAAACCTTTATTTGGTAATTCATCTAATTGCTTTTTCAGTTCTAACATTTCTGTGGGTGGTAACCGATAAGGTGCCTTAGCTATCGGTGTAGTTCCTGGAATTAGATGAATTCTAAATTCTACTTCTCTATCTGGTGGTAATCCTGATAATTCTTCTGGGAATACATCTGGGTATTCTGAGACTACAGGAATCTCCTTAAGTTCTTTACCCTTAGTACTAATGATTACTGAAATCATATATACTATTCCTTGTTTTCGTTCATAACTAGCAACTTTCATTACTGATATGAACTTCATGGGTTTACGTGGTTGATTTCGTGTAATCATGATTACTTCTCCGGTGGGTGCCTGAATCTCTATAGAGTTTTTATCACAAAGAATTCGAGCATGGTTGGCTACTAACCAATCCATTCCTTACACAACATCGAATTCGGCTAATTTCATAGGTAACAGGTTTGCAGAGAATTTATGACCTGAAAGTTCTATATTTTCTTCCCGCAAAACCTGATCTATTTTAACAGAATTCCCATCTGCCGTTTCGACTGTAAAAATCTGCCTAATGTTGGTTAAGGGTAAATTAAGAGCTTGGCAGAATGAAGTATTTATAAAACGTTGGTTTGCACCAGAGTCAAATAATACTTTTGCATAAATGTTGTGAACTAAGAACGTACCAGCTATCACATCTGGAATGAGTTCTGCCTCCTGAGTAGTTAATTGGAATGCACGAACATTCTTCTTGGTAGCTCCTTCAGCTGGTTTAACTTTATTGTCTGCTGGTTTAACCAACTTAGGGCATTCTGGCTTAAAATGTCTTGTTTCTCCACAGTTATAGCAGACTCTTGTTTTATTTCTGCAGTCTTCTTCGCGATGTCATATGGCTTTGCAAAAGTTGCAGATTACATTACATCTTCCATAATGTTTCTTTTTGCAATTTCTGCAGAACAGCGAAGTTGAAGATTGACCTGTTCCTCTTCTCTTGAAATTGTTGTTATTACCCGTACGAAATCCTTGGGTAATTTTCTGAGCCAGTTCCTTTTTCCTATTTTCATCTCTTGTGCGTATCAGTTCGTCAGTTAGGGTATTAGCTAATTCTACCGCATCGTCAATAGTGCGAGGTCTCGCAGCTTTAACGATATTACGAATTTCGCTAATTAATCCCCAAATATAACGAGATATGAGCACTGGTTCTGGCGAAGCCAGTGTTGGTACTACTCTCGCATATTCGAAGAATGTCGAAGTATACCCTCGACAGTCTACATCCACCATCCTGTGGTTTAGGAACTTATTTGTTATTTGTTCCTTTTCATACTCGGGACATAATTTTCTTTCTACAAGACCCTTAAATTCTTCCCAGTTCATAGTATACGCTACTGCTCTTCCTTTGGCTTGTAACACCGTGTTCCACCATTCTAGTGCTCCTTCTTTAAAAAGATTCGATGCATACATAACCTGATCTTCTTTAACACATTTACTTATGGCAATTACTGCCTCGGTTTTCTCTAACCAACGCAGTGCAGCATTTGCCCCTTCGTTACCTGCAAACTCAGCTGGTTTACAGGCAAGAAATTCTTTATAAGTGCAACCAGGTGTTGCAGCTTTCATTTTCTTGAGAATCGGGACTTGCTAAACATTATCGTTATTATTATTATTGTTGTTACCGCCACCGTTTACACTATTACTGAAGTTGTCCTCAAGAGTACGTTTACTAGGAATAATTTGAGGTTCAACTGGATTTCGAGCAGCAGCAAGTATTGCTGGAATAGCATTGGCTATTCCCTGAGCAACAATATCCTCGATATCTTGCCTATTTAGCAATTGCTCTTCCTGATTTTGCTCGGATTGATTTACTTCATTATCTGGTTCATTACCAGCGTTTGCCATCTGGTAATTAATTTATATAAGTAATTAGCATAAATAATTAATATTTAAACGTAATCAAAATAATTGCACATAATCACATTAACATGTATAGCCAAAAGTTATCGATTTCTCGAATTTCATTTTATATATATTATATTATGTATCATTACACACTATTATCGTACAAACGTTTTATTGTTAAGTTATTACACATACTGATTTTTATGATTATTTATTATTATTAAACACGTGTTCCTGCAAACTCCCAATATCCTGTCAGCTGGCCTTTCAGAAATGACGCTCCCTCTCGTCGTACTTCCAGGTGATTCTTTCTCCCACATCCCTAATCCTATTTCCTGCGTCAATCAACTCCTCGCCATATGTAAGGACCGCTTAATCGTATTAAATAAAATAACAACTTAATGATTTAAAGACTTTGCATTTTATAACATTCATAAAACCTTTTAACAAAATTTGGGCATGACCCGTTCATACGACGAGCATACCCCTGTTAGAATTATAATCATACTAAATACAACGCTACCGTTTGTTTGACAACATACTACTAAAACCAAAAGAACAAGTTTTGAAAGGTATGACTACTAACAAAGTTATGCAAAATAGACAAGTATTTGACACAAAACATGTAAACATCTAGCGGAAGCGATTGGCATGACATATCAAGAACACGTGCTCGCCCCAATTCTCCAAGTCGCCTAAGATGAGGATTTACCTACATTCACAACAAACTTTTAAAAGTTAGTCATAATACTTGATTCACTTATAACAACATCAACATAATACCATTCCTTCATATTCTTTCATTTCTCTTGCACATCCGATTTACCCAACTAAATGGGTTGGCATATGCTCTCATAATGAGAGGCAATAGTACACATATGACCCGGTAACATCGGGTTGATTGCTTTCAACATAATCCTTCGTTCCATCCATTAACCGGATTGAACTTCATACATTCTTTATTGCTTTCATGACCACCCGTTCTAAACGAGTGGTACCTTTTACTTACTCGACTTGTTCAATTCGAACCGGTCGACTTGCATAGCTTATCGTAACCTTCGTTAACATAATCAAACCCACAAGGAGTTTATTATTCATTTACTATAAACCATATTTATTATAACCAAGATTGTTCATCATAATTATTAACAAACTTGAAATAAGATTTTGTATGCAATGGAACATACCTCGGTCTTGCGTGCCTTCTGTTTTCCTAATGCTTGTACCTTCTTCCTTCACGCCTACATTACAACATTCATTCATTCATTTAGTTCATCTACTTCATTCTACCATTTTTCCAAGTTAATCATAAATTCATCTCTTAAGCATTTCATCAAACACTTGGTAGGCATCATAGTTAAGGTACATGGTACAAGTCTATAAAGCATATTCTTACTAGTTAATCATCACACAATAATTTCATTCATTCAAATTCATCTAGCTATATCATTCTATATCCATTTCATTCATTATTCAAGTATCACAACAAGCTTATACACTAACTTCCTAGTTTTATGATTTCTCATAATCATCAAACCCTTACTAACTTCTTAACAAGTGGGTTTTTGCTATAATCCTTTCATGCAACCTAAAATCAACAAAATTCCTATTCTAGGAAGCAATTCTAACTAGGATTTCCCACAATAGATACAAGAAATCGCATTTGGGTTTAACCCCTTACTCTAAAATTCATCTTTTCAAGAAATTAAACTTACCCTTTCACTATGTATGCATAGATAATCGATAAACTTGAGACATGCAACTGATTAGACTTGAATTTCTTGATCAATTGAGTAGATTAGCAATGGCAAGGGTTTTCACCCTGTTTCTTCTGTTCGATCGATCCCAGGAACGCACCCATGGGTGTGTTTTGGGTTTCTACCTTTTAATTCCCTAATTAATAAAACTTTCACATTACACCCCTCCAAGTTTAATAAATATCTAATTCAAGCATTTTTCCAACATTAACTTATATCTTATCATAACCCGTCAACTAAGTTAGTTTATTTGTTCACTTTCATTTATTTTAATATTAACCGATTTATGGGGCGTTACAAGTCTACCCCCCTTAAAGGAGGTTTCGTCCCCGAAACCTAGGTACATAACAAATTTAAGGCGCACATACCAAACAGAAAAGGATAGGGCTTCCTCATTTCATCCTCCGCTTCCCATGTGAGTTCCGACCCCTTTCGGTGTTGCCATTGAACCAACACTTGTTTAACAGCTTTGTTGCGGAGATTCTTCACCTTAACGTCTTTAATGACTATTGGTCTTTCGACATAATTCAACCCTTCTTTCAACTCGATGTCATCGAGAGGTACTAATGTTGTTTCGTCTGCAAGACACTTTCTCAACTGTGACACGTGGAAGGTATTATGAATCCCGTCTAGAGTAGGCGGTAATTCTAATCGATATGCAACCCTTCCAACTCGAGCCAAGACTTTGAACGGTCCAATATATCGAGGACCTAATTTGCCCCGTTTGCGAAAACGGATTATACCCTTCCATGGGGACACTTTCAGCAGAACGAAATCTCTGGCTTGAAATTCAATAGGTCGCCTTTTCTTGTTTGCGTAAGCTTTTTGCCGATCCTGGGCCGCTTTCAGTCGAGCTCTTACCAATTTTATCTTCTCATTTGTTACTGCTATCAGATCACTTGGCGCAAGCTCTCTTTGCCCCACTTCACCCCAACATACGGGAGTTCTACATTTTCTCCCGTACAGAAGTTCATAAGGAGCCATTTTAATGCCACTATGGTAACTATTATTATAAGAGAATTCCACTAGGGGTAGATGGTCATCCCAGTTTCCCCCAAAATCTAAGGCACGCGCTCTTAGCATATCGACAAGCGTTTGAATGGTTCTTTCTGACTGACCGTGAGTCTGAGGGTGGTAGGCGGTGCTTATGTGAAGTTTCGTGCCCACACTTTTGTGAAACTTTCGCCAATAACGAGAGGTGAATCTAGTATCTCGATCCGAGACGATTGACACGGGCACTCCGTGTCGAGATACGATCTCGTTCATATATATTTCCGCCATTTTCTCGGAAGAGTAAGCCTCTTTGATGGGTAGAAAATGAGCGTTTTTCGTAAGTCGATCTACGATTACCCATATTGTATCGTGCCCCTTTTTCGTTCTGGGAAGCTTGGTTACCAAATCCATCGTTAGTTCCTCCCATTTCCATACCGGGATCTCTAGAGGTTGCAACTCCCCATATGGTTTTTGATGCTCTGCTTTCACTTGGGAACATGTTAAGCATTTCGCGACATACTTAACGATATCACGCTTCATGCCCGGCCACCAATAATTGGTTTTCAAGTCTTGATACATCTTTGTAGCCCCGGGGTGAACTGAATACCGTGACTTATGAGCTTCTTCAAGTAACGCAGTCTTGACTTCACAGAAACGAGGTATCCAAATTCGGCCGAATCTTGTCTTGAGTCTGATCGAATTTTCTTCTAGTTTATCGGTTACACCTTTCAATCTTTCTTTCTTTACATCTTCCGCTCCAAGCGACTTTATTTGGGAATCACGTATCGTCTCGAGTAATCTTGGCGTAACTATCATTTTCATGGATTTTACTAGAACGGGAGACGGATACTTTTTTCGGCTCAACGCGTCGGCTACCACATTCGCTTTTCCCGGGTGATAAAGGATATCACAATCGTAATCTTTGATAAATTCTAACCACCTCCGTTGCCTCATGTTTAAGTCTTTCTGCTCAAAGAAATATTTAAGGCTTTTGTGATCCGAGTAAATTGTGCATTTCACGCCATATAGATAATGCCTCCAAATATTTAAGGCAAGTACTACCGCTGCCAGCTCCAAATCGTGTGTTGGGTAGTTTACTTCATGCAGTTTCAGTTGTCGTGAAGCATATGCGATAACCCTCCCCCTTTGCATTAAAACGCAACCTAAACCATGGTGTGAAGCGTCTGAATAGACCACCAGGTCTTCAGTTCCGTCCGGTAATGTCAAGACCGGGACATGATAATTTCTCCTTTAATACTCGGAAGGCTTCCTCCTGTTCTTTACCCCACACAAACTTCTCTTTCTTCCTCATCAGTTTTGTTAAGGGTAAAGCTATCTTCAAAAAATCCTGTATGAATCTTCTGTAATATCCTGCGAGGCCTAGAAAACTTCTTATTTCAGTCGGGTTCTTCGGAGAAACCCATTTCATTACGGCATCAATCTTTGACGGATCTACTAAAACACCCTCCGAATTGATCACATGACCCAGAAACTGCACCTCTCTGAGCCAAAAGGCGCATTTTGAAAATTTCGCGTAAAGTTTCTCTTTACGGAGAACTTCAAGTACTTCACGCAAGTGTCTTGCATGTTCGGCCTTGCTTCGCGAGTAGACTAGAATATCATCTATGAACACGATCACAGATTTATCTAACATGGGTCGGCATACCCGGTTCATAAGGTCCATAAACGCAGCCGGCGCATTCGTCAATCCGAAAGACATGACTAAAAATTCATAATGCCCATAACGGGTTCTGAACGCGGTTTTCGGAATATCTTCTTCCCGTACTCTAACTTGATGGTACCCCGAACGCAGATCTATCTTGGAGAACCAACTCGCCCCTTGCAATTGATCAAAAAGATCGTCAATTCTAGGTAAAGGGTAGCGGTTCTTGACGGTTAGCTTATTTAATTCCCTGTAGTCAATGCACATACGCATTGACCCGTCTTTCTTCTTAACAAATAAGACAGGCGCTCCACAAGGCGACACACTCGGACGTATAAAGCCCTTGTCTAACAAGTCTTGTAATTGTGTCATTAGCTCCCGCATCTCGGTGGGAGCCAATCTATAAGGAGCTTTCGCAACCGGATTCAATTCGATGCGAAACTCTATTTCTCTTTCGGGGGGAAGTCCCGGCAAGTCCTCCGGAAATACATCCGGAAATTCATTCACTATCTCCACGTCTTCAAGCTTCGGGAAACCTTGTTGAACATCTATAACGTAAGCTAGGTATGCCCTACCCCCGTTAAGTGTATACTTAGCGGCTTGAACGAGGGTACAAAGTTTCGCTTCCATCCTTCTCTCGCCTTGTATAGTTATTTGTTTTCCACTTGGGGACCGGACATGTACTGTTTTAGTTTCACACTTAATTCCCGCTTGGTGTCGGGTCATCCAATCCATACCCACTATCATTTTGAATTCCCCCAAAACCATAGGTATGAGGTCGATATCGAATTCTTCATCCTCTATGGTAAATTTGCAATTTTTACAAATCTCGTGTAACATATAGATCTTACTATCAGCTATTTCTACTTCTAAAGGCATCGGCATTCGTTCAACCTTAAATGAAGGATGTTGTATGATTTCGTTTGAAATAAACGACATAGTGGCCCCGGTATCAAACAAAACATAAACCAGTATGGAGTTTAATAGAAAGATACCTGAAACCACATTCGGATGAGACTTAGCTTCTTCGGAGGTGATTTGGAACATCCTCCCTTTCGCTTTAGAGCTTTCTTCGTTCTTTCCCTCCTTCTTTGACCCTTGTTGGAGTTTTGGACACTCCGATTTAACATGCCCCTTTTCGAAACAGTTGAAACAAGTCTTCGGGTTATTTGGACATTGATAAGACGAATGTCCCTCCTTACCACATTTGTAGCACCCCTTCTTGCCTAATAGACACTCCCCAGTATGAAGCTTTCCACAAGTCTTACAAGGAGTGATACCACCCTTCGACTTATCTTTCCTTCCTTGCTCTTGATACTTTCCCTTTTTGGATGGACTCGAACTTACACCTTTCTCGCTTGATCTCTTTTCCCCACGTTCTTCTTGCCTCTTAATTTCGATTTCTCTATCCCGTGCCAGATTGATGAGCTCATCAAGGGTCTCACATTTCGAAGGAGTAATGAACTCCCTAAATTCCGCCTTTAACACTCCGTAGAAAGGATTGATCTTCATCCTTTCAGTCTTCACAAAATCCCCACAGAACTTCATCTTATCCATGAAGGTGTTTGATATTTCGTTTATTGACTCATTTTTCTGTCTGAGGCGTAAGAAATCTTCCTGAATCTTGTCAATAGCTGACTAAGGACAATGATATCTCATGAAGGGCTCCTTAAACTCATGCCAAGTCATCAATTGGAGTCTATCCTCCCTTATTTCTTTACTGTGTGCATCCCACCAATCCTTTGCCTGAAGAGTGAGTTGGCCAGTAGCGAACATCACCTTATCTTCATTATCACAACGACTTCGAATAAATACTGCTTCTATATTTGCAATCCATCTTTGGCATGCAATCGGGTCGATTTTACCATCATACGTTGCGGGATTGCACGCCATAAAATCTTTATACGTGCACCGTCGTTCTTTGCTTTTGCTCTTAGATCCCTCTATCAGTTCTTTCAGTTCTTCAATCTTGCTAGTCATCATGGCATCCACAACTCCCAACACCCGACTTTCTACTTCTTGAGCTAATCGTGGAAGATTAGCTTGCATAACCCCTTCGGCCACTTCCGTGACTTTATTGTACAATGCTTCTTGGTGAGCAGTATCATCATCATCATTAACGTTGCTTGCATCAACCATCTACACAATGTCATGTATACATTCAATAGAAATCAGAAGCTTTCGTTATATCATAGTTCATTAGTCCGTATTACTTATTCACATCATTACATTTCGAGCTTAAATTCATACATTCGTCGTTTATTTCATACCCGTGTATACATTCCATTTAACGTTTAATGGTTTTATACCATAGCCATCATTTACTTACTCCTTACATACTTAATTTACCTTACTATGACCCGACAAACCGTAAATCAGGCTCCCGGGAATTACCGTTTAATAAAATTTGGAAAATAAAAAAATTTCGTGGGATGAAATATACAAGACGTCGGCGACGGCTGACTAACCCGTCTAGGACGGGCTTTCTAAAGTAGCATCGGCTAAACAACCCCGTAAGCAGGAATTTAAGGCGTCGGCTGAGGGGGGGGGCGTCGGCGACGGGTGTCTGGCCGTCGGCGACGGCCAGCCGTTAGTCATTCCGCTGCAGATTCGTTTTTTAGCGTTTTAACTCTTTCTCGGGTCCGTTTCCAACCGTATGGTCCCTGGAATTCATTATTTCGCCACTCATAATTATTACATCACATCCTTAACTTAACCTTACATCTCAAACTCATTACATATACTAACATTCGTCAGAAACTTAAATTATTACCTCATTGGCGATCTTGGAGCGAGCACACTTTCGAACGAGCCATCGGTTTGAGTTCAAGCATCGCGTTAAAAGCTCGAATCCCTCAAACCTTGGCTCTGATACCAACTTGTAAGGACCGCTTAATCGTAGTAAATAAAATAACAACTTAATGATTTAAAGACTTTGCATTTTATAACATTCATAAAACCTTTTAACAAAATTTGGGCATGACCCGTTCATACGGCGAGCATACCCCTGTTAGAATTATAATCATACTAAATACAACGCTACCGTTTGTTTGACAACATACTACTAAAACCAAAAGAACAAGTTTTGAAAGGTATGACTACTAACAAAGTTATGAAAAATAGACAAGTATTTGACACAAAACATGTAAACATCTAGCGGAAGCGATTGGCATGACATATCAAGAACACGTGCTCGCCCCAATTCTCCAAGTCGCCTAAGATGAGGATTTACCTACATTCACAACAAACTTTTAAAAGTTAGTCATAATACTTGATTCACTTATAACAACATCAACATAATACCATTCCTTCATATTCTTTCATTTATCTTGCACATCCGATTTACCCAACTAAATGGGTTGGCATATGCTCTCATAATGAGAGGCAATAGTACACATACGACCCGGTAACATCGGGTTGATTGCTTTCAACATAATCCTTCGTTCCATCCATTAACCGGATTGAACTTCATACATTCTTTATTGCTTTCATGACCACCTGTTCTAAACGAGTGGTACCTTTTACTTACTCGACTTGTTCAATTCGAACCGGTCGACTTGCATAGCTTATCGTAACCTTCGTTAACATAATCAAACCCACAAGGAGTTTGTTATTCATTTACTATAAACCATATTTATTATAACCAAGATTGTTCATCATAATTATTAACAAACTTGAAATAAGATTTTGTATGCAATGGAACATACCTCGGTCTTGCGTGCCTTCTGTTTTCCTAATGCTTGTACCTTCTTCCTTCACGCCTACATTACAACATTCATTCATTCATTTAGTTCATCTACTTCATTCTACCATTTTTCCAAGTTACTCATAAATTCATCTCTTAAGCATTTCATCAAACACTTGGTAGGCATCATAGTTAAGGTACATGGTACAAGTCTATAAAGCATATTCTTACTAGTTAATCATCACACAATAATTTCATTCATTCAAATTCATCTAGCTATATCATTCTATATCCATTTCATTCATTATTCAAGTATCACAACAAGCTTATACACTAACTTCCTAGTTTTATGATTTCTCATAATCATCAAACCCTTACTAACTTCTTAACAAGTGGGTTTTTGCTATAATCCTTTCATGCAACCTAAAATCAACAAAATTCCTGTTCTAGGAAGCAATTCTAACTAGGATTTCCCACAATAGATACAAGAAATCGCATTTGGGTTTAACCCCTTACTCTAAAATTCATCTTTTCAAGAAATTAAACTTACCCTTTCACTATGTATGCATAGATAATCGATAAACTTGAGACATGCAACTGATTAGACTTGAATTTCTTGATCAATTGAGTAGATTAGCAATGGCAAGGGTTTTCACCCTGTTTCTTCTATTCGATCGATCCCAGGAACGCACCCATGGGTGTGTTTTGGGTTTCTACCTTTTAATTCCCTAATTAATAAAACTTTCACATTACACCCCTCCAAGTTTAATAAATATCTAATTCAAGCATTTTTCCAACATTAACTTATATCTTATCATAACCCGTCAACTAAGTTAGTTTATTTGCTCACTTTCATTTATTTTAATATTAACCGATTTATGGGGCGTTACAAGTCTACCCCCCTTAAAAGAGGTTTCGTCCCCGAAACCTAGGTACATAACAAATTTAAGGCGCACATACCAAACAGAAACGGATTTATGGGGCGTTACAAGTCTACCCCCCTTAAAAAACCGCCCCCCTCGCGTGGCGTGAGGGGGTGTCGCGTGGCGCGAGGGGTTACCCCCTACCATAGGGTAGCCCCGTGTAATTGTAGGCTTGCTGAGTTGGTCTTGCATACAAATTCAATTCACACGTAAAACTGTGTGGATAATACTAACGGGAATTTTACCCCCCACCCCCTGAGTTTTAGGGGCCCTGATCCTGATTTCGTTTATTCTGAAAATTTTAGGGTTTATGTAGAATCACTTGGGTTTCTCAATTAGGGTTTCCTATTGGACAATTAAAATAATAAATAGGACTTTGTAAGGAGAGTTGTTACACCTTGACATACGTTACGGGGCCCTACGTCAATCGGACAGGGCATCAGTGATCAGGGGTTACAATACTCAAAACGGGGCAGGGCTTTATTATTATTATAGGCAAAATATTAAGAAAGTATAGTATTCAGAAGAGTAGTCGAGAGAGTCCACAGAGGCAAAGTAATTTGGAAAGGTTTGAAAGTATTTATACTAGATTCTCGTGAACTTGAAGTTGACGTTTACTTCACATGTAAGTTTCAATTTTTCCATATTTCAATTCTTGATTTATTTATGGGGACACGTTGACAACTTTTAAATTTCATTCATATACATATTTTAGTTATTATTATTTTATTATATATTATAATTAATTTAACTACTTCACTTATTTGGCGCTTATAACTTGTAAAATATGACGTTTTGCAAAACAATGAATATATCATTATAACGAGAATATTTTTTATCTACATTTTGAACCAAGTTTCATTAAAAACATAGTAGGTCCAAATATAATGTATTTTTATAATATAATTATTAAAATGGTTCCTATGTTTGCCTAAAATACCTTATATTTCCATTGGTCAATTTACCCATGACGCATCCTTTTAATAACATAAGTTATATATATTTTATATAAATAAGATTTTTGGGAATGTTACATCCTCCCCACCTTGTTTTAAATCTCGTCCTCGAGATTCCCTGAAATATGGATGAATATTTTTAGTTAGTCTAGGTATATTCTGGTCCTTGTTTTGAATTTCACTTTACTTTGACCAGAACTATTCTCTACGAGATTCTTATTATTGATTGAAATATGTTTTGTATTTTAACACAAATTTTAGTTACAGGTCTCCTAATGCGTTAATAATTGCAAAGGAAATTCTTATACTATTGATGGCGTCCCAACTTAAAGAGTTCCTGTTGTTCATTTTTTCGCACGAATTTCGAGACTAATGATCAAACGAAATAGTGTTTGATATCGGAATTATAGACGTATACGAAAGATTCCTGATAAATAAATCTAAAATAATCATTGACATGTCTGTTCGGGATTTATCCCTTATTGTCAATCAATATGGTCTTTGGATTTCCTCATAGACATACATATCTATATAATATTTCATATACTGTAATATGCACACTATCCATAATGTCAATGTATTTAACAAATTCACAAGTCAGACATCATGTCACGGCCCCAGACCCGGTTTGACCCGTTTCAGGAGCCGCGGGACAGAAATCCCGTGGTATTTATTTAATTGAGTTTAACAGCGGAAGTTTATCATCAGGATCTTTTTAAAACTGAAATATTTCCCGATTATTTTATTTCACAACTCGGGATAAAACCCGATAATTTACAATCTTGAGATTTCACGAAGAAATCTTTTATTTTACAAAACATGTTTCTTTATCTTATCCTGAGCCACTTTCTCAAGCTTGTAGTGCTTCACGGCACTTTTCCTGGATCATAATAGATCACCTGAAACATGTTTGAAAAAGGTTTTGTCAGCGGGAAATACTGAGAGAATCATTCTATTTACATAAAATGATGCATAGTTATTAATTACAGCATAAGAGCGATTACAATGGCTTCTATCTTATTTTTATCTGGCGTCTTGTCACAATGGTGACGATGGTCATACCACTATTAGATCAATGAACCTAAATAGTGATAATTATCCCTGTAGGTCAATGAACCTAACAGTGATTATCCCGAGTAGGTCAATGAACCTTAACTGGGAGAAAATTAGTAATGTGCACAATACCCCACTAGCCAGTGATTCAAGATATCCACGACTTAGTCCCTGTAATTATAACTTTTGAAAATAGTTTGAGGTATTGTAAAATAGTTGATAAAAAGAGAATGACTCACATTGCAGATTTAATTTGAGCAGAGTTAACCTACTGATTAGCCTTTTTAACCTAAATTTAATAACAGGCACACAATACTGAGTTAATAATCAATACAGCATTTTACGATAACTCACGAGATCAACCCTCACAACGAATGACAAAGTGCTATGCTTAAACATCCATCGAATTAACGATTAATGACAAAGCATCACCCTAATATGGGCAGCACTTAAACATCCATTGAGTACATTGATCGATCGGAAAATGAATCGTAATAGCGATCGAGTTATTACCCTGATTGATGCTTCGATTAGTGATCCGTGTGTGTTAATTGTGGTAAACAGAGCATAACTCAGTGTATATTTGGAATTTCTTCGTCGAACGAACAACAGAATGCAAGTGCCAGGCCCTTCTATTTATACCCAAAATTTGCACCTCCCGCTAGTCGCAGAAGAATCCGTGTCACGTGTCGCGTGTCACCTGAGGTGACATTTTTAGGGTAGGGTAGGTACGTGTCCAACTAGCTCAGGTGAGTCGACAATTCGTTAAAATTCAATTTCCACGTAAATCTGTAAAGATAATATCAACTAGGTTTTACCCCCCTTGAGTTTTAGGGCCCTGATTCTAATTCCGATTGTTCTGAAAATTTTAGGGCTTGTTCAGAATCAATTGGGTGTCTCAATTAGGGTTTCCTATTGGTCAATTAAAATAATATTTAGTACTTTTTAATGAGAGTTGTTACACATCAGGTCATGGTACTATTTAGGGAATTCCATTAACATAACATATACCCCATCTCACCCGGTCTCGCCGGAGAGGTACCCCCATCTTACCCGGACAAACTGGAGAGTCTACCACTCCATATCCAGTCTTGCCGGAGAGGTAGTTATCACTGTATTTCCCATAAATAGAATTTTCTCAAATAATGATTTCAGAAGTACATCATTTATTATAGCTTGCATCAAGAAACAAGGAAATCAGTATTCTCATGATGAATCATATTTTAGAACCGGGTAGTATCAATAAACAAGAAATAACAGTGGCCAGGTATTATTGCTTAGTTATCATACTTGCACTGTTCTAGTCATCATCCTCACGGGATACCAATAACCATTACACTTTATCTACGCAAGTAATTGGCTTATCTCAAAGCTTTATACTAAGGCATTTTTCTTAGATTCAAGTCTAAATACTATTCTGGGTGTTTAGCAGTAATTATCAAAATTCTTACTCTTTTATTTATGCATATATATAACTTTAGATTCCGTTGCAATGAATATTTTATTGAGACATATGGTATTTTAAAACATAATAGGTGTCATGATTTATTCTTATAATGGCTTCATGTCTTTATAAGAATTACCAGTGCTATTTTCTCTTATGTTTATCTTCAAAAGATATTTAATTATTATATTGTGTGTATCATCAAGAGATTCTATTATGTATATACATGTGTATATTTATTATTTAGAAACGAAACGAAAATTTTCAAATCTCTAGTTTAATATTAAACTTACGAAATATATACACACATATATAAAATAATAACTATACATCCGATGGTACTAATCATCAAGCTTATTTCCATGACTTTATTTTATCCTTTTATAAAAGTAATATATTGAAATAAATTTCTGTCAAATATAATATTTTGGAATTAAAAGTTTAGGGAAATAAATTACTATAATTTTTCTGGATTCATAAGAACAATTTCATTTTTAACTAATGGGTTAAACTATACCAGACTCACTATTTATATTACCTTAATAATTTCTCCTCAAGTAACCATCTATATATCTATTCCAATTATCACATTCCTACCTTTTCCTTTATAAGAATCAATTATAATATACATTTAAGATTGAGAGACATTATTTAGAAGAATATGTGCATATGTGACCCGTGGGTTACCAAGAGATATATACTATACATAAATTACTTTCTGAAATTGAAAACTTTAGTTATAATAATATAGCGGGTATATATATAAGATATAGTACATAACATTAATTTATGAGTTTGCCCTCTGTAGCTTACTTCATCCCATACTATCAAAGTATGTCTATTTTATATTCAAAATATGTTAAGATATATATTTTACTTCGTATATATTCGAGATCTATTTTTCAAGTATTTAACTAAATAGATCTTTTATGTAACCGACTTTATAAAATTTATTTGTGTCACGGGTACATCACTGATATTTTATTACCACCGTTATTTTAAGAGAATCTCCGTCTCCATTCTTTAACCAATCACAATTCAATCTCATCTCTTTTATCTTCATTATACTCTTTCTAAAGTATGAGAACTTCGAAACTACTTAAGGTAAGTTTAACATCCAATTTATCAACTCAACTCATTTGCTAATATTGCATTATTTAACTATTATACATCAGCCAGCTGACTCGAATACTTTTCTTTATAATTTAGGATACACAATCCTGTAACTAATATGACTGGTTAATCTTATAGTCTTATATTAACTATTCCCAGGCATAAGACCTATTCTGGACATACCTTAATATTAAAAATTTGTAAAAATGCTTTCAACTTTTAATTAGGCCTTTCTACGTAGTCCAACCAACCCAAATCTCTAAAAAATTTAAATGATTTTATTTAATCATGAATACCCATCATATTCATTTAACCATCTATTTTATCGCTAAATATTTCAATAGAAACTTTTACAAGTAATCCCAACATCAGTTAATTTATAAAATTATGAAAGTATGAAGTCTTATGGTCAACTAATTATAAACCAGAAATGATAAAATGGAGTGGTAAATTGGTACACCTGGGTTTCAAAACTTGCTTTGGCTAGATCCACTAAAGCAATCTTTTAAATTTTTATTAATTCTTAAAATCCTTTTTGGTTAATTTAATAGCTTTGGTTTTATTTATTTAAATATAAATTATTTTGAAACAATCTTATAAAAACCACAAAGTTCTAAAGCTTTATACCATATATTTCAATATGTATTTAAAATCAAAGTAATTGATTGGTTCCAAAAGAGAGTCATAAACATGACTGCTTTATTAATTACTAACTTAATTTGATGTATATTTTGATATTATTTAAGTAGCTGGTATTAATTGTCACAGACAAATTCCTAGTATAAACATTTGGGTACAATCATAAAAATAGATTGATCAAAAACGGCGAACATTGCGACTTATATATATATATATATATATATTACAACTACAACTGGAATTCAAAATATACTAGTGATTATGCATCCGTAACTTATTTTAGTCTATCTATGTTATAGGAGTATTATGCTCAGCATGCTTTTATGTAAGGTTTATTCTATCTCCTGTCTCTACTAAGTTGTTATTTAATGGGCAAAGTTCCTTTAAAGTTTCTAGCTCATATGTGGCATAGGTGCTGGTACTAGTTTGGCCGTTCGACTATCTAATATAAGTTAGCATTTACTGCTGTAGTGACTAACATATGGAGATTTACCCATTGTCCATCTAATTCATCTTTCCATGGTAGGTTATTGCCTGTCTCCTGAGTTTGTGTATTTATTTCCTTATTGATTATCACTCCCTTTGGTTGTGATTTCTTTATTTTCTCTTGACTTTTTCTAATAATTCTACTTCTCTTCTTTGTGGTAAATGGTTTCTCAGACTGTGCCTTACGAATAAATATTCCTTCCTTAGTATCTGCTGAGTATCTTGAGGGATTTGGTTGAAATAAGGTTCCCTTATCTTTTGGTGAACTATCTAATTAACGATAGATGTCCGAAATTCTTTGCTTACCCATACTGTAGACTAACAAATAGTCAAATAACATAAAACACATAATCATATAAGTTATTTCCTAACACAGAATTTAAATTTAAGTGTCAGCAGAACACTTCTTTGGCTTAGACCAGTGGCAAGGCTCTGATACCACCTTCTGTCACAACCCCCGATCCCTTATACAAACACAGGAACGGGCGGCCGTGAGCCAGTTTCGGTGGTATCGGGTATTGTCTAATTTGGCAGCGGAATTTTCATCAGGACCGTAGTTAGGAAATATTTGATCAAAGTAAATACCACATTTTCATAATATTAAAGACATGGGATAAATCCCAAGTTTGCAGTACACACATTTTCATAGGAATAAATCCTATTTTATTTAATAAAAACATCTATTTTATTTTAGGTAACTTTATTGCGACTTTTCCAAGCCTTCAGTGCTCTCCAGCTGGCTTTTATTGGCATCACACTAAGTTACCTGAAACACGTGTTTAAAACATTTTATCAGATCCCAGTTTAATCAAGTTTAAATAAAAATCAGTTCACAGTGTACAGTATTGAGGGCGATCTCGCAATTACATTTGTTTCCAAGTTATAACAATTAATATCCATGGAACTGTCAACCCGACTTGTGGTCATGTTACTACTCACAGTGTAGTAACAAATTTTGTATACAAAACCCCAACATACTCATGATAATTGTATTCTTACAAATACTCAATAACTGTCATTCGCATGGTCATTCGCATGGAAAAATATTTAAGGTTTTGTATAAATAGTTCACAAACTAGATTTACAAAAAGTGGATTAACTCACAAAAAGGTTTACACAAAAAGAAGGATTGCTCACATTGCTATTATAGGGCTTTCCTTTGTGGCTTCCTGGTTATAATCTAGTTAAATGCACACGTGTTAGTATAATAACCCGTTTTAACATTAGTAATACCCTCCCCGAGACGGCATTCCAACGACTACGTCGGGCAGAACCACAACAGCCGTTACGGAACCCTAGATTAATCGGGCAGAGTATCTAATACGTATCCAGGGGTTATGATACTTACAACGAGGCAGAGCTTTGCTAATTAGGGGGGTATAATACTCGCGTATTATACCTATAATGCAGATTTGAGAGAAAGAAAGACAATTTGAACGATTTCTGACTGAAGGCTCGATGCATCCTTATATAGGGCCTCATCTCGGTTTTCTCGCAGCCCGCATAACATAAGACATGGGCCTACGCGGCCCGCGTCAACTATAGTCAACGCTGTAGCTTGTCTGGGTCATCGAGTAGACATGCCGTGTGTTGGGCCACGTGGCGGCCCAAGGTGTCGCCACCTTTTACATTGTCGCGGCCCGCGTAAGGTGTAAGGTGTGGCTTACGCGGCCCACCTCAAACCCAGAAACTTAATTTTTAATGATATTTAAGGTATTCGGGGTCCGTTTTCGCATATGGGGTGTATTTAAAGACATATAGAGCTACTCTAAATATTTTATGAGTGTCGGAAATATTTTAGGAGGGTTGATATATTTTGGGCATAACTCCTAGGTTATTTAATAAAAAAATATATAGTGCACTCACATTAAATATAGTAACCCAATTCTACTTTATCCCTACGTCACGAGACAGAACCCCAACGAATTTAGGCAGAGCCTTGACATACGTTACGGGGCCCTACGTCAATCGGACAGGGCATCAGTGATCAGGGGTTACAATACTCAAAACGGGGCGGGGCTTTATTATCATTATAGACGAAATATTAAGAAAGTATAGTATTCAGAAGAGTAGTCGAGAGAGTCCACAGAGGCAAAGTAATTTGGAAAGGTTTGAAAGTATTTATACTACTCGTGAACTTGAAGTTGACGTTTACTTCACATGTAAGTTTCAATTTTTCCATATTTCAATTCTTGATTTATTTATGGGGACACGTTGACAAATTTTAAATTTCATTCATATACATATTTTAGTTATTATTATTTTATTATACATTATAATTAATTTAACTACTTCACTTATTTGGCGCTTATAACTTGTAAAATATGACGTTTTGCAAAACAATGAATATATCATTATAACGAGAATATTTTTATCTACATTTTGAACCAAGTTTCATTAAAAACAGAGTAGGTCCAAATATAATGTATTTTTATAATTTAATTATTAAAAGGGTTCCTATGTTTGCCTAAAATACCTCATATTTCCATTGGTCAATTTACCCATGACGCATCCTTTTAATAACATAAGTTATATATATTTTATATAAATAAGATTTTTGGGAATGTTACATCCTTCCCACCTTGTTTTAAATCTCGTCCTCGAGATTCCCTGAAATATGGATGAATACTTTTAGTTAGTTTAGGTATATTCTGGTCCTTGTTTTGAATTTCACTTTACTTTGACCAGAACTATTCTCTACGAGATTCTTATTCTTGATTGAAATATGTTTTGTATTTTAACACAACTTTTAGTTACAGGTCTCCTAATGCGTTAATAATTGCAAAGGAAATTCTTATACTATTCATGGCGTCCCAACTTAAAGAATTCCTGTCGTTCATTTTTTCGCACGAATTTCGAGAGTGATGATCAAACGAAATAGTGTTTGATATCGGAATTATAGACGTTTACGAAAGATTCCTGATAAATAAATCTAAAATTATCATTGACATATCTATTCGGGATTTATCCCTTATTGTCAATCAATATGGTCTTTGGATTTCCTCATAGACATACATATCTATACTAGTGATAATTCCCGCGAATTTCGCGGTGTTGATAAAGGATATGTTTTTTATTTTTAGAAATAATACGTTTAAAATGATCATAAAGAAACTGTACGCGTGGACTTATTATGGAAATCTGAATTGAACATTAAAATAGAACGAAAGCATCGTACTATAGATCTCAAATAACCAAAAAGATAATTAAACGAAGAAAATACGTTTTTCTGGTTTGAAATATAAATTGAAAACCTATTACACTAATACTTCTACTTGTTGGAGCTTCGTAACCAATAACCTCGAATTCGTTTTTGACCAATTGAAAAAACAATCACCTCCTAACGAAATATGTTCGACTTCAATGATATATTGCCATCCAACAACACTGTACCTATCGTAACAAAATATATGAACAAATGTTTTTTAGTAATAAATTGAAATATGTTGAAAAATAAAGTAAAATAAAAGTAATCAATAACATGAGTAATCGATTCACAAACCTTGTTTGACCATCAATATAGGTTTGTGTCCTTCCGCCACATATTTTCCTGCTTCATAAGCTTCAAGATTCGATAATGGCGACTCACCTTCAAGCATCTAAAAAACAATTAAAAAAATAAACCTAATTAGTCATGTACCTACTAATTAAAGTGTTTTTGCAACTTAGTTTTAGCAAACCATTGTTTAGGGATTTAGTTGCTAAAAACAATAAAAAAGATTTTTTAGTTCAACATAACAACAAACTACACATATGAGAGCTAAGATTTTTGAAAATGTATGTGTACTCATTCTTTATGTCATAATTGCAAGCTGCACTAAAAGTCTTTAATGTTATTTTTAAATGGGTTGAAGTTATTCTTTTAATTAACCCTATAGTATAGATAAAACATACCATGTGAATTTGATCAGTGGCAATGTCGTCAATTCATGACTCCGTTTCTTCACTACATTACTCGTCACCTTCATCCTTGCAACTGGGTTCCTGCAATCACAGATGTTAGAAACATGCTCGCATCTAGAATCAAAATCTGACCCATGACGATTGATCCAGTGGCGGAGCTTGACCAAAAGTTCTGAGGGGGCGGAAAGTCATGGGGCTCGATTTATATATTGTATAAATACTTAGGCAAAATAATTGGGGCGGGGGAGGGGGGCAATCCTAAATCAATCAATTAAACAATTGATTAGACGAATTCTGCGTGAGTGATATGTTCAACGTGATTAGAGTACTACCTAAATCAATCAATTAAACAATTCTTTAGATGATAATCGCAACACCAAACAATGCGGATCAAAACTTTAGCAATGTTCAAGTGGGTGGGAGAGATTGGTGAGATACTTTAGCAATGTTCAAGTAACGAAAAAACTATGAATCTAAGTAAATCAGATAAAGAGCTTATATGGTTTCTTGTTGACTATCACGATGTCTACCACTAATTGTTTTAAATAGAAAATAGTGAAGATCATTCTTGATAGCAAACTTAACTGTAACCCTGAAATTGCATTCCTGCCTAGATACAATACATACCAGCTACATAATACAATGTTTTTGGACAAAAATAATCATACAAAAACATATTTCAGAATATATCATACCTGTCCTTGCATCATGCTCAATGACTTTAACAACAAACTCTTTCGACTCGAAGGGCAAAGGACCAGCATCAAAGGCAATCTTCTTTCCAATAAAAGGTAACAACAAATTCCCCAGATGTGAAACCCGGTGCAAAGTGCTAATGAGTATGTAATTTCTCCGCATTTGGTATTTGAAGTGAATTCAGGAACAATTGACACATAGAACCAAAACTGAAATAACAAAAGAAGAAGTACCATCATAATCCGTAGATTACCAGCCCATAAGCATTACACAACAACATAGCAAATAAAATACAAATAATATTCACTCCAAATGTGAGGAAAAAATATAATTGAAAACCGAGAACCATTCCAGATGGATGCATTAAGACCACCATTAGGATTAAGGTGAGATGGAGCCGGTGTCAATGCTACACTATTATAAAAAATAGCAGCGTTTGACTTTGACCGCATGGGATTTAGTAATCTAGTCTCCATACTCTGCATCATAAAGCATATCTTTCGCGTATATACAGACTGCAAACCAAATAAATAACATGATTTTATATAATAATAAAAACCTTGTAAGGTATTATGTACTACTAATCAACTATATATAATGATATACAACAAAATTACATGATTTTACATCTCGTAACAAAATGATGCAGATATTTAGCACATATTTCAAACATTATTATACAAAATTCTTACAACATATGTCAAACTAAGCAATTAACAATCAAGCAAGTCATCATATTCAAATTCTTAAAATAATAAAATAAAACAACAATAAGAAATCAAAATTAATAACATAATACATACATCTTGCACGCAATCCTTTGCCGTTGCAGTTGAGCCCTCAAATCACGAAATATCATGCCAACAGAGAAATTTTCACACTGAGTAGGCTTCCAATTACTACTCTGTAGGAGGACCGGAACTGTTGTGCTTTTTTAACCCACCACAAACACTCTAAAATCCATTTGTGCAGCCCATTTTGTATACGCTCGAGTCGGTGCTCCGAGTTCGTACTCCAACGGCCCGTATTCATTTTCAATCTGTCACATTAACAACTTATAAGTTAAAAACACAATTCTGCAAATTATCAGTCATCTTGGTGACATGAGTGTCTTTAATTACCTGAGATAGAATAATTGGACCACCTTGAGTCTCATATAAGCCATTGGCTTTCATCATATTCACAACGTGCCTTGTGAATTTTTCCATAGCAGCCTATACATATATGATATATATATATATATAGGATCAGGTTCAAGAGTGAACACTAGTGTAGCTTGCGAACTGAGTGAACTAATCCTGGCCATACACGTATGTAGATCAATGGCCAGGATTTGATGTTGAAATACACTAGTGTATTTTACGATTTGATGATGAGATCCTGGCCATACACGTGTGTAGATCAATGGTCAGGATTTGTTCACTTAGTTCGCAAATACATCAGTGTTCACTCTAGAACCCCACCCTATATATATATATATATATATATATATATATATATATATATATATATATATATATATATACATACATAATCATCATCATTTCATCATTACATGCTCATTTCAAAAAATCAATAAATATTGTATGGATAAATTAAGATATTATTCAAAAGATTCAAAGTATCATAAGCAGACCTTGAAAGGGCCATTATCTGTTCTGAAACTAATTCCTGGAACATATTTCAACCAAACAGGAAATCCCATGTAATTGAGATGACAATTGGAATATAATTAATTTTTTTGTCTGGAAATTAAAATATACATGTATATATATGGATTATTTTTTAAATAATAATATTTACCCAAATTTCTATTCAGCACAAGCATAAGGACCAATTCTAAAATGAGCATAGAGTCCAGCTTGCTTGATTAGCTTTATGAACTTTACCAAATCATACCTATCTTCAAAATAACACTGAGAAAAAAAAACATAAAAAATATTTGGAATCAAGAAACCAAAAAAATAAATAAATATTTAACTGATTCAAAACAAAAAAAAAAATAACCACACACACACTTACTTGACCAGGTTAGGGTTCATGACCATTCTAGAAAACATAAGTCTGAATGACATCCAACCCTCCTTCTTTGGCCTTCTGAATAAGATCTGGCCACAATCTGAAACAACAAATATATGTAAAAAATTAGTAAAAAAAGATTCCCAGAAGTAAGCTTTTGACTTCTTGATTGAATGGCCACAAATCGATACATAAATACATAAACAACCGCATCAGAACATAGATCGTAAACAGATCTGTTTGAATGACGCCTTGATTGAATGGAAGACGAAAGATGAAGATCGGATCTGAAACTTGTTGCAAGATGAAGACGATCTCCATTCATTTGTTCGAAAAAAGAAACAGAAACCGTAACATCAACTTACGTAGCAATCGAAACCTCTTCTAAAACACTCTGCATCTGCCGCATCTTCGATGAGTCGTACCTTGATATTGAAGATGTCTCCAAGAGCAGATTGAGACGAACAATGGAAACAAAGAAAACCCTAATACTCTCAAAGAGTATTAGAGAAGTCAGAAGAGGAAGAATGGAAACAAATAATGGAAACAAACAAACGGTTTCAAGCAATTTATATATTGAAGGAACAATACCCGAATAAGGGAAATGAAGGGAAATGAAGGGATGACAAAAATGGTGGGAAAATGAGATTTTGAGGCCCCAGATGGGGGACATGTGTCCCCTAGGTATGGCTTTTATTAGGTTAAGAAGATAATATTTCATATATTGTAATATGCACACTATCCATAATGTCAATGTATTTAACAAATTCACAAGTCAGACATCAGGTCATGGTACTATTTAGGGAATTCCATTAACATAACATATACCCCGTCTCACCCGGTCTCGCCGGAGAGGTACCCCCATCTTACCCGGACAAACTGGAGAGTCTACCACTCCATATCCAGTCTTGCCGGAGAGGTAGTTATCACTGTATTTCCCATAAATAGAATTTTCTCAAATAATGATTTCAGAAGTACATCATTTATTATAGCTTGCATCAAGAAACAAGGAAATTAGTATTCTCATGATGAATCATATTCTAGAACCGAGTAGTATCAATAAACAAGAAATAACAGTGGCCAGGTGTTATTGCTTAGTTATCATACTTGCACTGTTCTAGTCATCATCCTCACGGGATACCAATAACCATCACACTTTATCTACGCAAGTAATTGGCTTATCTCAAAGCTTTATTCTAAGGCATTTTTCTTAGATTCAAGTCTAAATACTATTCTGGGTGTTTACCAGTAATTATCAAAATTCTTACTCTTTTATTTATGCATATATATAACTTTAGATTCCATTGCAATGAATATTTTATCGAGACATATGGTATTTTAAAACATAATAGGTGTCATGATTTATTCTTATAATGGCTTCATGTCTTTATAAGAATTACCAGTGCTATTTTCTCTTATGTTTATCTTCAAAATATATTTAATTATTATATTGTGTGTATCATCAAGAGATTCTATTATGTATATACATGTGTATATTTATTATTTAGAAACGAAACGAAAATTTTCAAATCTCTAGTTTAATATTAAACTTACGAAATATATACACACATATATAAAATAATAACTATACATCCGATGGTACTAATCATCAAGCTTATTTCCATTACTTTATTTTATCCTTTTATAAAAGTAATATATTGAAATAAATTTGTGTCAAATATAATATTTTGGAATTAAAAGTTTAGGGAAATAAATTACTATAATTTTTCTGGATTCATAAGAACAATTTCATTTTTAACTAATGGGTTAAACTATACCAGACTCACTATTTATATTACCTTAATAATTTCTCCTCAAGTAACCATCTATATATCTATTTCAATTATCGCATTCCTACCTTTTCCTTTATAAGAATCAATTATAATATACATTTAAGATTGAGAGACATTATTTAGAAGAATATGTGCATATGTGACCCATGGGTTACCAAGAGATATACCGATAACTTTTATGTCCGTCTATATCTAGCATGATCATATTACATGTACTTAAACAATCCTCAAAGGTTGTTTACCCGATTTACCCACCATGGGCGTTTTGGTCAACTTTAGTCCTTCAATTTACGACAAAGGATTTACACCAAATTTTGACCAAAATCGCACGTTTAACTATAAATTGTTTATGCGTACCTGGCTCGGGTAAACATGTGGACCCGTTTTAAGATCGTGTCTCTATAATATGCTAATTCATAGCCTTGCTAATTCATAAACCATTCATCCTGCGAGCATGAGACTCGACATACACTTTTTAGTCATAAATTGTCAAATGGTATCAATATTATCATTTGACCCGGTTGGTCTAAACTACCAAATGTTTTGCGCTTAATATTAAATGGTGTTTATCCACCATTTCATTAAATAACTAACCTTGGATTTCTAACCATTTAGTTATGTCACCCTAACCCATTTCTTATGCGTTTAATCCAACATAGGTTATGTCCCTTGGCGTTGTTTAAAGCTTTGACTTTTATCATACATACGTGATTAAAATCACCGGTTTACCCTCTTTACTCTCTTAGGCTTACTTATAAAGTAGCCATTCAAAACTTGTTTTAAATATGTCACTTCAATGACTATTTTGCGTTTTTCACCCTTTTACCAATAGTAATGGTTTTTCATCATTTTGGTATGTTCCGACCCGTATCAATTCGCGTCGGGAACCATACCTTGGATATTATCTTTAGCATATAAATAACTTTTGAACAAGCACGTATGCTACAAAAAGGGTGTAAGTTCCACTTACCTCGCATCCGAACTACGCTTTTCCTTTCCTTCTTGATTCGTTTGACCCGCTCCCTCATCAAGCTTCCACCTAGCTCGTTAGGCGTCAAACTATCATCATAATTCGTAAGATGGTTAGATTAGTCATTATCAATTATGACTACTCCACCTAACGGGTCTTATGTCGAATTTATCACTCGATCAAATCATTGGTTAGTTTGACTTCCTAAAAGTCAATTGATCTATCAACATATTCAAATGCACATTTGGTTAATGGAACTCGCTTAGACATTTTCAACCGAACTCTTAACAATTCAAGTTTTTGCACACCAACTAGTAGGTAATATGATTTCTAGCATCTATAACATGATTTTAATATCAATTTCTTCATATCATACTAAACCCCATTTCAAGTCATACATGAACAATTACTCAAACTTATAATTTGTTCAAGTATTTTGCTTTTATTATTCAATATGATGATTTTTAGCACAAATATATCATCATCTTCACTATTTAGTCAAAACCCACTTAGCACATTCAAGGGTAATCATCAAATCCCTAGTTTTTAATACTAATTCATCAAGTTTTCATCTAGGGTTTGTTTCTAAACATGAATTCATCCTAGTTTCACCCAAACATCGATCATGCTAGCTTAAATTTCGATTTTCATAAGTTCATCAAGAAATCTCAACTTCATAAATATCAACAATTTGACATACCTTACGATCCCCACGACTAAGTGATCGTTTCTATGTATTCATGCATCGATTTAGGGCTCGAATCAAGCTTCAATTTGTTGATTTTGCTGAAGTTAGGGTTTGAGCCCCTTGTGAGCTCCCCTGGTCGATCTCCATCACGCACACACACTGTGTGTTGTGTTTTCTTTTTTTGATATTAATAACCCAAGTTTCTTACTTAACATTATTAGACCCTCATGTTTCGTTAATTAGTAAGTAGGCTATAACCTACTTATTTTCAACAATATTTTGTCTTGTTAACTAGGTTAAACTTTTCCTAGTTAACTTAGTGAGTTCGGGATAGTCATAACCCGTTTCATTTTAAGTCCCGTTAATTCGGGTTCCTTTTTATAAACTTCGTCTTCTCAAGTCGTTTGCTCTCTTTTTATTTATTATTAAGCTTATTTATTTAAATCCTAATAATTTCCGGGTAAACCTTTACCGCTAACGGTATTTTACCCGCTCTTTAGTATTAACGGGGTTTAATTACCAAACCCGTTTTTGGGGTGTTACAATTTAATGTTCATATCTCTTTAATTTTAGAGTAAAATGCACGGATAGTCCATGTGGTTTGGTGAAATTTCACCTTTAGTCCCCAACTTTTCTGAATTACACTCTTAGTCCCTGTGGTTTGACAAGTTGTTACTCGGATAGTCCCTAAAGCGGATGGGGGTTACTCGGATAGTCCCTGTGGTTTGACAAGTTGTTACGCGGATAGTACTTGTGGTTTAACAAGTTGTTACTCGGATAGTCGAGTAACAACTTGTTAAACCACAAGTACTATCCGAGTAACAACTTGTCAAACCACAGGGACTAAGAGTGTAATTTTGAAAAGTTGGGGACTAAAGGTGAAATTTAACCAAACCACAGGGACTATCCATGCATTTTACTCTTAATTTTATGTTTCTAATATTCATATATGTATTATATATACATAAAAAAACTCACATATTTTTACCTACACATAATGTACATATGTGTAGGTTATATAAAAACTGTAATTTTTCTTTATTTTGTTTTGAATTCTAGTGTGACAACAATAAATTTTACATGTGTAACATTTTCATTTACTTTTCAGGTTTTTAGGATTAAAAAAATGGGTGATTCATTTTGTTCTACGCGTTCTCGCAATATTCAGTGTTCTGGATAGAACCTGTTCCTATATATATATGCTTCAAGACGTCAGCCATCACACCCCTTTTGTTCTTCACAGATTTGAAAAGGTTTTAGGTGCGGTGGTGGTTAGGGGTAGGGTTTCAGTGGTGGGGGTTGTGAGATGATGGTGGACGGGGTTTTAGGTGTGATGGAGGTTCAAGTTGTAGATGGCGGTTGTAGCGACATGGTGGTTGTTGTAACGACTAGGTTGTTTAACTTGCAGTGGTGGATCTAAGGTGAGTGAATCGATGGCTTGCATTGCGATTGGGTGGTGGTTGTGAAGGTCTGCGGTGGAATATAAGGTGTTGTGGTGTCAGAGGTTAGTTAGGATTTTGGAGTTGGGGGTTGGTTAGTGACAGGGAGGTGTTCGCAGGTTAGGGTTAGGGTTTCGGCGGTGGTGATGGTGGGGTGTGGTGGCAGATTTAAATAAAAAAAATTAACTTGGTTACGGCCAAAAACACCTGAAATTGAGTATATAGATAAACGACAAAATTCGCAATTTACTCGTTTTTCAAAAAATAAACCCCCTAATTCCCTTTTGTTACTCTCTTGCTTATAACTCTTCTGAGTCTCATATATTATCCGGTGGCTTCTTCTCTGCTTAAAGTTTCAAAAACAAAAAGACTCCATAAAATTATAGGCGGTGGAAGAAGTCAGTAGCGAAGGCGGTAGCCGGTTGGCCATGCGACGACCACAACGGTAGGTGTAATCTAGTTGTAATCACAGGAGCATTGATAACGGCCAGAGGTTTCAAGGCTTCCCATTTGATCTTCTGGCACATTGTTTCTCTCTTCTTCCTTCCCATCTCTAACGCAAGTGGTTTCAAAGCCCACTGCTTTCCTTTCTCATGAAAGAACTAAAAAAGCAAAAAAAATAAAAAACAAAATAAAACCACGTGCCCCAGTAAACAACGAACATGTAGGCCAATCAGATCACAGTTCAGTAATTGTTATATGTGTTACTATTTAGACCATATTACCCTACGTATACAAAAACAACTTTGGGGGAACAGTGCCACACAGCTGGCACTTCCCTATTGGATCATACTATTTTTAATTTAATTTTATTTACAGTTTAAAATTACGCTTTCGTCCTTTGTTTAAATTTACGTTTTTGCCCTCAGCTCAAAAAAAATTATAACTTTGCCCTTAGCTCAAAATTACCCTACGTATACAAAAACAACTTTGGGGGAATAGTGCCACACAGCTGTGTGGCACTTCCCTATTGGACCATACTATTTTTAATTTAATTTTATTCACAGTTTAAAATTACGCTTTCGTCCTTCGTTTAAATTTACGTTTTTGCCCTCAGCTCAAAATAAAATTATAACTTTGCCCTTAGCTCAAAATTACGCTTTTGCCCTCGGGTCAAAAACACTTTTTTTTATTTTGTTCCCAGTTTAAAATTACGGTTTCGCCCTTCGTTTAAAATTACGTTTTTGCCCCCAGCTTAAAATAAAATGTTGTTTTTTCCTCTAGCTCAAAATTACAATTCTGCCCTCAGCTCAAAATTATGTTTTTGCCCACAGTTCAAAATATAGTTTTGTTTTTCCCCGTAGCTCAAAATAATGATTTTGCTCTCAGTTTAAAATTATGTTTCGCCTCCGGTTCAAAATATAATTACGATTTTGCCCTCTGTACAGACATACATGTTATGAGAGAGAAATATTCGGCTTATTGCCCCGCAACGCGGACGGGGAAAAACTAGTATAATACATAACATAACAGCATTCTAAAATACCCAAAAGGCCAAAAGTTAGGAACTTTTAAAATGTCTAAAAGTTAACTTTTTACAACTTGAAATGAGGGTAAATTAGTCTTTCAAACACTAATTACAATCTCTCATCATACTTGCACATTAATTCTATAGGTAATTAGTTTATTGCCAATGACCTTGTAGTCTAGTGGTGGAAAGTGCTTGAGTTCTTGAAAGAGACTCAGGTTCGATCCCCACTCACTGCAAGTGAGGTGGTAAGGTTTACCCACCTTGGTGGGGTTCCTGATCGGGGTCACGGATTCAAGGCTGGCAGTCGGGATTAAGTTTCCACGAGGTGCGAGGAAGGGCTCTTCACTGCACTCCCCCTCATTCGAACCCGAGTGGTTGTGCTTCCGATAAAAAGGGTTGAAGCGCAGTCGGTAGTGGGTTTCCAATCGATCTACACCTTTCAAAAAAAAAGGTAATTAGTTTATTGTTACACTTTATCCTCTTATAAAAAACTAATTACTCTCACGATTTTAAACGGTCATATTGTTTTGTACATTAATATTTAAAAATATACACCATAAAACCGAGTAATTTATTCTCTTTAATTTGAGTATAGCATTGCTATAGTTTTTTTAATTAAAAAATTTGATATGATACGTGATTACCAAATAAATGAACCGTTAACTGTTAACTGAAAACAGGCGAAACTGAACCAATTAACCAAAACCCGAATGAACCAAAACCGTTATCGATTTTCTTTTGTAGCCTTGTTTAACCAAAAGGAACCGAACTTAACCGAATCATTCGTAGTTTCATATATTTATAGCTTTCATACCTTCAGTTCATTTATTTCATATTTTATACTTCTATTTTATATATTATACATCAATTTCATGTATTTTAAGAAAAAGTTTTGGTCTAAGTTTGGTTTTGGCTATTAACCAAAATTAAAAGAATCAAATAAAAAACCGTCAATTTAATCAAATAAACCAAACTGATTAACCGAAAACTGATTGGTTAATAAAATATACTGAAAAATAACTTCGGTTTTGATTGAGGATAATAACCGAACTAACCGAACAATACACACTCTGACAGTATCTGTGTTTTCCGTCGCATTACAAAAACACCTTTCTATTATATATAATAAAGCTCACTCGTTCAGCTCATTTATTCTGATCTTTGAGAACATCTCCAAAAAGAAATAATGGTATATAATGGAAATCCAGATTATTGGACTTTAAGAATCAAGATGGTACAACTCATGAAAGTGTTTTCATTTTTATATATACATATATATAAAACAACCGATACCTAAACAGAGTTGAATTTTTATAAATATAAACCAACTAGTATTTTGACCTGCCGAGTGTTATGGCGGCGTCAAAACTTAAAGTAACTCAAATTTGTACCATCAAATATCCGACGTGACTCGTTTCGAAACAAAACTTACATCAAAACGTTGACTATCTAAAAACATACATAAAATAAACACGAAAACGTATTATATTTCACCTCAATCATTACCGAGAAAAAAATACGTCTAAATGTAAACAAACTTGGATTTATACAAAAATATATTTGAATAAAGCACGTAAGAAAATAGTATTTTCAGAGTAAACTGAAATTTTACCCCTTGAGGTTTGGGGGCGATGACATTCTTACCTCTATTTTCAAAATCTTGTTGCTTTACCCCAGACGTTTCCTGATTGAATCAATGTTGGACCCTCCATCATCTTGCCGTCCAAATGCACGTTAGTTTTTTACGAAATTACTTATTTACCCCTCCTGCTATAATAAAACCCTAATTCCCACGCACCCCCCCCCCCCCCCCCCCCCCCAAATCGAGGGGTGGGATGAACAAATCGAAGTGCTTGATGACCAGGAGCTCCCAATCGAGGCTGAGGCTGCTCACATGGAAGAGGATGAATCGAGTGTAGTGCAAGTGGCTCCTGATTATGTTGCCCAGACCAAGCTAAAAGAACAAATCACTAAAGCTCAGGTTAAAAAAATGGTTTTTTATGTTAAATCTCTTTTGGGAATGCAGTTGAAAAAAAAAAAAAAAGCTGATTGTGAAGTGTGAACAATGTAAAAAACTTGCTAAGACCATGCGTAGTGGGCAATATTCACCCTTGGGCGTTTTACGCCATGTGACAGTCCAGTCAGCAATGGGGCATTATTGGGCGTTTTCTAAAATGGGTGTAGTGGGGATAGGGCATTATTGAGCAATATGTTTTGTAGTAAAATAAAATAAGAAAAAACACCTAAAAATCTTATTGGCCAAGCAAATGAAATCTCTAATGTGATTGGCCAACCTTTTCCCCCTTCCGCGTTTTTTTAAACCACGCCAAGGAGCATTTTTTGCAAGATAACGCCCAATCACGCCCAGGTGTAGTGGTGAAGGGGCGTTATTGGGCGTGATTGGGCAATTTTTTTTAAAAAAGATGTCCCACTACGCATGGTCTAATAGATTGTTTATGCTTATTTATTATGTTGGAAGATTCATCACTGCAATTAATTAATTAGTTGAGTATTTCTTTGTAGCACATATAGGGTATGTTTGGCAAAAGTAGCTGGTGGCTGAAAGTTGGTAGCTGGTAACTGTACTTGATAGTTAGTAGCTGTAGCTTTTTAGATATATTTGGTGTTTGGCAGAGTAGCTGAATCTTTTAATAAAATGTTTAAAATGACCAAAATGGACATAACTAAAAATTTAAAAAGTTTGTGCATTAAAAAGTTCATTATCTTTAGAGATTAAAATAGTCATTTTTCCCTAAAAGCTTGTAGGTCCTTCTAAACGCTACTAGTAGGAGCGTTCAACCAAAAGCTTCAAGCTCCTAACCTAAAAGCTTCAAGCTCATTCAACCAAACAAGGTTTTTTTATTGAGTATGGGCTTTTTCATAAAAGCTTAAATCTAGAAGCTTCTAAAAGCTCAATGCCAAACATACTCATAGCTAGAAAATTCAGGGTAATAGTGTCAGCGCCCCCAAACCTCAGGGGGTAAAACGCAGTTTACTATATAGTTTTTAAGTTAAAAAAACAGTTTCACGCGTTGAGACAGTGTTGAAACATAACGTAGACCAACAAAAAAACATATATAAAAATAAGCATGTAAAACTCGAGAGGGTTAAAATGACATTTTATAAAGTTTTTATAAAGCTATCAAATTAAGTAAACAATGCTGAACGTTACGGATATAAAAAGGAAAAAACCAAAACTAAAAATGAGAAAAATAAAAGACAAAATAAAATAAAAGTAAATCACATGTGACCATCACTACAATGAAAAACCTTTTCTCAATTGTTATTGTTTTAATTAACAAATATAAAATTATTATAAAGTAATTACTTGATTCGAGTATTGGACGATTAACCTTTCTAAATCCATCAAACAGTATTAGTTAACCATTTAACCCAATCACTAATATTAAGAAGTTACTCCAATAATCATCTAGCTTAATAACCTAAACCCTTCCAATAATCATCTAGCTTAATAACCTTTCTAAATGATTGGCATTCTAAATAGGACTGCAAGGTGTCCGTTTATTAAGAAAATATATGTGTTCACGAACTATTCATAAATACTTACCGAACAATATTTTTTGTTCATTTCCGTTCGTTAAAAAAATGAACATGTTCGTGTTCGTTTAAGTAACGAACGCAAATGAACGTTCATGAACAAAAACGAACACAAACTAATGTATGAATACAAATGAACACAAACATTTGTTCATGATGAAAATATATAATACACTGGTATTTATTAAGTATTTTTATTTATTAGAATTTTGAAGTATTTTGATAAAATATAAAAACTAAAAACGTTAATAAACCATCAAATACAAACGAACATAAACGAATGAACGAGGCCTTTGTTCATGTTCGTTTATTTAACTAAACGAACGAAATTTCTTGTTCGGGGTTGTTCATTTATTAAATGAATAAACACAAACGAACTTCCCGTCTAATGACTTACAAAGTGTTTCGGTTCCTTTGCAGCCCCAATTCTAAACACCCCCCCCCCCCCCCCCCTCCCACACACACACAAAAAGTTGTCTCTTGAGCGCCTTCACTGTGTAGTTGTTCACTGCCAGAGGGTTGCTTGCCTCATGCTTACTATCATTGGAAAGGCAACAGATTGGATTGTCTCCTGCCGCCTAATCCAAAACAATCTCGATTTTTTGAACTTTGTTCTTTAAATTGTACGTACTTTATTAAGTGCTATGTGATTGTGTTTAGGTTTAAGTTTGTTGGTTGTTGCAACTGATATGTGATTGTGTTTAGGTTTAAGTTTGTTCGTTGCTATAATTGAAATGTGAGGTGAAATCGTAAAATTTGAATAATGAAGTTGTAAACCATATATAAAAATCGATGGATTTACAAACCGAATCAAGAACCTTAGACTTACGCTAAAAAAACACATATTTTAGTAACCCGACTCAATCCGCTAAAATAAGTTTCATAACTCAACTTTTATCATTACATTTTTTTTTTTTCTCCACCACTCAATTTTTTAATTTATGGACAAACTTCTATATTGTTATTTTAAAACAACGTTTTATGATTGGTCATGTCAACATGTTTTTATTGTATTAATATAAAAATTGACTATTGAACAAAAGCATTTAATATAAAATAATGCAAGCAGCTTACTTTTTACTTTTTTTTTAATTAAACTTCGTTAAAACAACCTTCGACCTAAACGGATAAGGCCAACAAAACAACACCCCCGATCCAAACAGGCAAAAGGTCAAATTACAACATATATATAAGATATTTACACCATTCCTTCCAAATAATATATTTACACGCCGATCTATTCTTAAGCCACCTAAAACCTTTCGACTTAATCTCTATAAAAATCCCTTGCGGGCTTCTCCTGATCTGATTGAACACTAAAAAATTCATGCTTTTCCAAATACCCCAACACGAATGATAACCAACCCACTAATAATCTTCTTCATCTTATTCCCACGCTGAATAGAATTTTGAGTTTCCATTAAATCTTTGAATTCGAAGGCAAAAATAGAGGGAATGTTGCACCAAGCACTGATAGCCCCCCACACACGAATAGCCACCGAACAAGCTGTAAACAAATGATCCACCGTTTCCTCATACTCTTCGCAGAAAGGACACACAACCGAAGAAATATCCACATTCCTTCTTCTCAAATTAACTATGGTTGCAAGCCTATCCAAGTTACCTCTCCAAGCCATAATATTACATTTGATTGGAACCTATTTGCACCATTCGAAATTAGGGAGTTGGTTGCTTCCCCTATCATAAATTAATGTCTTTTCACAGAATTCACCGAGAAGCCATTCTCTCTATCAACGTTCCATATCCATGAGTCCCTATCATTTGACAATCTTACCATGTTGATAACTTCTAAACATTCCTGCTGTTCCTTAAGCTCTGCATCGGACTCGGGTTGTCTAACCCAATTCCAATAATATCATCCACTTTCTTGTCTCGATCTTATCCTCTCCGTGACCCTGCAAGATTTATATGATCCCAAATCAAACAGATGTGGCCATCTTTCCAAGAAAGGGAGATCACCCATCCAAGTATCAAGCCAAAAACGAATATCAACCCCACTCCCCACTTTACCCAAAATTATCCGATTTATACTTTTCCCGTTTAATTCCATTTTGGTAATCAATTTCACAATGTTTTCCAACAACCCGCATAATTACCGTTTAAAGGAAGGAAGCTTCTTTGATTGTTTTTATGATGACAAGCTTCCACCACTCTCCTCCACAAATTTTGATTTTCTACCCTGTATCTCCAACCCTACATATAGAGAAGCGCCTCATTGACTTCTTTGAGTCTGTTAATACCCAACCCCCTTTTTTTTTTCTTAAGCCAAGTAATCTAGTCCCAAGCCACCCAATTCATTTTGTTATTATCACTAGAGCCCGCCCAAAGAAACTTTCTCATCTTAGCTTCGAGAATCGTAATTATACCAACCGTCCCTTTATATAAAGAAAAGTAATATATAGGAAGGCTCTCTAGAACAGAGTTAATCAAAGTAGTCTCCCCCCCCCCCCTATAGACTTTTTACTATAAGGTCATGGGGTGTACTCTAACATTTAAAGTGTTAACAGTGACATGACATGTTAATTGACATTACAAACCACTTCCTCCTTGTGCAAAAGGCATTAAATAGGTTGTGTGTTAACATGTTAACCCAATGTTAAGAGATTGAATTAATTATTCTTTTCTTTATTAGACCAAAAACCACTAAAAGATAAGATTCGATGAAATTAATGAGATTAAACCATTTCCTTGGAATGAAGCAAAGTGAAATTGGGAAAAAAGGTTGATGCGGCACTTAGGTGAAGTTAAGATATGTTAAATTATACCCAAAGGCCTAATAATTTATTAGACAAAATAACTTCGTGAATTTAACCCAATCCTCCTAATCTGTAGGGAGAATTTTCAATGTATTGATTTTTTTTCAAATTGATTGATTGTAATAGACTGTGTTTATTAGCATCTTACTGCATATTGATTTTTTCAAATCGATTGATTGTAATAGACTGTGTTCATTAGCATCTTACTGGAAATATGGTTGTTTTATTAGTTGTGAAAGTTAATAAGATATTCTCCTTCGCTGTTAAAAGAATATAGATATAGATATATATTATCTACCTTTAAAAAAAAAGATATATATTATCAAACATATCCATTTTCATATAAAGAAGACTACATGTGACTTTCTCTTGGAAATGTCGTCTAGTAGAGTCCTATTTGTGATAAAATATTATGCACAAGCCAAGGGTTTTGTCTGGGGTGAAGAGGTATGGTCTCAATTCCTCTCCTACATGGCAAGGACCACACCACCTTTTCATCCTACATGGCGTCTACATCAACAAGCGAATCCAGAAGCTTCTGGAAGACGTTAAGGTGGCACCAAAGATGCTCCCTCCGACATAAAGGACAATACGTGTCACCACTCATCAGGCGCCATGTAGACCTGCAGCAAACCCAGGAGCAGACCGACAATGTCAGTACGACGTTTCCAGCATGGACAAATATAGGCGCGCCACGTGTACCACTACCCTGACCACAGCAGAAGGGAAAGTATCCTCACTTATTCCATTAAATCTCGAGGACGAGATTTTTATTAAGGTGGTGAGGATGTAATAATTCTCATCAAAAGCTCTAATTATTATCTTATTTGGCCAATAGGAAACCCTAATTTAGACCCCCAAGTGATCCTGCATAAACCCTAAAATTTTCAGAACAATCGGAATCGGGATCAGGGCCCCTAAAACTCAGGGGGGTAAACCCTAGTTGATATTATCTTGACAGTTTTACGTATAAAACGAATTTTAACGCAAGACCAACTCACCTAAGCTACCTGGACACGAGGCTACCCTATGGTAGTAGGGTGTCCCTCGCGCCACGCGAAGGCCCCTCGCGCCACGCGAGGGCGCCGTTTTTCATGTATAAATAGTGGAGTCTGTTTCTTGCAATTTCGCGTTGGTTCGACTTAGAAATTCAATTTATGCACTGAGATACCGTCCAAACAGTCTAAAAACACACACAATCTCGAATTTCCGCCGCGATAACAGGGTAATAACTCAATCGCTGCTACGACTCAATGTCCGATCGATTGAAACTATCCAATGGATGTTTAAGTGTTGCCCACATTAGGGTTTATGCTTTGTCATTCGTCGTGAATTCGATGGATGTTTAAGTATCGCACTTTGTCATTCGTTGTGAGGGTTTAATCTCGTGAGTTATCGTAAATGTTGTATTAGTTACTAACCGAGTTCGTGTGCATGTTATTTAATTTAGGTCAAAAGGCTAATCAGTAGGCTAAACTCTGCCCGTGTAAACTTGCAATGTGAGTTATTCTCTTTTTACCAAAACTATTTCCAAAACTTTATTCTCAAAGTTATAGTTACAGGGATTAAGTCTTTGTTATCTGAAATTACTGCCAGTAAGTGGGGGGATGTGCACATAGCTACTAATTATTTATCACTCGTGGGTGAAAGGACCCAACAAGTGGTATGTCCACAGTCACAAGTCCGGTCAAGTGACAACTGGGTCAGTAATATAAATGATAAAGGCAATTGTAATCGCTCTTAATACTGCAATCTATAACACTGTGTCATTTTGTATCAAATGAATAACTCGCCAGCATTTCCCCGCTGATAAAATATTTTTAAAACATGTTTCAGGCGACCTGCTGTAAATCAAGGAAACGTGCCACGGAGCACTAACAAGCTTGAAGAGGTGGCTCAGTTAAAATAAATAAACATGTTTTAATAAATAAGGGAATTTCCTAGTTAAATTCCTTTGTTGTAAAGTACGGGGTTTATCTCCAATTTATGGAATAAAATAATTGGGCATTTTGAGTTTTAAAAGATCCTGTTTAAAATTCTTCCGCTGTCGCATAATAAGATACCACGGGTTCCTGTCCCGCGGCTCCGGACCGGGTCAAACCGGGGCTGGGGCCGTGACATTGGAAGTGCATCCAGAGTTGCCAGTCACAACATAACTGGAGCCACTTTCCAACCCCCACCCAGAGTCATTACTCAGATTACAAATGGAGCTACTTTTCAACCTCCATCGGGGGTAGTCCAACAAACACCCCCAGCAGTTCAAACACCCAACCATGGGGCTGGCCCTTCAGCACCATCGGAACAGACACAACTGAATTTCTCTGCACTTTTAGGGCTGCCCGAAGGAAAAATTCTGGCTTCCTGGTATGCCGAACAAATGGCGTCTATAAACCTTGTTTATACACAACTCAGCGCACAACAGGCTTTGCTCCAAGCACAAGCCAACCAGTCTGCATTTGTTACTCCACCGCAAAGGTCTCTGAGCACTCATATGCCTCAGCAGGCCAACGCATGGAACTTACGCCCTAAAAAAGCACCTGTACCAAACATCAGATGGCTAAGCGCGCAAGATACGCGCGACACCTATGGCGAAACAGAGAGCAATTATGTGCAGTATTCTCATCCACAAAGAAAACCAGTGCAAAGTCGTTTAGGTCCGCGCAATATAAACGACGAGCGGGACAGTTATAAGGAAGAAGATGATGCGACGTACAAGGAAAGCACAGTGTTCAGTAGGTTACCACCAGAACACGAAGCGTACGTACACCGCAAGCGCGCGGGGTACAACCCGAAAGCAGAACATGATTACTCATTGAGCTATCGCCCAGATGACATGGCTGAAAACTCAAAATTCATCAGAGAGATTGCGAAAACCGATATCGACAAGACAAAACTGCCACACAATGTAGGCAAGTACAACGGTTTAACAGATCCCGATGACCACCTACAAGTCTTCAACGGCGCAGGGGTAACAGGTAGCTGGAATCTACCAACTTGGTGTCATCTCTTCGCACAAACCTTTGTCGGCGCAGCGCGCGTCTGGTTTGACAGCCTGCCAGCAGGAAAAATCAAGTCATGGATTGACTTCCGAGACAAGTTCCTCGCGCACTTCTCTCAACAGCGCAGGCATACTAGAGACCCTGCCGATTGCCTGAATATATGGAGGAAAGACCATGAAAGCGTGGAAGATTTCATCACCAGGTATAATAAAGAGTGTCTGGAGATCGGTGATATAGGCGAAAAGATGATGCGCGCACACTTTATGAGGGCAGTAAAGTGTGACGACCTGATCAAGCGATTGAAAGGAAGAGATGGAGGCCCCAAAGATTGGGAAACCTTCATTAAAGCAGCCAAAACAATTGCACGCACAGACAAACAATTGACCGGTGATGACAAAGATAGGGAGTGTAAAGCGATGGAAAGAGCAGAAAGGCAGCGTTCAGAAGAACCATGGCTACTGTACACAGACGGCGCGTCTAACGAGGATGGCGCAGGCGCAGGACTTAGGCTGGTAAGTCCAGAAAAGCATGAATTTACGTATGCCATCCGGTTAGACTTCAAGAGCACGAATAATGAAGCCGAATACGAAGCCTTTCTGGCCGGACTGAGGTTGGCGATCAAAATGGGAGTCAAACACATTGAGGCGCATGTGGACTCCATGTTAGTAGCTGGACAGATTAACGGCCAATACGATGCCAAAGGAGACGTAATGGCGTTATACCTGGACCAAGCGAAAGCATTGCTACAAAACTTCCATTCTTACAAGGTGCACCATATCAATCGAAGCGAGAACAAACCAGCTGATGCATTAAGTAAGTTAGCATCCACCAGTTTCCAGCACTTGGCAAAGGATGTGCGCATAGAAGTTCTGAGCAATCCATCGGTGCCATTAAGGCAAGTAAGCGTTATTCAGTTGGGAACGACGTCTTATATGACTCCCATAATCATGTATCTCCAGTCTGGGATCTTACCAGAAAACAAAGCTGAAGCGAGGAAAGTCCAGTATAAATCCGAGCACTACCAGATGGTTGATGGGATCTTGTATCGCAGGTCATACCTGGGGCCGTTGTTGAGATGTGTCGACCCAGAAGACGCAAATTACTTGATCAAAGAAGTGCATGAGGGGATCTGCGGCATTCATGCCGGACCGAGAATGGTGGTAGCAAAAGTGATGAATACCGGGTACTACTGGCCCGGGATGCATCTAGACGCAGTAAAGGTTTTGAGGAAATGCAGTGGATGCCAGAGACACGCCCCGAATACGATGCGCCCCAAAAATGAACTAGTCCCCGTAACAACGGCCTGGCCGTTTCAACAATGGGGAATAGATATGGTTGGTCCTTACCCCGAAGCCCCGGGAGCAGTAAAATTTATCATAGTCGCAGTAGACTATTTTACGAAATGGGTGGAAGCGAAGGCGCTGGCGTCAACCACATCTACCGTAGTACGGCGTTTCATCTGGGAACAGATAATCTGCAGATTTGGGCTGCCTCTAAGAATCATCACCGATAACGGAACAAATTTCGCTGCAGAGGATCTTCAACGCTAGTTCAAAGACCTACACATAGAGCACACCTTCTCCTCGGTTGCGCATCCGCAGGGGAACGGTCAGGTCGAGGCCGTCAACAAGAGCATCGTAGATGGCATTAAGGAAACCTTGGGAACGCAAAGAAGAGGCTGGGTTGATGAACTGCCCAGTATATTATGGGCCCATAGAACAATGCCCAAAACAAGCAACGGAGAAACACCGTTCAGTTTAGTCTATGGGTCCGAGGCCGTGATACCAGCAGAAATCGGGTTACCATCGCCAAGAATGCTTTCAATGAACATGATCAACAATGAAGAAGAAAGGAGGTTGGACCTTGACCTCCTAGAAGAAAGAAGAGAGATGGCGGCAATTAGTGAAGCGAAATATAAAACCAAATTGGAGAAGTACTATAACTCCAAGGTCCGAATCTGCATGTTCAATCTCGGAGATTACGTCCTAAGGGACAATGAGGCGTCCAACGCCGAAAAACCCGGAAAGTTAACCCCCAAGTGGGAAGGACCGTATGTTGTAGACGAAGTTCTCGGGAAAGGAGCATATAAATTACGCACCCTAGACAACAAAGAAGTCCCAAGAACCTGGAATGCACAACAATTAAGAAGATGCTACATGTAAACAGTTGAAGTTTTTCTCTACGTACTTGTAATGGCTGCGCGCCAACACATTTAACACTAATACAAGAAGTGTTTGGCTATCTTTTCTAATGAGAATTTTTTGTTACAACTGCATATATTACTTTGGGCATACAGGAAAACATCAATGGCTCGACCTTAGGAAACGTTGTAGACCTCCAAGGCTCGTCACAACCAAGTGCACAGCCGGGTCATAAACACAACCAAAGCCTAGAAAACGCCAAATAAATACTCCGTGCCCACACAAACACGAAAGCATCGAAAACAGTAAACAAACATTGTAAGACCCCCGAAGCTGAACACAGCCGGGTCCACAATAACCTGTAACTCGATCACTTCGAATATACGAATCACCGCGCGCGCTTAAACGACAGAATAAACGTTGTAACTAACACAACACAACCTGTCATGTAACACCTCGAAAATTTCGGGTTTAATATTAAATCGACACGTGTCATGTAAGACAAAACGCGTTGAAAACCCGGATTTAATAAAGATGTTTGGGTAGGATTTAAAGCGGCGTCATGTTAAATCGTTACCTCTGAACGACCTTATTTTGATCCCAAGACCCAATTAAATATTACACACACCTATGATGCTCTCAATTCAGTGAATTATTGTCATTAATAGGATTCAAAATGCAAGGTAGGATCCTACGAAGAAATGAATGATAAACCGTCATTTTCGGGTCTTGTTTTTGGATTGAAAGGAAACAATACTTCATGGTGGGGTTTAGAACAGTACAAAGGCATTTTTAGAGACCCTCAATTGACAAATTATTGTTCCAAAATCGTGCAAGTGGGTTATATGGTCAAAACTTCAACAAACAACAACAAACAAAAATTTTGATCAGCGAAGGCGTCGCGTGACGCGACGGCCCCTCGCGCGACGCGAGGGGTGCCCAGCGACAGCAGACCTGCTGTTGGCTGTTGGGTGCGAATGTGACCTCCTTGGCCGGTTTTTCTTGCACATACATGGCCCCTAGACATCCCTACACACTAATTACAAGTGTTGATCAATTGTGGATGGCCCTAGACTTGGTTGTCACTTGCTTGTGGTGCTTGATTCTTGTATATAAAGACCCTTCATGTCACAACATTTTCCACACATCATATTCAAGCAATCTGAGCATTGGAGGAGCTTACAATCTGATTGAAGGCCTTCCTAATCATTCATTAACCATCTAGTAAGTCTCTAATCCCTTCTAAATTAATTCTAGCTTAGTAATTAGCTTAAAAGTCAAACCGACGTAACTACGGTTTGACTTCGCGATTAATTAGCGATAGCTCAGTCGTGTGTCGAATTAAAAGTACCATTAGATAGGTAATTATATGGGTATTAAACCCTTATAAGGGCAAGTACCAAATCCAGACCTAACTAGGTCGTTTGTCGGGTCAAACGTTGACCGAAAAAAGTCAACAAAATTACAAAATGCGATTTAATGCACGACTAGCAATCCGCGAGGCGTGCAACCTGTTTTAAACTTAATATAACTTGGTAATAAGTATAAAAACTTGTCTACGCTTGCCCGACTCGACAAATTTCTGTTTAAACCCGGTTCGGAACCGAAAGACGCAAGACTTTGACTTTTGCGTTGACTTCGGTTCTGACCCGTTTTAATTTGAATTAGACATGCCTTAAAGTCTCATTAGGGTTGGGTTACATGCTAGTATAAGTCTCTGTACTTGTTTCATTGATTATCCGATGCATGCGCACGTTTCCGTTAATCGCTTAAATTGGACCATAATGCCCTTATGACCCTACAACGAGAATTTTGAAAATGTGGAAGTACTATAATCTTAGTTACTGATTATTAAACATGCACGTAAATTTTCACGTCAATCGGAGGTCTAGATTATGAGATATGCGCATTAGCGTAAATATTAAGCTTTTTATTAATTAAACGGCGCGATTAGCACATAGCCTATCTAAACCCGATTTTCGGTACCAAAACTTTTACCCACTGATGTTAAATAATATTTGGGGATTTTTGAAGATTTTTAATTATTTTTAAACTGATCTTAAGCTAGGCTTATCGCATTGATTCGGTTAATACCGAATATGCCCTTTTAGGCTATAAAACGAGTTTTACGAATCCGTTTGATTCCAATCCAATGGCCACTGATCTAAAATAATAAATATAGGATTTTGAGCCTGTTTTACTGATCAGAAAACTCAGATTGGTATTTTAACCCGTACGTCGCTTAAAACGGCTTTATACGCGTATTAAACGCGTAGTTTGGTATTAAAACCATTTTGACACGTAAGACTTAATACCAATAGACATAACCTGTTAAATTAAGATATTTTTCTGATTTAATCAGACCCATACCTCAGAAGTATTATAAGTCTCTTTTATAACCTTTAAAATGACCAAAATACCCCTACGGGGCATAATTAGGGAATAAACTCGTTACGGGCATTATGGAAGATATCATAATGATATCACAACATATTTGAAGCGTATTAACTTAGGAAACCTGTTCACAACCCTTTCGGTTACCCGTTATGCATTTTACGCGTTCGGTTCGGTTTATGTAAATAGTTTGCATAAACTAGCCGAAACGGGTCAAACGATATCATTTTCATCTCAAAATCCAGAATGTGAGTAGTAAACCCATGTTAAACAAGTCTTCAAACTTGTCGGGTCTAAATCACATTCTATCCGGTCTTCGCTTAATCGTGCGTACGAACCGCATCTTTGAAACTAGCCGGTCTAAGCTTAAGCATAATTAAAGACCCGCTAGGATTCTAATAGGTTATATTTAACCTTCGTTCCAGATTAGGAGAAACAGTAAAAGCTACCTGCTATTTGATTATTGTGACTATACTTTGCATCAAGGTAAATACTTTTAACTTATTTTCCCTATACGGGCTTGGGTTACGGTACATAGCGTACCGCTTGATCGGGCATCAAATCTTCCACGCTTAGTGGTTAATTGAATAATTTGATCGGCTCGTTTTAAACAGATGTGTTTACTTTACAGCCTTTGGGGGGGTTAATGACCATGTCCCGGATATCCTCGGCATTATCTTACGAGATTGCCACGACCTGAGCACGGGGTGTAGGCGTACTCCCGTGTATAACTCACTTACAGTGGTGTGTCTATTGATCTTTAACCCGGATACGTCCGGGCTACTGAACGCATAAGTAACATGTAAATCGTTAACAAGATTATCATATAAAATAATTCTCCCAAGTTAAACAAAATGTTTATGCCATGTGCATCCAAACAAATTTTCAATCATTTTATAAAATGAGTCAGTTGAATGTATTTACCAGTGTAAACTGACGTATTTTCCCAAAAAGATTAAACGCAGGTACTAGGCGAAATAGGCTGGGAGTCTCCTAAGCATCACTAGAAGTCTCGCAAACTTAAGATGCCGATGTCTGTTGAACCATAAACAATATTTTTATTATTCGATCCTACTGTGGATAAACACCAGATAATTGTGACTTTGTTTACAATAAATAAATTCGGTTGTATCTTATTTAAATTTGCTTCCGCTGTGCATTATTATATTGTGTTGTTTGACTATTACGTTGCCAACCACGTCACGATACTCCCCCACCGGGCCCACCGGTGACACGTGGAAATCGGGGTGTGACATGTCAGCGCCATCATTCATTCGTAATACCTTATCAAAGTAATAGCACATGCACAAATTGCAACGATAACAAAATTCACAATAAACAAAGGAACAGAGGCAAATATTAACAATAGCAAAACATGTTGCAGATACAACAGCTACAAGTCAATTGTTCACGAAACATAAAGTTAAATTATTCACAAATTGTCAAGTTGGTTACAGGGCCATCAAAGCCCATACACGGCATGCAAGCCGGATTTCTTCACTCCGGATGACTAGGACCAGCGCCCCCAGTCGCGCGATCTTCATCTCCAAGAGCCTTCTTCAACAAGGCAACACCATCAGGTTTTCGGGCCAATTTCTGGGCAGCTTTAACAACAGCAAACTCCAAAGACGCAAACTCTTGTCGCTTTGCGGCATAAGTAGCACCACAATCCTCCTTGTACAACTCAAAATGATAATCTTTCTCATTACTAACGGCTGCCGACCTACCCTCGCTGTAACCATCCTTCCGCCCGTTATTATACGCTGCTTGACCCAACTCAAACATATAGTTGGCAAGATCATGAGATTTCACTATACGTTCTGCAATCTGCGCGAAACACACAGAAACTTAAGTACGAATAATGAACACAAATCAAAAGAAAGCATACACAAGGAAAGTTACCAGAGGCACCGCGCGAGAAAGGAGCCACTTGCAATCAGCAGACACCTCCTCAGCAAGAAGCTCAGCAGCCTTGCACTCCGCAACCTTTGCCTCAGCAAGCTTTTCCAACTTAACTATGCGTTGGAGATATTCTTCTTCTCTCTTCTGAGACGCAACACGCTCCGCCTCAGCTTCTTCGCTGATCTTACGTTTCTCTGCAGACATCCTGACAATTGCGTCACGCTGGGCTTGCAATTCCTTGTTGGTACGCTCACAAGCAGCCTCCCAATCCTTTTGTTTGTCAGCATTAACCTGCTTCTACTCAGCAAGTTTCCGCTCTGCATCAGACACCCTCCACACCAAACCTTTCTTCTCAGCGTTGAACTTCTCCTTCTCTTCAGCAAGCGCTGCTTTCTCATTTTCAAATTCGAGAGTCTCCTCCCCCATCAGCTTCCATTACCGCACAATCTCCTGGGAGGTAGCAAAATAATTAACCCCGGCGTGAATATGATCATCCATTAGATCAAACCGGTTACGCTTTTTCTGGAACATCCTCTCAGCAGGGGGGAGAGACAATGAGAAGAACTCTTGGCAGTTACCAATGTCATTCATGCGGGAGCCCTGAGTTAAACCCCACCGAGGAGCATGCGGTAAATCATCACAAGCCGGGTTATGGGTATCCCAAGACCCACCTTGAACATTTTCGAACTCAGGACTCCATTGCACTCCCGAAGTCGCACCGCCAGCACCCGGTGGGCGTCTGGTATAGATGGTTTGACGAGGGGTAGCCTCACTTGACTCCACCTCGGTTTCAGCAACCTTAGCGCCACCATCACCACCAGCACCTCCTACACCCGCATCATCACCACCACCTTCACCAACGCGCTCAGTCTCCACATCACCTTGTTTTCTCTTCTCACCCAGATCATCACGGGGAGGAGACAAGTCAAACGTCCTAGACGGAGGAGATTGAGGAGGAGTAATCTTTGAAATATCAATCCTGCGCGACGCCTTACCAGACTTGACACCTGCCATAAGACAACGATGATGGTAAAAAACAACCCACAAGCCAAATAACAAGAGTCATAAGAGCAAAGTATTTACCTTGTGGGGCAGAAGCGGCGAATATTTCCTCCAACAAGTTACCGCGCGTTGCGCCAAAAACATTCATGTCAATCTCAGATTCAGAAGGTGTAGGAGGATTTTCCTTCTGAAGTTTAGTTCTCTTGGTAGCAAGGACAGCAACAGCCTGCTCGTCAAGCTCTCTCTTCTTATCTTTAAGATTTTTCCTCTTCTTCATTATCTCAGTCAAAGTCTCATCATCCTCAGGGTCGCGTTCAGCACGCTTAACCCCTGCCCCTAAACCAGACAATGTATCAGAAATGACAACATAATCTAGGATAGGAAGAGTAGAGGGTCGCTTACGAGGAGTTTTAGTGATTTTTTCCTCATCCCCCTTTTCCTTCCCCTCCGACCTGTCCGCTCTTGTTTTTCTCCGAGTTTCCAACTTATCAGCGGTCTCAACCGGAACCTCAGCGTTGACACCGACTGGTTCATTAACGGGTTCATGCACAACCCCCTGCGCCGGACCTGCACGCGGGGAACGAGAGGTTAGGCCTCCAAGAGATTGGTCAGAATCCCCACTCGAAAGGACAATAACCCTCTCCCGAGTGGGGTCAGTAGCATCATCAACATTAGCTCCACCATCTTCACCTAAAACAACATTGGCATAGGTAGCAAAGCTTTCACTAGTAGGATGCAGGAAACGGTTACGGATTTGGTCTAACCAGGCCGGTTTCCCATCCGCCTGAACTGCTTCAACCATGGCACCACCAGCCTTCGGATCAAGAACATTCAATAGGCTGTATCCAACTGCGAAATACAAAACACATAAGGACAAATACAATGAAACAAAGAACAAATAAGAAACATCACTGACGTCTGCCTTGATAACCGTAAACAGGCACGCCCAGAGGGTTCTTCGGAAACCACCGCAAGCTCATACCAGCACCAACCAACGCCCTCTCCTCCAGCTAAGAAATAGCAGTAGCTTTGTGTGTCACTTTCTTGTACCACTCCTGTTGGGCAAAATCCACAACCACGTCAACCTTCGGGATCCCTTCACTCTCAGCTCGATAATGCATGTCCACCGGAATAACACCACGGCGGTTGTAAAAGAACTTTTGTTTCCAGTCATGCAGGCTCTTCGGAGGGTTGGAACTACATGGGATAACACCACTGGTTCGAGAGTTAAACGAATAAAAACCACCAGTATAAGTCACCATGTAAAAGACATTGAACATCTCAAAAGACGGCTCAACACGGTTGGTCGACGGAAATTGAAAATTCGATTTTGATAACAAACTGTTGAGATAATACTGACTAGGAAATACCCCCCTGAGTTTTAGGGGCCCTGATCCTGATTCTGATTGTTCTGAAAATTTTAAGGTTTATGTAGGATTACTTAGGGGTCTTAATTAGGGTTTCCTTTTGTATAAAATATAATAAGAAATAATAGTTTTGGTGAGAGTTGTTATGGTTTGGGACAAAAAGGGAATAAAACGATGAGAAAAGAAAATGGACCCACTTTGTAACTTTAGGGTTCAACTAGAAAACTTCCTGGTATAAATTTTGGGTATAACTCCTGGACTATTTAAAAATATATAATGCACTCGTGTTAAGCATAGTACCCCTAATTCAACCTTGTCCCGATGTCCCGAGACCAAATCCCAACAACTTAGTCGGGCAGAGCCCTGACATACGTTATGAGGCTCAGATCAATCGGAAAGGGTAGCGGTGATCGGGAGTTAAAACACTTGAAACGAGGTAGGGCTTTATTATTATATATAAAAATAAATAAATACTAGAGAATTTTTGGAGAGGGAAAGATATAAAGAAGGAAAGATGGAATCGAACAATCTGAATACTATCCTCTATTTATGTTTGAAAATTTTGCGTGAAGGATAAGTCACAATTATGTGTTGTCATCCATACATATTTCGAAATTCCTTTTTGGGATGACACGTTTCATCTCAAACAAACACATGTAGACACTTCATGCAATTTGATTTTATTATTCTATTTCATGATTATTATTATATTTTGATAAAAGTATATGGAAACAATTTTGAAGATAGGACATGAAAGTTGAAATGGTACACGAAACCTGTATCAAATTTCAAATATATATATTTTGTTTTATTATTATATTAATTTAATTGCTTTAGTTATTTAGCGCTTATAACTTCTAAAGTATGACGTTTTACAAAACAATAAATATGTCTGTAGAACGAGAATAATTTTATCTACAGTTTGAACCAAGTTTCCTTAAAAATAGAGTAGGTTCAAATAGATTGTATTTTTATAATTTAGTTATTAACCGGTTCCTGGGTCCGTCTAAATACTTTATATTTCTAATTTCCAACTTACCCGTAATCTACCCGTCTAATAATATAATTTTTATACACTTTTATTTTATTTAGAAAGGTTACTCATATATAGGCCAATTAAATAATATAATATTTCAACCAACTATATAAAATAATGTTTAAAACTATTTGGGTTGAATATTTATATATTAAAAATAAACTAGTTACTAGTTACTAGTGGTTAATAAATTTAACCAAACCTATAATTCTTATATAAAAATAGGAATGTTACATTCTCCCCACCTTGTTTTAAATCTCGTCCTCGAGATTTGAGTTATGATATTTCTTTTAGACTTATGTCATATTTTTGTCAATAAAACAATATTTAAGGTAGATGACACAGATTTAAAATATCAAATTTTGTGAATACGAGTTGTACCATAAGTAGGATTCAATGGTTCAACTGAATTAGTTCAAGAAATCGATGACAAAGAATGAGATGAAATGATATAATTTCCAAGGTGACTAGGTTCAAGCCAAAAAATATATGATTAATAGATATTTAAAATGAATGTGAAGGATTTTTAGAATTAATAAAATTCTTTGTCAAAAGAAAGATTACTTTGATTGGTAACTGAGGAAGACTTAGAATCGACAGGTTCAAAATGAAATAAAAGCATGAAAATGATAAATATTAAATTATGATATGAGAAAATCAATGTGCTGAGATGAGTGAATTGCAAAGATACACCAAAAGACAATAGAGTTAGTGTATCCTTGTTTAGAGTTCCAAGTTGTTTTAATTGTGAAACAATGTGATAGTACACTATTAGTGACCAAATTTTTCATACTATGTCCTAGAGATCGAAATATAATAAGAACAAGTTGTTTTCGCATGACCAACCATTATATTATATTTGTAAAGTAAATGTAATATATATATTTTTGTGTCCCTGTCTGAACCGTATCTTACATATCAAATATAAATACTATGTAATATATATTATTTGTTACGTATTTTTACTATATGTAAATGGTCATCACTTTTAAATAAATATTATTTTAGTATTTTACTATACTATGTAAAATAACTTATATTTACTATGTAATATATATTACAAAACACCGCAATGAAGTTATTACATTACAAAATATTTTAGTATTATTATTTATAACGTTAAATGAAAGTTGTAAATAAAGGTGTAAAAATATTTATTGTACATAAGTATTTGTAAAATATTTTGTAAATATATAACACTTAATGGGTCGATTCTATGTGATTACTTATTTTCATTTTGAAACCATATAACGTTGTGAATGTATTTACAAATGTTGTAAATAAGTGAAAACGGGGACTATTCTTATATATTACAATGTTCCCCCTAACCCAACGTAGTTGATGACTACCATATTATTCTTATATGGTCATTTTCTTGCCAGGGCGTTACGGTACATAGTTACCACAAAACATGTGATACACAATTATTTATATAATTTTATTCGTCCCTCTAATTCTTGTATTGTTTTATGAAAATATATATTCTCCTTACAGTACAAAGTATATATATTTTTATATAAAAATATTTTTATATATAATTAAAATTTACTGAATAAGTATGATGACTTAATTTATATATATTAACTAGTCATTATCATGGGTGGATATTGGTTAGTGCTGCCTTCTTTAAGCATAGGTGATCAGTCCATGTCTAACTAAGGCTAGGCTATCCAATACCTGCCCTTGACAATAACCCTAGTACTTAAAAATAATATTAACACTACTACTATTAATATATTATTACAAATAATAAAACTAATATTAACTAAACATAAACTTAAATGAGAATATACCTCAAACAAAATTTTATATGTAAAAATATAAATTCTTCACCTTTAATGGTTTAACAAGAATTTTTTTTTTTTTAAATATAGTAATACTATATTATAAATTAGGTAATTACTTATGTAAGTTTCCATAATCAATTAAATTTATATAATGTTTTTCGATTGAAGATGATAAAGCAATAATTATTACGAAATGCTCGATTGATGCTGTAAGAACCTTTAAGGGATATACTGAAATAGGACATGATTTTGTATATTATTATCTTAGCACACGATTGTGTTAAGATTGCTTTTATAGAATAAATCAATAAAGCAGATTCGATATGAACAAATAAATAAATAATTGAATGCAAGCTTTAATTTTATGAGAATGTCACCACAAGGTGATCGTAAGCAACACAATTGAAGTGCTTGTTGGGACTATTTTGAATATGATTGCTTAAATCCATCATATGGGATTTTGAAATGAATATGTAATGCGAGCAAGTTCAAATAGTTGAATTTGTTTTAAACAAAACAAGTTCATGTATTAATAAGAAAGTTCGGATATGGTCACAACAAAAACTATGTATGCCAAAGAAAATTGAGTTCCTCAAGAAATTTATTGACTCGATATCAAAGGGTCATCGTTTTGCAATAATGCGGTTTACAGAGATCAAGTATAGCGAAACAATATTTGAGTTTGGATAAAATAACAAATCGGAATGAAACCCTCCCGTGGTCTTCATAAATCAAACGAACCACATGCGTAATAAACAGTGCATGTTTAACGTGTGGATTTACCAAGAAATGAAATAGATCAATATTTGCTACTATGAAAGAAATTCTCATGGTATGATAGCCATTAGGGGAAGTAGCAATGCAAAAGTCTATTCACAGAGGTCAGAATTTTAACAAAAGGAATTTAAATTTTTTTTATCTGGAAATTTGGTGTGATAACCTTTGTTAAGTGACATTACCAGGGAATGTCGAATAAAATGAAATAGGGGAATTGCAAAAGTATGTGACTTCTTTTGCAGTGCCGATAATTATGACTCTGATTAGACTGTGCACCGATGGTTATGAAACCTTGTTCCAATATACCTCAGCGATATTCATGTCGTTTGTAGGATCATGTGGCAAAGTGCTTCTTTTTTTTATTAGTAATTCTTCTACTGACAGAATTAGCATTGGTGTCATCGTGCCCAATTTATATTTTCCAAAGGTCTTGCCTTGGAAGTCGTGTGCGATATACTTTGACGTATGTGGACGTATAATTTAAGTTTCATGTGTTTTCTTGTGCACTAGCACAACTTTACATGATTCTTACTTGCGTTAATAGTTTATGGTAACGCATTGGAAATTCTTATACTTTTGATGGCGTCCCAAATTAGTGGGTTTCCATTGTTTATATTGTCGCACGAGTTACGAGGTAGATGATCAAACGAAATAATGTTTGATATCGGAATTAAAGAGATTCCTGATAAAGAAATCTAGACACATATGCTTGTGCTTTATTCCAAATTGACTTTTGGAAATTTTCTTATAGATATACATATCTATATAATCACATATTTCACATGCTGTAATATATATACCCTCTATAAGGTCAATGTATTTAACAGATTCATATTTCCAAAAACAAGTCAGATATCAGATCATGATACTATTTAGGGAAATCTTGTCACTTGTTTGACATATTATATACCCCGTCTTATCCGGTTCTCGCCGGAGAGGTAATCCTATTATATCCGGACAAGCTGGAGAGTCTGCTACACCATACCCAGTCTTGTCGGAGAAAATTTTCTATTTCCCATAAATAGTATATTTTCAAGATTTTAAAAGTGCCTCTTTTATTAGGGCTTTTATCCAGAATCAAGGAAATTTGTATTCCCGTAACATATCTTATTCTAGACCAAGTAATATCACTAAGCAAGAATTAATAGCAATTAAATGTTATTGCTTATTTATCGTATCTTGCAATGTTCTAATCACCATTCTTATGGCATACCAATATTCATCACACTATACTTATATAAGTAATTTATCTTGAAGCTTATGTTAAGGCAAAATTCTTAAGTTCAAGTCTAAATATTATCCTGAGTGCTACCAGATAATATAAAGTTCCAAATTCTTCGTTTAAACTTTAGGTATTATTACAACACTTAATTGCTTAAATAAGTGGCTTAGCTTATACTAAGGTATCTTTCTTAAGTTCAAGTCTAAATGTTATTAGGTGTGCTACCAGTTAATAGCAATCTCCTAACTCTTTTAGGTATTATTATCATAACACCTATAAGCTTAAATCAGTGGCTCTGATACCACCTTCTGTCACGACCGCCGACCCACCCTGGACGGAATTGAGAGTCGCGAACAGCCAAGTGGTACCGGTGATTATTTTTGAAAAATATTGCAGCGGAAATTTCATCAGGACCGTGAGTTAGGAAAAATATCAGAGTTTAGAAAACACCGGATTTTATTTATTAAATAGATGGGATAAACCCATGTTTTACAATGGTAGCTTTAATAAAGATAAATTTGATTACATAAAACAATATTTCTTAATTTGATTTAATTAATAAAATAAGCCACTTCTTGAAGCCTTTCAGTGCTGTATCCATCTCTTACTCAGTCTACTGTAATTACCTGAAACGCGTTTTAAAAAAGGTTTTGTCAGCAGGAAATACTGGAAATACTGGTGAATCATTCTATTTATTAAAATGACACGTTTGTTATAATTTACAGTATTAAGAGAGATTACATTGTTTCAAATATCAACCAACTACCCACAGTATTTGTCACTCGACTGGATCTGTGAATATGGTCATATCACCATTGGGTCCTGTCACCCAATAGTGACGTATATCACTAATTAGGCTCGCCCACCTAAAGTGATAAAACAACAGTAATGTGCACAATACCCCACATACCGGTTGTAATTTGGTGATTACAAATACTTAATCACTGTAATTATAACTTTAAAAATATTTAAGAATTTATAAAGTACTTTGATAAAAAGAGAACGACTCACTTTATAAACATGCAGATTTATACGAGCAGAGTTTAGTCTACTGGTTAGCCTTGATATTGCAGATTTATAAATGCAGAGTTTAGCCTATTGATTATTCTTGTAACCTAGTGCACATAAACTAGGTAAGTAACTAATACAACATTTACGATAACTCACGAGATAAAACCCTCACAACGAATGACAAAGTGCAATCACTCAAACATCCATCGGATTCACAACGAATGACAGAGTACTCCCCGAGTTCGGGTGGTACTCAAACATCCTGTCGGAATCACAACTAATGACAAAGGATAGCACTTAAACATCCTGTCGGATAGTTTAAATCGATCGGACATTGAATCGTAGCAGCGATCGAGTTAATACCCTGTATCGTAGCAGAATTCGAGCTAGTGTGTGTTTTGTAGTAATCAGACTATAACTCAGTGTACGAATTGAGTTTTATCGTCGTTCCAACGCCAAACTGCAAGTCCCACACCCCTCTATTTATACTGAGAAATTGACTCCCTCGCGTGGCGCGAGGGGTCCAAGTGGTTACGTCGCGTGGCGCGACGGGTCACCTTTTATCATAGTGTTGCCACGTGTATTTGTAGCCTAGCCGAGTCAACGGAAATTGAAAATTCGATTTTGATAACAAACTGTTTAGATAATACTGACTAGGAAATACCCCCTTGAGTTTTAGGGGCCCTGATCCTGATTCTGATTGTTCTGAAAATTTTAAGGTTTATGTAGGATTACTTAGGGGTCTTAATTAGGGTTTCCTTTTGTATAAAATATAATAAGTAATAATAGTTTTGGTGAGAGTTGTTATGGTTTGGGACAAAAAAGGAATAAAACGATGAGAAAAGAAAATGGACCCACTTTGTAACTTTAGGGTTCAACTAGAAAACTTCCTGGTATAAATTTTGGGTATAACTCCTGGACTATTTAAAAATATATAATGCACTCGTGTTAAGCATAGTACCCCTAATTCAACCTTGTCCCGATGTCCCGAGACCGAATCCCAACAACTTAGTCGGGCAGAGCCCTGACATACGTTATGAGGCTCAGATCAATCGGAAAGGGTAGCGGTGATCGAGAGTTAAAACACTTAAAACGAGACAGGGCTTTATTATTATATATAAAAATAAATAAATACTAGAGAATTTTTGGAGAGGGAAAGATATAAAGAAGGAAAGATGGAATCTTTCCTCTATTTGTGTTTGAAAATTTTGCGTGAAGGATAAGTCACAATTCAAAATGTCTGCACATGTAGCTAGAGAAAGTCTTCACCACTTTTGTTCGTGTATTCTAGAACTTTATAGGAAAAGATATTTGAGAAAGTCCTCCTTCAGTGACATGCAACAAATATTGGAACATCACGCAGATTATCATGGGCTACCCGGGATGCTAGGTAGTTTAGATTGTATGAAATGGGCTTGGGAACTTTGTCCTACCCAATGGCAAGGCGCTCACACTAGTGGATTTCACGGGATGCTAGCCATCATGCTTGAAGCGGTTGCGTCCCAAGATCTTTGGATATGGCATGCGTTCTTCGGTATGCCAGGTTCACATAATGATATTACTATCATAAACCACTCGCCCCTTTTCAATGATCGGGTAAATGGTATAGGACCCAAAGGAACTTTCTTTGTAAACGGGGTTGAGTACGTGTATGGGTACTACCTAGTTGATGGGATTTACCCAGAGTGGGGGGTTTTCGTAAAATCGTTCACAAGACACGGTACCACAGATCCAAAGAGATTAAAGTTTAACAAGGTCCAGATGGCTGCACGTAAAGACGTCGAGCGAGCATTCGGTGTTTTGAAGAAAAGGTGGCGAATATTGGCAATGCCTTGTCGACTATGGGACAAGGATCAGATGGGAAACGTGATGTACACATGTATCATTCTTCACAACATGATTTTGGAGGATGAAGGTAGAGCGGTCGTTACCTACTATGATGACGATGACCCCCAACCCGGTAACGTAACAGACGAAGATAAAGCGGCAAATGAATTTTTGATAAAGTCAAGGGATATACATCACAACCTTCGATCTGATTTGGTGGATCATGTTTTAACGATTCCTGGGTTCGAAACCGACGAAGATGACGAAGAATAATAGTTTTTTATTTTGATAATTATTTTGTATGTTTATTTTAATAATTATTTTGTATGTTTATGTAGTATTTGGTTATAAATATATATATATATATATATATATATATATATATTAAAAAAAAACTGATGTGGCTTAGCCACGCCAGCCACGCCCACAATACCCCATCCAAAGTGGGTTTGAGAATTGAGTTTTGAAATTACACGTGTCAACCCATGCCCCAAACCCACGCCCACCGTAGCCATGGTCTGAGGAAAAAAAAAAAACTTTGAACACGTCTGAACTCTAAAAGCTGTACGCGTTGTACATTATACTGCAGCACTAGTACAATACGCAGCTCACCAACTATAAATGGTGAATTCCTTTTGACTATCTCCATTCACAATTTCCGTTCATCAATGGCGGAGCTGGAACGCTAATTTCCAGATATTATCGTCACACATTTTCCAATCATCACACCCTATTCATCAATCAGATTCTGCAGGATTTACTTCCGTTTCCCCCTATCATCAATCAATTGCTTTACGTTTGTTTCTAATTCAGTTAGGTTTTTTATTTAAGGTTCCGATTTAGGGTTTATATGTAATTTTGGGGATGAAAGTGAAGATTATTGCGATAAGTGTTGAGGAGATAGGGTTTATTGATGGAATTAACAGCTAATTCGAAGGTGTATAACGGTGTTTCGCTTACGTCAGCAATGCAACATGCTGACTGTGCGTCGAATGTCGGTAATGGTGGTGTCGGTTGTATTGAACATACTGTTACAAAGTTTGATACGCTAGCTGGTGTCGCAATCAAATATGGCGTTGAGGTGGTTTGCTTTTTATATATTTTTTATTTTTAATTGTTGTGTGTTAATCACAGGGAATCATCTTGTTTGCCTTTATTTGATTGATGAATTTCTGGAGGTTTTTTTTTTCATCTCACTAGAATGTAAAATATTGTAAATATAATGCATTAGTTTTTTATCCTTAAGCAAATAATAAATCTGAATATTTTGTGGAAAAAAGTTAAGATTAAGAAATTTTGTTCATAGTTTAAGTGAGTATCGGATTAATGAATTTAGGATGTTACTTATAATACTTTTATGCTATGTGTAGTTGATGGATTATAGTTAGGTCTGGATTCTTCTTAAGGTGTGTTGTTAATGGTTTATTTATTTATTTATATAATCTTAAAATGAAAGGTCGGTGGTTATTGTCTAAAAGACTCTATTATCTCACCCCAGCTTTCTTTTCACCCTAAGACCGTGGGGTATGGGGGGCTTGGGTTGGGGCATTTGTTGACACGTGGAATGGGAAGCCCCCCACCACCAAAACCCACGCCCATGGGGTATGGTGGGGCTTGGGTTTGGGGCATGAATTTGGTTTGGCCATTGAGAGCCTGCCATGTCACTTACTAGCCCGCCCCACGCCCGGCTTCAAACCCACGCCAATGGGGCCACACCCAAACCCACGCCCCAACCCAAGCCCCCGGGGTGGTGGCTTGGGCGTTTTCAGCCAACCCACGCCCCAACCCAAGCCCCATACCCCATGGCCTAAACAAGCAAACATCATCTGTACATAGAAGCACTCTCAACTGCTCCAACCCTTCACCGCCCCACCCCCACAACAGTCACCGTCACCGCCAATACCATTACAGATTCTTTATATTTTTGGATGTAACTTGGGTTCCACGTCAACAAGAGTGGATGATCTGGTTTGTGATGAAGAACGATGACTGCATCAGCGACGATTTAACAACCGTGGTCAATCAAACGTTTTGTGATTTGGGGGTTTTCGTGATTAAGAACGAAGTGGATTGGAGTAGGGTTAGTTCTAGGGTTCTAAGGCTGAAGTTCAGGGCGCAACAACGGTGGATATGTACACCGGTTTTCTAGCAAGGGAGGTAAGATCCAACACTTTCAACCCTAATTCTCCTGTTATTTGACTTAAATCTGCCATATAATCTTCCGATTTTTAGTCTTTTCGAGATTGTTGGGGCTAAGGTGATTGTTCCACACGTCAGTGCAGGCTTCACCGGCGGAGACAAACTCTGGCAGCCGGACATCAACGGTTGATGATGGAGTCGCCGAGTGAGACGGTACTGAACCCCAAATCACTCACTAAGAGGTTTGATATGGATAATTTTCAACTTTTATTTTTAAAGTTAGGGCTTAGAAAAAGTTTGATGTGTTTATATATGATATTCTTTGCGATAATTTAATTTTTGATGCCATTAGGGCTTGATTTATGCTAGAAATGGAGAATTTATCTAGAGGAAAGGTTATATGTTTGTTGCTTGATCTTATATGTTGAGTGAAGGTGTTTTTAAAAGGATTCAAAATGGTTATGTAGGCATTAGATTACGTGATTGCAGAAGCAAGACAAGTTGGATGTCGACTTTTGTTTGACTTGGTTAATAACCTCCTGGCATACAGGCGGCAAGACTCAATATGTTAATGGGCATGGGAGGAAGGTGTTGGCTGGAGTGCTTATCTTTGATCCATAGATTCACCTTTATTTAAGAATTGTGTCATGGTACTTTTTCTCTCATTGGGTTCTCGTTATTATTTAAAGACATTTTTATTCGGGTAAATATGTATATGTGTTAACTTACTTGGGGTTTTTTAAGTCTTTTAACTTGAACACAAATATTTGATATATACATTATATATGTGTGTGTGCACATGTCTCTGTGTGTATATGCATACATGTATTGTATGTATATGTGCATGAATGTTTGTATATTTGTAAATGCTGCTTGGTTCATAGCCTTTAAATAAATAGTACCTTTTTTTTATAATTACATAGAATAGTTATTGAAGTTCGATTACTATTTCTTTGTTATTCATGCTATAAAAAATGTGGTGTTAACTAGCTCATGATTCACTATATGGTGATAAATTGTTAGTCTATATAACTAGGGCTGTAAACGAACCGCCTTGTTCGTGTTCGTTCGTTAAGGAAATAAATGTGTTCACGAACGGTTCATGAACACTTACCGAACGAGATTTTATGTTCGTGTTCGTTCATTAAGGAAATGAGCGTGTTCGCGAACGGTTCACGAACACAAATAAATTTGACAAACGCGACGAAGGATAAAGATAGATGGCCCAGAGAGTAGCACTCGAACTTGAATCCCTTATTGTGGAACGGAGGTCGATTGTATTCGTGGATGTAAATAATGAGAAATGAAAGGGAAATGATGCATAAACAAGGTGAAAGTGGGTTTCCTAGTTTAATTGTTAGGGAAATAAAATAATTAAAAGTTTAATAATATGAAAAGTACAAATAAAATATAAGAAAGTACAAAGATCTTCAATTAAAACACAAACATACGAACATAAACAAACGCAAATCAACGAATGTTCACGAACACGTTCATGAACACCTTACCGAACGTTCACGAACACAATCGAACGAACGAGACCTCTGTTCATGTTCGTTCATTTAACTAATCGAATGAAATTTGTTGTTCATGTTCGTTCGTTTATTAAACGAACGAACATAAACGAACTTCCCGCCGAACGGTTCACGAACTGTTCGCTGAACGTTCGGTTCGTTTACAGCCCTATATATAACTATATTATATTGCATTCAGTCTCTTCATAATTATTTGTTCTTTATGATTTTATGTTTAGAAATTGCAGGTTTCTTGGAAGACGGGTCAGGTTACGACTTATGCTCTGTTGCTTACATATTTTGTTAGATTGTTGGTAATAGGTAATTTTCTTGGTAATAGGTAATAATATTGTAGCATGCATTTAGTTACAACAGTTTGTGTTTTGTTTGTTACTAGCAAGCTGACTTAATTTTTGGACAGATTGTAGTTGCATTTCACCCCGCATTAGAGAGTAATCGAAGCGGCATCTCCAATACTATCAGTTGTGTTACAGTTGATTGTAATATATCATTGATCCAAATTCCCGAGGTAGCTGGGATTGTATCAAAGGAAATGTAGATGAATAAGATGGGTCGGGATTAACATGTATTTTTTTAGGATTATTGGTATGTCATTTACTTTTTTGCAAGCATGTATTTTATGTGGATTAGTCTATGAATTATGAGAGGGTCATCAACTCATCATTCTTGATGTTTAATACTAATCATGTACGGCTTTTCATTTTCAATATATGTGTATGTTTGCCGTTTATGTTTGAAGAATATATTCATACCTTCAATTTAATCATTGTACGCATATAGAAAGATCGATTACGTTTCTTTTGTAATTGCAGTGCTTTAGATCCGATACGTCGGAACACACATCTATATCTATACTACCTTATTAAAGAAACTGGGTTTTCTACCCTTATGGTAATTTAACCATATGTACAATATTTGAAACAACAAAGTACAAGTAAGAACAAGCCATTTTAGAGGGGTTGAAGTGGGACATTCTTCAAACTTTTAAGACGCTGCAGCATGGGAATTTCATTCAAACCCTACATTTATGTCGATGGGAGAGAGAACGGCAACAGAGAGGGAGACAATGGAGAATGCTCACCAACTGTTTGTGAAAATGCTTGTGTTGGGAATATATCATCTTTTTATGTTAGTTAAAAGGTTCCATCTATTAGTAGTCCACTATACACACTTTAATTGGTCAAATTGGTTAAGTGAAATGATTTGAGTACTAAAAGGAAATAGTTAGTTGGGCTGAGCTAGCTGAGTCCATGTGTCTTTGAAATCATTTTGTTCATAGAGAAGGTTTGAGAAACTTATTCTTATAGATACTGTTAATAATCATATTTAACATGTAATAGAAGTGTTATCCATCTATAGGCAATCTTCTTGTTACGAGCTATTATATCCCAAATTTAAACCGTATAATTACTTGTTAATCCTCTTTTTAACATGTATTTGTTACTTTTTGTTTAGGCAAGGGATCATCTTGAGTTCATCTGCCCTATGAAGAATTAACTTTCAAGGTTGGGTTTCATAACTAGAACCACTGAAAAGATGATTTTTAGTTGAGTCAACTGAGTTTGAAGCGGTCAAACCTCCAGCAAATGTGAAATTTACTCTCACCTCTAGATTACTAACTAACCAGGAATTAGAGGCTGCAGCTAAGACCTTCATATGATTCATTTTGTCAAATTTTAAAGCTACGAGATGTGGATTTGCATATTATTTGCGGCAAATCCACATGTCTGTTCAATTTACTTAATATGGAACACTTCATACCACCAAGATCATAGATCTGTTTGAAAAGATTAAGCTTTTTGCATATGCACTAATTCCATGAGGATTCAATCATTTCTAAGCAAAGAGATACAGGCAAAAATTTGAAATTTATTTGATTATTTGTGGTACTTACTAATGATCGTTGATCAGAGGTAGCACGATGGATGGGTCAGGCGGGTTGGGTAACATATCAAAATAGGTATTATAGATAGCAAGATGGATGGGTCAGGCGGGTTGGGTAACAAATCAAAATTTATCCCAACCATGTCAATGATTGAGTTCTATTTTAGATCCTTTGTTTGTTATATACTACATTTTTACTATGTTTAGCAACTCCATTTAATAGATTCTCAAAGGTGATGAGTTCCCTGCTTTGTTTATTATATATTATTTCTACCATGTTTAATAACTCTCTTTAATAGATACTCACTGGTGATGAGTTAGCTGATCGTTGTCCAATCCTTTAAACTACATATTTGACCGTGACTAAAAGAAAATTGAAGCTTTTATAGGATCAAAAACTGTTATCCAGGTACATTATGTGCAATTTCTTGATTTCAGCAGTTTCTTCATTTATCTTAACTATGCATGTTACTTTCGGACTTGTCTGTTAGAAAATTCTATCATCTAGAATTAAATCTACATGACCTTTCAGAAAACTTAAAATAAGGGGTATAATGTTATTAAGTATTAATAAAAACTAATATTACACTAAGGCTCGACGAGCCTGAGGAGCTTCACATGCCAGGCTAGAGCTTGGGCTTGATAACTATACGAGCTTTATTTTTGGCTCAAGCTCAGCTCGAGCACGATAAGGCTAAGCTCGCTTCGAGTTTTTTCTCGAGCCGATCTTGAGTAGCTTGCAAGTCGCTCGGCTCATTTGCACCCCTACTTATATTGACTCGAGGTGTAATATTTGACAGTTCCAACATTTTTTCAAGTTACAACATCTTTTCAAACAACTGTTCTTAGTGAACCTGGATTTGTACAAGGGACAAATCCCCCCCCCCCCCTGGTGAAACAATATGTAACAAATGCACAGGTTTAAGTAGTTTATACCAGATGGTCGTCGTCGTCGTCGTCGTCGTCGTCGTCGTCGTCGTCGTCGTCGTCGTCGTCGTCGTCGTCGTCGTCGTCGTCGTCGTCGTCGTCGTCGTCGTCGTCGTCGTCGTCGTCGTCGTCGTCGTCGTCGTCGTCGTCGTCGTCGTCGTCGTCGTCGTCGTCGTCGTCGTCGTCGTCGTCGTCGTCGTCGTCGTCGTCGTCGTCGTCGTCGTCGTCGTCGTCGTCGTCGTCGTCGTCGTCGTCGTCGTCGTCGTCGTCGTCGTCGTCGTCGTCGTCGTCGTCGTCGTCGTCGTCGTCGTCGTCGTCGTCGTCGTCGTCGTCGTCGTCGTCGTCGTCGTCGTCGTCGTCGTCGTCGTCGTCGTCGTCGTCGTCGTCGTCGTCGTCGTCGTCGTCGTCGTCGTCGTCGTCGTCGTCGTCGTCGTCGTCGTCGTCGTCGTCGTCGTCGTCGTCGTCGTCGTCGTCGTCGTCGTCGTCGTCGTCGTCGTCGTCGTCGTCGTCGTCGTCGTCGTCGTCGTCGTCGTCGTCGTCGTCGTCGTCGTCGTCGTCGTCGTCGTCGTCGTCGTCGTCGTCGTCGTCGTCGTCGTCGTCGTCGTCGTCGTCGTCGTCGTCGTCGTCGTCGTCGTCGTCGTCGTCGTCGTCGTCGTCGTCGTCGTCGTCGTCGTCGTCGTCGTCGTCGTCGTCGTCGTCGTCGTCGTCGTCGTCGTCGTCGTCGTCGTCGTCGTCGTCGTCGTCGTCGTCGTCGTCGTCGTCGTCGTCGTCGTCGTCGTCGTCGTCGTCGTCGTCGTCGTCGTCGTCGTCGTCGTCGTCGTCGTCGTCGTCGTCGTCGTCGTCGTCGTCGTCGTCGTCGTCGTCGTCGTCGTCGTCGTCGTCGTCGTCGTCGTCGTCGTCGTCGTCGTCGTCGTCGTCGTCGTCGTCGTCGTCGTCGTCGTCGTCGTCGTCGTTTCTTTTAGAGTAAAATGCCATTTTTTAATCCCTGAGATTTGGCTAGTTTTGCGACTTTCGTCCAAAGGTTTGTTTTTCCGCATCTGGATCCAAAAGGTTTGAAATCTTGCCATTTTCATCCGGCTCGTTAACTCCATCCATTTTGCTCCATTAAGTCAGGGGTATTTTCGTCTTTTTTGTTAACTTAAAGGGCAATTTAGTCTTTTTCAAGGGTATTCAGTTTTTTTACATAAAGTGAAAAGACCGAATTGCCCTTTAAGTTAACAAAAAAGACGGAAATACCCCTGACTCAACGAAGAAAAATGGATGGAGTTAACGAGCCAGGTGAAAATGGCAAGATTTCAAACCTTTTGGATCCAGATGCGGAAAAACAAACCTTTGGAGGAAAGTCGCAAAACTGGCCAAATCTCAGGGACGAAAATGGCATTTTCCTTTTTTTTTTAATAAACTGCACAATTCTTCTTTTTATTGTTTTGTTAACAATCTGAACCCTCATCCTGTAGATAACCGAGGAGTTTGAAGAAATTCCAGTACAGAGTCGTGGTTTTGGTATTCTCGATGTCGGTTACAGATCAAAGGTAACATCCATTTGGATAAGTTTTTGTTTGATTTGCACACGTGGCAGTTGACAGATGGTGTAAGCTAACTGTAAATCAGGAGGAAGCTGGAGGCAGCGGGGTCCTTTTGAAAACTACCAACAGTGGAAAGTCATGGAGTCGTGACAAAGCGGCTGATAATATTGCTGCCAATCTTTACTCAGTAAAGTGAGTTTATAGGCAACTTTTGATCTTACACATGATTCTTGATTTTTTTAAACTTGAAAAAGATTTACCTCTGATCATCATCCTACCTATCTTTTGTAGGTTTATAAACGATAAACAAGGATTCGTGCTAGGAAACGATGGAGTCTTGCTAAAGCATCTTGGATGATTTCCTGGTATGAGTTTGATATCGCTTGCTTTTCGTTTTTTGTTACACTAAATGTTGGACTTATGGAGATGAATACATGCGGCAAAATGGGCGGGTCAGGTTGACCCGCAAAGACTTTTTGTCATCTGTGTTTTGTCATTGTGTAAAATACTATTGTGCTACACATGATTATATAAACTATATTATCGTAATAGTAAACTAGTTCTTTAGAATAACACCATTTAAAAGGTTATATGCATTTTAAGTACACTTTGGGTGATTTTAACCCGCTTGACCGCTTTTCATTTGATCTAGCTTTTAGAATTTACCCATGTGACCCGTTTGAGATATAATATATAACCCATATTGGTCCAGTTACTCATAACTGGGTCAAAATGTGTCAAATGACATTAGGACGACTATGTTTACAGCAGTAACCTAACTATTTAACCTTGATGCAGGTTATGTGAAACTTGTAATTTTGTAATCGCGATAAAAGTGCCATACATATCTGGGTACCACGGAGAAAGTAAGTTCATTAATATTGAATTTATGATGTATTTAGTGAGCAACCCAACTAAGTGTGATTGTTTGTGAAATCCTTGTAAATGAATTCATAAGCAACACGATTCTTCTATTATCGTCTTTAATTCTTCTTTTGGTGTGCTGGGTGGTTAAAGTTTGTTTTCTGTTAAACTACATGTCAAAGACATTCAAACAAACAGGGAATAAAAAATCAACAAATTAGAACAACTTTCTGTTTAGACTTCCATGTTTGAAGGGTTGGAACTAAGATTGGTAGCATACGATTGAGATCAAACAAATCATAAAACTATAGGAAATACAGTTCGAGTACGTCTGGATGTTGAAGTAGTGCAATTGTCCTTATGGTTATAGGTATGTAAATGTGCACAAGATGCACACCAATGGTATGACTTTGGGGAAGTCAACAAAGAGTAGAACAAGACTCACAAGAAGTTGAATTGTACTTCAAAAAATGCTGGGAGGAATTGAGTTGCCGGTGACGTTGACCAAGGTTGGTGGCATTTGAAGTCATCTGTTCAATGCTATAGGCTAAGGCCATCCAAACGCTAGAAGTATGGATGAGATCGGTATTGTACCAGTACCAATCCTGAAAGTCGTCAAAAATGGGTACGAGTACCGGTACCATAAAGGGATCGTGTCATGGGACTGAAGTTAAACTAGCATCTCATATTTACCCCTTTTTATAGTGTGGGGTAGTTAACACAGTTAAATATAGTCTTGTCATGTTTAACCCCATTCATGACTAGAATTTATGTAACACTTACACTTGATACACTTATGATATAGCTTCTAAAAACATATATGGTTATACTTTTATCATGCAATAAAGTAACTTATAAATTAGTATAGTTTCCATCAAATAATCGCCCATAAACAACTAAATGTATAAATTCAACATATGCATCTTCATATTCAGATAATACAATGGATGTCTAGAGTTTGAAGAAAAAAAAATTAAACTATAAAACTTCTATAAAAATTAGGGATGTGCAACGGTTCAAAACCGGAACGAATCAGGACCGAATCGAAACCGTTTAATGCCGGATACAAGAACCGGAAAGAAACAGGACCGATTCGGGGTTAAACGGTTCTCACGTAAACGATTCTCGCCGGAAACGGTTGTCAATTAAATCCTAAAACTAACAACAAAATAAAAACAATTAAAACAATCAAACCGTTTAAAACATATAACTAAAGAGTTACAACATCCAAAATTCAAACAAATCAAAGTAAAAGTAGTGAAGAAACACGGGTTCACCGCCGGGATGACTAGACCGCGTTCTACATGAGGGTGAAGAATCACATCTTGTTCTTCCTCCTGAACCTAGATCTGCAATGAAGAAGAGAAGAAAGTGGAGCTGTAGAGATTGCCGGTAGGAGAAGATTCTCCTGTTTCCAGCTACAAAAAGTGTGGCGGCTCCATTTCATCTGCCCTATTCAAGAGGTGAAGACCTCTTTATATAGGGGGATGTGGGCCTCCCCTAACCTCAATGGGCCAGGCCCAGTTAGGGGTTATCTCTACAAGCCCCGGCCCAAAGTAGTGTAAACTACAGCGCGTTGGGCCTCGCGGTTGGGTTAGTAGCAACAATAATAAATAATTAATATAAAAGCAATATATAACGGGAAGTCCCACCGCTCGGGTCGGGTTTAATACCGTACCCCATCAAGTCCCCCAGTCTAGTGCTGCTCCGCGTGCAAGCGTGGTAGGAGTACTAGACTTGTTAGGAGTGCTCGAAAGTAAAGATTGAGTTTTAGGCTTACCAGTCACCCAGATGCGGGAAAGTTGTTGTCCATGCTTGTTGCGTCTGTCTTTCACTGTGAGTAGAGATAAATGGGATAATGAATATCCCCTGGTTGTTCATCGTGGAAATTGATTGGGCAAACCTGGCGCATGCTGTTTGATTGCGGGTAGTTGCTATTGGCGCATTGCCATGAGCTTGTCAAGGTTGCGCGTACGTAACTAGTTTTAGGTTTATTAGTTGGGTTTATGTTTCGACCATAAGGGTTAATCTTCTTAATCTTTCCTGAGCTTAGCTACGGTCCTTCCTGTGTATGAAGGACCCTATCTTTAAGTCGGAGTAGTTTAGAAGGAGATGGGCTGATGGGCCTTGGGCCTGAAGACGACGACAAAGAATATCCGCTCTGTCCCTTTGGTGCCAACCGTTTGTGTCTTCTAGAAGATCTTTGGTGCTGGCGCAAGGCTTAGGGATTGAGGGCCTTCATTCAGGATGCTAAGTGCTGAATCTGATCTTCAATCCTGTTTGAACCTCGCGCTTGGCTTAGGTTTTGTCCAAGCAGCCCGCGCGTGGTCTGTAGATTAGTTTGATTAACGTATAAGGAGTATGGTCTGCGCAGCTTTTGGGGACCATACCCCTTTAAGTCCCCCCAGTCCAGTGCTGCTTCCATGCGCGAAGTGAATGGTTGGAGCTCTGGACTCAGGAAAAAGAGGAAGGAAAGGCGTGCTGGTCTTTAAAGAATTTGCTAGGTCTTGGTAGCTGGCGCGCGTGTAAGTGTTTGTCAATTACTACGGCGCGGCTACCAGGCTTGTTAATTGATACCTGTTGCTTTTGAGAGCTGGCGCGCATGATCATTGGTTGATGAAGCATGCGGCGCAACCCTTGGTAACTTCAACATGAAGTTTCGTTGTAATTTTAGGCGAGAAATTTCTCGAATTTTAAATTCTGACAGGTTGGTGCAAATGTCGTTGATGGTGACCCTTGAGTTGACTGCTGACACGGCGATCATTATGTTGTCACTGACGGTTCGCCTTTGTCAGGCGCGTGTGGCCCAGCTTTAGCGGTGCGCACACAGTCGTGTGGGTATTGTAAAATATTCACTCTATGGTGTGACTTCTGTTGGTTAGCGCAAGGTGCGCGCGTGTCTTAAGCCGTGAAGCGTATATATTTATAGAGTTTGAATCTTTGTAAACTGCTGTCTATAATAGTTGCACGTGTTAATCCACTTTGAACAGGTTATCGCGAATGAGAATTGGCATAAAGTTGCGTCATGAATAATGAAGTGGAGACCCGAGCCTGCGCTAATACTCTGGTGTGACATAACAACAATGTGGCATGAAGCAAGGAGATGTGGCTTGTCTTGAAGATTGTAAGAGTAAGCGAAACTTTATTTCAGCCAATGCGTTTTTGCATATACCCAAAGTGGTGCGTGCATTTGTAGCACAGTTTACGTTTTGTAAGCGTTTTCATATATGGCTAAGCATGCGCGTGCGGACGACACACACGCTCGGCAGCAAGGTCGCGTGGAGACTAGCGTGCTTACATGTGTAGAAGCAAGGCTCGCATGGAGGCTGAGATGATCGTATGTAGAACAACAGACTCGTATGGAGAACGACGTGTTGGTATGTAAAAGAGCTTGCGCGCTTGGCGACTTATGTGCTCGTAAGTAATGGAGTATGCGCGCGAGGCAACTAACAGGCTCGTATGTAGAGGAGCATGTGCGCGTGGCGACTTACGTGCTCGTATGTAGGGGAGTATGCGCGCGTGGCGACTTACGTGCTTGCTTGTAAAAGAGCATGCGCGCGTGGCGACTTACGTGCTCGTATGTAAAAGAGCATGCGCCAGCCGGCGACTTACGTGCTCGTAAGTAAAGGAGCATGCGCCAGCCGGCGACTTACGTGCTCATATGTAAGAGAGCATGCGCCAGCCGGCGACTTACGTGCTCATATGTAAAAGAGCATGCGCCAGCCGGCGACTTATGTGCTCATATGTAAGCGAGCATGCGCCAGCCGGCGACTTACGTGCTCATATGTAAAAGAGCATGCGCCAGCCGGCGACTTACGTGCTCATATGTGAAGGCGCTTTTTGGGCTTTCATCGGTGTGCGTGAGGATCGCTCGCTGCGTTTCACCGATTGAATGTATTGCCTATCCTGCAAATAAGCTGACATGGTAAATTGTAATAAAGGGTGATGTGGAAAGCGTTATACCACAACTTCATCCTTAGGAGGTGTTTGCTCTATGCATCCATATTCCGCGAAATGTGAAAGCAATTTTGACCCCCGAAATGGTGTTGCGCCATGTTACTCTCTCGATTTATTGCCATTAAATAAAATGTTAGTAACATTAAACTTGAATAATAATACTAAGCAATGATACTTGGTATGTGTCGCAAATATCGCAAGATTAGTAGTCGTTAAGATGATGAACTATTAACCATGTCTTTGAATAATTTCATTTGCTAGACGTTAGCCGGTTTGTTTTATCAGGGAAAACGTGTAAGAATGCCTTACTAAGTGATTGAAGTGTTCACAACCGAGTATGTATGAACAGTGTACACATATTAGCTAAAATGATAAGTGCCCAAATGCGTATTTAAAAGTCGTGCACAACTGTTGTAGTGTACAAGAGTGTATGAGCCGTAAAGTGTAAGTTTATGTCTACCCGCATTGACGGAACGTGCATCCGCCGTGCATGAGACTTCTTAATCACATGCCTGAGATCTGCGATTACTGACAGTTTCTAAAAAATGCACCTAAGATGGAAAGTTGGATAAAAGATTCCATCGGGCCGTGATGACCAGACAATTGGTGAATCGTGGTTTTTTAGAACATTAGAGGGATTGCAAAAAATTTTAACCATCACTATTTTAATGAAAATGACCAATAGGTGGCAACTTTACTAGTTGTTATTAGTTGTAAAGCCTCTGAAAAGAGACGATTGAAACTTTTTTTTTTTTTTTTTTTTTTTTTTAAACCTCACCTCGATACTGTTGAGTGACCTCAATGACCCAAAATTCTATAAAATATTAGCCGACTCATTTGTCGGTACACATAGGGGTTGTTTAAAATATGGTGTTTAAAGATTTCTGCGCGCGAAACGTGCCCACATGTGTGCGTCTCCAGTGAGCGCGAGACAGCGGTGTGTCTTTTCATGCGCAGTTGTGAAACTTGTTGAGGTGCGCGGGGTGTAAAAGCATGTACGGAGCGCAAGTAGTGAAGCTTGTTCACTATGCGCGGTTTGTAAAGCATGCACGCGCGCGAGTTAGTGAAGGTTGTTCACTATGCGCGGGGTGTAAAGCGTGTACGCGTGCGAGTTAGTGAAGGTTGTTCACTATGCGCGGGGTGTAAAGCGTGTACGGCGCGCGAGTTAGTGGAGCTTGATCACTAAGCGCGGGTTGTAAAGCATGCACGGCGCGCGAGTTAGTGAAGCTTGTTCACTATGCGTGTATACGTGTACTCGCGCCCGTGGAGTGAGGTCCTTGCGAGATGTCGGATTGTATGTCTCGTAAAACATGGTCGTTGAAACAATTGAGGAATTGTGAAAAATTCCAATCATCGCTCTTGGTTTTGGCAGAAGTTTCTCATGATCGTTGAAACATTTGATAAACAATGTTAATAGCAATGCACTAAAATAATATTTACAAATTAACAACAGACGTGACAATCATCGTATGATACGTGTATCTCATGATCGCTTGATTGTAACGAAGTATGATCAGCGATGAAACCTTATGTTCATGCTTTTTGTCAAGTACAATCTCACTTAATAAAGAATAACTGCCAAGTAGCATACATTTTATCTACTTAATCAATATGGGTGCATTTCATAATGAATTAATTCGTTAAATGGCTGTTGTGTACAACGACATTATTAAAAAGCATAGAAATGGATTGCGCAAAGGCGGACAAGCACACCTGCGGATCATGCCTCCCGCATCGACGAGACTGCGCGTTGAATGGTTTGCGCAGCGGAGGGACAAGTCACGCGGCCAGAATATGCTTTGGCAGACCGAACTCACGCGCTGGCAGATCACGTGAAGGCGTGGTGCGCTTCTAGTGGATCAACTCACGCGAGTCAGGAGGTTCGCATCGGCAGGCAAATTCTATGCGCCGTCATGATACACACATGAAGTTCTGTGCCGGGCGTTCAAGTAACACGCACGTTAAAAGAACATACGCCGGTGAGCATGTAATGTGCGTTGATGGAGCTAGCTAAATGCCATTCCTCATCGTAAATGCATAAGTGAGATTTAAAGTTATATATATATATATTTTTTTTTGTGGGGAAAACCTCATATGCATTTAAAGGAGCACAGTTAGAAGAAAAAAAAAATTGCTTTGGAAAAACTCATATGAATTTAAAGGTGCACGATTTCAGGTGACTTCATATAATAAAGTTTCAAAATGCAATTAAAATAGTTGGTCATAGAACTCACCGCTGTTGCTTTGGGAAGTGCACATAGATATCTCAAAAGCAACCAGATCTGAATTTTGGAGACCCCGAAGGAACGACGTTGTACCGGTATGGGGTTTTGTGTTCAATAATCGCCTTCCAAAATCGCTTATTGCCGATCCATATTTTGTAACCGGAAATCGGTTGCCGAGATCGGTGAACACACACAAAGACATGAACCATACATAGAACTCAGCGAAACCCTTGAGGTTCCGTACGGAAATTGTTCTTGGAGCTCAACAGAGCTCAGATCTGATGGCTTCTTGGTCAAAAACTTTTGTACCTGGTTGTAAAAACGCAGATCTGAAGAAAAACATACCTGGATCTAGAAACCTTCTTGAAAACTGCAGATCTGAGATAGGAAGAAGAGAAAAAACGAGTTTTGATTCTTGGATTTAGATTTTGATACGGTGGGCGCCAATGAAGAAACACGGGTTCACCGCCGGGATGACTAGACCTAGATCTGCAATGAAGAAGAGAAGAAAGTGGAGCTGTAGAGATTGCCGGTAGGAGAAGATTCTCCTGTTTCCAGCTACAAAAAGTGTGGCGGCTCCATTTCATCTGCCCTATTCAAGAGGTGAAGACCTCTTTATATAGGGGGATGTGGGCCTCCCCTAACCTCAATGGGCCAGGCCCAGTTAGGGGTTATCTCTACAAGCCCCGGCCCAAAGTAGTGTAAACTACAGCGCGTTGGGCCTCGCGGTTGGGTTAGTAGCAACAATAATAAATAATTAATATAAAAGCAATATATAACGGGAAGTCCCACCGCTCGGGTCGGGTTTAATACCGTACCCCATCAAGTAGTAACAATAAAATGTTTTAAACCATGAAATGAAAGTTAACTAAAAAGATTTTAGTTAACCATCACAAAAACTTTATTCAAACATCATGTCAAAACTATTTTATTTTCTTAAAATTTTTATATTCTTTAATCCTTGAAACAGTTTTTTGAATACAATATTTAAAGTTTAAATATATTAATAGGGTTTTTAATATATAATTTAAGAGTTAAATGTGGTTTTGGTTATTTTGTCAGTTTAGTCCAAAAGTTTGAGACGTTGCCATTTTAGTCCAAATAGTTTCAATCATTACCATTTTAGTCCATTGGGTTAACTCCTGTCCATTTTTTATGTTAGCTAGAAGGGTAATTCGATCATTTTATATGGTCGAATTGTTCTTCTAGTTAACAAAATTACATATAAAATGACCGAAATGTCATTCTAGTTAACAGAATAAAAGGATGGAGTTAACCCAGTGGACTAAAATGACAATGTTTAAAACTATTTGGACTAAAATGGTAACGTTATAAACCTTTGGACTAAACTAGGAAAATGACGCAAACATCATAGACTAAAATGACATTTAACTCATAATTTAAAGTTTAAACTTTAACGGTCTGGAAACCATTTTCTCCAAGTTTAAGAACCGGAACCAGACCCAGAATACAAACAATATGATTCGGATCTGACGGTTCTGATTCAATTCTGACGGTTCAAAACCGTAAATTGCTCTACCGTAATAAAAATATTGAAATGGGCCGGTAAAAATAGAAGCTGAACAAGATGAAAGTACAAGGGGGTTAGTTAGGGTATATGGGAAAAATGTGGTCACACTGATTGACACTCCAACGCTATTCAGCTTTAGATTATATCGCCATCAGTCGTCGGACGGAGCTTCCAAGACCAACAGACACTCTTCATATATCACTTCAATTTCATTTACACAATTGCTCCTCTTCGTTACTCTCTCTCCTCATTTTCTCTCTCTAGAACCCTCATGGCTGCGGCCGCATCTGCTTCTTTCACCGGATCGGTTTTCAAATCCAACCGTATCTCAACTAACTCCGCAATCTCCGCCGGCGTACGGACCGTCGCTTTCAACGGCAAAACCGCATCCTCAGTTCAGCTTCAACGGAGCCTCAGTTACTCGCAATGCCGATCTAAAGTCTCACTTGCTTCGTATGGTATGAAAATCTATTGATGTTTAGGTTTTTTATGATTTGATATGGTTATGCTGATAAATGTGTTGAATTTAGGTTTTATGATTTGATATGCTTATGTTGATTGTTGATATAATTGCATAGCTAGTCATCTTTTATTTGTTCAAATTGTGTGCTCTTTGTTAAGTAGGATGTGATTGAATTGTTGTTACTTAGGTCAGAAGGTTGCTGAAGAACTTAATCAGAATAATGAATAGCTGAGAACGAATTTGTAGACTTATGTTGAAGTTATTCTAGTATCCTATAGCTGTTGAGCATACATGATGCTAATTTAGCAGTGTTTGTCGTCTAGTTATGATGTTCTAAGAAGATTTAACCTGAATTTATTTTCACATTGGAATAAACAATACTATTTAGTTATTATTATGCAACATTTGGTGTGTTACGTTGCTGAAACTATTTAGCACTCATGATTTTATATGATATGATCTAAACTGTCACTTGCTTCGTCTGGTATGCAATATGTTGATTTTAGGTTTTGTGATTTGATATGCTTATGTTAATAGAATTGTATAGGTAGTTACATTTTATTTCTTTAAATTGTGTGCTCTTCTTTGCGATAGGATGAGATTGAAGTGTTGTTCCTTCTAGGAATTAGGTTGATTTGTTTTATTATGTCAGAAGGTTGCTGATGAACAACTTAATCAGAATAATGAATAGCTGAGGAGAAATTGTAGGCGTAGGTTCGAATTATTGTGATATCCTATAGGCTATAGCTGCTGAGCACTTGGTTTAAAAAAGCGAGCTTTAAGCACGCTTAAAGCGTGAAGCGTTTGGAATAGCGCTTTTTTTGGTCTGAAGCGTCACAACACGTGAAGCCTTTTGAGGCGAGCGTTAAGCGCGAAGCGACCTTGGTTTGAGGCGACGCTTCAGCCCAATCAGGTCACATTTGGGTCATTTTTTAGGCCCAATAGTTTTTAAATAGGGTTTAAATGAGGCCCTACTTCTTTACCCTAATAATCAGCCGCTATCTTTTAACATATTCAGCCGCTCCCTTCTTCTTCTCCTGCGATTCTGAGAGCTATTATCTCTGCAACTTGATTTTTGTTTATGTTTTAAGTGTGTTTCGACTTTAATTTATGTTTTAACTATGTTTTTTATGTGTTAAGTGTGTTTTTTAATCATGTTTTTGTGTTTATTATTGATTAACAAGTAGAATAGGTCATATTGATGTGTACAATATTTTTTTTATTTTTTTATTTTGAGCTCTTCGTATACGTGAAGCTCTTGCTTCGCGCTTGAAGCTTCGCTTAAAGCTTCGCTTAAAGCTTTTGGAACCAAAACGCTTCGGAGCGCCTCACGCTTTTTTAAACCAAGGCTGAGCATACAGAATGCTAATTTGGAAGTGTTGCGAGGCGATCATCGTCTAGTTATGATTTTTCATGAAGATTTAATCTGAATTTGTTTACACATTGGAACTGAATTGGATGCATAACATTTTCTTACTATTTTCAAGCAGTATTATCGAATGATTACTATGCAACATTTTGTATGTTATGTTGCGGAGACTGTTTAGCCCTTGTGATTTTGTATGACATGATCTTATACCTTGTACAATGTAAGGTTGAATACTTTAAAGTTTAATGTAATGAGACTTGAAGGTGTAAAAGCACAGGTGGCTACTGCTGAACAAGCAAGTGTTGATACAACACAGAAGGTGGAAGCTCCTGTTGTTATTGTGACTGGAGCCTCTAGAGGCATTGGAAAGGCTGTTGCACTAGCCCTAGGCAAAGCTGGTTGTAAGGTCAGTGGAATTTTTAGTATATATGACTGAAAAGTTTGTCGCACACTGAATATCACATATCATCAGCTTCATGAGCAACCTAGACATTTGTACATTTCATGTCAGTTTGTAAATGTGTTCTATTGTTTGTTCTCTACATTTATTTTTTTCAATAACGATCTCTTAATCTTGGGTTTATATATGTTTCTTCGTGCGAGTGAGTGTGATTCACAAGATGTTTTGGTTGCGGGTCTGATATTGTTTTACCTTTCATTCTTATGCTAGTTATGGCTTAATGTTTCAGGTTTTGGTTAATTATGCAAGGTCGTCTAAAGAGGCAGAAGAAGTTTGTAAAGAGGTGAGTTTAAGACTTACCTAAATCTTTTTAATATGATATTAGGGGGAAACAAATTAGAAAGGACGGTTAGGTTTGTTATCTTGTAACAAATTGTGGTTGCATAAAATGGAATGTGCTATTTCCTTTCAGATTCAGGCATCGGGTGGTGAGGCACTTACATTTGGGGGAGATGTTTCAAAAGAAGAAGAAGTTGCATCTATGATCAAAACCGTGAGTGAAAATGCTGTCATATCTTGATTCATTTTTTGAAAGTTATTTGGAAATTTGTTGACTTTATAATCATTGCAGGCAGTTGATGCTTGGGGGACTGTTGATGTATTGGTCAACAATGCAGGTTACCTAATTCTACTTTCCCCCACCCTATTTTCTTCAAGTCTCATTTCAGTTTATACTTGTATTTAAAGTTAACAAATCTCAAGTAAATAATACATGCAGCCAAACAAGTTAATCCTACAGTACTTGACTGTAACTAAAAACCAAGAAAAAATCTGACATTATTAGGAGGCAAAGATTTTTTTGAAATACTGACTACTGTATCTAGACCTAGCAAACGGGTTGGGTCGGGTCATGGGTCAAAATGGGTTCGGGTCGAAACGGGTTCGGGTCAAAACGGGTCACTTAAAAAAGGGTTGTTTTGGTTCGGGTCGAAACGGGTTCGGGTTGGAACGGGTTCGGGTCGGAACGGGTTCGGGTCAGAACGGGTTCGGGTCGGGCTGATAATTTACTATGTTTTTGAGATTTTTTGCTGTATGATTAACCGTTAACAATTAAATTTTATACATATATTTTATAGTTATACTCAGTCGGTAAATACACACACTATCTGTCAGTTGAATCATTAGGAACTACATCGTATTCACATTCAGTAGTGAATAAATTGGTTTCTAAATATATATATTTGGATCCATCACTATGTAGTACACATGTAGAGGAATTATGACGTGAATAAGTGCTGGGTTTTGTAAATTGTGTGTTCAGAGCTTTGGTTTGCCTTTATTTAAATTCAATTCCATATGAAATATAGTATTTTAGTTGAACAGAATATGAACTGCACTAGCAACGATCGCAGATGTGAATTTGTGTAGTGTATTGTGTCTACAAGACTACAACTTATGATGGTTTTGGTGGCGTTGATTGTTGGTGATTGCGGCGGCAGAGATGGTTGGTGTGGTTGCGTCGTGTGGCGATGATGGTTGATGGTGGCTGTGGTGGTGGCAAACTAGCGATGGTTTGACGGTGGCTGCGGTGGTGGCGTTGGTTGACTGTGGCTGTGGTGGTGGCGATGGATGACGGTTACACAGTGGTGGCTTCGGTTGATGGTGATTGTTGCGGAGGTGATGGTTGGTGCTGGTTACGGTGGTGGGGATGGTCGCGTCGAAACGGTTCCCGTTGAAACGGTTCGATCCGAAACGGTACCGGTCGAAACGGTACGGGTCGAAACGGTTCGCGTCGAAACGGTACAGGTCAAAACGGTTCGATTCGAAACGGTATGGGTCGAAACGGTTTTCGTCGAAATGGTTCCCTTCGAAACGGTACTGCTCGAAACGGTACGGGTCGAAACGGTTCTCGTTGAAACGGTTCGCGTCGAAACGGTACGAAACTCGTCCCGACCCGACACTCGTCTCGTGCGGAAACTCGTGCCGGCCCAAAACCCGTTGCGTATCCGAAACCCATTCCGATACAAAACCTGTCCCGTTTCTTTAAGACACTAACCCACATCGACCCATTTCTTTAATGTTGTCGACCCGCTTTGGCCCGAAAATAACAAGATGGAATTTCAAGTGACCCATTGTGACCCAATTAGTTAAAATATCTTACCCAAACCAACCCATATAATTTTAAAAGCAACCCAAACTAACCCACTTGAAAGGTTTTGGGTCAAGATTGCCCCCTCTAACTGTATCTATATATATTAAACTTTAGAAAGATAAACCGATTGGAAAAATGTTGTTTTGATCTTACTTTTTTTTTGTCACGTCTATTTTGTGTCTGTGTAATTGCTGCAGAGATTATTATTCTTGTCGTCCATATTCTGTTCTAATCCAACATAGAAAGAGACAATATAACCTCCATTTTCTTCAGTTTTCTGCAGCTGTTACTTCTTTCTTTTTTTTTTATCTTTTCTTGTGTTCATTTTCTTAATTAAAATTCAAATCAATCATACAGGTATTACGAGGGACGGCTTGATGATGAGGATGAAGTTATCTCAATGGCAGGAGGTTATTGATTTGAATCTCACTGGTGTATTCCTATGTACACAGGTCTAGTTCTAAAACATTCCAAATATTAGTACACAATTAAATCATATCTGAGCATTATTTTTTTTACCGAATTTTCTCTCTTTTCAGGCAGCTGCCAAAATTATGATGAAGAAGAGAACGGTAGTCGCTCCCATCAAATGTCTTTAGTTTCTTATTTTTTCCGCTTTACATTTTTTCAGTTTCACCAACAAATGGTAAATTTCTCAGGGAAGAATAATCAATATAGCATCTGTTGTTGGTCTAGTTGGCAACCTTGGGCAAGCCAATTATAGTGCTGCAAAAGCCGGAGTTATCGGGCTTACTAAAACTGTCGCAAGGGAATACGCAACCAGAGGCATAACCGTGAGTATTTACAACTTTACCATCATCTCGTATATCTCAGTTACTACTCAAATTATCTGTAGATATAGTTGTAAATCGGTTTCTTTCTTTTTCTGTTACAGGCGAATGCTATTGCCCCTGGATTTATTTCATCAGATATGACCGCTAAGCTTGGGGAAGACATTGAGAAAAACATCTTGAAGACAATCCCCTTAGGTGAGCCTTTATTTTTCTTGCATTTTTAATGATGTAACTGGTAGAAAGGAGTAGCAAAGTATTGTAAATTGTTACTTTCAAATGTGACAATAAATTGATTGTCTTTGATTTGATTTATAGGGAGGTATGGCACTCCTGAAGAAGTTGCTGGGCTTGTTGAATTCTTGGCTCTCAATCCTGCAGCTGCTTACATGACTGGACAGGTTCTTATAAAACCTAATTCTTGCAATAATGTTCTTACATTGTTTTCATCATATCAAACATAAGTAGGCCTGTAAACGAACTGAACGTTCATGAACTGTTCGTGAACTTGTTCGGCGGGAAGTTCGTTTATGTTCATTTATTTATTTAACGAATGAACATGAACACAATTTTTTTGTTCATTTAATTAAACGAACGAACATGAACACACATTTTGTTCGTTCGTTTATGTTTGTGATCGACCGTTTATGTTCGTTCCAATTAAATACACAAGTAGTTATATTCATATAAATATGAAATATAAAAGGAACTTTCTAACTACTTATATAAATATAACTAATTGGCAATTGGGTTTTCTAGTAATAAAATTGGGTTTTCCAATGGTATTTATCGTAATTAAACACTAATATATAAAAAAAAAATATTTTATGTTCGTTTATGTTTAGTTAGTTATGTTCATTTGTGTTGTTTATTGTTTGTTAAATTATGTTCGTTTAAGTTTGTTTGTTTACGTTCGTGAACTGTTCGTTTAGGTTTTAAACGAACGAACATAAACGAACACGAACATGCCCATTTTCTTAATAAACGAACATGAACATAAAAAAGTGTTCGATTATATGTTTGTGTTCGTGTTCGGTTAGAGCTAAATGAACGAACACGAACATGCCTCTGTTCGGGTTCATTGGGTTCATTTACATGCCTAAACATAAGCCAATATCCCATTTCTGCAAGATGACATGTATCACCATATTCTGAAAAGAAAATTTATAAAGCTAATTATTGTTTAAAAAGTGTTGTGCTAACCGGTGGTTGGTGGTTATTGATTGATTATCCATTGATATTCATGTTGAGGTTTAGTGGTGGGATCAGAGGGGATAACAATGTACTTCTCCCGGGCCCCATCAAATTCCGCTCATGTTTAGGTGGTCTGTGTTTAAGAAACCATCAGTAAAGTAAAATAAAGCAGTTTACTTGCATAAGTAGGCGTTATATCTTGGTGGTTAATATTTCCCATTGAAAACAATATGCGCATTTGCAGGTGCTTACCATTGATGGAGGAATGGTTATGTGAGAGCATTAAAAGCTTATTGAATTCCGCAATCAGTGGAAGAGAAGCTTACGGCGGTTGTAGATTTTGCCTTGGGATAACTACAAAATAATTAGTTACCAATTAAGCGTTTGTATTTTTTATCGTATTTAGGCGGGTAGCCATCACCTTTATGCCATGTTGGTCGACATTTTGATTTATGGTTGTATCCGTTGCATGTCTGTTTCCATTGTGTTTCTTGTCTTCGTTCCATTAACCGCTGCTGGTACTACTGGTTCACTTGTTGTAAAACTTGTTGAACCAGATTAAACAAACGTGTAGTTATTAAATACTTTACATAAAATTTTTAAAATAACAGTGTTCAGTTGGTAATAAGAAATCAGACTTCCGTTTACTAAAAGTTCAGAAGCTGCATTAGTTATAATTCGCTATATAACAACCGAAAGAGATTAACCCAAAAAAATAGTCGTAGTGCCCAAGAACACCGGTGTTATTAAGGCAAAATCAATTCACTTCATCAGGGTACTACTGATATTGACGTGTGTTTTGCGTTGTTAAAAAAAATACTGATCTATTATTTCGACTTGGGGCGATTCAGGGGTATCAGTTGAGTTCCTTACTGTATAGAACAAATAAAAATAAATGGAACTTTCATAAATTTTCAATAGACACTTGATATTTTACAAAACAACAAATAAGCTCCCTATTACAATCGCCATTAATTTTCCGGTCTGTTCTATAGGAGAGTGGAAATTGGATGAAAAAAAAGGAATTTAATAGAAAATCAAGAAGTCAAACTGATGACACTTCAATACCAAAAGTCAACACATCTCTCTCTATTTATGGAGAAACATTCCATTGCTCCTGTATCTCCAATCTTCATGGCTTCTTTCTCCACTTTCAAATACACGTCTATTTCATGCAAGTACGACGTAGTTCGGAAAGTTCCATTTTGCAGCAAGAATGTGTCTTCAATTCAGCTTCAACGTCGTTTTAGTTATTCGCCTAGAGTTTCATTTTCCTCATTTGGTATGGCAGTCTTCTTATTTTCTTTTTATTGGTCGGGAACTAGTTTAATTTAATCTACGTTTTGATATAAATTTTATCGCAAAAGCTATAACTGCTGAAGCAATAAGTTTATGACAACATTTATATCCAAAGGTACATAAAATTTCAGAATGATATATAACATTATTTATATATTAAGAGTTATAATAAAATGAAAAAGAAGTTAAAAGTTTGGAATTAAAAGGGTTACATCTAGTAATTCCAAGAGTGTATCAACTATCAACTATCAAATCTGACAAAGAATTTTCTATCCCTTCAGATTTGGAATAATTACAATTTAGCACCCACATTTAAAAATTAGTTTACTTTGGGACTAAAAACTTAAAATGGTTTGGTTGTAATAGTTGTGGCCACTTACCAACAAAAAGTTTATATTCATCCGGAAAGGTACCGCTACAAAAAGCTGTTTTAACACAAAATAAGTTGAAAGTTTTGAAATTTGCATTGTTAGCCCCTGTAAAACAAGTATAACCTTTTGCTCCAAGTAGTCTTAAAAATTAACAAGAAACAAGAATTTTTAATGTCCACTATATATAGGTCTAACAAGTTTCTAGAAGTGACAAACATAGCACAATCTTGACTTTAAAGCTTGAAATAACTCTCTGCAATTTCAATTAAATATAGTCAGGATTCTTAGCTGCAGAGCCAGAGTATACATAATGTTCATGACTTGCTCTAGTTAACACCTTTCATGAAAAAGATGTAGTTTTTGTATTTCTAAAATGTCCCGGATAGCTTTCAGATTAAAGTATTTCGTGTGAAAATAAGACCAAACGAATTTCTTTATATAGGGGTCTGATGAAACAGTGGTTAACCAAGGGAGGTTAATTCACTGGTCTCGTCAAGTAGGGTTAATCGCTTCTTTCCGAGGATCGGTGGCTGAATCGTCAATAATGAAACAGTGGTTAACCAAGGGAGGTTAATGATGAAAATGATGAAACAGTGGTTAACCAAGGGAGGTTAATTCACTGGTCTCGTCAAGTAGGGTTAATCCCTTCTTTCCGAGGATCGGTGGCTGGATCGTCCGTTGGGCTGTTTCCTGCACAAGGAAAACACACCGTGACTCGTAACAAGGAGGAAGGGGTGGGGGGTGCTCCTTGTTACCACTCTCCGGCGTGAGAATCAGTAGTTTGCTTGAGAAGCAAAGTGTGTGATAGTAGTAGTAGAGAAAGATGATAAGTGATACCTCAAACCTGGTTTGGGATGGGTATTTATAGCCGAGGAGTGAAGGAGGGTAATTGAGTGGCCAGACTGACGACGTGCAGCCCCTTGCAGATGTGTCAGGCTTATCGGTTGTGGAGGTGATGCCATGTCCTACTGCAGTGTCAGTCTGCCACTGACGTGTGGGCTGACAGGTAACTGTTACCGTTGCCACTTGCTGTTAAGGATGTCAGACCCGCTTGCCTTGTGGATAGGATGCGGTGCCGGGCCGCATCGCTATCTTCTGTAACTGCGGTTATGACCGCGCTCCTTGTTCTGATGGAGATGTGTATGGGATGCGGTGCTAGGCCGCATCGCCATATGCGGTAACTGTCGTTACCTTATCCGTTGTCATGATGAAAATGTTCATAGGATGCGGTGCTAGGCCGCCTCGCTATGTGTGATACCCATTTTCATTCATAAGGTGATTCTTCTTATCACTTGACAGATTTGATTCGACCTCTGCGTTCTAAGGTTATTCTTCTCATCACTCGACCGATTAGATTCGACCTTTGCGTTCGCGCTTGTCCGCACGGGCGCAGATAAGTTCTTGTTGGTGGGGGTTTTTAATATGGGTAATGGTCACTCGCGGCCATGTTGGTGCGAGATCTGGGACCATACCCCTTCAAGTCCCCCCAGTCTAGTGTTGTTTCCTCATGCAAGTTGCATGTGGGGGGAATACTAGACTCTGAGGTCGATTGGGTACTTTTGAAGTCGTCTTGGAGAAGATTCTAGGCCAGACCGGTGAGCAAGTTTAGTCTGATGCGGAATTCTCAGCCACTGTAGGTAGTGTGTTCTACCTTTTTCTGATGGCATAAAACCTGATCGCCATCTGTTGGTGTGTCGAACCAACCTTTGACACGGTGACGGAAGATGAGTAGGGACTCAGGAGTATCCGCAACTCTAGCTGTAACCTTCACGGCTGTGGATGCTATGTGGTCAGTGCCATGTTGGCGATGCATGTTTGCCAAACTGGACATGAAACGCTTATCCGTATCCTGTGGGGTATTCGTGTTCTTCCAGTTAGCTCTCAAGTAACCGCACGTCCTTTGCGGTTACCTTGTTGCTGAACGTTTTCTCTCTAGTAACTGCACGTCCTTTGCGGTTACCTCGTTTCCGAAAATCGCTATTGGTTGAACGATGTTAATCGTTCAGCTGAACCATGGGAAAATAAACATGGTCATAGGCATGTTTGTGCCCACCATTGTTTATTCTATGCGGTCAACCGGTAGATACACAAAGTCATAAGCAGACTTGTTACCACTACTGCTTGGGTGGTTGTCCAACGAGTTCTCTGCAGATGGTTAGGAATCCGGGTGAAACTCGTCCGCATTCATTCCGTAGCCACTTTCCTTCACACGGAGGTCCCGGATGGTTGGGAATCTGGGTGAAACTCGTCCGCATTCGTTCTGTAGCCACTTTCCTTCACGCTAAGTTGTAGAGCAGTTTTCCTTGAAGTAGCTTTGTTCATTCGGGTGATGACTTAGTCGTGGCTCTTCCGTAGCTACCGTTAATCCTCCTTAATCATCTCACATATAAGCCACTGATAATCAGAAATTCCCAACATTTTTGATGAAACTGACATGTTTCAAGAATGTTAGGGATGAAAATGGTATTTGGCCTAAACTATCATAATTGGATAAACTACAGGGACGCAAATGGTAGTTAACTCGTCATCTTCATCATCATCATCATACTCAGTACATCCCACCAATAGCAAAGCTAAGGTAGGGTCTGAGGAGGGTAGATGTAGACAGCCTTACCTCTACTCTGTAGGAATAGAGAAGCTGCTTTCAGTGAAACCCCCGGCTCGATTGTAGTTTTGTCTCTAGCCTTGAACCTAAGACACATAACACTCAAACAATCGGGACAGAGACTGATTGGTGCATGTACCCCCGTGTCTTTCAGCTATCAACGTCACCACATGCATGATTAACTATCCGCCACTTTTAACGTTATTTTCACGAAATTAGTAAAATAACGTTAAAGTTAGTACCATTTCAGTTTTGCCCCCTGAGCGCCCACACATATATACATTATACGTGCACACCGCAAGCGGGGCATAAAATGGTAGTTAACTCTATTATTAAATTTAATTTAATATGTCTATTCTTAACTTTTATGTATGGTATACAACGGTATTATAGTTCATAAATGTGAATCACTTTCCTATATTGGGGGATAGAATGTGAAATAACATATTTTATACCCTCTTCAAAAGTTCAAATAGTGAAAAGTTGAGACCAAATCATTGTTGCCACTAAAATTTCCATTCTAGTAAGACCATTATTGTTGTTCATTGTCGAATACCCAAATTCCGGCTGACGTTAAATGGATCTTCGCTGACGTTAAGATGTTTCGTTCCTTGAAGCTACAAAAGAATAAACCGTTAGCCTCGTCACGGAGGGCCCCGGAAGGGGGATCCGTGACCAAGCTCCGGCGTGAGAGTAAGTAAACTTGCCGGAGAGTGAGAGGAGCTTCTTCCGATGAGTATAATCACCGGAATATTTCCTCTTTGGTGTGAATCTAGCAAACACGTGTGTGTGTATTGAATATGTGGGAATGTCGGTCGGAATTAATGATAGGGGAGTAAATGAGAGAATATTAAATGTGATACCTCCGATCTGCTTTATGACCTTCCTCCTTAGCTCTTATATAACCCTTGGCCCTTATTCCTCATGTGAGATATTTTATCAAAGTGATCCAACGGATTCTGCAAGCTTTCGAGGGGTTCAGACACGTGTCTGACCCCTAACGGTATGATAGCATCCCTATTTAATGCTCTGGCCGGAGAAGTACGATGCCCAGCCGAGATCCTCTGCTTATCAAACATTAAATGAGGCCTGCCACCTCTGATCATGGTTTCCCGCTCATTGTAAACGAAGGGAACCTTAATGGGCAAGGCAATTTATTATTTGGGCTTGTTTGTAGTTGGGCCTGCATGAGGGTAGCCCAAAGCGGGTAAAATGGGACTTCCCATTGGCCCGTCGTCAAGTCATCTTTAGTCCCTGGTTCTGAGACCCGAGGCTCATGATCCGGGGCTGAATCATAACTGTTCAGGAGGGAGTTTAATTTTCTTAAACCGTGAGTGCGGGCCCACCTTTGGTCAGTCATTAATCATCACCTTTTATTGCTAGGCCCATCATTTCTTCTGTAGACCAGTGGCGGGGGTTTATCCCCTTAAATGCACGTGTCCCTTTATTTGAATTTCGAAAGGACAACTGATTTGACGGTTACTCGCCCTGTCAGTTTCCTTCTCTTTTAAACACCCCCTTATCCTTCTCGAACCCTCATTCCACTTTCGTTTTCATCTTCCGTTTCTTACCTTCCTCACCTTTTTCCGATGAGTCGCTCCGGCCGGTCTGTGATCAAATCTGTTTTAACGGCGAAGGACTTAAAGTCTTTCGTCAAGGCATATAGCATCCCTGAACAGTTTCCCCCCGCCTTGCCAGGTCTCAACGAACCGGCAGTATTTACGCCGGATAGGATCCCTCTCTATATCTTGGCTTTCTCCTCTTGCGGGGTCCGATATCCTCTTTCCGCTTTCAAGGTTGATCTGCTCCGTCATTTTGGGGTTCACTTTTCTCAGTTGCACCCCTTAGGGTCGATGAGAGTGGTGCATTTCGAGTTGTCCTATGCAGCTATTTCCGGTGAACCTTCCATTCCTTTGTTTTGTATGTTCTACAAACTGATTTCCGACGGAGATTGGTTCACATTTGCTAAGAGACAGAACAACGTGTCACAACCCTGTTATTCTTTTATGCCGACTTCCACTTACCCGAAGGATTGGAAAAGTAGGTTTATTTTTGTCTCTGCTGCTATGATGCTAGGATCCCCTTCGCCTAGGGATGTTTATGCCCCCATTGAGGATGTCGTTCCTACCCTATCGGCCAATGAGACTGTTCAATGGAAACGCATGTGTGAGAACCCTACTAGGGCTTTCACTTTTTCTGAAGGTATTTTAGCCATGGGAGGGTTGAGTCCTTCCTTCCCTGTCCGTCCCAAGGCCTTCTTTGGTAAAAAAGGTATCTTTTTGTCTTGGATTTTCCTCTGTTTGCTTTTGTTTTTTGTTTTTTTGTGTAGTCATCTTTAGTGTCTTTTTCTCACAAAGTTGACTTTATGGAGGCTGCTTTAGGGAGACTCTAAAGATGTGAAGTTTGTGGTTGATGGTGAAGTTGTTCCGGGGCTGAACCAGAGTGGGGTGGTGCAGGTTACCGGGGGGTCTGCCCAGGCAGGGGGCTCTGTTGCTGTAGAGGGGGGTGAGAACACTTCCTCTGATGGGGAGGAGAGTTCCCCTGACCCTGTCCCTGTTAAGCATTCTGATGGAAGTGATGATGAAGATCTGGAGATTCGTTTAGTCCGCAAGAGGAAAGCTGCAAGTCCTCAGCCAGCCCCCCTTCCCCGTGATATCCGGCAAAGGCTCCGGAGTGCCAGTGGGTAGAAGCTCCCTCCTCCTTCGAAGGCTGCTTCCGAACTTCCCCCCGCTGGGGTCAAAGGTTCTTTGTCCAAGCATCTGAGGTCTTCAAGTCTTGTGAGTGCACCTTTGTTGGTGAGTCCTTTTTTCTTCTTGTCTATTCTGTCTCATTTCTGTTTTATTTCTGATGTTTCTCTTGGTGCAGGGGAGTTCTCGTGATCCTATAGAGATCCCCACTGGTCCCTCCTCTTCCCGTGTTCGGGACAAAACCCCAGAAGTAGGCCTGGCTCACTTTACCTCAGCCTTTGAACTTTCTCCTCTTCATGCTACGGGGACCAGCAAACCCACTGATCCTGAGGGTCTTACCCATCGGTCCCCTTTGACTCCTTTGTTTGCTGATGCCATTCCCTTCACCTATGTCCCTAAATGGAAAGTAACTCAGTCCTCGGTGATAGGGACTCCTGAGGCTGCCAGGGACTTCCTGAGTCATGCTGTTCCTCCTTCCCATAAATTCGTGAATTCTGCTTTGAGGGATGATCTTTTCGAGGATCAATATAGCATGTCTCTTTGTGAAGCTTTTTTCAGGGGTGTTGGCATGCTGCAGCGGATTGACGATTTGAGGAGGACAAATGAGGGTCTCAAGGGTGAGCTTAAAACCTCCCAGTCTGTTGCTGCCGGACTTAGGTGTCAAGTGGTCGAAGCTGAGAGAAAGTTGCAGGAGGAGAAGGTACATAGCCTCCCTCCCCTCTTTTTTTTTTATTTTTTTTTATTTTTCAGCTGTTTTTTCCGGCACTGAGCGAAACAGATTGTCCAGAAGTTTCCATAACAACTATCATTACCATTTAATTAAATATTACGTCCCATACCGTAACATAAATAGTCAAACAAGTTATTACAGACGACATCAAAACAAATATTCTGTTCCGACAACTCAGATTTAAATAAGTAGCATTTGTTTATCTGCTTCTAGAGACCCCTAATAAGTTATCTACAGACAACTATTTGTTGGGCTCTAAAGCTTTATTCTAGCTTCCATTTCCTACCACATATGCGTCCTAAGCACCTGTCACATACGTTAAAATAATGTCAATACATAGAATGTAAAGGTGAGCATACAAGTTTGATAATAGCATATAGAGTTCGAATTCGTTTACGCATAACCAGCACGTACACATAGAGAAATGAAGCACGTTAGTTATCGACATAGATCCATCGATACCAATGACTGCGGGTTGACTGCCCGAGGCAGTTCGCAATACATGATTACCACTGTAATCCATGCAAGTAAAAGATCCTTAACAACCCCCGTGTGAACGGGTGCTGAGTCCAAACTATAGTACTATCGTTGCTAAGGCAGGTAGACAGCATTCCATGTGTAAACATAACAACAAGCATTCATAAGCCACGTATAACATGCATTAATGGTAAAGCGTTAAAATAGCTTGAGTAGTGTGATAGTTGTAGTTTGAATAGTTGTAACGTATGTAACACCCAAAAGTGCTAAAAGCAAAAAGGGTTCGAGTATACTCACAGTGATATGGATTGAAGGGAGCGCTTTACAGCGAGTACGATTAGCCTGAATAGATTTGATAACGTAACGATAAGTGACGCGTAAAACAGTACAAGTGAGAGTGGGTAGGATGACAAGTCGTGCAGATCAGTCATCCGTGAATAGAAGTCATCCGTGCGCATGACCTATCCGTGCGGATGGTGATGCGTGCGGATGGTGTTCCATCCGGTTAGGTTATCCGTGCGTGTGACTGTCCGTGCGGGTGACAACCCGTGCGGACTAGTTGCACGTGCGGACGACTTATCCGTACGGTTAGATGGCTTGTGTGGATAAATGTTCAAGTGGATTGTTTCTTCCTAAGATATGTTTGTGTATGATGGCTTGTGCTTTGGAGTTTTCGTTGTAGTATTTAGAAAACACCAAAGTGTTTCTACCTTTCAAGCCGGCCGCGCGGACGGCGGTCCGTGCGTATGGTAGTCCGTGCGGGCAGCCTGTGCGCGCGGGCAGAGACAATCCGTCCGGATAGCCTGTCCGTGCGTACGGCTTGGCCGTGCGGATGAAGTTTGTTTGATTTTTATTTTAAGGCCTTAGTATCTCATGATCCGAAGAGTAATCCATTCAGAGGTCGTCCATCCGGATTGCTCGTTCGTCGATACTCAAACCTCGTTTGGAAAGTGGGTCCCAAGGGTAGTCCGTGCGGATGACAACCCGTGCGTATGACCTGTACGTGCGTATGACCTATACGTGCGTACGGTTCGTCCGTGCAGACAGCTAGTCCGTGCAGACAGCTTGCCCGTGCGGACAACTGGTCTGGTTGTTCCGTTCGTCTATACTTGGTTTCTGTTGTCGTTTATCGAGACGTTCTGATTACGTGGCAACCACTTGGAGTTGTGTTCTCACCCGCGTGACTAGACCGGTCAGGAATCACCCTAACTCGGCCTGTCGGCGACTCAGAACGGTCATCCCGGTTAACCCCGAAATCAGTTGTCTATGGGTAGGATTCCAGATCTAGAGCTAGGGCTTCACTATTGACGAGTAGAACACTAGGACTGATCGGATTCGTACCGGTTTTAAGGGTAAAAGAAGGAGAGAACTTAGGTTTATTTCTTTCAACTCTTTTATCCTTAGAAAAGTTTAGATCTAGGTGAGTTTATTGTAAAAACTGTCAGAAATCGTTTAGATCTGAGATATTCTTGGTGGAATGAAGCCAAGCATGAAGTTCTTATGAACTTCATGATGACGTCACCCGTGAATACCCCAAATCCGGATGATTTCATGGTTGAAAGTGAAGATTTGAAAGATGGAAATGTGTAGAATTGTGTAGTGATCAAAGATGTACAAGAATTAGTGCAAGATCTTACCTGGATTGAGAGAAATCTGGGAAAAGGTGAAGAATGCGTGTGGTTCGGACGTCACTTGCCAAAAGTGGAAAAAGTGGAGAGTGACCCGTGTATTTATAGGATGCCAAAAAGGGAAAGGGTGAGCCGTGCGCATGGCACGCACCCGGATAGGTTATCCGCGCAGACGGGTCATCCGTGCGGATTGGCAATCCGTGCGGATGGCAATCCGTGCGGATTGGCCATCCGTGCGGACGCCACCTCCCTTGGTGTGTTCGGTGCGATGTAGATTCGGCTTCGATTTGCGAGCGATTCGATAGGGTTTCCTAATTAAATTACTTTCAGTCCCAACTACTTCTTATAGGGTTCGACTCGGAATTCGGGTTCGGGTTCGTTTATATTCGAGTTAGACTTCGAGTTCGATTGAGTTCGCTTGATTATCACAACATAAAATGACATAAAATAAACATGCACAGGTAACACGTAAGGCACACACACACGTATAACGGCAAGTAAAATACACAGCTCGAGTTACGATTTGATGTCGATTTGATTTGCATAGCTTGATTAACTTTATCGCATTGTTACTTCCTATCGTTCACAGTCGTAGGTCGATTGAAATATGGTTAGCATGATTCGATTATTGTAATGTACGACATTTACTCCACATAATCTAAATATCATACAAACAATTCTACGAGTCACGTCGCGCGAAATCGGTCGTTGACTTTGACCTTGACTTTGACTTTCACTCGTGAAAACACGGGGTGTTACAGCCTCCCCTTGTTTAGGAAATTTCGTCCCGAAATTAAGCTGAAGCTATAACTAGTTCGTGGATCACGTGTGAGAGTTCTTCGTTTGGACCATTGAAAATCGTCAAATTAACGAGGATTTTACGGTTAAAATCGGCTGATTTTTTTTTCGATTGCGATCCGGTGTGACTCTATTGGTTAGGTTCCGGTGTGATTTGTTTCGATTGCGATCCGACTCGTACGACGTGCGGAATTCGTGCACGAGTGAGATCGATACACAAGAATGTACAATTTTAACGTGATTCAATAGATTTGTAAGACGTGTACAAGCTTTCTCTCTCTAGTTTCTCTCTCTAACCTCCAAATGAGCAAAAGTCTCAATCTCTAACCCTAACACTTTTTATCGATAGGCAAAGGATTATAAGGGATTTCTCCTTATTTACATGTATGCCACCTTGCCTTTCTTAACCGGACATTACTCCTTCGTTAAACAGCTGTGGATACTTTGCCTTCATATCGCTTTCGAGTTCCCAAGTGAACTCCGCGCCTCGTTTGCCTTCCCACCGGACTTTCACAATAGGAATGCGTGAGCGCCTGAGTTCTTTGGTTTTGCGATCCATGATTTCGACAGGCTTTTCCACGAAGTGTAATGTTTCGTTCACTTGTAAATCATCTAGAGGAACATGTAAGTCGGGGTCGTAGATGCACTTTCGGAGGTTCGACACGTGGAAAGTCGGATGGACATTGCTAAGTTCTTCCGGTAATTCGAGTCTGTAGGCGACTTTTCTGATCCTTTCCAGAATCTTAAAAGGTCCCACATATCGAGGCGCGAGTTTCCCCTTTTTGCCGAATCGGACTACACCCTTCCAAGGTGATACCTTTAGGAGTACGTAGTCACCAACGACATACTCACGGTGCTTGCGCTTTTTATCGGCGAGAAGTTTCTGTCTATCCCGAGCTTTCGCTAGATTGTCTCGGATTTGGAGAATTTTGTCTGTCGTTTCTTGTAGCAGCTCCGGACCGGTTAGTTGCGAGTGACCGATCTCGTGCCACACAATAGGCGATCGACATCTTCTTCCGTATAAGGCCTCGAAAGGTGCCATCTGGATGCTAGCCTGGTAGCTGTTGTTATATGAGAATTCGACTAACGGAAGGTGTCTATCCCAATTACCACCGAAGTCTAGAACACATGAACGGAGCATGTCTTCAAGCGTACGAATCGTTCTTTCAGTCTGACCGTCGGTTTGTGGGTGGAACGCAGTACTTAGATTAAGCGTTGTACCGAGTGCCGTTTGAAACGTTTCCCACAATCGTGAAGTGAACCGAGCATCACGATCAGAGATGATGTCACGAGGCGTCCCATGTCGACAAATGATCTCGTCGGTGTAGATTCGGGCTAATCGTTCTACCTTGTAGTCTTCTCGTATTGGCAGAAAGTGGGCTGATTTAGTCAATCGGTCAATAACAACCCAAATGCTGTCGTGACCTGATGACGTGGTTGGAAGCTTGGTTACGAAATCCATAGCTATGCTCTCCCACTTCCACATGGGGATCGGAGGTTGTTCAAGCAAGCCAGAGGGTCTTTGATGTTCAGCCTTGATTCTAGCACAGGTTAGGCATTTTCCGACGTAGAGAGCGATATCCCGTTTCATTCCCGGCCACCAGTACCTATATCGAAGGTCGTGGTACATTTTGTCAGCACCAGGATGAATAGAGTATCGGGATTTGTGGGCTTCGTCCATGATAATCTGTCGCAGGTTAGTTCGCTTGGGAATCCAGATTTTGTCTAAGAAGTGGAATATCCCGTTAGATTTGCTCACAAGTTGGGCTCCATCGTGGTAGATTCTTTCTTTCTTCAAGGTGCGCTCGTTGAAACATGCACGCTGGGCGTCGCGAATAAGAGCTTCGAGATTGTGCTGGGCTTGAACATTTCGAGTGCTAAGCAGATAACTCCGTCTGCTAAGTGCGTCGGCAACAACATTTGCTTTGCCTAGGTGATAACGAATCCCACAGTCGTAGTCGTTGAGAAGTTCTACCCATCGGCGTTGACGCATGTTCAGTTCCCTCTGATTAAAGATGTGTTGTAGGCTCTTGTGATCGGTGAAGATCGTACACTTAGTACCATACAGGTAGTGTCGCCAAATCTTTAATGCTAAAACAACGGCGCCTAGCTCAAGATCGTGGGTTGTATAGTTCTTCTCGTGGATTTTGAGCTGACGAGATGCGTAAGCTATAACCTTGTCTCGTTGCATTAAGAAACAACCGAGACCAAGGTTAGAAGCATCACAGTAGACAATGAAATTATCGTTTCCGTCGGGTAGTGTGAGAACAGGAGCATTGCAAAGCATGTACTTGAGGGTTCGAAAGGCAGACTCTTGTTTGGTTCCCCAGACAAAAGGCTGGTCCTTATGAGTGAGAGAAGTGAGTGGTACAACAATCTTCGAGAATCCTTCGATGAATCGTCGATAATAGCCCGCTAGCCCGAGAAAGGAGCGGACTTCAGTCGGATTCTTAGGCGTAACCCAGCTCTTAACAGCTTCAATCTTCGCAGGATCGACGTGAATACCCTGACTATTTACGATGTGACCCAGAAACTGAACTTCCCCCAACCAAAACTCGCACTTGGAGAATTTGGCGTAGAGTTGGTTCCCCTGGAGTAACTCGAGAACCAAACGTAGATGTTGCGCGTGTTCGGCTCTTGTTTTGGAATTAAAGGGGTAAGGTCCCAAAAACCTCATAAAAAGGATTTGAGACCATACCACAAACCAACCTTTTTAGCCTTTCGACCTTGCGCGGCCGCGCATTGGTCTTACAAAGAAGGAGAAGTCAGCAATCTGTAACCGCGCGCCAAAAGGAAAACATAAATCCTTGCGCCTTCTCCAACTTAACAAAGGACTAAAACCCTTTATTCAATACCTCCGCCTAAATATCCGGACTTGGATATTATTTTACCCAGACTTGGGATTTATTCATCTGTGTCCACACAGTAAGGTGTCACACCAGATTACAGCAGTGATCTTCTAGAAAGAAATGCAATCGTGCACCACCCAGACGGTTATAACCGTCTGGACACATGTCATTACCACAAGCAACCCTAGAATCACAACGAAGGCATGCAATTGGAGAGTAATCTCCACTTAATCACTTTCCATGTGGCAATCCCCCAGCCATTGATCAAACCACGATCCGTGTGCTTTCACATCGGATCGAGACAACTTAACGAAGGATCAAAGAACTTAACGGAAGAAAATATAACCGCTACGGCGTTAGCATCTTCCGTCATCTTTTCAATAACAGGTTTTCCCTCCCAAAAACTCCCGGTTATAAATATGAGAACTGTTCAGGTATAAACTCAGATCACACTCACTTATCAAATACTTTCTCTTCTCCATTACCAATACTTATTCTCACACCGGAGTCGGGTCAAGGAGAGAACCCTCTTCTCCCCTTGGCGAGACTAACGGTGTTCTTTTTTGCAGAATCACCGGAGAAGAAGTTCAGCTGCAACTGAATCAACCGAGAGAGAGCTAACCCTTTTATGCGGATTCAAACCCCCTAACTATCTCGGTTCCGACCATTTAGTTAGTGTTTCTTCATTGGCGCCCACCGTTTTCTCAGTTTTTCTAGTTTCTACCTCGTTTCGATTCAGTTCATTCCGTTTTCTGTTTTTGCACATGGCAGAAAATTCGTCATCTCACCGGCAACCTGGTCCTCGACCAAACGTCGGAAACAATTTACAACTAGAAGAATCTCCAGAACATTGGTTTAGTAGATGCCAAGCTGCTTTAAACACAATCGTTATTCAAATCGCCAGATCTGATTTATCAAACATCAGATCTGGAAAAGAAATTGATACCACATTATTGGATCCACCAACACCACGTAGGGGGGACATCCAATCCAGCCAATATAGCAGTTATCAAAAACAAATACACATGATTCAGGGAGGTCCGTCACGGAGGTCAAATAAACGAAATTATGATCAACATTGGAGAGAACAGCAAGTCGTATTTCCTGTTGTTCCTGGGGGCCCTCAGGAAGAACGACCAGTGATTATCACTGGTATTTTCGGTCATTACCGAACCAACTACATGTTCATAGATCCAGGAAGCTCGATGGACATCATATACGAACAATGCTTTAAACAGCTCGATTCAGAAGATAAAGCACGTCTGGAACCAGTCGATTTTCCCCTCACTGGATTCTGTAATGAAGCTGTATTTCCATTAGGGCAAATCGCTTTCCCGGTAACTTTATCAGACGGCGAACATTCACGAACAGTTACAGTCAATTTCATGGTCATGCCAGCAACATCACGTCATGATGTCCTGCTTGGGAGAAGGTCACAACGGGAATTCAGCATGATCACTTCCATTCCACATGCTGCTTGCGGATTTCCGACAGAAACCGGAGTTGCAATCCTCTATTCAAGCAAAGAAGTCATGTACGTGGATGACGAACCACCAGCAAAGGTAGTCAAACCTTCGGCACCAAACGAACCAGAGAAATGGGTTCTGAACAACGAATACCCAGAGCAGACCATTCTGCTAGGACAAGCTATTTCACCAGCAACACCCATACAACTGAAAGAATTATTGTCTAACAACAAAGATATATTTGCCTGGTGCCCAGCAGACATGACTGGAGTTCCGCGCGACATCGCGCAACATTGTCTAAACATCAAACCATCGGTAGAACCTGTTGCTCAGGGGAGGCGCAGCTTCAGTGAAGAAAAAGCAAAAACAATGGACGAGCAAGTAGCAGAGCTACTTAATGCGGGAATCTTGCGCGAAGTAAAATACCATACGTGGGTAGCCAACCCAGTGATGGTACAAAAAATAGCGACGGGTGGAGAATGTGTGTCGACTTCAAGGACCTGAACAAAGCATGCCCCAAAGATTGCTACGCGCTCCCAGAGATAGACAAAAAAGTCGACTCTCTAGCATCATTCAGATGGAAATGCTTTCTTGACTGTTACAAGGGTTATCATCAGGTCCAGATGAAAGAAGAAGACGAAGACAAAACGGCGTTCCGCACAGATAAAGGCATTTTCTGTTATACCAAAATGCCGTTCGGCCTGCGCAACGCAGGCGCAACTTATCAACGCCTAATGGACACAATTTTCAACGATGATATTGGCAAGACTGTCGAAGTATACATGGATGACCTCGTCATCATGAGCCATGAGGAAGGCACAATGCTCGACAATATTCAGCGCACATTCGACTCTTTGCGCAGCGTGAATTTAAAACTCAACCCAACTAAATGCTCCTTCGGCATGGAAGAAGGAAAATTTTTGGGATTCATCGTCACAAGAGATGGCTTTAAAGTAAATCCAGAAAAGGTGAAGGCTATTCAGCTAATGCCGTCACCCGCAACAGTTAAACAAATGCAAAGGCTCGCCGGACGCCTAGCGGCTTTAAACAGATTTTTGGCTAATCACGCAGCAAAGTCTTATCCATTCATCAGCACGCTACGAAACTGCGCAAAGAAAATTGACTTTCAGTGGACATCTGAAGCGGAAACCGCATTCAAACAAATGAAAGAATGTTTAATTCAGCTGCCAACGCTGACCGCACCAAAAGAAAGAAAAAGAGCCACTGATTTTATATCTATCTGCCGCGGAAGTAGCGGTTGGTGCTGTATTGATGGTAGAACGTGAGAACATCCAGACTCCAATCTATTACATCAGCAAAATGCTTACCGGCCCGGAAACTCGTTACTCAATGATAGAAAAGCTAGTCCTAGCACTAGTACATGCATCCCGACGCCTACGCAGGTATTTCTCGGGTCACGTCATCACGGTTCTTACCAATTACCACTTAGGCCAGATCTTATCTAAACCCGACGTGGCGGGACGACTGGCCAAATGGGCAATTGAACTGGGAGGATACAACATTTTCTACAGACCAAGACCAGCAATCAAAGGGCAAGTTTTAGCAGACTTCGCCACTGAAGTCCCCATCGAAAAACTTCAAGAGTGCGAGGCAATCCAGAATCCTACACCAGTTTTCGACGATAGAGTCTGGACCTTGCACACAGATGGAGCGTCCAATGATGACGGAGCCGGAGCAGGTCTCCGATTAATCAGCCCAGACAACCACGAGCTCACATATGCTATACGCTTAGATTTCAAAAGCACGAATAACGAAGCTGAATATGAGGCCTTCTTGGCAGGTCTTCGCTTAGCGCTAAAAATGGGGGCAAGAAATCTTCAAGCTAACGTTGATTCAAAACTAGTAGCCGAGCAAGTTAATGGCAATTACGATGCAAAAGAAGCTATGGCGTTGTACCTTGAACAAGCGCGGATGTTAATCAGCCAATTTCAAACATTCAAAGCTAATCACATAAACAGAAGCGAGAACAAACACGCTGACGCACTAAGCAAGCTAGCTGCTACCAGCTTTAAGCACTTAGCAAAGGAGGTACGCATAGAGGTATTATCCAACCCTTCCATTCATCTCAAACAAGTAAGCGTCATAGAAATGGGAGATCCATCCTGGATGTCTCCAATCATCTTGTACCTTCAACACGGAAAACTTCCGGAGGGAAAGGCAGAAGCTCGAAAAATACAACACAAAGCAATAAATTACGAAATGGCGGATGGCGTCCTTTACCAAAAATCCTTCATGGGCCCATTACTACGCTGTGTCGATAAAACAGACGCCCAATACCTTGTCAGAGAAATTCACGAGGGATTATGCGGGATACACGCGGGACCGCGCATGGTCGTGGCAAAAATAATGAGCGCTGGATACTACTGGCCAGGAATGCACATGGATGCAGTCGACCTATTAAGAAGATGCGAGGCATGTCAACGCCACGCACCAAAGACACTCCGACCCAAAAACCCGCTAATTCCCGTTACTTCCGCCTGGCCATTCCAACAGTGGGGCATCGATCTTATCGGGCCATTTCCTGACGCACCGGGTGCAGTAAAGTTCATCATCGTCGCGGTGGATTACTTCACAAAATGGGTGGAAGCTAAAGCTTTGGCCTCAACAACAGCAATGGTAATCCGCAAATTTATATGGGTACATATCATTTGCAGATTTGGATTACCATTGCGCATTATTTCCGACAATGGTACAAACTTCGCCGCAGAAGATCTTCAAAAATGGTTTAAAGAAATGAAGATCGAGCACACCTTTGCTTCTGTCACGCATCCTCAAGCAAACGGGCAAGTAGAAAGCGTAAACAAACAAATTGTTGACGGCATAAAAGCGCGACTCGGAACAGCACACAGAGGGTGGGTTGATGAACTCCCCAACATCCTCTGGGCACATCGCACAATGCCAAAGACTAGCACCGGCGAAACTCCGTTCAGTCTAGTCTATGGGTCTGAGGCTGTCATTCCAGCTGAGATAGGCTTACCATCACCGCGCATGATAGCCATGGAAAAACAGAACAATGAACAAGAGCGAAGAATGGACTTGGATCTTCTGGAAGAAAGGCGCGAGAACGCCGCTATAACAGAAGCAAGGTACAAATCCAAGCTTGAAAAATATTACAATGCGCGCGTTCGCGTTTGCACATTTGTCCCCGGTGATTTCGTCTTGCGCGAAAATGAGGCTTCAAACGCTGAAAAGCCGGGCAAATTAGCGCCAAGATGGGAAGGACCATACGTCATTAATGAGGTCCTAGGCAAGGGGGCATATACCCTAAAAAGGATCGATGGGACCCTAGTCCCCCGCACCTGGAACGCACAACAGTTGCGCATGTGTTACATATGAGCTAAGTCTTCAAAAGCGGAAAGAACATACAGGCAACGTATTTCTTTATTATATCTTGTATCACAAGCCTTACGTTCTTATCAATACAAACATCCTTTTTACTAATATCACTGTTTATTACAAATTGCATGTAATTTCTTTGGTTCGCGCGAAAACAATATGGTCCAACATTGTATACCTCATGAACAATCTAAAAACAAGGAAAGTTGTTGCGCCTTTTAGATAAACGTTCACACATGAGCACAATACCATCTCTCATTCGCCTTACCTATCCAAAAGCAATTAAAAACATGCAACATATTGTAATTTAAACAAACAATTCACAAGCATAGCAGTGCATCACAATACACAAAAAGTGTAACACAAACACTTAACAAGATCATAGCCATGATCTTCAAAAAAAATTATCCAGTACCAAATTTACAAAAAGCATTAACAAAAGACGGAAACTGGTCCTAAGGTTAAACACCTAGCCAGCATCGGAATCATCACCAATGACAGACACCTGCTCACTCCGACGAGTTTTCCGGCGTTGATACACTAACCGGCATCCTCCTTTCTGAAGCATCGGGAACCGAGCCATTAGCCCATCAGCATCCAACACAACGCTAGCACCAGCAGTAACATCCATATGCTGAAGAACCTTGCAGTCAGAATCAATAACCGCCGGAGAAACAGGTATGACATGGTTTTTTCCCGGAATAGCAGCAAGTGGCGATGAACAAGAAAGAAGTATGAGACCTTCAGCAGCTTCATACACCCTAAAAACATCCAGCAAGAGACGCGTACGGTAAGAACGTTTCATCTTTCTTGATAAGAATCAACCAGGAGGTAAGATATCTCGAAAGGGCATGTATATAAAGAGAACTCGACCTCGGGAAAGGAGAAACCTACCCATCATTAACTGTCAGAATTACATCACATCCAAATGACGCTACAGGAACCAGGGTCATATCCTCATTAATGAAGTCTGACAAGCGCCACTACGAATCTCAAGACAAAGAGGAAAATACCCACTCTTACTGCTACTTGACGTCATCACATGTCAGAGCATGATTAACAAAGTCAAGTTTTTTCTTTTTTTCAACAAATTAAAAGCTTCCAAGAGAAGATTTCTTATTTCTCGCGCCTAAAAAGCAACTCCCTCTCATAAGTCCAGTGCTCCACTTATTTGCATAAGTACAACACTAGACTGGGGGGACTTGAAGGGGGTAAGGTCCCAAAAACCTCATAAAAAGGATTTGAGACCATACCACAAACCAACCTTTTTAGCCTTTCGACCTTGCGCGGCCGCGCATTGGTCTTACAAAGAAGGAGAAGTCAGCAATCTGTAACCGCGCGCCAAAAGGAAAACATAAATCCTTGCGCCTTCTCCAACTTAACAAAGGATTAAAACCCTTTATTCAATACCTCCGCCTAAATATCCGGACTTGGATATTATTTTACCCAGACTTGGGATTTATTCATCTGTGTCCACACAGTAAGGTGTCACACCAGATTACAGCAGTAATCTTCTAGAAAGAAATGCAATCGTGCACCACCCAGACGGTTATAACCGTCTGGACACATGTCATTACCACAAGCAACCCTAGAATCACAACGAAGGCATGCAATTGGAGAGTAATCTCCACTTAATCACTTTCCACGTGGCAATCCCCCAGCCATTGATCAAACCACGATCCGTGTGCTTTCACATCGGATCGAGACAACTTAACGAAGGATCAAAGAACTTAACGGAAGAAAATATAACCGCTACGGCGTTAGCATCTTCCGTCATCTTTTCAATAACAGGTTTTCCCTCCCAAAAACTCCCGGTTATAAATATGAGAACTGTTCAGGTATAAACTCAGATCACACTCACTTATCAAATACTTTCTCTTCTCCATTACCAATACTTATTCTCACACCGGAGTCGGGTCAAGGAGAGAACCCTCTTCTCCCCTTGGCGAGACTAACGGTGTTCTTTTTTGCAGAATCACCGGAGAAGAAGTTCAGCTGCAACTGAATCAACCGAGAGAGAGCTAACCCTTTTATGCGGATTCAAACCCCGTAACTATCTCGGTTCCGACCATTTAGTTAGTGTTTCTTCAGGAATAGATCAAGACATCGTCGATGAACACGATGACGAAACGGTCAAGATACGGTTTACACACTCGATTCATCAGATCCATGAAAACTGCTGGTGCATTGGTTAGGCCAAAAGGCATGACAACGAATTCGTAATGGCCGTAACGAGTGCGAAACGCGGTTTTGGGTATATCTTCCTCTTGTATACGCAGCTGATGGTATCCGGAACGTAGATCGATCTTCGAGAAACACGTAGCGCCTTGTAGCTGATCAAACAAATCGTCGATTCGGGGTAGAGGATAGCGGTTCTTGATAGTCAACTTATTCAATTCCCGGTAGTCGATGCACATCCGGAACGACCCGTCCTTCTTTTTAACGAAAAGAACTGGTGCGCCCCAAGGAGAGGTGCTCGGGCGAATAAAGCCTTTTTCAAGTAATTCCTGGAGTTGGGTTGAGAGTTCGCGCATTTCGGACGGCGCGAGTCGATAAGGAGCTCTGGCGATAGGATTAGCTCCAGGAATGAGATCAATGCGGAAATCGATATCACGCTTCGGAGGTAGTCCGGGAAGATCCTCTGGAAAAACTTGAGGAAATTCTCGAACCACTGGAACGTCTTTTACTTTCTTCTTCTCTTTCTTTTCCTTCTCCGCTGCTACGACATGAGCCAGGAAAGCCCTGTATTCCTTACGGAGATACTTGCTAGCTTGTAAGCATGACATAAGCTTGAGACCCTTCGAAGTAGTATCACCATAAACGCACAATGAATCACCGTTTGCGAGAGAAAAACGAATCATTTTATCGAAGCACACAACTTCGGCATGGTTCTCGCGAAGAAAGTCCATGCCTACTATGACATCAAAGCTTCCTAGTTGCATCGGAATGAGATCGATGGAGAAGATGTGATTGTTGAGCTCAAGAGTGCAATCACGAATAACAGAGTTTACAGCGATGGTTCTTCCGGTAGCGACTTCAACATCGAATGCAGAGGAGAGTCGGGAACGTTTACGACTAAGGAGTTTCTCAAATTCGAGTGACACAAAGCAATTATCGGCTCCAGTATCAAACAAACATGAAGCATAAATACCATTCACAAGGAACGTAACATTCACCACGTTGTTGTCGGCCTGGGCTTGACGCACGTTGAGATTGAAAGTTCTGGCTCGTGCGGCCTGTTGCTGCTGCTGTTGTTGTTGCTGTGGTTGCTGCTGTTGCTGCTGGGGTTCTTGTTTCACCACCCTGTTTGGGCACATGTTGGCGAAATGGTTCGGGTCGCCACATGTGAAGCATGCTCTGGCTTTGACTGCGGGTGCCGGAGGAGCTTGTTGACCCTGTGGGGCAGCGAGTAGGGCTTGATTGGCAGGAGCTTGACGAATACGGCAGTTGGCAGTAAAGTGGCCGTAGACGTTGCAATGAGCACAGAAGCGGCATTGAATAGCAGTCGGGTGATGGTAGGTGCAAGTAGGGCAGAGTGGGTGTGGTCCAGTATATGCACGCTTTGTAGGCGGTGCATTGGCCACAGGCGCCACTACTTGACGCTGTTGAGCAGGTACAGCTTGGATCGGTGCAGCAGAAATCGCACAGTTCTTGTTGGTGGAGCTGTTCTTTCTCTTGTTGCTTGATGACGTGGGTTCAGCAGTTGGTGTAGCAGTAGTGGCTTGATGCAAATGCTTGGAGGTCTTATCCCACACTCCGGCCTTGACCCTTTTGTCATTGATCTCAGCGGCCAACAGATAGGTTTCTTCGATCGTGGTAGTCTTAGCCGCTTGCACGAAATCAGCAACGCAGTCGGGCAAAGCTCGGATGTACTTCTTGATGGTCATATCAGGAGTCTTGACCTGGTCAGGACAGATAATGCTGAGCTGTTTGAAGCGAGCAGTGAGGCCAGCATTGTCTCCATCCTTCTGATGTATGTGCCAAAATTCATATTCAAGCTTTTGGCGCTCGTTAGGAGGGCAGAATTCCTCCAGCATGACTTCTTTGAGCTCCTCCCACGACAAACCGTAAGCTGCATCATTCCCTCTCTTGTTCCTCTCGGCCGTCCACCAGTCCAAAGCACGGGACTGAAAGACACCGGTAGCGTTCAGAGTTCGAAGGTCATCAGGGCAACCACTTTGTCGCAGAGTAACCTCGATAGAGTCAAACCAGTGGAATAGAGCAGTAGGACCTCCTTCGCCTGTGAATTCTTTCGGCCCACATGACTTGAATTGTTTGAAGCTGAAAGGTCTCGCGGTAGCTCTAGGACCCTCAGTCCTCGATTCCTCGGATGATTTGCTGGCATTCTCGCAGACATCGCTCACAGCCTTTGCTACAGCTTTCGCGACGATGGAAGCAAGGCGTCTGTCCCTCTTTTCCTGACGAGAGAGTTGATGACGGGATCCAGACGACATTGTCTGCAATAGACATCGCCATGGAACTCAACACATGTATTCGAATCTCACCTCACACGTCTATCACTACTAAAGCTCAGTAACACGCACCATTTAAACGCATATAGTCACAAAATCACAGAATTGCACAAAATCACGTAGACATATAGAGCACATAATCACAGGTATTCCTAATCACACAAGCACAACAGCAAGAACACATAAATTTAGTCACTAAAGGCACCTACGAGCGTACAAAGTATTCTAACTGTTCCTATCGTCGATTTGCTAGCGATGAGTTGTGTTGGTTTGTGTTTTAGCAGAAGCAATAGTGTTGGGTCGAAACCAATAGTATCTCAAAACGTTAACAAATGACAGAAAATACATTAAAATTTTCTCAAAGATCGATAAATCGAAGGTAGATTGTCTGCGGCTAATAGACTTCGACTAACCAAAGTAGCTCGACTATTCGCAAGGATCCTGCACAACGACCTCTAGGACTATGCCTTTGCCTCGATTCTTGGGCGTTGGCGCAATTCCCTTTGGTTAGGTTGTGTCTTTAGATCGTTGGAGTCCATCGAACTTTGGTGGAGTTTTGTATAAAAGCGGGACGAGTCGTCAAGGTTAGGGTTTCACCCCTATCTTGCAACTTCCGTCCTCGTTTTTGATGAAAATTGAGGAGATTATTCATCAAAATATGGATTTCACTCCTGATTTGGTATAATTCCCCTCGTTTGTAGCTAAAACGCAAGCTGATTAGGAAACTTTAGTCGAGAGTTTGCGGTTTTCACACCTATTCTCGGCCTTATTACCTGTTCACAACTTGAAAATTCGAGCACAATGATAGAAAAGAGTGAGTAATAGTGGTGAATTTACGCATACGCGCGAGTTAGTCTGTTGGTTCTTAACTATAGTCTAGGTCTCTAAGACTTCGACCCGGACTAGGTCGAGTCTTGCCCAATTCCCTATAGTTATGGCTCTGATACCAATCTGTCACACCCCAACCGATGGCGGAATCATCGGGGCGCGGCACTGAGCGAAACAGATTGTCCAGAAGTTTCCATAACAACTATCATTACCATTTAATTAAATATTACGTCCCATACCGTAACATAAATAGTCAAACAAGTTATTACAGACGACATCAAAACAAATATTCTGTTCCGACAACTCAGATTTAAATAAGTAGCATTTGTTTATCTGCTTCTAGAGACCCCTAATAAGTTATCTACAGACAACTATTTGTTGGGCTCTAAAGCTTTATTCTAGCTTCCATTTCCTACCACATATGCGTCCTAAGCACCTGTCACATACGTTAAAATAATGTCAATACATAGAATGTAAAGGTGAGCATACAAGTTTGATAATAGCATATAGAGTTCGAATTCGTTTACGCATAACCAGCACGTACACATAGAGAAATGAAGCACGTTAGTTATCGACATAGATCCATCGATACCAATGACTGCGGGTTGACTGCCCGAGGCAGTTCGCAATACACGATTACCACTGTAATCCATGCAAGTAAAAGATCCTTAACAACCCCCGTGTGAACGGGTGCTGAGTCCAAACTATAGTACTATCGTTGCTAAGGCAGGTAGACAGCATTCCATGTGTAAACATAACAACAAGCATTCATAAGCCACGTATAACATGCATTAATGGTTATGCGTTAAAATAGCTTGAGTAGTGTGATAGTTGTAGTTTGAATAGTTGTAACGTACGTAACACCCAAAAGTGCTAAAAGCAAAAAGGGTTCGAGTATACTCACAGTGATATGGATTGAAGGGAGCGCTTTACAGCGAGTACGATTAGCCTGAATAGATTTGATAACATAACGATAAGTGACGCGTAAAACAGTACAAGTGAGAGTAGGTAGGATGACAAGTCGTGCGGATCAGTCATCTGGGAATAGAAGTCATCCGTGCGCATGACCTATCCGTGCGGATGGTGATGCGTGCGGATGGTGTTCCATCCGGTTAGGTTATCCGTGCGTGTGACTGTCCGTGCGGGTGACAACCCGTGCGGACTAGTTGCACGTGCGGACGACTTATCCATACGGTTAGATGGCTTGTGTGGATAAATGTTCAAGTGGATTGTTTCTTCCTAAGATGTGTTTGTGTATGATGGCTTGTGCTTTGGAGTTTTCGTTGTAGTATTTAGAAAACACCAAAGTGTTTCTACCTTTCAAGCCGGCCGCGCGGACGGCGGTCCGTGCGTATGGTAGTCCGTGCGTACGGCTTGGCCGTGCGGTTGAAGTTTGTTTGATTTTTATTTTAAGGCCTTAGTATCTCATGATCCGAAGAGTAATCCATTCAGAGGTCGTCCGTCCGGATTGCTCGTTCGTCGATACTCAAACCTCGTTTGGAAAGTGGGTCCCAAGGGTAGTCCGTGCGGATGACAACCCGTGCGTATGACCTGTACGTGCGTATGACCTATACGTGCGTACGGTTCGTCCGTGCGGACAGCTAGTCCGTGCAGACAGCTTGCCCGTGCGGACAACTGGTCTGGTTGTTCCGTTCGTCTATACTTGGTTTCTGTTGTCGTTTATCGAGACGTTCTGATTACGTGGCAACCACTTGGAGTTGTGTTCTCACCCGCGTGACTAGACCGGTCAGGAATCACCCTAACTCGGCCTGTCGGCGACTCAGAACGGTCATCCCGGTTAACCCCGAAATCAGTTGTCTATGGGTAGGATTCCAGATCTAGAGCTAGGGCTTCACTATTGACGAGTAGAACACTAGGACTGATCGGATTCGTACCGGTTTTAAGGGTAAAAGAAGGAGAGAACTTAGGTTTATTTCTTTCAACTCTTTTATCCTTAGAAAAGTTTAGATCTAGGTGAGTTTATTGTAAAAACTGTCAGAAATCGTTTAGATCTGAGATATTCTTGGTGGAATGAAGCCAAGCATGAAGTTCTTATGAACTTCATGATGACGTCACCCGTGAATACCCCAAATCCGGATGATTTCATGGTTGAAAGTGAAGATTTGAAAGATGGAAATGTGTAGAATTGTGTAGTGATCAAAGATGTACAAGAATTAGTGCAAGATCTTACCTGGATTGAGAGAAATCTGGGAAAAGGTGAAGAATGCGTGTGGTTCGGACGTCACTTGCCAAAAGTGGAAAAAGTGGAGAGTGACCCGTGTATTTATAGGATGCCAAAAAGGGAAAGGGTGAGCCGTGCGCATGGCACGCACCCGGATAGGTTATCCGCGCAGACGGGTCATCCGTGCGGATTGGCAATCCGTGCGGATGGCAATCCGTGCGGATTGGCCATCCGTGCGGACGCCACCTCCCTTGGTGTGTTCGGTGCGATGTAGATTCGGCTTCGATTTGCGAGCGATTCGATAGGGTTTCCTAATTAAATTACTTTCAGTCCCAACTACTTCTTATAGGGTTCGACTCGGAATTCGGGTTCGGGTTCGTTTATATTCGAGTTAGACTTCGAGTTCGATTGAGTTCGCTTGATTATCACAACATAAAATGACATAAAATAAACATGCACAGGTAACACGTAAGGCACACACACACGTATAACGGCAAGTAAAATACACAGCTCGAGTTACGATTTGATGTCGATTTGATTTGCATAGCTTGATTAACTTTATCGCATTGTTACTTCCTATCGTTCACAGTCGTAGGTCGATTGAAATACGGTTAGCATGATTCGATTATTGTAATGTACGACATTTACTCCACATAATCTAAATATCATACAAACAATTCTACGAGTCACGTCGCGCGAAATCGGTCGTTGACTTTGACCTTGACTTTGACTTTCACTCGTGAAAACACGGGGTGTTACAATAGCATGTCTCTTTGTGAAGCTTTTTTCAGGGGTGTTGGCATGCTGCAGCGGATTGACGATTTGAGGAGGACAAATGAGGGTCTCAAGGGTGAGCTGAAAACCTCCCAGTCTGTTGCTGCCGGACTTAGGTGTCAAGTGGTCGAAGCTGAGAGAAAGTTGCAGGAGGAGAAGGTACATAGCCTCCCCCCCTCTTTTATTTTATTTTTTTTATTTTTCAGCTGTTTTTTGGACTTTTTCGTGATGTTTCCTGTCCAGGGGGCTGGAGCCATGTTAGAGAGGAAAGAGCGAGCTTGGGAACAAGAGATGGCGGTGCTGGTGAGAGAGAAGGAAGAATTGGCCGCTGAGTTGAAGTATTTGAAGGAAGTTGGCTCCGTTTCCCAGGAGCAATTGAACACCATGTATGCGGATTATGGGATAACTTCTGACGATAATCAGCGGTTAGCGAAGGAGAAACATTGGTTGATCACCGAGGGTTTTGCAGCTTTCCTTACTGCAGTCTCTCAGTCAGAAGATTTCAAGAGTGGCCTGGAGGAGGCGCACAGGGCGTATCGGGATGTTGGCTACCAGACCGGATTGAAGGATGGTTATGCCTATTCTGCTCAGGGCCTGGGCAGAAAGGAAACTCCGCTTTACAACTCCAAAGCAAAGAAGAGATTATCCAAGCTGGATGAGGAGTTTGGGAGTAAAATCCCTGTTGTTCTTCAGAAGATCCTGGAGCATCCCATGATATCAATTGACGAGTTGAAAGCCCTGTTTTCCTCTGCTGGTCCTTCGTCTCCACCGTCTTTGTCTGGGGGTGCTCCCTAGTGATTTCTAGACATTAACATCTTTCGATATGGTTGTAACCTGGATAACTTACCTGCCCTAGGATACTTTAAACTTTTGTGGTTGTTTGGAAGGAGGTCCTTTGTGTCGGGGGCCTCCTTGGTATCTAATCGTAGCTTATGACTGTGTATTGCTTTCTTGTCCTTGTTTGTTTCCTGTTTTTGCAGGGGTCTTTACCAAGGATCAAGTTGGCGCTTCCCTGAAGACCCGTGAGCTGTTTTGCAAGAGGCTGTATTTTGGACTTTAGTAGTTGTACTTGCTGTTTCTTTGTATGCTTATTTTTTATAAAGAAAAAACTTCTTTTTGTGGCTTGTTTATAGAAGTGTGTTATATTTTTGGCTTGTTTGTTAAACCGCGATTGTCTGTTCGAGGCCAATCGCTGGACAAGTTGATAATGTGATATTATGTTTTTGACTTGCTTTGTCCGTTTTCTTTGGGTTAGCTAGACCCTATTTTGCCCCACAGCCGGGCTTTTGGTATGTTTGATATACCCTATACACGTGTGTTCATTTATTGGTTAGGTTTATAGCATTCCTGGGCACGTCTGCCTGGTTATAATACCTGTCATTTTACCAAAATAGGACAGGTTAGCTGTCCGTCTGTCATTTACTTCTTGGGGAGTTAAACTTCCCAGCATAAGTTGTTACAAAAGATCTGTTCTTGGGGGAGCCCCAGACTAATGGTTAAATATTACAAAAGTGGCTCTTGGCCGTTTTTCCTGGGGATAATCCCCTCACATGTAGTACTTCCTAAGTTGCATGAGGTTCCACGTTCTGGGGACCTCCTTGCCCTGGAGAGTTTCCAATTTGCAGCTTCCTTTGCCATTTGCCCATATGACGCGATAGGGCCCTTCCCAATTGGGTCCTAACTTCCCAGTCCTTTCCTGCAGGCTGGCTTCATTTGCTCTCAGGACCAAATCTCCCGGGACTAGGTTAAGCCTCTTCATCTTAGCGTTGTAATAGCTTTCCAGCTGTTTCTTATACTTAGCCTCCTTAACCGCTGCTACTTCTCTCCTTTCTTCCAGTAAGTTCAGGTTCATCCGGAGGTCTTGTTCGTTCTCTGCCTCCCTGAGCTTCATCCTTGCGGTCGGGGATCCTATTTCAGCTGGGATGACTGCCTCAGTCCCATAAGTCAGGCTAAAAGGAGTTTCCCCATTGCAGTTCTTCGGGGTGGTCCTATATGCCCATAATACAAACGGTAGCTCCTCCAGCCATCCTTTTTTTTCCTCCCTAGTTTTCCCTTCATCCCTTTGATAACGCTTTGGTTGGCTCTTTCTACCAGTCCGTTGCTTTGGGCATGAGTGATGGAGGTAAACACCTGCTGTATGTGCATCTGCTCGCACCACGGTTTGAAGGGTCTCCCAGCAAATTGGACACCGTTATCACTTACCAGCTCTTTCGGGACCCCGTACCTGCAGATGATGTTATCAAGCACGAATCGCCTCATTTGTTCCCCGGTTATTTTAGCCAGGGGCTTTGCCTCGATCCACTTGGTGAAATAATCAATGGCGACAACCACATACTTGACTCCTCCTGGACCTCCGGAAATGGTCCGATTACGTCGATGGCCCATTTCCGGAAGGGCCAAGATGTTGAGACTGGTATCATCGGGTGCTTGTGTCGATGAGTCATAGGTGTATGTACCTGGCAGTTATCACATTTCTTGACCTCTTCGGATGCTGTCTCGTACATTCGAGGCCAATAGAATCCCGCGTTCATTGCCTTTGCCACTATCGTCCTTGGTCCCGAATGCATTCCACAAATATCCTCATGCATTTCCCTAATCACATACTCGGCTTCTTCCATGTCAACACACTTCAAGGATGGGTCCGGGTATGACCTCCGGTATAGTTCTCCATCAATCATCTCATATTGCAAGGCCTTTACCCTTACCTTCCTGGCCGCCCAGTCTCCCTCGGGTAGTGTCCCGTCTTGGAGGAACTTTACGATTGGCGTCATCCAAGTTTATTGTACATTCTCAACCGTAGCTACCTCCTTTGTGCTGAGGGAGGGGGAGGTTAGGACTTCTACTTTGACTTCTCGGGCTAAGTGGTCAAATGCTACCAAGGCTAGCTTACTGAGGGCATCAGATTTTCTGTTTCTCCCACGGGGGATGTATTCCAGTTTGAAAGTTCTGAATGCCTCGGCCGTCTCTTTGACCTTTGCCACGTATTGAGCCATGATGTTGTCTTTTGCCTCGTACTCTCCTTGGTACTGTTTGACGACCAGCTGTGAGTCGGTACTGGCTTCCACATGCTTTGCTTTCATTTTCTCTGCCAACCTCATCCCTGCGAGAAGGGCTTCATACTCTGCAGTATTTTTGGTGTTCTCAAAATCCAGCCTTATGGCGTAGGTCAGCTCAACTCCTTCAGGGCTCGTTAAAGTAATGCCCGCTCCGCTCCCTTCTTCGCTGGAGGCTCCATCTGTGAACAACTTCCATACAGCCTTGTCCTCCATCTCTTTCTCTTTTTTCTCCAGGGTCTCCCATTTTAGGAGTTCTTTCTCTTCATCCTCGGGGACTTCTGCTAAGAAGTCGGCCAGTATTTGCCCCTTCATGGCCGTCCTGGGTTTGAATTCCAAAGAATGTTCTCCCAGCTCCATGGCCCATTTAGCCAATCGTCCCGACAGCTCTGGCCTCCTGAGCACCTTTTGGAGGGGCTGATCTGTCATTAGGGTGATCTTGTGCCCCTGGAAATACCTCCTGAGCCTCCGGGACGCAAAAACAAGGGCCAATGCTAATTTCTCCAGAGGCATGTAGCGTTCTTCAGGGCCTTTAAGTGTTCTACTGATGAAGTATATCGGTATTTGTTTTTCCTCCCGTTCCACCATCATGACCACACTTATGGTTGTTCTTGAGGCGGACAGATATAGGAGGAGCTGCTCTCCGGGTACTGGGGTGGCCAACGTTGGGAGCTTGCAGATATAGGCTTTCATTTCTTGAAAGGCAGCCTCCGCCTCGGAGGTCCACCTAAACCTATCTGTTTGTAGACAGTCCTTCAGTACTTTCATGAAGGGGAGGGTCCTGTCAGCTACTTTTGATAAAAAACGGTTTAGTGCGACTAGCCTCCCGTTCAACTGCTGGATGTCTTTCAGGGATCTGGGGGACCGCATTTCAGCCACAGCTTGAGTTTTTTCCGGGTTAGCTTTGATTCCGCCTTTAGTGACTACCACTCCCAAGAATTTTCCTTCTTCCACCCCAAAACAGCACTTTCCGGGGTTTAGCTTCATGTTCACGTCTTGCATAGTGCGGAGAGTCTCAGCTATGTCATCTATCATGGCCATCTCTGTCAGGCTTTTGATAACGATGTCATCAACATATACTTCCAAGTTTTTTCCCCGTTGCTCCCTGAAGAGTGTGTTCATGAATCTTTGATACGTGGCCCCAGCATTTTTAAGGCCGAAGGGCATTTTGGTATAGCAAAATGTCCCTTCGTCTGTGATGAAGGCGGTTTTTTCTTCGTCTTCTATTGACATTTGGATCTGATGGTATCCTTTGTAGGCATCCAAGAAGCACTTCAGGGGGTACTGAGATAAAGAGTCTACCTGGACGTCTATTTCTGGGAGGGGGTAACAGTCCTTAGGACATGCTTTGTTCAGATCTTGGAAGTCTATGCACATCCTCCATCCCCCGTCTTTCTTTTGGACCATGACCGGGTTAGCGACCCAGGATGGATATTTTACCTCCCTGACTATTCCTGCCCTGAGCAGCTTTCTGGTTTCCTCACAAGCTGCCCTCCTTTTATTGGGACCCATGCTTCGTTTTTTCTGCTTTACCGGCTTTACCCAAGTGTACGTGTTTAGCCGGTGTTTAGTTAGGCTTCGGGGAATTCATGTCATATCCCCATGTTGAAATGCAAACACATCAATGTTGAGAAGGAGAAATTCTTTGAGGGCGCTCTTGCACTTGTCACTAAGTGGCTTCCTACTTTAACCGTCTGCTCCGGGAACCTGTCGCAGAGGACCCATTCTTCAACCCCCTCCCTCGACGGTTTCTCGGATGCTTCCCCTTCGGACACGGAAGAGACTACTTCATATGCAAATTTTACCCAAGCCAAGCCCTTTGGCGTCTGGAACACTAAGGCTCCGTGTGGGGTGGATGCTTGTGCTTGTAAATCCCCAATCCCGGGTCTTCCCAGGATTGCGTTGTATTTTGAGGGTGCTCGTACAACTGTGAAAGTTAGGTTTATGGTTCGAACTCGATCTCCTACCCCGACTGTGAATGGGAGCCTGATCTTTCCCAAGGGGTGTGACACACTATTGTTGAATCCTACTAGAGGGATGGAATCATCCTCAAGCCTGTCTCTTACATCCCTGTCGAATCTGAGGAAACAGTGCTCGTATATAACTTCTACCCCAGATCCCCCATCCACGTGTATCCTGGCCACCTTGTGGCCAGCTATTATGGCCGAGATGTTTAGCGGGAGCCGCTGCACCTCACTTTCTTCCAGGTGCGGCATTAAGATGGGAGCTTTCATGCAGTCCGGGGAGCCTAGGATTCTGGCCTTTACACTTCTGGTGGTATCAAATTCATTCCTCCTTCTAATCATATCTACATCTGCCCTCCCAGGCTCCCTTGCATCCTTCCCTCTGCGATCCCCCCTCCTTCCTTAATTTCCTTAACCAAATGGGCCAGTTTTCCCGTTTTCACTGCGGCTTCTATTTCCCTCTTTAAGTACATGCAATCATCAGTTTTATGGCCAAATCCTTTGTGAAAGTCACAATATTCGCTTGGTTGTGCCTTCAGCCCGGGTTTTATGGGTGGTGGCCTTGGGAAGGAGCCCTTCACCCTCTCAGTGGCCAATATCTCGCTTGGGGTCTTGGTGAGAGGGGTGAAGCTATCAGAGTAGGGGGATAGGCCTCTCCCCCGAGGTCTATATGGGGAGTATGAGGGTCTTGCCCTATCATGCAACATTCTATCAAAAGCAGGTTTTCTGGAATAAGGTGTACCTTTATCGAGAGGCTTTGCGACTGGGGTGACCCTTCGGGGTAGGGTGTCTGTCTCCTTAGCCTTGCTAACTGTGTCTTTGCCTCTGACAAAGGCTCTGACCCTGTCCATGAGGTTGTCAAATGAGTGTGGGAACTCTTCCCCCAGTTTCTCGCATAGCTGTGCATGCTTCAACCCGTTTATGAAACTGCTGATCTTCATGACCTCCGGGACGTCTTTGATATTCATGCTCTCCTTGACAAATCTTTCCATGTATTGGTCTATCCGCTCGTTGTCCCTCTGCCTTATGTGTAGGATCTCATTAGGGTTCTTGACCACTTTTCTTTGCTGACCGAAGTTTCTCAGGAACTTTTCACTTAGTTCTTCGTAGCTGTCGATCCCTCCAGGGGGGAGGCTGTCGAACCCGAGCCGGGCCCCCTCCGTCAAGGTTTGTACAAACATATGGCACCAGACAGGCATGGGCCACCGTCCTAGTTGCCCCGCTCCCCTGAAAGCATGGAGATGATCTTCAGGATCTCTTGTCCCATCATATCGGTCAAAGTTTGGGGGTAGCTTCGTCTTAGGGGGCATTGGTGCTTCTGCTATCCTCCGGGTGAATTTTGAGACTTCAGCTAAGTCCCGTGGGAGGTAGGGTTGATCCAGGCCGTCGTTGCTTGGATTTTCCTTTTCTTTTCCTTTTGGTCTCTTTCCCGTAATGAGATCCTCCCTTTCTTCCGAGGACATTTGCCTAAGGGCTGTCATGAACGTTTCCAGTGGGTCGCTTCCACTGCCCTTGTTTTGAGGGTCTGCCTTTTCTTGATTAGAGGGTGTATCAAACGACAGTTTAGCCCTGATACTGTCGAGTTTCTCTTGTCTTTCTAGGTCCTTGAGACACTTTTTCAGTTTCTCTCTGTGCATGGCTACGAAATCCGGGGTGATGGTCTCTTCTTTTTCCAGCAATTCTGCCTGATTCTCATTCTCTTCCTCATTGGTTATATCTTCCACCGTAACTTTGTCATGATCATTCTGTACTGTCTGAATGACCTGTGAACCGGGTGTGGTGTCCATGTTGCCTTTCCTAAAACGGGTTATCTATGACGTCGGAGTTCAGTGTGGAGACACCGGTCGAGCTGATGTCCCACGGATGGCGCCAATGTCGAATACCCAAATCCCGGCTGACGTTAAATGGATCTTCGCTGACGTTAAGATGTTCCGTTCCTTGAAGCTACAAAAGAATAAACCGTTAGCCTCGTCACGGAGGGCCCCGGAAGGGGGATCCGTGACCAAGCTCCGGCGTGAGAGTAAGTAAACTTGCCGGAGAGTGAGAGGAGCTTCTTCCGATGAGTATAATCACCAGAATATTTCCTCTTTGGTGTGAATCTAGCAAACATGTGTGTGTGTGTATTGAATATGTGGGAATGTCGGTCGGAATTAATGATAGGGGAGTAAATGAGAGAATATTAAATGTGATACCTCCGATCTGCTTTATGACCTTCCTCCTTAGCTCTTATATAACCCTTGGCCCTTATTCCTCATGTGAGATATTTTATCAAAGTGATCCAACGGATTCTGCAAGCTTTCGAGGGGTTCAGACACATGTCTGACCCCTAACGGTATGATAGCATCCCTATTTAATGCTCTGGCCGGAGAAGTACGATGCCCAGCCGAGATCCTCTGCTTATCAAACATTAAATGAGGCCTGCCACCTCTGATCATGGTTTCCCGCTCATTGTAAACGAAGGGAACCTTAACGGGCAAGGCAATTTATTATTTGGGCTTGTTTGTAGTTGGGCCTGCATGAGGGTAGCCCAAAGCGGGTAAAATGGGACTTCCCATTGGCCCGTCGTCATTCATTATAGTTGTTTTTTCTTTACTTTCAACCTTCATCATTTGGGTGTTGCGATGAAGTTTCTTTTATAAAACTGTAATTTTTATTATTTTCTTAATTCAAAGACGGAAAAATAAACATAAATAATACCATTTATCTTCTTTTCCGTTTCCCCGAAATTTCATTCAAATGCTTGAGTCTTTTCTTACTGTAACATCTGGCCTCTCGTACCACTAATATTATCCGCTTTGTCACAAAGTGCTCATTGATTTGTTTTCGGTTGCCCTTGTGAGTTGGATACAACACTCAATAGATGACATTTCAATTCATTTGTTTTAAGGGAATCCATCATTTAGTTGAAATTTAATCATACTATTAAAAAGAAACAAGACAGGATATGATGTCTGGTTTAGCAGAATTTGTAATTTTAATCTATCAAATTCCGCTAAACCAGATGCTTTACATGTATCTTTGGAAGTATACCCACAATAAAACCGAAATAAAATTTAGCATCTATAAAAGCAAGTAAAAAGGTCTAGACAAATTAAACAGGTTTCATCCCTTTGTTTTCATATTCATCTTCAGGCGCGCAATAATGTTTCCATAGCCAGTGTTTTCGCCATAGCAAATGTATCTCTTCAATTGGAACTTGTTTGGTTTCCGGTAACAAGAAATAGATGAAGCAGGTCATGATCACAATCAACGCGGCAAACAACAAGAAGATGCCGTATTTGAGATGACATAGTGACACGAGGAAGCATTGCGCAACCAAAGCCGTAAAGAACATGTTGACACAAACCACAATACTTTGCCCCGCCGATCTTGTTTCTAACGGAAACAATTCACTTGGAACTAGCCAACCCAACGGACCCCATGATCGCCCATACGCTAAAACGAAAATGCAGATCAAAATCACAAGAAAAATCCCAATTCCTTTTGGTAGCTCAACACCTTGTCCAAATTTGAGAGCTAAGGTTATAGCCACAGCCACCTGAAATCAAGAAAGTGGTCAAGAATAGGGGTGTAAATTTCTGAAACGACTCGAAAACTAAACACGAAATTCGCGAGTTTGGGTTTAGTCTAAACGGGCTCGGGTCAGTTTCAGGTTGAACCCGCAAACCCATTTATCTAAACGGACAGGTTCGGGTCAACCCGTTTAACCCATTTATAGTATATTATATCTTTTACAATATGTTTTATGCCATAAATTAAATTAAGTGTGTATTGTATGCCATAATTATAACTTAAAAATAGAAATTGACATAAGATTTTATAATTTAAATGTTATTGTATTATATACATTTGTGTTTTTTTAGTAAACTTTAATTTTAATATATTAATTTGCGGAAAAAAATTAAAAAACAAAGAAAATCGGGATGAACGGGTCGTGTTCAGGTCAACCCAACCTGCAAATATTCGGTTCGGGTTTATATGTATGACACGATTATCAGGTTCAGGTTAGTCTAAAATTTTCGGGTTCGGGTCAGGTTGAACCCGCCAACTTGCAAACACGACCCGTTTAGCACCCCTAGACTCAAGAACATAGAACTAATAATAAATCACCCAACCCCACTAGTTAAAAACACAAAAAGCCACAACTTTTGCAATTTTGTTGGATCAAGAATGGAATTGATTACCATGCAGATGATCATTTCAGTGCCAGCTTCCAAGAAAAAGGCTCTTCTACCAAATTTATCAACAAAAAACATTGAGATAAAGGTAGCAGCAACAAGAGTGCCACTAGTGATTGTTGATGACCATAAAGATGTACCAGATCCAAACCCCAAGCTCTGAAAGATCACCGGTGCGTAGAACAAAACCGAGTTCATGCCTGTAAGTTGTTGGAATGCAGGTATACCCAAAGCTCCTATGATCAACTGAGGCCGGTTTTTCCTCGTTAAAAGGTTTCTAAATGGATGTTTTACGGCTTTCGCAGCCTCGCTTGCTTCAATAAGATCTTGAAACTCGGCTTCTATGTTTTTTGTACCTCTAACTTTTTCAAGAACTGTTCTTCCTTCATCTAATCTTCCTTGTTCTACTAAACTGTTTGGTGTTTCGGGCAGGAATAGTCCGCCAACGAACATTAATGTCGCTGGAACCGTGGCTAACCCGAGTGATAATCTCCATCCCCATGAGTGTTTCTCAGTTCCATTGTTTACAAAGTTGGCTATAAATATACCTAAACAAGTTGTCAACTGAAACAGTTGGTTTACTCTACCTCTGATCTTCGCTGGTGCCATTTCCGACAGATAAAGAGGAACCGCCTGCATAATCAAGAAGCCAGAAAAAGATTTGAAATCGGGTTGTAACACTATACTTTGAACGGGTGTGAACGAGCAAAGTTGCTCGTGAGCTACTCCAAGTAGCAGTGGCGGACCCAGGAATTATTTGCTGGGGGTGCGGATGAGTGGCTCAAGCATATTTTCAAGGGGTGCGGTCGGGTTTTTTGCCTAAAATATACACTAAATTTTTTTTTTCAAGGGGTGCGCCCGCCCACCTTGGGCATAACCTAGGTCCGCCCATGCCAAGTAGGCTCACTAATAGCTCTTATTAAGCCGAGCCTGAACGAGCTCGAGCATGAGGCACAAACCTAAAAATAAGCCTATTAAATAAACGAGCCCAAAACCGTGCTTGACTTATCAAGCTCGAGCTGGCTTGTAAGTATAAATGATCGATTATTTTGTATAATTTTTGTTTGATATATTAAATATAAATATATTTGTACACTAATTTTTATTTTATGTGAAATTACAATAAAAATATATAAAATAATTAATTATTAATTAATAAATCATAAATCACGAGCCAGGCTCGAGCTCATAAGTTTTATGAGTTTCAACCCGACCCATTTGGCCAAAGCCCGGTTTTGATTTTGTTGATCAAACCCGGACTAGTTTGGGCCCAAAAACCGATTTGTGCACTCTACCTAAGGAAGAGTTTTAACAAGTAATCTCAAACACTTACTTGGTTCCCGAATCCGATTCCAACACCGAGGAGGCATCGGCCAATGATGAGCATGGCAATGTTTTGAGCTGCGGCATTGACGACGGCACCAAGGAAGAAGCTAACTGCACCCAAGAGAATACTGGCCCTCCTGCCGCGGTTTCGGGTGACATGGGATGCAAAAAAAGTGGAAACAAGGGCTGCAAAGTAAAGTGAGGATGTGAAAAGTGTGAGGATTTGGTTGTCATATTTGCAGTAGTCAGTTTCTTTGAGATGTGCTTGTTTTCTTCTGTAAACTTTTGGGAAAAATTCTTTCAAGAAATGGTCCATAGATGTTACTCCACCTGCACATGAACAATAAGTTACAAAGTTAAAGTTACATTTGTAAAAAGGAAAAATATAAATTAGTTTTACGAAAATAAGACTTAGGTTTGTACAAATTTGTAAAAAAACTTTTGCAGATTGGTCGGTCTAGTACCTTTTGCTAGACCGTCCCTTCGTTAATATCATGAAGTTTGCCGTTAAAAAAAGTTTTGAAATTTTTTGGCCACAAAAACAAAAATATGTGTCAACTTGTGACACACCAACCTAAGAATATTGGTATCTTGAGTTCAAAAACTAAAAAAAAGCCAAAATAAGCAACCATCTAGTTTAATTTTTAAACTTTGTTAGTACTTCTAAGAACCAAAACTTTTTGTTAAAAATATTTATACCTTGATAACCCAAATAATATTAAGGAAAAATTACAAGTTTTGTCATTTATCTTTATACCACTTTTCAGGCGGTGTCTTTTTTAACGAATGTTGACAGGCAGTGTCCTTTACTAGGTATTTTGTTGCAAGTTTAGTCCTTTACACCCAACCCAGTTTATTGTTGACAGGCGGTGTCCTTTACTAGGTATTTTGTTGCAAGTTTAGTCCTTTACACCCAACAATTAACAGGGTTTTTTAACTGAGTTGGGTGTAAAGGACTAAACTTGCAACAAAATACCTAGTAAAGGACACCGCCTGTCAACATTCATTAAAAAGGACACCGCCTGAAAAATGGTATAAAAATAAAGGACAAAACTTGTAATTTTTCCTAATATTAAAATACATCAAACCTTAAAATTTCTAAAAGTTATCACTTTTAAAAATATTTAAAAGCTTAAATTTGCCACGTCAGCACATGAGTATAAAAGTTTTGTGACATGTTGGCACAAGAAGTTCAAATCAATGGCTAATTTGGTAAATAAAAAAGTCAAATGTTATGATTTTTTTAATTGCTAATGTTCAACAACATGATGATTTTGCTATATAAAAGTGGAAAAAGTGAAAAACAAACCATGTTGTGTTACAATTGTATTCTAAGAAGTTACAGGATAGAAAGATCAATTGGATTGTTGTTAAAAGAGTTGATGATGAAAGCTTGATTTTAGTATGTTGTGCTCTATGCTTGCATGATTGTATTCTATGCTTTTATAGATTGTACCCTATCAATATATTGTTGTACTCACATGTTTACATCCTAAACGTCAAAGGTTCACACGTGATTTCTGGACTTTATCAAACTATACAATAAATTTATTATGTACATAAATTGGACTACAAGATTACTAAATCATAAAAAAAAGAAAAATTAAAGAAAACACTAAACTCACACCCAAAAAATCTTATTTTCACACCTTCTATATTTGTCGTATATGGTTATACAACTCGTATAGAATAATCTGACATTACAAATATTGGGCTGTATAATGCTATGTGGATCGTATAAATGGTGAAAATATTAGGTCGTATAACATTCTACATCGGTCGTATAACATATATAAGGTTTGGGTCGTATAACAATTTATACGGGTCGTATAACAATTTATACGGGTCGTATAACCTCGTATAAATGGAGACAAAAAAAACCTTCTCAGACATTTTTTTTGCACAACATTACCCGTATAGATGTAGGAGTGTGAACATAAAATAACTCAAATACGAAAATAGTGGGAGTATATGTATAAAAAAATTGAATTTTCATCAAATATTTTAGGGTTCTTTTTTTTTTTTACACACGACATTTTAATATCATTCCACACGAAAAAGGGCAATTACAAAGCAATGGCAGATAGTCGGGCAACAAGTTGCGCCGCCACCCTTTTGAATGAAACTGTACAATTGAATTTTATCATATTTTAAGCAACTGTATAATTGGTTAGATCGACTGACAAAGGTACAGAAAACCAAGAATATATTACTAAACTGTCCACAAGCCGCCAAAGTGGAAATTATCAAATTTTCCTAATTTCATGCTAAATTTGTAACAATCCAATGAATCAGTCAACAACTTGTAAAATTAAATACATTTTCCGGCAATATTCCGGCAACAACATATATATCGACAACCGGAAAATTAAGTTTAAAAAGAGAGTGACAGCCCATTCTATAATCATAGAATCCCGTTTAAAAAAAAAAAAGACTAACCGGAGACACCGAGATCATATCCAAACAAAGATCCACCGAGAGCAGCAACTATGCAAGTGAAAATAAAGTACCAAGTGATCCTGTACTCGTACAACTCCGCCCTTGTCGCTCACCATTCCGCCGCCAGCCATTGCGGTTTCTATGAATGTCAACGATCAAAGAAACAAAACTAAATATCTATCAATCTATGTGATGGGGGGTGGAATATATATAATTATGGTTGGTCATAGAGTCATAGTGTATGAGTTGTATTGTATTGTATGTGTGACTTCAACTCAATGATTATCCACAACCAGAATTGCATAATTGGTTAGTAGATTTTGAGTATTACCTTTTTAGTCCCTTTTATGTTTTTTTTGTATTAATTTAGTCCTTTTTTTATGGGAGACTGGTATGATGGTGGGCCTAAGAAATTAACAAAGTCCGACTTGGGATAAGATGAGGCGACTTAGACTTAAAGGCAGTAGCCCAAGCCATATCTCTATTTATTTTATAGATTCATTCAACACATTTAGTCTCTATATTTCTAAAAGTATATAAATAGTCTATATGATTTCCACTTTATAACACATTTAGTCTTCAACTTTGTCTAAAAGTGTATAGATAGTCTGTGTGGTTTGCATTTTGTAACTCATTTAGTCACTAACTTGGTTGTGTTGAAACCTTGATTTGTTAGTTGGGGACTAAATGCGTTATAAAGTGCAAACCACGGGAACCATCTGTGTACTTTTAAAAAGCCGGAGACCAAATCCAAAATTTTGGTTAACCACAGGAACCATCCATGATCCATGTAGTTTACTCTTTAAAATATTATGGTTATCTTTATTTATATTTTATTCGTTTATATTTAAAACTAGGTTAGAATCCCGTGTATTACACGGGTTGAATAAATATAATTTTATATATTAAATAATAAAAAGTTATATCTTTATGAGCCCCGTATATTGTACGGGATAAATAAATATAATTTTATACATCAAATAATAAAAAAAGTTATATATTTAAAAACCATGTGTATTACACAGATTAAATAAATGTAATTTTGTATACTAAATACTAAAAACATCGTATCTTTAAAAACCCATGTATAATCTGGTTGAATAAATCTACCAAAGAAATAAAAAAAAATTACATCCTTAAAACCTCGTATATTATACATGTTGAATAGATCTAAAAAAGAGTTATATCTTTAAAAACCATGTCTATTACACAGATTAAATAAATGTAATTTTGTATATTAAATACTAAAAACGTAGTAATTTTAAAAAACCCGTGTATAGTCGGGTTGAAAAATCTACCAAATAATAAAAAAAAAGTATATCCTTAAAAAATCCCGTGTATTACATGTGTTGAATAAATCTAATTTTTACATAGCAAATGATAAAAAAATTATATCTTTAAAAACTTCGTGTATTACACGGGTTATATAAATGTAACTTTGTATAGTAAATAATAAAAAAAATTTATATTTTAAAAAACCCTGCGTTTTACACGAGTTGAATAAATATAATTTTGTATACCAAATAATAAAAAAAGTTATATTTCTAATAAATCAGGATACATTTAATATTAATTTATTATTTATATATTTAATATAAAATAAGTAGGAAAGAGAGGTATTATTCAAATAAATAATATTATAAATGAGAAGGAGATTAAACTAAATAATAATTATCCATAATATATTAAAATAATAATATTTAGTAGGAGGATTATCTATAATATAAGATATTAAATTAAATAATATTTAGTAGGAAGATTATTTATAATTAATTAGAAAAGATTAAACTGGCCTAATATTATGACAAGTGTCCCTAAAGTGGTTTCTTTTATTATATAGTATAGATATTATGGTTATCTTTCTCTATATTTTATTTATTTATATTTATCTTGTTATGATCTTACAGAAAAAATCCTCATTGTTAGGAATGTATCTTTTTATTTATCTTGTTATGATCTTACACAAAATCCTCATTGTTCGGAATGTATCTTTTTAGTTACTTTCTTTTAGTTAACCTTATCAATTCCCTAAACTTTATCTAAAGGATTGTAAACGGATTTATGAAGGAGGTTTTCCTTATTATTTTTTTAGTTAAATGTTATTTTAGTCCCTGTGGTTTGGGCTATTTTGTTATTTTAGTCCAAAGGTTTCATTTTGCGTCTGTGAGTCCAAAAAGATTTCATTGTTGCCATTTTACTCCACTGGGTTAACTTTATCCATTATATCTGTTAACGAGAAGGACAATTCGGTCATTTTATATGGCTGAAATGTCATTCTAGTTAACAGAATTACATATAAAATGATCAAATTGTCTTTCTCGTTAACAGAAAAAATGGATGAAGTTAACCTAGTGGACTAAAGTGGCAACGGTGAAACATTTTTGAACTCACAAGCGAAAAATAAAACATTTGGACTAAACCAGCAAAATGGACCAAACCACAAATACTAAAATGGCATTTAACTCTATTTTTTTATTGAAGGTTAATCGAACAAACTCTTCACTTAAAAAAACATACCCTTTTTTCATGTTTGTGTGTTAAAATAATATGTTTGCTCGTGTTAGATAAAAGAACGAATATAAACAGAAATATATGAAAAAAATAAAAGTTTTTTAAAAAGTAGCTAGCATGTGAGAAAAATATTAAAATATACACAAATATCGAATTTGTAAATAAATAGGTATATATTGTTCATGTTCGATGATATATAGACGAACTTTTCGTCGAGCAATTTGTCAAACCTGATATTTGTTCACACCTTCAAAGGAAGGAGTGTTAACACTTGCTCCAAGTTTCATTTTTCTCAGTAACTTTACACATGATTATGTATATATAACTAGTGGATTCCCCGTCCGCATTGCGGGGCGATGACCGAATAATGAGCGAGTGTTAGGCATCTAACAATTAAATCGAGTCAACCAATTAAAACAAGACACTTTTATAGTTTTGATAAAAAAAAAAAAAACTAAAACAATAGCAATATTGTAATTTTTAACTGAGGGAAAGTTGTATTTTTAGACTGGGGTAAAATCGTAATTTGCCAAAAGCTAAAGTGATCGCAGTACTGTAAATTTGAACCAGGGGCAAAATTGTAAATTGTCATAGGGGTAAATTTGTAATTTTGAACTTGGGGTAACAGCGTAAAATAAATTTGAACTAAGAGCACAATCGTAATTTTAAGCTGGAGGCAAAACCACAATTTTATTTTGAATAAAAATCGTAATTTTGAGCTAGGGACAAAAAGCGTAAATTTATGTTTAGATGGGGGAAAAACGTAATTTTAAAATGGATATAAAATAATAAAATGGTTGGTCCAATGGGGGAGGGCCAGGCAAAAGCGTACTTTTGAATTGAGGGCAAAATCGTAATTTTGAGATGGAGACAAAAGCGTAATTTTATTTTGAGCTGAGGGCAAAACGGTAATTTTAAACAGAAACAAAAACGTAATTTTAAAATGGATATAAAATAATAAAATTGTTGGTCAAATTCCCCCATTTGGGAAATGTATGTATGGGAAATATAACATTTTTCAAAGTTGTGCATCATCCTATGGTAAGTTTTCTCTTAAAAAAATTAGCTTGAACTCGAAAATTTTATACAATCATATAAGTTCATCATTTGAACATACGAATAGATAAATAAAAGGAATTTAAAAGCAAGAATTTCTTAGTTATTTGTTTATAGAAGAATGTTTCTTTTGGCTTTCATTACACTACAATTTTAGAGTGAATTTCAAGGATTGTTCTTTATCTTTATACCCATTTTCAGGCGATGTCCTTTATGTTCAGAATTGACGAGTTTTGTCCTTTATGTTTTCATATCATACACGTTTTGTCCTTTAGACCTAACCCAGTTAATTTTTCAGTTAAATTTGGTCATGTTCTTTACATATAAGGGCATTTTCGTCAATTCAATTTTGGTCCCTTCCACCACCACAACCTGCCACCACCCACCCCCATCACATAGCTTTGAATCTACTGGAACTTATTATCATCATCATCGAGATTGAATCCATTTCATCTGTTTCATCCGTAATCGATCCGATCATGTTCCAATCCAGTACTTAACCATCCCCAAACTTCCAAACACCAAACATCATTTAATCATTCATTCAAAATCTCAAATCAACAAACCGTAACTTAACATAAACTCAACAAATAACATCAAAATTTATTTAACTAAAACAAAATCAACATCACCTTAACTCCAGCCCACCAATCAACAATCCACACAAGCTCCAGCCACAACAACTCAGCTACCTGACTGTTAATCCGCCTAAACAAACTCTTCGAGAACGGCCGTAAAGTCACAAATATAATCGCCTATAAAAATAACAAACACAGATTTAACGATTTAACTACTTTCCGAGTTCGAGGGAGTGAATCTGAGTAAGAAATCGATAATAAGTTGTGAATCTAGCATAGAAGTTGTAATCGAACATTTGTGTGATGGTAAGGGTTAAGAAATTATGCAAATCTGTAGTGAGATTTGAGTGATTTGAGAGTGTGTGTGAGGAGTTAGGGTTGAAATGAACCTGAATGAGATTGACGATGAGGCCAGAGACGAAGAAGAGGACGCCAACAGGGACGATAACAGCTGCTGCTGCGATAGCCATGGCAGAAACTCTATGTGTGTGGGGTGGGTGGACCAGATTTTAGCCGTACGAGATGGAGCACATGACCAAATTTAGGGAGGAGGTAGGGTGGGGTGGGTGGGTGGTGGCAGGTGTGATGGTGGAAGAGAGCAAAATTGAATTAACAAAAATGCCCTTATGTGTAAAGAATATGACCAAATTTTACTGAAAAAAACTAATTGGGTTAGGCCTAAAGGACAAAACGTGTATGATATGAAAACATAAAGGACAAAACTCGTCAATTTTGAACATAAAGGACAGCGCCTGAAAATGGGTATAAAAATAAAGGACAATTCTTGAAATTCACTCACAATTCTATTTTGAAAATAATTAGAATTAAGCTCCTCGTGATGCGGCTGGGCGTAAAACTATGCCAAATAGCACTAATGTCAAACCACCGTCAGCGTCTACCAACACCGAGTCAATCCAGGACCCGCGCGTTGCGACAAACTTATCAAACGAAAAAATATACGTAAAAACATTGAACCACACACGCACGTTGCGTCGTGTTAACTCGTAGAATTTTGAACGAAACAAAAAAAAAACGTTGAAGAACACACGCACGTTGCGCCGTGTTAAGTAGCAAAATTTAGAACGAAACTCAAAACGAAAATTTGTGAAAGATGAAAAATATAGGGGACCAAAGGTGAAGGTAAAAATGTTGTGAGGTTAAATTTAAATTAATGAAAAGTTTTGAGTTAAAAGTGGAAAAAAAAATATGTGGGTTAAAATTACAAAACATAAAAAGCTTTGGGTTAAAGTTATAAAATCAATTTTTTTTAGAAAACCCCCAAAACATAAGGTATAAGACCCTATACATAGAAATGTTACTTATTTATGGTTTTATAATATAATTTATAACTAGTATTATGCCCCCGCGTTGCAGCGGTTGTCATAAAACTATACCATTGTCAGCGACCACCAACATCGAAAAAGCTCGTAAAAGCAAAATAAATAAAAACGGGAAAAAATAACGCCGAGCGAAAGACGTAAAATCTTTGAATCACGCACGCTCGTTGCTGAGAAATTAAACCGAAACGTAAAAAATAGAAAAAAAAAATAACTAAGTCCATCCAAGACCCACGTGTTGGACGAACTTGTCAAACGCAGAAAATAGATGTGGCGCGACGGGCCAGTTAAATTGGAAAAAATATACGAAAAAATGTTGAACCCCACACGCAAGTTGCGATGCGTTAACTCACAAAATTTAGAACGAAACGAAAAACTTGGGAAAGATGAAAAGTATGGTGGAACAAAATTGAAAATAAAAAAGAGTTGAGATTAAATTGTAAAAGATGTAAAACTTTGGGTTAAAGTAAAAAAACTAAGGGTTTAAATTGCAAAATTGAAGTTATTTATTAATTTTAGATAAAGATAAGTATAAAAATAAATAATATCTATATTAGTTATTAATTAGTATTAATATTAAAAGAAATTTATTAAACAAATATAAATAAAATTTATAAGGATAAAGGAGAGAATGCCATGTGACATTATTTGGAGTCTTTTATTATAAGTTAGATTATAATATAAAATATTGTTTCTAGGAAAATTAGTAATTTTGAGACGCATACCTTATGTTTGATGTTAAGCTTTACCAGACCTTTTAAGTTAGTGAATTTCTAATGAACACATGTGTATACAAGTATATATATTTTTTTTGCAATTAATGTGAATACTTTTTACCAAGTTAGATTATTTTTAATGCAAAGAGTTTGGATACGTATTTATTTGTATTTACATTTGTACTTTCTTAACTTTAACTATTTTATTTGCAGGTATTAAAGGGCATGTAGGTTTGTCACTTTCTATAAGGTTGAGGGTTTGAGTCTAATAATAGTGAACAATAATATAAATTTAGGAATAGCATTATAGACGTATGAGTTAGCCGTCCTAAAAAACTATTTTCTAAGTAGTTAAACTGAGTGCTTGTATGTTCAATTTTCATTTTGAGAGTTATGATTATATTATAATATAATGCACATTAAACATCATGTGCAATCAAATAGTAGACTTTTGTGGGTAATGTGTTCAACTGTGATGTAGCTTAATATTGTAGAGTTCTATAATTTTTTTAACATGTGAACCAACACTTATTTCACACGTAAATCAACATAGTTCACATGTCAAGTCCGTTTTCAAGTATTGAGAAATAAAATTATATAAATAACTCAATAAAAATACCTAATTGGTAAGTTTAATTTTTTTCAGTAACTGTACATATGATTATGTATGTATAATATAGCATTTTTAAAACAGTTCCATCATCCAATGGTAAGTTTTGTCTTACAAAATTAGTTGAAATTGAAAACATTTATATAATTCATTTTTTACATAAAATACCACCAAGTTAATGATAAGTAAACAATTATAAGTCTTAGGGGGTTGTTTGACAACTTCTAAATGGTTAAGTGCTGAACCAATAAGAGGTCTAAACTATTAAGTGTTGAATCAGTAAGATATCTAAACCATTAAGAGCCAGTATAATGCTTAACTGTTTAGAGACAAATATCTGACTAGTTCAGATTAGAGGTCTTAATCATTCAGACTTAGTATAATGCTTAACCATTCAGAGGCAAATGTCTGAACCATTCAGACATCTGCTCGCGAAACAAACAGTCTGAACCATTAAGTGCTGAACCAGTAAGATATCTGAACCATTAAGAGCCTCATTAAGAAGTAAACAAACGACCCCTTACGAAGTTGTTTTTTGGTACTTGGTAGTCCCTACCAAATATATTATGTGATACTTTGGTAAAGAGAAGTTAGTAAAAACAAATTCTCTATAACCTTTATTTATTTGCAATTTTCATGTCAAGAGCTAATATAAAATGCAAGTAAAATATATTCAGTTAATTTATGTTGTTAAAAAATAATTATGGGGCACGTCCCCGGGCCGTTCCCCCCGTCCTGGACCGTCGCACACCGCCCCCTAAGGGGTCGTCGTGGCGCCTTCGTCCGCCAACCGACGTTGGAGACGGAGCAATTGGTTGGCTGAGTTTTCATTTGGTGGGCCCTCTCTCTCTCTAGTGGGTAGTCCTCCACACCCTTGGGTAGTCCCCAAGGGGATGGTCCTCCTCCCGTGATGACGTGGCGCCTACGTGGCGGGTGGTCTCCAAAGAGACTATCCATTCCATACCCCATGGTCTTATGGGAAAGGTTTGTATAATCATGTTAACACGTTTCCTTTTTTCAGAGAACTTGGTAAGTGGTCTTAATTCAAACTAGTCTTATGCTCCCAGCGTTGCAGGGATGTAAAACCGTGCGAAGTAACAATCCAACGATGACCAAAACCGGGAAAAAAGGTAAAATAAAAACACAATATTTTAACACCATGTAACGTAAAAAGTAGACGAATTCGAATTTATACTGACGCATATTAAAAAGCTGATGGAGTAAAAAAAATGAGGAACTAAATGTGACTATCAAACACCGTGCTAATTAGTAATTGAACGAAAGAACAGAAAACTTGAGGGACCAGATGTGACCACTAAAAATTGTGCTAAGTAGCAACCAAACGATAAACAAATCTACAAAAAAAATATAGAACAAAAACTAATAAAAAAACTAAACTCGTTTAACTTCTATGGCAAATATATAATACAATAAAAGTGTTGTTACAAAACTAAAAAAACTCTAAAGTTTACTTTGTAAAGAAAAAAAAAAACAAACAAAACAAAACCACAAAAAGAGTTTGAAAAAGTTTTGTAACTAAAACAAAAATCAAAGAACATTACTATTTCTTATTATGTTAGAAATATAACATAATAAGTGGTCTTAATTCAAATATAACTAGTATTAATTCCCTTCCCATTGTGACGGGACGTAAAACCGTGTCTAGAGGCGTACAAATCGATTTTTTCAAAAGTCGCTTCCGGTCATTAACCGAATCGTTTTTTTCATCAAAAACAAAAACCGTTTTTTTATAACCGGTTTCGGTTACTAACCGTTTTTTTTAACTACAAACAATAACTGGTCCAACCGGTTAGGGTCGGTTTTTAACCGGTTTATTAAAAAAAGGGTTTTTACCTGTTTAAACCGTTTTTTATAACCGGTTTCGAAGATAAATATCCCTAACCGGTCTACAACCGGCGGTTCGGTTCAGTGCTAAAACCGGTTAAAAAAACCGATTTCGGTTTTTTACCGGTTTCGGTTCTAAAACAGGTTTTTTTGTACACCTCTAACCGTGTCTAGTAACACGAATGTCACACCATCATTAGCTCTAACACCCCGTGTTTCGAAATCAAAGTCAAAGTCAATATTGAAGTCAAATGTAGACAAGATCGCTGATTGCGATCTGTCACTCCTTGTTCAATTCCTGTTTTGACTTCTTTGACTTGTAGATAGTCTATTTTATGCTTTACGTTAGTTGTATTATGTGGAGTATTTGCTAATAATCGAGGTTTAATCGCTAATTATCGATATTTATCGCTTGTTTAATTGCTTATCGCTATCGCACTTGCAACTCGAATTACACGTTCTGGTTACTGTTCTTATATGTGTGTGTGCCTTATGTGTTACCTGCGCATGTTTACTTATGTTATGGTGATTAATCGAAATGCAATCGAAACTCAATCGCAATCAAATCGCAAACGCTAAACGCAAGTCAATTAAGGATGATTGTATGTTGATATAGTAGTTGGGATTAAAAGTAATTTGAATAGGAAACTATGTCGCATCGCAACGCTCGCAATCGCAATCGAAACAGCAAAACTCATCGCGCCATGCACTTCAATCGAGTGGCCAGCCAATCGAGCTGCCAGCCGATCGGGTTGCCACCCGATCGGGTCTCTCCTCCCCTTTCCATTTATGGAAACCCTATAAATACCCCTGTCAACATCACAAACTTACCTTTTTCTGCACCTCTCGTCCGACCAGCGCTTCTTGCCCACTTTTCTTCAGATTTCTCGCGATTCTTGTAAGTTTTCCCTCTAAATCTTGTACTTTCTTGATCTACACGCACTCCTACACCTTTCTATCTTTTGAATCTTAACTTTTAACCATGAAATCACTAGATTTGAGGTGTTCTAGGATGATGTCATCATGGTGTTCGTATGAACTTCATGTTTTCACTTTAATCCGCCAAGAACAACTTAGATCTGAACGATTTCCACACAAATCAACAAAGATCTTGCATAGATCTAAACATATTCACGGTGAAAAAGGATTGAAAGATGGTTTCTAACTTTCTTTCAACTCTTTTACACTCAATGCACTCAAACCGATAGAATCAGTCCTTGTTCTAACCTTCTACTCCTTCTTGGTGATGTGTTGGTTCAAGATCCGAGTTTTACCAACGAGACAACCGATTTCAGGTTAAGCAAGAACAACCGTCTTGAACCGGTTAACTGGTTGAACTTGGGTGATTCCTGTTCGATCGGGTCACTTGTGTCAAGATGGGGTTCTGTTGATTAGCACGTTGTCACACCGTCTCGATAAAACTACAAACCATCGAAAACAACCAAGTGTAAGACGATCAGGCCGACCAGGACGGAGTGCCGCCCGATCGGACTGCTATCCGATCGGATTGACACCCGATCGGGTTGCCACCCGATCGGCTTACACCTTGGCCCCACATTCAACTTTTATTTTTAAACTTTTGAGGTTGAACATTGAACGAAATGCTATCCGATCGGATTACCACCCGATCGGATTACCACTCGACCATGGGATGTTCTGACTTCATGTAACATTCCCATTTTTATCATATAAATTATAGGTTTGGTTAAATTTATTAACCACTAGTAACTAGTAAATAGTTTATTTTAATATAATTATTCAACCCAAATAGTTTTAAACACTATTATATATAGTTGGTTAAAATAATATAATTAATTGGCATGAATCTAGATAACCTTTCTAATAAAATAAAAAGTATATAAAAAACTTATATTATTAAACATGTATATTATGGGTAAGTTAACTGTTAAAAAAATAAATAACTAGACGGGCCAGGAACTGTATAATAATTAAAATTATAAAAAAATACCTTACATTTGAACCTACTCTGTTTTTAATAAAACTTGGTTCAAAATGTAGACAAAAATATATTCGTTCTAAAGACATATTCATTATTTTATAAAACATTATATTTTACAAGTTATACGCGCTAAATAAGTGAAGCAGTTAAATTAATTATAATATATATATATATATCTATAATAAAATATAAAATTACTACACTTACTTACATGTAAAATTAATTTAACTGCTTCACTTATTTAGCGCGTTTTGGCCACAGTTCGACACTGCAAGGTGTGCATATAAGTACAAAAAACACCTTTTAAGGGTGACTATCTACACACTTGGTGTGTAGATAGTTTGGCCCTAAATAAATCCATAGTTTCAAATCAAAATTCTAACATTCCTTTCCATCTCATGCTGTCGCCTCATTCAAGTTCTATTTCTATTTTTATTTTTATTTTTATTTTTATATTCTTTTTCACCTATAATAATAATAAGGCTTTGCCTCGTTTTAAGTATTTTAACTCCCTATCACCGCTACCCTTTCCGATTGATTTGAGCCTCATAACGTATGCCAGGGCTCTGCCCGACTAAGTTGTTGGGATTCTGTCTCGGGACATCGGGATAAGGTTGAATTAGGGGTACTATACTTAAAACAAATTACAAATATATATTTTTATATAGCTCAGAAATTATACCCAAAATTTATACCAGGAGGCTTTCTATTTGAACCCTAAAGTTACAAAGTAGGTCCATTCTCTTTTCTCACTATTTTATTCCCTTTTTCTTTATGATATAATTATATTCAAAAATGTCCCAAATTGATCCGTTAGTAAAAACCCGGACCCCTGAAACCCCAATCCATATCAAAAATCAAGAAATCAAGATTTGTGGTTTTCAGGCGGGCCACGTAAATATAAGCCGAGGCTTACGCGGGCCGCGCCAGCAAGGCAGATCTCCGGATAAGCTTGAGGGACACGTGGTATCCATCTGGCAGACCTACTGGTGACTCAGCAACCCTACGCGTAGACTAGGCGGCTACGCGGGCCGCATAAGGTTTGGCCTGAGGCTTACGCGGGCCGGAGGGAACCCAATTTCAGCTATAAATAGCCTAGCTCAGGGGCTTTCATTCTGTGTCGACAAAACTTTCAGAATCATTCTCACTCTGCTCGAATTTCACTTTCAAAGTAGTGGGGTACTGCTACGATACCGGGTATTAACTCGATCGCTGCTACAATTCAATATCCGATCGATTGAAACTATCCGACAGGATGTTTAAGTGCTATCCTTTGTCATTAGTCGTGATTCCGACATGATGTTTGAGTACCACCCGAACTCGGGGAATACTCTGTCATTCGTTGTGAATCCGATGGATGTTTAAGTGATTGCACTTTGTCATTTGTCGTGAGGGTTTTAATCTCGTGAGTTATCGTAAATGCTGTATTAGTTATTTACCTAGTTCGTGTGCACTAGGTTACAAAACTAATCAATAGGCTAAGCTCTGCCTGTATAAATCTGCATGCTTATAATGTGAGTCATTCTCTTTTTATCAAATTACTTTCAAAATCATGTTTATTTTCAAAGGTTATAATTACAGTGATTAAGTTTATGTAATCACCAAGTTACAGCCGGTATGTGGGGTTTTGTATACATTACTTATTTCCCGTCACCATTGGACAACGAGTTAGCCAATGGGTGATCTGACCATAGTCACAGAAACGAGTCGAGTGACAAATACTGTGGGTAGTTGGTTGATATCAGAAACATTGTAATCTCTCTTAATACTGTAAATTATAACAAACGTGTCTTTTTAGTAAAATGAATGAACTCACCAGTATTTCCTGCTGATAAAACCTTTTTAAAACGCGTTTCAGGTAATTACAAGTAGATTGGAGTAAGAGATGGATACGGCACTGAAAGGCTTCAAGAAGTGGCTTATTTTATTAATTAAATCAAATTAATAAATATTGTTTTATGTAATTGGATTTATCCCTTATTAAAGCTACCTTTGTAAAACATGGGTTTATTCCATCTATTTAATAAATAAAAATCCGGTGTTTTCTAAACTCTGATATTTTTCCTAACTCACGGTCCTGATGAAATTTCCGCTGCAATATTTTTCAAAATAATCACCGGTACCACTTGGCTGTTCGCGGCTCCCGATTCCGTCCAGGGTGGGTCGGGGGTCGTGACACTTCAACACTTAAACAAATTTCAACATGTTCAATGCACAAGGGTTACCACCCGATCGGACTACCATCCGATCGACTGACAAACTGCTGTGAACTTGTTCTCACTAAAAGTGTCCAACCAATCGGTTTGTCGTCTGATCGAACGGTCGTTCGATCGACCGACCTGAAGGTAGAGATACTTCTACATTTTCAAAACGCTACAACGAAAACTTCAAAAGACAAGCCATCATACACAAACACATCTTTCCCAAGCGAAGTAACAATCCAGTCGAAAGGTCACCCGATCGGATGACCATCCGAGCGGATTGTCACCCGATCGACCGGCTAACCGATCGGATTGCCATCCGATCGGATTGCTGTTCGACCCACTGACACTTTGTTCCGTTTTACGCGCCGCTTATCGTTATGCTATCGTTCTGGTCAGGCTAATTTCCGCTCTAGGCGCTCCCTTCAATCCACCAATCGCTGTGAGTATACTCGAACCTTTTTTGCTTTACGCACTTTTGGGTGTTACATACGTTACTTATGCTAAATCACATCGAACACACTACGCAATACTTTAACGCTAACCATTACTGCATGTTATACGTGACTTAATGAATGCTTGTTTGTTATGTTTACACATGGAATGTTGTCTACCTGCCTTAGCAACGGTAGTATTATTTGTTTGGACTCAGCACCTGTTCACTCAGGGGTTGTTAAGGACAATTTGTTACATGGCTCACAGTGGTGAGTGTGTATTACGAACTGCCTTGGGCAGTCAACCCGCAGTCATTGGTATCGATAGGTTCATGTCGATAACTAACATGCCTCATTTTACAATGTGTACGTGCTGGTTATGCGTAACGATTTCGAACTCTATTAAACTTGTATGCTCACCTTTACACTATGTGTATTTACTTTTACTTTAACGTATGTAACAGGTGCTTAGGATGTTTATATGCTTGGCTTGCTGTGAAATCGAGGCTAGGAAAGGTCTAGAAACAAATAAACAATTGTCTGTATTTTGAAATCTGAGTTGTCGGAACAAAACAATTTGACTAGATCTTGTCTGTAATAATTATGATATCTTTTATGACATGGTATGGGACATGTTGCTTTAAATAATGGGTTAAGTTTGTATAATAGTAACCAAGTTTTAAAAGTGTTCTAATTAGGTCACTCGTAATTTTTTTGTTCCAATTAAGTCATTCAAGTTTCATTTGATGTTTCAATCCTAGATATTTTAACTAAATAGAAGGTCATCCATCCTACATGGCATTTATTTATGTTTTTTATTTAAAAAATTTGTTGATATGGCACATAAATGCCAAATGGATTAGAAAAAAACGCGAAATAGGTTAAATTTTTTTTTTAAATTGTAGAAAAGTTAAAAAATGCGAAAAAAATTAAAAAATGTGACTTTTTTTCAAAATATCTAAAAAGTTATAAATGAAGATAAACAACTAACGATAAAATTTCAACGATTTGTAATATTTTATCCTTTTGGGTTTTGATTTTGTTTTGATTTATTATATTTCTTTTTTTTAATTCCATGTCATCATGTTTTAAAAAAAAAGAGTTAAATAAATGTTATGTAGGACTTTGACCTGCTATTCAGGTAAAATTTCTAGCATTAGAACACCAAAATAAAGTAGAATGATCTAATTGGAACAATACATTTTATCAGTGACCTAATTGGAACACTCTTAAAACTTCATTACTATTCTGTGGCATATTCCCTTAAAAATAATTGGTAATTATAGTTGTTATGGAAACTTCTGGACAATCTGTTTCGCTCAGTACCACGCCCCGATGTTTCCGCCATCGGTTGGGGTGTGATAGATTGGTATCAGAGCCATAACTATAGGGAATTAGGCCAGACTCGACCTAGTCCGGGTCGATGTCTTAGAAATGACCTAGTCTATAGTTAGGAACCAATAGACCGACTTCTGCATATCCTGTAGGGAATATGTACGAGCTTACCTGCTACATCTCGCTATTCTCGCCCACGCTACGCTAACACAGCACTCTAGTTTTCAAAAATGAACGAACAATTGGGTCGAGATTAGGTGTTAAAACTGCAAACTCTAGACTAAATTGCTTGTTCGACCCGCATTTTTATCTACAAACAGGAGAATTTACGTTGAATTAGGAGTGAAATCCATACTTTGACGTATAATCCTTCCTTTATTTTATCAAAAACAGGAACGAGGTCGTTAAGTCAGGGGTGAAACCTGAACCTCGACAACTTGTTCCGATCTATATTTTATTTTACAAACTCTCACCAAAGTCTCGACGGACTCCAACGACTCGAAGTCACGATATGACTGAAAGGATGCGTGTCGATCACCCAAATTCGAGGCGAGAGCACAGTCCCGAAGGCCAAAGTGTGTACCAAGGGTCTTGTGAATAGTCGAATCACTTTGGTTAGTCAATGTCTAAACAGCCGCAGACAATATATTCTCGATTTTTATGTGTTTCGATTCTAAGCCCGCAACTGCTGACTCTGATACTCGTCGATTTTATGTGTTTATGTGTGTATTTACCTGTTTATATGTTTTGATTTTGGTGACTTATTCGACTTTCGATATTTGCTTTTCGATCGACACACACAACTCGCACTGCACTTCTATCTCAATACGCTTACAAATCGCTACTACCTGAGGAACAACCTTGCGCCATGTTGCTTGCTATACTATTCGCTTATGATATACTAATCGCTATGCTATTTGCGATCGCTATTTTTGAACGCTCGCGAACTTTGAACGATAGGTTTCTGTATTCTGACTGCTCTATGTGCTTCTGTGCTTTTGTGTTTCTGTGCCTTACGTGCTTTTGTGCTTCTGTGCTTATGTGAATATGTGGTTATGTGCATATGTGTTTACATGATCTTGTTCCTGAGCTTTAGTAGTATTAGACGTGTGAGGTGAGATTCGATTATGCTGTGACTAAGCCCCACGACGATGTCTGTTGCAGACAATGTCGGCACCTGGACCCTTATCTGGACCCCGTCACCCATGAATTACTCGTCAAGAACAGAGAGACAAACGCCTAGCTGCTATCGTCGCGAAGCAAGTAGCAAAGGTCGTTCCTCAGATCGTGAGTGAAATATACGAGAATGTGAGTAAATCGTCTGAAGAGTCTAGAACCGAAGCTCCTAAAGCTACCCCCAAAGCTGCCTTTAGTTTCAAACAGTTTAAAGCATGCGGACCGAAAGAGTTCACTGGCGAAGATGGCCCTACGGCCTTGTTTCAATGGTTTGACTCGATCGAAGTCACTCTGTGTAACACCCCGAAAAAAAAATATAAAACTTTATATTAGAATTATAAAGTATAAATAAACAAGAATTTACTAACTAGGAATTTTAACCTAGTTAGCTACAAGTCTAGAAGTAACTTATAATAGAGTTAAAAACAACCAAACTTTAAGTTAAACAAAAGTGGAGAGGCTTATCTTGTAAAATCTGAAACTTAATTTGATAAAAAAAAAATATAAGGACCAGACACACAAAAGTGTGTCTGGTCGTATATGGGACGCAGGGGGGCGACCAGGATTCCTCACCAAGCCCTAGTTCATCACATAATTCACAAAATTGAGGGCTCAAATCAAGTTAGAATCGAAAATCGAGCATAGATTACTGATCCTCATCACAAGAGGATTACAAGGTATGTAAAATTTGATGAAAACTCTCAACTCGAAATTCTCATGAAATTGGGAAAACCCGAGAAAGAATCACTGAAGATTGAAGATGTACCGGTAGTACGAGACTATGAAGATGTGTTTCTGGAGGATTTACCAGGGATACCGCCTGAACGGGAAGTAGAGTTCGGGATCGAATTGATTCCGGGCGCAAAACCCGTAGCTAAAGCACCATACCGACTCGCACCGTCGGAATTACAAGAGTTGATGTCCCAAATTCAAGACCTGCTTGACAAAGGATTCATAAGGCCGAGTGTGTCTCCTTGGGGCGCACCGGTACTGTTCGTGAAAAAGAAAGACGGAAGCATGCGCATATGTATCGATTACCGGGAGTTAAACAAACTCACGGTAAAGAACCGATACCCGCTTCCGAGGATAGATGATTTATTCGACCAATTACAAGTTACGAACTGGTTTTCAAAAATTGACCTTAGATCGGGGTATCACCAACTAAAGGTTAAGGAGGAAGATGTGCCGAAGACGGCCTTCCGCACGCGATACGGACATTATGAGTTCCTCGTGATGTCATTTGGGCTGACAAATGCACCCACTGCTTTCATGGACCTCATGAATCGGGTTTGCAAGCCAATGTTGGATAAGTCAGTCATCGTGTTTATCGATGATATTTTGGTGTACTAAAAAAGTGAAGCTGAACATGCACACCTCTTACAAGAGGTGTTAGAGACACTTAGACGAGAGAGGTTGTATGCGAAATTCTCTAAGTGTGCCTTTTGGTTACGAGAGGTGCAATTTCTTGGCCACATCATAAGTGCCGATGGAGTATTAGTAGACCCGTCAAAGATCAAAGCCGTGTCAAAATGGAATCCCCCGAAGAACCCTTCGGAAATTAGAAGCTTTTTGGGGCTTGCGGGATACTATAGGAGATTCATTCAAGATTTCTCAAAGATTGCGTCACCGCTAACAAAACTAACCCGGAAGGAAGAAAAGTTCATTTGGGGTGTAGATCAAGAAAGAGCGTTTCAAACGCTAAAAGAGAAGTTAACTCAAGCTCCGGTACTAACATTGCCGGACGGGGTCGAAGACTTGGTGGTTTATTCGGATGCTTCACTATCGGGGCTCGGATGCGTTTTGATGCAACGGGGCAACGTTATAGCTTATGCCTCGAGGCAATTGAAGATACACGAGAAGAAATATCCCACGCACGATCTCGAGTTGGCTGCGGTGGTATTTGCATTAAAAATATGGAGGCACTATTTATATGGGGTAAAGTGCACCATATTCACCGATCACAAGAGCTTGAAATACTTCTTCGATCAGAAGGAGTTAAATATGCGACAAAGGCGATGGTTAGAAACGGTGAAAGATTTCGACTGTGAAATACACTATCACCCCGGAAGGGCAAACGTGGTGGCGGATGCCCTAAGCAGAAAGGCAGATTATGTCCCGATACGAGTACAATCATTGCAACTCATTGTGACCTCGGGCTTACTTGAACGAATCCAAGAGGCACAAGATGAAGCAGTAAAGACGGAAAACTGGAGAAAGGAAAGGATTGTTGGCCAAGTTAAGGATCTCGAAGTAGGCAACCACGGTTTAAAAACACGTTTCAGTAGAATTTGGGTTCCTAACACATGTGGAGTTAAAAAGCTTCTACTAGATGAAGCTCACAAGTCCCGTTATTCCATCCATCCGGGGGCGACCAAGATGTATAATGATTTAAAACAAAACTATTGGTGGCCCGGGATGAAAAGAGATATTGTGAAACATGTAGAGAAGTGTTTGACCTGCTTGCAAGTCAAAGCGGAGCACCAGAAGCCATATGGTAAGTTGCAACCATTGGACATCCCAGTTTGGAAATGGGAACAAATCACCATGGATTTGTTGACCAAATTTCCCAAAACTAACCGTGGGTTTGATGCTATATGGGTAGTCGTGGATAGATTGACGAAAAATGCTCACTTCATTTTGATTCGTGAGACTTATACATCCGAGAAGATGTCGGAGGTGTACACCAATGAAATCATAGCACGTCCTGGGGTACCGATATCCATTGTGTCAGACAGAGATACTCGGTTTACTTCGAATTTTTGGCGTGAATTCCAAGAACAAATGGGAACTAAACTGTTCATTAGCACCGCTTACCATCCACAAACGGATGGGCAGAGTGAAAGAACAATACAAACGTTGGAGGATATGCAGCGGGCTTGCATTATTGACTTCGGGGGTAGTTGGGATGTCTATCTACCCTTGGTCAAATTTTCATATAACAATAGCTATCACGCGAGCATTAAAATGGCCCCGTATGAAATGTTATATGGTAGAAAGTGTCGAACTCCGGTATGTTGGGGAGAAGTGGGTCCACGAGGACTAGCACCTACTGATATAATCTGAACCACTAATGAGAAAATTGAAGTGGTGCGAGCCCATTTGAAAGCGACCCAAGATAGACAGAAGTCTTATGCCGACAAAAGACGAAGACCGATTGAGTTTCAGAAAGGTGATATGGTTATGCTAAAAGTTTCCCCATGGAAGGGCATTATCAGATTCAGAAAGAGGGGGAAACTAAGCCCGAGGTTTATTGGGCCATTTAAAATCATCGAACGGGTCGGCAAGGTGACTTATCGCCTCGAATTGCCGGAAGAGTTGAATGGAATACATGGCACGTTTCACGTGTCGCAATTGCGAAAGTGTCTAGCGGACGAAACAACTTATGTCCATTATGATGATATCGAGGTGGATAATAGCCTGAATTATGCAGTGAGACCAGTGGAGATTTTAGATCGAAAGGTCAAACACTTGCGAAACAAACAAATCGATCAAGTCAAGGTCAAGTGGGAGCATAGGAAAGGTTCGGACACTACGTGGGAATCCGAAGAGGAGATGCGACGTCTCTACCCTACTTTATTTGGTACGTAATTCGGTTTCGGGGACGAAACCCTTTTTAAGGGGGGTGGACTTGTAACACCCCGAAAAAAAAATATAAAACTTTATATTAGAATTATAAAGTATAAATAAACAAGAATTTACTAACTAGGAATTTTAACCTAGTTAGCTACAAGTCTAGAAGTAACTTATAATAGGGTTAAAAACAACCAAACTTTAAGTAAAACAAAAGTGGAGGGGCTTATCTTGTAAAATCTGAAACCTAATTTGATAAAAAAAAATATAAGGACCAAACACACAAAAGTGTGTCTAGTCGTACATGGGACGCGGGGGGCGACCAGGATTCCTCACCAAGCCCTAGTTCATCACATAATTCACAAAATTGAGGGCTCAAATCAAGTTAGAATCGAAAATCGAGCATATATTACTGATCCTCATCACAAGAGGATTACAAGGTATGTAAAATTTGATGAAAACTCTCAACTCGAAATTCTCATGAAATTGGGAAAATCTAAAATTTATGGTTGCATGTTTGTTTTATGATGAATTAGGAACAATATAGTGTCTAGGGAGAAACCCTAGACAAATACAAGTTGAAATCATGTGAAATTTTAGTAAAATCCATGAACACCATTGTAGGTGACTAGTGGGTTATGTAGAACTTGATAAACACTAGGAAATTGGGTGTTGTTCTAGTGTAATTTGACAATTGTGAAGTGACTTCAGAATTTTAGAAGCTAACAATTGTGTAAAATGGGTTGATTGATGTGAAATTCGGGCTAGATGATAAGCTAGGGATTTGCTATATAATCATGTAAAATTCTGCCTTTAAAGTGTTTGTTGAAATGCCTCAAAGAAGGCTCGAAACTGGAATTTTGAAGTTAAAACACCTAATTGTGATGTTTTGACTATTATGCGATATGTGATTAAAAAGAGTTCTAAACGTGATATAATTGAACTCTATAGGAAAGGATACCGGAACGTCGAGTGGACAAGCCGGTGGTGAATTGCGGTTAAAGGGCGTGCACTAAAGGTATGTAACTTGACCCGTTACATTAAACGAGTTATTGTTAAATTATGCAAAGTCTCATTGTAGGATAATTATGGTGTCGATTGTAGCGACCATGATCGTTACTTAAATTAATAGGCTAAGAGTGACAAGAAATCGTTTGGTAGTCGTCATATTGGAGGATTCCACAAGATGAGCCAAACGGGTCGGCTAGTTGTGTAAAATATTGTACTAGTGTTTTAGAGAGTTAAAATGGCGATGACAATCACAAGAGCATTAAGCCATGAGATTGGCAAAGAAATGCGGGTGATAATAAGCCCCGGATGTTGGGTATAAAGTGTCATAAATTTACTAGCGAGATGGTAGTTAATTGTGTGAAGTTGGAATGGGTCGAATAAGGTCATAAGTGACTTTTAGTTGTTCAGCCCGTAAGTTAAACTTTTGGTATGACTATCGTAATAGGCACGTTGGTAATGAATTTACGGACGTATAGGAAAAAGAATCACTAAAAACGGACTTACGAATCATAAGTTGTGGCAATTTTAAGTTGGGATTTGAATAAACATTGAGCTGGGTATGTACAACAACAGCTTAAGAAACATTCTGTGAAAAACAGGGCTAGGCGTCACGCGTAGCCCCTAGGCGTCACGTGGCGCCCCCTAGTCCGGGAAAAATTTATTTTTTGTTTGTTTGACCCATGGAACTTCTTTATATCCATTCTAACATTATCAAAACTGACATTTGATGTGGTTTTGACCTTAGGTGATGTGGAAACTAATCGGATGATGATCAAGCAAATGCCGAAGAACCGAACACGACTTTTGAAGCTTCCGCAATATTTTAACCCCTAATAGACTATGTTTATGGGATGTAAACAAATTGTTAAACAATTTTTGAATGTTTTAACTTAGTCGTTAGTTGACTAAGGTTTTGCTACTTATGAACTTTACTTATGGAATCTATGTTAACTAGACATCTTTTATCTAAAATGGTATGAATTATTATTAAATTCAATTAAAATTAGACGGGTGTTACACTCTGCGTCAGAGTGGATGTCCTGACGATCTTCGCACGTTGAATGCTACCAGCGTCTTCCAGTCCCGCGCATTAGACTGGTGGACGGCCGAGAGGAACAAACGCGGAAATGATGCAGCTTATGGTCTGTCATGGGATGAGTTGAAGAACGTCATACTCGAAGAGTTCTGCCCTCCCCATGAGCGCCAAAAGTTGGAGGACGAATTTTAGCATCTGAAGCAGAAGGAAGGTGACAACGCTGCTTTAACTGCTCGCTTCAAGCAGCTCAGTATTATCTGTCCTGATCAGGTGAAGACTACTGACATGACAATCAAGAAGTACATTCGAGCTCTGCCAGACTGTGTTGCAGATTTTGTGCATGCCGCAAAGCCAGTAACAATCGAAGAAACTTATTTGCTTGCCGTGGAAATCAACGACAAGCGAGTCAAAGCTGGCTTCTGAGATAAAGCTACCAAGAACCTGCACCAAGCTACTACCTCCGCACCAGCTACCGAAACCGCCACCGCACAATCATCAAAGTCCTCACGCCGCAAGAAGAAGAACAACAACAGCAGCTCCAGCAACAAGAACTGTGCTGCCACTACTACTGCTGCCCCGCTTCAAGCCATACTAGCTCAGCAGCAATCTCAGCACCGATCAGCTTCAGTTATCTATGCACCACCTGCAAAGCGTGCATACACTGGTCCCCACCCTGCTTGCCCGACATGTACTTATCATCACCCGGTGGGTATCGCCTGCAGATTTTGCGTGCATTGCAACATGTACGACCACTTCCCAGCTAATTGCCGTACTGGTCCACGACAAGCACCAGCCCAAGCCACTGCTCATCAAGCTCTACTTCCAGCTCCTCAAGGCCAACAAGCGGCTCAGGCACCCGCGGTCAACGTTAGAGTCTGCATCGCGTGTGGTGATCCCAACCACTTCGCGAACATGTGCCCGAACAGGGTTGTGAAACAAGAGCCTCAGCAACAGCAGCAGCAACAGCCTCAACAGCAACAGCAACAAGTTGTCCGCGCCAGAACTTTCAACTTCAATGCGCGCCAAGCCCAGGCTGACAACAACGTGGTCAATGGTACGTTCCTTGTGAATGGTATTTATGCTTCGTGTTTGTTTGATACTGGAGCCGATAACTGTTTTGTGTCGTTCGAATTTGAGAAGCTCTATAGTCGTAAGCGCTCTCATCTCCCCTCGACGTTCGATTTCGAAGTCGCCACTGGAAGAACCGTCGCTGTCAATTCTGTTCTTCGTGATTGTACTGTTGAGCTCAACAATCACATCTTCCCAATCGACCTTATTCCGATGCAACTTGGAAGTTTTGACATCATAGTAGGCATGGACTTTCTTCATGAAAACCATGCTGAAGTTGTGTGCTTTGATAAGATGATTCGATTCGCGCTCGTTAATGGTGATGTATTGTGTGTTTACAGTGAAACTGCTTCGAAAGGTCTTAAGCTCATGTCATGTGTCCAAGCTAGCAAGTATCTCCGCAAGGAATACAGAGCTTTCTTGGCTAATATTGTAGTAGCGGAGAAGGAAAAGAAAGGTAGACCGGGAGTAAACGACGTTCCTGTGGTTCGAGAATTTCCTAACGTTTTTCCTGAGGATCTTCCCGGACTTCCGCCAAATCGTGATATCGACTTTCGTATCGACCTCATTCCTGGAGCAAACCCAATTGCTAGAGCTCCTTATCGACTCGCTCCGTCCGAAATGCGTGAACTCTCGAGTCAGCTTCAGGAATTACTTGATAAAGGCTTCATTCGCCCGAGCACCTCTCCATGGGGCGCACCAGTCCTTTTCGTCAAAAAGAAGGATGAGTCGTTCCGGATGTGCATCGACTATCGGGAATTGAATAAGTTGACAATCAAGAATCGCTATCCCCTGCCTCGCATCGAGGATTTGTTTGACCAGCTACAAGGTGCTTCATGTTTCTCGAAGATCGATCTACGCTCAGGCCATCACCAGCTACGCATTCAAGAGGAGGATATACCCAAAACCGCTTTTCGCACCCGATACGGTCACTATGAGTTCGTTGTTATGCCTTTTGGTTTAACCAACGCACCCGTGGTTTTCATGGATCTGATGAATCGCGTGTGTAAACCTTATCTCAACCGCTTCGTCATCGTGTTCATCGATGATGTCTTGATCTATTCAAAGTCGAAAGCCGAACACGTGCAACATCTACGCTTGGTTCTCGAGCTACTCCAGGGAAATCAACTCTATGCCAAGTTCTCCAAGTGCGAATTCTGGCTGGAGGAGGTTCAATTTCTTGGTCACATTGTTAATAGTCAAGGTATTCACGTCGATCCCGCGAAGATTGAAGCAGTTAAGAGTTGGATTACACCCAAGAACCCTTCTGAAGTCCGTTCTTTCCTCAGATTGGCGGGCTATTATCAACGATTTATCGAAGGATTCTCAAAGATCGCTGCATGTTATACGTGACTTAATGAATGCTTTAAAAATTTGCTTTACGCACTTTTAGGTGTTACATACGTTACTTATGCTAAATCACATCGAACACACTACGCAATACTTTAACGCTAACCGTTACTGCATGTTATACGTGACTTAATGAATGCTTGTTTGTTATGTTTACACATGAAATGCTGTCTACCTGCCTTAGTAACGGTAGTACTATTTGTTTGGACTCAGCACCTGTTCACTCAGGGGTTGTTAAGGACAATTTGTTTCATGGCTCACAGTGGTGAGTGTGTATTACGAACTGCCTTGGGCAGTCAACCCGCAGTCATTGGTATCGATAGGTTCATGTCGATAACTAACATGCCTCATTTTACACTGTGTACGTGCTGGTTATGCGTAACGATTTCGAACTCTATTATATCTATTAAACTTGTATGCTCACATTTACACTATGTGTATTGACTTTTACTTTAACGTATGTAACATGTGCTTAGGATGTTTATTTGCTTGGCTTGCTGTGAAATCGAGGCTAGGAAAGGTCTAGAAACAAATAAACAATTGTCTGTATTTTGAAATCTGAGTTGTCGGAACAGAACAATTTGACTAGATCTTGTCTGTAATAATTATGATATCTTTTATGACATGGTATGGGACATGTTGCTTTAAATAATTGGTAATTATAGTTGTTATGGAAACTTCTGGACAATCTGTTTCGCTCAGTGACACGCCCCGATGTTTCCGCCATCGGTTGGGGTGTGACATTAGCGACCACCAACATTGATGTTGAGGCATGATAATGCAAAAAAAATTTGTCCGGAAGAATAATTAGGTCGATCTGAGACCCGCGCGTTGCGACGAACCTGTCAAACGAAAAAAATAGACGTAAAAACGTTGAACCACACACGCATGTTGTACCGTGTTAAGTCGCAAAATTTAGAACGAAACGTAAAAACGTTCAACCACACACGCACGTTGCCTCGTATTAACTCACAAAATTTTGAACCAAACTTAAAACGAAAATTTACGAAACATAAACTATAGGGTCCAGAATTGAAAGTAAAAAATTCCTGAAGTTAAATTGCAAAAGATGAAAAGTTATGAATTAAAAGTAAAAAAACAACTTGTATGAGGTTAAATTTAAAAATATCAAAAGTTTTATGTTAAAAACAAAAAAAAAAACTTAAAAAGAAAAACACTTTAATTATAAGGTTGTAACAACTCTCTAGGAGAGGTAAACTCCAATCATAACCAATCAAACTATGCCATCTCAACTTCTCTCTCACTTCCCTCTTGCACCCAAACATAAGGGGTAGTGTGCCTAAATAATTTTTTTAAAAGAAAAAACAAAAAAAAAATTTGATTGGTTGAAAGAAAGTAGGACCTACCATTAACTCTCTCTCTCTTCTTCTTTGTGCGGTGATTGATCACCGAAATCAACTCCCCCATGTAACAAGGGACGGCGGCCCCGCACCCACCCCATGTACCCTAAGGTACAATACCATGTAAATTTTATTGGCACGCATATCATTAAACAACAGCAAACAAGAGCAATGTTATAATGCGACCCAATGTTATGTGGGTTAATGACATGTGAAATTTTGTTAAAGGGTGTAACGAATATTTGATGTGCGGATGTTATCCTTTGGGTAATGTTTGGTATACAGCAAAATGAAATGGACTATAAAAAAATTAAAAAAATTGTTTTTAGTTGATCAGTCTAATTAAATAAATCACCTATTACACAAGTAATATCATTCTATCTAAACACCTCATTTATTTTTCCTAAACAATAGCTTTTTAATTTTGATTTTGCTCTTGTTTTTGTTTGTCTCTACTCCCTATAATAACTTCAATTATAATCATATATCTTTTATAACCTTTTTAAACATGCACGGGTGTTACACTTAATATATTTTGACAATTGGTTTTTAAGTTATAAAACTAGAAAGTAGATATACAGAGGATATTATTTGATTGTAACTAGAAGCGCAACCCGCCGCGATGCGGCGGGGGCTGGATTTATATTTCTAGTCAGCCGACATCAAGACACGTAAAGTGTTCATAAGATGCGCTCAAATGCTCATATGAATGACTCTCTGGCATCACTTTGGAATCCGGCTTATATGGTAAAGTTGCAACTTGGAATTCCCTCTCATGCCAATCGAAAAATCAACAAAATAACAATATATATACCTTTAAATTGAAAGGAAAATAAAGATTATCAACTGTGGTCTAGTTGACTCGTCTGCCAGGCTCTTAAATAATTATTTGTGCGAGTAACGTTCGCCCGATAGTATAAGAAAACGTTAAATAATTATTTGGTTAATCTTTCCTCTTGCACTCTTTTAAGAAAAAGTAGACACGTAGCCATTAAAAGTTCTCGTTCTTCAACATTGTAGTCAAACAGGTCGATGTCATCCTTCAGTATAAAAGACACAATTACGTTACATGTCTCCATTAACATTCATAAACCTTGAATCTTATTTAATAGGTTACCTGGAAAATCGGGGAATCATCATTAACTTCAAAGTAAAAACCACCAGGTGGAGGTTCGTAGTTCTCGGGGAAAGCACCCGCGAAAATCTGTCAAGATTAATGATCATGTTAGGCAGAAATTCCAATTACAAAAATCGATAATTATGATACCAAAATTAAATAACAACCTGTGAAGATGAACCAAGACTCATGGAGCCCCGCCAGATAACTTCAAGACGTTTATCTCCTTTTCGCTTAGCTCTATCTTGGTAATCAATTCGCCCAAAGAAAACAGAATCAAATCCAAGCTAAACAACCATAAGAACACAAGTTTAGATGAGTTAAAAACATGTAGCAAGATTATAATCCATCGATAATGGTGGTTTACAGACTATCGATAGAACAGAATAACTAACCTCTGCCCCCAATAGGTAAGCCTGCACAGCCGAATGACCAAACGGGTCTATTTGCCAACCAATCCGTGGCGTTACATTAAACTGCTCTTTTATAAACTTATGCCCATACGTTGTTTGATCAATCATATCAATATAATGCGGTAAAAACAATTCAGATTAAGTAAAAACAAATTTAAATGTAACTTAAATTTAGTAAAGCTTACATGACTATCTATAAAAAAAGATAACATATATCTCCTTTACCCTTGTGAGCTTCTATTTTCTGCTTATTTTTCTTGAATACGCGGCTGCTATGTTAATAAGTAGAAAGTAGCAATAGATTCATCCAACTTAATAGCTCCGGTATAACAGGCTACAACTTCATTTCGTTGTCAACATTTCCCTGAAACAACATACCAAATTATATATATAAAGAAAACTAAAAACTTAAAGAGATATAAAAAACTAAAAGTTAATTTTAAAAGTCACTTAAAAAAATATGGTCATTATATTTTGCTGAATTGTCAGTATCAAGCAAAATTGGAATTCCAAATAGGCTTTTGGTATTTGTACATCTTGCATAGCCTGTCTTCCGTCCATATTATAATTGCATCTCTTGCATCAGTTTGTTTTATGCTGATGCTTGTTGTACCTTTTGTATAAATAAAAATGAAATACGAAGTTTTGTTGTAAGCCTAACATTACGTACATTGATGAAAAAATGGCAATGAAACTGGTAACCAATAAGCATGCCAAAATTCCCTAACAACACTCTCATCTGCCAACACCACCATCATTCACTCTGATCTTTCTCATCACCAATTGTGATCTTTGCATTTTGAATTACTTTTCATATAACAAAAATCAAGAATGCATGGTTATCTATTATATCACACTAACTCAAGAACCCTTATCAGTTCCTTACTTTCATAATAAAACTAACACTATGTAAGAACCCTAAAAGTAAAATAAAAAAACACTATGTAAGAACCCTAATTCTTCAAATGTGAACTCTATAATACTTCAAAATCAATATATAATCAACATCGACAGATCAAACCTCCACAAAATCAAACCTAAAGAATGCATGAAGATCATCTTATATATGTAAACCACAACAACCACAAAATCAAACATTAGCCTCTTCAAATGCAATATAAGCAGCAATTTAACAAATCCCATACCTAGGTGAACGCTCGAGGTGCTCCGGTGAACGGCTGGCCTAGGGTTTCGAGGACGGCGGAGATGAAGGCAGCGGCGCCGCCTAGGGTTTCGGCGAGAACGGCGTTGTTTTTGATGAGGACGTCGTGGCAGTAGTTGCCGACGATTACGCCGTGGGGGGGTTGGTTTGCTACCATTGTGAGAGGGGTTGATGGTGGTGAATTTTGGGGGTTTTGTGGGAGATCATGTGTTGATGGAGGTTGAAGATGGTGACGCGTGGTAAGGGGAGAGAGGGTGGTGGAAGGCGGTGGTGGTGTTTGTAAGGGAAGTGTTGGTGCTGGTTGATTTGAATAGGCGCCGGAAGTGAAGTAAGAAAAAATCTGTGGCCAAAGTGAAAAGGCCAAGAGTACACTGGCGCAAACCTACGATATGAATTGATATATATAATAATTATTAGGATTTAGAATATAATTAAAGAAACAAGTTGCACTCATTGAGGACAAGATGCATACACTTTTTGATACATATCGACTTTCTCAAGAGGAATTAATGCATACATTCTTCGTCTTTTTGTCTTTTTACTCTAATATAAAATAGATATGTATGCATACAAACATAAAGAATGAAGTGACGTTTGGTAATCATGAAATATTTAAACAATTATAAAATAAATTTCAACTTTTTGATAAAAAAGTTAAAACTGAGTAATTGGGTCGTGCATTATATGGTTATATTCACAATTATTACTCAGTTTGTTGAAATGGTATATCAACCATGCCGTTACAAATAGCATCAGTGCTAGGGTCAGGCTATTAATTACGTTTTTCATTTCATCCCTGTGATATATTAAAAATCATTATTTCAGTCCATTAATTTAAAAATTGCTAAAAGAGTTCATTTGATTTCACTTTCGTAACTATTACAGTCCACCCCATTTAACTTCATCCATTTATTCTGTTAACTTTTGGTGAAATGACCAAATTGCCCCAATTGACCCAACTAGCTATTCATAAAAATAAAAAATAAAAACGTTGGTCACAAGATTCAAACCTATGACCTTTGTTTTAGAAAGTAACTGTTAAACCATTGAGCTATGTATTCAGTTTGTGGTTGAAGTCATACTGTTTTCCTTTTAAGATAAAACCAGTTAAAGGATTTCAAAAACGAGAGCTTTTCAAAACAGATTGATCTAGGGGTGAATTTGATGAAGTTGAGATTTGTGAATTGAATATAGTTTGTAGGTGTTATAATACTCATTTGCAGGTGAAATCTATGATAAATTATCATAAAATCATCATCTGTTCATCAGTTTGGTCGAATACACTCAGAAACCTTAGATCTTACCTCGATCTATCAAAATGTGTTTAAATGTTAGAATTTCTTTATGGGTTTTGTTAATCGGGTGCTTCTGAACATATTGGGTGTTTTAATTTGGTCAAAACGACATCAATATTTAAATCGATCATTTGTGTTCATCAAGTAAACCCTAGGTTTAGATCTGATGTGTTTTAGATATTGTTAAGTCAAATTGTACCCAAGTCACGCCAGCTTTGATATTTCGGGGTGTGACAAGTTTGTATCCAAGTCACATAACCTCACTTGTTCAATGTCATGTTCATGTTTTTAATATACCCATCCCAACCCAAACCCATCATAACCCAACAAACAACCCAATCAAACCGGACCATTTTGCCACCTCTAAGTGACGTGTGCCGTAGGTGGGTTAACAATAAACCCATGTGTTTGGGTGATTCTTGAAATTACATTGCTATTTGTTCTTCTCTTGTCATCTATGGCATGACAATAATAATTTTTTTTACTGATCTTGCTGACATAGATGACCAGGTGGGATGAGATATTGCCCCTCCCTGTATAAAACTCTCCAACTTTGGAATTCTCGGCGTGTGATCTTGTTTGGACAAAGGTAGAAGGTTATCATGACAATATGGATAAACTTGCATTGATTCCATTTGCTAGAGTTGATGATTTGTTCGTGGTGAATCTAACAGTAAAGATTGCCCTACAAGATTTCATGTAACAGCTAGGAGATGCCACTCTGCCAAGAGGGATTGCAAGCATAAAGTTAATGGCATTCTTGAATGTAATTTGTAAGTTTCTGATTATTATCTTAAGATAAAATAACACTACCTGTTTTTTACCCCCTTTTGGACGTAATTTGAGTGACTTATACTCTAATTAAGAACTTGGAATCTATGTCCGTAAGTAATATCATGTGTGTGCATTTCATTGGATCCACAATTTGCATACCAGATTGACACTTCAATACAGCTGCAAACGGAGCAACAGTAACACAAGTTTGGAGACACATATTGAATTATTATGTTGAGAATTATGTCACAAGATCAAATGGAAAGGGGTTCATGGGAAATGTAATTATAGATGTGTAGAAGATTATAAAGAACAGAACATGAAACTGGAATCGTAACCAAGCAAAGACAAGGTAGGATTTCAAAAAGACTACAACTTATTCCAATCAGATCTCCCCTTATGTCACACCATGTTCCTTCAAGCCCTTTGCTATGTAGTCCAACTCAGTTCACACAGTCATCGCTGCACATTCAATCGGTGGGAAATAAAGACATGGAATCATTTCATTATGTTTCAAATATGACGCGTCTAACCTTTTTTTTTTGTATATAGTCCATATGTGGTGATTGTTACCTTACGTGTTACGCATGATGTATTTTGGTACTCTGTTTGTTCTTGGCCTAGGTCAAAAACTTGTTTGCCCGTCGCAACGCGCGAGTTCCCCATTATAATGTGTAATCATGTAATAAATATAACTTAAGTAAAAAATATTATACAACCAAAAAAATTATTATAACGTAATTATGCACTGATAAATAATCACGTGACATTACACTTGTTACATATGGTATGTGGTTATAGATGTAGTGTCGCATTGAGCATTTGTTATTTTGTTATTGTTTGCACACATGGTACGTAATTAATTGCACACCGGAACATAATTACGTAACGTTACACAATCACGTAACTATATAGCTTTTAAAATAACTTTTTTTTTTAAATTAAGAAAGTCTACTTGAATTAAAGAGAATAAAATGCTCATCAATACGGTGCAATTCTTTTTAAATATTATGGTATGAAAAAGTGATAGACATTTAATTGGGGGTGAAGTAGTTCACGCAAGAGGAAACTATAATATCCTTCTCCTTAAATTAAAAGAACACATAGGTCTGAGGTTGTCTTGTCTTTTATACTTCGCATGCCAATTCCATCTTGTACATGATCCAGACCTATGATATAATAATATATAAGCACAAGTATATGATTGCGATATATAATTACTAGTGGGAAGGCCCGCGCGTTGCCGCGGGTATTTATTAGATTTTGCCGCACGTTGCCCAACGAGTTCACACAATTTATTTTTAAAACCAATTTGTTAACACAACTAATATAACAATTGAGTATAAACAAAGAATTGATAGTGGCACATGAAAGGGAAGATGGGACTTGAGTTCTACAATGTGGGACAAAAAAGTTACAAAAACAAATCAAACTTCATTCGTTTTAAACAACACCTATGTGTTCGTGTAGATAATTATTACTTGGTTTCAGAAGGTGCCAGTTGCTCATATTTCTCAAGGATAGAAAGGGCCAAGTCAAACTTAACCATGTGAAAGTTGGACCTAGCCATCAAGCTCCATCTCGAAAGCTTCAATGATTGGAGTTGATCCTCATTTGGCATGTGATCAATATCATCAATGGTCACACAATTCTTTTCGGTAGAAGTAAGTGTTTGCTCACACATTTGAATCACCTCTTCATGCTTATGCAGCTGTTACATTCCACATAAGATAAAGCCAACGATGAGAATGACAATGTCTCAAAGTATCATAACCTAAATCACTTTATTAATAAAAAAACTCCCGGTTAACTTGTGAAAGTAAATACCTGTTAGTGCACTATGTCTATTGACTTCGTCTTGAATCGAGTCATGAGATAGGATAAGATAGGATGACCAGTGCTCGAGTTGCTAGAAACAGTTTTTATTGAGTTTGTAAGTAATTTCGCTTGAAACTGACAAAGTCAAGTTCAAACGAAATTAGACAAGCTAATTTCGTTTAAAGGTGGCTTGGTCATGTTCAAACGAAATCACTCATAGTATAAATAGGTGAGTGCTTGAGTCATTTGTAACGGAATTAGTTTGTGAGATCTGGTAACGAAGTGCTGCCGGATTGTCTCCAGGTGCTGTAATTCTATCAAAATCAATAATAGAGACATTATAATTACATCGAGCGTCCGTTTCATTGATTCCGCCTTTGATTCGGATAAACAACTCTTCTGATTGACTCATTCGGGTCATACAACGATCCTACAAGTGGTATCAGAGCTCAGGAAGAAGAGTTCAGCTTGATTTCATTGTTTTTCTGACTTCTACACCTTCTTTTTCAAATTGGACAAGATTTCACGGTCAAAATTGTTGGTGCATTACATCTGTCGACTTCGTCTTATATCGAGTCTCGGACTGAAAGTTTGAACATGGCTGCTAGTTTGAAGAGGTCAAGTTTGAAGACAAAAGTTTGAAAGTGACATCAAGTTTGAAGAGGTCTAGTTTGAGAGTGTCCTGCTAGTTTGAGAGGGTCACGGTTTGAAGAGGTGACAGTTTGAAGCATGACATGCCATCTTCAAACGGGAGGGTCCTAGTCTATAAATAGGCTTCAAACTTTCACCATTTGTAAGTTTCCGGCTAGAGCAACGAAGTGCTGCCGAAGTGTTGTCAGGTTGTAAAACAGTGTGAAATCAATATTACAACAGTTTAAAGTGTATTGCTAGCTGAATTGAACTTAGTTTCTTTGTTTCCGCCTCTGAAACTGAGATAAACTCTTCTGAACGACTCATTCGGGTCTAAAACGATCCTACAAGTGGTATCAGAGCTCAGGAGGAAGAGTTCATACCAATTCAGTTGTTTTTTCTATCTTCTACACCTTCTTTTCAATACTAAACAAGTTTTCACGGATAAAATCGGCTAAAACTTTCACAATGTGTGCGTAATGGTGTTTTAACAAACCATTGAGAATATCGGACTTAAACTCGAAGTAAAAATGATAAAAATGACTTGAAAACTGCATCCAGTTTGAACGAAGCCTGTTCCTTCCCGTTTGAGGAATGCATCCCGTTTGAACTGAAGTTTGAAACTGTCCATCCCGTTTGAAATCAGCCATCCAGTTTGAGGTTGTTGTTTGAAACTGGCCTATCCCGTTTGAAAACTACACCATACCGTTTGAAAAGGGGGGTCCAGTTTGAACCTCTAGTTTGAAGTGGTCCTCCAGTTTGAAGTGGTCCTCTAGTTTGAAGGATACACCTCCAGTTTGAAGGTGTCACTTGTTTGAAACTGCCACCTGAAAGTTTGAAAGTGCCACCATTAGGTCCATGTGATTAGTCAGACCCATGTGAATCATAACAAATTGTTGGTTAAGTGGTTTTTGAGGTCCAATTAGATTGCATTGTAATAATCGGCTCATGTCTTGTTATTAAATGATATCATGTGTCTTGGATAAGTCTACATATGTGAAAGGTCCAATGAGCATTTAGGGTTGATCAGGATTGTCGGTTCATTAAAGTCTTTATGTGACACATTGTCGGCATTTGGGTTCAACTTCCGATACAGCTCATGTGATTGTGTTTATTGTTCAAAGCTCTCGGCCCAAGATTCATGAAGTGTTTGTCAGATATTTGCTAGAGTTCGGCCCAATCAGAAGTATCTTAGCATTGTTTGTTGACTATTCTCGGCCCAATCATAAGTCATTTATCAACAATTGTTGTCGGGTTAATGAGCCCTTTTCGTGAAATATTATAATTCAAAGTGTTTTTGTTAGCAGACATAGTGTTAGCCCACTACATTGTGTTCGACCCATTGAGTATTATTTGAGGCTCAACCTGAATTAAAGTCGATCATTGGAATTGAATTGTTGTCGTGTGGTTTGTCATTGTTATCAGTTCGCATAAAATCAAAGTCACTTAGTTTGGAGTTCAAAGTTTTCAAAGGGTCTGGTCGTTTGAATTCGATCCGGGTCATAGCAGTCTGCACAGTTTGTCAACTCTCGTTTCACACAGAATAGTCACCTGTTCGAGTACCAGTGTAACACCCCAACCCGGAAGGGCTGACGTGTCACAATAACAATATCATAAACAAAAGTCATAATTCCATTTATTTATTTGATAAGGATACAACCACACTATAACTAAACTTAAGGTTAATATACAAGCGGAGACATTTGACTTGATTTACTAACATCTTCCGATTTATTCCTAGGCTTTATTCTTCTCTCTTTACCCCGCCCGAAGTAACCTGTGAACCTGTATATACAAATTTTTTTACGGAATGAGCCAAATGCTCAGTACGGAATAATAGGCTCAAATAACAAATAACGCTTTATATGAAATGTTATCCGGATGGAACTTTATGCGAAAATGATACGATGCAAGAACATAATTTCATAATCATATCATACGGATGTACCCATGAGCCAAACTTAAAACGTGACAATACACAGGTAGCTACTCCTGCATAATTATCACATGAGATGGCGAGTTGGCATACCCGTTATCCACCTCCTTAACTTAAATCCTAGGATCGATCCATACGCCTCCTAGTAGCTTTGTACCTCACTTGTACCTAGGGACGCCGTGAACTGATCTCTCCGTCACGGATGGAGCACATGATGTCGATGCCGCAACAACATGCTCGTGGGACACTCCACGAGAAGCGATACTCAGGGTATCAGAGTACAAATGGTCTTATTCACATAACTTATCAAAATATTTTTCATAACAAGACGTAACATATATTGGAACATGCGATAATGAGTACAACTAACATAATACTATCGCATGACATGAAAGCTAAATCGAATGTTATGATTAGAATAGGAATCCAACGGACTGTCAAATGAATCGATAATCAAAGACGTAAGGAGTTTTAAAAGATATATGAATTTAATGGGTTTATAACAATTTGAATATGAAGCAATAAGGAGTGAGGGTAAGGATCCGTACCTTAATAATTCCAAAGTGATGCTACCTTGTGATAATATTTCAGATTTATACGGGCAGAGTTTAGACTACTGATTAGTCTTTTAACCTAATTTAAATAATATGCACACAAACTAGGTTAGTAACTTAATACAGCATTTACGATAACTCACGAGATTAAAATCCTCACAACGAATGACAAAGTGCGATACTTAAACATCCATCAGATTCACAACGAATGACAAAGTGCTATCACTTAAACATCCATCGGAATCACGACTAATGACAAAGCATAAACCCTAATGTGGGCAGCACTTAAACATCCATTGGATTGATTTCAATCAATCGGACATTGAATCGTATCAGCGATCGAGTTATTACCCTGTTCTGCAGCACCCCGCTATACTAATTAGTGTTTTCGTGTGTGTTAATTGTAGTAAACAGACGATAACTCGAAGTATATTACGAATTCTTTCGTCGTTTCAGCGCCCAGATTCAAGTGCCAATGTCCTCTATTTATACCCAAATTTTGACCTATCTTACGGACCGTAAGACTGCCAATGTTACGAACCGTAAGGATGCTTACGGACCGTAAGCCTCATAATGTTACGGTCCGTAAGGGACACCAAAGCACTATAGGGTTGCCACGCGTGGGACTAGCCTAGCTGAGTCGACAAAATGGATAAATTCGAATTATATAATAAGTTATATGGATAATCGTAACTAGAAAATACCCCCCCTGAGTTTTAGGGGCCCTGATCCTGATTCTGAAAATTCTGAAAATTTTAGGGTTTGCACAGATTCACTTGGGTATCTCAATTTGGTTTCCTATTGGTTAATTTATAAAATAAAAATAATAGTTTTTGGTTGATATACAGAAAGATGGATCATAAGATAAATGTTTAGTTTATTATAAATTATTATTATTCTTTTATTTCTAGAATAATGATTTTTAAATTAATGGTTATTACAACCAGTCTTATTCTTTTAATTGATAAGTGTTTAAACTAATTGTTTGTTTGTTTGTTGTCAGGTATTTCACGAGGTGAACCAGTTCGTTTGAAAGCTAGTTTGAGAAATTCTTCGATATTGAATCATGAGTGAAGATTTTTACAACGCATTCGCAACATCTCCGACTACTCCGGGTGACATTGCTAAGAACATGAACATGGAGAATGAAACCGGAACAATGCAAAAACCCCCGAAACTTATGGGAATTGAAGATTATCACGGATGGAAGAAAAGGTTTGAGAATTGGGTTCAGGCGAATCATCTAAAAGCTTGGGAAAGCATCGAAACTGAATATGAAAGGCCAAAGAATTCAGCGGGAGTTGGTAAAATCATTTCAGAATTCACGGAGCAAGAAAGAGAGAGTTACAAAGGAGAAAAGATGATGATCAATTTGTTACAACAAGCTGTTAAAGAAGATATATTTGTGTTGCTTCAACATGATGAAAACGCTTATTCTATTTGGGAAGCTCTTGGAAAGAAATTTGAGGGAAGTACTGAAATGCTACAAAGTAAAGCAGCTTTGTTGAAAAAGGAATTTGAACTATTTACGTGCATGCCTGGTGAAACAACAAAGAGTCTTATTGAAAGATACTGTCATCTTGTACGCACTATGTCACAGTTGAAGATTACAAAAAACTCCAGCAGAATGGGTTGAAAAGCTTGCTGATGCGTTACCGCAACAGGAATGGGGTACATATTTGATGATATTGAAAAATTCCGGACAATTTAGAAGGTTATCGATTGCACAGTTTATAGAGAAGTTGGAGGCACAGGATCTGGAGCAGCAGAAAATTGCTAGAATGAACAGTTCTACTCATCAACAAGATATTAAATTGTACTATAAAGGAAATGTTCAAACTGCTGATGCAAGTCCAAAGATACAAACTGCATTTAGTGCTGGAAATCAATCTACACCAAGCAGTCAAGGATCAGTCAACACTAGTGGGTTCTCAACAGTGAATCCTCCAAGTGTTCAAAGTTCATCTGCTGGAAATGGTCATCTAATTCAGTGCAATGTGACTTTACATCTTCAAAATGGACAAAATTATTCTGAAGAGATTGTAAAGAATCATATGGGATTATTGGTCACTGCATTAGAGTCTTATGAAGGGTTGATTGCCGGAAAAATTGGTAATCCGATGCTCACAAAGGAAGATTATGACCAAATTGATGCAGAGGAGCTGGAACTGATGGATATTAAATGGGCCTTAGCTAGTGTTTTGAGGAGAGCAGAAAAGTTTAGATTGGTTACAGGAAGAAATGATTTCTTGGATGCAAACCTTTCTAATCTAGGATTTGATAAATCTAAAGTTGTCTGTTTTCGTTGCAGGGAGAAAGGCCACTTTAAAAGAGAATGCAAGAATCAGGAACCGAGAGGAGCAAAGGAGTCGTCTGGGAAAGATGATTATTATAGGAAATCCATTTATCAACAAATTACTCATCTACCACATCAACAAAAAGATCCACAAACGGCACATGGGAAAATGATTGAAGATGCAAACAAAAAGGCTTACTATGGCATCATGGATCAAGATGACGAGAAAGTGGCTGATGGTTTTAGCTGGGACAAGTACATTCCAGCTGATCCTAATGTTAAAGCTTTTATTGCTCAGATTGTGCAAAAGCCAGAGTTGCTGAAGGAGTGGATGGATGTGATGTCAGATAATGAGGATAGTGAAGATGAAAGATCTGTTTCATCAGAAAACAGTTCATCTGAAACTAGTGATGATGAAGAGATGGAACAGATAAATCTTGGAAAAACACATTTATCTTCTGACACTTTTGAATTTTATTTTGCAGAAAAATTGAAGAAACTGAAAGAAAGGAAAGCTGCAAAGGAAATGAAAGAGGTCAAAGTGATTGAGAAGATTGTGGAAGTTGAAAAGATAATTGAAGTCGAGAAGATCGTTGAAGTCACAAAACCTTGTCTTACTTGTTTAAAGTCATGTAAACAATGTATAGAAAAAGATGAGAGATTTAGTGAGTTAGAAAAGTTGAAAGAAAAGTTGTTGTTTGATGTAAAAAATTTGAAAGAGTCATATGATGTTTTGAACAGAACTGTGAATAGTCTGGAAAAGACTAACTCTGAAAGAGAGAAAGCTTTGAAGATGTTGAATGCTACTATGATGACAAAGCAGAAAGAGATCAACTTGTACATAGAAGAATGTGCAAAGTGGAAGAAAGAGTTGGATAGTGAAGCAACTGAGAATGAAAGAATCAGAAGATTGCTGCAAAGTTACAAAGGTTGTAACTACATAATTGATAGAATTTATCCAACAGTTGAAGGATTTGAAGCGTTTAAAGGTGAAGAAACAAAGCCAAAGAAGAAAAAGGATACTGGTAAGAAACAGGGTGTCTGTTATAATAAGTGTCCGCCTCCGATTTGGGAAGGGTACTCGTCTAGAAAACCTAACGAGGAAGAACTAAAAAAGGCAGTCAATATAAAGTTGGAGTCCGAGATAACCGATATTTTACCAGACAATATTGACGTCACGTTCACAGCGTCCGACACAGATCATGAGTCAGAACTGATAAAACGAGTGGTCGATCAGGTGTTGGATAAGGATGAGGAGTCAGAGTCTAAGTCCAAGTCCAAAAGTTCATGTCAGTCAGTTGGGAGTTCGAGTTCGTCCGAAAGGAGTTCAAAATCGTCAGGAAAACGGGTTTATAGTAAAGAGTTTTTATTGTCAAAATCTAATTTGGATGATGAAACATTTGAAGTTGTGTATACTTTGAATGATTCTGACAAATTATATTTTGATAAAGAGTTTCCAATAAGAAGTGTTCGATTTGAAATGATCAAAAAGGTTTTCAAAATGACAGAAATTAATATTTCTGAAATAAAAGATTTAAATCTTACTGAAAAACCTAAAAAATACACTTCAAGATTTCAACAACGGTTAAACAAGAAAATGGGTTACAATTATGGTTCGGAATTTCGAAAGAAACCAAACCATAATAGTAAGTACAAAAAGAAAGGCTTAGGTTTTATTCCACCTGAAAACTATAAAAATGAAAAATATGTTCGGGATTATAAATCAAAAATGACATATGTTGCAGGAACTAGCCATGAAGAAGAAGCAAAGAGCTCCTTTTGGAAACAGTCAAATCAGGAGTTTCTTGCTGAAAAGATGAAGAATGGAGCTTATCAAAGGAAAGAAACAAGAACCTGTTACAGATGCAATGAAGTTGGTCACATTGCATGGAATTGTCCAAAAGCTACTCAAACAAAACAGGAAGTTTCTTCAAAACTTAAAGAAAAGATTGTTGATGTTGAACCTCCAACCGAAAGATTCAAAGTGTTCAAAAATTCAACATATGAAGTTGGAGAGTGTTCGAAAAGGTTTTACAAGAAGAGGGGAAATCTTGACAATCAAGTTTGGATTGTTAAGAAATCAGAGGTAAAATCTGGCGATGAATCTGATTCCACAAAGTTAGAGGAGCCACAGGTTGAGGTAAAAAGAGAAAACTCAGTGCCTCTAATGGATGATGTTCATTTTCCACCATTGAGAGCTGAGAATTTTAAATCAAAGATTGGAAAGGTTGAGATTTCAAATCAATTTTATTCTGAAAAGAATGAATTTGATGTTGAAAAAGCTTTTAATGGGAATGTAAAGAAAATTTTCGGAAAGATGGTCGATGGGAAGGTTAAAGGAGTTAAAGATTTTTACTCTACAAAGAAGGCAACTTATACTCCAACTGAATCTGAATTGAAAACACCCAAGGCTGGTCAGGCTTGGGTGGATATTTTCTTTCATTGAAAAACCCGACTTGCCGGAGATCCCAAGTTTGTAATTGCGGATCAGGAATCGGCATCTTTCTTAGTAATTGATTGTGTAAATGAATCTTAAAGCTTGTTAAAATTTACAGATTGAGGAATTGCCAGAGCTTCCATGTTGGTAAGTGTGAAGCAGGAATCGGCATCTTGATTGGTAAAATGGTTTGTGTAGAGATTTATTTCTACATAGGTTTGAATGTTTTGGATATACTTACAAGTGGTAAGAGGTTGATTCTGACAAAGTGATTACTCAAGGTCATTAGGTTGAACTTGATGTAATCCTGATACAAGAGATTAAATGGACAATATGATGAACCAAACCCCTAATTTTACAAGTGGTAAAATCAACAAAACTTATTTTCCGGAAAAATCATTTTGGTTAAAACAAACTTAAGTGTTTTGAAATCATTATGAGAAAGTAGTTTGTTGTAAGGGGGAGTTCTGATTGTTTATGCCAAGTGAATGGCGAATTGACGCAATTCGATATCGGTTGTCATTTTACTGTATAGTTTGTTTTCAAATTTCCTAAAATGTGTTTGTATTTTAGGGGGAGTAGAAAATTTCAGAAAATCCAAAAATATTTGAAAATTTGAAGTAGACAAAAACATGATAAAATTCAAAAATGAGTTTCGTTGTGAAAAGAGGAAATGATAGTACATCAGTGAGCTGTCACAACATGCTAAAGAAATGTAAAGTTAAAAATGTAATAAACAATCTCACTGCGGATATGCCAGTAGGTTTTTGCACATTTAGTAGATTGTGACGAGATATAAACCTAAAATTCAATCTTGCTTATTTCGTGGGGAAACATCTCTCGGATATATGGGTAACCCCCGAAATCTCGTTTGAAAGATTCCTTTTTCTGATTTACTAGGTCTTTATACTCAGTGATATCTGGGGTATTATTCCTGGACTTCTGCTGAATGGAAGTTCTGACCTAGTCCTCGAATAATACTTTCCGCAATGCTTGAAACATAGCATCACCCTCAGCATATATGATAAGACAATAAAATTGCTTAGCAATGCTGTTGTAAAAAAGATCCTCTAAAGGGGACACACCCAAAAGTTGAGTCATGATCTCTCTGCTGAACGGTAGTTCTGACCTGAGCTCTCATGATTCTTCATAATTTATTAACCCCTACAGATATCATTTGTGTCATAATTACCTGTAAGACTGAATATCGGGATCTGGATACGGGAGTATATTCTGAGGTGGGACACGCGATTGAGTTTAAGTTTCTAAGACATTAATTCGTATCTCGAAACAGTTGAACTTTGTGTGAAAATTTAAGTGGATCAGTATACTGACAATCTAAGTGAATTGTTTAGAACTTAAAATGAAATGAAGCTTAACGGTGTTGGTGACTTGTCTCAAAAACTGATATGATCCTCTTACATGAACTCACAAAAATAATGTCTGTAAATATTTCTTTACTGCATTTCATTCTATTCAAAAATTCCAAAAAGATTTTAGTGTGTTTTAGCATAAATTTTTGAAAAATCCAAAAAGATTTTCAACAACTGATGTTGGAGAGCTGATTTTCAAAATTCCAAGTGCTAGACATGATGAACAAATGGTTTGGGAGAATGTGTTTTGAAACGAAAAATGATTAATTTTTGCAAATGGTTCATCAGAATTTATCATTGATAAATCATTCTGGTTTAATTTGAGAAGAGAATTTGGATTGATAAATTTGTTAAATGTTAAATTTGTGAAATTTATTTCTGGGTTAAGAATGTGCAGGTGTAGCCAGGTTTCGATTTTGAACCTGAAGATAGAGTGCCAGGTTCCGATACCTGAGGACTATGTGATTTAAACAAGCCAGACTGCGATCCCAGCATATCGAAAGGGGGAGTCTGAAGACATCCAAGTAGAGATTGATCGTGTGGAGTCTGTTGATGCTGAAGAGAAAAAGGAGATAAAGATTTGAGGATTCTTACAACGTCAGACACTTCAAAGAGTTTGAGAGGACTGATAAAGACTGAAGATGCGAAGACTCGACACTTAAGACTCGTCAACATCTGAGGGGGAGTCTGTTGGTGCATTACATCTGTCGACTTCGTCTTATATCGAGTCTCGGACTGAAAGTTTGAACATGGCTGCTAGTTTGAAGAGGTCAAGTTTGAAGAGGTCAAGTTTGAAGACAAAAGTTTGAAAGTGACATCAAGTTTGAAGAGGTCTAGTTTGAGAGTGTCCTGCTAGTTTGAGAGGGTCACGGTTTGAAGAGGTGACAGTTTGAAGCATGACATGCCATCTTCAAACAGGAGGGTCCTAGTCTATAAATAGGCTTCAAACTTTCACCATTTGTAAGTTTCCGGCTAGAGCAACGAAGTGCTGCCGAAGTGTTGTCAGGTTGTAAAACAGTGTGAAATCAATATTACAACAGTTTAAAGTGTATTGCTAGCTGAATTGAACTTAGTTTCTTTGTTTCCGCCTCTGAAACTGAGATAAACTCTTCTGAACGACTCATTCGGGTCTAAAACGATCCTACAAAAATGATTTGAATTTCACATATCTTATGTGAAACAGTGTTTTAACAAACCCTTGAGAGTTTCAGATCAAAATTCGAAGTTAAAGTGACAAAAATGGGACAAAAAACGTAATTCCGTTTGAAGGAGCTTCGTAATTTCGTTTGAAACTAGCACCTGATCTCGTTTGAATCAGTAATCTCGTTTGAAATATCTGGTTATTTCGCTTGAAGTATGGTATTTCGTTTGAGAGGTTGAGTAATCTCGTTTAAAACCATAATTTCGTTTGAGATTGTCAGTTAACTGATTTCGTTTGAAGTTGCATATCAACTGATTTCGTTTGAAGATGTCAGTCAACTGATTTCATTTGAAGTTGCCAGACAAGTGATTTCGTTTGAAGTGTCAACCAAAGCAATTTCGTTTGAAAGTGGGAATTTTGCTTCAAGATCATTTCACGTCAATCGAGCGTCAGTTTATTTCAAGTTGTTTGATATTGTTTAAACTGATTGTGTTTGTTTGATTGTTTTGTCTCCAGGTTATTCAAGAAGCATTGCAAAGATGTCGGATTTTGGTGAAGAGTTTTATAACACGTTTTATAATGCGTTTACGTCAGAAGATACTCCAATAACTCCAAATAAAGCTACAAAAGTGATATCGGAGAGTTTGAATCATGATAAAGTGTATGGAAATCATCAGAGACCACCAACGCTCATGAATATCGAAGATTATCACTGGTGGTATGAAAGATTTGAAAACTGGGTGCAAGCTTATGCATATGATAGCTGGGTTTGTTTGACCATCGGATATGAAAAACCAAGAAATGCAAAACATGAATTGATCACACTTAAAGATTTTACAGCAGATGATAAAAAGGAACATTCAGCTGAACTGAGAATGAAAACTTTACTTCAACTATCAATCAGAGAGGATATTTTCTCATTACTTCAGTATGGTGAAACTTCTAAGTCAATTTGGGAAGCATTAAAATTGAAAGCTGAAGGTGGGAAAGATATCAAGAAAAACAAAATATCGATGTTAAAGAAAGAGTTTGACTTGTTTAGCTATATGAAGAATGAAACAGTTCGTCAAATGATAGAACGATTCTGTCATCTGAAGATTGAAATGGAAAGGTTTGGAATCCACAAAGGGAGAGAAGAAATGGTGGATAAACTAGTTGAGGCATTACCACATGAAGAAGATTGGAAAACTTATGTGATAGTGTTAAAAAATGATGATAAATTTGATACGATGACGTTAGACACTCTAATTGAAAAAATAGAGGGACATGATCTGTTGATTGAAAAACAAAACAAAGTGTCTAGTTCGAATTATCAACAGAATGTTGGTTTGTACTATCGCAGAGGGATGCTACAAAACATTGAATCTCCAAGGATCAAAACTGGTTTTAGTGCAGAAAAGAATGGTGATTCATGAAAGAACACGTCTTCAAGTTATGATTCAGGATATCATTCCTCATCTGCATCAGGATCGTCAAAATCAGATTCAAATTTTGATTGGAAAAATTCTCCACTTCTGAACAATGAGTTTGCTCAACAGCACATGAGTGTTTTAGCTTCTATTCTGGTATCTTATGAAGGTCTAATTGCAGGTAAGATAGGAAATCCAAAAATGACAAAAGAAGATTACGATCAAGTGGATCCAGAAGAAATGGAACTCATGGATATTCGCTGGTGCATGGCGAGCGTCATTCAAAGAGCTCAAAGATTCATGGAGATTACTGGCAAAAGATGTTTGGATGGCCCAGAAATGAAGTTAGGTTTTGACAAGAACAAAGTCACTTGTTTCAAGTGTAAACAAAAAGGGCACTTCAAAAGAGAATGTACAAGAAACAGAGCTGATGAAAGTGTGAATCCTTTTTATGAGGATTATTATAAAAAGGCTATCTATCACAAGAATAACGAGCAGCCAACCAGAAAGCAAATTGACGAAGGATCTTCTAGAGATAAGAGAGCTGTTTTGTCACTGCGTGATCAAAGTGAAGATAGTTTAGATGATGATTTTGATCTAAACAATTTGTCCTTAAAAACTTCGATTGGGATAAATACTTTGATGAGTCAGAAGAACCCAGAATCATAATCCATCATGATGAAGGATATGACTGGAGTCATGTAACACCCGTCTCGTTTATATAGGATTTCAATATAAAATATAAGTTTTAAACCAAAATCCTTCATTTAAAAATTTCAACCAAACAAAGATTTTTCATAATGATATCATTCTAGTTAACTGCTAACTAGATAAAGCATCTCAAAAACAAATATTTATGTATCTACAACGTGAACTTAGTTTATAACAAGGTTAACAAATCACGGAAGCTTCAAAAGTTAGTGTTCGGTTCTTGTAAGCATGCTCGATCGCCATCCGTAAGTTCACCAACATCACCTAGTGTCAAAACCACATCAAAGGTTAGTTTTGACAACATTAAAATGTATTAAATCAAGTTCCGATATCAAACAAGCAAGAAAATAAAAAAAAATTCCAGCTTTCTGGTCTGTCGCGCCCCGCGTCAGATCATGTTTAATCTTACGCGGGCCGCGTTAATGCGTCACGTGTCGCGGCGTGTTTTAGGTCCTCTTCCGCGTGGCGCGGGGGATCATGTTTTCCAGCAGGTTATGTTTTGAGAGCTGTATTTTCTGCCAGCTCCGGAAATTTAAGTTTTTAACTTCAAATGGCCATACCTTTTGACTCGTAAGTCCGTTTTAGGTGATTCTTTTTCCTATGCGTCTGTAAATTCATTACCGACATGTCTATTACAATTTTTATACCGAACAATTTGTTTACGGACTGAAATACTATATGTCCATATGCATTTATTCGACCCATTCTAACTTTAGCCATTCTACTACCATTTAACTAGTATGTTTATGGCGCTTTATGCCCAACATCCGGGGCTTATTATCACTCGCATTTCTTTACCAGTTCTCTTGGTTTAATGCTTTTGTGATTATTATCGCCATTATTACTACTAGAACGCTAAAGCTACAATTTTCGCAACTAATCGAGCCATTGGCTCATCTTGTGGAATTCCTCCAATATAATGACTACCAAATGGTTCGTTGACAACTCTAAGTCTATTCTTTCAAATAACAATCATGATCACTTTAAAATCAACACAACTTTTAATCAACTACGCATAATTTAACAACATTTCGCTTAATGTAACGGGTCAAGTTACATACTTGCATAACTAAACAACATTCTCAACCAACAATTCTAATTAACTATTTTGACCCGTTTGTTTGTCGAGTGAATTCTATCACTTCTTAGACTTACCAAACGCAACTATTTTCGCTATAACAACATTAGACATATTTACGACTAGGCTTATCTACGTAAATGTAACGAGACGACAAGTCGCGTACCTTTAGAGCACACCCTTCAAACGCGTATCCGCTCCGGCTTGTCCGCTTGACGATCCAGATTCTTTGCCTAAAGAGTTCAGTTCACAATCAACTTAGAACTCTTTTTATAATCATTAACGCATAATTCTCTATAATAATCAAATCTACGTTTTCATCTGATTTTTAACTTTTTAATCCCCACTTAGGCATTTTAACAAACACCTAGCGGGTCAGATTTTTACATCATCAAAACCAAGTTCATGACTTGTAATAATCATCTAAATCAACTTCAATTAGTCACATTTACACATGTTTTAAACTTCCAAATTTCAGAAAGTATCTCATAAAACTCATATTACACTAAAACAAGAATCATGATCTTAGTGTTTACCAAGTTTCTACAACTTATTAATCACCTACAATGGTGATTGTGAACCCTACAAGTATCATGCAAGATTTTGACAAGAAATCATCTAGGGTTTATCCCTAAACATCATACTTTTTCTGAAATCACTTTCTATGATCAAATTACACTAGAATAATCATTCTAAACCCTAGTGTTCATCATTATTTTGTAAAACCCATAACCCACATTCAATGTGTTCATGGAATTTCCTGAATTTGGACATGATTTCACATGTAGTTGTCTAGGTTTTACTTCTGGACACCATCTCATCACTAAACTAACCAAATCACAAACATGCATCATCTAATTTCAGATTTCCCAATTTCATGAGAATTTCAAACAGAGAATTAACACCAAATTTTACATACCTTGTAACCCCCTTGTGATGAGGATCACTAATCTATGTTCGGATTTTGATTTGGACCAGATTATCACCTTCAATTTATGAGATTTGTGCTTGTTAGGGTTTTGGAGAAGCTTGGTCGCCCCTCCCTGGCTTCTGGTCGATCCACAGACTCAATTTTATTGAGTTTGTGTTTTATTAAAATGTTAACTTAAAACTAGTTTCAAGTTTGACACTTTGGTCCCTCTAGTTTCTTTTATTTTGTTTTAATGTCTTTAACTACTCATAAGTGTTACACTAACTAGGTTAGTGCCATTATTAATTAGTTTATTTTACTAATTTATTTGCAACTTAATTGCGAATTTAAGGATTTGTATTTTCGGGATGTTACAAGTCCATCCCCCTTAAAAAGGGTTTCATCCCCGAAACCAAATTACGTACCGAATAGTGTGGGGTAGAGACGTTGCATCTCCTCTTCAGACTCCCACATAGAGTCTGAACCTTTCCTATGCTCCTACTTGATCTTGACTTGATCAATTTGTTTGTTTCGCAATTGCTTCTAGCATTCTATCACCACATTTCTTATCCTATAATCTCCCACCTCAACTGTATTTACGGTGGGTTTAATGTGGTGATCTATATAAACCAAATTTTACCTCTCGAATCATTATTTTACGGCAAAAACTCAAATAATGCGATTTGACTAATATAATACCCCTTTCAGCTTCTATACTTATTCTAAGTATTTACCTATCATAAAACTCGTTTCCAAACAACCTTTAAAGGTTGGTTGTTTGAATTAGCTAACAAGGGCGTTTTGGTCCTTTTTAGTCTTTCAATTACCACAAGGTCTTTTGAGAGCATGTTTGACCAATAATTCTTTTTTTTAGTTATGATCTTGTTTGAAAAGTCATTATGCTTTTCGAAACGCCCGACCCTCTTTTAAAACATTCGGTTTACCCAATAAGGCAATCAATTATAAGTTCATTTTCCATTTGTCATAAAATGATCGAATTACCGATTTAACTCCTTTTAAACCCTCCACATGGTTTCTTGTCATGCTCAACTATCTTGTTCCGTACGTCTACACGCCGAAACATCATACCTCAACTATGTATTTATCTCATTCGTAACTAATACGATAGAGAATATTCTAAAATATAAGACTAGTGTAAGTCATACTTACTTGACGCTAGTTTTATATTAACAAGCGCTCTACCTAGGTCACAGTGTTATTTAGGCTACAACTTGTTTTATTGCCTAAACTAATTGGTCACCATTTTACTCCATACCTCGTCATTCGGGTATGCAATATTGCCATCATCGGCCCTTTTGCGTGTTTATACTTCCATATCTAGTCATTTACACTATAACGTGTTTACATTCTATATTACTTTTGTGTCCGTGATCACATCACGCCATGTTTAGTTTTACCTTGACCTTAGTCTAAGGCTACACTCATTTTCTTTCGGATTATCTTTCCGACTCTATGACTTCTTATGTGTCCTTCGTGTCGGTTTATTTTACTCATGCCGTTATTTGGTTTATGCCTCTATTTCCTTTCAACCCGTTACCCGGGTTCTTGATCTTGATATATATATATTTTTTAACACTCCGGTTTCATTGGTTTGCATTTTCCCTTTTATACTCTTTTATGACCTATCCAATAGATTCAGTAATATTTTACGCTTTCATTATCCAGGTTGCGCTTACTTGGGATATCAACTACTATACTTTATTCAACCCGCCCAACATTAAAGTAGTTGAACATAACTATCGAAATTTCTGTTTTTGCAAGATTTTATTGTTTTCTCAGTCATAACTCTTAATCCGAGTCTCTTGACTTTTAATTCGCGTTCTTGACTATTGGTTACGCATTTATCTGAAAATATACCTATTAATTGAGTATTTTATCGATATTATTTTCATAGCAACCCTTCCGTCATTCCTTAAAACTTTGTTTCTCGATTTATTTGGTCGTATAAGCAAAATCCACCGCTTTTACTCAACCAAGTCTTTTATTATTTCACTCGTCTGGTTTGACTTGTTCGTGTGAGTTCCATCTCCTATGACAGTCAACTTTATCCTTATGCCTTGACATTCTAAATTGTCGATTCCTATTTTCGTTTACTTGATTCTTATCCCTTCCTTTGGGCTCATTATCTTAACATAATATGATCCCATTATCCGGCTCCCGTTTACTTTTATTATCAAGGACTTTACTTAATTAATCCGTACACCATCTTTCTTTTGTCAGCGACCCTTAGGTCTATTTCTTTTAAAAATATCCCGAAGGCCCATGTCTCAAGTCTTATTTGGTAAACTACTGTTATTGTTATTCGGCCTTTGGGGTTTACTCGTTCTTATTCTAACGCTTTCATAATGTTTGTCTTACTAATTCTTTCACATATTCACCCTCATCAAGGTGATTATCGTTCTTCCTCAGGAGGAATTTATTAATAACATGTTACTTAGCTATCTACCCATATCCGAGCCTTTAAATCCAAATTTATTGGTATTTCATTATTTACAGCAACAATTAATACATATTGTTCATTTAGTTTCTTTTTCGAGGATATTCCTATCCAAATCTTAATCTCTTGATTTCTGACTTTAACTCATTGTCACAATAACAAAATCAATTCATTTCATGTTATTGTTTCATATCGTTGTATGGAATTTATCCACATCGTTTGTTGACATAAACGATGTTTCTATCTGTTTCATTTAGTTTGGCTTAGTCTATAACCATGTCCTTGTCATTTATTACTATTGTAAACTCCCATGGTTCGGGTGTTATTACACTCCTCCCTATTATGACGCTTATCTTTCATTACGTTCTCGGGTTCGAGTGTGCGCGCACCCCTTCCCAAGGCAATATTTATCATGATTATTTTTTTACCTCGATGCTCAACATACAGTTTCAGCACCTCTTATAAACAATAGAACTTTTATTATTACCTCTTTCTATATTTTTTTTAAACCTTGGTAATTTCGTTAACATTAATGTAGAATGTTAAATAAATCGATCTAAAACAAACGATTTATTTGCACTCGTAATAATTAAAAATTCATGCTGAAATTTAATTTACAAGAGTATACCTGAAACGACATCAGGTTCAGCTTTAGCCTCCGTGGCTATTATATAAAACAACTTTGTCCTTGATTTCTGGGCATCAGAATTTGTGTCGGTTGTGTCCTTGGTTCCAAACCTCTCTGGACATTTAGACTTTTTATGTCTTAGCTTACCACATGTGCCCTTGTGAATTTTTCCACAAAATCTACACTGATGTAACACACTTTTTGTAACTCCCTTCTTGAGAGCTTTACTAGAGTTGGACTTCTTTACGGATCTTGGATTCATATCCAACACCCTCCTTTCTTCTATTTCTTGTAGTATGCTGTCTTTCAATTCAGCCATCATATCGTTCACCACCGGCACGATTGTGGTTTGTAATCTATCAATATACTGTGATAGACTATTTTCTAGAGCTTTTCCGACCTCCTCGGAAATCTTAGTTTTCATTTGTTCAGTCAATTGAGATGTCGAATCATCTCCGATTACTCCAGACATTTCTTCAACTGAAACATCCATCACGATTTATCAATAATTATTTAATTCATTTCCATCTTATTACACGGAAATTTATATCATTCTCACTCAGTCATAAATAATGTGTTATTCTTTTTCGGTTTGGTCAAGTATATATCTTGCCTTACCTTTCTTACTTAGTGTGTTTTCCGGGTTCGAGCTTATTCATACACTCCTCCCATCTTTCCTTCATCTTGAAGTTGAAATGTTTACACTAATTGTTAAACATTTCATTTATGACATATGCGTCATTCATTTTGATCTAGCCAAGTTCACCACTTGCTTAAACCATTTATGCTTAGTGCACTTTTCCGGGTTTGAGTGTGTAAACACGCACTTCCCGTGCATATCAATTCAAATTTCCTTTTTTCTAGTATTCTAGTAAGTCTACTAAAGCAATTAATTCTTACCGGACGATTGATCAAGCTTCAACCGAACACTTTGTTGACAACCTTAAGCTCAGATTACCAACTTGTAACACCCGTCTCGTTTATATAGGATTTCAATGTAAAATATAAGTTTTAAACCAAAATCCTTCATTTAAAAATTTCAACCAAACAAAGATTTTTCATAATGATATCATTCTAGTTAACTGCTAACTAGATAAAGCATCTCAAAAACAAATATTTATGTATCTACAACGTGAACTTAGTTTATAACAAGGTTAACAAATCGCGGAAGCTTCAAAAGTTAGTGTTCGGTTCTTGTAAGCATGCTTGATCGCCATCCGTAAGTTCACCAACATCACCTAGTCTCAAAACCACATCAAAGGTTAGTTTTGACAACATTAAAATGTATTAAATCAAGTTCCGATATCAAACAAGCAAGAAAATAAAAAAAATTCCAGCTTTCTGGTCTGTCGCGCCCCGCGTCAGATCACGTTTAATCTTACGCGGGCCGCGTTAATGTCTCTCGTGTCGCGGCGTGTTTTAGGTCCTCTTCCGCGTGGCGTGGGGGATCATCTTTTCCAGCAGGTTATGTTTTGAGAGCTGTATTTTCTGCCAGCTCCGGAAATTTAAGTTGTTAACTTCAAATGGCCATAACTTTTGACTCGTAAGTCCGTTTTAGGTGATTCTTTTTCCTATGCGTCTGTAAATTCATTACCGACATGTATATTACAATTTTTATACCGAACAATTTGTTTACGGACTGAAATACTATATGTCCATATGCATTTATTCGACCCATTCTAACTTTAGCCATTCTACTACCATTTAACTAGTATGTTTATGGCGCTTTATGCCCAACATCCGGGGCTTATTATCACTCGCATTTCTTTACCAGTTCTCTTGGTTTAATGCTTTTGTGATTATTATCGCCATTATTACTACTAGAACGCTAAAACTACAATTTTCGCAACTAATCGAGCCATTGGCTCATCTTGTGGAATTCCTCCAATATAATGACTACCAAATGGTTCGTTGACAACTCTAAGTCTATTCTTTCAAATAACAATCATGATCACTTTAAAATCAACACAACTTTTAATCAACTACGCATAATTTAACAACATTTCGCTTAATGTAACGGGTCAAGTTACATACTTGCATAACTAAACAACATTATCAACCAACAATTCTAATTAACTATTTTGACCCGTTTGTTTGTTGAGTGAATTCTATCACTTCTTAGACTTACCAAACGCAACTATTTTCGCTATAACAACATTATAAATATTTACGACTAGGCTTATCTACGTAAATGTAACGAGACGACAAGTCGCGTACCTTTAGAGCACACCCTTCAAACGCGTATCCGCTCCGGCTTGTCCGATTGACGATCCGGATTCTTTGCCTAAAGAGTTCAGTTCATAATCAACTTAGAACTCTTTTTATAATCATTAACGCATAATTCTCTATAATAATCAAATCTGCGTTTTCATCTGATTTTTAACTTTTTAATCCCCACTTAGGCATTTTAACAAACACCTAGCGGGTCAGATTTTTACATCATCAAAACCAAGTTCATGACTTGTAATAATCATCTAAATCAACTTCAATTAGTCACATTTACACATGTTTTAAACTTCCAAATTTCAGAAAGTATCTCATAAAACTCATATTACACTAAAACAAGAATCATGATCTTAGTGTTTACCAAGTTTCTACAACTTATTAATCACCTACAATGGTGATTGTGAACCCTACAAGTATCATGCAAGATTTTGACAAGAAATCATCTAGGGTTTATCCCTAAACATCATACTTTTTCTGAAATCACTTTCTATGATCAAATTACACTAGAATAATCATTCTAAACCCTAGTGTTCATCATTATTTTGTAAAACCCATAACCCACATTCAATGTGTTCATGGAATTTCCTGAATTTGGACATGATTTCACATGTAGTTGTCTAGGTTTTACTTCTAGACACCATCTCATCACTAAACTAACCAAATCACAAACATGCATCATCTAATTTCAGATTTCCCAATTTCATGAGAATTTCAAACAGAGAATTAACACCAAATTTTACATACCTTGTAACCCCCTTGTGATGAGGATCACTAATCTATGTTCGGATTTTGATTTGGACCAGATTATCACCTTCAATTTATGAGATTTGTGCTTGTTAGGGTTTTGGAGAAGCTTGGTCGCCCCTCCCTGGCTTCTGGTCGATCCACAGACTCAATTTTATTGAGTTTGTGTTTTATTAAAATGTTAACTTAAAACTAGTTTCAAGTTTGACACTTTGGTCCCTCTAGTTTCTTTTATTTTGTTTTAATGTCTTTAACTACTCATAAGTGTTACACTAACTAGGTTAGTGCCATTATTAATTAGTTTATTTTACTAATTTATTTGCAACTTAATTGCGAATTTAAGGATTTGTATTTTCGGGATGATACAAGTCAACATGATAAAGGTGTTGAAGGTGGTAACGCAATGGTTGCTGAAATAAGATTAACTCATGAAGAAAGACATGCTCGTCTTAGATTGGATGATGTGTATGATGCTTACAAAGAAGCAACAGTAGCAGGCAGGTGGAACAAAGAAAAGGAATGCTATGTTGATCCCCAGGGAAACCCGACGGTTGATCCAAAGAAGGTTGACCTTGAAGCATTTGTTGCAGCTATACCTACTGTAAGTGTGTTGTGCAAAGGCCTTAGAGAGATTCCAAGGTATAAAGAGCAGGTTGAAGAAGGCATTCGAAAGGTGATATTTTCTAGTCTGGAAAAGAAGAAGAAGCCAGTCGAAGAGATTGTGAATGAGAGTGAGAAATTGGTGAATGAAGTGAAGAAAGTTGATGAGAAATTTAAGAAAGATGTTGAAGAGAAACAAGTGGAGTTTAATGAAGTTCAGAGTTCAAAAGCAAGAGAAACCACAGTGCCAATCACTGAGGTAACTATTCAAACTGATACTTCTGATAAAATTGATAATGAAGCTGAACAACAGTGCAAGAAATGCATGGAAACATGCAGTGCTTGTACTGAAAAAGATGAAAAGTTTAAAATAAGAAATATAGAGTTCACTAAAATAGAAAAGATTTTCAAAGATAAATGTCATGAAATGTTTGAAAATGAAAAGTTTTTGAAATAAGAAAATGAAAAGTTAAAACAAAAATGTGATGATTTTGAAAAAGAAAATAAAACATTGAAAGAAAAATGTTCAGCTGTTTGCAACGAATGTGTTCCAAAAGATAACAAAATCCAAGAGTTGCAAAAGGAATATGATGAAATGAAATTATCATATCACACTGTAAAAGAAGCTTATGACATTTTAAAAAGTAAAGTCAAAAGTCTAGATGATAGATTGTGTGCATGTCAGAGAAACACTAAATTTCTTGAAGCTAGATTTGAAGATAAACAAAGAGTTTTAAATCAGTATATTGATGATGTTGCTAAGCTTAAACAAGAATTGGCAGATAAAGAAAAGTTGGTCAATAAATTGCAAAGTTACCATTCGTCGTCATATATTCTGGAACGTATTTTCAACATCACACCCAATGGAAAAGAGTCAGAAAAGAACATAAAGGAAGTTGGGTCTGAATACCATCAAGTTCCACAACCGTTGGAGAATAATTATACATTCTATGATGGCGAGAAAGTAGAAAAAGCAATAGACATGGTTGACCAGTTACCCGACAACATCGATGTGATTTATACCAAATCTGATGATATCAGTGATTCAGAGGTGGTTGGTAAAGTTGTTGAAAGTGTTTTAGTAGAAGAGTCTATCGAAACAGGTAAATCTGAATCACAAGATGAAAATGAAGGAAATTTTCATGATGAATATCTGAAAAATTCAAAATCCAAGAAAAATTTGAATGATGATTCAAAAGGATTGGTTTATTCCATGATTGGATTGGACAAATTATTCTTAGATGTTGTTTTCCCGATTCAGAATGTGATTTCAGAAAAGATTGAAAAAGTTTTCAAAATGGTTGAGATTGAAAAATCTGAGATTTCTAAGTTTGCAGGTAAGTGTCAGAAAACTTTTTATAACAAACCCGGTTACAAAAAGAAAAACATGAAGGCTGGGTTGGGTTATAAAAGGAAACAAAATCGAAATAAAAATGAACCGTCAAATTTTCAGACAAAAATGAATTTTGTTTACGGAACAAGTTCTGAAGAAGAGAAAGAACTAAAATTTAGGCGTCAGTCTAATGAAGAGTTCTATGATCAAAAGAAGAAGCAACAACCACAGGTCAAAGACGTGTCCAAAAGAACATGTTTCAAATGTGATCAAATAGGACATCTTGCACGAAAGTGTCCGAATCTGAAACCTGTGGATGTTGACAAAAAGAAGTCTGAAAATGTTGAGAAACAGAAATCTGAGGATGTGAAACAAAGGTTGACCAGATTTGATTCCAAACAAACTTGGAGGTATAATACAAACAAGTTTGCTTCGAATCAAACTTGGAAATCAAACTGGAATAGATTTGATTCAAGACAGACCTAGAATTCTCACATACCCAGATTCAGAACAACACAAAGTTGGCAAACATCAGTTGATATGACAAAACCCCAAGAGTTTTGGAAACCAAAAGTTGTTGTTCAAAATCAAAATGTTCAAAAAGATTCACATTTTTACAAAAGAGGTACTCCGAAAGGACAAACATGGAGTGTTAAGAAACAAGAGTCTTCGGTAAAAGATGAAAAAGTTGAAGTTAAGATTGAAAAAGTCTTTATTCAGTATGACAAAGATTTTCCAAAGTTGAATGATGCATATTGTGTTGAAATGCCTAAGGTCCAACAGACTTGGGCTAAATTGTTCAAGTAATTGAGTAATTTGAATGTGCAGGTGCTTCCGAAGAAAATTGAAGACTGTGAGAATGGAAATCGGAGCAGCCTAGCACAACAAGCAGAGGAGGCTACTGAATCCTGTGTTGGTTGAAACAGGAAGTTTGGTTGTTTTCTGTAAATAAATAAACAATATTTCAAAAACCCTAAAAATTTAAAAAATGTAAAAATCAAAAATATGTTTTTTATTTTGTCAAAAATTTGAAAAAAAAATACAAAAAATATGTTGATTGAATACGCAGAAACCCTCACGGCTGAACAAGCATGATTAATTTCACAAAATTGAAAAACGGTTTTCAAACTGTAAATATCAATGTGTTGTAAATCATGGGGGTATGTTAGATTTTCTGCAAATCAGTACACTTGAAGCAGAAAATGGATGGCGAGACAAAGCTATCAGTATTGGTTGTCAAATTTTCTTTAAATGATTTTGCATTTTAGGGGGAGAAAAATTTGTCACAGAAAATACAAAAACATTTGAAAATTTGAAAAAGGCAAAAACATGATAAAATTCGAAAAATGAGTTTTTGTGTAAAAAAAGGAAATGATAGTACATCAGTAGACAATCACAGTACGCTAAAGAAATGGAAAGTTAAAAAGCGATAAACAATCTCACTAAAGATGTGACAATAGGCTCAGCTAGACTAGTAGATTTGTGATAACGATACAAACTTAAATGAAAAAGCCTAGTTCTAGTGGGAAACGCGGTTGAAAGCATAATACTTAGTTTTATCCTTCGTGACTGTGTACCTACTCAGTAATCGCTGAATGCTGAAAGAGCATAAAAACCGGTCAGTTTGTGAACTTTCACAACTTGCTGAAAAAGTCACTGTGATTGTGCATTTCATTTTGCAAAGATTTAAACTTGTTTGATTTCTTTATTTTGTTTAAGCATTGGACATCCTCTGCGTATACGTGAGTATCGACCTGGATGTTAGTGCCTAAACGTTCTACTTTATTTTCTTGGTGTTTCGTTTAAGCTTTGGATCACCTCTGCGTATACGGGAGTATCGAACTGGTGGTTAAAGCCTAAACAATTTCAACTTGTTTTTATTTCTTATTTTGTTTAAACATTGGACTTTCTCTGCGTATACGGAAGTATCGACCTGATTGTTAATGTTTAAACATTCTGCTTTATTTTTACATAAATCACAGTTGATGAAAGTTTAAAAGAATTACTTGAGTTAGTGTATTACATGATGAGGGGATATACTGAGATCGTGGGGTCCATAAGAACTTAGTGCAAAATTAATATACATTAACGTATCGGAAAGCATTTCGAAAGTTTTTAAATTGAGTTTAAGTGGACAACAATATTGTCAATCAATGTGAATTGTTTAGAACTTAAAGTGTTTAAAGCTTAACGGTGTTGGTGATTTGTCTCAGAAACTGATATGATCCTCTAATGCGAACTCAAACAAAAAATATTGTCTGTAAATATGTTTGTACATATTTCTTTACTGCTTTACATTTCATAAAAATACAAAAAGATTTTGATTCTGCTCTATTTTCGACAACCGATGTCTGAGATGCTGAGTGTCAAAATCTTAGTATGCTGATTGTGTTTCTGAAAAATAATCAAGTTCATTAATTTGAAACTTGAAATTTTTTAACAAAAATAAAAAACAGTTTGTGATATCTCCAAGGTCATTAATTTGGACTTGGATGATTAACTGTGAGGGATTTGTATGCTTATATTGTTATAGAGCTAGTTTCCGATTCGATTCGATGAAACTGCCAAGATCATGAAATTTGTTTAAAAGTGTTTGTTTAGAAAGTTTGAGTGAGCCAGGTTAAAATTCATGGATATTTGAAATTTGAAATGCTGTTACTTATAAATGTTTGAGTGATTGCAGAAGAGATTCCAGACTACGATCCCGGTAGCTGAGTCTAAGGGGGAGTCTGAAGACGAGCTCAAAGCAAGGGGGAGCTTGTAAACCTGAAAAGAAAGATGTTGATCCCTAAAAGCACGGAAGCTTGACGAAAGGGGGAGCCTGAGGACTTGAAGAAAGATTGATAGATGTTTACAGTGTTAGAGCAAGAGACAGAGTTTGAAGACTGATCAAGACTGAAGATGTGTCATGATAAAGATTAGACATTGAAGACTTCGTCAATATCCAAGGGGGAGTCTGTTAGTGCACTATGTCTATTGACTTCGTCTTGAATCGAGTCATGAGATAGGATAAGATAGGATGACCAGTGCTCGAGTTACTAGAAACAGTTTTTATTGAGTTTGTAAGTAATTTCGCTTGAAACTGACAAAGTCAAGTTCAAACGAAATTAGACAAGCTAATTTCGTTTGAAGGTGGCTTGGTCATGTTCAAACGAAATCACTCATAGTATAAATAGGTGAGTGCTTGAGTCATTTGTAATGGAATTAGTTTGTGAGATCTGGTAACGAAGTGCTGCCGGATTGTCTCCAGGTGCTGTAATTCTATCAAAATCAATAATAGAGACATTATAATTACATCGAGCGTCCGTTTCATTGATTCCGCCTTTGATTCGGATAAACAACTCTTCTGATTGACTCATTCGGGTCATACAACGACCCTACAATACCATTAATAACTAAATGGGTCTAAATTGCCATCTCAATGACTGTTTACACCTTAAGTATTTGAATTCAATTAGAAATATATAAGTAATCTTAAATAAGAGTTGGATTTCATACCCAAGTTGTGAGAGTGATAAATGTTATAAATATAACTATTTAATAATATATACTTATTTATATATATTTATCCTTATAGATTTAAAGAAATTTGTTATATATAGGTATATAAATAATCAGTAAAAAAAATAAATGACTCAACTTGATCTTATAAATTACTATCGAGCCAAACTCAAGTTTTAAAAATGTAATAATCAAAACGAACCAAAGTGAAGCTCTTTTTATAGACAGAATTGTAATAAAATAGACTATTTAAAAATGTAATAATCAAAACGAACCAAAGTGGATCTCTTTTTATAGACAGAATTGTAATAAAATAGACTATAAGAAATCAAAGTTCATGAACAATTTTTGTAATATACACTATATATTTATTATCAACTACAAGAAATAATGTAATACCTTGAATATTAATTGTACTGGTTATAAACGTATGAAATATGTAATTTATATTTCACTATTGTTGTACGAGTAAGTAACAAGTAAAATGGTTATGTGAAATATGAAATATCTTGATGAGCCTTGGCTATTATAGGAGACTGTTTAATATTAATAATAACATATATTATATTTGAACTTACTCCGTTTTTAATGAAACTTAGGTTAAAACGTAGATAAAAATATGCTCGTTCTAATGACATACTCATCGTTTTTATAAAACGCCACTTTTTGAAAGTTATACGAGAAAAACAAGTGAAACAACCGAATTAATATAACTAAGCTAGCTAGCCCATTTTTTTATTCCATAAATAGGAATAAATAGTTAACCTTTAGAGCATCAGTTTATTTAACGGGAACGCTCTAGTATAAGAAAATCCCAAGCATACGATACCCCGTTGTGTGCTATTAGTAGTCGTTTTTGGAGTACGAGTAGGAGCTCGAGTAGGGAGACTCTACATCAAATTGTCGTAGATAGTTTATGGTATGCTCTCGTTTAAGTTTATATTTAGTTATTTATTATTTATTTTTAGTAGGTAATATTAGTATTATTATTAGTACTAATGTTAGTATTAATTTTTAGGTACTAGGGTTATTGTCAGGGACAGGTACTAGGTAGCCTAGCTTTAGTTAGGCATGGACTGATCAACTATGCTTAAACAAGGCAGCGTTAACCAATATCCAACCATGATAATGACTAGTTAAGTGTACCACTGCCTAGCCTAAGATTTTGTAATTGTGTCAGGGGGACTTTGAGATAATACCTGGTCGTACTAGCAGCTGTTTAGTAACTGTAAAACATGTGAGTTATCATGTTTATTTATAAAACTGTGATTGTATACTCGTTTGTTCTGAACAGGTAATAACATAAGAATGCAGTAATGTGCAATTATCGGTAGGGGTATATTTGGATCCTTATATGCTTAATGGGATGTGTTGGAATTGGCTGAAAAGAGGATAGTGTTCCTCGTATGCATCACAACACTACCATTCCCATGCGAGCCGGGGGGGGGGGGGGATGACAAGCCCTTGGCCCAAAATATCACAACCCATGTTGCATGCATGTCAATTGTGTTGTCTCTATAAAGTTGTATAACATGAACTCGCCAGTATATAGCTGACGTCGTTTGACTATACATGTCACAGGTTATTAGTAAGACACTCTTAGAAATAGAGAGAAGACAACTAAGACATGAAGACCTAGATGCTGACTATTGTAAATAAATAATATGTTGTACTCAGATTATTATAAGTTTTAATGAAAGTTCAGTTTGCTTCCGTTATAAGTGTATCAATTGTGCATAATCACTCGGGTTACGGGTGGGGGTGTTACAAATCAAAAGAAAATATCCTTACTTGTTCCAGTAAATCTCTAGGACGAGATTTTAAACAAGGTGGGGAGGATATAACAACTCACAAAACGCCCAAAATCACCCCGTAAGTGAAAAACCTAACTCGTATATTCTTAGTATATATAAAAATCAAATAAAAACTGACTTTTTAGTCTGTCGCGGGCCGCGACCCACAAAGGGGATGTCTCTCGCGGGGCGCTAGAGACTTGATGATGATCCGGACACGTTGTGTGACACGTGTCATACACGTGTCAATGCTAGGGTATGACATGGAAGCCCTAGCCATAGCTAGGGTGGAACTCGCGGGCCGCGAAGGCCTTACCTGAGCGAGTCGCGGGGCGCGAGGAAGCTGCGAAACAGCTATAAATTGAGCAGTTCAGTCACTTTCAAAGTTGCTCGAAATTCTCTTTTGTCTCTTATAATTCTGCTCAAATTAATATACCAAAGTACCAACACTCTGCTATGATAACGGGGTAATAACTCGATCACTGATACGGTACTATATCCAATCGATTAAAACCAATCCGATGGATGTTTAAGTGATGCCTAAATTGGGCTATACTTTGTCATTCGCCGTGAGGGTTTCAATCTCACGATTATCGTAAATGTTGTATTAAGTTACTAACTTGATTTCGTTTGCGTTGTATATTTAATTAGGTTTACCAGCTTAACCAGTAGGCAAGCTTTGATAGTTTAAACCTGCAATGTGAGTCATTCTCTTTTTACCAAATAGCCCTACTTGTTTTCAAAGTTATAATTACAGTGATTAAGTCTTTGTAATCTACAATTACTGCCTGTATGTGGGGTTTTGTATACACTACTTGATAATCTTCACCATTGGACAACGGGTTAGCCAATGTGTGATATGACCATAGTCACAGATCTGGTCGAGTGACAAATAGCGATTTGGGGTAATTGGTTGATATAAACATTGTAATAACTCTTAATACTGTATATTATAACAATGTGTCGTTTGTATAAATTGAATACACTCGCCAATATTTTTCGCCGACCAAATCTTTTTAAAACATGTTTCAGGTAATTTACTGTAAAGAAAAGGAAAAGTGTCGCGTAGCACTCTAGTTTAAATAAAATGGCTCAATAAATAAAAAGAAACATGTTTTTATGTACTTAAAGGATTTCCCAGTGAAATTTCTTTCCTGTAAATAAAGGGTTTACCCCTCAATTAATAATAAAATAATTCGGTGTTTTTAAAACTCTAATATTATTTTCCTGACAAACGGTCCTGATGTAAATTTCACTGCCAATTAATAAACACCGGTACTACGGGTTTCTGTCTCGTGGCTTCCGAACCAGGGAAAACGGGTCGGGGGCCGTGACATAAAACGTAGATAAAAATATGCTCGTGTAACGCTCCGCATTTTTGTAATCGTATATCCATTGTATTCGTATTCAACCATTGTAATCCGAGGCTTTGATCGTAATAAAACTCGATCATTATACATGAATTATACTTTAAATTAAATATATCATACATTCGTTCCATTTATGTGCAAACTTGATACATTGGCGTTACACGCAAACTTGTACCTAATTTTTACAAACAAACAATCGTAAATACGTATTTTAAATACGTGAACATTGTGATTGGACGTATAATTACTTATACGTACATTTACAATACTTGAATTATGCATTTATACATATCATATACTCAATAAATACCAAAGATTATACCAAACACTTTTCTACATCTTTTCTTCTCCAATCACCTTTTCCACCTCCTTCAATCACCTTTTCCACCTCCACTCTCCATTATAATTATTTTTATTTATTTATCTTTTCCATTTATTATTTTTTTATTATCATCTCCACCAATCACCTACCACCTTCTTCACCTATAAATACCAACCTTCTGCTACCATTTTCTTCACACCATTCTTCTCTCAATCTTCTCTTAATCTCTCTAAATCAAGAATTCTAAAAGAACACTAAGTTTTCTAACCATTCTTCTCTCAACCCCTCTAATTCTCTTAAAATCTTCCAAGCAAGGACGAGAACTCGAAGAGTTCTAAATAAAACATTAAGTGTTCTAAGGAAGCTTTGAACCTCCAACTTTTCACGGGATTACCAAATGAACAACTTTGAGAAACCGTAAGTACACTTGACCCATTTTCCTTTTAATACACTTTGGGTGCAACATGTCTTACTTGTTAAAATGCACGATTCACAAACATGCTTTATTCAATCAATCCTTATACATGCTTTGTTATGCTTAAGTTCATACTAGAATTCTTACTACTTGTTAACTCGGCTTAAACAATTATAGCGCTATAGGAGTAGCACACCACCCGACGGGATTTTGTTGAGTCTTTATTCTATAACGGTCTCGATTACTTCGGTATCGAGGGATGCTATTTATTATACATAAACGGTCTCGTCACTTTTGTGGCGAGGGATGCTAAATACTAAATACTAGTGGACACTAGAGTTGACATATTGTATTGCATGATAGTTTGACTTTGTATACCAAATGCTATGTTGGATTGAAAATACTTTTTATACATATGACACGAGTCTAAAACTTGTGTACTCGCCAATACCTTTGTATTGAACTACACTTTTAAAACATGTTGCAGGTTTAGCGATTATGTTGGTGATGCATGGAATCTAGTAGGATGCATAGATACACACTTTAAAAATTGTATTCATATTGTATTGTATTTCATTATTCATGTTGTTGTATTTTGCTTCAAATCCTTGTAATTGATTCTTTAGAAATGGAATGAAATTATTATTTAAATACTTGTCGCAATTATTAGTGTTATGATGTCTCGAGCAATCTATTTCGTCTCACTCCAATGTTTCCGCCATCGATTGGGGTGTGACAGCTCGTTCTAATGACATATTTATCGTTTTATAAAACGTCACTTTTTGAAAGTTATACGAGAAAAACAAGTGAAACAGCTGAATTAATATAACTAAGCTAGCGAGCACATTTTTTATTCCATAAATAGGAATATATAGTTAACCTTTAGAGCATCAGTTTATTTAACGGGAACACTTTAGTATAAGAGAATCCCAAGCATACGATACCCCGTTGGGTGTTGTTAGTAGTCATTTTTGGAGAACGAGTAGGAGCTCGAGTAGGGAGACTCTACATCAAATTGTCGTAGATAGTTTAAGGTATGCTCTTGTTTAAGTTTATGTTTAGTTATTTATTACTTATTTTTAGTAGTTGATATTAGTGTTATTATTATTAATAGTAGTGTTAGTATTATTTTTTAGGTACTAGGGTTATTGTCAGGGGGCATATACTGGGTAGCCTAGCCTTAGTTAGGCATGGACTGATCAACCATGCTTAAACAAGGCATCGCTAATCAATATCCAACCATGATAATGACTAGTTAAGTGTACCATTGCCTAACCTAAGATTATGTAATTGTGTCAGGAGGACTTTGAGATAATAATTGGTTGTACTAGCAGTTGTTTAGTAACTGTAAAACATGTGAGTTATCATGTTTATTTATAAAACTGTGATTGTATACTCGTTTTTTATGAACTGGTAATAATATAAGAATGTTGTAATGTGCAATTATCGGTAGGGGGTATATTTGGATCCTTATATGCTTAATGGGATGTGCTGGAATTGGCTGAAAAGAGGATATGGTTCCTCGTATGCATCACAACACTATCATACCTATGCGAGCCGGGGGAGGGGGTATGAGAAGTCCTTGGCCCAAAATATCACAACCCATGTTGCATGCATGTCAATTGTGTTGTTTCTATAAATTGTATAGCATGAGCTCGCCAGTATATAGCCGACGTCGTTTGAGTATACATGTCACATGTAATTAGTGAGACACTCTTAGAAATAGAGAGAAGACAACTAAGACATGAAGACCTAGATGTTGACTATTGTAAAAAAATAATATGTTGTACTCGGACTGTTATAAGTTTTAATGAAAGTTCAGTTTGCTTCCGCTGTAAGTGTATCAATTGTGCATAATCACTCGGGTTATGGGTGGGGTGTTTGTTACAAATCAAAGTTCATGAACATTTTTTTGTAATATACACTATGGGTATGTTTGGCAACGAGCTTTTAGGAGCTTTTAGGAGCTTCAAGCTTCAAACTTTTAAGAAAAAACTCAAAGCCCAATAAATGCCTTGTTTGGTTGAAACAGGCTTAAGGCTTAAAGCTTTTAGATTAGTTGAAAAGCTCTTTTTGAAACGCGGGTTACATTAGCGTTTAAAGAACCTACAAGCTTTTAGGGTTTAAATTCCATAAATAACCTAAAATCCTAAAAATCCTGACCGTGCTCCTCCCTAGTTCTCCGATGACCGGCCAGATCACCAGTGGACCAGGACTCTTCTCCGATATCGGCAAGAAAGCCAAAGATCTTCTAACGAGAGACTACATATCGGAGACGAAGTTTTCTGTTTCAACCAGCAGTGTTTCCGGAGTTGTATGTATCGATTCCACTTGTTTTTGTTATATGATGCTGTGAAATTTGAGTATGGATTTAAGGTGTTTGTTAGGGTTTTTAGTTGATGTTTGATGCGTTTGACTTTTAAGGTGATTTTGATTTGTTATGTTTGTGATCTGATTGAGTGTTTTGATAGGATGTGGTTGTGATGGTTTTAGGATGATTGGCCAAAATAGCAAAGGTTTTAGTGAAATTAGACATTAATTAGGCTGGAAAAACCTTAGCAATAGGTTTGAAATTAGACATTAATAATTAGGCTTGACTTACCTCAAGTTTGATGATTGGATTTAGGTCGTAATTAAGTGGCAGGAGGTTGATGCTGAGAGAGATGTTTCCAGCAACACAGCTATCAACTCATGGAATCAAGGAATGTCTTGTCTGCGGACACATAAGATTCACTTACACAGATATCAGGACAAAGGGTAATATATGGCATTTGTTTGTTTCAGGTTGTTTCTTAGGAAAAATTGATGGATTTTCATGTTCTTTTCATGTTTAAAAGATACATAAAATGGTTGTGAGAGGAGCAAGTTAGGCAGGAGAGTTGTGTCACATCTACTGGTAATTGGGGTGTTCTTAATGGTATTGTTTACTTTGTATTTATTACTTTTCCTAGAAACTTATTTTTGGAGTTAGCTAACTGAGTTTAGATTAGAAACTGAAATCAGACCGTAGCTGGAACACGGTTATATAAAGTACTATTGTGTATGTATAAACATGTATTCATACCGAATGAAAAAAGATTTAGATTGAGCCATGTAATATCTGGGACCTAATGATAGTTATTTGAGTTCAGGTGTGCAAACAGGAAATGTTGTATCTTTTTATATAAGAATCTTGTTAGCCCAACCTGTCTAGGCAACAAATCATGCAAAGATTCTGAAGTTTATGCCTTATAACCTCTATTACTGGTACTATTACTCATGGCAGTTAAAGGAACATAGATTTTTAAGAATAGTTAAATTCTTTGAATTTCAAATGTAGCAAATATATTTCTTATAGTGTTGCCGCTAGCTATGGGTGTTAAACTTAAAGGTTCAGTCCAACTAGGATTGGGTATCATCTAATCCCATACCCGACCCATACCCGCGAAAATTCTTAGGCCACAGGGTGTAGCATCGCGCCACCCCGCCACCTCACCTTTTATAGAGCCCCGGGGCGCCAACCACCATAACACCGCCGTTAAGAGGGGGCGCTAAAGGCTCTCCGCCAACGTGCTAACGGACGTTTTTTTGGCTTAATCGAGGCATTTTGTCAAGATAAGGGGGCGTTATGGCATTGAGGGACTTTAACACCCCTCGTGACTTTATACCACACCCTACAGCCTTACAAACATTTATCAATGTTCCATTATTTTTTTTTTATCTTTTCATTATTTGTTGATGTTGTTACTATTTGATATGATTTCTACAGAACACATGAACATGGAGTAAACAACTTTATGTGACAAGTGGAATGTAAAGAGAAAGTTGTGGAGCAAGCAAAAGAAGCAGCAACACAAACTAGTTTAGATATTCTATTGAAGTCGGATAAATGTAAAAATGCAGTCCATCATGAGAGGAAACAACAGACAATTTTTGTGAATTGTGTCATCTTCACTCAACTATAAACTGTATTTTGCATATAATAGAATGTATTTTTGTTTCTTTTGTTTTTTAAATTTTGTCTATTGTTGCCATTAAAATTTACAAATATAATTCTACAAATATAACTTAATGACATAATCATTTAATGCCATAAATTCTACAAATATATATGTATATATTTAACGTATATGCGGAATAGAAACTTCTACGACTATTTCTCGTTGAATGGAATAAAGGATTAGAAACCCGGAAATAGTGGAGGTTCCTAATAGACATCATAATTGAATCTTATATCAGTTTGGACACCCGCCGCAACGCGCGGGCATTCCCACTAGTATATATATATGTGTGTCTGTGTGTGATTACGTTTAGTATTATGTTTTTTTTAGTTATGCCAATTTTGGTCATTTTATACATTTTATTAAAAGCTTCAGCTACTCTGCCAAAGACCTAAATATCTAACCAGCTTACAGCTTACGACTACTAGCTACAGCTTCCAGCTACCAGCTTCCATCCAACAGCTTCCAGCTAATTTTGCCAAACATACCCTATATATTTATGATCAAATAAACGAAGTTCATTTAAAATAAAAAGCAACTTATTATGTTTTATAAATGTTGGAAGATAATATTTTTGACTATGGATGGTGGTCCGATTATTGCGTAGTACCATTGACCATGGATGGTGGTCCGATTATTGCGTAGTAATAGTTTATTATTACCAAAGTGTTTTTTTAAGCTTACTTGTCCCATAGCATGGCTTTTTGTGTCACTTGTTTCTAAATATTAAAATTGAGTAGGTAAGTTTGTATGTCATCATTTTAATATTTTATCATGTGATAATTTAACTTATTTATTATTTAGTGTTAAATTATTAATCCCGGTACTTCCAAATTGAATTAAAAAATCTATATAGTTGTCAAATTTGGTTTAAATATACTCGGGAAAGTTTAATACAATGGTCAAATTCAACAATATATGATATAAATATAATACAACATTTTTGGGTCTCTTTTCATTCAAGTAAGTATTTACAGTGAGATAAACAAATCAGCGGAGATTAGCAAATTGAATACGATGATTATGATGTTCCATTTTAATTACAATAAAACTCTAGATTCCTACTAAAATATTCAATGCTATGTGTTTAAAATTTAGAAGCATATTTGTTTCGGTAAAATTCAACACAAATGAAATTTCTTTTTAATTAACAATATTACAACAATTCTTTTATACAAAATACTACTAACTTTGTACCTTTAAAGATTTAAACATACACCACTTTTGTGAGTGAAAAAACCATACCATCATACCACTATGGTTGAAATGAATTGGAGTATGAATTTTATATCTTACACTATTAGGGTAGACGGTATCATATCGGTGAGTGTGATCGGGGACCATGTTTGCCGCACGGGGAATGATTCCGGATGGTGGATCGGTGAGTGGTGAGTAGGGAGTAGGAGAGAAGAGGTGTGGGCGGTAAGTATTCACCGAAGGTGAATAAGAAGCAATGGAGAAGAGAGAGGAGAGATAGAACCAATCAATTTTTTTTTAATTAAGTGAGTGTTTATACCATTCCTAGTGTTTGAGTAGAAAATGGGGAGTGAAAGGGAGGAGTAATTGACATAGCATGAGATTATTGGGTAGAGAAAACTCAAACACCCTAAGGCTGGAGGGTATGGAGAGCCTCATCCCCAAGGGGATGGGCCGCCACGTCACCGCCACGTAAGTGGGGTTTGAAGGGGATGGACCTAGGGGGTTGAGGGATGAACCCCTATATATATATATATAGAGGCCGGTTAACGTACAAATGCCCTTATCGTACATTACGTACGCTACAATCTCAGCCGTCCGATCATCTTCCCGCATTGAATTCGCATGTTGGTTTTTTAACATGCGATTTCATCAAAATTACCACATGCGAAATTGTTACAAAAAACAACATGCTATTTCATCAAAATTATCACATGCGAAATTGGTAAAAAAAATCAACATGCGAATTCATCAAAAATTATCACATGCGAAATCTATATATAATAAAATTGAAACTGAATGAACAGTTCATGTGATTTATTATTTATTTTTTAAATGAAAATTAGAATAGAATAGTAACATCATTAAGAGATGAGCAAATGGTATCGGGTATAGATACCGGTCTCAAATTTATCAAACCGGTGTATTTTCGTTACCGGTTCTGCATAGGTATTCACCGGTTTTTACCCTCAAATACCGGTGTTGTACAAGTACCGACCGGTACCGAACCATACCATACTAGGTATATTGAACAGTAATAAAATTGAAACTGAATGAACAGTTCATGTGATTTATTATTTATTTTTTAAATTAAAATTAGAATAGAATAGTAACATCATTAAGAGATGAGCAAATGGTATCGGGTATAGGTACCGGTCTCAAATTTATCTAACCGGTGTATTTTCGTTACCGGTTCTGCACAGGTATTCACCGGTTTTTACCCTCAAATACCGGTGTTGTACAAGTACCGACCGGTACCGAACCATACCATACTAGGTATATTGAACACTAATGTGATTTATTATTTATTTTTTAAATTAAAATTAGAATAGAATAGTAACATCATTAAGAGATGAACAAATGGTATCGGGTATAGGTACCGGTCTCAAATTTACCAAACCGGTGTATTTTCGTTACCGGTTCTGCACAGGTATTCACCGGTTTTTACCCTCAAATACCGGTGTCGTACCAATACCGACCGGTACCGAACCGTACCATACTAGGTATATTCGGTACCGGTACCCACTTTTGGGGATTTCGGTAACGGTATTTTCGGTAACGGTATTTTCGGTACCGGTTGGTACCGAGCTCATCAAATCCTGTAGCAACGCAGCAATGCAAGTAATCCGGTCTCAAATTTACCAAACCGGTGTATTTTCGGTACCGGTTCTGCACAGGTATTCACCGTTTTTTACCCTAAAATACGGGTGCCGTACCAGTACCGACCGGTACCGAACCGTACCAGTACCGACCGGTACCGAACCGTACCATACTAGGTATATTCGGTACCGGTACCCACTTTTGGGAATTTCGGTAACGGTATTTTCGGTACCGGTTGGTGGTACCGAGCTCATCAAATCCTGTAGCAACGCAACAATGCAAGTACATTTGCTCATCACTTAGTGATGTTACTATTCATTCAATTCTATTTTTAATATATAGACCGGTACCCACCGTTTAGATTACTTTTCATACACACAGTAAGTAAACTGTATTTCGTTTGAATGAGGTTTTATATATACAACAACTTATTTTGCTTTCTTTCTTTTTTGTTTGTTTTTTTTTTTTTGTAATGAATGACTTGTAGCATGTAAAATTAACTTGGATATTTAGAATATTGATGAGGAAATCGTATCAAATCCTGTAAACGAACCGGTATCGTATCGGTACCAAATTCACTATACCAAATCATTTTCGTTACCAATTTGGTACCCCCTTTTGGCGTTTTCAGAATCGTTATTTTCGCTTCGCCACCAGTCTAGCACCATATCTGTATTTATTGATTTTTACCTTCAAATACCATACCGTATTGTACCGAGCATTTTCGGTGCCGGTACCTAATTTTGATGATTTTCCGGATCGGTACTTTCGTTGCCGTTACCGGTACCGAGCTCATCCATATTTTAACGTGTTAGCACCGTAATAACTAAACTGAAAACAACCGAATTTCCAACGTGTAGGACATGTGGGTCCTATTATTATATATTAGGTTATTTAAAATCGTTTTTTTATGACGGAGTGATTATCCTTACCACGTCATTTTATTTATGTTTTGATATTCGGTATCTGTTTGCCGTTACTGACACGCCTTTTGTAGTCATTGGGTCCCGCCGCAACGCGCGGCCGAAAAATAACTAGTTGTTATAAAAAAACAACATGCTATTTCATCAAAATTATCACATGCGAAATTGGTACAAAAAAACAACATGCGAATTCATCAAAAATTATCACATGCGAAATTGTTATAAAAAAAACAACATGCGATTTTAAAATGCGGGAAGATGATCTGATGGCTGAGCTTGAAGCGTACGTAATGTACGATAAGCAATATTGTACAGTACTCTTTACCTATATATATATGTATGTATAGCTGTGTGTGAGTGAGGAGAGAGGCCCGTCGTTTGCGTCGTGTGGGAGACGGATAGGACGAGCCGGACATGAGGGGGGTGGTGTGGGGGACCGGCGCCGGGCCAGGCCGGGCCTAAGCCGGCCCCCATACCCTTTAGTCTAACTCACCCAAACCATACCCTCCACTCTTAGTTTAATTAGTGAAATTGGAATTTTAATTAAAAGATTACAAAATGTTTGAGCGAATAATAAAGGGAAATTAAAGAGTTAGAATCAAAATTGATGATTCAAAGTACTTCAAGTAGAGAAATTCAACAATACAGAAATCTAAAAAACAAAATGAATTAAAAAAAAATGAGTTGAGATCAATTCAAGCTCAAACTCTAATAAATTAAAAAAAAAAAAATGAGTTGAGATCAATTCAATCAAAATGAATTGGAGCTTGAAGTTTAGCTTTAAGTTAGAAACGAATTAAGCTCAAACTCTAATAAATTAATAACAAATGAGTTGAGATCAATATTCAAGCTCATTGACTAATTGATTTAAAAAAAAAATCAAGCTCTAGCTCAAAAAAATACTGATAAACAAAGCTCAAACTTTTAAAATAACTCGAAGCGAACCAAACTCAAACTCGAGTTAAAGTCAGACTCTATTAAAATAAATAGTCAAGCTTATCCTTTAACTCGGCTATTAACTACTGAACCTAATTAAAAGACGTTTCTTTCATTATTGTAATTAGATCATTATTGTAATTAGATCATTATAAGGTGATCCGTAGTGGGGCGGTATGCCCGATCATAGCGCCGCCAAAACGCCGGAAACACCAAAACTCTCGGCGCTATAAATGCAATTTGGGGGAGGGCGCGAGATATATAGCGGCGGTATGGGGGAGGTTTTCAAAGATTGGACCAATCACAAACAAGCAAGGTTTTTATAATTAATTAATAAAATTGAAAATTAAGAATTAGGTAATGATGGGTAGGGACTTTATGACTACGAGCTCTAGTGATATAACGCCCCATAAAGCCCCCGTGTGCCGTGACACGACACGTGTCGCATAACGTCCCACAAGTGGCTTTATGACTACGGATGGACTAATGTGAAGATCTCTAAGAAAACACTTGAAATTTGCATAAAGTTTTGTTTAAGGTAATGCTATTGTCATTCTTTAATTTATAACAAGTTGGTCCAATTTAAACTAAATTAAAATGAGCAACCAAATTGACCAACATCACATTATTTTAAAAGTTGCCCCTCATAACGATTTTGAAGCTTTCCTTGCCAATTAAAAATCAGAAGAAAAAAAGACAGACCATTTGAAGTTTTATAATCAAGAAAATTAACTAACAATATAATAAAGTGGAAACCTTATTAAACCTAATCAAAAGTCATTACATGCTCACTGGTTAGTTGCTCACTAAAATTATAATTAAAATTTTGTGGGTCTCAAGATATAACCAAACCAAATATATGTCAAACACAACACTTAACCCTCTTTATACAAAAACAAACCATGACCTTTCCGGCGTGCAACCTGCCGGAATTTCTTCATATTCCGGTGACCCAACAAAAGAAACTTATTATTATCATAATATCTATCATCATCTCATCTAATCCAACTAAATCACAATCTTTAACCGATTCTCCGACCGATGATATTTCAAACTCATCGGATTCCAACAGCCCTAGTTTCCAACCAAGTTTAGCAGTTGTCATTGGAGTTCTTGCTGTCATGTTTTCTTTAACATTCTTACTCTTGGTTTATGCAAAATGGTGTCATAGACCATCTTCTCCTCAGTACTTGAATCAAGAAACCTTAGGTGGGTTAACTAGATCAGTTTCTAGGGTTTCTGGTATTGACAAAACAGTGATTGAATCACTTCCATTCTTCCGGTTTTCAACGTTAAATGGGTGGCGAAACGGCTTGGAATGTTCTATTTGTTTGTCAAGATTTGAAGATGTTGAGGTTCTTAGACTGTTGCCTAAATGCAAACACGCTTTTCATATCGACTGTGTCGATCAGTGGCTTGAAAAACACTCGGGTTGTCCACTTTGTAGGTGTAAAGTAAGCGAAGAGGACGTAACCCTTTTCGCGTATTCGAGTAGTTTTAGGTTTTTAAACAATCAATCAGCCCATGAAGGTTCAAACTTGGAGTTGTTTGTGGAAAGAGAAGGATCTGCAAGGTTTGGAAGTAGAAGAAGTGTTCACAAGATGGAAAAGAAGAATATTGATGAAGAAATATTGGAAGATGAAGGAATGTTGCATAAGTTTAATCATAGGATTGTGATATCTGATATTGAGCATGATTTGATGGGGAAGAATAGATGGAGTAGTTTGAGTTCTTCTGATCTTTTGTTTTTGAAATCTGAGATGATTACTTCTTTGTCAAGCAACTTTGTTAAGGATGATCAAGATCAAACTAGTGTTGCTTGTATGTCAAGCGAAACATGTGTAAACAATCAGAACCATGACCATGATCTTGATCATCAAGTAATCAAGATCAAGGAAGAAATCAAAAGAAAAAGGGAATTTGAGAAAAAAATCAAGAAATTCCCTAGCGAAGTGCCCGGTATCGAATTATCCAATGAATCGAAATCTGCTAAGGTTGTCGAGAGAAGATCGATGTCGGAAATCATTGTTCATCCAAGGTTTCTTGGTGTTGAAGAATCAAGTAATAAGGAAGCTAATTTAGGTGAGATGAGTGCTAAAGAAGAGAGATTAAAGAGATTATGGCTACCTATTGCTAGAAGAACAATTCAATGGTTTGCTAATAGAGATCAACAACAACAACAAGTTAACACAAGATCACAAGTTTAAGTTAGATCTACCATTTTGTCAAGGAAAAAGATTGTATACTTTTTTATAGAAATTTATTTGGACTGTAAACAAAATCAAAGAGTATAATTTCTTTTCTTTTTTATTTAGCATGCCAGTTATATATTGCATTAATGTATTATTCTTGTTCCTTGCATCATGTTTACATGTTCTGTATTTTTGTTGTTATTTAGCTGATTAAGGTGCTTAAATTAATCATATTCATATATAAACTTTATAGGAAATTCTTATAAACATTGTCATTTTGCCAATGATCTTTTTTTAACAATGATTTGCTACATCTAAGTACCGCATAACATTATACTCGCAAGCACATTTGAACCCACAATACTTTTATAGGCGCAAACGCATAATCTATCTTTCCATTTTCGATATAAACTATGTTGGAAAAATAGGTGAAAATAGCATTTTTCACAAATATAGGAAAATGATTTTTTCCTATTTTGGACTGGAAATAAATATAATAAAATGAGCGGGTTTTATATATTTATTTGTGGGTTTGTGTTCTATGTTGGAAGAGCTTCGCAACGAACTAAACCACGTCCAAAACGGAGCTAAGATGAAAGAGATATCGAAGCTCAAAGTTGGGTGTTTGAAACATTGAATGCTGAAACAAAAGGGAAAGTAGCACCTTGTCCCACATCGGAGGAGAGATGGAACTTAAATGGGTATTTAAGGTAGAACTCTCCATCCTTATTGTTTCATGGAAGCACACACTAAGTGTCCTCGCGAAGGGTGCGGAGCACCCTTCTCGCCCACGCGCGCGCGTGGTGTGGGCGATGCGGCGCTTTGATGGCGCTTTGAGAGCCGCCTTTGTATTTTTGACCACGTGCGCGTGGTGGAACACAGAGGCTGCAAGGACCAAGTGGTGAAGTGGCATGCACTTTCGAGGCGCGAGACGTGGCAGTCCGCGCGCGAGTACAAGTGGCACGAAGGCGCGCGATTGCGCATGGTGCATGGTCCTGTTGTGCGTGCGCGGCACACCATAGTAAGCCAAAACGGTGCGACTGTGTGGCGTGCTCGTAGAGGCTCACAGGTGACGTGGCGCACACGCGCATGACAATGAGCCAAGAGGACGTACCGCGCATGAGCGTGCAGACCAGCGCGCACGCACCAGTGTGTCTTGCGCGCGCGCAGAGGCTTCCAGCATTGAATGACAGTGCAGTTTCAGTTCAGCTTCGTAACTGATGAGTTAACGGTCTTTGACTGAGAATTAAATGACTTACTAAATTGCATTGAAGACGTTTAATGCAATTTAAACCTCTCTTTAATTCTCTTTTGACTGTTTCGACTTAGGAGCTGTATTAATACAGCTCCATACCCAATTGCAGAGTACACCACGAAAACCCAGCAACACAACAGCTTATGCAAACTACTTTCTCTCTACTACTGATCTTCATCCTGCTCTCTTCAAGGTAACCTTCGGGTTGTAGGCGAACTCCGGCAGTACCGCTGCTTCGGCTGTTGTACCCTGGGAAACAAAACGAGTACTCTTGGGAGACTCGTAATTTGTTTTAAGGGAAGCGTGTGGACACGTGCCTCAGCCATTCTTCTTCTACCCTTTTCTTGTATTTGTATTTATTTCAGTTGTATTCGCATTGTAATTTTGCTTTCTTATTTTTGTATTGTAATCAGCAAATTAAATTTGTTTCTTTTATTTAAATTACGTGAACGGTTCCTACAATCTTAAAACAAATTTTTAAAACCGTTCGTGTAATCAAAACCATACCGTTTGTGATTCAAACCAGTTTTGTTTTCACTCAGTTTGTGTTTTAAAAACATATTTTTTTTAGTTTTCATATTCAAATGAGCGACTTTGGTGAAAACTTTTGTGGTTACATTCTAATTTTGTCCTAAAATTACTAATAAAATTTCTGCCTTGGTCTTCAAAGTTGGACTTAGAAGCCAGTCAGTAAGTTTTAAATATTAAAATTTTCTGTTTTTGGTCTTCAAAGTTGGACTTAGAAGCCTAAACAGTAAATTTGTGGTAAAATTAAAATTTAGTAGTTTACTTCTGGTTTTTCTGTAAATCAGACCTTTTTGGACTAAACTTTAAAATTTTTAATTTTCAGCATGTCGATCGATAACGTCAACGTTAACAACACGAGTGTTGTGACGGGAACCCCCCTGAACGCCACCACTGTGGGAGCGTCCACAGTGGCTAATCACGCTGAACGACCCGAGAAGTTCTCGGGTCTACACTTTAAGAGGTGGCAGCAGAAGATGTTCTTCTACCTGACCACCATGAACCTTGCGAGGTTCTTAACGGAAACCGCTCCCCAACCTGTGGAAGGGGAGACCGATGCACAAAGACAGTGCGGGGTAGATGCGTGGAAGCATTCGGATTTCATATGTCGTGGCTATGTGTTAAACGGCCTGTCGGATGCGTTGTATAATGTGTACTACAACGTCAAGACTTCCAAAGACCTTTGGGATGCCTTGGACAAGAAGTACAAAACGGAGGATGCTGGCACAAAGAAATTTGTGGTAGCCCGTTTCTTGGATTTCAAAATGGTTGATTCTAAAACAGTTATGAATCAAGTCCAAGAATTCCAAATTATACTACATAACATCTTTGCGGAAGGCATGACACTTAGCGAGACATTCCAAGTGGCAGCGATGATTGAAAAGTTACCTCCTAGTTGGGTTGATTTTAAGAATTATCTTAAACACAAATGAAAGGAGATGACTATAGAGGACCTTATTGTTCGTCTTCGGATTGAAGAGGACAATAGAATTGCCCAAAAAGGCAGCCTTGCGCAGACTAGTGCTAGCGCAAATCTGGTTGAACATGGGCAATCCTCTAAGGGCGCGAAGGGAAAGGGGAAAAAGGACAAACAGAAAGCAAAGGCTAGCAAACTTGGACCGAAGAAAGGGGTTGTGAAAAAGAAACCTCAGACGTTCCAAGGGACTTGTTACAACTGTGACGAGCCGGGGCATCGGGCTAACCAATGCAAGAAACCAAAGTGTGAGCGTGCGCACATGGTGGATGAAGACGGAATGCCTTTGGTGTCAATGATTTCCGACAAAAGCGCAATGATGGATGAGGTCAATACTGTGACCAACACTCCAAAAGGATGGTAGGTTGATACGGGCGTGACCCTTCACGTTTGCGCAGACAGAAGCCTCTTTACCACCTTCAAGGCGCTTTCTGGAGAAGAGAAGCTGTATATGGGAAATGCAGCCACCGCTGACATCATGGTGGAAGGAACGGTGATCTTGAAGTGGACTTCAGGGAAGGAGCTCACTCTAAGCAACGTGTTGTATGTCCCGGACTTGCGCAAGAATCTAGTCTCGGGTTGGTTGCTTAACAAGTTTGGATTTCGTTTAGTTTTTGAGAGCGATCAATTTGTACTTACTAAACGAGGAATGTATGTGGGTAAGGGCTACGCCCAAAATGGTATGTTTAAATTGAACGTAATGGCAGTCAAGAAGAACATGAATAAAATTGCTACTACTTCTACTTATATGCTTGAGTTTTCTGATTCGAATAAATGGCATGGTAGATTAGGTCACGTAAATTTTAATTCATTACGCCGTTTAATCAATTTAAATTGTATACCAACATTCCATATTGATTCACATTATAAATGTGAAACATGCGTTGAATCCAAACTTACAAGATCATCATCAAAATCGGTTGAACGAATAACCGAACCCCTTGATTTAATTCACACCGATATTTGTGATTTAAAAGCGGTACCCACAAGAGGTGGAAATAAGTACTTCATCACGTTTATTGATGATAGTACTAAATATTGCTATGTATATTTACTAAAAAGTAAAGATGAAGCAATAAGTAAATTTATCTTGTATAAAAATGAAGTTGAGAATCAACTTCAAAAGAAGATAAAAGCTTTGCGAAGCGACCGAGGAGGCGAATATGTTGCACCTTTTGCCGATTTATGCGCAAAAAGTGGCATTGTACATGAGTGTACACCTCCTTCTTCTCCACAATCAAATGGCGTGGCGGAACGAAAGAACCGTACATTGAAAGAAATGATGAACGCCATGTTGATAAGTTCTGGGGTGAGCCAGGAAATGTGGGGGGAAGCCATTCTCTCGGCTAATTATCTTTTGAACAAGATACCACTAAAAAAGAGAGACGAAACTCCATATGAGTTATGGAAAAGGAAGAAGCCTTCATACAAATACTTGAAAGTGTGGGGGTGCCTAGCAAAGGTGATTGTACCACCTCCTAAGGCTCTTAGTATAGGACCCAAAACTGTTGATTGCATATTTATTGGGTATGCGCATCAAAGTAGTGCACATCGCTTTCTTGTACATGAGTCCAAGAATCCTGATGTACACGTAAACACTATCATGGAGGTGAATCCTAACGTTGTGTCTTACTTTGAAAATGTGTTTCCTTTGAGAAGACAAACACATGCAACGTCATCAACACCTAATTTTGAAGTAGGTGAAAGCTCATCTACGCCAGTTGATGAGATAGTTCATGATAAGACACATGAACGACCTGTGGTTGAAGAAAGTGATCGTAGGCGATGTAAAAGGCCAAGGCTTGAAAAATCTTTCGGTCCAGACTTCGTTAGCTATATGGTTGAGGGCGAGCCCAATACATATCGCGAAGCGGTTTCCTCTTCAGAAGGACCTCAATGGAAAGAAGCAATAAGGAATGAAATTGATTCTATATTGCAAAATTATACTTGGGAGTTAGTAGATCTTCCACCTGGTTGCAAACCACTTGGATATCATTGGGTATTCAAAAGGAAGATGAAAACTGATGTAAGTATTGATAAATACAAGGCTAGGTTGGTGATTAAAGGATTTAGACAAAAGGAAGGTCTAGATTACTTTGATACCTACTTGCCTGTGACGCGCATAACCTCGATTAGATTGGTTCTTGCTATAACGGCTTTAAGAAATTTGGAAGTTCACCAAATGGATGTTAAAACCGCATTTCTAAATGGCGATTTAGAAGAAGAGATTTACATGGAGCAACCTGAAGGTTTCTCTGCCCCAGGTCAAGAGGGTAAAGTATGTAAACTCGTCAAGTCTTTGTATGGCTTGAAGCAAGCACCAAAACAATGGCACCAAAAGTTTGATCATGTCATGATTGACAATGGTTTCAAAATAAATGAGTGCGACAAATGTGTTTATTTCAAAAACACAAATGAAGGTTATGTGATTTTATGCCTTTATGTAGACGATATGCTTATCATTGGGAGTAATGATAAAATTATCAAAGCTACTAAAAGCATGTTGAAAGCGAGATTTGACATGAAAGACATGGGTTTAGCGGATGTGATTCTTGGAGTAAAGATCATAAGAACCCAAGAAGGTCTTGTGTTAAGTCAATCTCACTATGTGGATAAAATTCTTGAAAAATTCAACTCGGGAGATACGACGGTAGCTCGAACTCCAGTTGATACCTCCCAACATCTCAAGAAAAATAAAGGAGAGGGAGTTGCTCAGTTAGAGTATTCAAGAATTATTGGCAGTCTAATGTATCTAATGACATGTACTAGACCTGACTTGGCTTACGCGGTGAGTAGGCTAAGTAGATACACCAGGAATCCGTGCGCGGATCATTGGAAGGCTATCACGAGGGTGCTTAGATACATAAGATACACAAGAGATTATGGACTGCATTATACCCGACAACCAGCAGTGATCGAAGGATACACTGATGCAAACTGGATATCGGATAATAAAGATTCCAAATCAACAAGTGGTTACGTGTTTACACTTGGAGGAGCTGCCATTGCTTGGAAGTCTTCTAAGCAAACGGTCATAGCAAGATCCACAATGGAATCTGAATTTATCGCCTTGGATAAATCAGGCGAGGAGGCGGAATGGCTACGTCAATTCGTGGAATATATTCCAAGATGGCCAAAGCCTTTGCCAGCCATATGTGTACATTGTGATAGCCAATCAGCGATTGGTAGAGCTCAAAGCTTGATGTACAATGGCAGATCAAGGCATATGCGACGTAGACATAACACGATACGACAACTACTCTCAACGGGTGTTATCACAATTGATTATGTGAGATCAACGGATAACATTGCGGACCCGTTAACAAAAGGCTTAAGCAGAGAGTTAGTGGAAACGTCGTCAAGAGGAATGGGACTAAAGCCCGTGATAAATGGGAATATGAGGGAAACCTAACTTAGTTGACTGGAGATCCCAAGATCTAAGTTCAATAGGACAACTTAATCATATTACCAAATGGAGTCACTGTGGGGGAGTACCCCAAACTAAATAAAAGGGAGTTATATATATTTCCTAGTCCATTCCAATCAGTGACATTGAAGTGAGGCTAAGCATATTAAGGTTAACGATTTCAGGAAATCAAATAACCATGATGCTTTTAATGATTCAGAGGAATCACCTATGTTAGAGAGAAGTAGGGTCGCTTCGAATGGATTTGTGGGGTGCGCAAATCCTAGAGCTCTCGCAGAACCAGGCTAGTGTTCCAGGACCATAATAGGACACGACAATGAGGGGTTGGCCAAACCAGGGAGAGTATTGTGTGAAGTGTAACGTCGTTTACACAAATGGGGGTATGTTCAAGGACATCGCGTCTACAAACCGCTAGTAAGCTAAGTATGCTTCACAAAAGAAGGTTCAAAGGGTAAAACCTACTTATCTTGCAATACTCAACTGTCGAAGTTTATCGTTGAAAAGTGTAAGGAAAAGATCCATTTCCATACATGTGGGGGATTGCTGGAAATTTGATGAAAATAGCATTTTTCATGTGGGGGATTGTTGGAAAAATAGGTGAAAATAGCATTTTTCACAAATATAGGAAAACGATTTTTTCCTATTTTGGACTGGAAATAAATATAATAAAATGAGCGGGTTTTATATATTTATTTGTGGGTTTGTGTTCTATGTTGGAAGAGCTTCGCAACGAACTAAACCACGTCCAAAACGGAGCTAAGATGAAAGAGATATCGATGCTCAAAGTTGGGTGTTTGAAACATTGAATGCTGAAACAAAAGGGAAAGTAGCACCTTGTCCCACATCGGAGGAGAGATGGAACTTAAATGGGTATTTAAGGTGGAACTCTCCATCCTTATTGTTTCATGGAAGCACACACTAAGTGTCCTCGCGAAGGGTGCATAGCACCCTAACTCGCACTCGCTAGCTCGCGCGCGCGCGCGTGGCGTGGGCGATGAGGCGCTTTGATGGCGTACTTTGCACTTCGCATCTCCGCGAGCCGCTTGAGAGCCGCCTTTTTATTTTTGACCACGTGCGCGTGGTAGAACACAGAGGCTGCAAGGACCAAGTGGTGAAGTGGCATGCACTTTCGAGGCGCATGACGTGGCAGTCCGCGCGCATGTTGCAGGGTCCTGTTGTGCGTGCGCGGCACACCAGAGTGAGCCAAAACGGGGCGACTGTGTGGCGTGCTCGTAGAGGCTCACAGGTGACATGGCGCACACACGCATGGCAATGAGCCAAGAGGACACACCGCGCATGAGCGTGCAGACCAGCGCGCACGCACCAGTGTGTCTTGCGCGCGCGCGTAGAGGCTTCCAGCATTGGATGACAGTGCAGTTTCAGTTCAGCTTCGTAACTGATGAGTTAACGGTCTTTGACTGAGAATTAAATGACGTACTAAATTGCATTGAAGACGTTTAATGCAATTTAAACCTCTTTTTAATTCTCTTTTGACTGTTTTGACTTAGGAGCTGTATAAATATAGCTCCATACCCAATTGCAGAGTACACCACGAAAACCCAGCAACGCAACAGCTTATGCAAACTACTTTCTCTCTACTACTGATCTTCATCCTGCTCTCTTCAAGGTAACCTTCGGGTTGTAGGCGAACTCCGGCAGTACCGCTGCTTCGGCAGTTGTACCCTGGGAAACAAAACGAGTACTCTTGGGAGACTCGGAATTTGTTTTAAGGGAAGCGTGTGGACACGTGCCTCAGCCATTCTTCTTCTACCCTTTTCTTGTATTTGTATTTATTTCAGTTGTAATCGTATTGTAATTTTGCTTTCTTATTTTTGTATTGTAATCAGCAAATTAAATTTGTTTCTTTTATTTAAATTACCTGAACGGTTCCTACAAACTATACATGATAACCTCTTGTTTCTAGCTTGCTATACCACAACAGTTTCATTACACTTCTTTGGTTGGCCTATGTTTAGTTTACCCCTGCTTGGCTGTGGCTGTTATATTTTGTTTTTCTCTGTTTATTCCTTGTAATTTCCCAGCTTCCCCCTGGTTCTCTGATAAAATTATTGCAACCTTTCTACAAAAAGAAAATTATACAAATGTAACGTAAGAAAATATATTCAATACCCCTGACATAATTAAACAATATTAATGAAGAAACACCAATCTGATCGGGTAGATTCGACAATGCTCAACAGGGTATGGAGAGATCCGATCTTCACAAGCTCTTAACCTTGATGAATATGCAAAACTAAGAACACCATGAGATTCATTACCAGAAGGAGAGGTGGGGGGTTCTTCTCGTAACTACATCCGGCGTAAGAATAATTGCTCTAGAGACAGAATAAGTTGTAAGCGAGAGTGAGAGTAGAGGGCATAGAATGATTTCACCTTGATGAAATGTGGTATTTATAGCCGGAAGGATAGAAGAGGATTGGACAAGTCGCTGCTATCGGGAATATCCATTTGGTCCCCTCTGTACTGACAGTTAGTGTCCGCAGAGTTGGGAGTACACCCGTTGGCGCTCATTGGCCACACGTCGCTCTTAGGATGTCTTTCTTTTCTCTTTGTTGTAAACTGATAGTGGAGATTTAGGAGAGTGTGAATGCGTGTCTTGTGATCGGCAAGATGTCACCATCACTTGTATCTCTTGTCTCCTTTGTGATAACCGCTAGGAGGGTGTGAACGCGCGTCTTGTATCCTTTGTCCCCCTCGTGCTGACACGTCACCGAGTGGCAGGTGGGCCCTGCGGATGACTTGCCAAGGCTAGCTGGTCATTTTGTGGGTCGGATATGGGTTTTCCCGGACCTGCGGGGGTCCGAGACCATATCTCTTCAAGTCCCCCCAGTCTAGTGTTTCTTTCGTGCTTGCGAACGTGCAGGTGGAGTACTAGAGTACTTTTGTGCTTTTGTATCTCCACGGGTGACGTTGTGCGGATGGAACCCCACCTATGGGAGGTACTTGTAACTTGTGTGATTATTCGTCCTTCTTTTATGGATTGTTTATTGGTGGGCGACAAACAAACGTTTGAATTTTGAAAAGATTCCCTTAGGATAGAGTTGTTGAGACTAACGAGACATATGACACTATAACGCCATATGAAGTACGTCCCGTTAGCTTGCCTTTTCACTTTATGCAGGCGCGTCTGGGACACGAGCCCCACTTGGGTTGTCCTCTCCGTTTCCCGCCTGACGTGGCGTCCTCCGGTTAGACCTTTGAAACACTCAAGTGCACACGTATCCCAGTCTCATTAAATGCAATGGGTATAAAAGGAGGACGGTTTGTGATTTCTCACTGCTTCAAAACTTATTTCTGATGCTCTTTCTTTCTCTTTAAAAAAACTTCAAGATCTTCTATGTTCTTTGACTTTTCTTTTTAAAAACTGGTATCATCTCAAATTTAGAACCACAAGTCGAAATAGGTTGTTGTTGGAAGGCACCACTACAAATCTTCGAGCGAATCCAGATTAAGTGGAAACCCGAGGAACTTGACATTCTTTCTCGAAGTATGGGGTTCTTAGACAAGTGAGGGGTTGAGTATCCCAGCAAGGGAGATACGATGGCTAAGCACCTGCATGCAAATTAGCGTCATACTCGGAGTCTTCCTTGGCAAAATCTTACAGTTGCCGATTACCAAGCTTTTTGCCAACCTGTTAACCCATTATGGAGTACACAACTCACAATTGAACCTAATGTGGGTTCCGGGGTAAAGCCACAAGGAATGGTGCCTCCGCGTAACCTTCGTGATTGGAGGCAAAAAAATTTCTACATCCGCGCAGGTGTTATCTTTGTTAACATGACTTTTTCGCCCCCATGACTCAAATATTTATAATTCCTATTTGCTCAAATATGAGGAAACCCATTGGTACCTACAGTAGACCCGCCAGCCAGTGCCTATGAGGCCTATTAAGGAGATTGGAGTTGTGGTGGATGGGATGAGCAGGAACTAGAAGAAAGAGAAAAAGGTTCCAATGTATACCATGGATGACATAAGTATGTTACATTTGACCCGCGTACCCTATTGTACTTCCTCGTTTTCTTGCTTGCATACATATATTTTCTTTTTGTTAAGCCTTTGCCATTTGTAGAGTCGGATGTGTATACGATATTACTTGATGATGAGCTGGGCAAGTTGAATTCCCACAACTGTTGCCTCAAGGTGAGCCGCCCTTCTTGGATTAGACACGGGATCCTTTTCTATTCTTGAGGCTTCAAGCTTCCATGGACAAACAATCGACCACAGAAGGTGCGCCCTCTTTTGTGATTATGGTTGCAACACCCCTTAGCGTTGTGACACTTACGGGAGTGGAAGTTTTGATCATCTCGAGTGATGAGTCAGTTGCCTCTCCCTGTGAATTTATGACCCCGCCCTATGTTATTGATTATGCAGGTGGGAGGCCCCTAACCATCCGCGGCAGGCCTCACACGCTCTGGCCGGATGTCATTGAGCCTTGGAGGTCGTGGTAGTGGTAGTAGCAGCGATGGTGATAGTGGATCGAAAAGAAGGTATTCTGGTGCTAATGGTGGTTCGCGGGCGGAGGCCACAAGCGGTGGTGCGGGCGATGCAAATGCCCCTGTGAAGCCTACCGTTCCTCTTAGCTGCAGTGGTGAGAAGAAGAAAAAATTGCTGGTTCTAGGTGTTCAAAGAAGAAGCACTATTTTCGACCATACGGAGTGGGCGTAGATTTGTGGCGTGGAGGTCTCTCCACGCCGGGCACATCGGCCCGCGTGTGGTGTGGAGGGCGGCGTGGTGTGTGGGGCGGGGAAATCTTCACCAGCGTGGGGGGCTTATGGGTGGTGAGGTGGCGACTTTTCATTGGTTTGTGGATTTTGGTTGATTTTAGATTGGTTCTTGTTTATTATTATTACTAGGTTTTTACCCAGGATTGCTTCCCGGGCTCGGGAAACTTAGTTATATCAATTATTATTTGTTATTAATACGACCTCATTACATCAAGCATCTCATTGGATTCAACAACAATGTCTTCACATCACCGGATTAGATCATAAACACATATTAGACGTCAAACAAAAGCACAACAGGACCACATGAATAACATCATTTCCAATTTTATTTCAATGCGCTTAGATGACCCGGTGACTTGGAATTTTATAAAAATGTTTGTTCTTGTACTTCTTAACAAAATTACATAGAATTCAAGAAAACAAAACAATGACTTAAAGAACTATACTTTAACACCCAATCTGGTCGAGAAAACAGATGTTGACCAAAAGTCAAACAGTTGTTGACCAAAAGTGAAACAGATGTTCAACCAGATCCACTATCTTCTTATATTTTAGAACTGTTTTCCTCTTCAAAACACTCTTCAACCTAACATGGGTTTCCATGAACTGTTGACCTAAAGTCTCAAAACACTGTTCAACCTAACATGGGTTTCATGAACTATTGACCTAAAGTCAAACAGATGTTAAAACCACTGTTTGAGTTATTCAAATGTCTGTTGAATACTAAATGAGATGTTGACCAAAAGTCAATCAGATGTTGACCAAAAGTTAATCCGAGTATACTGTCTTTAGCTTACATCTCCGCATTGTTTCCGTTAGACATGGACCTAATAATTTACATGTACATATAGAGTTTTAGAATCACAACTTCAAAACTAAACAAACAAATCTAGTATCAGTTTCGAAAAGCAAAGAACTACAACCCAAAAACTTGGTTCAATGTATCCTTCTGCATTTGCCTTTTTCAACCCATGAACATTCATCCGAACATAAAAAGCTTTTTACCTTTCACAAAGTTAAGCGTAAATGCTTGACCTGGAGCCATGCCTTTATCTCTCACAAACTTTCTCATTCCTTGCAGATAATATCTTGGTTGACCTCGAGATGAACCTATAGCAGCTTGAATATTCCAAACATCACTTGCCACGTCCACAATCTTCAAACCTATCTTACAATTCAGTCCAAGATCTTCAGCCTGTTTTTTAAAAAGGCGCTGCAACAAACAACAAACAATTCAATAAACAAAGAATTAACAAATCTTTAAAATCTGACTAAAGTATTATATATTAGTAAACTCATCATCACAAACTTACAAAATGACCGTCCACACGGAAAGAAATAGGTACGATCCGATTATCTTCATTCACAACAGCCATACCACCTTCATTGACATTAACAATGTCCTGTACAACTTCAGTATCTGAACTCAAGACAATCTCTTCTATCACCTTTTCTTTAACAACAACACAAACCTCTGGTGGAAGCACTAAATCACAGGTAGCACAACTGAAAACCGTGATATGAAAAGTCTGAAGATCTATCATCTCAAAGACAATGAGATGATCAGCAGTTAATGACAACTCATTCTTTATCTCCTTCCATCCGGTAATTATGTAAAGTTCATTGTTGATTTCTTCAATCCCTACAGACCAGTTCTGGTTTTCAGATCCTTTAATAACAACCGGATATGAAGGAATAGTGTTTAACATCTTGTGATGAACAAAAGAACGATTAATACTCTACAATCAGAATAAAACACATTATATAGTACATTATTAAAAATATATCAGAAAATTAAGTAAACAAATAAAACACAACAATTAAACATCTGTATCTCCAAAAAAAATTACATGATGAATAATTTTCGAAGTTACATACCACATAATCTTCGTTACCAGATGGTTTGTAGTAGAACTCTTCACAAGGAGTAAGAGCAATGTCTTGATAAAAATACAATATTCTGAAACTTTCTAATGCTTCTTCATAATGAAATATCAACCATGAATCTGAAGGTATTTTCAAACTGTCTACCAACTGACACCAACCATTATAGAAATAATATCTGCCATTGCTTAGAGGATAGATCTTGACTTTAAAAACATTTCCAGTTGTGGTCCGGATCTTTGTATTTCCAATTGGATAATTAAACTGTTGAATCCAATTTTGATACTGTTTTGGCAAAATCTAAGCATAAATAAAAGAAACACTTTTATTGATAAATATCATACCAAATAATTAATATTAAGTGTTAAACTAAGATCAGATAAAATTACTAACCAAACATTTCCTTTTACTGTCTTGAAGGTAACACGGAAATCCATAAATCATTCTCACGGAAATCTGTAACAGTACCAATCATATAGAATCAAAATCAATAACATTAAGATACAAATGAATACAATCCATTAAGGTATGCAATACATCTAAATAAAAGATGATACAACTAATATATATCAAAATAATAATAGACAACATCGAAAAGGTGAGAATAGATGTAATTTCTTATCATATCGAAGTATATATTTTTTTACAGCAAATCATATAATTAAAACTTAAAACCTACTTTTTCGATTTAGTATCACAAATAGACATGGAGGATCATCAGCTGAATAAATTGTATAGAAAAACAGGATAGTAACTTGTGTCTATTCCAAACAAAAACTTAAAAACAATATACCAACTACTAATCAAAATAAGTTTAACTTTTCAAATACACATTAGAATACATCAGTTAAAATAAGAAATTTATATTATACTTCAGAATAACATCGTTACATGAACAACTTTATAAACAACTTTACAAATAAACGTGACAATACATTAGTAAAGATTGAAATTTTATATCATACATCAGAATCACATCAACAACTTTATAAATAACTTTACAAATACAAATGAGAATACAATAGTAAAGATCGAAATTTTATATCATAAATCAGAATAAGATAAATACATGAGCAAAGTGAAATCCAATAAAATCAACAATGGATAAGACAAATGTTAGATACACGAAATGCAGATCACTTTTTTTAGAATCATATATGTCTATCATAACATGCATAATAACTACATAGTAATCGGATATACAAAAAAATTAGGACTATCAGAAATTGTTCCAGTATAAGCCGCAACAATAAACACAATCATAATCAACAATGGATTGAAAAAAAACAGGGAGATACATGAATACACCGCGGTCGATTACAACTTCTTCATTAATCTTGTCACACCCCGACCACGTAGAACATACAAAACGTGGCGGAAACGTCGGGGAGTGTTGTAACAGAATTAATTGTTTCAAATCCATGGCAATTGAAGTTTCGTTTTATTGATTAATGGTGTTACAATGTCTTAACAAACAAAGAAATACAACATAATTAACTAGTCTTGCATCTTTTATTGTCACTAAAGCCCAAGTCTGCCTATGTGTATCTTGATCATCTTATGCAACAGCTCCTGAAAAACACATGTGAAAATAGGTACGTCAGCATAAAAATGCCTGTGAGATACATAGGTTTTGTGAAAATAGGTTTCACGACTTATGTTTGAGAAAATGTTTAGTCATGAACCTTGTAATTTGCTTTGTCTTGTAAATCATTTGAAAAACAATGAGTTCAGATGATATGTATAAATAAATGTCAGGTTAAATGAATAACCATGTAAAAATGTGTTTGTATAAGATAAGTTGTTTGTAAATCAATGTCTTGTGAAAAGTATGTTATTTGTATAAAATGTTATATGTCTCCAACTGAAATGATTCAAACAACGCTACGACATGTAATACCATACAAACACTTATATATAGGAAGTACCAGCGGCGTATCCACCATGCTTGTATGATATTACACACGCCTCGTTACTTAATCACTTACTCAAACCAAACTAACAAGATGAAATGTTTAACAAGTGTAGAAATGTTCATGTATAGTCAAATACGGTTCACACGGTTTATAGATACAAACGGTTCACAGATACAAACGGTTCATAGATACAAACGGTTCACAGATACAAACGGTTCACAGTTACAAACGGTTCACAGTTACAAACGGTTCACAGATACAGACGGTTCACAGATATCAACGGTTCACATAGTCAAACGATTACAACGGTTCACATAATCAATTGGTTACAACGGTTCAATATGTAGTATAATGTGTTCATATGCTGGATGAGCATATGCAACAGAAAAGCAATGTAAAACAATGTACTAAGTATGCACACAATGGACATACGTAGTATGAAATGTAATGTAGAACGATGTACTAAGTAATGCACACAATGGGAACACCTAGCATGAAATGTAATGAAATCATGTACTATAATGTACTAACGAACATAGCAGGTATATGATGTGAAAACAGGAAAGCATGAAAGTAACAAGTAGGCACATGTGTTCCACCCCAAAACAGTTTGGAAAACAGTAAAAGAGGGGTCTATGTACTCACTTGAGATTGCTTAGTAGTCCTTGAGTAACAACCAAACAATGCTAGAGATCGCGGATATCAAACGGCACCTAATATAGGTAACTATGTTAATAACCGGACCTAGATCGGAAGATCGGGTAGCATTAGGGTTTGTAAACCAAACGAGTGTAGAGACTCGTGTCATTTGGTTTAACAAAGCCTACATACTAAAGGAAACCTTAATCTAAGTGCTTTCGACCCATTACGACCCGTTTAGGTAGCTTATGCTACTTTAACGCGTCGTTCGCGTGAAACGCGTTCGGACCGCCTAACTAGCCCTATGACAAGTGTTATATGCCTAAACATGTTACATAATCAGTTATGTGACAAAAGTTTAGGTTACATATGCTTAATTACCAATTATACATGAAAAGGGTATTCTGGTAATTTACCTAAGGCATATAAACTACCTATCATACAACTACTTAAACGACGTGACCATAGGGTATAACCTCGGAAGGTTATTCCCTACCTACTATGGTCACCTAATGTATTTGGTCGGATCCTAATGATCGACCAAACTGGGTCGGGTTCGAAGGTATAGGCGATTTATTAGATCGCCTACCCTACGACCCTAGACAACGTGGTAATCAGTGGGCATAGTCCCAAGGGACTATGACCAACGTGATTACAATCACGTTGCGAAGTTCAAACGAACTTCGCATTGACCATAACTGGTCAATGTAGAAAGTCAAACAAAGTTTGACTTTCAGACTCGAAAGACTCGAAAAGCAATAAAAGAACGAAAGAATACTTACGAAGGGTCCCCGAATGCTAATCTAGATCTTAATAACTCAGGTATGAAACAATGGTTCCGACTTAGAGTCACTTAGATCAGATTCTAGTGGTTTTGGAGTAATGGGGGGTGGGGTATTTATAGTTTTCGGGTAACCGTTAAGATCGTTTGTCAAATATCGTGCCTTAATCGTAACCGTACAAGTGTCGGAAAGTTATGGTGCCTAAATGCCATCCTTATCAGCTGAATATGCAAGTGGGAAAGGTGTGGTTGTGGTTAAAACAGCTGGAACACGCTGACTGTTCGTTGTTATCTGATCAGACAGGCGGAAGTGGCCCGCTTTAGGATCAGGGAAAACTCAGGCGGGCCGCCTGAGACTTCTGATCAGCAAACATGTTTCAGTTTTGACAGTTTCAGTCCCTGCACGTGTTTAAGCCCATTTCCGGCACTTCTAAGGCCCGTAAAGCCAACTTTAAGGCCCTAAAATGATGCCTAAACATTGTGGACATGAAACATGCTCAAAAATATGTCGGGTGATGGTTCGTTTGGTCGTACGAACGCGATGTTCGCTTAATTACGACGGAATGCGCATAAGCGCGAAAAACGATCCAAAAGACGCGACGAATGGAATTTTGACAAGCCAAACACTAAAGCATAATATAGTCATGCTTACATAAATTTTTGGATGTCCAGATGTATTCAGAACGTAAGTTATGCGCGAAAATGCAAACTTGTGCACTTTTTGACGCTTTTAGTCCCTGAATGACCCAAAAGTTTATTTTAGCATACCGAACCCCTCAAAGCCTATTTCTAAGCTATGTAAAGGATATTTATGGTGTGTTTAACTTATGGTCATGTTCTGGAATGTCTGTTACAGTTCAAATTGGCATACTTTCGCAGTTTGTCAACTTTAGTCCCTGTAAGCGATTTAACTTGTTTTTGCAATACCAAAGCCTTCAAAACTTATTTCTAAGTTATTTAAAGGTTATTTAAGGTATGTTAAGTATATGTCACTATTCCGGAGTGTTCATTGCATTAAACTGGTTATATTTACGCATCAGTGCGTGTATAACCTTCCAGAAAGCGATTTAGAGCTTGAAATCGAACAAGAGTTTATATGTGCAATCGATACACATATATTTAACAAATCCCAAGTATGAAATACAATATTTCATTGGCTTGGTAGTTGTTTGATGGTTGAAGTGACCCAGGTGTTACAAATCTAGCAAGAACCATAATCGGCTATGGAATTCAAAACTAAAAGAATAAACATGAAAAAAATACAAAACAAATAAGATTATTTAACAATACCTTTATTATTATACAAGATGATATTGATGAAGATCGGAAGAAATCGAAGAAGATGACAGAGTTTCTTGGAGAAAGTGTGGAAAGAAACGTGGAGAGAGAAACAAACCGAGATTTTGTGAGGATCTTTAAAAAGTTAGAAGGTTTTAAAATATCCCATGTAACCGGGTCGGATCACCCCATTTAGTTTTTCGTTAACATCTGTTTGACTTTTGGTCAACACCAGTTTGAGTTTTGGTCAACATCTCATTTAGTATTCAAGAGAAATTTGAATAACTCAATCAGTGGTTTGAAAATATGTTTGACTTTTAGTCAACAGTTGGATGGAAATCCATATTAAATTGAACAGTGTTTTGAACAGATGTATAAACATCTGTTTAGACTTAAATAGATGTTGGGGCTTAAACAGATGTTTGGCGTTCTATATAAGTTGTTTGGAATTAAACAGATGTTTGACCTTAAACAGATGTTTGGCCATAAACAAATGTTTGGCAATAAACAGATGTTTGGCCTTAAACAAAAGTTTGAAGTTAAACAGATGTTTTCCCATAAAGAGATATTTGGCTTCAAACCAAACATCTGCATAAGGTCAACATCTGTTTCACTATTCGCCAACATCTGTTTGACTTTTGGTCAACATCTGTTAACATATAAACACTGTTAACATAAATTACAAATAATTAGCTAATAGACGGCACACAATTAGCATCTTATATCATCAAGACCATTAACAATTTGACCATATGATTTAATCGTGTGTTTAATCTTAGATGGGACAACTCGAAAAGAAAATTCACTAAAAGGATAACATATTAAACGGGTAAGAAAAAAGCTCAAAGTGAATTTTACTGCAAATCAGGATTACCAACAATGCCAATAGTCAAGTTGTCACACCCCGATATTTCCACATTTTACCGGTGGGCCCGGTAGGGGAGTATCGTGACGTAGTTGATATCCTCATGGTCAAATAACACAATATTTAAATGCACAGCGGAAGCAAAAGATAGATATATTTCAACTTTAATAAATTGTAATATCAAGTATCACAAATAGTTGAAAGTAATCCACAGGTGGATCAAAATAAAATGGAAACATTGTTCAACAGTTTTGACATCCAAGCTTGCGAGGCTTATTGTGGACGCTAGGAGAAAGCCAGCCTAGTTCGCATAGTACCTGTACTTAACCTTTTTGGGAAAATACGTTAGTTTACACTGGTAAATACAATTAACTGACTCAGTTGAAAAGGTTTAATAAAATTGATTTGAATGCACGTGGCACAAACTTTTTATAACTTAGGATAATTATTTGAATATAATCTTGTAAAAGAATTACATGTTCCTTATGCGTTCAGTGGCCCGATCCGTAGACCGGGTTAAAGTTCAATAGACACACAACATTATGTATTTTGGCACTGACGGGTGTACGCCTACACCCCGTGCTTAGGTCGTGGCCATCTCGTAAGATGATGCCAAGGATATCGGGGACATGGTCATTAACCCCCCAAAGGCTTTAAGCAAACAAAACATTTCAAAACGGAGCATATCAATGATTTAACCTCTATTCGATTAAAGATTCAATGTCCGACCAAAGGGTATTTTATATACCATACCCCAAGCCCGTATAGGGAAAATAAGTTAAAAGTATTTACCTTTGCAAGTATCAATCACAATTAGCAAGTGCGTGTAGCTTTTACCGGGTCTCCTATTCTGGAACGAAGGTTTATAATAACCTATTAGAATCCTAACGGGTCTTTAATTAAGCTTAAGCTTAGACCGGTTAGTTTTAAAGGAAGATACGGTTCGAACGCGTGATTAAGCGAAGACCGGAATAGAATGTGATTTAGACCCGGCAAGTTTGAAGACTTTTATAATATGGGTAATCTAAACACATTCTGGATTTTGAGATAAAAACGACAAGGTTTGACCCGTTTCGGCTAATTTATGCAAACTAGTTACATAAACCGAACCGAACGCGTAAGAAGCGTAACGGGTAACCGTAAGAGTCATATACAGGTTTCCTAAGTCAATATGATTTAAATATGTTGTGATATCAGTAGGATATCTTCCATTATGCCCAAAACGAGTTTGATCTTAATTTAAGCCCCGCAGGGGTATTTTGATCATTTTAAAGGTTATAAAAGAGATTAAATGAAATTCTGAGATTCGGGTCCGAATACATCAGTAAAATAACTTATTTTAATAGGTCATATCAGTTGGTGATAAGTCTTATATGATAAAATGGTTTTAAACATAAACTATGTGTTTAATACGCTTAAAAAGCCATTTTAAGCGATTTCCGGGTTATACAGGAAATCTGAGTTTTCTGAACAGGTTATAAAGTTCAAAATACTTCATTTATTATTTAAAATCAGTAGCAATTGGATTGGTGTCAAAATATTATGTAGAACTCATTTTATACCCAAAAAGGGTATAATCGGTATTTACCGAATCAAGGCCATAACCTTAGGTTATGAGCAGGTTAAAAATAATTAAAAATCTTTAAAAATCCCAAAATATTATATTACATCAGTGGGTAAAAGGTTTGGTGTCAAAAATTGGGTTTAGATAGGCTTTATGCTAATGACGACGTTTAATTACAAAAAAAGGCGTTCTAATTACGCTAATGAGCATAACTCCTAATCTAGACCTCCAACTGATGTGAAAATTTAGGGACATGTTTATAAATCAGTAACAAAGATTATTGTCCTTTCACATATCCAAAATTCTCGTTTTATGGTCAAAAGGGCATTATGGTCAACATTAACAATTAACGGAAACATGTAAACGAATCGGACAAACAACGAACCAACCACAGAGGGTTATACTATCATGTAACCTGGTCCTAAGGAAGCTCTAAGGCATTTCCAAATCATACTAAATCGGGTCAGAACTGAAGTCAAAGCAAAAGTCAAAGTTTTGCGACTTTCGGTTCCAAACCGGGTCTAAACAGAAAATTGTCGGGTCGAACATGTTTAGACATGTTCTTACATTTATTTCTAAGTTATATGAGTGGTAAAATAGGTTACATGCCTTCTACATTGTTAATTACATGTTAATTTGCAAATTAAGTGTCTGTTGACTTTTTATAAACAACTTTGACCCGACATTTGATCTAGTTAGAACGGAAATCAGAGGGTGCCCTTTTAAGGGTTTAATGCCCACATAATTACCAACTTATAACTACCTTCAATTCGACTAATCACTGGACCATTAATGATTAATCGCTAAGTCAAATGTTAATTACGACGGTTTGACTTTTAAGCTAATAACTAAGTAAAACTCAATCAAGGAAGGTCAAGGGTACTTACCAAAGTCCTATGCACGATTAGTGATCCTTAGAAAGTGGTCTTGAGCTCCAGAATTGATCAGAAGTTGAATGGTGATGGTATGATCAAAAGTTGTAAATAATGGCCCTTTATATAGTGCTTTAATCTCACTAGATTATTGACAACCAAGCCAACCACTGATCATGGATCATCCACAAATGTCCCTGGTGACTAAAAAGCATGTAGGGGTCGCCCATGGAGTGGAAAATATCTCCTTAAGTCGGTTACAAGGCTGAACAGGCTGCTGCCTGTATTTTTCTGTATCTGGGGATCGCACGCGGCCCGCGTAAGTTTCTGTTAAGACTTACGCGGCCCGCCTGAGGCCTGCTGTCAGATTTAAAACTCTTTAGTTATTGCATCCTTGGCTCTTGGTCCTTCGAAAGGTCATTCCACTTTATTTCTTGCATTATTAGCCCTTCAAATTGGCTTATAAGGGCTTCAAGACTTATACCAACTTTGTTAAGTCCTTGGTCACTTTATATTTACCCGAAAAGTCATAAACTTCATCATTGACGCTTTTAACCCCTCGTATACGAATTTTATCATAACTTTCTCATGCGATAACGAAACTTGGTGAAAGTTTATCATGTGTTCTAGTGAGCATAATTAATCGTTACAAATCTTCGGGTTTGCTAAAAGGTCACTCAGAGGTATACTTTAAACATGTTGACACATTTAACCCCTGTAGTTTGTAATCTCTCACTTTCCTTCACAATTAGCTTCGTATGATCCATGATTCATTCGTTTAAGGGTATAAACATCGTGTAGGGTTATTGTAAAGTATATTTATCCATTGTTGACATTTTGAACCCTTATATTCACATACTTTCCATGTTTGTCAACTTTAATCCCTCTAGAATATTCTTTCACACGTTCAAGCTTATGACACGTGTCAATACATTATAGGACGTGAATTTTCGAGGTGTTACATCCTCACCCCCTTAAAAGAAATCTCAACCTAGAGATTTACTGAAATAAATGAGGGTACTTTTCTTTCATTGCGGACTCTACCTCCCATGTGTACTCGGGACCTCTACGGGCATCCCATTTAACCTTTACGATTTGCACATGCTTCCTTCGAAGCTTCTTAACCTGTCGATCCTCGATCGACATAGGTTTTTCAACAAATTTCAAGCTCTCTTCTATGTGCACATCTGTATGTGGTATGACTAGTGATTCATCAGCGAAACACTTCTTCAGATTGCAGATGTGGAATACATTGTGAATACCACTGAGCTCTTCAGGTTATTTCAACTTATAAGCAACTGATCCGACACATTCGATGACCTCGAATGGTCCTATGTATCTCGGGCTTAACTTACCTTTCTTTCCAAATCGCATCACTCCCTTCCAGGGTGATACTTTGAGCAACACTTTATCACCTACCTCGAATTTCAGAGATTTACGCTTTAGATCCGCGTAGCTTTTCTGCCTATCCCTAGCAGCTTTCAGGCGGTCATGAATCTGGACAATCTTGTCCGTCGTTTCAAAGACTATTTCAGGTCCTGACAATTGGACATCTCCAACTTCTGCCCAACAAACGGGCATTCTGCATTTCCTACCATACAATGCCTCAAAAGGCGCAGCCTTAATGCTGGTATGATAGCTATTGTTATACGAGAACTCGATTAATGGTAGGTGGTTATCCCAACTATCACCTAAGTCAATCACACATGCACGAAGCATGTCTTCCAAAATTTGGATTGTACGCTCACTCTGGCCGTCCGTCTGAGGATGGTAAGCCGTACTAAAATTTAAGCGCGTGCCCAAAGATTGTTGGAAACTTTTCCAAAAATGTGACGTGTATCTAGTATCTCTGTCAGAGATAATAGACACTGGTACGCCATGCAGAGATACAATCTTATCTACGTACAATTGGGCTAACATGTCGGAGCTATTGGTCTCCTTAATGGGTAGGAAATGTGCTGACTTAGTCAGTCTATCCACTATCACCCATATTGTATCATTTCTCTTCCTTGTCTTTGGCAACTTGGTGATGAAGTCCATTGTCACCATTTCCCACTTCCACGTGGGAAGTTCAGGTTGTTGTAGCAAACCTGACGGCTTCTGATGTTCAGCTTTGACTTGTGCACACGTCAAACATTTAGCTACATAGGTAGCTATAGACTTCTTCAAGCCTATCCACCAAAAGTTTGCTTTCAAATCCTGGTACATCTTGTTAGCTCCAGGATGAACGGAGTATTTAGAACTGTGGGCTTCCTGGAGGATAACATCTCGAAGTCCTCCAAAAATTGGAACCCATATTCGTCCATTTAACCTTAGAATTCCGTCCTTGCCAAGAGATAACTGCTCCTCAGTTACCCCTAGCTTTTCATTAGGATAGTTAGCTTCCAACACAGCTTCCTTCTGTGCGGCTAACAACCTTTCATTCAAACTATTCTTTATCTCAATGCTCTTGGCATTGATTCGGATGGGTTTCACCCTTTCCTTTCGACTCAAGGCATCGGCGACTACATTTGCCTTGCCAGGATGATATCTTATCTCACAATCATAATCATTCAAAGTTTCCATCCAATGTCGTTGCCTCATGTTCAATTCCTTTTGGTTAAACAGGTGCTAGAGGCTCTTGTGATCAGAATAGATCACACACTTGATACCATATAAATAGTGCCTCCACAGCTTTAGTGCAAATACAACGGCACCCAACTCCAAGTCATGGGTGGTGTAATTCCTTTCATGCACCTTTAACTGACGGGAAGCATAGGCAATAACTTTGCCTTTCTGCATAAGCACACACCCCATGCCAGTGTGTGATGCGTCGCAGTAAACCACGAATTCTTCGGTACCTTCAGGCAATGTCAGTACAGGCGCATTGCTTAGCTTCTGCTTAAGGATATCAAAGGATTCTTGTTGCTTGGGTCCCCAGTTGAACTTAATATCCTTCCTAGTCAAAGAGGTTAGGGGTGCAACAATCCTTGAAAATTTTTCAATGAAACGCCTGTAATATCCTGCCAATCCCAAGAAACTGCGAATTTCTGTGGGCGTCTTTGGCTCTTGCCAATTCATGACAGCTTCAACTTTAGCGGGATCTACTTGGATTCCGCGTTCACTTACCACATGTCCAAGAAATTGGACTTCTCGAAGCCAAAATTCACACTTGGAAAATTTGGCATAGAGTTTCTCCTGCTGAAGTAATGAAAGAATACATCGATGATGTTTCTCATGGTCGGCCTGATTCTTTGAATAAATCAGGATGTCGTCAATGAAGACGATAACAAATTTGTCCAAGTATGGTTTGCAGACACGGTTCATGAGATCCATGAATGCCGCTGGTGCATTAGTGAGCCCAAAAGGCATCACTAGGAACTCGTAATGACCATAACGAGTCCTAAATGCAGTCTTGTGAATGTCTTCATCTCTAACCTTCAGTTGGTGATAGCCTGACCTTAAGTCAATCTTAGAGAAGTAACTTGCCCCTTGAAGTTGATCGAACAGATCGTCAATCCTGGGCAATGGATACCTATTCTTGATAGTGACTTTATTAAGCTCACGGTAATCGATGCACAGACGCATCGATCCATCCTTCTTCTTGACAAATAAGATTGGTGCTCCCCAAGGAGACGAACTAGGTCTAATGAAACCTTTGGCTAGCAATTCATCTAGTTGCGTTCTCAATTCCTTCATCTCTGTTGGAGCCAACCTATAAGGCACCCTTGCTACTTGTGCTGCTCCAGGGATGATGTCAATTCTGAATTCCACTTGCCTATCTGGTGGTAAACCGGGTAGTTCTTCAGGAAAAACTTCAGGGTATTCAGAAATAACGGGGATATCCTCAATCTTGGGTTTCGGCTCATCAATAGTCACTTGTGCCATGTAGATGACACAACCCTTCTTCAAACACCTAGAGGCCTTGAGCATAGTCACTTGCTCAGGCAGTCCATACTGGGTATCTCCCTGAATGGTAAGTGATTCACTAGACGGAGTCTTGATCACCACTTGCTTCTTATTGCAGACAATCTGGGCCTGATTATAAGATAACCAGTCCATACCCAAAACTATGTCGAAACCGGCTAATTTCAAAGGAAGTAGGGACAAAGGAAAAGAGTGGTTCTTAATGGATATGAAACATCCATCTAATATGGTTGAGGCGGTTTCTAAGGTGCCGTCTGCTAATTCCACCTCATACTTCACACTTAGGGTTTTAACAGGTAAATTCAGTAACTTACAAAACTTATTATCTACAAATGATTTATCAGCTCCTGAATCAAAAAGTACTCATGCATAGACATCATTTATAAGGAAGGTACATGTGATCACATTGTCGTCCTGCACAGCTTCCTTTGCATCCATCCTAAAGACCCTAGCATTGGTCTTCTTTCTTTCATCAGCTTTCTTTGCATTTTTAGGGCAATTTGTCTTAATGTGCCCTTTTTCGTTGCAACTGTAGCACGTTGCGTCCTTCAGTTTCTTGCACTCTAGGGTCTTATGTTCCAAAGATTTGCAAATCCCACAAGGCCTCGGCTAAGATTGGGATTTTGAGTCAAGTCTGCACCTTCCAAAGTGGTGCTTCTGACAAATCTTACACTTTGGCTTATCTCCAGATTGATGCCCATCCTTCTTAGAACCAGACCCCTTCTTGTGGTCATTGTTTCCCCTGTGCTTCTTATCTGACCGTCGTGAATTGTCGTCTTCACGTTTCCGTTTCTCGGCATCCGTGTTCCTCAGCGATCTCTGTCTGACCGCATCCAGTGTGAGGGACAAAGATATATCAGCTACAGATCTGAAAGTAGCTGGCCAAGAGGCCTTTACACTTACCTTGATCTCCGGGGCTAAGCCCCCAATGAAACGAGCTATTCTTTTGGGTTCCGGGGTCACCAAATAAGGAACCAACCTTGACATTGTATTAAAGCTTGTAAGGTAAGCTTAGCAATCCAGATTCTTCATAACCAATGACAGAAAATCTGACTCAATCTTTTCTACCTCATGCTGAGGGCAGTAGTTTTCCTTGATGAGGGTAACAAATTGTTCCCATGTCATATTGTACAGTGGAATCTTCCCAGTAGCTTGAATCAACGATCTCCACCAGGCTAAGGCCTCACCTTTGAACGATTGAGACACAAATTTTACCACATCCTTCTCAGCGCACCCGCTGATATCAACCACGGTGTCCATCTCATCCAACCATGTCATACAGTCTATAGCTCCTTTCTCCCCAGTGAAATCCATGGGCTTGCATGAAACAAAATACTTGTAGGAGCAACCCTTGTCACGGGGTCCTTGGTTCAGTACGATCTTTTGAGATGGAACACTTTGTTGATTTGAGGACTGACGATCGTCATCAACTTTCTTTGGTTATTCCTTCTTAGAGGGTGGTGGCTTCCTGTGAGCCTCAGAATGAGTCTTAGGCTTGGAATGCGGTGCGGATAGGGTCCTACTCCGAGTCCCGCTATATTCCTGATACTGTCGTTCTATAGCTTTGGTAACCGCATTGTCTATCAATGCTTGTAGTTCTTCACCCGCGATGTTAATTTGGGTATTACCATGATCCTCTCTAGGGTGACTGTTTATCTCATCCGAGTCAGCCATTGTGGTTTTGAACTGTTACACAAGATATTGACAATAATTTATTTGGGAGTTTATTATGGAATTGCCTTTTAGGGCAATTCATTAACCATGGTAAACATAGACCATATTTGGTTAATTTGTTACTCACATTTATTTAGGATTTTAATATAACTTATCCTAATTATAAAACAATAACAGTATTATTAGCACAAAAGGCCTAGTCACTGGGACATTTTTAAATCATAAGCTATGATTTCAGAGAATCAAAGCGTGAAGGTTTGAACATAGTTCATTACCTTTCTCTGACAGGGAGTCGTAGACTACTACCGTCTTTTGTCTTATATGACAATGAGTATAGCCCGTAGGCACTACATCACTAATGGATGTTTAATATGTGATCATCTTAATTGATGATTTAAACCCATGATTTATAAATCATTAAGTTAGGTTGGGAATCTTTTGAAGAATCCTTATATAAGAATGACGTGTGTGATTTTAACGAATCACGTCTGCCAGGAGCGTTAACATGTTTTCAGATGTTAACAGGGATCCGAACCTTTCAAATAGATCTTACCATCTTGGCCAAGTCTTATAATGACATGCAGGCTAGGTTATACCTTTAAGATTCTCATTTAATATTTAAATAGGCAGATATATTTTAAAAGGAATGATTTTGATTCATTTATTTCATGTATAATATATTTATGCATATAATGATAAAAATGAAATTTATAAACTTAACATTCCATTAAATATTAAAAAGGATTACACATTGTCCTAAACGGGACTTTTAATAGACAAATTACCCACGCAGGGGTTAAACCGAAAAAAAACAAGTCCACGCAGGGACCAAGTACTAAAACAGATGTCCACGCAAGGACTAAATACACAGATAAATGTCCACGCAGGGACTTGATTGAAATAGGAAATACAACAATACATATAGGGATTTAATGATCCCTCTTCTTCTTCTTCTTCTCTTTCAACAAGCTCGCTAGGCCCTTAAGGAATCCCCTGTTGTTCATGCGTTCTTCTTGAAACTCATGTTCCACCCCACTTAGTCTTTAGAGGATTTCCTCCTGTTCCGGTGGTGAAAATCGTGGTGGCTGCGACTGCTGCCGAATCGGTAGTGATGCAGGCACTTGATACCCATGAGTTGGATATCCCATTCCCCAAGGGGTTCCGTATGGTCCTTCAGGATGAAGGGCGAGGTAGTTTGATGCTACTTGGTAAGGGTCTTCAGCATAGTTATAGTTTGTGTGAGCCGGCTGCTCAAACGGGTTGTACGCTGTTAACCCAACATACGTAGGAATCGGGTTACCAAAACCCATTGGTGGCGGCTGTGGTGCAACTGGTGCAGAACTCACCTCTGGAATTGGGTTTAAGGGCCCACCCATCTGTGGGTCTTCCTGCAGTGGCGGGTAGTGACTGCCACTTGAGTGATGGGGGGTGCTGAAGTGAAAATCCCCTGCTCGCGTAGATATACGTGCGCCCGTTCTCCTACGCCTTGGTGGTTCTGGAGGTGCTTGATGAACTGGCGGCGGTGGAGGCGGTGGCGTGACAGCCACGAAACGCGAATCCCCAGAGGGACCCTGCTGCTGCTGCTGCTGGTGAGGTGATGAATGGTGAGAAGGTGTGAAGTACCATTCATGCTGGTTAAACCTTGCTTGGTAACTGTCCGGACCACCGTAAGGTGATCCGTGGAAGGATGAACCATCGGAGACCTCAATAGGGTGTGTGGGGGTTCCAGTTGGTGGTTCCATAGGAACGGTGTCCTCATCCATATCCATGGCGTTATCACCGGAAAAGTGATCCTCCGGTCCTAATGGGTTAAAACCCACTGGTTCTTGAATATAGTTGGCCGGATTAAACCGGCCCTGGAAAACAGGAGTGGGGTTGCCAAAGGAATTGTGCGAAGGGATCACTGGAGAGGTATATATAAAGGTTGTGGGTTATCGGGCTCGTTTTCTGAATGCGGCCCAAATGAATGACGGTAGGGAGGCGTTGAACTGTGCGAAACAGACCGTCTAGCGGGCTCCGTATAGTTCCTCCAGACTCCTTGCGGCTCGGCACTCAATGTAGTGGAAGGAGTTCGCCAGTGCGAAGGCCCGACTTCTTGATCATTGGGGGCGGTGATTGGCCCCTTGCCTCGTCCTCCTCTTCTAAATCTTGGCGGCATTGTTAATCCTGTCAACACAAATAAAAGATACAACAAGAAATATAAAGGACAAAGTTAAGATAAAAACAAAAACAAATTTGGATTTGTCCTAAGTTCTTTGTCTAGACTCGAAAGTTTAGGAATGTGCAATTGTGTCATTGAGATTAAACACAAAAGGCTAGTGTTTAATACACTCAATGTTGGCTCTAATACCTACCTGTCACACCCCGATATTTCCACATTTTACCGGTGGGCCTGGTAGGGGAGTATCGTGACGTAGTTGATATCCTCATGGTCAAACAACACAATATTTAAATGCACAGCGGAAGCAAAAGATAGATATATTTCAACTTTAATAAATTGTAATATCAAGTATCACAAATAGTTGAAAGTAATCCACAGGTGGATCAAAATAAAATGGAAACATTGTTCAACAGTTTTGACATCCAAGCTTGCGAGACTTATTGTGGACGCTAGGAGAAAGCCAGCCTAGTTCGCATAGTACCTGCACTTAACCTTTTTGGGAAAATACGTCAGTTTACACTGGTAAATACAATTAACTGACTCAGTTGAAAAGGTTTAATAAAATTGATTTGAATGCACGTGGCACAAACTTTTTATAACTTGGGATAATTATTTGAATATAATCTTGTAAAAGAATTACATGTTCCTTATGCGTTCAGTGGCCCTATCCGTAGACCGGGTTAAAGTTCAATAGACACACCACATTATGTATTTTGGCACTGACGGGTGTACGCCTACACCCCGTGCTTAGGTCGTGGCCATCTCGTAAGATGATGCCAAGGATACCCGGGACATGCTCATTAAACCCCCAAAGGCTTTAAGCAAACAAAACATTTCAAAACGGAGCATATCAATGATTTAACCTCTATTCGATTAAAGATTCAATGTCCGACCAAAGGGTATTTTATATACCATACCCCAAGCCCGTATAGGGAAAATAAGTTAAAAGTATTTACCTTTGCAAGTATCAATCACAATTAGCAAGTGCGTGTAGCTTTTACCGGGTCTCCTATTCTGGAACGAAGGTTTATAATAACCTATTAGAATCCTAACGGGTCTTTAATTAAGCTTAAGCTTAGACCGGTTAGTTTTAAAGGAAGATACGGTTCGAACGCGTGATTAAGCGAAGACCGGAATAGAATGTGATTTAGACCCGACAAGTTTGAAGACTTGTATAATATGGGTAATCTAAACACATTCTGGATTTTGAGATAAAAACAACAAGGTTTGACCCGTTTCGGCTAATTTATGCAAACTAGTTACATAAACAGAACCGAACGCATAAGAAGCGTAACAGGTAACCGTAAGAGTCATATACAGGTTTCCTAAGTCAATATGCTTTAAATATGTTGTGATATCAGTAGGATATCTTCCATTATGCCCAAAACGAGTTTGATCTTAATTTAAAACCCGTAGGGGTATTTTGGTCATTTTAAAGGTTATAAAAGAGATTAAATGAAATTCTGAGATTCGGGTCCGAATACATCAGTAAAATAACTTATTTTAATAGGTCATATCAGTTGGTGATAAGTCTTATATGATAAAATGGTTTTAAACATAAACTATGTGTTTAATACGCTTAAAAAGCCATTTTAAGCGATTTCCGGGTTATACAGGAAATCTGAGTTTTCTGAACAGGTTATAAAGTTCAAAATAGTTCATTTATTATTTAAAATCAGTAGCAATTGGATTGGTGTCAAAATATTATGTAGAACTCATTTTATACCCAAAAAGGGTATATTCGGTATTTACCGAATCAAGGCCATAACTTTAGGTTATGAGCAGGTTAAAAATAATTAAAAATCTTTAAAAATCCCAAAATATTATATTACATCAGTGGGTAAAAGGTTTGGTGTCAAAAATTGGGTTTAGATAGGTTTTATGCTAATGACGCCGTTTAATTACTAAAAGGCGTTCTAATTACACTAATGAGCATAACTACTAATCTAGACCTCCAACTGATGTGAAAATTTAGGGACATGTTTATAAATCAGTAAAAAAGATTATTGTCCTTTCACATATCCAAAATTCTCATTTTATGGTCAAAAGGGCATTATGGTCAACATTAAGCAATTAACGAAAACATGTAAACGAATTGGACAAACAACGAACCAACCATAGAGGGTTATACTATCATGTAACCTGATCCTCAGGAAGCTCTAAGGCATTTCCAAATCATACTAAATCGGGTCAGAACTGAAGTCAAAGCAAAAGTCAAAGTTTTGCGACTTTCGGTTCCGAACCGGGTCTAAACAGAAAATTGTCGGGTCGAACATGTTTAGACATGTTCTTACATTTATTTCTAAGTTATATGAGTGGTAAAATAGGTTACATGCCTTCTACATTGTTAATTACATGTTAATTTGCAAATTAAGTTTCTATTGACTTTTTATAAACAACTTTGACCCGACATTTGATCTAGTTAGAACGGAAATCAGAGGGTGCCCTTTTAAGGGTTTAATGCCTACATAATTACCAACTTATAACTACCTTCAATTCGACTAATCACTGGACCATTAATGATTAATCGCTAAGTCAAACGTTAATTACGACGGTTTGACTTTTAAGCTAATAACTAAGTAAAACTCAATCAAGGAAGGTCAAGGGTACTTACCAAAGTCCTATGCACGATTAGTGATCCTTAGAAAGTGGTCTTGAGCTCCAGAATTGATCAGAAGTTGAATGGTGATGGTATGATCAAAAGTTGTAAATAATGGCCCTTTATATAGTGCTTTAGTCTCACTAGATTATTGACAACCAAGCCTACCACTGATCATGGATCATCCACAATTGTCCCTAGTGACTAAAAAGCATGTAGGGGTCGCCCATGGAGTGGAAAATATCTCCTTAAGTCGGTTACAAGGCTGAACAGGCTGCTGCCTGTATTTTTCTGTATCTGGGGATCGCACGCGGCCCGCGTAAGTTTCTGTTAAGACTTACGCGGCCCGCCTGAGGCCTGCTGTCAGATTTAAAACTCTTTAGTTATTGCATCCTTGGCTCTTGGTCCTTCGAAAGGTCATTCCACTTTATTTCTTGCATTATGATCCCTTCAAATTGGCTTATAAGGGCTTCAAGACTTATACCCACTTTGTTAAGTCCTTGGTCACTTTATATTTACCCGAAAAGTCATAAACTTCATCGTTGACGCTTTTAACCCCTCGTATATGAATTTTATCATAACGTTCTCATGCGATAACGAAACTTGGTGAAATTTTTATCATGTATTCTAGTGAGTATAATTAATCGTTACAAAGCTTCGGGTTTGCTAAAAGATCACTCAGAGGTATACTTTAAACATGTTGACACATTTAACCCCTGTAGTTTGTAATCTCTCACTTTCCTTCACAATTAGCTTCGTATGATCCATGATTCATTCGTTTAAGGGTATAAACATCGTGTAGGGTTATTGTAAAGTATATTTATCCATTGTTGACATTTTGAACCCTTATATTCACATACTTTCCATGTTTGTCAACTTTAGTCCCTCTAGAATATTCACTACAAAAAAATTGTCATCTAGTGGCATACAAAAAGTGCCACAAAAAACCAAATAAATGCCACTAAAGGCCCATGTTGGAATGAGCGGCACACAAAAAAAATGCCACTAGAAGCGGTGACACTAAAGCCATTTAGTGGCACTTTTTAATCTGCCGCTGTAAAGTTTTGGGTTTTTAGTGGCACAAATTTTGTGCCAGTAAAAACTTTTCCTAGTTATATAGCTATTCTACTTTTAGTGGCACTTTAGTTTGTGCCGCTATAAAAAAAGGACTTTTGAAGCACAAATTGTGGGTAACAATTCTTTCTAATTAAATACACACTAAATCAGTTCGAATAAAATAAAATATACAACTATAAAATGTAGAAATTATAATATCATAATTTCAACTATAAGTTCAATACATAACATATTCCAAATGTTTACAACACAAGTCTTCAGGTAGGAATATTACTATATAAAAATTAGCACTAAAGCGATCCATGAATCTTGTTATCTCTATTCCTCCCATGCTTTACACGATGTCAACTCTGCCATGATAAACCATATAATTAAGCATCAGCAATGCAAAATATATGAAGCTAGAAAACGAATAGATGCATGCCTTAAGCCAAAATATATAGATTAGCATAGAAACCATATGTAGCATCCTAACAAAGGTGTCATGTGAGCAATTCTTTTGTGTCATATACATGTATATTGAAAACTGAAAACATGTTCAGATGGATCAAAAGTGCCTAAAATGTAATGCCATCTGTGATTTAGAAAATAAAGAAAGACAAATACCAAATACATGTTTGTCACATGAAGATCCAACCACTAGCCACAGAATATAACTAACTAGATATGTAATGACTATAATAGATTGGGTGACTACAAATAAAATCGAAGATAAATTGCCTGATTTGGAAGGCTTTCATTTTGTTCATCTTTTGAAGTAACATCTACCTTCTTTTCAGCAGATTCATGCATAGTTTTGCACTGATTTTGTTATATTAAAAGATAACATTCAGTTAAAACCTAAAAACTAAAGTAAAATGGGAACTCTAAGAAAGAAAACTGAAGAAATTAAAGATGGGCATGATACTAAAGTATAATGGGAACTCTAAGAAAGAAAACTGAAGAAATTAAAGATGGGCATGATAATGATGTGCTGACCTCCGTTATTCTGTTTTGGTTTGAGAGTAGTGTTCTTCATAGAAATAGATGAAGTTGTTTCCTTAGACGATAGATTGTAGGATGTTTCAGTTTGAATAAAATCACAAAGGTTGTCCAACTGAACGGTTATTGTAGTCTTGATCTAGTGCATAAAAGCTGTAACAAAATAGAACACGACCCATTCACAATCAATAGACAAACTTCATAAAACAAGTCACAATTGAAGATCATGATTTAATAATACTACAATGAGTGAGGGAATAGAAATCAAGCTTCAAGAAAATCAAATCAGCAGTATGTCATACTTTTAAACATAAGTTACACTATGTTGCTACACAATACCTGTCGAAGCTAGTAGGCATAATTTTATTTCCTTTGTTTTTTATCAAGATCTAAATAGTGGCATTTTGTAAGAAGCTTTATTAACTTATAAATTAGCATAGTTGCAGATGATATAAATTCAATACAGGATACAAGTGACAATATGTTTTGGGAAATGGAGAGAACTGAACCCCCAGCTCCGCTCATAGCAACAGTTCAAAACTGTCTGTTAGATCCATTTGACAGCACCTTTAATGCCATTATAGAAAGATTATGTAGTGAGTTGCAACGTCGCCAACAAAGTTGACAATACCATGAAGGCTCAACTCTTTAAGCTTTAGAAAAAATCAAAACGACATAAAGAATTTAAAATTTCAACAAGCACAAGTTGCAATCATCATCTGAAGATTAAACTTTGCCATACAACGCACACTTTAAAAAATAATATTTAGTAACAAATCTTAATCCTAACAGAGAATCAATAAAAACTAAAAAAAAAACTGATATACCATGCACAATTAGGGAAATCTTTGAGTTCGATCATACAACCTACAATTAAATTGGTAGAACCGGTTATCCAACAGGCCAACTGCTCACCAGTCACCACGTGACCTAGTCGGATAGTGCCGAGTAGTGAACCAAGGAACTAATTAACACAAGCTTGTTTGGTAGATGTTTGAGAGATGGTAAAGAAAATCAAGGGGATAAACCGATAACAATTTGTTTCCAATAAGACAAGGGAAGTTTTTAGATAATCATAAGTAATGGCACTTAAACAGATGCGTACCTGGATACCAGCTAAACCGAGGTTCTTCATGACTGCATACTTCGGGCGGCCATTAAGTCAATCAAAGACAGTCAAAAGAGGAACTTATAAATAATCCAGCCCTCGAGTAGCTACACCTGTTGTTATCTGCATGAACACCCAAAATTTATAAATCATCTTAACTGTGTAAATACTACAAAATAATAGTGTAAATATTTCAGTTCAAATATTATAAGATTCAAAATAGAGGAGAAGTACTAACCTTAAATAATTGTAGTGCCTCAGTTCTACCTTATATTCACTTTTACTTGGGTCAATCAAAGACAGTCAAAAGAGGAACTTATATATGAACACATATGAATACAAGAAGCAAAATTAGCATCCCCAAATTTAAAAAACCTAAAAAATCACGATCAAATCATGGAATAAATCACCTTTCTTTAATAGTTATACCTCGCCATTGTTATCAACAGCAATCTCCGATGCATCTTTACTCCTATCTTCGCTTCAATCCGATGTTAGAAAACATCGGAGTTTAAAAGCTAGTACAGAATGATGAATGAATTAGATAAATGGTATGTTTCCAACTAACTAACACGTCATCAGAATTATCAGAAGTGTTATGCAAAAACTCACATCCAACATCATCTTCAATGTTGCTGTAATAAGTCTTGATCAGTTCATAGTGCTGAGAAGTCCCTTCATGAGAATAGAATCATAAACAAAATATATTAGGAACAAAATGAGAAACACAATCGTGGATCAAGATGCTGCAATCGAGAGGGTTTTAATCTTGGGTAGAATTTTGATAGAGGTTAACATGGTTCCAAACTCTTTGCAGGCGAGAACGAAAAATGATGAATAAGGCAAACTGTATGTTTCAGATCTCAAACAACGTAGCATAAAAGGAATTACCAGTCTACCATTGGTCGGATCAATTTAACAATCTGAACCACATAATTTATAAATCAGAATCATAAATTGGAATTAAACGCATCAGTTTAGATCAATACTAATTGTAGTAAGCACCATATTGATAGGGACCACAAAGGCATGACAAGAAAAAAAGTTCAACTTCTATTGTCTTAAAGAGTATAGGCTAAAACAAGATTTTTTTACCCAGTGGCAGACCACGGATTTTTTTTTACCGGGGTCCCTTTTCAGGTCGGTCGCCATTCGGGTCAGATCAGAAGACGGTCTCGCGGCATAATTTTAATAACACATGGATTTTAAGTTGAATTATATTGTTCTATCAACTCGAATCAAATCAAATTGAACTCAAATCGCCTTTTAAATTCGGTTAAATTGTTATATGTTATTGTTATGTTTGCCGGGCTGTGCCCTTTATAAAAAAAAAAAAAAAGTGCAGCAATAGCTTGAAGGTTGTATTTAGCTGAGAATGCATTATGGATTATTGGAAATTCAGAAAGATTGATAAAAAGCAAAACCTACAATACCACATGGGAATAAATCATACAAAGCATATCAAATACCCCTCATTGTCATAATATCCTTTATTGGTAGGGGTGCTAAATGGGTCGTGTTTGCGGGTTGGCGGGTTCAACCAGAACCCGGAAATTTTATACGAACCCGAACCCAAAAATTGTGTCATAACAATGAACCGGAACCCGACCCGAATATTCGTGGGTTGACCCGAACACGACCCGTTCAACCCGAAAACTATTATTTTTAAAATTTTTTATTATATTAAATTTGAAGTTTACGTAAAACACAAATGTATATAATTCAATTCCATTTAAATTATAAAATCTTATGTGAATTTCTTTTTCTAAGTTATAATTATAGCATAAAATACATACCCAATTTAAATTATAACAAAAAACATATTGTAAAAAAATATTATATAATATAAAGGGGTTAAACGGGTCAACCCGCCAACCCAACTAGGTTGACCCGAACCCGACCCGTTTAGCTAAACGGGTTCGCGGGTTCAACCTGAAACTGACCTGAACCCGTTAGACTAAACCTAAACCTACGAATTTCGTGTTAGGTTCGTGTCGTGTTTTCGGGTCATGTCAGAAATTCACACCCCTATTTGTTGGTTCAACTAGTGGTTTTATCTATGGACGAACATTTGGAATTTTGATACAATAATGATCCATTTTATCTGAATAATACGAGATTTTCAAATAACCCATATCAAAATTTATGTTTATTCACGTTCACATCTCATTGTGATTTACTTAACTTATAAGAAATATCACAACTCTTAGGGATTCATCATATTTGACTATATGCTGTTGATGTATCAAGACCTTATCAACACTATGATTTACAATAGACAAGTTAATCAAGAAATATGAAATGCTAGATCATAAGCATCAAATTCAGAGATTCAGATTATATACATTGCTAGTTGCTGATAAGTGATAATTATGAAAATGTTAAACTTCGTACTCAACATAATAAAAAAGTAGTTAAAGTATGAATTACCCAAGTTATAAGACTTACCTTTGCTTGTGAAAGCGCCTCTTGTTGATCTCTCATTTTAATCACTTGATTCTCCTTCACATCACATGCATTGTTATTGATCATCCATATAGGCACACAATTAATTGATACTTTAATCATCATCCTACAAAATTTTAGCACATATTAACTGATCCCCTTACGTTTCCTTCTTTTATAATTAAAATGGTCAATTTATGAGGGTACTAGGCTTTTGCTAGAATTTGAAATATGAAGATTCATGACAGATCCAAAACTATACATTTTCAAGTATTTAAGCCAATTTCTTCAACTTGAGCATTTCATCAAACAACTCATGTGCATAAATATTTTCTATCTCTCATATAATGATGAATCTCTAACCTACATACCACTGTTAATTATTTGTGAAAAAAATGTGTGATTTACTCAACTCTAATCATAATAGAATCATTCTAACACAGTAATCTCATAAAATCATAGGGAACAAGAACACACCAACTTTTTACCTTAAAATGGAGATTTTTGAAGAAGATGTAGCTACTTACCTTAACTTTGATGTTTAAATTCACTATGCATGTGTATATGGCTTATGGAAGAATATAAACCAACATTTGATTGCATCATTTTCCAGCTTCCATTATTTCTTCACTTCCTCTCCACTTCTATGGCACATACACACATCCCTAACTCCCCAAAAATTCCATCCAGAAATTAGATATGGGTTCATTTAACGTGGATTCTATATTCCAGAAACAATAGTTAGCTATGCTCACAGTTATATGGCTATGGAGTGGTGAATGTTGATGTTTAGATTGATAAATGATTAGTTCGTAAAAAAATAAAATAAAAACAAATAAGTTCATAAGAGGAACACCAGCACAACAGTGGCAATCACCTCTACTGTACTGAAGGAAAAAAACACTATAAATTAATGTGCAATTTCTGATGAATCAATCAAGTGCCTTGAACCCTAGAATCGCATCTACTGTATGGAAGGTTCTTGTTTTAGCAGCCATTTCGTTTATACTCTGGAAAGATGTGTTAATTTTTAAGTTCCACCCAATTTGTTTTCAACTTTGACCTAGATATCAATAGAAACGACCTAGTGATATAATAAGCGATGAACAGATATTCCCAAACCACCAAAAATATGAACCCTAACAATTAGCTTGAACTCAAAATCAATTAATTTTATCTAACAAGTTCGTAGCATAAATAAATTGAAAAACAAGAGAACGAGATTATACCCGAGATTTGGTGCAGCAAAGGAAGCTTTTTGATTAGATGTGCAGGCTAGGGTTCCAATCAATTTTTACAAAGAGGAAAACAAGCAATAATGAAAGCCAGGTCAATGGAATATTTAGGAGAAGATGGAAATTTTTAGGAGAAGAGGGAAAGCAAAAGCGAGAGGGAAATTTAATTTTGAGGATGAAATTTTTGGATGATGAAATTTTGGCTCTAAAATGTGAAGTTATTATGTTTTGATTTAGTGGTATAAAAGTTAAATGCCACAAAAACTATATATTAATCAATTGTGGCATAAGTAAATGTCATTAAAAATGTAATTTAACGGCATAAAAGCTAAGTGTTACTAAAAATGCTTGTTAAACAAATATGGCACACACAAAGTGCCATTAAAAACCTAATTTAGTGGCATAAATATGAAATGCCACTAAAAGTGTGTGCCGCAAAATGGCATTTTTTTTGTAGTGATTCTTTCACACGTTCAAGCTTATTACACGTGTCAATACATTATAGAACGTGAATTTTCGAGGTGTTACACAAGTCAAGCATGTTTCTCTCAGCTTTGACTTTCAAAGTCAAATCAGTTACTTACCAAATTCACAAATACATAAAAATTCTTATATAACCGCAAACATTAACACACCTAATAATCTTAACTCTGCTATAAACTGTAAAACATAAACCCAAATATCACATTTCCCTTGTAGTATTAAAGAATTCACACCAATTCAATGAAAATTACAAAAATAGACGTTCTTATACAATAACTTTCCAATACAGACATCCCTATTCAACCTTCACCAAAGTAGTCAGGCTCATTTCCATCAATGATGTCTATATTGTGAATCTTTATTGCCTCGTCAAAAATTCACTGACTTGCCTTTTGAATTGTAATTCAAAGTCCAAGGAATCTGTGTCATCCTCATCCCTGCACAGTGTAAGATCAAGGAGATCTTGCATATCTTCAACACCCAGGCCCAGTGCTTGTTCCCTTGATATTTTCTTCACCTCACCACTGGATTTGATCAGAGTCAATACGTGGGTCTGTTTGTCAGATTTCCACTTTAGTATTTTGAATCTTTTGGGTTTCTTGGGAGAGGTTTTATTGAAGATGAGTTTGGAGATGGTGGCCTGGTAATGACTGGCTGAGCAGTATTTGTAGTTTGTGTCAATTCAATTTTTTCTCCTATCATCTGCTTAAGGCCTATTTTTACAATGTAATCCCTTGCTGCTTTATTTGCTGCTGTTTCTGCGTCCATCTGCTTTTGTTTCCTTGTTTGGTAAATGATGGCAGCAGGTGGAACAGTGGATTTCCTGATTTGTAGCTTTTGTGGCTTAGCTAGAACAACTGCTTCAGGGTAAACCGGCTTTTGTGGAACATTAGGATTTTTCTTTCTTAATTCTTCCAGCTTTTTGTAAGAGGCAAACACTTTATCCTCTTTCCACCTTGACACTTGGTTCCTTGACCCAAAATTAGCTGTTATTAACTCTTCTTTCATTCTCTTAAGCTACAGAGTCCTTTCTGGTACATTTTTCTTAAACTTTGCCCAGATAGGAGGAGTCTGCTTCACCTTGCTTTTGATCATATCTTGAATTCTGGTTCTTTCACTTTCTAGCTCACTAATGGTCCATTCTTTGTACTGGTACCTTTCTCCCTTGTAAATTTTTGACTTGGGTTAGCAGAAATTGGTAGTATGTTTGAATCTCTCTGTCAGATTTTCCTTCTGTATTTCTTTTGGATATATCCTCTGCTTGTTGAGCCTTCAACTTCAAGTATTCTTCAATGTTATTAGGCCTTGGATATCCTTGAACAGATGGCAAGTTCCTTTTAGCAGGGTCATCTTCATAGTAGAAGGATTTGATATCCTCTCTAACTGCTGGAAGATCTAATGGATACTGGACTCCTGCAGGAAAAATGGAAGTGTTTGAATTTGAGACTTGTGCTGAAGAGAGTGGGACAGGATTGGGAATGGTCATCATTCAGAATTATCCTTCTCCTTTTAGGTTTTTGAGAGGTTGGTGGTGTTTTGGTGGGTTGAGTGGTGGAGATTTGAGTGGTAGATGGTTGACTAACAGTTGTTGAAACAATTGGTGTTTCAACCACTGTTTCCATTACAACAGATGATGTGTCTCCGGAAGTCTTCTGCTTTTTGGCAGGTGGTGTTGGTGGTAATGAGGATGTTTTTGATGGTGATGTGATTTGTGGTAAGGCAGTGGATTGAGTGTGTATTGAAGTGGTGGCAGTTGTTGGTGTAACAGATGTTGAAACCACTGAAGTACCAACAGCTGTTGATACAACAGGTGTTTTAACATCTGCTGGTTTGTAGGTTTGATATGTGGAGCTTTTGGGAGGTGTAAATTTGGGTTGCCTCACTATTCTAGTGGGCTGTTTTCTTTTAGGCTCAGGATTTTCTTCATCCTTGGGCTCAGAAACACCCTGCACTTCCATTTCCATATAAACTTTCTTCTCCTGTTCAAACCTAGATTTTCCCTTTGCCTCTCTATCCTTTTTCACCCTTGCATTTTCATCAGCAATGGCATTTAAGGTCACATCAACATTTTTAGAACCATCTGGTTTAGGGATGTCTGCAAGCATACTGGATTTGTCTGGTGCAATGTACAAACCATCTTCATATCCCTTTTTCTTTAGCTGATTCATTTTCTCACCCGTTTTGGCATCAGCTGGTGGTGGGTTGTCCACAAAGATGATAGTAGGAGGAGCAGAATCAGTGGTTTTCAGCAAGTGGGCCTTGATTGCCTTTATGTCTGCTTGTCTATCCATGAACCTAGCTTCCATCATATTTCTGATCTTTTGAACCTGTATTTCATGTTGCTGATCAGCATATGCCCTTTGTTGGTGAAGCAGAGGTTGAAATAAACTCCAAAGCTCAGTGGGAGTAGGAGCAGATGATGGAGCAGCTGTTGTATCTGGTGCAGCAGTGGGTGTTGCCTTTTATGCTTGTAACAACTGTTGCAGCAATGACTTAAAATCTGCAACAGATGTGTCCAATTTCTCAGCCATCTCCGTCAATTCCTTGTACATTAAACCATCACCCAAGTTAATGGGATCATCTGATTTCCCACTGGCTGTGGTTGTATCAGCAGTTGACTTAGGGAAAGTTTCCCAAAAGTCATCCACAGATGCCCCTTTTTCTTGGTACTAGGGACTTCTTTCCTCAGCAATTGACATCCTTTTAATAGAACCAGTGGTTGGAACAAAGACACCAGCGGATATCACAGTTGCTGGAGAGGAAATTGCCTTCAAGGGAGTCTTATTAATGAAACAACTGGCCAGGTGTAGATCAGTGGATCCAAAACCTGTAGTTGCTGCTCCACTTGAACTACTGACAGGAAGTACTTGTACTTCCTGCAGTGTAACCTTCTCAGTTGTTGGTGGGTTAGCAATGATTGAGACGCCAGACCCAGTCACTTGTTGGGGTATATTCTCATTAACAGGTGTTTGAGAAGAACTGGTTTGTGTCTGGGCTAAATCAACTGCATCCAACAAAAGTTTTGTTTGTGGTAGAATTTGAGAAGTGAGGATAGGTGTAGAAAGCGAATTTGCCACGGGCAGTGGGCTATGGATAATAGAATCAAGTGATTCCAGAGCATCATAATTTGGTGTCCCTGTTCTTATAACCTGTTCTTTTTTAGAAGAAGTAGGAGGAGTTTGAGGCTCAGGTTGAGATCTTTCTTCCAACTGCTGTGAGGAAGTAGCTGCAGTGGTTATTGGTGACTTTTGTGTTGTCACTAGTAGTTTCTCTGGGAACTCATCTTCCAGAGTTACCTTTGTTTTGGGTTTGGGGGGCTTTTGTGATTTTTTCTGTTTTGTTCTTTTGGTGGGGGTTTCACAGTAGTTGTTTTGCTGCTGTCATCACCTTGAGCAGTGGGCTCAACAGTAGGTGCCTGAGGAGCATTGGTAGATGCTGAAGTCTGCTCAGGAACCTCTGCTTGTGTTTTGGAAACTTTTGACAGCCTTGTAAAGGTTTCAGAAGTGATGCTCTTTATTGAAAAAGGATTGCCCTGGATAAGCACATGGGCATTATCTTTTGAAAATTTCTTTTTAAAATAGTAACTTAAAAACCTTGGAAAGAGCAAAAATGCCTTTTTATTAACATTTGTAACAAGATAATTGAAGAGTTCTTGGGAATAGTTAAAATTTTCACCATGTAAAATAGCGTAACCCATATATTGAATCTTCAATGGAATTTCATTGAAAGCAGTGGTCTTGTTTGAGACACACATCAATAGGGTATGAAATAAAAACCTTGTGGCAGGAGGAAAACTGCCTTTTTCTAAAGTGTCTTTTTTCATTTCCTCTTCATAACCCCTTTGAATGAAAAACGTTTGATACTCTGCTTTAGGGAAAGATGTTTTACCTTCAAGATCATCGAGTTGAAAAACCTCCGAAATGGTTTGAGGTGTTATTGTGACTGGAACATCCTTTATAGAAGAATTGATGGCTAAGGTCTTTTTATCCTTAGTTTCCAACTTAGCATTTTTCCAGAATTCTTGCTGGGTATCCATGTAGATCGGAGCATGACAAGTCAATAAAGTTTTGTACTTTGAAGATGACAGAGCATCAATGATGGAATTGAAGATTTCGGTGTGACTGGGTTTTTCAAGTAGACCCAAGTAGTTATGTGTGGATTTGATTGGGAGAGACATCGTGATTTGAGTATGATTGCGAGAGGAAGAAGATGATGAAGAGGATGAGTGATTTTGAGAGAAATGGGTGATAACTGCTTTGAGAAAGGAATTTTGAATTTGATTCGACACTAAAAACACTGTTTGGGGGGTTTTGATCAGGGTTTTATAGGGGGAAAGTGAATGCTGACGTGGCAGCGGTTACTAAAAGATCTGACTGCTATGTACTGTCCACGTGCCAACCTCTGATGATAATGGAGGACAATTGGTAGGAAACCACTGATGGAACAATATCAGTGGTTTGCAACGGTTACAAATGAGAACAGTGACTGACTTTAAGCGAGCAGTGGATAACCATCAGTGGGTTAAAACGCTGATTTTGAACAACAGTTTTTTTTAATTTTTATTTTAACTTTAATTTTTATCACCAAAACAATATTAAAGGAACTCTTATCTCATTGGAATGTAACGATTAGGTAAAATTATAATTTCATTGTAATTCTAGTTTTCATTTGATAATTTCATTCTATAATTAATTAACCAAATCAACAATAAAAATATGAGTAGTGACTATTTTTTAACTATCAGTGGATAGCCAACAGTGATTGAAACACAGATGTTTGGTCAGTCAGTGGTCAACATGAAGAATGAAGAAACAAAGGTTGGCATTCAGCAGTGGATAACATTTAACAAACATATCTTTGAACTAAAACAGTGGTTGTAACAGACTTTTAAGGATTAATGAAAACTATCATTTTTAACTATTTTGAGGATGTTTGACCTTAAACAGATATTTGTCCTTAAACAAATGTTTGACCTTAAACAGATGATTGCCCATAAACAGATGTTTGGTCTTAAACCAAACATCTGTTAAAGGTCAAGATCTGTTTGACTATTGGTGAACCTCGGTTTGACTTTTAATGAACATTTGTTTGACTTTTGGTCAACAGTTGGATGGAAACCCACGTTAGATTAAACAGTATGAATGAATAAACACGGAAGTATCATAAAACTTTGAATGAAAATCGTGAAAAGTTAAATGTGATACAACAGTTGAGAGGAGACCTTTGCATTTTAGGGTTGTTTCTTATTTTGATTAACTATTGATGATGTTGAGATTTTTTATTGACACTGACATTTTAAAATATGTTAAGATGGATATTGAGATTATTAAAAAAAACTATTACATAGAAAAATATAAATTTAATGAAATATTTATAAACTATTACACGCTACAGTTAACACTTGCTAGGATTTCGTAAACTCTGGTCTTTCTCCATGTGATGTCATGCTCTCTTTTGTTTTTCAGATCAGTTAGCATGTTGCAGATTTTCTGATCCTGTTTTAAAAGTTGTGTGAGAAACTCTTCTGCATTTTTCTGGAAATCTGATGGAGGAGAGTGGAGAACTTCATCAAGCAATGCTATACTTTTCCAGGTTTTCTTGTAATTAGTGTCATTGATTATCTCGACTTTCCTGTTTAGTTCTTCGTCTGTTCTTTTTTCTTTAAGTGACCACACCGAGAATTGGGTTTTAACATCGCTGGTGTTTGACCAGTGGTAGAAGCTGAAGTTTGCCATGTAGAATTTTGTTGGATTTTATGATGTGGAACAATCTTTCACAGACAGTGATTTGTAGGACAGTTTGTTGATGTTTTGCATCAAAAGTAATTATCGATCTTTTATAGAGTTTAAAAACGTGTCTACATGGTAAATGAAGAGGTTAATTGTAATTATGATAATCTGCTTTTGTTCTTTGAACTTCGAAAATTTGTCCCTTGGGTTTCTTGGTATTTAATTTTAAAGTTTTCCAATAAAAGTTGGGGTTTGAAAAGTTTTTTGCATTAAAAGACTGCTGCTTTGAAATATACATTAATATGTTTATATTAAATCTACACGATTTGATTGATTAAGTATATAAACTCATGACCACTTCACCTGTTTTTCATCACGATTTCCTACGAAGATATCATACTTTCAGAAAAGTCGAGTAATATAGTTTATTGATATGACGTCATTCACTACTGTAAAATCAGATGATTTAAAGAAGCGTTTTGTCAAGCATATAGAGGAACAGGTGTATGAAGATAAGGCTACTCTTCAAGAGCTGAAGAGATGTTTTGATGGATTGCAAGTTGGCCTGTTCACGAGAGAGCAGGTTTCCAGAAATCTTATGCGAATGCCTTCAACTTCAGTTCGTGAGCTTTGTATTGTCAGCAATATAGAATGCGGTGATAGAGACGTGGAGTTCATGGCGATGCTGAAGGACATACATCGAGAGGTTCAGCAATCGATGGAGTTGAAGCTGACATTTCTTAATTCTTACGGTTATTGTTAGAGTTAAAAGTTTAGTTGTTCAGTATGTTATGTAATAATTGGACTTTTAAGGTCACGAATACATGAATAAATTTTAATCTTATGAATCTAAGTTGCGTTTGTAGAAAAAAAAAAGAGTGTGACAATTTTAAATTACCATTTTGCATATTTTGAATTTCAAAAGTTATGGATATTGTCAGTAATTACTGATTTGATTTGAAAGCAATTGTCATCATGACATTTCTAATTTTTATTTTAACTTTAATTAAGAGAAAATAACCTTCAATTTGAAATTCCCATTTTGCAAATTTTCAATGTCCAAAGCTCAAGAAATTAACATTAATTACTGATTTGATATGCAAGAAAATGCCATCAACACTGTTGTATTTTTATTTTTTATTTGAACTTTAATTTTTATCACCAAAACAATATTGGAGGAACTCTTATCTCATTTGAATGTAAGGATTAAGTTAAATGGTAAGTTCATTGTAATTCTAGTTTTCATTTGATAATTTCATTCTATAATTAATTAACCACATCAACAATTAAAATGTGAGCAGTGGATGTTTTTTAGGAAAACCAATGATGCTCAATATCAGTAGATGTCAACAATAAAAATGTGAGCAGTGACTATTTTTTAAGTATCAGTGGATAGCCAACAGTGATTGAAACACTGATGTTTGGTCAGTCAGTGGTCAACATAAAGAATGAAGAAACAAAGGTTGTCTTTCAGCAGTGGATAACATTTAACAATCAGATGTTTGAACCAAAACAGTGGTTGTAACAGACTTTTAAGGATTAATGAAAACAATCATTTTTAACTATTTTAAAGATGTTTGACCTTAAACAGATATTTGACCTTAAACAGATATTTGGATATAAACAGATGTTTGCGCTTAAACAAATGTTTGACCTTAAAAAGAAGTTTGCCCATAAACATCTGTTTGCAAAAAAAAAGAAAGACAAATTTCAAGAATGTTATACCCAAACAATCAAAATAAGGAAATTAATAATCATCCAAGTATACTTCATTTTTATTTAGTAGTATAAAGATCAAACCCCAGTTGTATTTATAATACAGATCAAACAAATGAGGTGATGTGATAAATACTGTTACATATAAACAGCTCAGTGATATAACATCTAACAATCTAACAGAGTATAAAACACTGATGTGATAAATATTGTTACATATAAACACTATTAACATAAACAAAGGTAGAATATCTGCTGTTGATGCTGAACGACTCTAGCGAACCACTGCTCTACTAAACACTATTACATAAGAAACACTGATACATAAATACTAAAGTTGAATCCGCTGTAGATGCTGAACCACTGCTGCTACTGAGCAGTGGTTTTAATTTGGTTAATCAAGCTCTAGGTACATAAGTGCTTGTCTTTAACAGGGCTTTGTCTTCAACAGTGGATAGGCCTCATCAGTCTTTATAAGGAACAGTGGTTATTTATAACAGTCCTTAGCATGATCAGCTGTTACAACCACTCCATAACCCTTTGAGAGAAAGCAAGTGTCGATCTATTTAAATGAGAGGAATGATTGCAGTACATCCCTGTTGAAAAACATAGTCGATAAATTTAGGGAAAATGAGGTTGAAAGATGATAAGCCAACAGTGGACGATCTCATTCTATAGCTTTGATAAATTTAGGGGTATTCTTAAATAATACTTCCTAGATGCTTCCAAAGAAGCAGCACTTTGGACATTTTTCGGTCTTCAAACATCTATTATCTATTATCTACTATCTATTATATATAATAGATAGTAGATAATAGATATTAGATAATAGATGATAGATGTTTGAATGCCGACAAATGTCCAAAGTGCTGCTTGTTTGGAAGCATCTAGGAAGCATTATTTGAGAATACAACTGAATTTATCAAACCTGTAGAATGACATCGTCAATAGGAATGTAATGCATTATTACCTTATTTAAGATACCTTCAACTGCATCTTCTGATAAATCAACATTCATTTCACTCAAAAGATACATTCAACTGCATCTTCAATCATGAACTATTTACAGAAATGGACGAAATCATCCAAAAATACCCAAAATAAAACTAATTCAACCATCCAACCATAAGATACTTTCCGTATTAGAATGGCCATTTTTACCTTATTTCAACAGGGATGAAATCAGGAACTATTAGAATAACCATTTTTACCTTATTTCACAAATTTCATAATACGAAAATAAGTAAAACATAAAAAAATGAAACCAAAACACCTGATATTTGTCGTCCAAATCTTTTAGTTGGTCATCATAGTCCTACAACCATTCGAGGTCGTTGGAGTCGGTCGTTGCTGTCAGCAGCCTAATTAACAAACAACAGCAAACAACAATAGCAAGTCACCAAACAATCGACCTGAAAATCATATAGAAAACCAAAAATAAAACAAACCCTAACCTAAAACTCAAGATGGAAAAATGAAAAAATATATTTATAACTAACCCTAAACCACAAATCCATTACAGCATATGTTTTACAACAGGAATGTAATGCATTATTACCTTATTTAAAATACCTTCAACTGCATCTTCTGATAAATCAACATTCATTTCACTCAAAAGATACGTTCAACTGCATCTTCAATCATGAACTATTTAAAGAAATGGTCGAAATCATCCAAAAATACGCAAAATAAAACTAATTCAACCATCCAACCATAAGATACTTGCCGTATTAGAATGGCCATTTTTACCTTATTTCAACAGGGATGAAATCAGGAACTATTAGAATAGCCATTTTTAACTTATTTCACAAATTTCAGAATATGAAAATAAGTAAAACATAAAAAAAATGAAACCAAACACCTGATATTTGTCGTCCAAATCTTTTAGTTGGTCATCATAGTCCTACAACCTTTCGAAGTCGTTGGAGTCTGTCGGTGATGTCAGCAGCCTAATTAACAAACAACAGCAAACAACAATAGCAAGTCACCAAACAATCAACCTGAAAATCATATAGAAGACCAAAAATAAAACAAACCCTAACCTAAAACTCAAGATGGAAAAATGAAAAAAATATATTTATAACTAACCCTAAACCTGAAATCCATTACAACATAACCAAGAGAACTGCAGGACACAGAGCCGACAACCTCCGATCATCTCCGTCGTCAAGTTACCGGCGGAAACCTAGCAAAAGCACAACAATAAGTAAATACGCATGAAGATCGAATGAGTGAACAATGAAAACAAAGATTGACACTTATAGAACAGAAGTTATTGATAATCTAACCTTGATTCGGAGCATTGATCTAAACATCGATCGGAATAGAGCAGAGCAGAGGGAGAGAGAAAGTAGGAAGCCCAAAATGAGTAAATGAGAGATGATATAAATAAAAGAGGGCAGTGGTACTGTAGGGCGGGAAAAGGGAAAAATAGATGCCCTAATTAAGTGACACGTGACCCAAATCACTTTCATTTATTATATATAATAGATTATTATTATTATTAAAAAAATCCACTAACCACGTCGCTCCCATTCCTTCTTTTCTTGCACCACGCCACTTTTCTGACACATGCAAACGTGACAGACACATGCCGAATAACGTCACTCTTTCATGTCCTCCACTCCGTATAGGCTTATACACTATGATACCACTAGACCAAAGTCCCTTTGGTTAGAAAGAACAATAAATGCACAACCAGAAGTTATTGTAATATCATGACCATAAATATGGTTAGAAAGAACAATAAATGCACAACCAGAAGTTATTGTAATATCATGACCATAAATAACAGATTATCATTAAATCAATGATTTTGATATTTGTTTATGGCTGGAGGTTTTTTTAACGGTTAACAAAATCAATCCCGAGCATTCTTGGAGCACCTGCTGGACAAACGGAGTACTCTGAGAGTAACCCGAATCCACCACCAATTCCGAGGAAAACCCAGTAACCTATCCGCCCGTAGGCACGACGGTGAAATTACTAGTAAAACACGTTTGGCTCAAGGATCCAACCCAGGTTTCTCTGGGTCTTCTATCATTGCCCACCAGTGTCTCACTCAGCACCAAGTGAGAGTTGAACCTGCATCTCTCAAGATAAATACAAACCTTCTACCACTTAAATTATTTATGCAACTTAAGTATTAGTTTTATTAATTTAGCATGAATTAGTGTTCGTGGTGAGTTTAGTATTAGCTTCTTATATAACATAAAGTTTATAACAATTAAAGGAGAGTTTGAAATTATTTATTATGGATATTCACCTTTCATATATTCTGTAATCTTTTTTTAATGATAACGTTTTCTCCTATTCTTACACTAATAAATAAATCTAAACAAATGTCTGTACCAAGTTGTAAGTGATAATCTATTGTAATCCAATTATAAGACATTATAACATTAAAATTATCCAGTAAATTTAGTTTTATTTATTGACCAATTTTCACGCCATCGTAATTAAATAGAGTGTCATCCTCGACAACTTAAACAATCCATAACTATGTCGTAAAACGACTTTAATGATAATTAAACTAATAATATAATCAAGACGAATACATATTCAAGATATAACAATGTCACAATAATAAAATGTAGTTTTCCGTCCACATCTATCTTAATTTTACTATTGTCATCATGTTCCCTGGATTTTGTAAGGGTGATCGGGGCGTATGCGGTGACCAAGAGCGGGGACCCTATCCACCGATCGGGAACACCACCGCCATCCAAGCGGGGACCCGAATCGGGGAGGGTGAGCGGTGGGGAGTCACCGAAGAGGGGGAGAGATGGTGGTGGGGCCAGCCTATGTTTCAACCAATCAAAAGCTTTTTTTTTTTTTTTTTTTTTAATAAAAAAACAATTCCCCTAAGAGGGGAGTGCCACCATCAAATTGGGGTGCGAGGGGAGTTTAAGAGGGGAGTTGACGTGGCATAAACGGATTGGGTGTGCGTAAGAGAGGGGACTCCCCTCTTAGGGGAGTGCCCCGCTCACCCTAAGTATTCTAAAAGTCATAAAGTCAACTGAGGTGACAATTAAGTCAATATTAAAACTATTTATTGACATTTTCTCAGTCAATGTTGCCGTAAGGCGACGGGAATGCTTAGGGTGAGCGGAGTGGTGCGGTAAACACCATCGGTAAGCGGTTTATCGGTCGGTAACACCATCGTCGATGGTGTTTACCGATCGGTGAGACATGTTGAGCGGTGAAGGTTTTACCGATGAGGGGAAGGGGTGTTTGTTAGCTTTTGCCTCCTATGATTGGGTGAAACTTTACTTATGTTTTTTTTTAAAGAGAAAAATGCCCGGATAGTCCCTGTGGTTTCGCATTTTTTCACCTATAGTCCCTATCTTTCTAAAACTACTTGAATAGTCCCCAAGTTTTCGATTTTTGTTCTCGGATAGTCCCTGGGTCTAACTTCAGTTACTTTTCTCAGTTAAGTGGGTGTTGAAATGACCAAAATACCCTTTCCTTAAAAGGCCAAACCATAGGGACTATCCGGGCACCAACCACCATTAGCCACTACCCTACACCACTCTCAACATCACTACCACACCACCACTCTCACCAAACCTCCATCACCACCACTCTCACTGAACCTTCACCGCCACCACCAACAACCACCACACTCTCAACATTCCCACCACGCCACCAAGCTCAACATCACCACCACGTCACCACTGTCACAAAAAGTCGACCAAAACCCTAATTTCTGTTAGCTCCGTTTTCTTCGATCGTTAATTTAAAGAATCCTAACGTCCGTTTCAGTTAGCTCCGTCTTCTTCGATCGTTAAACAAAGGCGACCAAAACCCGAATTTCTGCTGAAACCTTCAGCCGCCACACTGATAAACACCCAAATCGTCTTCACTGTGATGATCAACGTTGACAACGAAGATGATGTACAGTGATCGATGTTTACGACGGTGATGAGGATGGTGATGAACGACGGCAGGAGAAGGAAGATGGGTTTGCAGGTTGCGGTGAAGGTCGCCGGAGAAGATGACCGGAGACGATGAAGGAGGTGGTGGTCGCCGGAGAATGGTGGTGAGCCGTGACGGTGAATGGAGGTGATGACTCGGTTCGGTGATCGGAGGAGGCCGTCGGAGTAGGTGATTGAACGGTGGTTGTAAGATGTTTAAAGAGGAATGAGATTGAGTTGCAGGTTTTACGTTTTACGGAAGGATGAAGGAAGAAGATGTTTGATTTCTAATGAACTCAGAAGGAGATCTAGGATGAAAAGTTGTTTGATTGCGGATGATTGCGGAAGATGTCGGATGCTACTGCAACATCTCGGATGATGAAGAAGAACAATGTCAGATGATTTCGGATGAGGTGTTATAATTCCGGATGAAATGATGTACTATTACGAATGATTCCTGAAAGTATGAAAAGGTCTGACTTTAATCTACAAATGGTTTTGCAGGTTGGGGTGGATGGGTGAGTAGCCGGAGCTGGGTGTAGATGGTCGGTTGAAGTTTGGAAACAATGGTGATAAATAAATCTAAAATTAATTTCGCAGGAAAAGTTCACCGGAAAGGCGGCGGTGCCGGAATAACTCGCGTTCAAGATTTAAAGTCGCCGGAAATTAATTTCGCCGGAAAGTGTGGTGGTGGGGTTTTTCTCTAAAAATGTAGAAGATGCCCGGATAGTCCCTATGGTTTGGCCTTTTAAGGAAAGGGTATTTTGGTCATTTCAACACCCACTTAACTGAGAAAAGTAACTTAAGTTAGACCCAGGGACTATCCGAGAACAAAAATCGAAAACTTTGGGACTATTCAAGTAGTTTTAGAAAGATAGGGACTATAGGGGAAAAAATGCGAAACCACAGGGACTATCCGGGCATTTTTCTCTTTTTTAAATAATAGTTTACCTAATCTAAGATAGGTAAACCACTGTCAACGTTTTTGAGCATTAGGTAAACAAAATAGGTAAATTGACGTGACACTGTCTGATTGGGTGAATGAGAAGTTTACCTATTCCAAATAGTTAACCACTCCTTTCACCCTTAACTCACTTGTCGTAAAACCTCTCTCCAGTATGCTAACATAATATCACTTTTCCTTACCATTAGTCTTTTACTTGTTACAACTTGTCAAATATCTCTACTACTTACATTTTACTTACTTGGAAATACATATCCTTCTCATGTTTCACACGCCACAATTAAATTTTAAATTAAATTAAAAAAAACTTAACTAAAATATGATTGATTTGATATGGTATTAGGCCCACCCCAACCCAGCTCTCCCTCGCGGTATCATCGGCAAACCACAAACACAAATTGCCGCCTCCACCACTTGCCGAACCCACTTGTTGATGCGTGCCACCTCCCAAGGAATAGTGTTGCCTATCACTTCGGAGTCTATATGTCGAACCCACTCCGAACACACTTATGAGATTTAATACAGAAACTAATAATTTAAAATTTCGCGTATTAAAATATTTATATTTTTTTATTTATAATTCAACATGAATTCATATATAATAAGGATTATAAATGTTTAACAAGAGGATATTAATTATTAAGTATGAGTTAAGCTAATATATTACAATATTCATCTTTTCTATTCCAAAGGGGTAACTTTTCATGTTTGTAACTTTACATCTAATATTTTTTTTATTAATGTTTGTGAAAGGGGCTCCTTGGGAGTGTTGACGGGCGCGAGAGTGAGGGTGAGGGTGTAGAATGGACCCCATAGCCAGAGTAAGTACATCTCATTTGAATGGGGTGTCTAAGGACATGAGTCCACACCGTTTAGCCTCCAAAGTTATTTGTACTTGTTTTTCATTTAAATCGAGTTCATTAACTTAGTAATGAATTGAATGTGAAAACAACTTATTTTTCTTAAAGTAACTTAAGTGACATAATGGTAGAGGTTTGAGACCTAAGTTTCAAGCCACACACGAACTATAAGTCTTTCACTTGTTGTTCTGTAGACGATACGTTTATCGGTTTAACATTTTCAGTTATCATGTTTTATGAAAGCGAACTAATTTTTCCTTGTAACAACCTTTTTATAATTTTGTTTTCTCCACACATGACACGACCAATAGTATTGATAGATCTTCATGACTGTCATGTTATTTAAATCTTCTTATTCATATTTATATATGAGCTTGCCAAAAAAATAACTTATAACGTAGTACATAAGTAAGTACAAAACCTGTGTTATTAGAATCAAAATATAAGCATTAATTATAGTCACCTTACACACATGCACATATATAATAATTTTACCGTTAAAAGGACGATTAAAATATAAATTCGGAAGTTATAAATGCCCGCAAATAATATATGTATGTGTGGGCGCTCGGGGGGCAAAAGTGAAAGTGCACTAATTTTAATGTTATTTTACTAATTTCGTGAAAATAACGTTAAAAGAGGGTGATGGTTAATCATGCATCATGTGGTGGCGCTGATAGCCGAAAGACAAGGCTTGATGCAAAACTACTATCGAACCGGGGGTCTCACTAGAAGCAGTCTCTCTATTTCTACGGGGTAGAGGTAAGACTGTCTACATCTTAGACCCTACCTTAGTTTTGCTATTGGTGGGATTTACTGAGTATGATGATGAATAAGAAGTTAAAAACCTATAACAACTAATTTAAAAAATCACTTAAAAAAGACCATGGGCTGAAGAATTAGCAAACTTATAAAAGCCCATAAAGGTTGTAAACTAATATAAGTACAGTTTTATCAGGAAAGAAGCCCATAAAGGTTGAGTATCCTAACTAACTTTCATCAGGAAAAACACAAAATAAAAATAAAAAGTCATTTGAAATACATATAAAAAGATAAATTTTACGATTGCTCTAAACGGGTTTAATTCCTTCACTTCGATCATACTTCGATGCCTCAAATTCGATTAACCTTCACTTTGTTCGTTCACAGTTGATAGAATCACAAAGGCTTCAGCTTCAAGCGCACTTATCGTTGTCACATGTTCGAATCGTTCAACCCTCAAATAAAGAGTGGTTGGCCTTTTTTTTATTTAGGTTAACAATTTTGGGGGAACTGGCTATTTGGCTATTGGGTTGTTGTTGGGTAAAATAATTAAGAAATGAACCTTTAATTGGTTTAAATGTGCTATATGTCAATTGGAATTAAGTAGTTGGGCTTAATTACTAAACTACAATTCTAGGTAAAACGTTTATATAACCTTTTATTTAATATAAAAATATATATAGTTATTAATAGTCGGGTCAGTGCGGACAATGGTAAAAAAAGTACTACGGTCGTTCAAAGTTTTCTTATTAGGCGTTCTATATAATACGCGAAATGGTCTTTTAATGCATAAACGATAAACCCTTCTAAATAATTTAATTCAAAATTTAAAATCATTATTGAGATGATACAGAATCTTGTAAACAACACAACATTTCATACAAAGTTAAAAAATTAAAAAAAAAAAAAAGTGTTTTGGGTGAACTTGTTTTGCACCCATTTTCTAAGTTGTTTATCGGTTTTCGTTTGGCTCATTTATCTTTTCACAACTTTATACACTCCCCCCCCCCCCCCCCCCCCCCCCCCCCCTCTCCCTTTTTATTCTTCTCCAAAGGGTGTGTGTCCTTAGTCATTTTACCATTGTAGCATTTATTTGTTGTTGCATAAGGTCTTGAGCTTTTTTTTTAACAAAAGAAACTCGCTATGTTTGTATAAGCTTACACAAACACTCTCTTAGTAGATGGATTTAGGAGGTGGCAAGAGTGGCCGGGTGGGTGGGTTGTGTAATGCGTCGAAACGAGTATGGATTAAAACATACTTTTTTAGCCTGGGTCGACTGATCAAATTGACACGCCCTATATCCTGTTCGTTTTTCCTATAAGATTCAGTATAATCTGATTTGGAACTTGAAAGCTCTCAAACTTTTTATTTGTTGCATTTTCCATCTTTTGTGTATATTTTTATAGTTGTTAGGTTTAATTTTTTTTTGTTCAACGAATTTACGTTGCGGCTGAAATTCGGTTGGTATGTTTTCGTTCATTATGATACCGGCACTCGATATAATAACCGAAAAAGAAAACTTAAAACCTAAAGTCGTGACATACTCCAAAAGATATCCACACTTGTTTTACATTGATCTCGAAGACTATAATATCAATACCGGTACGGTACCAACACTCGTATAGATTAAAGTCATGAATCGTGATACGCGATTGCGTTTAGTTCTATTCCAAATAACGGTAAGGTGAGGAACCGAGTCAGGATATGGTAACATATCAAATGGTTTTATCATGCAAGTGTTATATGATTGAAACTAAAAAATAAACTCGTGTTTTACTTTGATCGAAAACCGTAAACTTGTGGTTTTATTACCCCCCCCCCCCCCCCCACACACACACACAACTTTTTCGTGCTTATTTTTATGTACACATATAAAATATAACACATTTGCGTACTTATTTTTATGTACGCTTGTAGTTGTCTACGTTTTGATGTATATTTTGATTGAAAACAAGTGAGTCGTGTCAAATACAATACGTTTTCACTAGACAGTATAAATTCGAATTAATTTACGCTTCAACCTCGGCACTACATGTGTTACCATTCTTTAGTTTATATTTTACGTACATGTCGGTATAAATTAAAGCTGGTTTATTTTTTCACCTTATGCTTTATTTTAACTTTTTACACCCTTTTCAATTTAGTTAATTGATCCCCCCCCCCCCCCCCCACCCCACACACACACACACACACTTTAACTGATTTACACTCCAACCCAAAGCTTAAATAAATTATCATTTTGTGTTTTTAACGAATTTTCTGTAATGTAATTTTTTTATGGATTTCATTTTCTATATCAAAGCTCAAGCGCGAGTTATTTTTATCTATGTTTCAACGTGATTTTTTCTCACGTTTTTAAACCAACCTTTTATTTTAAACGTTTTTTTAACCGTTCAGTTTTTTAAACCGGGCGGCACTCATCTCTAAATACACCACTGCGACATGTTATCTTCCATTAAACCGGCCCGCTGTAATGCGCGGCCGTCGTGTTTATTTTTATATACGTTTTGGTGTAAATGTTGTTCGAATAACTTGACTTTTGTATACAACAATGTAACTTTCGCGTGACATTTGAATATAGCGTTGCCACGTTTTTTTTATCGTCACGTTTATGATTTGCTTATTTTAATCTACGTTACAACCGGCAAAGTACAAATTGTAACCTACTAGTTTGGTTTATAAATACTCCACGTTGTCTCTTCATTAAACCGATAATATATAAATGTTTAAAAACAAGCTTGAAGATCTTATTTAAACAATTAAGTTTAATCAACATAATTGCTAATAAAAATAAAGCAAAACTGATGATCTTATTTAATTAAGTTTTTTTTTCATTAACTATTATATCCAAATTAAGTATACCATTAGAACTTAACAATATCAAAGTTTACAAATAGAATTTATTCGTAGACTAAACAAAAGAAAGTTTCAATCTTTCTCATTTTATTTGGGGCTGGAAACTTTCAAAATCATCAATTTTGTTTGCCTCATGTTTCGCTATATACACATAACTAAACAAAACTTCAACCTTTATTTTACATCATAACCACATAACGTTCTATAATTTAGGTAAGACATCAACTATAAATATGTAAGAAACTGTTCTATTTGTTACAACACTTATTATTCGAAACACCGATGGCTTCAGTCAAACACATTTTATCTCTTGTTCACTTAATATTTCTATCTTGTGCCCTTGCCCAAGATCTTATCGAAATTGATTGTCAATGTAAAGATGGCAAGGTTTTCAATTGTCCACTTGACAAAGATTCTGGACCAAGACTTCCTCCATCTCCAGGGGGTAATGAACCAAAGCCTCCATGTCCTCCGGGAGCTCCATGTCCACCGGGAGCTCCTTGTCCCCCGGGAGCTCCATGCCCACCTGGAGGATGCCCGCCGGGAGCTCCATGTCCCCCAGGAGGATGTCCCGCAAAGCCTCCATGTCCACCAGGAGCTCCCCCACCTGGAGGATGCCCCCCGGGAGCTCCATGTCCACCGGGAGAATGTCCCGCAAAGCCTCCAAGTCCACCAGATGCTCCATGCCCACCGGGAGGATGTCCCCCAAAACCTCCATGTCCACCGGGAGCTCCATGCCCACCTGGAGGATGTCCTCCAGGAGCTCCATGCCCACCGGGAGGATGTCCCTCGGGAGCTCCATGTCCACCGGGAGGATGTCCCCCGGGAGCTCCATGTCCACCGGGAGAATGTCCCGCAAAGCCTCCATGTCCACCAGCTGCTCCATGCCCACCGGGAGGATGTCCCCCAAAACCTCCATGTCCACCGGGAGCTCCCCCACCAGGAGGATGTCCTCCAGGAGCTCCATGCCCACCGGGAGAATGTCCCGCAAAGCCTCCATGTCCACCAGCTGCTCCATGCCCACCGGGAGGATGTCCCCCAAAACCTCCATGTCCACCGGGAGCTCCCCCAGGAGCTCCATGCCCACCGGGAGGATGTCCTCCAGGAGCACCATGCCCACCAGGAGGATGTCCCCCAGGAGCTCCTTGTCCCGCAGAGCCTCCATCACCCTCGGGAGCCCCATGCCCACCTGGAGGATGCCCCCCGGGAGGATGTCCCCCAGGAACTCCTCCCGAAGAGCCTCCATCTCCCCCGAGAGCTCCATGCCCACCTGGAGGATGCCCCCCGGGAGGATGCCCTCCAGGAGCTCCTTGTCCCGCAGAGCCTCCATCACCATCGGGAGGCCTATGCCCACCAGGAGGATGCCCTTCGGGAGCTCCATGCCCACCGGGAGGATGTCCCCCAGGAACTCCTTCTCCCGAAGAGCCCCCATCTCCCCCAGGAGCTCCATGCCCACCTGGAGGATGCCCCCCGGGGGCTCCATGCCCACCGGGAGGATGTCCCCCAGGAGCTCCATGTCCCCCGGGAGCTCCATGTCCACCTGGAGGATGCCCTCCGGGAGTTCCATGTCCACCACCAGATGTTAATGATAAAGGAACCACAGAACCTGTCACTCTATATCCACCATCAGATCCTAATTGCCCGGGAGGCAATGCTCCTTGTCCCCCGGGAGCTCCATGTCCACCACCAGATGTTAATGATAAAGGAACCACAGAACCTATCACTCTATATCCACCAGGAGGGTGCCCCTCGGGAGGATGTCCCCCAGGAGCTCCATGTCCCCCGGGATCTCCTTGTCCTGCAAAGCCTTCATGTCCTCCGGGAGCTCCATGTCAACCATCAGATCCGTCTGGTAACCCAGATATCATTACTCTATACCCACCCTCAGATCCTCAAAGCCCAGGAGGCGATGATCCAAAGCCTCCATGTCCAGGTAAAAGATAATAAAAGCAAATAAAAACAAAAATAATGTTATATATATCATCGATAAAATTGTGTTTAAACATATTCAATCAACTAATTAATTTGTGTTATAATTTGATTTGAAAAACATGTGTTAATCTTCAATACGAGATCTTGTTTTATTAAGATAAGAAATTATATAACTATATATATCCGACCGTTTTTATATTATAAGTAGTGAAATATTGTTTTGATTAAGAAAAAAAAAACGTCTACTTGACGTAACTCTTATATTTTTAATCCATAATGATAAACACATTCTAATGATTAGCAAGTTTCATGGTAAACTTGATTTCATTTCATATATGTAGATGATTATCCCTCATTGTTATTTATATCTTCTATTCTTGCTCAAGGTCTCACCGAAATTGAGTATCAATGTAAAGATGGCAAGCTTATCGATTGTCCGGACGACAAGGATTCGGGACCTAGACTTCAACTGGTTGCTCCATCTCTAGCGAGCAAAGGTCCAGGTAGCAAAGGATCCCGAGCCGCAATGAACTCCATCAGATTCTAAGGGACAAAAGTTACTTATTGTGTTTTTATGACTCATAAATTGATTGTAAGTGAGTTGTAATGATTAACAAGTTTCAAGGTAAACTTGTTTTCATCAATGGACCAAAGGGAAGGGATGCTTCAACGAATTGCTTACTATTTTTTCATTAGGTTTAATCATGCCTACAGGTTGCTTCAAAGTGTTTAGTTTAATGGTTTTGAGAATTTAATAGTTCCCTCGTTGTACCGCTATTCTTTTTCATCGTTAAGACAAGTAGAGTATTGTATTCATGAGAAAGATGTGATTAGTTGGCTAATACTAACGGGCCCGTTCCACTTACAAGCTCTAGCCATGAACCTACGGTAGCTAGCCACAAACGGTGCAGATGTCCAGTCGATTTTGACTAGTCCACTTATCAGCATTCCACAAACTGGAGTAGACTCGCATCCCTTGTTGGTTAGGGTAAGTGATCCCTTCACTCACGTAGTTCCTGAAGACTCGAATCGACACACTGTCAACATACCATCTGCAATACATTACTTCTCAAACTAGTTAAACGAGCCAAAATCGTGTTTAAATCGGCTTGTTTAACCCCTAACCACAAACCACACCCCAATGTATATATCATATGACTTTTTAAATCGGCTTGTTTAAAAAAAGTTACGTGTAAAAAGTTATTGACGTTTAAAAAAGACGAGGGGAAGTTACATGTGCATTAATGTTAGTTTTTTAATTTAAAATTATTAAATTTACCTATATACCCTTAATCTAGAAAATTAATATGTTTAATAGTAAACATTATTTACAATTTTGCCATTATGATCTCAACCGATCAAAGATCTAATGGTGTATATTATTTCTTACATTTTCACAAAAAAACCCTTTTTTTACAGAAACCTCTACCATAATAATAATAATAATAATAATAATAATAATAATAATAATAATAATAATAAAAGAACATTCCTTGTTTAATATTTTTTACATCAGTTCCAGTAAAATGAACACATTACTTTCTAACGTTAAAACATCACTAGAAAACTAGCCATTTACGACTAAAAAAGTGACCGAAAAACCTTCTTGGGTAATACTATTTTGTGACCGATTTTAGTGTCTGATTCTGCTGTAGCAAATTCTGGGATCGTCACAGTTGAACCAAAATTTTTGCGAGCGGTTTCCGGTAACCGTAATGGGACTGCCGATGTTGTGATATCTTAATTATACAAACAATAAGACAATAAAAATCTATAAAAGAAATATTAAATACCCGATCGTTGGCAAATGGAGTGATTTCGATCGCAAAATGCCTTATGTTAGTATCATGGATCAGTATATAATTACAATCATTGGCGGACCCAAGCTTTGGCTTTGGCTTGGGTGGGCGGGCGCCCCCCTTGAAGAAATTTTTTAGTGTATTTTCGAGTTAAAAATCCCGACTGCACCCCTTGAAAATTTGGTTGAACCCTTCGTTCGCACACCCAGAAAATAATTACTGGGTCTGCCACTGATTACAATAGTTTTCATGGGACAAGATTCACCATTTACCAACATAAAAGAAGTTCATTTCATTTGGCATTTACAACATATTGTCAAACAAGCTAGCTAGGTCAATATTATGTTATTAAACAAAGTCAAAACAACATAACAGGCTTCATCATGATCAGGTACATATGCTGGACACAGGCTATATAAGCAAGGTATTAAGAACCAACACAAACACCACAACTGCATACCATACCAATCAACCAACAGATTTGTTCATAATTTTCAAAAATGGCGGGTACTCGAGCTATGTTCATGGCAGTTTTTGTGTTTGCGATAGCATTTCAACGCTCAATGGTCCATGCAAACTTCCCAAAAAGCATGTATTTCAATTGGGGTGCTCACCATTCTTCCATTCTTGGCAATGGCGATGATCTTCGCCTTGTTTTGGACCAAACTTCCGGTATAAAGATTTAAATCTTTAATTTCATTACGAATCGGATATAAGTAGTTTAGCGTTATGTTATATAACAATAGATTGAGCTTCATTTTTATTTGCAGGATCTGGTATCCAATCTAAGAGAGCCTTCTTATTTGGAAGCATCGAAATGCTAATCAAGTTGGTTCCAGGAAACTCGGCTGGAACTGTAACAGCATATTATGTAAGTGCGCAAACACATGTTTAGTAACGCTACAAAGATATAACAATAAACGCTAACTAATATCTTCTCTCTAACATATTCTTATGTTGGATTGCAACAGTTATCTTCCACTGGTGCAAAACATGACGAGATCGACTTTGAGTTCTTAGGGAACTCGACAGGAGAGCCTTACACGGTGCACACTAATATTTACACCCAAGGTCAAGGTAACAGAGAGCAGCAGTTCAAATTATGGTTTGACCCGACCGCCAATTATCACAACTACACAATTCACTGGAACCCAACTGAAATTGTGTATGTACCATTGTATCTAATCTTCATGTCAAAGGGTTGTTCGGTTATATATTGACTACTTGTTAATTAATGTGTTGCAGATGGTATGTTGATAGTGTGCCAATTCGAGTCTTCAAGAACTACGCAAGTGAAGGGATCGCGTACCCTAACCAACAAGGGATGCGAGTCTACTCCAGTTTGTGGAATGCTGATAACTGGGCTACGAGAGGTGGTCTCGTCAAAATCGACTGGACATCTGCACCATTTGTGGCTAACTACCGAAGGTTCAGGGCTAGAGCTTGTAAGTGGAACGGGCCTCTTAGCATTAGCCAATGTGCCCTTCCCATCCGGGCCAACTGGTGGACATCTCCTGTTTACCAGCAATTGAGCTTCAGTCAACAGGGTCAACTCAAATGGGTTAGAGATAACTATATGATCTATAACTACTGCACGGATTTCAAGCGGTTTAACGGACAAATGGCACCTGAATGCTCTAAGCCACAATTCTAACCTGGGCCAGATTCAAACTTGTTTTCAGTTAATTGAAGATTATTCCTTTTAAAAAATTTTCAACGTTTCAAGATTCTTTTGTTGCATTGAAGTATTCTTTTCCCCTTTATTCTTGTTGATTTGAGATATTAATTCACTGAAGTTTTATTAATTTTATTAATATGTCCTTATATAATATGTAGTCTTGTGTATTTTATGTTGTAATAATATAATTTCATAAGAATAAAAATACGAGGCAAATTGATTTTTTTTAAAGTAATTACAACATCCGTCGGTGATCTCTCTCAAGGATCAAGGACGGCTTAGCAAGAGGTAGCGTCAATGTCGCTCAATGCTAATTTTATGATGAACTTGTTGTCAGTAATCCGTAGGAAAATGTGAAAATTCCTAAAGAGATTTCATCTCATGTTTTTTAGTCGTCGCTAAGATATTGGTTCAACAAATACTACGGTGATAACTGTCGAAATATTTGTTATATCTATCGTCCGAGCTTCCAGTGGTTTGTACATATTCTCCCCATCCTCATCCGAGATAACGTAATCATAACATCCATATCATAATTCTAAATTCTTAGTATTATAGAGCTAAATGCATAACAATATGTATGATGGCATGTTTTCATCACACACCCATCCACCAAAAGATATATATCGAAATATGTTAGGGCAAACCCAACCGCCTTCAAATTGACATCTCACAATGTCCAAATTTTCGGAGCAAACAGACAAAGAGAGACCGCATAGACTAATAACACCATCACGGATGGTGTCACAACATCTGTGGCGTAATGACATGCATCTGAGACCGATATCATAGGTGTCGCATTCAAATCAAACTAGACATAACCATATCATATTCAATGGAAACATTATATGCCAATAAGCAACTAACAAAGACTTTAATAGCATCAAACAAAGAAAAGATAGTGTACAAATATGTTAAGAGCATGTGACTGATGTGATAGTTGGAGCCTGGAGGACGAGATTCATATACCTGGGTTTATGACTTACTGCCACAGCAGTTCATCTTCAAGCTAACCTTGATCAACTTACCCTTCCTTCAACAAATCACCGACCCAGCTGTTGGGGAGTGCCTGCATGTCGAGAACAATCTTTACCCGTTTATCTTCCTCAAAACTATTCCTAGGATGTGCCATTTGGTGTCGTCGGTACTTCCCAACGGTTAGATTACACCCACCAAATCTATATATTGACAGGGCGTCCCAACAAAACAACGGGTCAAGAAATTCTCACCTCATTACCTTGACTCGAAGCTTGACAACGATAGGCCTGATATCCAAAAGACGCTACACATAACATTTTGAAGCACAGGAAACAATCCAAGACAACATCTATGCTGAAATCAATTAGGAATCTGAGTTATATGGTGATGTTTCAGCACAGGTATAGTAACTAATCAGTTTATTACAATTCAAAGAGCATGAACTACATATAGCAATACAATTTGAATCCTACAAAAAATAAAACCAAAACACCTAGTCACATCAGCATTTTATCAAACACCTAGTGGGCAACATACAAACACCACAAAAACCCAATCAAAATTCCAAATTTATTCCTAACCAACTTACAAGATTCAACAATTATACAGAAAAATCAAACAACACAAACATAAACACCAAGAACAATCAAAAAAGTACCAAACAAAGTCAACCCAACACGCGTTTCTTCACCCAAAAGCATCCCAAACACTGCAGTGGCTGCAAACGTCGTCGCATTGGTCACCGGAACAGCAAGAGAGATCGGAGTGTGACTTAAAATGGCGAAAAAGGTAGCGGAAGCTGAGAGATTTATGATGAATGGAACAGAGTATTGCCAGACTAATATAAGATTGAACCAGTCGATTAGGGTTTTGAGAATTGGGTTTTTTGTTGATGATTGTTTGTTATGAAGTTGTTGGTCGGAGATAAGTGCGCCTCGACGCATCAAGGCGTTTGTTGCGCCCCAAATAAGGCCTACGGTTACCATCTTCTCGATGTCTCCGATTACCATTTTGCAGATTTGGGGTTCTGTGTGATCTTGGTTGTGATGAGCCTAACAAAACAAAGTTGTTTTACAAATATGATCCCTCTGTTATTAGACACTGGTCTGTTAACACGATTGATGAGCAAATAGTACCGGGTACCAATACCGAATTCTTGAATTGAAAGATTTTCGGTACTGATTTGGTACCGACTTTTGACGTTTTTGGTACTGGTCTTGCACGGTACCTGTTCATTACCGGTATTTATAGGCTTTTACCCTCAAATACTTGTACCAAATCTTATCGTATTAGGTATATTCAGTATTGGTATCCGTTTTTGAGGATTTTCGATACTGATTGGTACCGAGCTCATCCCTACACGATATGATTAAATATAAAAGTGAAACATGTTAGCATTTAAGTAAACGATTTAGGGTCATAAATAAGTAGACATGTTAATGACATAATAAAAAAAAAAAACAAACATATGTATGAACGGGTTCAACCTAATCTGGACATGCTTAACTTTTTTTTAACGTGAAATTCAGATTATTAACGGACCATAGGAGTATCATCGTGTCACTGTGGAACCACCCGATCATCTCCATCTCCAGTAGGCTATAACATATATACACCAATTATGTTAAATAGGATGATGGATTGACACGACACTTTTAAAAATAGTATATAAAAGCGACATAGCTTTATAGTTCATAAGATTTTTTATATGTTTTTTTTTCTATAAATAGGTAACCCTTAAAATGCCAAAATAACAAATAACAAAGAAATGACAGTTAAACGGGCAACAAGCTGCGCCACAACCCTTTTTTGAATTGTAATGTTTTATAATGAATTGTAAACTTTTATAACTTTTATTTTATCGTGTTAATTGTGTCGTATTGTTTTTAACCATGTTTAGTGAAACGGGTGAATATTCATGTTAAATGTATTATATTTAATTGTGTTAAACGTGTTTTTTTCGTGTTGTTGAACTTGATACAGTTAATCGTGTTGAAGGTGTCGTATCGTTTCATGTAACCCCAATGGCGGAGCTTGAACGGAAACTCGGTGGGGGCCGAACTCTTAAAAATCCAATATTTTACACTGCAAAAAAACAAAATTTTGGTAAAATTAACACTGCGCGTGAAAAACCGGTGAGAGCCGGGGCACCCTCGGGCCTCCATTATCTTCCCCCCATGTGTAACCCGTTTATTAAACATATACGTGTTAGTGTTTGATAAAATGTCATGTTTAGTTAAACGTGTCGTGTTTAGGTTACTAGTCAAGTTGAAACTGACACGTTTTATCAGGTATAACTACCCCCCAATAATGGTGTTGGTGATGTGTGTGTTATATCAGATGAATTGAATGTTCAACACATTATGGTTGTTAGAATTTGGTTTCACACACATGTAACAGGAGGCCCAAAATGTCTTATTGTTTGAAAGGCACTTTTCAAATTCAATATTGTTTGTATGATTCACGAGTTAATAATTAATTGGATAAAAAGCTGATCAGGTGGATAATGTTTGAGTGTGGATTTTATTCAAACTAGTTAAATTCCACCCGCGCGTTGCGGCGAGGACCCAATGACTGCAAAACGCGTGTCAGTAACGGCAAGCAGATACCGAATACCGAATATCAAAACATAAATAAAAATGTCGTGAAAAGGATAGTCAATCCGTCCTAAAAGAAGCGATTTTAAATAACCTAATATATAATAATAGGGCTCACACGTCCTACACGTTGGAAATTCGGTTGTTTTCAGTTCAGTTATTACGGTGCTAACACGTAAAAATATGGATGAGCTCGGTACCGGTAACGGCACCGAAAGTACCGATCCGGAAAATCATCGAAATTAGGTACCGGCACCGAAAATGCTCGGTACAATACGGTATGGTATTTGAAGGTAAAAATCAATAAATATAGGTATGGTGCTAGACCGGTGTCAAATCGAAAGTAACGATTCTGAAAATGCCAAAATGTGGGTACCAAATTGGTACAAAAAATGATTTGGTATAGTAAATTTGGTACCGATACGATACCGGTTTGATTACAGGATTTGATACGATTTACTCATCAATAATCTAAATATCCAAGTTAATTTTACATGCTACAATTCATTCATTACGTAAAAAGACAAAAAAAATAAAGCAAAATAAGTTGTTGTGTATATAAAACCTCATTCAAACGAAATACAGTTTACTTACTGTGTGTATGAAAAGTAATCTAAACTGTACAATTACTTGCATTGCTACAGGATTTGATGAGCTCGGTACCAACCGGTACCGAAAATACCGTTACCGAAATCCCCAAAAGTGGGTACCGGTACCAAATATACCTGGTACAGTACGGCTTGATACGGTCGGTACTGGTACGACACCGGTATTTGAGGGTAAAACCCGATGAATACCGATGCCGAACGGATACCGAAAATACACTCAGTTTGGTAAACTTGATACCGGTACCGATACTATTCATTCATTTCTATTTTTATTACTGTTAATTCATTTCTCTTTTTAATATTTATTTATTTACTACTGTTCATTCACTTTGTTTAATATTTATTTATTTACTACTGTTCATTCACTTTGTTGTATCACCTATATCTATGTATTTCATATTTGTCAACTCCTAATTCCATCTAGTTACTTTTTCTAAAATGTTTAAAATACATCAAATTTAGATGTTAAAAACTTATTAGTACGTGAATAATATTACTTTATATTATTTACACTGTATATACAAACATTGTGGAGTTATGGGCACCGTGTGCTTTCGTCCCACGCTCACTTCTCCCCTTTACACCATGCGTAGTGGTTAGGGTGAATAATGACTCACCCTTGGGCATTGTCCGTCACGTGTCGTCCTAGTCAGCAAAGTGGCGTTTTTTTCTAAAATAGGTGTAGTGGGGATGTTTGTATTATGTTAATAGAGGTGTAAAGAATTAAATAAATAAAAAAAACCATGAAAAAATTTGATTGGACAAAGAATAAGAAGATGAAGGGTGATTGGACAAACAAATGGGGGCAAGGGCGTGGAATATTGGATGCCCCATGCTTTTTTTCGCAAAAAAAACGCCCACCGAGGCCGAGCTCAGGCGTGGTTGGGCTTAAAAACGCTCAAATCTAAACGAATACGGGTGGTCTTAACCCAAATGGAGTGTTTTAATTGGTTGGCCATCAAATCACATTCTCGTTAGCCCACTTACGAAGACATTGTTGCCCCCAATATAACCTTAGAATATATATATTTTGATATAAAAGTAATGCTTAATATTTTCATCATGAACTACTTATAAAGAAGATTAGGTAGCATTTTCATCCTATAGGGGGAGGGGTGGTTAAAATTTCATCACTCATAACATCCAATCAAGTTTCGTTATGTCATCAACCATTATTTCATCACTCACAATCTTTTTTTAGTGGCAATGGTCATCACTCACAACACCCAACAATAAACCCTCACACCCTCTCACATCCAATTATCACAGAATGGACATCAACGCGTGGAAAACTCCACGAGTGGTAAAGTTCACGAGTGATGGGAGGTGGTGGCGGCAGTGTGCTAAAGTTTTTCACGAGTGATGGGAGTTCCATCACTCACCACCCCCAGACCCCTAAGGTTAGTTATATAATCAACAAAAATACACCGGTTGTTTTTTTTTTAATTTGATTATTATAATTACTTTAAACATATTCTGCTTTTCGTATATAACTTCTAAGTTACAATGTTTTATAAAGTTCAAGTATGGGGTTATGACATGCTTATTTTCATATACGGTTTGATATAAATTTTACTCAAAACCGAGTTGTGAATAATATTGTACAAGTGACTAAAACATAAACGTACATGTCATTAAAGTTACGTCGCGTTTAGTTTTTTTTATAAAACGACGCATTTATCATTTTTCGTTATTTTAACAAATATAATATATATAATGTTTTATAAGCTCTGAAAATACTAGTGATTCGACGAAAGTTTATTCGAATGAGTCAAATATTGTTTGAACAATAATAATGAAGCTTCAATTAGAACATGAAGTTTAATATATAACAAGCTATAGTAGATAAAATAATAAAGTTGAAAATAATCAAAAGTCGTTACGGTCATTTCCCACAATATTAAAAATTAAAACTTTGTTTATCTCAAGATATATAACTAAACCAAACAAATGCAAACAACAGTTAACCCTCTTTGCAGCCATGAATTTTCCGGCTTGCATACCGGAGTTTCAGTTTCTTAAAACTCCGGTGACCCAACAACACAAACTTATTCTAATCATCATCATCATCTCCTCCAATCCAACAAACTCACAATCTTTATCTTCTTCTCCAACCGATGATAATATTCCAAAGTCAACGGATTCCGGCCACAAATTTCAACCAAGTTTAGTAGTAGTCATCGGAGTTCTCACCCTCATGGTATCTCTAACATTCTTACTTTTAATCTACGCAAAACTTTGGCACACACCATCTTCTCTTCAATACTTAAATCAAGAAAACTTTGGTGGGTTAACAAGATCAGTTATTAGGGTTTCTGGCATCGATAAAACAGTGATCGAATCACTCCCAGTCTTCCGGTTTTCAACGTTAAAAGGGTGGCGAAACGGCTTGGAATGTTCTATTTGTTTGTCAAGATTTGAAGATGTTGAGGTTCTTAGATTGTTGCCTAAATGCAAACATGCTTTTCATATTGGTTGTGTGGATAAGTGGCTTGAAAATCACTTGGGTTGTCCGCTTTGTAGGTGTGAAGTAAGCGAAGAGGATATGACGCGTTTTGAGTATTCAAGTAGTTTAAGGTTTTTAAGCAATCGATCGGCTCGCGAAGGGTTAAACTTGGAGTTGTTTGTTGAAAGAGAAGGGTCCGCGAGATTCGGAAGTGGAAGAAGTGTTGGAAACATAGAAGAAGATGAGTATGATGAAGAAGTGTTGCATAAGTTTAATCATAGGATAATAATATCTGATATTGAGTATGGTTTGATGGGGAAGAATAGATGGAGCAGTTTGAGCTCTTCTGATCTTTTGGTTTTGAAATCTGAGATGATTACTTCTTTGTCAAGTAACCTTTTTCATAATGATCAAGATCAAACTAATGTTGCTTCTATGTCAAGTAACAAGTTTGATCGTTATCCGGTTTTTAAAACAGGTGTAAATGATAATAACCATGATCATCATAAGATCAAGGAAGAAATCAAAAGAAAAAGGGAATTTGAAAAATCTGCTAAACTTGTTGAGAAACGATCGATGTCGGAGATCATTGTTCATCCAAGATTTCTTGGTGTTGAATCAAGTAACAAGGAAGCTAATGGTGAGGTTAGTGCTAATGAAGATAGATTAAAGAAATTATGGTTACCTATTGCTAGAAGAACAATTCAAATGTTTGCAAATAGAGACCAACCACCAGAAATTAGCACAAGGACACAAGTTTTGTAAGTTAAAAAAAAGATTGTATACTTTTCTGTAGAAATTTGTTTTGGTTGTAGGCATAGTTAAAGAGTACATATCCAGTTTTTGTAACATATTAGTAGTAAATCGTATTAATGTATCTTGTTCCTTGCATGCATGTGTTTTGTTGTATTTTCATGCATAGATTGATTGGATAAAATCCTAACACCACCCGTAGTAGGGTTTTTGGGCGTGGATTGGGTAAAAACGCCCCAAAATGCCCTGCAAACAGTCCCCATGGGCGTTTAATTGCATTTTTTTGCTTGGGCGTGTCTATTTAAACACCGGATGAAAAACTGATGGACCAATAAGAAATTTCCAACTCATTTATGATAATATTATATGTTTTATTTTTCTAAAAAGCTAATAACTAGATAATCATTGTTGGAACATTATGGGACATTATACCACTACACCCTTTTTTAACAAATACCCCTTTGCTGACTACGCGGCCACGTGTCGCTTCATGCCCAAGCACTTCACACCATTATACCTCTTTTTTTGCTTCAAAATGCATTTACTGATGTGGCGTCCACATGACGGAAAATGTCCCTTAGGAGCTTGAACCATTATACATGGTCTTTTCGAAATTTTGACAGCAATTTCATTTTCAAGTATTACCTAATATTTATGTTGTTATAAAAAAATATTAAGAAGACACCCACTTTACTACAAAAAACTAAAAAAAAAATCATATTTATTATTATATGTTTTATATTTTACGGGTGATGATTAATGACACGACACAAATAATCATATTTTCGGTTATCAATTTGTCATATCTAACCTGTTTAATAAATGGGTCGTGTTGGAGTTGACATGTTTAACTCATTTAAGTAAACATGTCAACACATCAACCTATTTAATTAAATATGCCGCCCATTAAGTTTATGACCCATTTATCATAAACCCTATCTCTGACCCATTTGCCTTGTGTAATAAACGGGTTAGAAGGGTTATGTATGGGTTATACGATTTTGAGTATGTCTGGTTTAAAGTTGATGTTTTTACTTCAATATATGTGTTAGTCATGTTCCGGTTCAATGATTCAACCTGTTAACCCAAAACTATTTTTTATGTATATTAGTGACAGCTTTCTTCGCAGAGCCACCTCACATAAATTTAAAGAGCATATATTCTTCCTTAAGTTACAACTATGAAATGGTCGTGCAAGAACATCACATCATATATAATAGTATATAATTTATAATTTATCATCTGTATCTATTCATATTTTTTTATTATATTTCCGTGACACATAAGTCTAGCTATTTCAATATAAATTTATATACTACATATTAGGTTTTTATTTTTATATAAATTTATATACTATATATTAGGTTTTTACTATTTATGTACTCATATATAAATAAACTAGAGTTAAAACTAAGCCCTAACAAAATTGCAAGCAAATGAGTACAAAGAGTTTATGGTAAATGAGAACAAGATTATCAAACCTCTTCTATAAGACGTCTCCGTTTGCCCCCAGCTCGACTGGACCTACTAAGACTGAATTGTGCAATGGAGAAAGAATTTACAACTAATTTGCAGGCAGCAAAGGGCAGCATCCTTGCGTGTGGCTCCATCATCGTCTTCCAAATAAACTACAACTGATTCTCTAGCAAACTCAAGAAGATCATGGCCCTACATACACATAAGTCAATAAATAACAGGATTCATGCTTTGCTTATTAAGCAGCTAAATGTTACCTTAAAGTTGAAACGTGCTAATGTTTGTAATGCAAGCTGCTCCAGAGCAGAACCACTAAGCTCCGGTAAGCGATTTATGGACCACCGCGTGAACGCGTTAGCGAGAACGCACCATAGCTGGACTGTGTCGGTTACAGCTCGGGCAAACAAATTCACGAAAAAAAGGTAAAATTCATGAGAAATTAGAAACAATTGAAGATGAAATTGAATTTAAGAGATGAGATAGTGTACCCTGAGATCGAAATTTGCAATGTCGGTTGATGTCATTGTTGAGATGTGAGGAGGATCAGTGTCGCCGGAGTGTAGAGAGAGTGTGTGACGGCGGGGACGCGACGGCGACCGGTGGTGATAGAGATTAAAACACGGTTTTGGAGTTTGAAAATTGAATTTGCATGAAGAGACCGTGGACTGGAGCAGCGGCGGTGGAATGGGGTAAGTTTATCCGGAAAACCATCACCATTATTCCACCTAGACACAGACCTCCCACTCTCTGAGAGCACAAAATCAAACTATCACCACCATAACAAACATCAACAACCGTATTACCACCATTCCGACACCTCGAAACGACCTCCAACAGATGGTTTATTATGTCGAATTTTGGGTGAAAATGGTAATTGGGGATTATGGTTTTTGCTTGGTAAGGATGGAAGAAATGGAGGAGATAAAAGAGTGAAAATGGATGGTCACCTAAATTACTTAAAGTGTGGTAATATACCACTTTTAGTCACGGTTTTTTTTCAAAACTTTTAATTAGTTACACATAAAATGTTATGAGTGACTAATAAAAAATGTTTCTTAGTCACAAAAACTTATAAGTGGCTATATTTATTATCTTTTAGCCACATTATTAAAAGCCTATTGTATCGGCTAGTAACATTTAGCCACATTTTTCTAATATGGCTAGTGATTGTCACATTTTTTTTATTAAGAGTGTGACTAAAGGTTTCAAAAAGATGTGTTACTGTCACATGAATTAGAAAAGCAAACAAATATTGTGGCGGTAGGTCACATTTTGCCACACTTTTAGAGTTGTGGCAAGTCAATGTCACTTTTTTTTTGAAAAATGTGGCTAAAGGTTTTGAACTATTGTGCAATGGTCACATTGATAATAAAATGTGTGGCTAAAAGTGTTTTAAAATGTTATAAAGGACCTTTTGCCACATATTTTTTCAAATGTGTGGCAGGGCGGTTTTGCCAAAAGTGTGGCCGTAGCCCTATTTTGGCGTAGTGGCACTTTGCGGCAAACAACGATTTTTCTGCACGATGCGACGATGACATTGGTTGCTATCATTTTGGTTCGTTACGTGTAGAAATGAATATACTAATTTTGATTCATTTAATATTTTGTAGGTCAAAATACATGTAGTTGTCATGTGGCAATTGAGTTCTAATCTTGTCATTAAAAGGAAACATTTTGGTTTAATTTCATGGACACATGCACTAAAATTCATTTTAGAAAAAGGATGGATTTCTTGTTAGCTATGGATTCGTACGATAAAAAAAAGTCAAAAATAGTTTGAGGTTATATATTGGTATGGGCCATGGGCCATTGGTATGACAGTCAAAAGTGAAATGTATGTCAAATGGGCTTATACTTTCTTGGATGAATTGAATTAAAGGGGCTTGGGCATTGGTTGAATGTTGAAAAGGATGGCTGCAACATAAAATGTCTCATAAACAGTTTTATAATAATATAAAAGATATACATAGAGTAAAACCTCTATAAATTAATAATGTTGGGACTAAGATATTTTATTAATTTAGTGAGATATTATTATATTGATAAATTGATAATTTATTAATTTAAAGTGGTTTTACGTATGACCTTTAAATTTCTAAGTCCAATATACATTCACAGATTAATTGAATTTGTTAACTTCATTGTTTTTAGAGTAAACTGCCATTTTGGTCCCTGTGGTATAGGCACTTTTGCCATTTTAGTCCAAATCTCAAACTTTTTAAATCTGGGTCCCTGTGGTTTCACTTTTATTGCCATTTTAGTCCAAAATTAAGAGTAAACTGCCATTTTGGTCCTTCTAGTTTCACTTTTATTGCCATTTTAGTCCAAATCTCAAACTTTTTGTAACAGTAAAAAAAAGGGGGATTTTGAATTTTGGACTAAAATGGCAATAAATATGAAACCACAGGGACCCAGATTTAAAAGGTTTGAGATTTGGACTAAAATGGCAAAAATGCCCAAACCACAGGGACCAAAATGGCAGTTTACTCTTGTTTTTAATACAAAAGTTAGTTACCAAATAATAAATTACAAAAACAAGTTTCAATGCACATTTCCTTTGTTCATTGCAAGTGGCAACAACTCTTCACAACTTTTTGTTGTAATATGAGAAGACAATGCCTCAACTCTTATGTGCAACGAGGAGATTTAAAGATAAACTCAAGATAAATTTGAAGTTCAACAAATGACAAATAGATTCATTTTTTACTAGTCAATCTTAGAATTTGGTATCTTTTAGTGCATGAGAAACAAAACAAAGTTGTTTTACAAACACTGGCCTGTTAACACGATTGATGAGCAAATGATACCAGGTACCAATACGTTACCGGTATTAAATCGTATCGTATCAGGTATATTCGGTACCGGTACCCGTTTTTGAGAATTTTCGATACTGATTGATACCAAACTCATCCCTACACGATATGATTAAATATAAAAGTGAAACATGTTAGCATTTAAGTAAACTAATAGATTATATTTAGTATGTAAATATTAAATTAATGAGGCATATCTCTCCATGATTATAAGATATCTCATAATTGTATATATACTAGTGGATGCCCCGCCCGCGTTGCGGGGCGATGGCCGAATAATGAACGAGTGTTAGGCAGCTCATTGACACGAAAAACAATTAAATCGAGTCAACCAATTAAACAAAACACTTTTATAGTTTTGATAAAACAACAAACAAAAACAATGGCAATATTGTAATTTTTAGCTGAGGGACAGTTATATTTTTTGACTCGGGTAAAATCGTAACTTGGCAAAAACTAAAGTGGTGCCAGTACTGTAAATTTGAACCAGGGGCCAAAATTGTAAATTTTCACAGGGGCAACTTCGTAATTTTGAACTTGGGGTAACAGCGTAATATAAATTTGAACTAAGGGCACAACTGTACTTTTAAGTTGGGGGCAAAACCACAATTTTATTTTGAACCGATGGCAAAATCCAAATTTTGAGTTGGGGGCAAAAGCATAATTTTATTTTGAACAGAGGAAAAAACGTAATTTTGAACTAAGGACGAAATCATAATTTTTTTAAACGGGGAAAATCACATTTTTGAACAGAGGGCAAAATCGTATTTTTTAGCTGGGGGCAAAAACATAATTTTATTTTGAACTAGGGGCGAAAAGGTAATTCTGAGCTGAGGGCAAAACCAAAATTTTATTTTGAATCGAGGGAAAAATCGTTATTTTGAGCTGGGGACAAAAGCGTAAATTTATTTTGAGCTGAGGGCGAAAACGTAATTTTAAAATGGATATAAAATAATAAACTGGTTGGTCTAATGGGGGAGCGCCAGGCAAAATCATAATTTTGAATTGTGGGCAAAATCGTAATTTTGAGATGGGGACAAAAACGTAATTTTAGTTTGAGTTGCGGGGTAAAACGGTAATTTTAAATAGAAGCAGAAACGTAATTTTAAAATGGATATAAAATAATAAATTGGTTGGTCCAATGGGAGAGTGCCAGGCAGGTAGGCAATATCGTAAATTTGAGATGGGGACAAAAGCGTATTTTTATTTTGAGTTGGAGGGCAAAACGGTAATTTAATACAGAAGTAAAAACGTAATTTTAAAATGAATATAAAATAATAAAACTGTTGGTCCAATGGGGGAGTGTCAGGCAGCTGCCTGGCACTATTCCCCCATCTTGAAAATGTATGTATAAGATGGGGACAAAAGCGTATTTTTATTTTGAGCTGGAGGGCAAAATGGTAACTTAATATAGAAGTAAAAACGTAATTTTAAAATAAATATAAAATAATAAAACTGTTGGTCCAGTGAGGGAGTGTCACGTAGCTGTCTGGCACTATTCCCCCATCTTGAAAATGTATGTATAGTAAATAAATACGTTCGATATCAATGAAAAGGACAACTTTGCATTCTATCATGGTATCATTGTAAAACCCTAACCCTAACCGATCCCTCTCTTCCTCTGCAGCCAAAAATTCTTTCCCCTGTCCTTTCTAAGTCATTTTTTTTCTATTACTCGTCACATGGATTTATTGGTTTGAAAAAAGAAAAAAAAAAGTCATTGCCTTGATTTCTTAACTGCCATCGTCGAGTGATTATCATCATCCATACATATGAATTCTTTTATTAGCCATCATCATCAGGGGCGGACCCAAGTTATGGGGTGGGTGGGCGGCCGCACCCCTTGAAAAAAAAAAATTTAGTGGTATTTTTCGCGAAAAATCCAGACCGCACCCCTTGGAAATTTTCGTCCGCACCCCTTAGAAAAAAATGTTAGGAATTTATGTAAAAAAATTGTGAACACGGATTGAAACCCGATCAAATTATGTAAATAAGTTAGCCTACTAACCCCTTTAATAAAACTTAAATTCAATCCATCAAGCCCAATAACTTAATACACATTCAAGCCCAACCCAACTACTAGTTTTGTTAAGGAACATGGGCGGCTTAGGTTGAACGCTTGAAGATCCTTGTTTATTTTGTATGTGATAGGATTAGGAATGAACAATGAGTAGGGAAGTTATGTCGCGATTTCTCAAGAGGAAAGGGGTTGAACCACTTTTTTTCGCCGGATTATTCTAATTAAAGACCTAGGTATGTTATAGATAAGTTTTTTTTGTTCTTTTATTGAATGATTAAGAGAAATAAAAGTAGGGATGGTTTGAACTTTGATGTTTTTTTGTTTAATGTGATAGGAAGTTAGGAACTAGGGTTTGATTGTTTGAGAATTGAAATGGACCCGACCCGATCTGATTCGACCCGCCATAAAACTTTGTTTGTTTGTTTTTACTTGTTTTACATGACCCGGCCCGATCCGACCCGCTATGAACCAATTTTTTTATATAGCTAGGGATCTAAAATCTTTAAAAAATTTCCGCACCCCCAAGAAAAAAATCCTGAGTCCGCCACTGATCATCATCAATGCATGGATTCATGAGCCACCGTTTGAATTATTATTATTATTATTATTTTCCTTCTAAAGTTTAACATCTCATCTCACTTACCGCCATCTATATCATCCGATTAAACAACAGTTTGGTCATAAGACTATCTCCAATGCTAAACGCGTTCTTAGACGCCCTTAGCTACCACATCATTTGCCACATAATATCCTTACAAATCCTTAAAAACCTCAATTTCATCTTCAACCCTACAAATATCCTTACCCTTCTTAATTTCCACTTCATCACCTACCCATTACACACAATATTTAATTAAAACTTTTCTTTTTTCACCTTAGGCCCACTCATTACACAAACACATGCCCTTGCAGAAGGATTTTTCTTTTGGATATAACAAAATCAAATGTTCTCCAATGGGCCCTTAAACAAGAATTTATTCCAAGTCATCAAGGATGGGAGTATGGATCTCCCATTGGAGATAGTCTAAGAGCATTCACATCCAACCCACTAAAATCTGTGAGTGGAGTTTTTATAATATAAAAGATATAAAAAGTGGTTGTGAGTGAAAGAGAGAGAAAATGTTACTGTTCATCTGTATATTTGGGGGGACACTGTTCACCCCCTATAATATTTTAATATATTTTGAAAGTGGTTGTGAGTGGAGGAGTGAGAAAAAGTAATGATAAATGTATAAAAAATATTATTTAATTGAAAAGGAGAGAGAAAATGTATTGTTTTTTAGTGTAATTTAGGGTGAAAATACAGTGGAGTGAATGTGAATGCTCTAACACTTTATTTGATTTCTATTTTTCGCTTCACATCATGTCTTCTCCGATTCATCCTGCAGTCACTGTCACAAATATTAAAACCCTTATTCCCATTACTCTTGACATTGAACACGGACACTATACTGCCTGGCCCGAATTGTTCAAAATACAATGCAAATCCCATGAGGTCTATGACCATCTCCTTCCTAAACAATCTGCTGCAACATCCGCTTCGGATAAAGACAAAGAGAAACCTGCGCCAACTGCTACTTGGGATCGTCTCGATTCCATTGTCTTACAATGGATATATGGAACGATCTCCAACGACCTTCTACACACCATACTAAAACCAAAGACTACTGCACACGCGGCATGGACGGCTTTTGCAAACATCTTTCAAGATAACAAAGCCACCCGTACTATTGATCTAAATAACAAGTTCGCCAACACACGTCTTGATCAGTTACCTACAATGACCGCCTACTGCCAAGCACTCAAAGTTATCTATGATCAACTAACTACCTGACTTCTATGAAACACGATCGAGACTATGTATAGCCGAATCACGAAAACAGAATCAAGCTCGTCAAGCCGCTCAGGCAGCCAGCACAGCTCTTACCGCCACCACTGACAACAGAACCGCACAACATACGGACCAACAAACTTCCAGGTCTGACTCTCGGTACGACACACGCACGGATCAGCATCGTGATCAGTCTTCTCGGGGCAGAGGACGTGGTCGGAACCGGGGTCACGGCAGTGGCGGGTCGTCAGGTCGGGGTCGCGGCAACACTTCTGCTTCGGGTAATTCTGTTCCGGGTACCTATCCTCCCGGGTTCTCTCCTTGGCTGTTTAACTACAACAACTGGGCCAGCCCATCTCCAACATACTCTCCTATCCCTTGGGCTCAGTGGAACATGATACCTCCCTGCTACTACCCAACTGTTCAACAACGGCCCAGTACCTCGTGCCCGGGTATACTTGGCCCAAGACCGGCTCAGTCATATGTGGCAAGCTACACGAACTATGCTCCTACGGACATTGATCAAGTGATCCACACCATGGATACAGGTACGACTATGAATATGACTCCACAAAATAATAATTTCTCGTCTTTTTTTAGTAACGGCATTTTTTTGTAACATAATTGTGGGAAACGGTAGTACTATCCTTGGGCATGGCGATTAAACACTCACCCCCCTCCCACCTTTTAAATTAAACAACGTTTTATATGCTCCCTCTCTTATTAAGAACTTAATTTCCGTTCGCCGTTTTACGACTGACAATAATGTTTCTGTGGAATTTGATCCCTTTGGTTTTCTTGTGAAGGACCTCAAGACCCGGACCCCTATCCTACGATGCAATAGTCCAGGAGATCTTTACACTCTTGATCCTACACAAGTCACAACATTTTCTACACCATCAACCTTTGCTACCATTTCTCAAGACATTTGGCATCAACGTCTCGGCCACCCGGGATCAAATTTACTTAATTCGCTTAAACAGTCTAGTTTTATTAATTGTGGATCTTTGAAACCAAAGTTTTGTCAGTCATGTGTGTTTGGAAAACAAGTTCGATTTCCGCTTTTTGATTCTATGAATATTACTACTATGCCTTTTGATATTGTTCATAGGGATCTTTGGACATCTCCAATTTTAAGCAATGGAGGTCATCGGTATTATATTCTTCTCCTTGACGATTATACCAACTTTTTGTGGACCTACCCCCTAGCAAATAAATCACAAGTATTTTCCACTTTTCTCACATTTGCAAATTTTATCACAACTCAATTTTACTTGAAAATCAAACAATTTCAATGTGATAATGGTCGCGAATACGCTAACACGTCCTTCCAACAATTTTGTAAACAACATGGAATGCATTTTCGTTTCTCGTGCCCCCACACTTCGTCTCAGAATGGCAAGGCGGAACGAAAAATAAGGACCATTAATAATCTTTTTCGCACTCTCTTAGCCCAATCATCTTTACCCAATACATTTTGGCATCACGCACTCGACGTTGCCACTTACCTTCTCAATATACTTCCTAGCAAACTTCTCAATCATCAATCCTCTACCCAACGCCTATACCTATCATGTCCATCCTATGAACACTTACGCGTGTTCAGGTGCCTTTGTTACCCCCTTTTCCCCTCCATGACAATTCATAAATTAGAGTATCGTTCCACACCCTGCGTATTTTTGGGCTATCCACCGAACCACCGTGGTTATAAATGCCTTGATCTTGCGACTAATAAGATCATTATTAACCGTCACGTAGTCTTTGATGAAAACACTTTTACGTTCACAAATAGACCTGCTACTCCATTAAACAATTATGATTTTTTGTCATCCCCACTTCACCCTCTTCTATGGTCTACAGTTCTATCTTTCTCCCCATCCAATTCTACCTCATCTCCCACATATTCACCTACTGTAATCCAAAGCCCACTACAAAACTCTCCACTCGGCCCAACATCCACTTCCTATACTAGCCCACACACCAACGCCCCACCTCTCAATCCTACCCCAGTAACCACGGCTCAACAACCTTCACCCGACCCACACACTTCAGCCCAATCTGAAACCGGACCCCGATCGAATTCACCCGCAAATCCTATTTCACCCATTGTTGCTTCATCTCAAGCTCCTTCTTCACCCTCTTCCATACCTATCCCTCCTCCCCCCCCCCAAACAACTCGTACCATTCGTACCCGTGCCATGGATGGCATTACTAAACCTAAGAGATTGTTTAATCTTAATGCATCCACTAAACTTAGTGCCGCGTCTAGTCCAGAGTTTAATAACCCTACTCAGTATCACAGTTTAGCAGGTGCTCTTCAGTACCTCACCTTTACACAACCTGATAGTCATCCGGGCGGTGTGCCATCCGACCGGACAACCCTTTCCTCTTTTGGAATCCTATAAATACCCCTGTCATTGTCATCATTTCCAGTTTTGGAAATCCTCTGTCCGAACAGTTCGTGCTCCCCACCTTTTCTTCGATTTCTCTCAATCCAGGTAAGATCTCACCCTAAATCTTGTACTTTCTTGATCTACACGCACTCCTACACCTTTCTGTCTTTTAAATCTTAACTTTTAACCGTGAAATCACTAGATTTCGGGTGTTCTAGGATGACGTCATCATGTGTTCTTGAAGAACTTCATGTTTTGACATCAATCCACTAAGAACAACCTAGATCTAACAGATTTCCACACAAACACACAAAGATCTTGTAAAAATCTCAACATAAGCGCGGTGAAAAAGGATTGAAAGATGGTTTCCAACTTTCTTTCAACTCTTTTACACTCAATGCGCTCAAAACCGATAGGAACGGACTTTGTTCTAGTCTCCTACTTATTCTTAGTGACGTACTAGTTCAAAATCTGGATTCTACTCACGAGACCACTGATTTCGGGTTAAACAAGAACAATCGTCTCGAGCCGGTAAATGGCCGAGCTAGGGTGATTCCTGGTCGGTCTGGTCACTTAGGTCGAGGTAGGATTCCGTTGCTTAACACGTTGTCAAAACGTCTCGACAAAATGACAAACAATCAAAACCGACCAAGTGTAAGACGAACGGAACAACCTGAACGGAATGTTGTCCGACCGGACTGCTGTCCGAGCGGATAGGTCATCCGAACGGATTGCCACCCGAACGGATCACACATGAGTTCCACACTTAAGCAACCTTATCTGAAGTTTGAGTATTGAACGAATTGTTATCCGATCGGACGACCATCCGACCGGATTTCTCTTCGGATCATGAGATACTAAGACTTTAAAGACTTAAACAATTTTCAACATGTTCCTTAACAGGGTTGCCACCCGATCGGATGGACATCCGACCAAGTGACTCTTCTGCTGTGAACTTGCTTTCACTAAGTAACCTCGTCACTAAGTCGCCGTCCGACCGGACCACTGTCCGACCGGATGACCATCCGAACGGATTGTCATCCACACGACTAACCGTCCGATCGACCGACTTGATGGATAGAGATACTTCAACGTTTTCAAAATGCTACAACAAAAACTTCAAAAGTCAAGCCATCATACACAAACATATTTTCCTCATAGGAAGAAACAATCCACTCGAATAGTCATCCGATCGGACAAGCTGTTCGACCGGATGACCATCCGAACGGATTGTTATCCGCACGGATTGCTGTCCGATCGGATTACCATCCAATTGAACTGCTATCCGACCCACTCACACTTTGTATCGTTTTACGTATCGCTCATCGTTATGCTATCAAATCTATTCAGGCTAACCTTACTCGCTAAGCGCTCCCTTCAATCCATCAACCGCTGTGAGTATACTCGATCCATTTTTGCTTTATGCACTTTTGGGTGTTACATACGTTACAACTATTCAAATCACATCAATCACACTACTCAATACTATTTGAACGCTAACCGTTAATGCATGTTATACGTGGCTTATGAATGCTTGTTTGTTACGTTTACACATGGAATGCTGTCTACCTGCCTTAGAAATGATAGTACTATAGTTTGGACTCAGCACCCGTTCACACGGGGGTTGTTAAGGACAATTACTTGCATGGATTACGGTGGTAATCATGTATTGCGAACTGCCTCGGGCAGTCAACCCGCAGTCATTGGTATCGATGGATCTATGTCGATAACTAACGTGCTTCATTTCTCTATGTGTACGTGCTGGTTACGCGTAAACGAATTCGAACTCTATATGCTATTATCAAACTTGTATGCTCACCTTTACATTATATGTATTGACTTTATTTTAACGTATGTGACAGGTGCTTAGGATGCATACATGTTAGGAAGTCGAAGCTAGAATAAATCTTTAGAGCCCAACAAATAGTTGTCTGTAGTAAATGGATCAAGGGTCTCTAGAAGCAGATAAACAATTGCTCTATTTTAATCTGAGTTGTCGGAACAGAATTTATTTGCCTAGATTTTTATCTGTAATAATTTGTTTACTGTTTGAGGCATGGTACGGGACATGTTATTTTAAATTGAATAGTAATGATAATAGTTATGGAAACTTCTGGACAATCTGTTTCGCTCAGTGCCATGCCCCGATGATTCCGCCATCGGTTGGGGTGTGACAGATTGGTATCAGAGCCATAACTATAGGGAATTAGGCAAGACTCGACCTAGTCCGGGTCGAAGTCTCAGAGGCCTAGACTATAGTTAAGAACCAACAGACCGACTTGTGCATATCCAGTATGGATTGTGTACGAGCTTATTTCTCGCTATTCTCGCTCATGCTACACTATCACTGCACTCGAATTTTCAACTATGAATAAGCGATAAAGCCAAGATTAGGGGTGAAAACCGCGAACTCTTGACTAAATTGCTTGATTAATGCTGTTGTATCAACTTATCAATGATTTCTTCATTCTTTTTCAATAACGAACGCTTGTTCAGCGGGAGAATTATACCAAATCAGGAGTGAAATCCATATTCTGATGAATAATCTCCTCTATTCTATCAAACAGGAGTGAGTTGTTAAGCCAGGGGTGAAACCCTAACCTTGACGATTTGTTCCGCTCTTTTTACAAACTCTCACCAAAGTCTTAACGGACTCCAACGACCTGAAGTCACACTATGACTAACGGGATGTGTGCCAAACGCCCAAGAATCGAGGCAAAAGCATAGTCCTGAAGGTCGAATGTGCACAACGGATCCTTGCGAATAGTTGAATCACTTTGGTTAGTCAAAGTCTACTAGCCGCAGACAATCTATCTCTCGATTTTTACGTGTTTCGATTCTGAGCCCGCAACTGCTGACTCTGATGATTCGTCGATTTTACGTGTTTCATGTGCGCTTACCTGTTTACGTGTTTAATTTTGGAAGAATTATTCGGTTTATGCCTTCACTTCAATCGACACACACAACTCGCACTGCATTTCTACCTCAAACCGCTAACGAATCGCTAAAAATTAGGGACGACCTTATGATATGATATACGATTATACTACGCTACTCGATATGCTAAACGCGAACGCTATTCTCGAACAATCGCAGACTTTGTATAACAGGTTTCTATTTTCTAACTGCCTCTAATGATTAAATGCGTATGTGTTTCTGTGCTTCTGTGCTCTACATGCTTATGTGTTTACGTGCTTATGTGTTATGTGATTCTGTGCTCTACATGATTATGTGTTATGTGTTTACGTGATTATGCGTGTTCCTGAGCTTTAATAAGTAATAGACGTGTGAGGAGAGATTCGAATACGCTGTGTTGAGTCCTGTGACGATGTCTGTTGCAGACAATGTCGTCTGGATCCCGTCATCCCTTACTTTCTCGTCAAGAAAAGAGAGACAAACGCCTTGCTGCTATCATCGCAAAACAAGTGGCAAAAGCCGTAAGTGAGGTATACGAAAATGCCAGTAAATCATCCGAGGAGTAAAAAATCGAAGCTCCTAAAGCTACCGCCAAAGCTCCCTTCAATTTCAAGCAATTCAAGTCTTGCGGGCCAAAAGAATTCACTGGTGAAGGAGGTCCTACTGCATTATTCCAATGGTTCGACTCCATTGAGGTTACTCTGCGACAAAGCGGTTGCCCTGATGACCTCCGTACTCTGAATGCTACCGACGTTTTCCAGTCCCATGCACTAGACTGGTGGACGGCCGAGAGGAACAAGCGAGGGAACGATGCAGCCTACGGTCTGTCGTGGGACGAGCTCAAGGAAGTTATGATGGAAGAATTCTGCCCTCCTCATGAACGTCAAAAGCTAGAAGATGAATTTTGGCACATACAGTAAAAGGAAGGTGACAATGCTGGTCTCACTGCTCGTTTCAAACAGCTCAGCATCATCTGTCCCGACCAAGTCAAGACTCCAGACATGGCGATCAAAAAGTACATCCGAGCCCTGCCTGACTGTGTTGCCGATTTCGTGCAAGCGGCTAAGACTAAGACGATTGAAGAGACTTATCTACTGGCCGTTGAAATCAACGACAAGCGGGTTAAGGCTGGGGTCTGGGATAAAACTTCAAAGCATCTGCATCAAGCTACCACCACCGCACCAACTGCTGAACCCACCACAAGAGGAAGAACAAGAGGAAGAACAGCTCCAGCAACAAGAACTGTGCGGCCACTGCTGCACCAGTTCAACAGCGTCAAGTGGCGGTGCCTGTGGCCAATGCTACACTGGGCCACATCCGCTTTGCCCCACCTGTACCTACCACCACCCGACTGACATCGCTTGCCGTTTCTGTGCCCATTGCAATATGTACGACCACTTCACAACCAACTGCCATGCTCGACAAGCTCCTGCTCATCAAGCTCTACTCACTGCCCCTCAGGGTCAACAAGCTTCTCCGGCACCCGCGGTCCACGCCAGAGCCTGCTTCGCATGTGGCGACCCGAACCATTTCACCAACATGTGCCCAAACAGGGTTGTGAAACAAGAGCCTGTAACACCCTTAAATTTATACTTGAATTAATCGCTAATTTATACCAAAAGATAATAGATTAACATAAGTTTCATAAGTAGCATAAACCTTAGTCATCTAATGACTAGGTTGGAAATTTCAAAATTTGTTTAATTAATTGTTTACAACCCATGAACAAAATCTAAGTATGATTAAAACATTGCGGAAGCTTCCAAAGGAAGTGTTCGGTTCTTCTTCATTCGCTTGATCGCCATTCGTAAGATCCACTTCATCATCTATGGTCAAAACCGTTAAAACATTAGTTTTGACATTATTATATAACATTATAAACGCAAGATCCAACATTTAACTTTGTAATAAAAAAATAAAAAAAATAAGTTTTTCTGTTTCACCGTAACTTACGGTATCACCGTAAGTTACGGTGGGTCCTGGAATTGTCTGGTTCACCGTAAACCAGGAAAGAACTGCCGTAAACATCTGTTCTATACCGTAAGTTACGGTTCTACCGTAACTTACGGTAGTCGCTGGGAATTTATGTTTTGTTTGTCTATTTCATTATACTCAATCAACTTTAGGATTTTGCTTTTCTAACAAACCATTCATTAAATCCTCATGTTTCTAACATGTTATACATTAACCAATATCAAAGATCAATTCAACATACTCCTAAACATTAACCATGCTTTACTCGATTATTCGACCCGTTGGCTCGTCTAAGGAATCCTTCCATATGACGACTACCAACGAGTTCCAACCAAGTTTGACCAATCCTTCAATATAGCGACATCTCTACTTAATCCAAACCATTCTTGTTCTTAAAATACGAATTCATATTATACAATCATCAAAATCTACTAAATGTAACGGGTCAAGTTACATACCTTAGTGTAAGCCCTTCAACCGCGAATCGCCACCGGCTTGTCCACTTGACGTTCCGGTATCCTTTCCTATAGAGTTCAATTTTATCATATTTAGAACTCTTTGTAATCACATTTCGCATAATAGTCAAAACATCACAATTAGGTGTTTTAACTACAAAATTCTAGTTTCAAGCCTTCTTTGAGGCATTTCAACAAACACTTCATAGGCAGAATTTTTTTTATATCTTTAGTATTCAACTTCATAGCTTGCTAATTAGCTAACTTGACAACAATAAAGCCCTCATATAGTATTTAAACATCATATCTTTCTGGAATCACTTTCTACAATCAAATTACACTAGGATAATCATTCTAAACCCTAATGTTCATCATTATCTTGTAAAACCCACAACCCACCTTCAAGGTGTTCATGGAATTTCCTGAATTTGGTCATGATTTCACATGTAATTGGCTAGGTTTCAATTCTAAACACCATATCAATTTCTAATCTAACCAAATAACACACATGCAACATCTAATTTCAGATTTTCCAAAATCATGAGAAATTCAAGTTAAGAGATTTCATCAGATTTTACATACCTTACAATCCTCTTGTGATGAGGATTACGATTCTAAGCTCAATTTTCGATTTCAACTTGGATTAATCCATCAATTTGCAAGATAAATGAAATTTTAGGGTTTTGGAGAAGTGGGGATCGCCCCCTGCCTCACTTGATCGACCAGACACACCTAAAATGGTGTGTTTGGTGAGTTTTGTTATAATTCAGCATTTAACTTTCATTTTTGGCAAGTTTAGTCCCTCATTTATCATCTAACTTAAGTACTAGTGTTTTTAACCTAGTGTTAGTTATTTCTAGGCTTGTAATTTTAACTAGGTTAAAATTTCTAGATGATCAATTCTTGTTTATGAAATTCTTAAATTTCTAATATAAAGATTTATATTTTCGAGGTGTTACAAGTCCACCCCCCTTAAAACGGTTTCGTCCCCGAAACCTAATTACGTACCAAATAAAGTAGGGTGAAGACGTCGCATCTCTTCTTCGGACTCCCATGTAGTGTCCGAACCTTTCCTATGCTCCCATTTGACTTTGACTTGGTCAATTTGTTTATTTCGTAAAAGTTTGACCTTCCGGTCTAAAATTTCCACCGGTCTTACCGCATAATTCAGACTATTATCCACTTCGATGTCATCGTAATGGATATAGGTCGTTTCGTCTGCTAGGCACTTTCTTAATTGTGACACGTGGAACGTGCCATGGATTCCACTTAGCTCCTCCGGTAATTCAAGGCGGTAAGCTACCTTGCCAACTCTCCCGATAATTTTAAAGGGCCCAATAAACCTTGGGCTTAGCTTCCCCCTTTTTCTGAATCTAATAACGCCCTTCCATGGGGAAACTTTTAGCATGACCATGTCACCAACTTGGAATTCGATTGGCCTTTTCCTTTTATCAGCATACGCCTTTTGCCTGTCTTGAGCCGCTTTCAAGTGTGCCCGAACTATATCGATCTTTTCATTCATGGCTCGTACTATATCTTGGTGGGCGAGTTCATGTGGACCCACTTCACCCCAACATACCGGGGTTCGACACTTCCTACCGTAAAGCATTTCGTATGGTGCCATCTTAATACTAGATTGGTAACTGTTGTTATACGAAAACTCGACTAACGGTAGGTGAACATCCCAACTGCCTCCAAAGTTGATTATACACGCCCGTAGCATGTCCCCCAATGTTTGTATCGTTCTTTCAGTTTGTCCATCCGTTTGAGGATGGTACGCAGTGCTAATGAATAATTTGGTCCCCATTTGCTCTTGGAAATCTCGCCAGAAATTCGAAGTAAACCGGGGATCCCTATCAGACACGATGGACACCGGTACCCCATGACGTGCTACGATTTCATTGGTATAAACTTCTGACATCTTTTCTGACGTATAAGTCTCACGAATCGGAATGAAGTGAGCACTTTTCGTCAATCTATCCACCACTACCCATATGGCATCAAAACCACGATTCGTCTTAGGCAACTTGGTTAACAGGTCCATTGTAATATGTTCCCATTTCCAAACCGGAATTTCTAACGGTTGGAGTTTGCCGTATGGTTTCTGGTGCTCCGCCTTGACTTGTAAACATGTCAAGCATTTTTCCACATACTTCGCCACGTCCCTCTTCATTCCGGGCCACCAATAATTTTGTTTCAAATCATTGTACATCTTGGTCGCACCCGAATGAATTAAATAACGGGATTTATGAGCTTCATTAAGTAGAAGCGCCTTCACTCCACAGGTGTGTGGGACCCATATCCTTCCGGATCGAGTCTTCAACCCGTGATTCCCATCCGACAAATCTTTCAATTGACCAATTATTGTTTCTTTCTTCCAATTCTCTTCTTTTACTGCTTCTAACTGTGCCTCTCGTATACGTTCAAGTATACCCGAGGTCACCATGAGTTGCATCGACCTTACTCGTATCGGGACGTAGTCCGCTTTTCTACTTAGAGCATCCGCCACTACATTAGCCTTTCCGGGGTGGTAATGTATTTCACAATCGAAGTCTTTCACCGTTTCTAGCCATCTTCGTTGTCGCATATTTAACTCCTTCTGATCGAAGAAGTATTTTAAGCTCTTGTGATCGGTGAATATGGTGCACTTTACCCCATATAAGTAATGCCTCCATATTTTTAAGGCAAATACCACCGCAGCCAACTCAAGATCATGCGTGGGGTATTTCTTCTCGTGTATCTTCAGTTGTCTCGAGGCATAAGCTATAACTTTGCCCCGTTGCATCAAAACACAACCGAGCCCCGATAGTGAAGCATCAGAATAAACCACCATGTCTTCGACTCCGTCCGGCAATGTCAGTACCGGAGCTTGAGTTAACTTCTCTTTTAGTGTTTGAAACGCCCTTTCTTGATCTACACCCCAAATGAACTTTTCTTTCTTCCGGGTTAATTTTGTCAGCGGTGACGCAATCTTGGAGAAATCTTGAATGAATCTCCTATAGTATCCAGCAAGTCCCAAAAAGCTTCTAATTTCAGAAGGGTTCTTTGGGGGATTCCATTTTGACACGGCCTCTATCTTTGACGGATCCACCAATACTCCGTCGGCACTTATGACATGGCCAAGAAATTGTACCTCTCGTAACCAAAATGCACATTTAGAGAATTTTGCATATAACTTCTCTCGTCTAAGGGTCTCTAACACTTCTTGTAAGTGATGTGCGTGTTCAGCTTCACTTTTCGAATACACCAAGATATCATCGATAAACACGATGACCGACTTATCCAGCATTGGCTTGCAAACCCGGTTCATGAGGTCCATGAAAGCCACGGGTGCGTTTGTTAGCCCAAATGACATCACGAGGAATTCGTAATGTCCGTATCTCGTGCGGAAAGCCGTCTTCGGCACATCTTCTTCTTTGACCTTTAGTTGGTGATACCCCGATCTAAGGTCAATTTTTGAAAACCAGTTCGCACCTTGTAGTTGGTCGAATAAATCATCTATCCTCGGGAGCGGGTATCGGTTCTTTACCGTGAGTTTGTTTAACTCCCGGTAATCGATGCACATGCGCATGCTCCCGTCTTTCTTTCTCACGAACAACACTGGTGCGCCCCAAGGAGACACACTCGGCCTTATGAACCCCTTGTCAAGCAGGTCTTGGATTTGAGACATCAACTCTTGTAATTCCGACGGTGCAAGTCGGTACGGGGCTTTCGCTACGGGTTTCGCGCTCGGAATCAATTCGATCCCAAACTCTATTTCCCGTTCAGGCGGTATCCCCGGTAAATCCTCCGGAAACACATCTTCATAATCTCGTACTACCGGTACATCTCCAATCTTTCGTGATTCTTTTTCGGGCTCATTAGCGTATATCATGAATGCCTTGCATCCTCGCTTCATAAGCTTGTGAGCTTTCAACATTGAGCATACTATGGGGTTGCCTCCTTTTTCGCCATAAATGGTGACGTGTTTCCCGCTCGGGGATGTTAGTTTTATCTCTTTACGAAAACACACGATCTTTGCATGGTGTTGAGATAGCCAATCCATCCCAATGACTACTTGAAATTCTCCCATTGACATCGGGATTAGGTTTATTAAATATTCTTCGTCGTCAATGCTCAGTTTACAGTTTTTACATACATCACAAACAAAAAAGCTCTTGTTATTACCTATCTCTACTTCTAAGGGCACAGGTAATTTTGTTAGAACAAATGAAGGATGTCGAATAAATCCATATGAAACAAAGGATTTATTCGCACCCGTATCAAATAACACGCGTGCAGGAATCGAATTTACAGCAAATATACCTGAGACCACGTCAGGTTCAACCTTTGCTTCTGCGGCGGTTAATTGAAAAGATCTTGCCTTTGCTTTCGAGGCTTCACCTTTCGGTTCCTGCCCATCCTTCTTTCCAACCAGTTCCGGGCATTCCGACTTCTTGTGACCCGTTCGATAACAATTGTAACAAACCGTCACTTTCTCCGGGCACGATATAGCCATATGTCCCGTTTTTTTGCATATGGGACAAGGCTTATCCTTGTAACGACATTCGCCTTTATGACCCTTTCCACAGATTCTGCAACTTGGCGACCCTCCTTTCGTATCAAATTTCTTTGCGGTTTCATTTGTTCGCGCCTTCTTAGTAGGGCTTGGGTTTACATCTTGTGCTTTCCGTTCACCCCTTTCAATGCTCTTTTTCAGTTCGATCTCCCTTTCCCGAGCAGCATTTATGATCTCGGTAAGGGTCTCGTATTTGGAAGGGGTGATAAATTCCCTATATTCAGCACTTAACATGTTATGGTAGTAGTATATCTTTTGTTCTTCATTCGTCACTAGATCATCGCAAAACTTCATCTTATCCATAAACGTTGCCGTAATCTTGTCTATGGTCTCACTCTTGTGCCTAAGTTGCATGAACTCCTCCTTGATTTTATTCATAACCGCCTTGGGGCTATGATGCTTAAGAAATGGCGTCTTGAATTCTTCCCAAGTCATGACCTTAGCAGCTTCAATACCGATCTCTCTCTTTTTGTTATCCCACCAATCTTTCGCTTGACTCCTTAGTTGACCCGTACCATAGGCTACGTAGTCATCTTCATCACAATGGGTCCTCTCGAATACCCCTTCGATATCACTTAGCCATCGTTGGCACACTATTGGGTCAACCTCCCCATTATATATTGGTGGTTTACAGGCCATGAATTCCTTGTATGAACAAGGATTTCGTCCTCCATGCTTTTCCTTTGCTACATTTGAATCATCTTCCAATTTCTTGATTCTATCTTCTACTATTGATAAACCTGTGTTTTGAATTTTATCAATAAAGCCCGACAAACTGTTTTCGATAGCCTTTCCAACCTCTTCGGCAATCACTTCTCTCATTTGTTCGGTGACTCTTGGCACCGCATTATCATTACCTCCATCAGCCATCTCTATTTCTGAAATGTTTACATAGGTTGTTAAACATTCCATTTATAACACATGCTTTACTTGTTTTGATTTAATCAAGTTCATAACTTGATTTAATCGTTCTTGTTTTGATTCAATCAAGTTCATAACTTGATTTAATCATTCTTGTTTCAATTCAATCAAGTTCATAACTTGATTTAATCATTCTTGTTTCAAGCATTTCTTGTTTTTGAGTGAGCTTACACACTCTTTTCATGCATATTTGTTCATTTCTCATTCTTTACGTAGTACATAATTTATTAACAAAATAAGTTAGTTCTTACCGGACGATCGATCAAGCTTGAATCGAACACTTTGTTAACAACCTTAGGCTCTGATTACCAACTTGTAACACCCTTAAATTTATACTTGAATTAATCGCTAATTTATACCAAAAGATAATAGATTAACATAAGTTTCATAAGTAGCATAAACCTTAGTCATCTAATGACTAGGTTGGAAATTTCAAAATTTGTTTAATTAATTGTTTACAACCCATGAACAAAATCTAAGTATGATTAAAACGTTGTGGAAGCTTCAAAAGGAAGTGTTCGGTTCTTCTTCATTCGCTTGATCGCCATTCGTAAGATCCACTTCATCATCTATGGTCAAAACCGTTAAAACATTAGTTTTGACATTATTATATAACATTATAAACGCAAGATCCAACATTTAACTTTGTAATAAAAAAATAAAAAAAATAAGTTTTTCTGTTTCACCGTAACTTACGGTATCACCGTAAGTTACGGTGGGTCCTGGAATTGTCTGGTTCATCGTAAACCAGGAAAGAACTGCCGTAAACATCTGTTCTATACCGTAACTTACGGTTCTACCATAACTTACGGTAGTCGCTGGGAATTTATGTTTTGTTTGTCTATTTCATTATACTCAATCAACTTTAGGATTTTGCTTTTCTAACAAACCATTCATTAAATCCTCATGTTTCTAACATGTTATACATTAACCAATATCAAAGATCAATTCATCATACTCCTAAACATTAACCATGCTTTACTCGATTATTCGACCCGTTGGCTCGTCTAAGGAATCCTTCCATATGACGACTACCAACGAGTTCCAACCAAGTTTGACCAATCCTTCAATATAGCGACATCTCTACTTAATTCAAACCATTCTTGTTCTTAAAATACGAATACATATTATATAATCATCAAAATCTACTAAATGTAACGGGTCAAGTTACATACCTTAGTGTACGCCCTTCAACCGCGAATCGCCACCGGCTTGTCCACTTGACGTTCCGGTATCCTTTCCTATAGAGTTCAATTTTATCATATTTAGAACTCTTTGTAATCACATTTCGCATAATAGTCAAAACATCACAATTAGGTGTTTTAACTACAAAATTCTAGTTTCAAGCCTTCTTTGAGGCATTTCAACAAACACTTCATAGGCAGAATTTTTTTTTATATCTTTAGTATTCAACGTCATAGCTTGCTAATTAGCTAACTTGACAACAATAAAGCCCTCATATAGTATTTAAACATCATATCTTTCTGGAATCACTTTCTGCAATCAAATTACACTAGGATAATCATTCTAAACCCTAATGTTCATCATTATCTTGTAAAACCCACAACCCACCTTCAAGGTGTTCATGGAATTTCCTGAATTTGGTCATGATTTCACATGTAATTGGCTAGGTTTCAATTCTAAACACCATATCAATTTCTAATCTAACCAAATAACACACATGCAACATCTAATTTCAGATTTTCCAAAATCATGAGAAATTCAAGTTAAGAGATTTCATCAGATTTTACATACCTTACAATCCTCTTGTGATGAGGATTACGATTCTAAGCTCAATTTTCGATTTCAACTTGGATTAATCCATCAATTTGCAAGATAAATGAAATTTTAGGGTTTTGGAGAAGTAGGGATCGCCCCCTGCCTCACTTGATCGACCAGACACACCTAAAATGGTGTGTTTGGTGAGTTTTGTTATAATTCAGCATTTAACTTTCATTTTTGGCAAGTTTAGTCCCTCATTTATCATCTAACTTAAGTACTAGTGTTTTTAACCTAGTGTTAGTTATTTCTAGGCTTGTAATTTTAATTAGGTTAAAATTTCTAGATGATCAATTCTTGTTTATGAAATTCTTAAATTTCTAATATAAAGATTTATATTTTCGGGGTGTTACAACCAGCAGCAGCAACAACCTCAGCAATAGCAACAGCAGCAGCAACAACAACAAGCAGCACGTGCCCGAACTTTCAACATCAACGTGCGCCAAGCCCAAGCCGACAACAACATGGTTAATGGTACGTTCCTTGTGAATGGTATTTATGCATCATGTTTGTTTGATACTGGAGCCGATAATTGCTTTGTGTCGTTCGAATTCGAGAAGCTCCTTAGTCGTAAACGCTCCAAACTCTCTTCGACGTTCGACGTAGAAGTCGCCACTGGAAAAACTGTCGCCGTTAATTCCGTTCTTCGTGATTGTACTCTTGAGCTCAACAATCACATTTTCCCAATCGACCTCATTCCGATGCAACTCGGAAGTTTCGACGTCATAGTAGGCATGGACTTTCTTCGCGAAAACCATGCTGAAGTTGTGTGCTTCGACAAGACGATTCGATTCTCGCTCGCGAATGGTGATTTATTGTGTGTTTACGGTGAAACTGCTTCGAAAGGCTTCAAACTCATGTCGTGTGTCCAAGCTAGCAAGTATTTCCGCAATGATTACAGAGCTTTCTTAGCTAACATTGTAGTAGCGGAGAAGGAAAAGAAAGAGAAGAAGGAAGTGAAAGACGTTCCTGTGGTTCGTGAATTTCCTTATGTGTTTCCGGATGATCTTCCGGGACTCCCACCAAGTCGTGATATCGACTTTCGTATCGACCTCATTCCTGGAGCCAATCCTGTTGCCAGAGCTCCTTACCGACTCGCACCATCCGAAATGCGTGAACTCTCAAACCAACTCCAGGAATTACTTGAGAAAGGTTTCATTCGCCCGAGCACCTCTCCATGGGGCTCGCCAGTCCTTTTCATCAAAAAGAAGGATGGGTCGTTCAGGATGTGCATCGACTACCGGGAATTGAATAAGTTAACTATCAAGAACCGCTATCCCCTACCCCGAATTGACGACGTGTTCGATCAGCTACAAGGTGCTACGTGTTTCTCGAAGATCGACCTACGTTCAGGCTATCACCAACTGCGCATACAAGAGGAGGATATACCCAAAACCGCATTTCGCACCCGTTACAGCCATTACGAATTCGTTGTTATGCCTTTTGGTCTAACCAACGCACCCACGGTCTTCATGGATCTTATGAATCGCTTGTGTAAACCATATCTCGACCGTTTCGTCATCGTATTCATCGACGATGTCTTGATCTATTCCAAATCGAAGGCCGAACATGCGCAACATCTACGTTTGGTTCTCGAGTTGCTCCAGGGGAATCGACTCTATGCCAAGTTCTCCAAGTGTGAATTTTGGCTGGGGGAAGTTCAGTTTCTGGGTCACATTATCAATAGTCAGGGTATTCATGTCGATCCTGCGAAGATTGAAGCCGTCAAGAGTTGGATTATACCCAAGAACCCTTCGGAAGTCCGTTCTTTCCTCGGATTGGGGAACTAAATAAGAAACTGCCTTTCAAACCCTCAAACACATGCTTTGCAATGCTCCTGTTCTCACTCTACCCGACGAAAACGACGAATTCATTGTCTATTGTGATGCTTCCAACCTTGGTCTTAGCTGCGTCCTCATGCAATGGAACAAGGTTATAGCATACGCGTCTCGTCAGCTCAAAATCCACGAGAAGAACTACACAACCCATGATCTCGAGCTAGGCGTGGTTGTTTTTGCATTAAAGATTTGGCGACATTACCTATATGGTACCAAGTGTACGATCTTCACCGATCATAGGAGCCTACAACATATCTCTGATCAGAAGGAACTTAATATGCGTCAACGCCGATGGGTAGAGCTTCTCAACGATTACGACTGTGAGATTCGTTATCACCCAGGCAAAGCAAATGTTGTTACCGACGCACTCAGCAGACGGAACTATGTGCTCAGCACTCACAATGTCCAAGCCCAATACGACCTCGAAACCCTCATTCGCGAAGCCCAACATGCATGTTTTAACGAACGCACGCTAAAGAAGGAACGAATCTACCACGATGGAGCCCATCTTGTATGCAAATCCAATGGGATATTCCACTTTCTTGACCGAATTTGGATCCCTAAACAGACCGATTTGCGACAGATTCTGATGGACGAAGCCCATAAATCCCGATATTCTATTCATCCCGGTGCCGACAAGATGTACCAGGACCTTCGCTACAAGTACTGGTGGCCGGGCATGAAAAGGGATATTGCTCTTTACATCGGAAAATGCCTAACTTGTGCAAGAGTCAAGGCTGAACATCAAAGACCCTCTGGCTTACTCGAACAACCACCTATCCCCATGTGGAAGTGGGAAAGTATAGCTATGGATTTCATAACGAAGCTTCCGCACACGTCATCAGGTCACGATAGCATATGGGTTGTTGTTGACAGTTTGACCAAATCAGCTCACTTTCTGCCGATACGAGAAGACTACAAGGTAGAACGATTAGCCCGAATCTACACCGACGAGATCATTTGTAATCATGTGACGCCTCGTGACATCATCTCTGATCGTGATGCTCGGTTTACCTCGCGACTGTGTGAAACATTTCAAAAGGCTCTTGGAACATCGCTCAATCTAAGTACCGCCTTCCACCCTCAAACCGACGGTCAGACTGAAAGAACGATTCGTACTCTTGAAGACATGCTCCGTTCGTGTGTCATAGACTTCGGTGGTAATTGGGATAAATACCTTCCGTCAGTCGAATTCTCGTACAACAACAATTATCATTCCAGCATACAGATGGCACCATTCGAGGCTTTATACGGGAGGAAATGTCGATCGCCTATTGTGTGGCACGAGATCGGTCCCTCGTAACTAACCGGCTGTAACACCCCGTGTTTTCATAAGTCAAAGTCAAAGTCAAGGTCAAAGTCAATGACCGATTATACGAATTTGACTTATAAAAATTTCTTTATTTTAATTATATTATGTGGAGTAAGTGTTGTTAATTACTATAATCGACGTGTGTAATCGCTATCTAATCAACTCGCGACTGTGAATTATAGGAAGTAACAATGCGATAAAGTTAACTAATCAATAATCACACTATGCTAATCAAATCGACGTCGAATCGAAACCCGAATTACGCATTTGAGATATCATTATACGTGTGTGTGTGCCTTATGTGTTATTTGTGCAAGTTTTAATTATATGTGTTGTGGGAATCAATCGAACTCAATCGAAACTCGAAACGCAATCGAACTCAATCTCAATCGAAATCGAACTATGATAATTAGTGGAGAAGAAATAGCGCGAGATATGAATTAGTTGGGACTGAAAGTAATTTGACTAGGAAACCCTATCGTGTCGAACCGCTCGCAATCAAAATCGAAACGCCAAAAATCGTCGCGTCAAACACTCAAACCAAGTGCCATCCGGCCGGATAGCCATCCGACCGGATATCCACCTTGCTTTAGGTCAGGTTCCATCCGAACGAGATGTCATCCGACTGGATAGTTATCCGGGCGGTGTGCCATCCGACCGGACAGCCCTTTCCTCTTTTGGAATCCTATAAATACCCCTTTCATTGTCATCATTTCCACTTTTGGAAATCCTCTGACCGAACAGTTCGTGCACCCCACCTTTTCTTCGATTTCTCTCAATCCAGGTAAGATCTCACCCTAAATCTTGTACTTTCTTGATCTACACGCACTCCTACACCTTTCTGTCTTTTAAATCTTAACTTTTAACCGTGAAATCACTAGATTTCGGGTGTTCTAGGATGACGTCATCATGTGTTCTTGAAGAACTTCATGTTTTGACATCAATCCACCAAGAACAACCTAGATCTAACCGATTTCCACACAAACACACAAAGATCTTGTAAAAATCTCAACATAAGCGCGACGAAAAAGAATTGAAAGATGGTTTCCAACTTTCTTTCAACTCTTTTACACTCAATGCGCTCAAAACCGATAGGAACGGACTTTGTTCTAGTCTCCTACTTATTCTTAGTGTCGTACTAGTTCAAAATCTAGATTCTACTCACGAGACCACTGATTTCGGGTTAAACAAGAACAACCGTCTCGAGCCGGTAACTGGTCGAGCTAGGGTGATTCCTGGTCGGTCTGGTCACTTGGGTCGAGGTAGGATTCCGTTGCTTAACACGTTGTCAAAACGTCTCGACAAAACGACAAACAATCAAAACCGACCAAGTGTAAGACGAACGAAACAACCGGAACGGAATGCTGTCTGACCGGACTGCTGTCTGAGCGGATAGGTCATCCGAACGGATTGCCACCCGAACGGATCACACTTGAGTTCCACACTTAAGTAACCTTATCTGAAGTTTGAGTATTGAACGAATTGTTATCCGATCGGATGACCATCCGACCAGATTTTTCTTCGGATCATGAGATACTAAGACTTTAAAGACTTAAACAATTTTCAACATGTTCATTAACAGGGTTGCCACCCGATCGGATGGACATCCGACCGAGTGACTCTTCTGCTGTGAACTTGCTTTCACTAAGTAACCTCGTCACTAAGTCGCCAGTCCGACCGGTCCATTGTCCGACCGGATGACCATCCGAACGGATTGTCATCCGCACGACTAACCGTCCGATCGACCGACTTGATGGATAGAGATACTTCAACATTTTCAAAATGCTACAACAAAAACTTCAAAAGTCAAGCCATCATACACAAACATATTTTCCTCATAGGAAAAAACAATCCACTCGAATAGTCATCCGACCGGATTGTTATCCGCACGGATTGCTGTCCGATCGGATTACCATCCGATCGAACTGCTATCCGACCCACTCACACTTTGTATCGTTTTATGTATCGCTCATCGTTGTGCTATCAAATCTATTCAGGCTAACCTTACTCGCTAAGCGCTCCCTTCAATCCATCAACCGCTGTGAGTATACTGATCCCTTTTTGCTTTATGCACTTTTGGGTGTTACATACGTTACAACTATTCAAATCACATCAATCACACTACTCAATACTATTTGAACGCTAACCGTTAATGCATGTTATACGTGGCTTATGAATGCTTGTTTGTTATGTTTACACATGGAATGTTGTTGTAACGCATCGTATTTTCGTATTATTATTTTCTAAAGTTCATACGTGTATTTTATCTTCGAGGCGTTAATTATAATGAAAATACATTTTCAATCACATGATTTTATACGAAACCGAAAAACATTACAAAAGATTTTTCCTTTATAATTTTTAGGATTTTACCGTAAAACCTTACAAAAAGGATTTTTAATAATTTTTAGAAACTTTTCTAGCATAGGTCCCTTTTGTAAAAATTACATGTTTTAAGCCATAGTATTCAAAAAAAAAAAGAAGTGAATAGTGCCATACGGATTTTTCTCCCCAATCACCTTTTCCACCTCCTTCAATCACCTTTTCCACCTCCATTCCCATTATTAAATCCTTTTCATTTATTTTTTATTTATCTTTTCTATTTATTTATTTTAATTATTTCCACCAATCACCATTCACCTCATTCACCTATAAATACCAACCTCCTCCTACCATTTTCTTCACACCAAATCTTCTCAATCTTCTCTAAATCTCTCTAATTCTAAGAATTCTAAAAGAACACTAAGTGTTCTAACCATTCTCCTCTCTTCGTAGTATGCTCTGTGGTTGCAGCTTAGTCTGATCTTCCACATCAGAAACGGAGATTCGTTTGACTGTTTTGTATACGGTAGAATTGTACCGCTTATAGACTCGAAGTTTCCAACCTTCAACTCGTCACGGGATTACCAAAGGAACAACTTTAAGAAACCGTGAGTACACTTGACCCATTTTCCTTTTAATACACTTTGGGTGCAACATGTTTTACTCGTTAAAAATGCACGATTCACAAACATGCTTTATTCAATCAATCCTTATACATGCTTTGTTATGCTTAAGTTCATGCTAGAATTCATACTACTTGTTATACCCTCGTTTAACAAATATAGCGCTATAGGAGTAGCACACCACCCGACGGGGGTTTGTTAGGTCAATATACTATACGGTCTCGTAACTTTTGTGGCGAGGGATGCTAAATACTAGTGGACACTTTGGGTTTTGACATATTGTTATGCATGATAGTTTGACCTTGTATACCAAATGCTATGTTGGATTGAAAATACTTTTTATACACACGACACGAGTCTAAAACTTGTGTACTCGCCAATACGTTTGTATTGAACTATGCTTTTAAAACATGTTGCAGGTTTAGCGATGATGTTAATGATGCATGGAATCTAGTAGGATGCTTAGATACACACTTTAAATTTTGTATTCTTATTGAATTGTATTTCATTGTTCATGTTGTATTTGTTCAAATCTATGTAATTAATTCTTTAGAAATGAAATGAAACTTTATTATTTAAATACTTGTCACCAATAGTGTTATGAAGTCTCGAGCAATCTTCACACTTCGTCTCATCCCGATGTTTCCGCCATTGGTTGGGGTGTGACAAATTGGTATCAGAGCCATAACTATAGGGAATTAGGTAGAATTGCCATGTTCGACCTAGTCTATAGTAGGAACCATATTTTTTGACCATTCTTGTTATATGCCTAAAATGTTATTCTTCCTACTTTGCTTCTTTCTCTTCTTTTTGGTCTTAATACTTACATAATGTCTTTCCTAAGACATTTTACACAATACACTTGAAGACTTGAAGACACTCTTTTTACATAGGGACGAGTTTACCAAAATAGGCGTGAAACCCACAATTTGGTAAACGACTCTCATTCCGCTTATTCTTATTTTTGCACGAAATTTCGACATTTAGCTAGGAGTGAAATCCACATCTAAATGGTAAATTTCCAATTCCAACTCTAGTGGACTCTCGTCAAAGTGTCGAAATTATATTTTAACCCGACGAGCACCAACCACATTAGGGTACGAAATCGTCAAGTTAGGGGTGAAACCCGCACCTTGTCGATTAAGTCCCATTCCTCGATTTTCGTTCTCGCCAAAGTTTTCGATTGTTTCAATCGATTAGAGACGTGTAGTAACTGAAAGGGTAAGATACCGTTAATCGCTTCTCGACGAGAGTATCTTACTTATAGGACAAAACACGTTTCTCTAATTTGAAAGGACTTTCGATTCACTTTGGAATAGTCAATGTTTCTCTACCCGAAACAATCCAATGTTTTATGAGCCTCTCTTTTATGTATCTCAATTTATGTGATTTTATACTTGAACGTTCATTCATTTCAAACTTTTACTCGATTCGCTCACGTATCGCAATAAAAAAAAACGATAACAATCTCTCGTGAACAAACTAAATTTACTATGCTTTCATTCATTCATGTTATGCTATGCGAAATTCATGATTTTGCTATATGAGACGTTTATACCTTTTATGCTATGTAAATCAATTTGAACCCTTTATGCTATGCAACACTTTATGCTATATTGAATAATTTCATGAAAACAAATTTTTTTTTCACATTACGATCAAATCTCATCTACTCTCTCTTTTGAATCTTTAGATATCATCTTTTCGAATGTTTTCCTCTTAGATTTGAGGACGAAATTTCCCTAATTCGAAGGGACTTTTGATTTATTTCGGTCTAGTCAAAGTTCCATTTTGGAACAATCCAAGTTTTAATCAAACCTACGTTTTACTATTATCAAGTTAATAATTTTGCAAACTACAAGTTAGGGTCCTTTGTATCATTTTTGAAACTTATTTATAAAAGAAATAAATATATTGGATTATGATTTTAAAGTCCAGAGTTCAAATGGTCATTGTCTTAAACTTAAACTCTAGGGACAAAAACTTTTATTTTTAAACTTATATAAACTGAAAACCCTAACTGTGTATATATGAATTTAAATTTCAATATCTAACAGCTCTGTACAGAGGATAAACTAGTTAAGGCATTACTGTTCTAAACGAGAGGTCACGAGTTCGAATCCCACAAGGGCCGATTCTTTGAAAAGACCTTTTTTTGTGCGATTTTTTAATATATACACTTTTCAAAAATAAGGGTGGAGACGGGGATCGAACCCGGGTCTCACCGCCAAACAAACAAACACTTGCCCGCTCCACCACCATCTTGCTATCGTTCAAATAACCTATCCCCTGCGAATTATATAATCGATAATCTCATTCCTCTTTACAAACTTGCCGCAAAAAAAAAAAACAGTTGATCAAGACAGCTTGCACCTTCCCTTTCCTTCTTCAATTACTGCCGCCGAACACGACAAGCCACAGTTGTGCCGACAATCACAAGATTACTGCCGAACATGACAAGCCACAGTTGTGCCGACATTTTGTTTGTTTCTTCCTTTCGTCTTACCGTCGAACAAGACAAGCAGCAGGGACGAACTTTCATTTCGCCTCTTCTTTTTCCTTGGCCGCCAAAACACAACAAACCTTTTACCTTGATTTTCAGGGATTAAATCAATGTATGCGTTGTTTCTGTGCAACTGACATTTATTGTGTTTATACATGCATGCAATCAATCGTAAGAATTCCTTCAAAATTTAAGAGGTTCGAAACTCTATAAAAACCTATACATTCTTATATTTTCCCCACACCAACATAACTTCTTTCACACACTCCCAGACTTCCTCTTTGTAACGACCTAACCCACCGCCGTCGCCTGAAGTACCCAAAATAACCCATACCCAAACCTTTCTCAGTTCAACAAAACCCGACATTCAAATGGCATATTTCCCAGTAGCACATGCTAAATCCTCAACCGCAGCAGGAATTCATCCATTCCTTCGGTTTGCTGAGCTACCCACTCGTGAGAAGTATCAGAAACTCAAGGATCTTGAAGTTTTTACCATTGGTGGTATTGATTGGCTTTGAATAGGAATGGTTGACCCAGTGGTTCACTGGCAATATTACTATCACCCAATACACCCTGGCGCCGTTTCTTCGACATCTTAGAGCCATCATATGATGAACTGGTATACGAATTCTTGTCCACTTTCTATTACAAACCTAATAGAAGTCTTACCAATGAATCCATTCATTTTTGGCTTTGTGGACAACATTATAACATGTCATTAGCAGAATTCGCAGTTCGTCTGGGTATATATACCGATGAAGAAGTTAGCCAACCCATTTTTACAAGAGCATCAACCTCCTATACTTATGCGAAAATGAAAGAATATTGGCAACGCCATGCATCAAAAGCATGGTGCGGCAACAATAATTCTACAAACTTCTAAGATCCTCGTTATCAGTATATGCACCGTGTTTTAGCCAACACTATCACGGGGAACGAGATTAATCAACGAAGGGTTAGTACCTCCGAAGTCTTCTATCTACATAATATTTTCGAGCGAGTTCCTTGTAATATTGCTCACGAACTTGCTGCATATTTTTCTAGTCAACAAACAAATCCCCTGAGAAGTCTCATGGGGGGATCTTACATTACTAGAATAGCTAAATCGTTAGGTGTCTTAAGTGACCAGATTATCCAGGGATTATCTCCACCAAAGGTACCTGGGATTGTAAGTTGTAGCCTCATTAGGCTAACACTAACTCAACCATCTCAGTCGGAGGGAACTCCATTTGTCTTAGACAGCACCCCCACACAAAATCTACAACAATCATTGTTGCAATTTCCTCCATCATCATTTTATCGATTTGACATGCAACCACGACTGCCAAACATACAAAAGCATATTCCAACCAACCCACCCCAACCATTAACACCAAACGTCTCACAAGGCTTCTTACCGATAGTCTTCGAGGAGGATCCAACGACGCAAGAAGAATTGTTTAATGTAAGCATGATGATCCAAGATCAATTAGGATCGGAATCATTTTTGCAATCACCGTTACTGCCACAATCCTTCCTGTCACTATTAAATGAAGTAGAACAACTGCCACCAACTGATATAGCAGGCCCAAGTACGGTGCCTCAAATGGATCTACATCCGGATCAAATGGTAGTTGAAATGGCTAGGTTAAACAATCAGGTCCAAGATTTGTCACGGCAAGTACAATGGCTGACAGAAAGGAATCAATGGTTGGAAGGCATGCTAGCTGCTCGTATGCAACTGGATCCACTACCTCCACTACCTGATAGTTTGGAGTCCGAAGTTGATCCATGACATGACTTATTTCAAATGTAATTTGTTTACAGCATAATCGACCGTCAAACAAACAATGCTATCTATGTTTTGATTCAATTAATGTTGTGTTATATTGATGCTTATTTGATTTAAACGATGTTTCAATCTTATTTGTTTTCCTCATTTAACTAGAAGTGCTATGTGGACCATGTGACGAAACGCGTAATTTTGGGTGCACACTTAATTACGAGGTTCGACGTATGAGAACCATAGTAAGCCTTGTTAAGTAAGGTGGCAAACAAAAACATTAAGTGGTTATGTGTGTTAGTGTATACGTCTGTAGCTTCCGTCATCATCTAGTCATGTCTTGTATGTGTGTAGATAGATCGACAACTCAGGAAACGGGGCTTTCCTGTAAGGTGTTGCCTTTTGTTAATCAGTGTCATCCGATCGGATTGCCATCCGATCGGACAGCACTCATCCGACCGGACAGCATGTTATCCGCTCGAACAAGGTGTCATCCGATCGGATAGCTTGTTATCCGAGCGGACAACACTCACCGCTTCCTGAGTTGCCTTTAAATACCTCGTCCGGGTATCACTTTAGACACTGTTGACTCTTGAGAAAATCTGATCAGTGTCTGTCTTTTACCTGAACTTTGTACTTTCAGAACGACTAATAGAAAGAACAGACCGTGTTTAATCGTTGAATTCTGTGTTGAACAATCTGGGATTTGTCATAATGGATTCCGCACAATAGACAAAGTCGATTCATCTAGTTCCTTACGATCAGATCCTGTGCAAAGGGACCAACAATGTGATCATCCATTATTTGCTTATTCGTACACACATTCGTTTGCATAATATTTCGAATCCAGCATAACATAGTGCCATGCAAAACAATTTCTATAGAATTATTCTCGTAAATCCCTCAAAATTATCAGCACCAAACAATGATTTGATCATCTTTCTAATCATTACAATTACATTCTACGGTCTCTTTCGAATAAATTTCGGGACGAAATTTTCTAAAGTAGGGGAGACTGTAACCATCCTGATTTTCATACTTGTATTTGTTTGATTTGCATTGTAAAGATTACCGTATTTAAAGTGAAACTTACTTGAAACATACTTGCTTTATACTCACACATACTTATACCAACTGCAAATTTGTTGAGTTTTATACTATTAAACAAGGCTTCAAAAACTATAAGGACCTAATACAAATTTTAAACAACTCACATCCGATTACCCACGACGAGACTTCAATCTTAACACATCACCTTCGTCTATCCAATACTTATGCTATTCTCATACTCGCATTCGTTTAATAAATCTTTACACTCCTATTATTCTCCATTATTCTTTTCTTTAATACGAACCCTGTTTACAAACCTATCTTTTCGTTCCTCAAAACTTCATACTTTTCAATGTATTTCAAAAACATCAAAGTCTCGATTTTCGACAATCATTCTTTTAGCCAAAATGCTTTTTCTCCAAGGTCTTCCTCTTGAATAAATTTCGGGACGAAATTTCCTAAAGTAGGGGAGACTGTAACGCCTCGTATTTTCGTATTATTATTTTCTAAAGTTCATACGTGTATTTTATCATCGAGGCGTTAATTATAATGGAAATACATTTTCAATCACATGATTTTATACGAAACCGAAAAACATTACAAAAGATTTTTCCTTTATAGGTTTTAGGATTTTACCGTAAAACCTTACAAAAAGGATTTTTAATAATTTTTAGAAACTTTTCTAGCATAGGTCCCTTTTGTAAAAATTACATGTTTTAAGCCATAGTATTCAAAAAAAAAAAGTGAATAGTGCCATACGGATTTTTCTCCCCAATCACCTTTTCCACCTCCTTCAATCACCTTTTCCACCTCCATTCCCATTATTAAATTCTTTTCATTTATTTTTTATTTATCTTTTCTATTTATTTTTTTAATTATTTCCACCAATCACCATTCACCTCATTCACCTATAAATACCAACCTCCTCCTACCATTTTCTTCACACCAAATCTTCTCAATCTTCTCTAAATCTCTCTAATTCTAAGAATTCTAAAAGAACACTAAGTGTTCTAACCATTCTCCTCTCTTTGTAGTATACTCTGTGGTTGCAGCTTAGTCTGATCTTCCACATCAGAAACTGTAACACCTCGAAAATTCACGTCTTATAATGGGTTGACACGTGTCATAAGTTTGAACGTGTGAAAGAATGTTATAAAAGGACTAAAGTTGACAAACATGAAAAGTATGTGAATATACGGGTTCTAAATGTCAACAGTGAATAAATATACTTCATAATAATCCTACATGATGTTTAAAACATCAAACGAATAAATCATGGATCATGCGAAGCTAAAAGTGAGAGATTACAAACCACAGGGGTTAAATGTGTCAACATGTTTAAGTTATACCTCTGAGTGACCTTTTGACAAACCCGAAGCTTTGTAACTGTTAATTATGCTCACTAGAATGCACGATATAAATTTCATAAAGTTTCGTTATCGTATGAGAAAGTTATGATCAAATTCGTGTGCAAGGGGTTTAAAGCGTCAACGTTGAAAGTTTGGACCTTTCGGGTGACAATAAAGTTAACCGGGGACTAAACAAAGTGGGTAAATGTCTTAAAGCCCTTATATGTCAATTTAGAGGGTTCAAAGTGCAAGAAAATAAGTTAATTGACCTTTCAAAGGACCAAGATCCAGGGATGCAAACTGAAAAAGAAAGTATTGCCCAGATGACAGGCTTACGGACCGTAAAGGTCCACCCTTACGGTCCGTAAGGTTGGCCCAGATGCAGAAAATCGTAAATCTTGGCTGTTCAGCCTTGGAAACGACCTAGATCAGATATTTTCACTTCAAGGGCGACTCCTACATGCTTTTAGGATTTAGGGACACATGTGGATGATTTGTGGACACTTGTAGACTTGTGTATCAACATTTTGTGGTGAAAAATTCACTATATAAAGGCCATGAGTTGCAACAAGTCCCTCACACCTTCCATCTACATATTGGAGCATTTCTGGAGCCATGGACTTCTCTCTAAGCTTCACATTTCGTGCATAGGACTTCAGTAAGTATGCCTAACCCTTCTTAATTAAGTTTTAGCTTAGTATTAGCTTAAAAGTCAAACCGTCGTAATTAACGGTTGACTTTAAGATTAATCACTAATGGTCCAGTGATTAGTCGAATCAAAAGTAGTTATAAGTTGGTAATTATGTGGGTAATAAACCCTCAAAAGGGTTCCCCCTGATTCCCACTCTAACTAGGTCAAATGTCGGGTCAAACTTGTTAATAAAAAGTCAACAGGATACTTAAATTCTAATTTATGCATGATTAGCAATGTAGAACACATATAACCTGTTTGATCATCAATATAACTTGGTAATGAATGTAAGAACATGTCTAAACATGTTCAACCCGACAATTTCCTGTTTAGACCCGGTTCGGTACCAAAAGTCACATAGTTTGACTTATACTTTGACTTTCAGTTCTGACCCGTTTTGGTATGATTTAGAAATACCTTAGAGCCTTATTTGGACCAGGTAACATGCTTGTATAACCCTCTGTGATTATACACCACGGTTCATTAGTTAACCAATTAATAAGCATGATTTCGTTAATTGCTTATATGTTGACCATTATGCCCTTCTCACCTTAAAACGTGATTTTTGAAAATGTAAAAGAGTAGAAACCTTAGTTACTGATATATAAACTTGCACCCAAAGTTTGACATCAGTTTGAGGTGTAGATTGAGAGTATGCTCATTAGCGTAATTAGAAGCTTCTTTAGCGATTAAACGGCGTAATTAGCGTATAGCCTAATTACACCTACTTTTTGATATCAAATTTATTACCCACTGATGTAATATATTATTTTCGGATTTTTGAAGATTTTTAATAAATTTTAGGCTGAGCATAACTTATAGTCGTAGGCTTAATCCGGTAATTGTCGGTTTTGCCCTTACGGGCTATAAAATGAGTTTTACATATCTAAATGACTCCAAACCTTTTGCTATTGATTACATATGATAAATAAATTATTTTAAACCTCCTGGAATTATAAAAATATCAGATTTCTATATAGAAGCCGGAAACGGCTTCTAATCGCCTTATTAAGCGTTTTTGACGCATAGTATGTACTAAAACTATTTTAAACATACAAGGGTGATACCTACTGATATTTGAGGTAAATTATAATATTTTAATAGTAAGCCAAAGTTGTTTAACTCAGACTTCAGTTTTGAGCTTTACGGCTTATGTGAAATTACCAAAATGCCCCTACGGTGCATAGTTTGGTTATAATTAATAAATTTCACATATATACTTTACCCTACTGTTATAACTTGGTAAAATAAGTATTTTTGCTGATAACATCAGACCTGTAAGTCAGGTGAATACTTAAACTCTTTTATAACCTTTTAAATGACCAAACTACCCCTACGGGGCATAGTTTGTGTTTAAATCCATTTCGGGCATAATAAAAGACATCTTACTGATGTCACAACATATATGAAGCATATTAACTTAGGAAACCTGTAAATGGCTCATATGAATACCCGTTACGCTTATTACGCGTTCGGTTCGGTTTATGTAACTAGTTTACATAAACTAGCCTAAACGGGTCAAACCTTATCGGTTTTATCTCAAAATCCAGAATGTGTATGAAATACCCATATTAAGCAAGTCTCTGAACTTGTCGGGTCTAAATCACATTCTATCCGGTCTTCGCTTAAATAGTGCGTACGAACCGTATCATTGAAACTAACCGGCCTAAGCTAAGGCTTAATTTAGGACCCGTTAGAAATCTAATAGGTTATTATAAACCTTCGTTCCAGATTAGGAGCCCAGTAAAAGTACTTGCATTTGCTGTAATTGATTGATACTTTGCTCAGGTAAATACTCTTAACTTATTTTCCCTATACGGGCTTAGGATACGGTACTATAAAAGTACCGCTTGGTCGGGTATGTAGTCATTTAAATCGGATTGTGATTAATGTATTTACATAACCCGCTTTATTCTGTATTATTTGATGTATGGCCCTTGGGGGTTATATGACCATGTCCCGGATATCCTTGGCATCATTTTACGAAATGGCCACGACCTAAGCACGGGGTGTAGGCGTACACCTGACAGATGCATTATGTAAAAACTGGTAATCCACGTAGAGGAATCAACCTTGTGGGCATTATACCTGTGGCGTGTCAGTTAACTTAAACCGGCTCTTCTAACCGGTGCTAATGGACGGCAAATGAGTAAAACTGTATACAAGATTATTTTAATAATTGTCCCAAGTTATAAAGATATATTTTGCCGAAGTGCATTCAAATCAATTTTCAAACTCTTTTCTAAATGAGTCAGTTGAGTTGTATTTACCAGTGTAAACTGACGTATTTTCCAAAAAGGCTAAGTGCAGGTGTTTTGGTCAAAAAATCTGATGAGGATAATGCAACCAAACTCTATGTTACGGGGTATGATGCTTGAATTGGTTTATAGCAATAAGGATCACTATGAAAAATAAATAACAAGTGACACAAGGTTTATACGGGGAAAAAGCCCTTGATCAAGAGTTGATCTCCGGCACAAAAAACCCCGGGTGAGGGAAACTACCGATCACCAACTCAAATTAAACAAGTAATGTGTTACAACTTCGGATGATAGCGAGCTAAATACAAGGATCACTATAGTGTTCTATGTAAAAAGTGTATGAAATTGCCAAGTGAATGAACGAGAGCTGGTGTGAGCGGTTTTCAGAGTGTGTGTAGCCAAAAATAGCATAAGTGTTGTCTAATTAGCTCACTACCCCATTTAAATCTAGTAAAAATCTAAGTAACAAACTATCCGCAAATGGTGCAAGTCCTCCACGACTCCACAACGTCCATTTCTGACCAAGCACGTGCGGAATAGAGTTAGAATATTCTCCAGAAATATCGCCAAGACCAAGTCCCATTTGATATTCCTGAAAAACAGTTATGAATTCAAAACAGACAATCATTAGTATAAGGATCCTTAGGATGATCCATGATCCTGATCCTGAAGCACTTCTGAGGATCACTAACTGACACAGAAGTAAGGATCACCAAACAGGATAATATTTGAGGATCACGGGTCATTTAGAAATCCACCCCTAACAATTGCCCCCAAAATATAAGGAGTTATATCGTAAATAAACGAGTTATATTTTTTTTGATCTTATCCCCAACAAACTAACGGATAACTAGTCGTTGGAGACGGACTAGCCGTTGCAAAGCTGACGTCACTGAAGTGACAATCCTGCAAATCATCATTATAAATAGGAGTTAGAGATAGGATCAATATGCATTTAAATTCGAAGAAACTCCCTTTAAATTCTCGGTCGAAGATCAATCAGGTATCTCTTCTCTTATCTCTCCTTCTCTTACTCTGTTTTTCTTTCTTTACCAACATCAATGATGCTCCGGTCTTCCCCCGCCAAGGATCACCAGAAGGATAGCCCCTTGAAGAGTCAAGGGATTATCAAAGACTCAATACATGAGAGGTGTTTCTTTAACGATGCTCAAATAGATAAGATTCGTCACTGCTTTCCGGCGAATGCCTTTTTCAAACCCTTCGATCCCACTATTCTAAGCGACTATGTTTCTGAAACATGGGTTGCTTTTCTAGTTACTCCATTCACCATAGGATACACCTATCCTTTTCCAGACTTTACACAATCCTTCTTTTCCCTTACCGGCATCTCTTACATCCAAGCTATGCCGATGATTTGGAGGGTCTTGTATACCCTGGAGAGGATCATAGAGCAGGAAGGGATTGATTTAGGAATGTCAGAGCTGACACAGATGTATGATCTCACGACGTTTGGATCACATCGATATCTGTTTAAGCGAAAACCCGGCGAAGAACACCCCATATTTAAGGCCACCAAGAATGACACAAATTGGAAACGACGCTTCTTCTTTGTCAGGAGGGATACCATTCCAGACGGAAAGCATTTACCCAGGAAGTGGTCCACCAATGGTAGGACAGAGGATCCTGAGAAGGATCATCAGGTAATCTGGCTCTTGTGAAAGGATCACTAACCCCTTTTTGTCTTGTGTTATGCAGCTATTTCTATTTCGCACCTCATCGCAACACCCGCAACCAAGGATAGGCTTGCTGCTTTTTGGAAGCTTGATCCTGAAATAAGGTCATTCAAGATAGACACCCAAGACTCACAAGAAGTATCCTCAGGTTCCATCACCATGTCAAGTAAGTATCCTGCTTTTTGTATAGTTGAATATTAAAATAAATAGTTATATTGAAATAGGATAAGGATACTTATCTTGCTTTAAATGTGTAGGTGCCGGAAAATCTTCCAAGTCTGCCACCCAATTCAACACGGCCGACCTTGATGTTGTTCGATCCAGGAAGAAGAGGGCCACTACCAGTCCTAGCATCTCCATTCCCAAGGCACCCACTAAAGGAAGGGGTGGCAAGAAGAGGAAAACTTCTGACACAGAGGACCTACAAGGCCTACCACTGATCCGCCACCAGTTCCTTGAATACTTCAATGAGGTGAGGATCATCAATTCTGCCTAGGTATCCTACTCATTTGAGGATCACCTGATCTTGAACTGCTTTGTCTTTTTCTTTGCAGAAATTTGCTGAGATTGAAGATTATGTGGGAAGCGTCGAGGAGCAGGATAAGAAGATTGCTGACCTTCAACACGTTGCAGTGCTTAAGGACCTTAAAATCGCTGATCTTGAAAAAGCCCTCCAAGATGCCAAGACTAAGACAGCCAAAATCCTGATCGACATCGACTATAAGAAGCCTGATCTCATAGAAGGTACAAAGGTCTCTGCTGCCATCACAATGTATCAGACAAAACTAAAGATGGCCCAGGAAGCTCAAGATCCTAACTTTGACAGAAGCAGCTGGGATGTTGAGGGCTGGAAAGCAAGGTTGGCTGATCTTGAAGATGATGAAGAGGCTGAGGAGGTTTTGGCGATCGAGGCTGGAGGTAGCGGGAAGGATCAGGTTAAGGATACCGAAGCTGGAGGGGATGAGGACGCAGCGAAGGTGTAGGCTGCATAATTGGGCGATGATGGACATTCTTAGACGTAGCCGGAGCCCAATTTTTAAATTTGGTAGTAGTTTTTTGTGGTTGTGATGTTTTTAAAACAATGATGGTCTGTAATAACTAAACAATAGCTATTAGGGTTAAGGATCATGAATGATCCTTTGGACAATAGGTAGGATTACAACTGGTGGAGGGATCCTCTGTTTGGGGGATGAAGCCATTGTGATCCTGCCATCTTTTTAATTCCTGCACTACTAAGACCTTTAGACAATGGACACCCTTTACCTACCCCAGCGGACGGGCCACGTATTGCTGGTAGATGCTCGGGGTAGGTAATTTTGACAACCTTCGATGGTTAAACTTTTGCTAATAAAATAACCTTAATCTTTTTTGGCTTATCTTGTGTTGATATCCTTGTTGTTGTTTTATTTTTCAATTGTTTTGATTTATACTTGTCTGAGTAAGAAAATTTGAACAACTTAGGATATAATGCTGGATCAAATATCCTATAGTCGAAAAATTCCAAAAAGTGGTGTATTTTAAGGATCATGAGTTCAGTTGTCAAAGTATCAGGGTTATTCAAATAATCAATGAATAAAATCAAAATAGTTAAGGATCATACCTGAGGATCCAAGTTAGGATCCTAACTCTTAATATTATTATAACCAGGATAATCACAGAACAAACCTTAGTAAAAGGTAAGGATCAAGGATCCTTGGTTGTTTAACTTCGAAAACCTGAAATAAAACATAACTTGGGACTAAGCCATTATAAGATAAAGGTTAGCAACTGGGGACAAGCCCAAAGGATAACTGGGGACAGGCCCAAGGATAACTGGGGACAAGCCCAAGGATAACTGGGGACAAGCCCAAGGATCGTATGTTAACTGGAGTATGGCCCTAACTGGCAACTATCCAAACTTAGTGGCATGAAAATGCCAAAACCTTGGCTAACGTGAAAACGCTAGAAACCTTAAGAACGGATGTATGGTACGTCTACCATTATACGTAGGATCCTAGGTATAGCCAGTACAATGGAATTATCAGCCCCTAAAACTAGTACCGGTCCCACTGCCATGAACTATACCAGGATCATCGTGCGCTACTGGCGGAACTGGGGTCAAACCCAAGGATAACTGGGGTCAAACCCAAGTAACTAGTTGCTTGTGTGGATAATCATGCTTTCGCTAAGAGTACCTGAACCTTCAAAACTCAAAATCTCGTGAAATGGGGATAAAGGATGCAAGATCCTTATCCTTATGTGAGAAAGTAAGGAAATGAAATAGTTTAAGATTAGAATGTTACCAAAAATGAGGATCATCTGTGCTTTAAGGATCCTTTAAGGATGTTTATCATGTGAGGATCATGGATCCTTATCACATGAAATATCTCTTCAAATGGACAACATTCCAAGCTCTTGGTAGTAAATCACCTTCCATTGTTAGCAATCGATATGCCCCCTTTCCTGCCTCAGCTTCAATCAAGTAAGGGCCTTCCCATTTTGGTGCCAACTTTCCATCAGCAGGATTGGTGGTATTCTGAAATGCTTTCCTTAGTACCATATCACCAATTTGGAATTTCCTGATCCTCACATTTTTGTTGTATGCACCGGCCATTCTTTGCTGATAACTGGTCATCCTTATCCTTGCCAAATCTCTGATTTCTTCTATAGTATCCAGGTCTTGAACCAAGTTCTCATCATTTTCCTCAGGATCACGAATACTGGTTCTAGCAGTTGGAACCACCATTTCTGTAGGGATCACTGATTCTGCCCCAAATACCAAAGAGAATGGAGTTTGGCCTGTAGCATTCTTAGGAGTTGTCCTATCAGCCCAAAGCACATAAGGTAATTCTTCTGCCCATTTCCCTTTCTTGGACCCAAGCTTCTTCTTCAAATTGTTGATGATGATCTTATTGGAGGATTCTGCCTGACCATTAGCTTGTGGGTGGACTGATGTTGATGTTATCATCTTAATCCCCCAGCTGTCACAAAAGTTAGTGGTTCTGCCCCCAATGAATTGGGAACCATTATCACATATAATTTCAGAAGGAACACCGAATCTAGTTATAATATTTCTTTTAATGAAGGATATAACTTCCTTTTCTCTGACTTGGGCAAAAGCTTCAGCCTCTATCCACTTGGAGAAGTAATTAGTCATAGCAAGCATGAATACTCTTCCACCAGGTGCCTTAGGAAGCTTACCAACTATATCCATACCCCATCTCATAAATGGCCAAGAGGAGGATATAGGATGCAAAAATTCAGCTGGTTGATGAAGGATATTGCTGTGTCTCTGACAAGGATCACATCTCTTAGCATACTCCACAGCATCTCTCTTCATGGTTGGCCAGTAGTATCCTGTCCTTAGGATCCTTGAGAATAACGCCCTGCCCCCAGTGTGGTTTCCACAATCTCCTTCATGGAAGTCTTTTAAAACTTCTTGGATTTCAGGATCCTCAATGCATCTTAAGTATGGTCCTGCAAGAGATCGTCTATACAACATATTATTTAAAATTGTGAATTGAGATACCTTAATTTTGAAAGCCCTAGGGTTTTCTCCTGTAGGAATCTCTCCATGTTGTAAATATCTCATGATTGGGAGGATCCATGATCCTGAATGAGTTTGAGTATCCTCACTAGGGATAATTGCAGCATCCTCTCCTATCTCCATAGCCACATGATCCTCGATAGCTGGGGTCAGGATATGGATAATAGGGATCTTGATATCCTCCGGGATCTTCAAGGATGATCCTAAATTGGCTAGTGCATCTGCCTCTGCATTCTCTTCCCTTGGTACCTGTGTCAAACTAAAGGATACAAAAGAGAGTGCCAATTCTTTGACTAACTCCAGATATTTGATTAGCTTTTCACCTTTAATAGCATAGGATCCATTAAAGTGATTAGTGATTAACAAAGAATCTACATGTACCTCAAGATACCTGATCCTCATATGCTTAGCGATTTGCAAGCCAGCTATCAAGGCTTCGTATTCAGCCTCATTGTTAGTGGTTTGGAACTCACAAGCTATAGAGTGGGGTATTATGTCCCCCTGTGGCGATTTTAGTAGTATTCCAAGCCCTGTTCCCTTGATGTTTGAGGATCCATCAGTGTAAAGTATCCAAGGATCCTTGATCTCTTCTAGCTGCTGGACTTCTAATTCAGCTTCCTTTTGTAAATCACTACTGAAATCTGCCACAAAGTCAGCTAATGCTTGGGATTTAATGGCTGTCCTGGGCTCGTATCTTATATCATATGCACTTAGCTTCACTGCCCACTTAGCCATCCTTCCTGACATTTCAGGTTTCCTGAGGACATTCTTGATTGGAAAATTAGTTTTAACGATAATAACATGAGTTTCAAAATAATGTCTTAATTTGGTAGATGCCATAATTAATGCAAGGATAAGTTTTTCTAAGTGTGAATACCTGGATTCAGCATCAAGTAAACTCTTACTTACATAATAGACGGGATGTTGTGTACCTTCGTGATCCTTAACAAGGACAGCACTTACTGCTTTTGAGGATACCGCAAGATATAAGGATAACACATCTCCTTTTTCTGGTTGCATTAAAGCCGGGGCCGAGGATAGGTAATCCTTAAGAGCTCTTAAGGCACTTTCATGCTTCTCAGTCCACTCGAATTTCTTGTTCTTCCTTAGGATATCATAGAATTCCTTGCACTTTTCTGAAGGTTTGGATATGAATCTGTTTAAAGCTGCAATCCTGCCTGTTAATCTCTGAACATCCTTAGCATTGGTAGGGGACTTGATGTTCACTATTGCTTTGATTTGTTCTGGACTGGCTTCAATGCCTCTCTTTGTCACCATATACCCTAAGAATTTACCTGCTTTAACACCAAAGTGACATTTTGAAGGATTAAGCTTCATATTGTATTTATCAAGGATATTGAATGTCACACCCTGGCTTTGCGGAAGCGTGGCTAATTTGGTGTGACTTCTTAATACCATAGCTTAATCATAACAAAGCTATATGATAATAAAACCATGCAAGATCATCCATAGATTTAAGTTTTAAAAACCGAAGTAACATAACATTGTCTTAGAGACTACAACACCAAAACATAAAACATTGTTTTGAAAGACATAAACATCAACATGAATAAAACGCAGTTTAAGATTTGTGACTCGTCCAGGAAAAAGTCACATTTCCTAAACCGGGATGACCTCGGAACCCATATGCAGCGGGAAAACATAACATACCGCGCCAGATCTTTAATTCCCTGAAATACATGTAAGTTGAAAAATCAACAATAATGTTGAGCGAGTTCATGTGTAAGTGAGTAAATAAACCCTTGTATGTATAAAAACCCTGGTATGTAGCAAATAAGGAAAAAGAGATCGATTAATGTATAGCTAATACATTAATAAGTGAAATGGCCTAGGAAGCACTCAAACCTGTAACGCATATTTCATACCGGTCCTTCCGGTGGAACGACATAGTCACCACATGCAGCCACACGCTAGCTCATGTGTGGGGCTCGCAACACCCGATAGATCTATCACTCATGCCTCTCGGTCCTTATACAAGGATTAATGGTCTTACGATAATAGCCTACCCATTCACATGATCTAGGTAATAACCCTCCTTATGCTATCCATACCATGTAAAAAGTACTTGTAATCGTAGTAACATGTATTTCACCCCCGTAGTTAGAAAACTGAAAACAGTTAAGAGAAAAGGGGGACATGAACTCACTGTGGTGCGTCTCTACCAAGTATATCTCCTGATCAAGCAGCTGTGCGACGACCTACACGTTCTAAGTCTATTAGACGGACGGCCGTGCCTTAGCTTAAGGTTTAAGTTTTTGGGAAATAGTTAGACAACTATTTCGTGTTTATATTATTGTAAATACTTGGTAATTATTTTTCCTTCCCAAGGATGGGGGATTTAATACATGCGTGTTCGTAAAATTCGATATACATTATTAAGTCTCACTTAATATATTTTATTTCTAATTCCAAAATATAGATATTTTTCCCAAAAATATTATATTTTAATACATATGATTTTCCCAAAATAATAGCTTAACAGAAATACGCGTTCATAAACATTTTCAAAAAAAAATGCGTAAGTTACGTTTTAAAGATCGAGTGGTAATAATAATTACCGGTGTAACTTAAATAATCATCGTAGAGGCGTTCGTATTATTTTGGAATCGTTATCCTTTGGTAATATTATTTTTACCCTAAAAATAATATTTACATAGTTCACCAAATAATCATAAACATTTATACAAGTGATGTTACGGAAAATATATACTAAATATATATGTATCACGTTTTATTTTGTGAAAATCCCACCTCCGATGTTTTGTAAATAAAGTCGTGGCGAAACTTACGTTTTGAAAACAAGTCAAAAATAGATTTACAACACTTGTAGTGAAAATATTCCCAAGTGTTAGGTTTTTAGAAAAATTTCGCCAGAGTTTCCCCTGTAACTGGAGGTGGCCACGCTTTAAGCGTATCATTTTCTTTTATAAATCAAACCAACAATGTTCCCAACATTATCAAACAACATTTCAACATTAACTAGTCAAAATATATATAAATCGCAAAAATTACATGAACTTGTGGTTTATCCAAAATATGTTGTATCTTTTCATTATTTTTAGTGGATCTTCGAATAGATCAATTTGGTTTCTTGAAAATCCTGTTTTTAAAGAAGTTTCGTCTTTACAACTTCTTTTCAACGTTTATATAAAAAAAAATAGTTCTTTTGACGAAACTTTGTGTTACACAAGTGTTTACACACTTGTGTGTTTATAATAACCACTCTTGTTCATGTAAGATCCGGTTTTAAAAGTATGTTTTCTTTTGACTCTTGGTCCTTTGAAAATACCATTTGTAGATCCGTAGATCTACTAGTTTTGAACACTATTTCATAAGAAAAATCGATTTTACACAAGTTCATGTTTAGTGTGTAGTAGAGTTTCATCATTTAACCCTTTTCATTCTTAACATATTCTATGTCATGTTTCATGAACATGACTAATCCGGGTTAGATGATGATCCGAGCTACCACAACATAGATCGGCACTAAATAATCACCACAAAACAAGTCTTACAAGTTTTACACAACTCTTATGCTTTTAACCAACATGTTCATCATTTTAGTAGACTTTTAACATATCATCTTGCATGTTCTTGAGTTTTAACCGTCATATTTCATTTTACCCACTTTAAAATAGATCGAGAGTGTGTTTCAAGCAACTTACTACTAGCTCGAGGCTAGGGAAGAAACTAGTCGAAAAATGCGTGGATAAAAGCAATGGGGTGAGGTCCTTCGCGTTCCGAATGCACCGAGGTTCCTTATACGCGATCCTTAACCCTTGTATATGCTTGGAATTATTTAAATGAAATCGAAAATGGTTGGATGGTGGTTGTGTGGGTTCGGCCGTAAGTTCCAAAGAGAAAGAAAGAGTGGAAATTATTTAAGTGTTTGGTGAATGAGAGATTTATCCATAAGACTTTCCTTTATAAGCTTTTATTTTCTAAAACCAAAGGGTAAAATGTCTAGATGATATTAGACATAAGATTTTAATAATCAAAAATAGGACAAGGTTTGTCACCTATTATGGTGAACGATCGGACAAGGGTGGGGGGGTTTGGTTTGGGTTTAACTAATTAGTTAGGGGTATAATTAGTTTAGTTAGGAGGTTAAACCAATTCCTAGTGTGTAGAGTTTTGTAACGGGTGTTAGGGTATTCGGGGACCCTAACTGGCTCAGAAAAAGAAAAATAATGTAAATGACAATATTTTTATGTCCCGGGTTAAGTCCGGTTGTACGGTTGGATATTACTCCGTTAAAGCGCTAAATAATTACTTAAAGTGTCGTAAATTTTATCTTTAGTGACACAATTTATTCTCGACATTTTGGAAAGTATCTAGTAATATTTTTCTCATGTTTTAGCACTTTATTAGTTAGCTAGATGCTGAATTTTTATATAAAGTGCTGAATTTTGTACTCGAAGTACGTTTTAGGCATATCCGGTCACTATAATTATCACCAAGTGACGCAGTTCTACAACCCTTATATCCCTACACTCACCACTAGTGTAGCAAACTATCTCTGGCTCTTACAGGCCTTAGAGGCAGTACCTGCCTGGTGCTAGTTATAACAGCACGTTTAATAGGTTATCCGTTCATTGTGCTACTGTGCTTTTGGTGCATCAAGGTTGTCACAAAGGTGCTGTAAGCAAAACATGGAGTGATAGCAAGTAAAGTATGATGCAAGTAAGTGCATGTATCAGCATTCAAGTAGCAGTTTATCCACAAGTTCAAGTAAGCACAGTAATTAAGCAGTAATTAAATATTAATTAAGTCGTACGGATACCTGGTTCGGTGAGGGTTGACACATTCTCCCCCCGTTAAAGAAATTTCGTCCCGAAATTTTAAGTTCTGCTTTTAGAAGTAGGGTTCTTGGGAAATAAGTGGGGGTATTTCTCTTTCATCCGGTCCTCACGCTCCCAGGTGTATTCAGGACCATGTCTGGCATTCCAACGAACCTTGACGAGCTTGACACTGCTCCGGCGGGTCTTGTTTACTTTCCAATCCGTAACCTCAACAGGTTCTTCAACAAAATGGAGCGCGTCGTCAACATGAATCTTGTCGGTGGGAATGACAACGGTATCTTGAGTTGGACTTTTCTTTAGGTTGGATACATGGAAGGTATCGTGAACTCCATTCAGTTCAGCAGGTAAGTCCAACTTGTATGCTACTAGCCCTATTCTTTCCAAAATTCTGAAAGGGCCAATGTAACGCAGATTCAACTTCCCACGCTTTCCGAAGCGTGCCACCCCCTTCCAGGGTGAAACTTTCAATAAAACCATATCTCCAACTTGGAATTCCAAATGTTTCCGGTTTCGATCTGCATAGGCTTTCTGTCTTTCGCGAGCTGCTTCGATGCGTTTTCGAATCTGCGCAATCTTGTCTGTTGTCTCTTGGACAATTTCGGGACCAACAAGCTGCCTATCACCTGCATCAGCCTAGCATAGTGGTGATCGACACTTACGTCCGTAAAGAGCTTCAAACGGCGCGGCTCCAATACTGGTGTGGTAGCTGTTGTTGTATGAAAATTCGACCAGTGGCAAATGCTTATCCCAGCTACCGCCCAAATCCATAACACATGCTCTCAGCATATCTTCCAAGGTCTGAATAGTCCGCTCGCTTTGACCGTCGGTCTGAGGGTGAAATGCAGTGCTCAGATTCAATCGTGAGCCAAAAGCTTCTTGGAAGGATTGCCAAATCCTTGATATGAAACGTCCATCTCTATCAGAGATGATCGAGAGAGGCACTCCATGACGTGCAACGATCTCTCGCATGTATATTTCTGCCAGTTTGCTCGTATTATCCTTCTCCCTGATTGGCAGAAAGTGTGCGGACTTTGTTAAGCGGTCAACTATCACCCAAATAGTGTCATGACCTCTTGGCGTTCTTGGCAACTTTGTAATAAAATCCATGGAGATTTGTTCCCATTTCCATTTGGGAATCTCAGGTTGTTTGCAGAAGTCCTGAAGGCTTCTGGTATTCCGCTTTCACCTTAGCACACGTTAGGCACTTGCTCACATAAACAGCAACATCGCCCTTTATCCTAGGCCACCAATAGTAATCCTTGAGATCTTGGTACATCTTATCCGCTCCTGGATGAATAGAGTACCACGATTTGTGAGCTTCATCAAAAACAACTTTCCTTAAACCACCAAACAGAGGAACCCAAATCCTTTTCTCGAAACATAACGTTCCTTCCTCGTTTGGCACCAATAGCTTCTCCATCTCACGGAGATATTCTTCTTCAAGATTTCTTTCCTTAAGAGCTTCTTTCTGCACGGCACGAATGCGCAAGGAAAGATCGGCTTGGATAATCATTTCTAAGGCCCTAACCCTTATGGGCTTAATCCTCTCTTTTCGACTCAGGGCATCAGCGACCACGTTCGCTTTCCCCGGGTGGTACTTGATCTCGCAGTCATAATCATTTAACAACTCAACCCATCGTCTTTGTCTCATATTCAACTCCTTCTGGTTGAATATGTGTTGTAGGCTCTTATGATCTGTAAAAATTGTACATTTCGTACCATATAGGTAGTGTCTCCAGATCTTTAAAGCAAATATCACTGCGCCTAGCTCCAAATCGTGCGTGGTATAGTTCTTCTCATGTGCCTTCAACTGACGTGATGCGTAAGAAATAACCTTCTGGCGTTGCATCAACACGCAACCCAATCCTTGACGCGAGGCGTCACAGTATACCACGAAATCGTCAGTACCTTCCGGTAGTGCTAGGATTGGCGCATTACAGAGCTTATCCTTCAACAGCTGAAACGCTTCTTCCTGTTTGATTCCCCAATCAAACTTCTTATCTTTCTGGGTGAGGAGCGTCAATGGTTGAGCGATCTGCGAAAAAATCCTCAATGAACCTTCGATAGTAGCCAGCCAAACCCAAGAATTGTCGAATCTCGGTTGGCGTCTTTGGCGTTTCCCAATTCTTGATCGCTTCGATCTTGGTTGGATCCACATGGATTCCATCTCCATTTACCATATGTCCAAGAAATTGGACTTCACGTAGCCAAAATTCGCACTTAGAGAATTTGGCATACAGCTGTTCTTTCTTCAGCAGCTCCAAAATAGCTCTTAGATGCTGTTCGTGCTCAGCCCTTGTCCTTGAATAAATCAAGATGTCGTCGATAAACACAATCACGAACTTGTCCAAGTACGGCTTGCAAACTCTATTCATCAAATCCATAAAGACTGCAAGTGCGTTTGTCAGCCCAAACGGCATAACAAGGAACTCGTAGTGTCCATAACGAGTTCTGAAGGCTGTCTTCGGGATACTCTCCTCTTGTATCCTTAACTGATGGTATCCAGATCGCAAATCGATCTTTGAGTAAAAGCTTGAACCTTGCAGTTGATCAAACAGGTCATCAATTCTTGGCAGAGGATATCTATTCTTGATCGTCAGCTTGTTCAGTTCCCGGTAGTCGATGCACATTCGAAAACTACCGTCCTTCTTCTTGACAAACAGGACCGGAGCTCTCCAAGGCGAGAAGCTTGGTCGGATAAATTCCCTTGTCTAACAACTCTTGAAGTTGTGTCGACAATTCTTGCATCTCAGACGGGGCAAGTCTATAAGGTGCCTTAGCCACAGGCGCAGCGCCTGGGACCAAATCGATGTGAAACTCCACTTGCCTCTGAGGTGGCAGTCCAGGCAAGTCCTCCGGGAAGACTCCCGGATACTCCCTTACGACAGGGATGTCTTCGATCTTTGGTTCTGCAGCTTTCTTGCCTACAATGTGTGCCAGGAAGGCAGCACACCCTTTTTGCAAACACTTTCGGCTTTGAGGCAGCTGATAATTCTTAAAAGCGTATCCCGCTTCTCCCCATGAACCACAATTGTTTCGCCATCTTCGGTCGGGATACGAACGACCTTTTTGTGACAAACAATTTCTGCCTTGTTGCTTGATAACCAATCCATTCCTACTACCACGTCAAAGCTCCCCAGCTGGACTGGTAGTAGATCCAAAGCAACTCACGTTCTCCCAACTCGATTGCACAACCTCTGATCCCTTCCTTGGCTTCTACTAACTTCCCATTAGCCAATTTGATTGAGTGGGGAATATCTAACTTACTAGCGGCTAACCCAAGCATATTCTTAAATCCTAACGAGACGAAGCTATAGTCGGCACCAGTATCAAATAAAACGGATGCATAGCGTTGGTTTACAGGGAACGTACCAGTAACGACATTGGGATCCTGGCACGCTTCCCTCGCTTCGATATGGAACACTCTTCCACGGGCTTGGTTCAACTCTGGGCAATTCCTCTTAAAGTGCCCGATATCACCACAGTTAAAGCATCCAGGTCTTTGCCCGTTTCCACCTCCATTTCCAGCTTGATTATTCCTTTGGTTATGATTCACAGTGCCCGCTTGATTCACATTGTTGCCTCGATTCCCATTACCCCCATTGTTTCCTTGTGGGCGATTTCCAATTCCACCCCGGTTATTGTTTCTGTTCCCAAATCCTCCTTGGCCTCCCTGACCAACAGTGGCCCAACAAGAATCGTTCAAGTGGCCAGGTTTCCCACACGCTTCACATACCTTCAAACCACATCAGCCAGAATGGTGACGCTGGCAGGTGTTGCACTTGGGCTGGGTGCCCATATATCCCTTCCCTTTCTTTCCACCACCAGCTGTAACCTGAGCTGGCGCGTTTGGCTCTCCTTTCTTAACAACACCACTAGTGCCTTGTTTAAAGTTCGAGAATTTTCTTTTGTTACCCCCGGACGACTCGACGTGAGTCTCCTTCTTCTTTTGCTCAACATCAGAAAACTTGTTTAGGCGGATCGCCTCCTTAGTGAGAGCTACGCCTAGATCGATCGCCTCAGTGATTGTTGCCGGTTTTGAAGAGGTCACCATACTAATGATTTGAGGAGCTAAACCCCAAATGAAGCACTCAAGCCGCTTGAATTCTGGCGTGACCATAAGGTACCACATGTGACAGGTCGTGAAACCTCTGAACATATTCCGCAATTTTTGGACCTTCCATCTTCAAATGCCAAAACTCAGTTTCCAACCTTTGAATTTCAGCGCGTGAACAATACTTCTTTCGCATAAGCTCTTTTAACTAGGCCCAGGTCAACGCGTAAGCAACGGCTTCACCAAGAGTTTGAACTTGTAAATTCCACCAGGACAGGGCTCCGTCCAGGAATAGCCCAGAAATGTAAGTCACTTGCTGGTTTGGAGCGCACTTGCTCATTCGAAGAACAGAGTCTGTTTTCTCAGTCCATCTTACAAAAGCAACAACACCTACAGCGCCGTCGAAGTTTATGAGCTTGCAGTCTAGGAACTGCTTGTAAGTGCACCCATGTGGTGGATTGTTATTGCAGTTATTGTTAGAATTACTTCCGCTAGTTCCTCCTTGTGAGGTTGCGTACTGTGCAATGGCGGAAGCGATGATTTGAAGTCCTGCCTCGTTGGCAGGCATGCGCGGATCGCGTTTTGGTGGCATCTTCTAAAAGATGGTTCACGTTGGTCAGGTGATAGTAAGTAAAGTGCACGTATGTAATATCAACACATAACATCTCATGTTGTAAATAAATCACCCATATTGATAGCCTCTGTAATGGTTGAGGGCTTCGAGGTAGTAACCATGCCCCTGATCCGGGGTGCAAGTCCCCAAATGAATCATTCAATCCTTTGAACTCCGGTTTGACTAAGTAGGGGACGACCCCAGACAAGTCATGAGATTGCCGGACGTATTCAGGAATCTCTGGTCCGTCCATTTTCAATTCCAGAACTCCACCTCAAGCTTCTGGATTCCAGCCCTAGAATTGTATTTCTTCTCCATCATTCCTTTGAGCTTGTCCCAGCTCAGTGCATAAGCAGCATCTGTGCCAAGGGTTTGAACCTGAAGGTTCCATCATGAGAGTGTGTCATCTAGAAATAACCCCGAGGTATAGGTAACACTCTGTTGGGGCGAACCGTTACTCATTCTTAGAATGAAGTCAATCTTTTCGGACCAACGAACAAATGCAACGGCGGCTCCTGTTCTGTCGAAGTTCAAAGGCTTGTAGTTCAGGAACTGCTTATAGGTGCAGCCAGTTGGAGGGTTATTTCCAGTAATGCCATCGCTGTGCTTAGAGCGGAGGGCTTCATGTCGTGCATTTGCCTGTGAGATGCGTCCTTGCAGCTCGGCTTCTGTCCTTGGCAACGTACTGGTGTTTGTGTCACGTCTGGGTGACATTCTCTTCTGTCGAAGTATTATGAAGCGGGTTTGACAACGTTTCAATTGTCTATGAGATATATAGCATCATAAGCCATCATGTAATCACCCAATTTCACATGTAAATATACTTAATGTATGAGTGGGGAAATAATTTCTAAGCCTTCACATAGGCTTGCCAAATTGGCTTATTCGAGGCTACAACGCCTTGGTCATTCGTGTTTTAGTTATTTCCTGCTACATTGGTTTTCATTAGCTTGACCCGCAGAGTCCACCAGGATTTCTGTGCACTACAAGTCGTTATTACGTGGGCCCCCGTAATAATAAATTGTCTTGCACAGTTACCCTAATTTTCTCTCGTCCAAGCAGATGACCAATCAAGGAGCAACAGCAGGTTCATCGGCATGAACAGGGTCATGCTCCAATGCGGGGTCAGGAGCAATGCCTGGCTCAGGGGCCACAGTCGGCTCCGGATCAACAAACTCCATCTCAAAATCAGCTGGATCAACAAACATAGGGTCGATAGGGACTACAGAATCCTCCAAGGGCTGGTCTAAGTGTATGAACTCTATGTCATGGTCTGGATCAAAACCAGGTGGAAAAATGGGATCATTCTCAATATCGTGATCAAACTCAAAGCTGTGTGCGGGAACTGGTGCAGCTGATGACGCCATATCGGGGTCGGCGTCATATGAGTGATGTTGCACTCCCTGTGTATGCAAAGATGCGGACGCCACAGACTCAAATGGGTCTGGGACAGGTGAATGGGCATGAGCCTCTTCTTACAGGAGCGTCAGCAAGCAGCAGGCTATCACCAACAGCAATAGGGCCTCGCCCTCAAATGGGTCCTCCTCTAATAGATCGTTATCGTCGTCAGAGACCACGTCGGGTGGTATATCAACAACGGGATAAGCGGCAAGGGCACAGGAGCAGGGATCACCGCGAGTGGCAAATTCCCAACAAGATGGCCATCAGCAGGCTCTGCTACGACATCAGGCAGCGCAAAGGGCTGAAAGTCGTCATTGTCTGTGCCGGTAGTATCAGAAATGTACACCTCGTGCTCCGATGAAACTATGTCGTCTGATACTATGGCCATGGGATTCGTAGTGTCCATCTTTCTAGTACATGATGAAGGCATGACGTTTGTAACACAAACACACATACGTATAACAATTAATCATATAATCATATAAACATATTAGTCACCAATAAGCAATCAAATAGTTCTCCTAGTCCCACTAGCCTCCCAGCCTCTCAGACTGCTCTTCCTAGTCCCACTAGCCAAATTCTCCCAGCCTCTCAGACTGCTCTTCCTAGTCCCACTAGCCTATTCTCCCAGCCTCTCAGACTGCTCTTCCTAGTCCCACTAGACAACTACCTCGGTCTCCTAGACCGAGCCTCGGTCTTCCAGACCGAGCCTCAGCCTCTCAGACTGAGCCTATAAATAATAAATAAATGTGCTCAACATTTGTTTGTAAAAAGTTTTGGATCTGGACTTAAGTGGTATGCAGTGTAAAAATGTTTTCGTGAGAGCCCTAGTGATCATAGTCTAGACTCGAGAAGGAATCCTAGTTCGCTATGATCAGGGCTCTGATACCAAGCTGTCACACCCTGGCTTTGCGGAAGCGTGGCTAATTTGGTGTGACTTCTTAATACCATAGCTTAATCATAACAAAGCTATATGATAATAAAACCATGCAAGATCATCCATAGATTTAAGTTTTAAAAACCGAAGTAACATAACATTGTCTTAGAGACTACAACACCAAAACATAAAACATTGTTTTGAAAGACATAAACATCAACATGAATAAAACGCAGTTTAAGATTTGTGACTCGTCCAGGAAAAAGTCACATTTCCTAAACCGGGATGACCTCGGAACCCATATGCAGCGGGAAAACATAACATACCGCGCCAGATCTTTAATTCCCTGAAATACATGTAAGTTGAAAAATCAACAATAATGTTGAGCGAGTTCATGTGTAAGTGAGTAAATAAACCCTTGTATATATAAAAACCCTGGTATGTAGCAAATAAGGAAAAAGAGATCGATTAATGTATAGCTAATACATTAATAAGTGAAATGGCCTAGGAATCACTCAAACCTGTAACGCGTATTTCATACCGGTCCTTCCGGCGGAACGACATAGTCACCACATGCAGCCACACGCTGGCTCATGTGTGGGGCTCGCAACACCCGATAGATCTATCACTCATGCCTCTCGGTCCTTATACAAGGATTAATGGTCTTACGATAATAGCCTACCCATTCACATGATCTAGGTAATAACCCTCCTTATGCTATCCATACCATGTAAAAAGTACTTGTAATCGTAGTAACATGTATTTCACCCCCGTAGTTAGAAAACTGAAAACAGTTAAGAGAAAAGGGGGACATGAACTCACTGTGGTGCGTCTCTACCAAGTATATCTCCTGATCAAGCAGCTGTGCGACGACCTACACGTACTAAGTCTATTAGACGGACGGCCGTGCCTTAGCTTAAGGTTTAAGTTTTTGGGAAATAGTTAGACAACTATTTCGTGTTTATATTATTGTAAATACTTGGTAATTATTTTTCCTTCCCAAGGATGGGGGATTTAATACATGCGTGTTCGTAAAATTCGAAATACATTATTAAGTCTCACTTAATATATTTTATTTCTAATTCCAAAATATAGATATTTTTCCCAAAAATATTATATTTTAATACATATGATTTTCCCAAAATAATAGCTTAACAGAAATACGCGTTCATAAACATTTTCAAAAAAAAATGCGTAAGTTACGTTTTAAAGATCGAGTGGTAATAATAATTACCGGTGTAACTTAAATAATCATCGTAGAGGCGTTCGTATTATTTTGGAATCGTTATCCTTTGGTAATATTATTTTTACCCTAAAAATAATATTTACATAGTTCACCAAATAATCATAAACATTTATACAAGTGATGTTACGGAAAATATATACTAAATATATATGTATCACGTTTTATTTTGTGAAAATCCCACCTCCGATGTTTTGTAAATAAAGTCGTGGCGAAACTTACGTTTTGAAAACAAGTCAAAAATAGATTTACAACACTTGTAGTGAAAATATTCCCAAGTGTTAGGTTTTTAGAAAAATTTCGCCAGAGTTTCCCATGTAACTGGAGGTGGCCACGCTTTAAGCGTATCATTTTCTTTTATAAATCAAACCAACAATGTTCCCAACATTATCAAACAACATTTCAACATTAACTAGTCAAAATATATATAAATCGCAAAAATTACATGAACTTGTGGTTTATCCAAAATATGTTGTATCTATTCATTATTTTTAGTGGATCTTCGAATAGATCAATTTGGTTTCTTGAAAATCCTGTTTTTAAAGAAGTTTCGTCTTTACAACTTCTTGTCAACATTTATATAAAAAAAATAGTTCTTTTGACGAAACTTTGTGTTACACAAGTGTTTACACACTTGTGTGTTTATAATAACCACTCTTGTTCATGTAAGATCCGGTTTTAAAAGTATGTTTTCTTTTGACTCTTGGTCCTTTGAAAATACCATTTGTAGATCCGTAGATCTACTAGTTTTGAACACTATTTCATAAGAAAAATCGATTTTACACAAGTTCATGTTTAGTGTGTAGTAGAGCTTCATCATTTAACCCTTTTCATTCTTAACATATTCTATGTCATGTTTCATGAACATGACTAATCCGGGTTAGATGATGATCCGAGCTACCACAACATAGATCGGCACTAAATAATCACCACAAAACAAGTCTTACAAGTTTTACACAACTCTTATGCTTTTAACCAACATGTTCATCATTTTAGTAGACTTTTAACATATCATCTTGCATGTTCTTGAGTTTTAACCGTCATATTTCATTTTACCCACTTTAAAATAGATCGAGAGTGTGTTTCAAGCAACTTACTACTAGCTCGAGGCTAGGGAAGAAACTAGTCGAAAAATGCGTGGATAAAAGCAATGGGGTGAGGTCCTTCGCGTTCCGAATGCACCGAGGTTCCTTATACGCGATCCTTAACCCTTGTATATGCTTGGAATTATTTAAATGAAATCGAAAATGGTTGGATGGTGGTTGTGTGGGTTCGGCCGTAAGTTCCAAAGAGAAAGAAAGAGTGGAAATTATTTAAGTGTTTGGTGAATGAGAGATTTATCCATAAGACTTTCCTTTATAAGCTTTTATTTTCTAAAACCAAAGGGTAAAATGTCTAGATGATATTAGACATAAGATTTTAATAATCAAAAATAGGACAAGGTTTGTCACCTATTATGGTGAACGATCGGACAAGGGTGGGGGGGTTTGGTTTGGGTTTAACTAATTAGTTAGGGGTATAATTAGTTTAGTTAGGAGGTTAAACCAATTCCTAGTGTGTAGTGTTTTGTAACGGGTGTTAGGGTATTCGGGGACCCTAACTGGCTCAGAAAAAGAAAAATAATGTAAATGACAATATTTTTATGTCCCGGGTTAAGTCCGGTTGTACGGTTGGATATTACTCCGTTAAAGCGCTAAATAATTACTTAAAGTGTCGTAAATTTTATCTTTAGTGACACAATTTATTCTCGACATTTTGGAAAGTATCTAGTAATATTTTTCTCATGTTTTAGCACTTTATTAGTTAGCTAGATGCTGAATTTTTATATAAAGTGCTGAATTTTGTACTCGAAGTACGTTTTAGGCACATCCGGTCACTATAATTATCACCTAGTGACGCAGTTCTACAACCCTTATATCCCTACACTCACCACTAGTGTAGCAAACTATCTCTGGCTCTTACAGGCCTTAGAGGCAGTACCTGCCTGGTGCTAGTTATAACAGCACGTTTAATAGGTTATCCGTTCATTGTGCCACTGTGCTTTTGGTGCATCAAGGTTGTCACAAAGGTGCTGTAAGCAAAACATGGAGTGATAGCAAGTAAAGTATGATGCAAGTAAGTGCATGTATCAGCATTCAAGTAGCAGTTTATCCACAAGTTCAAGTAAGCACAGTAATTAAGCAGTAATTATATATTAATTAAGTCGTATGGATACCTGGTTCGGTGAGGGTTGTCACATTGAATGCTTCCTCCAAGTCTCTTAGGTGATCCTCAGCCTTTATTGATTTTACCACCATATCGTCTATGTAAACTTCCATAGTTTGTCCAATCTGATCCTTGAACATCATATTCACTAGCCTTTGATAAGTTGCACCTGCATTTCTTAGTCCGAACGGCATAGCAATATAGCAGTATATACCAGTTGGAGTCATGAAGGCTGTATCCTCTTGATCGGATGGTTCCATTTGGATTTGTTGAAATCCAGATGAAGCATCCATAAAAGTTAACAGTTCATGACCCGCAGTTGCATCCACCATGGAGTCAATGTGGGGTAATGGGAAAGGATCCTTGGGACATGCCTTATTTAAATCGGTAAAATCGACACATACCCTCCACTTTCCGTTTTTCTTTTGAACAACAACCACATTGGCCAACCATCTTGGATACTTGACCTCTCTAATCATACCTGCTCGGAGTAATTTCTCTACCTCCTCCTGGATAATGGCATTCCTTTCTGGTGCAAACTTCCTTCTCCTTTGATGGATTGGTCTGAAGGACCTATCGATGCCAAGTTTGTGAGTGATTACATCTTTAGATATGCCTGTCATGTCTTCGTGTTTCCATGCAAAGGTAGTCTTTCTCCTTTTGAGGAAGGATATGAGGTCTTCCTTCATTTCGCCAAGGATCCCTGATCCTATATAAACTATAGATTCAGGATCATCAGGATCCATAAGGATTTCTACTATATCCTGTTCTCTTGCCTCCAAGACATCCCTTGGAGGATACTTTGATTGCTATTGCTCCCTAGACTTTGATGCTGGTTTCATTGATGAGGTGTAGCAGTTCTTAGCCTCTTGCTGATCACTATCAATCTTCACTATTCCCCATGGGCTAGGAAGCTTCACACATTGATGATAAGTGGATGGGACTGCCTTCATATCGTGTATCCAAGGCCTGCCAAGGATCACATTACAACAAGATAAACAGTCAATAACACAAAACTTTTGGTAAGAATGTAGGCCTTCGATATAGATTGGGAGTTTAATGTCCCCCAGAGTATTCTTAGTCTCGCCACTGAATCCCACGAGCACGGAGGATCTTGGTATGATGTCGGATTCAGGGATGTTCATCTTCTTGAGAACATCAAGCTGGATAATGTTCACAGAGCTCCCTCCAACTATAAGGATCCTGCGAACAAAATGGTTAGAAATAAAAAGAGTGATAACCAAACCATCATGATGAGGATCCTGGATGTCAACACGATCATCCTCATCAAAAGTTATAACTTTTCCTTCGGAGACGCTGGATGTTCGAATGGGTCTGTCTCCATTATCCATCTTAGTTTCCTTCGCATGTCTTTTGGCTGCAGAGAAGGATGTTCCACAAATGTCTGATCCTCCAGATATAAAGTTTATAATTTGTGCATCTGCTGGAGGGGCTGGAGCTTTCTCTGGGATCCTTTCAGGATCCTGAGTTCTTGACTTCTTTCTCCCCAATAGTTCTTTCAAGTGCCCCTTGCTCAACAAGTATCCAATTTCTTTTCTAAATGCGATGCATTCTTCTGTGAGATGCCCAAAATCTTCATGGTATGCACACCACTTTGATTTATCCTTAGTTGCAGCTGGTCTATCATTTTTTCTGGGCCATCTAGCTTTATCACCTAAACTCTGCATCGCAAGGATTAGTTCATTGTTATCAACAGAAAAACAATATTCAGAGATTGGAGGATAATCCTCATCATCCTCTTCTTGTTCAACATCATGCACATTCTGGTTATCAGATCTATTATAGGATCTGAACTTGTTCTTGAATGAGGATCCTTGCTTTTCTTGCTTTGAGGATCCTGCTAACCTCTCCTGGATCCTTTTGTCATCCTCTAGCCGGATGAACCTAAGGGCCCGGGTCCTTACCTCATCTAGGTTCCTGCATGGTGTCATAACAAGATCATCATAGAATAACGAATCCCTAAGCAATCCCATTTTAAAGGCTTCAACAGCCGTAGCTATATCCAGGTTAGGAATATCTAAGGATTCTTTACTAAATTTAGTGATATAATCCCTTAATGACTCATTATGACCCTGGGTTATCCTATACAGATCACTAGTTAAATGCTCAAATTTCCTACTACAAGAAAATTGGTTATTAAATAGGTTAACTAGATTAGCAAATGAGGTAATAGAGTAGGGGGGAAGACTTAGCAGCCATTTAAGAGCCGATCCAGTAAGAGTGGATCCAAATCCCTTGCACAGACATGCTTCCTTTAACCTTTCTGGGATGGGATTGATCTCCATCCTTTCCCTGTATTGAGCTATGTGTTCCTCAGGATCCGTTGAACCATCATACAACTTCATGGTAGGTACATGGAACCTCTTGGGTATCTCAGCATCACAGATTGGTGGTGCAAAACGAGATATCTTGTGGCTCCCATCCGCAATCTCTGGGATAGGCTTGACCACTCCTGGGACACTTGATATCATATTCTTTAACTTTTGCAATTCTCTGGCCATGGCATGATTGATACCTGGATCCTACATAAGGCCATGGTTAGTAGTATAAGAATTATTAAAAGTGTTACCTCCCATTGGATTCAAATTAGGAAGAGTGGATGTTAATCCATATTGTTGGGGCTCTGGAATGACCGATGGACCAGTAGAAGCAATGGTTTGCATTGGAATGAAATCTCCCTGATGGATGTCGGAACTTCCTGATTGCAAACTCCTTAAGGATCCTGGAATCTGGAAGGATCCTTGAAACTGTGAGTATCCTTGGACCTGGGAGGATCCTGGAACATAGGAGGATCCTTGAACTTGGGAGGATCCTTGAACCTGGGAGGATCCTTGAACATAGGAGGATCCTTGAACATGGGAGGATCCTTGAACCTGGGAGGATCCTGGAACATAGGAGGATCCTTGAACTTGGGAGGATCCTTGAACATAGGAGGATCCTTGAACCTGGGAGGATCCTTGAAATGGCCAGTACCCTTGAATCTGCTGCGCTCCCGAGTATCCTCCTGAGCTTGCAAAGGATCCTATATGCTGAGGATGGGATCCTGATGGCTGAAAGTGTAACCCCGAAGCCTGAGTCATTGCTGATGACCTGTAATGCACTCCTTTTGGTCCTCCAACATATTGAACGTCTGGAACCAGTGAATGCTGAGAAGTTATAACCGGAGTGTCAAAATTCAAAGATCTGGGCATTAGTGGGGAATGATCCTCTGCCGATCTCTTTTGTTTCTTGATGTCTCCAATTTCTCTAAGGATTCTTTCATTGGTCTTGTCCTGCTGCTGGATATGCTCCTTCATCTGCAAAATTAGAGTAAACAAGTCACTAGTAGTAGGAGTATAAGAAGCAGAAGAAGTTGGAGGTTTTGAGAAAATGGGAGTTGGTTTCTTCTCGGCATTTTTCTGAGGTCCAGAAGGTGGTGGAGGCAAAGGTGGAATGCCCTGGGATGAATTGACTGCAGACATCGCACTGGAGGTATTCTTTGTTGATGAAGCCATCTGCTCGTATGCAATGAACCGGAATGATCACAAAGATGAGAATTTCTTAGAAATGAAGCACCAATGGCCCCACGGTGGGCGCCAAACTGTTTTGGTCAAAAAATCTGATGAGGATAATGCAACCAAACTCTATGTTACGGGGTATGATGCTTGAATTGGTTTATAGCAATAAGGATCACTATGAAAAATAAATAACAAGTGACACAAGGTTTATACGGGGAAAAAGCCCTTGATCAAGAGTTGATCTCCGGCACAAAAAGCCCCGGGTGATGGAAACTACCGATCACCAACTCAAATTAAACAAGTAATGTGTTACAACTTCGGATGATAGCGAGCTAAATACAAGGATCACTATAGTGTTCTGTGTAAAAAGTGTATGAAATTGCCAAGTGAATGAACGAGAGCTGGTGTGAGCGGTTTTCAGAGTGTGTGTAGCCAAAAATAGCATAAGTGTTGTCTAATTAGCTCGCTACCCCATTTAAATCTAGTAAAAATCTAAGTAACAAACTATCCGCAAATGGTGCAAGTCCTCCACGACTCCACAACGTCCATTTCTGACCAAGCACGTGCGGAATAGAGTTAGAATATTCTCCAGAAATATCGCCAAGACCAAGTCCCATTTGATATTCCTGCAAAACAGTTACGAATTCAAAATAGACAATCATTAGTATAAGGATCCTTAGGATGATCCATGATCCTGATCCTGAAGCACTTCTGAGGATCACTAACTGACACAGAAGTAAGGATCACCAAACAGGATAATATTTGAGGATCACGGGTCATTTAGAAATCCACCCCTAACAGCAGGTACTAGACGAAATAGGCTGGCTACTCCAGGCATCATTACTCAAGTTTCGCAAGCTCTAGATGTCAAAGTCTGTTGAACAGTTTTCATTTTATTTTGAATCCGCCTGTGGATCCTTTACATTCCGTTGTAATACTGGATATTACTTTATATTCGGATTGTAATATATTTATCTTTTGCTTCCGCTGTGGATTTATATAATTGTGTTGTTTGACTATTATGTTGCCAACCACGTCACGATACTCCCCTACCGGGCCCACCGGTGACACGTGGAATTCGGGGTGTGACAGGTTGGTATCAGAGCCAACACTGAGTGAATTAAACACTAACCTTTTGTGTTTAATCTCAGTTACACAGTTGCACATTCTTGAGTCTAGACAAGAACATAGGAGTAATCCTAATTCGTTTCATTGTCTTTGATTGCTTCTTTGGTTATTTTTTTCTGATTAGCCCTTGCATGGGCAAGTCATTTTATTAGAAGTCCCGTTTAGGGCAACCATATATTGTAAATTTTTTTAAAGGAACGATCATATTTAAAATATCATTCTTATATTATAAGATCTACCATTATAATAAAAATGGCAAAATCTAAAAAGGACGAGACCTAGCCACATGTCACCTTAAGACAGGGCCAAGATGGTAGTTCCACAATTAGGTTCAGATCCTCGTTAACATTTCAATTTAGGATTGTTCTGCGTTTATTATTATTAAAAAGAATCTAAAAGGTAAAACCTAGCCTGAATGTCACTGCAGACAAGGCCAAGATGGTAGAACCTATACAAGAGATTTAATTTTTTTTTTAAATATCTAAAAGCATATTATCATGCTTGACAAAGTGTGATAGGATAAAATCACATAAGTCATTCTTAATTGGGTTATTCTAAATTCCCTTACTTATATAATCATCCCTTGTGGATGAAGTGCCCACGGGCTATAATTAACGTCCTCTGAGACTAAAGACAGTGGTAGCTTATGACTCCCTGTCAAGAAAAGGTAATGAACTTTGATTCAAACTTTAATGCCACGATTCTCTGAAATCATGGCTTATAAAATTAAACTTGTCTACGTGACTAGGCCTTTTGTGCTATTATTAACTTATAATTTAGGATTATGATAAAGATCCTGAACAATTTTATATTTAACAAATTAACTAAAATGTGTATTAAAAGCATGGTTAATAAATCATTTAAGAACGATAGTACTGTATGGGCTTCTAAATAAATCTTGCCCTTATTTTCTTTTTGTAGCAACTAAGACTACATGGCTAACTCTGACGAGATAAACAGTCATCCTCTGGAAAATCACGATGATGATAAGATTGATATAACCAGAGGAGGACTTCGTACTCTGATTGATACAGCTGTATCTAAAGCTGTAGAGGAGCAATTCAAGGAGTATAGTGAGACTCATAGTAAAGCCTCATCTGTACCCCACTCTAAGTCTGTCCCTAAGACACATTCGGAGGCTCACAGCAAGCCGCCCTCCAAAAAGGAAGAACCAAAGAAGGATGATGATCGACGTTCATCTAATCAACTCAGTGTTCCATCTAAGAAGATAGTGTTCGATAATGAACCGCATACCAAGTCCTGTACCTATAAATATTTTGTTTCCTGCAAACCCCGGGACTTCACTGGGGAGAAAGGGGCAATTGATTGTATGACCTGGTTAGACGAGATGGACACAGTGGTTGACATCAGCGGTTGTGCTGAAAGGGATATGGTGAAGTATGTATCCCAATCGTTCAAGGGAGAGGCATTAGCGTGGTGGAGGTCTCTCATTCAAGCTGCTGGGAAGATCCCGCTCTACAACATGTCATGGGAGCAGTTTGTTACTCTCATTATGGAGAACTACTGCCCTCAACACGAGGTCGAAAGAATTGAATCTGACTTCTTATCATTGGTGATGACAAACTTAGATTGTCAAGCTTACCTCACCAGTTTCAATACCCTGTCCAGACTAGTTCCTTACCTTGTAACACCAGAACCCAAGCGAATTGCTCGCTTCATTGGGGGTTTAGCCCCAGAAATCAAAGCCAGTGTTAAGGCTTCAAGACCTGCTACATTTAGGTCAGCAGCTGATCTCTCTTTGTTCCTTACTTTAGATGCGGTCAGGTTGAGATCGCTAAAGAAATCTGAAGAAAGTAAGAGGAAACGTGAGGATGATAACTCACGAGGGTCAGATAAGAAGCACAAGGGAAACACTGATTCTAAGAAGTTTGGGTCTGGAATGAATAGTCAGCGAACAGAGGAAAAGCCAAAGTGCACGACTTGCCAAAAACGCCACTTTGGAAAGTGCAGACTTGAGTCCAATTCTAATTCAGGAGCACCTGCATGTGGGATATGCAAGTGTAGAGAGCACAAGTCGATAGAGTGCAAGAAGATAAAAGACGCAACATGCTACAATTGCAATGAGAAAGGGCATATCAAAACCAACTGCCCTAAATACACCAAGAAGCCTGAAGAGGTCAAGAAGACCAATGCAAGGGTCTTTCGAATGGATGCAAGGGAAGCAGTCCAGGATGACACCGTAATCACAGGTACCTTTCTCATCAATGATGTTTATGCAAGGGTACTTTTTGATTCAGGCGCTGATAAGTCGTTTGTAGATAACAAGTTTTGTGAATTGTTGAAATTGCCTGTTAAAACCTTAAGCGTAAAGTATGAGGTTGAGTTAGCCGATGGCACCATAGAAACCGCCTCAACCATATTAGATGGATGTTTCATATCCATTAAGGACCACTCTTTTCCTTTGTCCCTACTTCCTTTGAAGTTAGCTGGGTTCGACATCGTGTTAGGCATGGACTGGTTATCTCATAACCAGGCCCAGATTGTCTGCGATAAAAAGCAAGTGGTGATCAAGACTCCATCTGCTGAACCACTTACCATCAAGGGAGATACCCGGTATGGACTACCTGAGCAAGTGACTATGCTCAAGGCCTCGAGATGTTTGAAAAAGGGTTGTGTCATCTACATGGCACAGGTTACTATTGATGAGTCGAAGCCCAAGATGGAAGACATCCCTGTCATTGCTGGATACCCTGAAGTGTTTCCTGAAGAACTACCTGGCTTACCACCAAATAGACAAGTCGAATTCAGAATTGACATCATCCCTGGAGCAGCACCTGTTGCTAGAGCGCCCTACAGGCTGGCACCAACAGAGATGAAGGAATTAAGAGCACAGCTGGATGAATTGCTAGCTAAAGGTTTCATTAAACCTAGTTCATCTCCTTGGGGAGCGCCAGTCCTGTTTGTCAAGAAGAAGGACAGATCGATGCGTCTGTGCATCGATTACCGTGAGCTTAATAAAGTCACTATAAAGAATAGGTATCCTTTACCCAGGATCGACGATTTGTTCGATCAATTACAAGGGGCAAGTTATTTCTCGAAGATTCATTTGAGGTCAGGCTACCATCAACTGAAGGTTAGAGATGAAGACGTGCATAAAACTGCATTTAGGACTCGTTATGGTCATTACGAGTTCCTGGTGATGCCTTTTGGGCTCACTAATGCACCGGCCGCGTTCATGGATCTCATGAATCGCGCTTGCAAGCCGTACTTAGATAAATTCGTCATCGTTTTCATCGACGACATACTCATTTACTCAAAGAACCAAGCTGACCATGAGAAACACCTTCGCTGTATTCTCAAACTTTTACATCACGAGAAACTCTTCGCCAAATTTTCCAAGTGTGAATTTTGGCTTCGAGAAGTCCAATTTCTTGGACATGTGGTCAGTGAGCGTGGTATCCAAGTGGATCCGGCTAAAGTGGAAGCAGTTATGAACTGGCAAGAGCCAAAGACGCCTACGAAGATTCGTAGCTTCCTGGGATTGGCAGGATATTACAGGCGTTTCATTGAAATTTTTTCAAGGATTGCTGCACCCCTAACTTCCTTGACTAAGAAGAAAGTAAAGTTCGTTTGGGGCCCTAAGCAGCAAGTGTCCTTTGATATTCTGAAGCAAAAGTTGAGCAACGCTCCTGTACTGACTTTGCCTGAAGGTACCGAAGAATTTTTGGTTTACTGCGATGCATCACACACTGGCATGGGGTGTGTGCTTATGCAGAAGGGCAAGGTTATTGCCTATGCTTCACGTCAATTAAAGGTGCATGAAAAGAATTACACCACCCATGACTTGGAGTTGGGTGCCGTTGTATTTGCACTAAAGCTCTGGAGGCATTATTTATATGGAATCAAGTGTGTGATCTATTCTGATCACAAGAGCCTCCAGCATCTGTTTAATCAGATGGATTTAAACATGAGGCAACGCCGATGGATGGATACATTGAATGATTATGATTGTGAAATCAGATACCATCCCGGCAAGGCGAATGTAGTCGCCGATGCCTTGAGTAGAAAAGAAAGGGTGAAACCCATCCGAATCAATGCCAAGAGCATTGAAATAAAGAACAGTTTAAATGAAAGGTTGTTAGCTGCACAGAAGGAAGCTGTGTTGGAAGCTAACTATCCTAACGAAAAGCTAGGGGTAACTGAGGAGCAGTTAACTCTTAGCAAGGACGGAATTCTAAGATTAAATGGACGAATATGGGTTCCAATTTATGGAGGACTTCGGGATGTTATCCTCCAGGAAGCCCATAGTTCCAAATACTCCGTTCATCCGGGAGTTGATAAGATGTACCAGGATCTAAGGGCAAATTATTAGTGGATAGGCTTGAAGAAGTCTGTAGCCACCTATGTAGCCAAATGCTTGACATGTGCGCAAGTCAAAGCCGAGCATCAGAAACCGTCAGGTTTGCTACAACAGCCTGAACTTCCCACTTGGAAATGGGAAATGGTAACTATGGATTTTATCACCAAGTTACCTACGACGAGGAAAGGAAATGACACAATATGGGTGATCGTTGACAGACTGACTAAGTCAGCACATTTCCTACCCATTAAGGAGACTTATAGCTCCGACATGTTAGCCCAATTATACGTGGATAAGATTGTAGCTTTACATGGCATACCTGTGTCTATTATCTCTGACAGAGATACTAGATACACGTCACATTTTTGGAAAAGTTTCCAACAATCTTTGGGCACACGTTTGAATTTTAGTACGGCTTACCATCCGCAGACGGACGGTCAGAGTGAGTGTACTATTCAAACTTTGGAAGACATGCTACGCGCATGTGCGATCGATTTAGGTGGTAGTTGGGATAAGAACCTACAGTTAATCGAATTCTCCTACAACAATAGCTACCATACCAGTATTAAGGCTGCGCCTTTTGAGGCATTATACGGTAGAAAGTGTAGAACGCCTGTTTGTTAGGTGGAAGTTGGAAATGTCCAATTATCAGGACCAGAGATAGTCTTTGAAACGACGGACAAAATTGTCCAGATTCGTGACCGTCTCAAAGCTGCCAGGGATAGGCAGAAGAGCTACGCAGATCCAAAGCGTAAATCTTTTCACTTCGAAGTAGGTGATAAAGTGTTACTTAAAGTATCACCCTGGAAGGAACTGATGCGATTTGGTAAGAAAGGCAAGCTAAGCCCGAGATACATAGGACCTTTCGAGGTTATCGAACGTGTCGGGTCAGTTGCCTATAAGTTAAACTTACCTGAAGAGCTCAATGGAATTCACAATGTGTTCCACATCTGCAATCTGAAGAAGTGCTTCGCTGATGAATCACTGGTTATACCACATACAGACGTGCATATAGATGAGAGCTTAAAATTTGTGGAAAAACCATTGTCGATTGAAGATCGACAGGTTAAAAAGCTTCGAATGAAGCATGTGCCTATTGTAAAGATCAAATGGGATGCCCGTAGAGGACCCGAATACACGTGGGAGGTTGAGTCCACGATGAAAGAAAAGTACCCTTATTTATTTCAGTAAATCTCGGGGTCGAGATTTCTTTTAAGGGGGTGAGGATGTAACACCTCGAAAATTCACGTCTTATAATGGGTTGACACGTGTCATAAGTTTGAACGTGTGAAAGAATGTTATAAAAGGACTAAAGTTAACAAACATGAAAAGTATGTGAATATACGGGTTCTAAATGTCAACAGTGAATAAATATACTTCATAATAATCCTACATGATGTTTATAACATCAAACGAATAAATCATGGATCATGCGAAGCTAAAAGTGAGAGACTACAAACCACAGGGGTTAAATGTGTCAACATGTTTAAGTTATACCTCTGAGTGACCTTTTGACAAACCCGAAGCTTTATAACTGTTAATTATGCTCACTAGAATGCACGATATAAATTTCATAAAGTTTCATTATCGTATGAGAAAGTTATGATCAAATTCGTGTGCAAGGGGTTTAAAGCGTCAACGTTGAAAGTTTGGACCTTTCGGGTGACAATAAAGTTAACCGGGGACTAAACAAAGTGGGTAAATGTCTTAAAGCCCTTATATGTCAATTTAGAGGGTTCAAAGTGAAAGAAAATAAGTTAATTGGCCTTTCGAAGGACCAAGAGCCAGGGATGCAAACTGAAAAAGAAAGTATTGCCCAGATGACATGCTTACGGACCGTAAAGGTCCACCCTTACGGTCCGTAAGGTTGGCCCAGATGCAGAAAATCGTAAATCTTGGCTGTTCAGCCTTGGAAACGACCTAGATCAGATATTTTCACTTCAAGGGCGACTCCTACATGCTTTTAGGATTTAGGGACACATGTGGATGATTTGTGGACACTTGTAGACTTGTGTGTCAACATTTTGTGGTGAAAAATTCACTATATAAAGGCCATGAGTTGCAACAAGTCCCTCACACCTTCCATCTGCATATTGGAGCATTTCTGGAGCCAAGGACTTCTCTCTAAGCTTCACATTTCGCATAGGACTTCAGTAAGTATGCCTAACCCTTCTTAATTAAGTTTTAGCTTAGTATTAGCTTAAAAGTCAAACCGTCGTAATTAACGGTTGACTTTAAGATTAATCACTAATGGTCCAGTGATTAGTCGAATCAAAAGTAGTTATAAGTTGGTAATTATGTGGGTAATAAACCCTCAAAAGGGTTCCCCCTGATTCCCACTCTAACTAGGTCAAATGTCGGGTCAAACTTGTTAATAAAAAGTCAACAGGATACTTAAATTCTAATTTATGCATGATTAGCAATGTAGAACACATATAACCTGTTTGATCATCAATATAACTTGGTAATGAATGTAAGAACATGTCTAAACATGTTCAACCCGACAATTTCCTGTTTAGACCCGGTTCGGAACCAAAAGTCGCATAGTTTGACTTATACTTTGACTTTCAGTTCTGACCCGTTTTGGTATGATTTAGAAATACCTTAGAGCCTTATTTGGACCAGGTAACATGCTTGTATAACCCTCTGTGATTATACACCATGGTTCATTAGTTAACCAATTAATAAGCATGATTCCGTTAATTGCTTATATGTTGACCATTATGCTCTTCTCACCTTAAAACATGATTTTTGAAAATGTAAAAGAGTAGAAACCTTAGTTACTGATATATAAACTTGCACCCAAAGTTTGACATCAGTTTGAGGTGTAGATTGAGAGTTATGCTCATTAGCGTAATTAGAAGCTTCTTTAGCGATTAAACGGCGTAATTAGCGTATAGCCTAATTACACCTACTTTTTGATATCAAATTTATTACCCACTGATGTAATATATTATTTTGGGATTTTTGAAGATTTTTGAAGATTTTTAATAAATTTTAGGCTGAGCATAACTTATAGTCGTAGGCTTAATCCGGTAATTGTCGGTTTTGCCCTTACGGGCTATAAAATGAGTTTTACATATCTAAATGACTCCAAACCTTTTGCTATTGATTACATATGATAAATAAATTATTTTAAACCTCTTGGAATTATAAAAATATCAGATTTCTATATAGAACCCGGAAACGGCTTCTAATCGCCTTATTAAGCGTTTTTTACGCATAGTATGTACTAAAACTATTTTAAACATACAAGGGTGATACCTACTGATATTTGAGGTAAATTATAATATTTTAACAGTAAGAAAAAGTTGTTTAACTCATACTTCAGTTTTGAGCTTTACGGCTTATGTGAAATTACCAAAATGCCCCTACGGTGCATAGTTTGGTTATAATTAATAAATTTCACATATATACTTTACCCTACTGTTATAACTTGGTAAAATAAGTATTTTTGCTGATTACATCAGACCTGTAAGTCAGGTGAATACTTAAACTCTTTTATAACCTTTTAAATGACCAAACTACCCCTACGGGGCATAGTTTGTGTTTAAATCCGTTTCGGGCATAATAAAAGACATCTTACTGATGTCACAACATATATGAAGCATATTAACTTAGGAAACCTGTAAATGGCTCATATGAATACCCGTTACGCTTATTACGCGTTCGGTTCGGTTTATGTAACTAGTTTACATAAACTAGCCTAAACGGGTCAAACCTTATCGGTTTTATCTCAAAATCCAGAATGTGTATGAAATACCCATATTAAGCAAGTCTCCGAACTTGTCGGGTCTAAATCACATTCTATCCGGTCTTCGCTTAAATAGTGCGTACGAACCGTATCATTGAAACTAACCGGCCTAAGCTAAGGCTTAATTAAGGACCCGTTAGAAATCTAATAGGTTATTATAAACCTTCGTTCCAGATTAGGAGCCCAGTAAAAGTACTTGCATTTGCTGTAATTGATTGATACTTTGCTCAGGTAAATACTCTTAACTTATTTTTCCTATACGGGCTTGGGATACGGTACTATAAAAGTACCGCTTGGTCGGGTATGTAGTCATTTAAATCGGATTGTGATTAATGTATTTACATAACCCGCTTTATTCTGTATTATTTGATGTATGGCCCTTGGGGGTTAAATGACCATGTCCCGGATATCCTTGGCATCATTTTACGAAATGGCCACGACCTAAGCACGGGGTGTAGGCGTACACCTGACAGATGCATTATGTAAAAACTGGTAATCCACGTAAAGGAATCAACCTTGTGGGCATTATACCTGTGGCGTGTCAGTTAACTTAAACCGGCTCTTCTAACCGGTGCTAATGGACGGCAAATGAGTAAAACTGTATACAAGATTATTTTAATAATTGTCCCAAGTTATAAAGATATATTTTGCCGAAGTGCATTCAAATCAATTTTCAAACTCTTTTCTAAATGAGTCAGTTGAGTTGTATTTACCAGTGTAAACTGACGTATTTTCCAAAAAGGCTAAGTGCAGGTACTAGACGAAATAGGCTGGCTACTCCAGGCATCATTACTCAAGTTTCGCAAGCTCTAGATGTCAAAGTCTGTTGAACAGTTTTCATTTTATTTTGAATCCGCCTGTGGATCCTTTACCTTCCGTTGTAATACTGGATATTACTTTATATTCGGATTGTAATATATTTATCTTTTGCTTCCGCTGTGCATTTATATAATTGTGTTGTTTGACTATTATGTTGCCAACCACGTCACGATACTCCCCTACCGGGCCCACCGGTGACACGTGGAATTCGGGGTGTGACAGAAACGGAGATTCGTTTGACTGTTTTATATACGGTAGAATTGTACCGCTTATAGACTCGAAGTTTCCAACCTTCAACTCGTCACGGGATTACCAAAGGAACAACTTTGAGAAACCGTGAGTACACTTGACCCATTTTCCTTTTAATACACTTTGGGTGCAACATGTTTTACTCGTTAAAAATGCACGATTCACAAACATGCTTTATTCAATCAATCCTTATACATGCTTTGTTATGCTTAAGTTCATGCTAGAATTCATACTACTTGTTATACCCTCGCTTAACAAATATAGCGCTATAGGAGTAGCACACCACCCGACGGGGGTTTGTTAGGTCAATATACTATACGGTCTCGTCACTTTTGTGGCGAGGGATGCTAAATACTAGTGGACATTTTGGGTTTTGACATATTGTTATGCATGATAGTTTGACCTTGTATACCAAATGCTATGTTGGATTGAAAATACTTTTTATACACACGACACGAGTCTAAAACTTGTGTACTCGCCAATACCTTTGTATTGAACTATGCTTTTAAAACATGTTGCAGGTTTAGCGATGATGTTAATGATGCATGGAATCTAGTAGGATGCTTAGATACACACTTTAAATTTTGTATTCTTATTGAATTGTATTTCATTGTTCATGTTGTATTTGTTCAAATCTATGTAATTCATTCTTTAGAAATGAAATGAAACTTTATTATTTAAATACTTGTCTACCTGCCTTAGCAACGATAGTACTATAGTTTGGACTTAGCACCCGTTCACACGGGGGTTGTTAAGGACAATTACTTGCATGGATTACGGTGGTAATCATGTATTGCTAACTGCCTCGGGCAGTCAACCCGCAGTCATTGGTATCGATGGATCTATGTCGATAACTAACGTGCTTCATTTCTCTATGTGTACGTGCTGGTTACGCGTAAACGAATTCGAACTCTATATGCTATTATCAAACTTGTATGTTCACCTTTACATTATATGTATTGACTTTATTTTAACATATGTGACAGGTGCTTAGGATGCATACATGTTAGGAAGTCGAAGCTAGAATAAAGCTTTAGAGCCAACAAATAGTTGACTGTAGTAAATGGATCAAGGGTCGCTAGAAGCAGATAAACAATTGCTCTATTTTAAACTGAGTTGTCGGAACAGAATTTATTTGCCTAGATTTTTATCTGTAATAATTTGTTTACTGTTTGAGGCATGGTATGGGACATGCTATTTTAAATTGAATAGTAATGATAATTGTTATGGAAACTTCTGGACAATCTGTTTCGCTCAGTGCCATGCCCCGATGATTCCACCATCGGTTGATGTGTGACATGGATAACGTTTGAGTGTGGATTTTATTCAAATTCTAAGTATCACATGTATCTATGTATTTCATATTTGCCAACCCCTAATTCCATCTGGTTACTTTTTCTAAAAAGTTTAAAATACATCAAATTTATTAACTTATTAGTACGTGAATAATATTACTTTATATTATTTACACTGTATATACAAACAAACATTGTGGAGTTATTGGGCAGGACGGTGTGTTTTCATCTCACCCTCACCCCTCCCCTTTAACTCAAATGAAGTGTTTTAATTGGTTGACCCCCCAACCTTGTCACCCCAAGGGGGTTGTGTCAGGCACTAAAACATTGAGATGAGAGAGGACGTTCTACCACACAATTAGGGCTGGCAAATCGTGTCTTATCGGTTTAACATGTCTCTAACGACGCATGTAACACAAACATTAAACATGAATACAACACGTTTAACTACTTTATATCTCATGTTTATAACACAGTTTTACGTTTTATGTACCAAGAAAAGAAATGATGGATCCTAAACCTCATAATTATATTTATTTTTAAAAAGTAACAAAAATCACGTTGTGTACTTTTTCAGTAAACAGTTCTGATCGTGTCTTATACAGATATCTTTTGCCAGCCCTACACACAATGTAACCTTAGAAATATATTTTTTGATATAAAAGTAATGCTCGGTTTAACAGCATTTTCATCATGAACTACTTATAAAGAAGATTAGGTTGCATTTTCATCCATAGACCCCCCGTAATGGGGCGTTTTTTTTTTTTAAATTAAAAAATAACGCCGTAAAACGCCCATATCCCATTACATAGAGGCGTTTTTGGGCCTTTTTTTTCGAAAAAAATGGATCAGCGTGGTTTTGAATAACGCGGTTGGGGCAAGAGGTTGACCAATAACATACCATCTTCATATTGTTTATCCAATAAGGTTTTTTATGATTTTTTTGTTTTATTTAATTATATTACACCTCATTTAACATAATGCCCCACTACACCCATTTTGTAAAAACGCCCAATAATGCCCCATTGTTGACTGGGCTGCCACATGACGCAAAATGCCCTAGGGTGGGGCATTATTCACTTCAACGACTACGCATGGTCTTATAAGGTAGTTAAATCAACAAAAATACACCGGTTGTTTTTTTTTTAATTTTATTATGATAATTACTTTAAACAACTTCTGCTTTTCGTATATAACTTCTAAATACAACGTTTTATAAAGTTTAAGTATGGGGTATGGAAAAAATGATAACCATAACCGACCCACTACTTTCGGTTTTAAAAAAAAACCATTAACCGACCCACCGGTTTTTTATTTGGTTCGGTTTTTCGGTTCGGTTTTTGTCGGTTAAATCGGTTATGGTTCGGTTAATTCGGTTTTTTGCACACCCGTAGTTACCGGTATTTACAGCTTTTTACCCTCAAATACCGGTACCAAATCGTATCGGATATATTCGGTACCAGTACCCGTTTTTAAAGGATTTTCGATACCGATTGGTACCAAGCTCATCCCTACACGATATAATTAAATATAAAAGTGAAACATGTAGCATATAAGTCAACAATTTAGGGTCATAAATAAGTCTACATGTTATATGACAGAATAAAAAACAAACATATGTATGAACATGTTCGACCTAATCTCGACAAGCTTAACTTTTTTTAGCGGCAAATTCAGATCACTAACGGAACACTGGAGTTTTATCATGCCATCAGTGATGTCTATACACCAATTGTGTTAAATAAGATGATGGATTGTCATGACACTTTTAAAAATAGTATATAAAGGCGACATAGCTTTATAGTTTATAAGATTTTATATATGATTTTTTTTCTATAAATAGGTAACCCTTAAAATGCCAAAATAACAAATAACAAACAAATGACAGTTAAACGGGCAACAAGCTGCGTCACAACCCCCTTTTTGGATTGTAAACTTTATAATGAATTGTAAACTTTTATAACTTTTATTTTATCGTGTTAATTGTGTCATATTGTTTTTAACCATGTTTAGTGAAACGTGTGAATATTCACGTTAAACGTATTATATTTAATCGTGTTAAACGTGTTTTTTTCGTGTTATTGAACTTGATACAGTTAATCGTGTTGAAGGTGTCGTATCGTTTCATGTACCCCCCAGTGGGCGGAGCTTGAACGCAAACTCGGTGGGGCCGAACTCTTAAAAATCCAATATTTACACTAAAAAAACAAATTTTTGGTAAAATTAACACCGCGCGTGAAAAATCTGTGAGAGCCGGGGCATCCTCGGGCCTCCATTATCTTCCCCCCATGTGTAACCCGCTTATTAAACATATACGTGTTAGTGTTTGATAAAATAACATGTTTAATTAAACGTGTCGTGTTCAGGTTACTAGTCATGTTGAAAACGACACGTTTTATCAGGTATAATTACCACCCAATAATGTGTTGGTGATGTGTGTGTTATATCAGATGAATTGAATGTTCAACACATTATGGTTGTTAGAATTTGGTTTCACTCACATGTAACAGGAAACCCAAAATGTCTTTTTGTTTGAAAGGTACTTTTTAAATTCCAATATTGTTTTTGCACGAGTTAATAATTAATTGGATAAAAAGCTGATCAGGTGGATAACGTTTGACTGTTTGAGTGTGGATTTTATTCAAATTCTAAGTATCACATGTATCTATGTATTTCACTAGGTGTTGCCCCGCCCGCGTTGCGGGGCGATGACCGAATAATTCTTAACCAATTAAAAAAACAGTACCATAGTTTTGCTAGAAAGAAAAAGTAAAAAAATGTTAGGCAACTTCTTGACACGATTTTTAGCTGGCGGCAAAGTCATATTTTTATTTTTACTTGGGGGAAAATCAATTTTTTTCCCGATGGTAAAATCCTAATTTTTAGCTAGCGGCAAAAACATAATTTTATTTTGAACTGGGGGTAAAGACGTATTTTAAACTGGGGGAAAAACCGTAATTTTAAAGTGGGTATAAAATAATAAACTGGTGTAAAATCGTAATTTTGAGCCGGGGGAAAAAGAAAATTTTATTTTGAACTGGGGCGAAAACGTAATTTCGGCTGAGGGTAAAGCGTAATTTTTTTACCGAGGGCGAAACCGTATTTTCGGTTTAGCTAGGTGTAAAGTCATATTTTTTTTTTGAACCGGGGGAAAATCATAATTTTGAACCGAGAGTAAAATCGTAATTTTGAGGTAGGGGAAAACCATAATTTTAGGGCGGAAAAGGAATTTTAAACTGAGGGTGAAATCGTAATTTTGAACCGAGTGAAAAATCGTAATTTTTAGCTGGGGGCAAAATCATAATTTTATTTTGAACTGGGGGCAAACACGTAATTTTCAACTGGAGGCAAAACCGTAATTTTAAATCAGGTATAAAATATAAAGTTGAGGGGAAAATCTTATTTTTTTACCGATGGCAAAATCGTAAATTTGAGCTGCTGGCAAAAGGGTTATTATATTTTTTTAGTTGGGAGAAAAGCGTAATTTTAAAATGAGGGCAAAAACGTAATTTTAAAGTGGATATAAAATAATAAAACGGTTGATCCAATAGGGGAAGGCCGGCCGCCCATTTCAGCCAATGGCTAGCAAGAACTATTGAAAAATTACGTCAGCATCTTGAAAATGTATGTGTTGATAATATTTGCCAACCCCTAATTCCATCTAGTTACTTTTTTCTAAAAAGTTTAAAATACATCAAATTTAATAACTTATTAGTACGTGAATAATATTACTTTATATTATTTAGAGTTAATTGCCAAAATCGTCCCTGAGGTTTGAGCATGTTTGTCATTTTCGTCCAAAATGACACTTTTGTACCATTTTGCCCCCAACGTTTGTAACTTTTTGCCATTTTCATCCAAAATACCTAACCAAGTTACTTTATACCGTCTGATGGGGTATTTTTGAAATTTCTCAATGATAAGGGGTAACTTTTAACTATTTTCTAACTCTTACAAAAACAATTTCAAAAACGAATAAGGGCTACGGCGGTGGAAGATCAACCAAACAACCCATTTTACCATTTTTCTCAACCCCCCAACCAACAATCCGATCAAACCCACCTCAAAAACCCAATCTTTCGAACACCCAGATCACCCAAACCCCCTAAATCTCAAAATTGAAAAAACCCATTTCACAAGATCCAATTTTGACCTAGACCCATCTCACAAAATTCATTCTTTCTCGTAAAAACGATCCTAATTTATAGCTCTGCAGCACTTCAAATGGACAACAAGAAAAAGGGTTGTGTCAGATAAGACCTTTGATGTGTTCCAAAAAACATTATGGGACTGCTAAGAAGTTGATTAGTAAATGTGTTTTAGAGAGTTTGGATCCTGGCCCAAGTGAGTTTGTTTCCCAGGTTGTTGATGTTGCAGAGAGGTTTCAGTTTGATCAGATTTCAAATTCTAGGGTTGTTAATTACTTGTTGTGTAGTTTTGTTCGATCGTGTCGGTTCGAATTGGGAGAGGGGTGGCGCAGTCGTGTTGCAGCTTGGTGAGAATAGGAAGGGCTGCGGCGGTGGAGAGGGTGATCGGAGGATCGGACGGTTGGTGGTGGGTTGAGGACGGTGGACATGGATTTTGACGGTGGAATCAACTGATATATATATATATATAGTGAGAAGATCATGCGAGAACCACCTCTTATTGTGAGAACCGCGAGAACCAATGTGAACACACCAAAAATGCCTAAAAATAGCTAAAAATCACACAAATTTTTTTTTTTTGAATTTTTTAATATTTTTTATAAAAAAAATCGCTACTTTTCGAAGCAAAAAAAATATTTTTTTTTTTTTTTTTTTTTGCTTCTAAAGTAGCGATTTTAACATAAAAAATTCAAAAAAAAAAATTTGGATTTTTTTTTGATTTTTTTAAGATTTTTTTAGGTTTTTTGGGGGTTTAGTTTTTAGCATTTTAGCTTGGGGGGGGGGGGGGTGGGGGGGTTTAGGTTTTTTTTTTTGGGGGGGGGGGGGTGGGGTTAGGTTTTTTTTTTAGCATTTAGCTTGGGGGGGGTTTAGGTTTTTTTTTTTGGGGGGGGGGGGGGTGGGGGTTAGGTTTTTTTAGCTATTTTAGGTTATGTTCACATTGGTTCTCAAGGTTCTCACAATAAGGGTGGTTCTCGCATGAGCCCCTCTCTCTATATATATATATATATATGACATAATTACAAATTACCCCCCTTATCATTGAAAATTTCAAAAATACCCCATCAGACGGTATAAAGTAACTTGGTTAGGCATTTGGATGAAAATGGCAAGAAGTTACAAACGTGGGGGGGCAAAATGGTACAAAAGTCTCATTTTGGACGAAAATGGCAAACATGCCCAAACCTCAGAGACGATTTTGGCAATTAACTCTATTATTTACAATGTATATACAAACATTGTGGAGTTATTGGGCAGGATGGTGTGCTTTCATCCCACCCTCACCCCTCCCCTTTAACTCAAATGGAGTGTTTTAATTGATTGACCATCAAATCACATTCTTTCTCAATTTAACGCTCGTTAGCCCACTTATCAAGACATCCCCCCCCCCCCAACACCCTTGTCACCCCAAGGGGGTTGTGTCAGGCACTAAAACATTGAGATGAAAGAGGACGTTCTACCACACAATGTAACCTTAGAATATAAATTTTTTGATATAAAAGTAATGCTCGGTTTAACAGCATTTTCATCATGAACTACTTATAAAGAAGATTAGGTTGCATTTTCATCCTTATAAGGTTAGTTATATAATCAACAAAAATACAGCGGTTGTTTTTTTTAATTTTATTATTATAATTACTTTAAACAACTTCTGCTTTTCGTATATAACTTCTAAATACAATGTTTTATAAAGTTCAAGTATGGGGTTATGACATGCTTATTTTCATATACAGCTAGATATAGATTTTACTCAAAACCGAATTGTGAATAATATTGTACAAGTAACTAAAGCATAAACGTACATGTCATTAAAGTTACGTCGCGTTTAGTTTTTTTTATTAAAACGACACGTTTATTATTTGTTCGTTATTTTAACAAAAAATATTGTTGAACAATAATAATGAAGCTTCAATTAGAACATGAAGCTTAATAACAAGCTACTAGATATGAAAGTTAAATGTTGGTTTGATTGGTGTAATTATCCCCTAGACTTGATGTAAGGTCGTTTTTGCGCTCTTGGGTCTTCTCTTTGAAGACTCATGTGGCGGTTTTTGGTTTATGAAATTTAATTTCCAAAAAAAAAAAAATAATAAATAACAAGCTACTTGATAAAATAATAAAAGTTGAAAATAATCAAAAGTCGTTATGGTCATTCCCACAATATTAAAAAATTAAACTTTGTTTATCTCAAGATTATATAACTAAACCAAACAAATGCAAACAACACTTAATTAGTTGACCCTCTTTGTAGCCATGAATTCTCCGGCTTGCATACCGGAGTTTCAGTTTCTTGAAACTCCGGTAACCAAACAATACAAACTTATTCTAATCATCATACATCTCATCATCATCATCTCCTCCAATCCAACAAACTCACAATCTTTATCTTCTTCTCCAACCGATGATAATATTCCAAAGTCCACGGATTCCGGCCACAAATTTCAACCAAGTTTAGTAGTAGTCATCGGAGTTATCACCCTCATGTTCTCTCTAATATTCTTACTTTTAATCTACGCAAAAATTTGGCCCACACCATCTTCTTTTCAATACTTAAATCAAGAAAACTTTGGTGGGTTAACAAGACCAGTTATTAGGGTTTCTGGCATCGATAAAACAGTGATCGAATCACTCCCAGTCTTCCGGTTTTCAACGTTAAAAGGGTGGCGAAACGGCTTGGAATGTTCTATTTGTTTGTCAAGATTTGAAGATGTTGAGGTTCTTAGATTGTTGCCTAAATGCAAACATGCTTTTCATATTGGTTGTGTGGATAAGTGGCTTGAAAATCACTCGGGTTGTCCGCTTTGTAGGTGTGAAGTAAGCGAAGAGGATATGACGCGTTTTGAGTATTCGAGTAGTTTAGGGTTTTTAAGCAATCGATCGGCTCGTGAAGGGTTAAACTTGGAGTTGTTTGTTGAAAGAGAAGGATGTCCATAATTCCTGCAGTTTGGGAAAAGAGCTAAAAAGATTATGCATGGTTTAGTTATAACTTCAGTGTGGTGTATATGGAAAGGTAGAAACGAGGTGGTGTTCAATGATATCAGGAGAAGCCCTCAAGAGATTGTAGCAAAAATAAAGTCAAGGGGTTATGGTTGGATTAAAAATAGGTCTTCATGTAAATATACTAGGTTAGAACCCCGTGTATTACACGGGTTGCATAATTTTGTATAATAGATAATAAAAAGATATATCTTTAAAAAAACTCATATATTGCACGTGCTGTCATATGTTAACATAAATAGTCATCAAGATCTATCATTTAAAAAAATGAACATTGATGTACTATTTAATTATTATAACATTTTACTCTGTTTTTTTTAGTTTGCATAAATTTAATTTTATAAAATAAATAATAAAAATATATATTTTTAAAAAACTCGTATATTGCACGTGTTGTATAAAATATAATGTCATATGTTAGCATATACAGACGTCAAAATTTATCTTTTAAAATGAACTTTGATGTACAATTTACTTATTATAACATTTTACTTCGCTATTTTATTTATTATTAAGTTAAAAACACATGTATTACATATTTACATGGGGTTGAATCTCGTTTTTATGATACATTCAAATTATGAGATACAATTATTTTAGCTAGTTTTTATGCACCTTTGTGCTTATTTGTTTATTTCATTCATAAAACACCCGTCTTAAATTTGTATTCAAGAGAGTTTACGGTACAAAAAGGTGGAGATCAATCCCCACGTTTTATATATTTCATCATTTTTATGAATTATATCGTAAAATCGAGAAATAAATCGTCTTTGAATGAAGTATATAATTGTTATATTTAAAAATGGTGTTCTTTATACATGTTGATGCAATGTGCGACAAATGATGGGTTCAAAGTTTACAATTATGGTGATGTTCTTTATATCTAAAAATGATGGGTTTAAAGTTTACAATTTAAAAGCATGTGCCTACCATTATAGTGACGCGTTTAAAAAAACTTACAATTTGATAGAAGCATATGACCTAGAATAATAATTTAATTCTAGTGAAAAAAAAAACAATAATACAATTATTAAGTATATATATCAAACGGGAACATTTGATTCCTAATTTATCATAATTTCAATCACATTTATTAACTTTTTGTTTAAAATAATAATTATTATTATTTAATATGCTCATAATAAAAACAAACGTTTATCCTTATCTAAATATTTATTCTTTTCTAATATTTTTTTTAAATTATTATTATTATTATTTAATATGTGAGATAAATAGGAAAATAAAGTATTTTTTTTAAAATTTTTATTATTTAATATGGGAGATAAATAGGAAAATAAGGTGAGAAAGCACCAGAGAGTGACACGTATCAAAAAAAAAGAATTTTGTTTATTAGTATAGAAAGATTAGTTTGAGGGAGTGGTGTAAATATCCTATGTATATGCTGTAATTGTTTTTTCCCTTTGCCCGTTTGGGTCGGGGATTCTGTTTGTGTTTGGCCTTTTGCTCATTTGGGTCGGATGTAATTTTTAATGAAGTTTAATTTTCAAAAAAATATATATAAGTTGTGTCACATTGTAAATGTCTTTAACACGCATAACTATACATATAGTATTCAGGTTTGGCAATTTAATTCCTTCAACCAACACTATTCTTTCTTCATACTTTTTCATTTTAGCCATAACTATTTTTATTTGTCTAAATTGCAAATCGGACTATGATGAAACTAGTGGGTTACTGAATCAAGAAAAAAGAACATGTGATATGTGATTATGGAATCCCCAAAGGTGGATTTGGCATGGTGAGTTGTGGGATTTTGTGGATGGGGAAACTGCCATTTGTTCTGATTCTATTATATGACACAAAGTATCTATCTTTTTATTTTTTATATTTAAATAATATATTTATCTTTCTAAAATTTTAAACAAATATATATATGTGGAGATGGGATGAGATGCTTTGATGAACAACCTTTTTTTTATTGCCTAGGAATAATGAATCTTGTTTTTCTTTTACAAGATATGAGATGAGGCTTTGGGCAAATGCCCAAATAATATTCTTTAAATGATCTTTATTCTTTTCACATATGTTTAATACAAGTTGTTGAACTAATATTTATTTTTATATAAAAAGGGTCTTGTTAATGTTAGATTAAATTATGTATTTTATATTATCTTGCTCTACACGCTTGAATAAAAACATTTTAAATATCCAAATCTAAACACTGGTTCGGATCCGGTCATTCTAGCGAACGCAACGGACATGAATCATTTCGGATATTTTCAGAGAGTCACCGTCCAGCAGTTCATCGTGTTCGTCGGTAGAACCGTCGCTAAACGAACACCACCTGATCAACGCCACACCGTCCAACCCGAAGGTAAGCCGTTTTCAAAACCGGATCCGGTTCGGTTAAGCCTATATTGTTTCTTATCTGTTAATTGCATAATATATTTTCATTTTTTGTGATATTGAAATAGTAAACCCTGATGAAAAACCGAGTGGCTCCTCGGGAACCGAACCTGAAGATACCGTGCCTGGACTTCGGAAGTGGAAGAAGTGTTGGAAACATAGAAGAAGATGAGTATGATGAAGAAGTCTTGCATAAGTTTAATCATAGGATAATAATATCTGATATTGAGTATGGTTTGATGGGGAAGAATAGATGGAGCAGTTTGAGCTCTTCTGATCTTTTGGTTTTGAAATCTGAGATGATTACTTCTTTGTCAAGTAACTTTTGTCATGATGATCAAGATCAAACTAATGTTGCTTCTATGTCAAGTAACAAGTTTGATCGTTATCCGGTTATTAGAACAGGTTTAAACAATAATGACCATGATCATCATGATCATCATAAGATCAAGGAAGAAATCAAAAGAAAAAGGGAATTTGAAAAATCTGCTAAACTTGTTGAGAAACGATCGATGTCGGAGATCATTGTTCATCCAAGATTTCTTGGTGTTGAATCAAGTAACAAGGAAGCTAATGGTGAGGTTAGTGCTAAAGAAGATAGATTAAAGAAATTATGGTTACCTATTGCTAGAAGAACAATTCAAATGTTTGCAAATAAGAGACCAACCACCAGATATTAGCACAAGGACATAAGTTTTGTAAGTTAAAAAAAGATTGTATACTTTTCTGTAGAAATTTGTTTTAGTTGTAGGCATAGTTAAAGAGTACATATCCAGTTTTTGTAACATATTAGTAGTAAATCGTGTTAATGTATCTTGTTCCTTGCATGTATGTGTTTTGTTGTATTTTCATGCATAGATTGATTGGATAAAATCCTAACACCACCCGTAGTGGGGTTTTTGGACGTTGATTGGGTCAAAAACGCCCCAAAATGCCCTGCAAACAGCCCCCATGGGCGTTCGATTACATTTCTTTTCTTGGGCGTGTCTATTTAAACACCGGATGAAAAACTGATGGACCAATAAGAAATTTCCAACTCATTTATGATAATATTATATGTTTTATTGTTCTAAAAAGCTAATAACTAGGTAATAATTGTTGGAACATATGGGACATTATACCACTACACCCCTTTTAAAAAAATGCCCATTTGCTGACTAGGCGGCCATGTGTCGCTTCATGCCCAAGCACTTCACACCATTATACGCCTTTTTGCTTCAAAATGCATTTACTGATGTGGCGTCCACATGATGGAAAATGTCTCTAAAGGGCTTGAACCATTATACATGGTCTTCTCGAAATTTTGATAGCAATTTCATTCAAGTATAACCTAGTATTTATGTTGTTATAAAGAAAATATTAAGAAGACACCCACTTTACTACATAAAACTAAAAACAATCATATTTATTATTACATGTTTTATGTTTTGATTAATGGCATGACACAAAAATAATCATATTTTCGGTTATTAATTTGTCATAGCCAATCTGTTTAATAAATGGGTCGTGTTGGAGTTGACATGTTTAACTCATTTAAATAAACATGTCAACACATTAACCTATTTAATTAAATATGTCGCCCGTCAAGTTTATAACCCATTTATCATAAACCCTATCTCTGACCCATTTGCCATGTGTGATAAACGGGTTAGAAGGGTTATGTACGAGTAATACGATTTTGAGTATGTCTGGTTTAAAGTTAATGTTTTTACTCCGATATATGTATTAGTCATGTTCCGGTTCAATGATTCAACCAGTGTATTTTGGCATGAGAATATAAACAAATAGGAACCACCCGATCATCTCCATCTCCAGTAGGCTAACATATATACACCAATTATGTTAAATAGGATGATGGATTGACACGACACTTTTAAAAATAGTATATAAAAGCGACATAGCTTTATAGTTCATAAGATTTTTTATAAGTTTTTTTTTCTATAAATAGGTAACCCTTAAAATGCCGAAATAACAAATAAATGACAGTTAAACGGGCAACAAGCTGCGCCACAACCCTTTTTTGAATTGTAATATTTTATAATGAATTGTAAACTATTATAACTTTTGTTTTATCGTGTTAATTGTGTCGTATTGTTTTTAAACATGTTTAGTGAAACGTGTGAATATTCGTGTTAAATGTATTATATTTAATTGTGTTAAACATGTTTTTTTCGTGTTATTGAACTTCATACAAATAATCGTGTTGAAGGTGTCGTATCGTTTCATGTAACCCTAATCGCGGAGCTTGAACGGAAACTTGGTGGGGGCCGAACTCTTAAAAATCCAACATTTTACACTAAAAAAAATAATTTTTTGGTAAAACTAACACTGTGTGAAAAATTGGTGAGAGCCGGGGCACCCTCGGGCCTCCATTATCTTCCGCCCATGTGTAACCCGCTTATTAAACATATACATGTTAGTGTTTGATAAAATGGCATGTTTAGTTAAACGTGTCGTGTTCAGGTTTATCAGGTATAACTACCACCCAATAATGGTGTTGGTGATGTGTGTGTGTTATATCAGATGAATTGAATGTTCAACACATCATGGTTGTTAGAATTTGGTTTCACACACATGTAACAGGAAACCCAACATGTCTTTTTGTTTGAAAGGCACTTTTCAAATTCAATATTGTTTTTATGATTCACGCGTTAAAAATCTCTTAATTTTTTTTTTTTTTTTGGCAATTACAAAGCAATGGCAGGTAGTCGGGCAACAAGTTGCGCCGCCACCCCCTTTTGAATAGAAAAACCAATTCTACTAAATACAAAATTTGAAACCTTTAGCGACGAAGAATTACTATTAACGACTTTTTGAACCCGATTCAAGAGTCGCACAGCGTCAGGAGCGAGACCACCAAAGGTATCAAACGCAAACGGGACAAACACATGTTGATTCACGAGTTAATAATTAATTGGATAAAAAGCTGGTGGATAACGTTTGAGTGTGGATTTTATTCAAATTCTAAGTATCACATATATCTATGTATTTCATATTTGCCAACCCCTAATTCCATCTAGTTACCTTTTCTAAAAAGTTTAAAATACATCAAATTTAAAAACTTATTAGTACGTGAATAATATTACTTTATATTATTTACACTAGTATAAACAAACATTATGAAGTTATTGGGCAGGACCGTGTGCTTTCATCCCACCCTCACCCCTCCCCCACCCCTCCCCTTTAACTCAAATGAAGTGTTTTAATTGGTTGACCATCAAATCACATTCTTTCTCCATGAACTACTTATAAAGAATATTAGGTTGCACTTTCATCCTTACAAGGTTACTTATATAACCAACAAAAATAAACCGGTAGTTTTTTTAATTTTATTATTATAATTACTTTAAACATATTCTTTTTTTTTTTTTTGTATATAACTTCTAAGATACAATATTTTATAATGTTTAAGTATGGGATTATGACATGCTTATTTTCATATACGGCTAGATATAGATTTTACTCAAAACCGAGTTGTGAAAAATATTGTATAAGTGACTAAAGCATAAACGTACATGTCATTAAATTTAGGTCGCTTCTAGTTTATTTATTTATTTTTTATAAAATGACGCGATTATCATTTTTCGTTATTTTAACAAATATAATATAGAGTAAAATGCACGGATAGTCCCTGTGATTTTGTAAAATAACACCTATAGTCCCTAACTTTTGGAAATTACACCGGTGCTCCCTGTGGTTTGACAGTTTGTTACTCGGATAGTCCCTGGAGTGGATGTCCGTTAGTTTTCTCCGTTAAATCTATGTAAAATGACAAAATTACCCCTTACATTTATTAAAATATAAAAAAACTAATTAAACATTTAAAATATCAATTGGGCCCCACAATTAATTATTAATTATTAAATACAAGATATAACATCTTCAAGAACATGAACATCTTGAAGATCTGGGCCTAGTTTCATCATCCAGAAATGAACAAGAACATTCATTATCAACTTCATCTTCAAAAAATTTATTATCATCATCAACATCAAAAAAACCAAATCAAAAATTTATTATCATCATCAACTTCAAAAAAACCAAATCATCTTCAAGAACAAACAACATAAAATCTGGACACATCTTTAATCACTCATTTTCATCTTCCAAGATATGAACAAAGTGAAACCTAAACCCACAAATTCAAGAACACCCAAAACCCCTTTACCTCCGATCAATCTAAAACCCAAAACCTAAACCCACATATTCAAGAACAAGAACAAGATCCAACAGTAGGAACAATACCTGACTCAAAAACCCAAACCGAACCACCACCATCAAAGAACCTCCACCACCACCGTCTGCCATTGTCAGGCGTGGCGGTAAAGGTGTCGAAGAAGCCGGATTCATTCTTTCTTTTGTCGATGAACAAACAAACATCAAATCTGACGAGGATGATGTTTAGGAACTTGTTTATTTTCATCATTGGATCTGATTGTGTCTGGTTAATACGAGAAAATTAAGGTATGAAGATAAAACCTAGTGTTGTTGATGTATTCTATAACTTTAACTTTGAAATGGAATTAATTCCACCTATTGGGATTAATTTAGCAGCCGAAATCCTGTGTCCGTCATATCACCCAAAATAGTTGTTGCTTTTGGTAGGTTGTTAAATTAAACTAAGACTAATAAGTGGATTGTAGGTTTGGGATCAATTAAACCTAGTTCATAGAAGATGATAGGCGGATGTTGAAGAAGATGATGTCTGGTTAGTGAGTTTATACTCAACCCCAAGCATTTTTAATACAGTAAGGGCATTAAGGTCATTACACACCCACTTAACTGAAAAAACTAACCCCATCCACTCCAGGGACTATCCGAGTAACAAACTGTCAAACCACAGGGAGCACCGGTGTAATTTCCAAAAGTTGGGGACTATAGGCGTTATTTTACAAAACCACAGGGACTATCCGTGCATTTTACTCTATAATATATATAATGTTTTATAAGCTCTGAAAATACTAGTGATTCGACAAAAGTTTATTCGAATGACTCAAATATTGTTGAATAATAAGAGGGGTGGGGGTGCTCCACTTTCCATCACTCACCACACCCAATCATGTTCCGCCACGTAATTAAACTTGGTTCTATAAGTAGTGATGGATTTTACTAATTTTAGGGGGTGCCAATCACTTTTCATCACTCACTACACCCTCCTTCCAACGGTAACATTTGAAACATTTATGCGTGGTCACTAGTACGCCTTTGTCACCACCATGCGTGATCACCATAAGTGACGGCGGTGTTTCATACGTGGTCACCCAGCCACCACGAACCAGCACGTAACGCCCCCACCTCCCTAATAATGAAGCTTCAATTAGAACATGAAGTTTAATAACAAGCTAGTAGATAAAATAATGAAGTTGAAAATAATCAAAAGTCCTTATGGTCATTTCCCACAATATTAAACATTAGAACTTTGCCTAAACCAAACAAATGCAAACAACACTTAATTAGTTAGACCCTCTTTGAACAATAATAATGAAGCTTCAATTAGAACATGAAGCTTAATAACAAGCTACTAGATAAAATAATAAAGTTGAAAATAATCAAAAGTCGTTATGGTCATTTCCCACAATATTAAAATTTAAAACTTTGTTTATCTCAGGATTATATAACTAAACGTGTTTCCAATGTCATGAACGTGTTTCCTGAAAGTTGCTGTAGGTAGTGCTTTTGTGAAAAGATCGGTTGAATTGTTGCTGGATTGGACATATATCATCTCGACTTGATTGTCTTTAATAAAGTCTCGAGTATATTCAAAAAATCTTGGTGGTATATAAGAATGCAACTTGTAATACTCCCCCTGATTTCATTATGTATCGTTTAAGCCTTCTGCGTAGATCTTTTAGTTAATATTTTGCCACTTCATTCCTTGATGTGTATAGTCCTTTGTGTTGATCAATGTTATATGGTCTTTATATGAGATTCCTGGTGCTTTATGTAAACAAATACCATATGATCTACAACTATATGTTGTTACATTCTCTGCATTTACAAAGCTAACAAAACTTGTTTTGGTAGGTTAGTAATATAAAATTTTTATCTTTCATACCTTAGATGTTAATTTATTACATCCGATTATATTATCTCTTCTTTGTACACGAGTAATATGATACAGATGGTAATGTATAACTACTAAAATATATCAATATAATCCATCATTCTCTATATGTGTAATAATTTATGGATAATGATGCAAATGCTAATTTGTATATCAAGGCATAAATTTGTATTTCATATTTGATTTGTTAATATGTTTTAATAGTTATAAAACCTCATACGGTTTTCCAAAGAAAAATATATATAGTCCAGCTATACCGTATGCATTTACATTCATTGAAATACATCTTTTCGATTTTACCAACTATGAATGTACATTCATTCTATCATGTAGATTTCCTCATTGTTCTCTATATCATATGCAAAAGATGCCTTGAATACTTACTTCATTCATACAATCCATAGTTTACCATTCTTATACATTAATCAATAGCTATCATAACCATCGAATTTCATTAACTTTTTCATGTACTCAATAGCCTTAGGAAACTCATTGAGAGTTCCATTTCTTTTCAGCATTTATAATAATTTAAGCATATTCATATCTTATACTGTTCTTGAGATCTCGCCTTACATGACTTTGATAATTTAAATTCTTCATGAATTTTTATGTATTTTGTAGTACCACATAATAGATAAATATTCATAAGCTGCATGTCAATTTTCTCTTAATATATTATTACCAGACTAATTAAATATTGGAAAGCTATTGTATCCACCACTGGAGAATACTATTCCTCATAATCAATATTAGGTCTTTGCGAAATCCTTGTGCCACCAATTTTGCCTTATACCATTGACTTTTCATTTATTGATTCGCATAAAAGACTTGTTTGTTTCTAATATGTTTTACAACATTTGTTGTATGGATTACTGGTCCAAAAACTTTCCATTTCAATAGACAATTCAACTCTGCCTCATTTGCGTCTTTTCGTTTTGGCCAATTATTTCTTTGTGTTCATTCATAGGCAGATCTTAAATGTTGATCCTCATCATTTCATCATTACAAGCGTTATATTATATACAAAAGTATAATGACGTCGATTTTATTTCGATTCCATGTACTTTTAGACATAATACAATTTAATGAGATCTCTTTACTTTCAGGTACCTGAGGTACTTCTTGAACCTTCACGTCTAATGTCTCTTCATGAGACCTTTTTAATATAACCTCAACTTGACCATCTTAATTAGTTGCTCCAACTTTCGAGGAATTTTATTATTGGAATCGACTGGTCTACCACGCTTCAAACGTGCAATATACTCATTACAAACATGTGGTTGTCCTTCTGGGACACTCATCTTAATTGGAGCATTAGCAGTTGGTATATGTGACATAGTCACCCTTTTAAGGTCAGTGAATGCGTCTGATAATAGATTTGCTAATCTTTATAAATGAGTTATTCTTTGAACTTGTGGTTCAGACCTTTAGTTTTGAGGATCAATAATAATTCATACCAACTCATTTCTTTTCCAACTGCTTTTTATCTCCCCCTGATATTGGGAATGTTAATCCATTGAGATGGATATCAATGGATTTAGTCGTAAATAAATATCTCATGAAAGGCTCTATTCGTTATCATATATTCCCAACCATCTTTTAAGGTCCCATCTTTGTGCGTAGTGGTGGATCATTTTCAACATATACCGCACAACCAAAATCTTAGAAGGGACATCATCGGTTCCTGACCAAAAACCAGCTATAATGGGGAGAAACTATTACAACATGTTGGCTTGATGTGAGTTAATGTTATTGCATGTAAAATTACATGTACTAAAATAGAAACATGAACTTTTTCTCTCGTGATCATTATTTAGTGATCGTCTTCAACAAAAACACTTATTTTAGTGATCTTAATAACTTGAAAATAAATTTCACAGTTATAACCAAAATATATATGCCAATCTGGAACAATGTACTTGCTATATCATTAGCCAAGCCATAAATAACACAATCCTTAGTTGTGTATTCGATAACCATTTAGACGATGCATCGATTTTAAACACAAAATGGTATCATGTTAGGATATACATATCCTTTAATCGCTTCCAGAATATTTAGGCATACACACCCTCCTTTATATGGCAAAATATAAAATTTCCCTTGAGAGCAAACATTACATGCTAATTACCAGCTCGAAGAATCTTTTAGCTCTTCATTATGTTTCACATCATCATTGACTCGGTGTGGTCTAACCGGTCATGCCAACTGATTATGATTCATAAACTTCTTATTTATGATCATATATGTATTACTTGTAGGTAAAAACACAAATATAGAATGTATGTATTAAACAATTTAATCATAATAATTTGATAGTCTATTATGATGTGAACAAACTTACATTTGAAATTAATCATATAATGAATCAAATTCAGACTCAGAACCATAAGGTGGTTGAGGTGGTAGAGTTAGTTGCATACTATTAGCTATTTGTTTTAGCATGTCTTCCAACCATTTATTTCTTTCTGTCAGCCGTTTTATTTGTTTAGACAAATTTCGAATCTGATCGTTTAACCTAGCCACTTCGACTCCTATTGAATCTGAAGGTAGATTCATTTGAGGTACCGAACATGGTTCTGTTATATTAATTGGTGGCAGTTGTGGTTCTACTTCGTTTAATAGTGATTGGAAAAACTGTTGCGGTAATGGTGATTGCAAAAATGATTCTGATGCCTACTGCTCTTGGAATATCATGTTTTCATCAAACAAAGTTTGTTGCATCGTTGAATCTTCCTCGAAAACTAAAGGTGAGATGTTTTGTAAGATGTTCGGTGCTAGTGGTTGAGATAGGTTAGTTGCAATATGTTCTTGTACGGGTGGCAGCTGTGGTTGCAGATCAAATCGATAAAAAGACGGTTGAGGAAGCTGCAACAATGATTGTTGTAAGTTTTGTGTTGAGGTACTTTCTAAGATAACTTGGGCTTCCTCCGACTGGAATGGTTGATTTAGTGTATAATTATGAACAGGGGTTAGCCTAACAGTGTTAAAATTTACAATCCCAGATGCCTTTGGTGGAGATAATCCTTGGATAATCTGATCACTTAAGACACCTAATGATTTTGCTATTTTTGTAATGTAAGACCCTCCCATGAGACTTCTCAGAGGATTTGTTTGTTGATTTAAGAGATATGTAGCAAGCTCGTGGGCAATATTACAAGGAACTTGCTCAAAAATACTATGCAGATGGAAAAGGTCGGTAGCCCTAACCCTATGTTGATTATTCTTGCGCCCCCGTGATAGTGTTGGCTAAAACACGGTGCATATATTGATAACGAGGGTCTGTGAATTTCATAGAATTATTATTGTTACACCACTCTTTCGATGAATGGCCTAGCCAATATTCTTTCATTTCTTCAGAGGAATAAGAGGTTGATGCCTCCGTAAAAATAGGTTGTTTAACTTCTTCATCTGTATATATGTCCGGATGAAATGCGAATTCTGTTAATGACATATTATGAGATTGTCCACAAAGTCGAAACTGAATAGATTCATCGGTAAGACTTTTATCATATTTGAAATAGAAAGTGGACAAGAACTCATATACAAGTTCATCGTATGACGGTTCTAGGATGTCGAAGAAACGACGCCAGGGCGTATTTCGTGGTAGTAATCTCTCCAGTAAACCACTTGGATCAAACATTTCCATTTGATACCAATCAATACCGCTAATAGAAAAAACTTCAAGATTCTTGAGTTTTTGATACCTCTCACGATTGGGTAAATCAGTAAACCGAAGGAATCGATGAATGTTTGCTGCATTTGAAGATTCAGCATATGCTACTGAAAGATTTGCCATTTGAATATTTGGTTTTGTTGAAACTAAGAAAAGTTTGGGTACGGGTTATTTTGGGTATGTGTTGAATTATATCAGAAGTTGTAGCTTATGTGTAGATTAGCTCGAGTAGTGAGTTTCTTATATAGATAAGAAAATTTAAGCTTACACCATACGTTTGGTTAAGGCTTCCATGATACGTTAACACACGGGTATATATCACATCACAATTATTCATTAAGATAGAATCAAAAAAACTTAAAGAAAAGAAAAGTAAAATAAAACTAAAAGTTGTATTAGATTAGAGGGTGGAGATATAATAGGAAGTTAATTTGGCTAGGAATGCTAGGAAGTGATCTTGACCATCCATTAAGTTAATCAAGGGCTAAGATTAAATCAGGGAAATTGAAAGTAAGAAAAGAGGCGCGTGACTTTTTTCAGGGGCATTCTAGTCAAGTAAGCCAATAGTTTCTCTCTCCTCCAATTCCCCCCCATTTTTTAAACGTTAATAACTCTTTCATACGACATTATTTTTTTATAAAAATTGCACCAAAAAAACGAGCGTTTTTTTATCTTTAAAACGAGTATACTATTGCTATATTTTGAAAAAAAAAATTTAAAACCCAGTTGCGTAAAACGCAATAGAAAAACCCCCAGTATTGTAAAACGCAATGAAAAAAAAACCTTAAAAATGACATTTTTCTAAAACGCAATGCACCAAAAACACATAGAAATGACTTATTTGTAAAACGCAATGGCCAGAAAACACAAAGAAATGTTTTATTTCTAAAACGCAATAGCCTAAAAACTCAAAAGAAAATGTACTTTATAAAACGCAATGGACTAAAAACCCATAAAAATGTGTTTTACCTAAAACGCAATGCACCAAAAACACATAAAAATGTGTTTTACCTAAAACGCAATGCACAAAAAACACAAAGAAATGTCTTATTTGTAAAACGCAATGGCCAGAAAACACTTAAAAATTACTCATTCTAAAACGCAATGGACTGAAAACACCTAAAAATATGTTCTACCTAAAACGCAATGACTAAAAACACTTCAAAAATGTGTTTTACCTAAAACGCAATAACTAAAAACACTTAAAAATGTGTTTTTTCTAAAACGCCATAGCTAGAAAACACATAAAACTCTCTTATTTCTAAAACGCAATGGACACATAAAACTGTCTGAGAACTGTCTGTGAATTGTCTGTGAACTGTCTGAATTGTCTACGAATTACTGTCTTCGAAATGAGCCAATTTCTGGAAAATTAATTTTTCTGATGCGTTTTTAGTACAGCAATTTAATCGAAAAAAAAAATTTCCCCCCAGCCAGGGGCTCTGCCCCTTGGACCCCGCTACCGGGGGCTGCCGCCCCCGGACCCCCGCCAAGATCGTAAAACGCAATGACTAAATCAAAAACCCAGTTCGTAAAAATGAAATTAAAGAATTTGTTACCTGGATCGAAGTGATTTCTTCAACAATTGACGAATTTTGAATGATTGAAACACTTATCAGCTCTCGAATCGAACGAATCGAGTAATTATCTTCAAAATCACCGGAAAAAATGAGATTTTGTATGAATTTAAACTGGGTTTTCTTCAAAAAAGCTGAAGAACACGTTGATCGGGTGTTTGAATCATTGATTGGTGATGAAAATCGCACTATAATGTAGTGATTATTGAGATAGAAAGTGAAGAAATGGTTGAAGATGGTGGGTTTTGAAAATGGTGGGTTTTGAAGTTACTGGGTTTTGAAAATGAAGAAGAAAGGGTTGGATTGACTAAAATACACTTTTTCTTTATTTTAATTGTTGCCACATGTCATCCCCTTATTGCTTTCTATCATTCCTAGCAAAATTAATCTTCCTATTTGATCTTTTCCCTTAGATTAGATTAGTTAAATCGTTCAAAAACAATATTATTAGATTAATTAATAAAGAAAACAAGTCATTTTTTAACTTGTTGATTAAAAAGCATAAAGAAAAAACTGATTGGTAATTAATAGTATTAAAAGTTTCATTACAGGTTATCAGACTCTTACTTTTCACTTTTCAACTTTGGGATTCCCCCTTAACATAAATAAATGAAACGTATAAAACCATAAATAAAAATTAGATGCATAAACAAAAATGTTAGGTACATAAATAAATGTTAGTAGTTCCATAATTATTATATCTCCAGAGCAATAGGTCCATTGTACTAATTTTAATTTATCACAGAACTATATTATAAATATACATATATATATAAAGGAGAAACGGGATCTAAAAAATCATCCTAAAAGTGTATGGTTTTACAGCTCACTGGTGCACCCTTAGGCTTTCAACCTATATATATGTATATATTTAAATATATGAAATTCTTACATTGAGTATGGTAATAGCTCCTTTGCTTTTGTTGATTTGCTTGGTTGACAGCGCTCGTGCTGATAACGTGTTATAAAACTAGCCTAAAAGCTGAATAATATAGAAGATAAGCAGAGAGAATTTTCAGAGGATTTCTTATCTATATTTTTTGGTACTCCTAAAACTATAATATTACATGAGTTTATATAGACAGAAGAAAGAAACTATGTTGTACTGTGCGTCAATAAATCGAACGAATTATTGAAGTTACTGTGTCAATAATTCGAATGAATTATTTCCTTTACTGTACGCTTTTACTGTGCATCTAGTTGTCATCCACTGATTCATAACACTTTTCAAATTCAATATTGTTTTTATGATTCACGAGTTAATAATTAATTGGATAAAAAGCTGGTGGATAACGTTTGAGTGTGGATTTTATTCAAATTCTAAGTATCACATATATCTATGTATTTCATATTTGCCAACCCCTAATTCCATCTAGTTACCTTTTCTAAAAAAGTTTAAAATACATCAAATTTAAAAACTTATTTTTTTTTGAACGGTGACTTTCTTATGAGTGACCCATTGTCACTGAACCCCGTCGAAGACGGTATTCCCCAGCCAAGATCTGCCGACGATGTTCTATCGGGCCCCGTACGGTATCAGACTTGGATGGCGTTCCCCCGGAAACCGTACTGCCTCCACACGAGTTGCCTCGCTGGAGTAACAGCCGGGTGAAAACCGGGGTGACGCTCAGGATCAAACCCCCCTCGGTGGGTTAGTCACCATCATTGCGCACGGGTGTCCTACCCCCTTTCGCCACAAGCGGGAATCGAACCGGTGACCTCTAGGAGACCAAACCGGCCCTCAACCAACTGGGCTATGAAGGCAGGACAAATTTAAAAACTTATTAGTACGTGAATAATATTACTTTATATTATTTACACTGGTATATACAAACATTATGGAGTTATTGGGCAGGACGGTGTGCTTTCATCCCACCCTCACCCCTCCCCTTTAACTCAAATGAAGTGTTTTAATTGGTTGACCATCAAATCACATTCTTTCTCCATTTAATGCTCGTTAGCCCACTTACGAAGACATCGGGCTGGACGGTGTGCTTTCATCCCACCCTCACCCCTCCCCTTTAACTCAAATGAAGTGTTTTAATTGGTTGACCATCAAATCACATTCTTTCTCCATTTAATGCTCGTTAGCCCACTTACGAAGACATCCCCCCCTTCTGTTGTGTCAGGCACTTAAAAAAAGGGACCTAGACCACACAATATAACCTTAAAATATATCTTTTTTTTATATAAAAGTAATGCTCGATTTAACAATAATTTCATCATGAACTACTTATAAAGAATATTAGGTTGCACTTTCATCTTTACAAGGTTAGTTATATAATCAACAAAAATACACTGGTTGTTTTTTTTTTAATTTTATTATTATAATTGCTTTAAACATATTCTCTTTTTTTTGTATATAACTTCTAAGATACAATATTTTATAAAGTTTAAGTATGGGATTATGACATGCTTATTTTCATATACGGCTAGATATAGATTTTACTCAAAACCGAGTTGTGAATAATATTGTACAAGTGACTAAAGCATAAACGTACATGTCATTAAATTTAGGTCGCTTCTAGTTTTTTTTATAAAATGACGCGATTATCATTTTTCGTTATTTTAACAAATATAATATATATAATGTTTTAAAAGCTCTGAAAATACTAGTGATTCGACAAAAGTTTATTCGAATGACTCAAATATTGTTGAACAATAAGCGGGGTGGGGGTGCTCCACTTTCAATCACCCAGCACACCCAATCATGTTCCGCCACGTAATTAAACTTGGTTCTATCACTAGTGATGGATTTTACTAATTTTAGGGGGGTGCCAATCACTTTTCATCACTCACTACACCCTCCTTCCAACGGTAACATTTGAAGCATTTATGCGTGGTCACTAGTACACGTTGTCACCACCATGCGTGATCACCATAAGTGACGGCGGTGTTTCATACGTGGTCACCCAGCCACCACGGACCATCACGTAGCGCCCCCACCTCCCTAATAATGAAGCTTCAATTAGAACATGAAGTTTAATAACAAGGTACTAGATAAAATAATGAAGTTGAAAATAATCAAAAGTCCTTATGGTCATTTCCCACAATATTAAAAATTAGAACTTTGCCTAAACCAAACAAATGCAACAGGAAACCTATAATGTCTTTTTGTTTGAAAGGTACTTTTTAAATTCAATATTGTTTTTATGATTCACGAGTTAATAATTAATTGGATAAAAAGCTGATCAGGTGGATAACGTTTGAGTGTGGATTTTATTCAAATTCTAAGTATCACATGTATCTATGTATTTCATATTTGCCAACCCCTAATTCCATCTAGTTACTTTTTCTAAAAAGTTTAAAATACATCAAATTTAATAACTTATTAGTACGTGAATAATATTACTTTATATTATTTACACTGTATATACAAACATTGTGGAGTTATTGGGCAGGACGGTGTGCTTTCATCCCACCCTCACCCCTCCCCTTTAACTCAAATGAAGTGTTTTAATTGATTGACCATCAAATCACATTCTTTCTCAATTTACCGCTCGTTAGCCCACTTATCAAGACATCCCCCCCCCCACCCTTGTCACCCCAAGGGGGTTGTGTCAGGCACTAAAATGAAAGAGGACGTTCTACCACACAATGTAACCTTAGAATATATATTTTTTGATATAAAAGTAATGCTCGGTTTAACAGCATTTTCATCATGAACTACTTATAAAGAAGATTAGGTTGCATTTTCATCCTTATAAGGTTAGTTATATAATCAACAAAAATACACCGGGTTTTTTTTTTTAAATTTTTAGTTTTATTATTATAATTACTTTAAACAACTTCTGCTTTTCGTATATAACTTCTAAATACAATGTTTTATAAAGTTCAAGTATGGGGTTATGACATGCTTATTTTCATATACAGCTAGATATAGATTTTACTCAAAACCGAATTGTGAATAATATTGTACAAGTAACTAAAGCATAAACGTACATGTCATTAAAGTTACGTCGCGTTTAGTTTTTTTTTAATAAAACGACGCGTTTATTATTTTTTCGTTATTTTAACAACTAATATTGTTGAACAATAATAATGAAGCTTCAATTAGAACATGAAGTTTAATAACAAGCTAGTAGATAAAATAATAAAAGTTGAAAATAATCAAAAGTCGTTATGGTCATTTCCCACAATATTAAAAATTTAAACTTTGTTTATCTCAAGATTATATAACTAAACCAAACTAATGCAAACAACACTTAATTAGTTGACCCTCTTTGAAGCCATGAATTTTCCGGCATGCATACCGGAGTTTCAGTTTCTTGAAACTCCGATGACCCAACAACACAAACTTATTCTAATCATCATACATCTCATCATCATCATCTCCTCCAATCCAACAAACTCACAATCTTTATCTTATTCTCCAACCGATGATAATATTCCAAAGTCCACGGATTCCGGCGACAAATTTCAACCAAGTTTAGTAGTAGTCATCGGAGTTATCACCCTCATGTTCTCTCTAATATTCTTACTTTTAATCTACGCAAAAATTTGGCCCACACCATCTTCCTTTGAATACTTAAATCAAGAAAACTTTGGTGGGTTAACAAGACCAGTTATTAGGGTTTCTAGCATCGATAAAACAGTGATCGAATCACTCCCAGTCTTCCGGTTTTCAACGTTAAAAGGGTGGCGAAACGGCTTGGAATGTTCTATTTGTTTGTCTAGATTTGAAGATGTTGAGGTTCTTAGATTGTTGCCTAAATGCAAACATGCTTTTCATATTGGTTGTGTGGATAAGTGGCTTGAAAATCACTCGGGTTGCCCGCTTTGTAGGTGTGAAGTAAGCGAAGAGGATATGACGCGTTTTGAGTATTCGAGTAGTTTAGGGTTTTTAAGCAATCGATCGGCTCGTGAAGGGTTAAACTTGGAGTTGTTTGTTGAAAGATAAGGATGTCCATAATTCCTGCAGTTTGGGGAAAAAAGCTAAAAAGATTATGCATGGTTTAGTTATAACTTCAGTGTGTATATGGAAAGGTGGAAACGAGGTGGTGTTCAATGATATCAGGAGAAGCCCTCAAGAGATTGTAGCAAAAATAAAGTCAAGGGGTTATGGTTGGATTAAAAATACGTCTTCATGTAAATATATTAGTTTGAGGGAGTGGTGTAAATATCCTATGTATATGCTGTAATTGTTTTTTCCCTTTGCCCGTTTGGGTCGGGGATTCTGTTTGTGTTTGGCCTTTTGCTCATTTGGGTCGGATGTAGTTTTTAATGAAGTTTAATTTTCAAAAAAATATAGAGTTAATTGCCAAAATCGTCCCTGAGATTTGGGCATGTTTGCCATTTTCGTCTAAAATGACACTTTTGTACCAAATTGACCCTAACGTTTGTAACTTTTTGCTATTTTCATCCAAACCACTAACTTAGTTTATTTTTCTGTTAAGTTGAGTATATTTGGATGAAACTGACAAATATAAAACCACTGGGATGATTTTGGCAATTTACACAAACCCTTTTTAATTTCTTTTATTTAATTATTTTTGTTTCATATATAATAAATAAGAATATACATGAAGTTTTTAGAAAAAAAAATTAATAGTTTTGTCACATAATTTTTATAAATTTTCATCCAAATCACTAACTTAGTTTATTTTTTCTGTTAAGGTGCAGGATGTTTTAAATTTTATAAATTAAGACATAAATTAATTTACAGCTTCTTTATATAAATCAGTTTTATAAAGAGAAAACGTCATTGGTGTGCAGCAAATAACAATCGATTACAACTTTTAGTATTTATCAGTTGTAGAGATAGAAAAAAATTGTAAAACGTTACATTTTTTAAATGTGTTGAGCACCTAGGAAATATGTTGATAGAAATAAAATATTTATTTAATTAAGATTATGAGGGTAACTAATTAATACTTATTCTGAGTGGCTTGAGTAAAAAAACTTTTGGTTCATAGCATTATAATTACAATTTGGTGGGTAATTTTAAGGTTTGGTAACGATACGTTGTTTGATAGGGGGCACTGGCTTCTGTTTTTCCTTAGGAGCGAATTTAAAAGAGTAGAAGATGAATTACAAACTTGGTACATATGATAAGATTTTTTTATTTGACATTTTTCAATAAGGTCACCAGCATTTTAGTTTTATAAAATTTAGAGGTTTAGATTTTATTTTTATAAAATTGATCTATATAAAAAATTAGTAATTAATTTCTGTCTTAGTTTATAAACATCATTCGCCTTAATAGAAAAATTAACTTAGTTAGTGGTTGGATGAAAATTTATAAAAATTATGTGACAAAGCTATCATTTTTTTTCATATAAAAATTGTATGTATATTCTTTTTTTATATATGTAACAAAATTAATTAAATAAAAGAAATTTAAAAGAGTTTGAGTAAATTGCCAAAATCGTCCCTATGGTTTTATATTTGCCAGTTTCATCCAAATATCCTCAACTTAACAGAAAAAATAATATAAGTTAGTGGTTTGGATGAAAATGGCAAAAAGTTACAAACGTTGGGGACAATTTGGTACAAAAGTATCATTTTGGACGAAAATGGCAAACCTGCCCAAATCTCAGGGACGATTTTGGCAATTAACTCAAAAATATATAAGTTGTGTCACATTGTAAATGTCTTTAACACGCATAACTATACATATAGTATTCAGGTTGGCAATTTAATTCCTTCAACCAACACTATTCTTTCTTCATACTTTTTCATTTTAGCCATAACTATTTTTATTTGTCTAAATTGCAAATCGGACTATGATGAAACTAGTGGGTTACTCTTGAAAAAGAACATGTGATATGTGATTATGGAATCCCCAAAGGTGGATTTGGCATGGTGAGTTGTGGGATTTTGTGGATGGGGAAACTGCCATTTGTTCTGATTCTATTATATGACACAAAGTATCTATCTTTTTATTTTTTATATTTAAATAATATATTTATCTTTCTAAAATTTTAAACAAATATATATATGTGGAGATGGGATGAGATGCTTTGATGAACAACCTTTTTTTTATTGCCTAGGAATAATGAATCTTGTTTTTCTTTTACAAGATATGAGATGAGGCTTTGGGCAAATGCCCAAATAATATTCTTTAAATGATCTTTATTCTTTTCACATATGTTTAATACAAGTTGTTGAACTAATATTTATTTTTATATAAAAAGGATCTTGTTAATGTTAGATTAAATTATGTATTTTATATTATCTTGCTCTACACGCTTGAATAAAAACATTTTAAATATCCAAATCTAAACACTGGTTCGGATCCGGTCATTCTAGCGAACGCAACGGACATGAATCATTTCGGATATTTTCAGAGAGTCACCGTCCAGCAGTTCATCGTGTTCGTCGGTAGAACCGTCGCTAAACGAACACCACCTGATCAACGCCACACCGTCCAACCTGAAGGTAAGCCGTTTTCAAAACCGGATCCGGTTCGGTTAAGCCTATATTGTTTCTTATCTGTTAATTGCATAATATATTTTCATTTTTTGTGATATTGAAATAGTAAACCCTGATGAAAAACCGAGTGGCTCCTCGGGAACCGAACCTGAAGATACCGTGCCTGGACTTCGGAAGTGGAAGAAGTGTTGGAAACATAGAAGAAGAAGAGTATGATGAAGAAGTCTTGCATAAGTTTAATCATAGGATAATAATATCTGATATTGAGTATGGTTTGATGGGGAAGAATAGATGGAGCAGTTTGAGCTCTTCTGATCTTTTGGTTTTGAAATCTGAGATGATTACTTCTTTCTTCTTTGTCAAGTAACTTTTTTCATGATGATCAAGATCAAACTAATGTTGCTTCTATGTCAAGTAACAAGTTTGATCGTTATCCGGTTATTAGAAAGGTTTAAACAATAATGACCATGATCATCATGATCATCATAAGATCAAGGAAGAAATCAAAAGAAAAAGGGAATTTGAAAAATATGCTAAACTTGTTGAGAAACGATCGATGTCGGAGATCATTGTTCATCCAAGATTTCTTGGTGTTGAATCAAGTAACAAGGAAGCTAATGGTGAGGTTAGTGCTAAAGAAGATAGATTAAAGAAATTATGGTTACCTATTGCTAGAAGAACAATTCAAATGTTTGCAAATAGAGACCAACCACCAGAGATTAGCACAAGGACATAAGTTTTGTAAGTTAAAAAAAGATTGTATACTTTTCTGTAGAAATTTGTTTTGGTTGTAGGCATAGTTAAAGAGTACATATCCAGTTTTTGTAACATATTAGTAGTAAATCGTGTTAATGTATCTTGTTCCTTGCATGTATGTGTTTTGTTGTATTTTCATGCATAGATTGATTGGATAAAATCCTAACACCACCCGTAGTGGGGTTTTTGGGCGTTGATTGGGTCAAAAACGCCCCAAAATGCCCTGCAAACAGCCCCCATGGGCGTTCGATTACATTTCTTTTCTTGGGTGTGTCTATTTAAACACCGGATGAAAAACTGATGGACCAATAAGAAATTTCCAACTCATTTATGATAATATTATATGTTTTATTGTTCTAAAAAGCTAATAACTAGGTAATAATTGTTGGAACACATGGAACATTATACCACTACACCCCTTTGTAAAAAAATGCCCATTTGCTGACTAGGCGTCCATGTGTCGCTTCATGCCCAAGCACTTTACACCATTATACGCCTTTTTGCTTCAAAATGCATTTACTGATGTGGCGTCCACATAACGGAAAATGTCTCTAAGAGGCTTTAACCATTATACATGGTCTTCTCGAAATTTTGATAGCAATTTCATTCAAGTATAACCTAGGATTTATGTTGTTATAAAGAAAATATTAAGAAGACACCCACTTTACTACATAAAACTAAAAACAATCATATTTATTATTACATGTTTTATGTTTTGATTAATGGCATGACACAAAAATAATCATATTTTCGGTTATTAATTTGTCATAGCTAATCTGTTTAATAAAGGGGAAATGGACTGTATCACCCTAAACTATGCAAAATTGGCAAATAGCACGCCCAACTTTCAAGTTGGCTCCCACCACCCTCTACTTGACAACTTGGTGTCACTGTCACCACTTCGTTAAAAAAACACTAACTGAGTTAGTTTTTTAAGCCTATGTGGCATTTAGATGATGAGTTGGAAGCATACGTGGACAGAGACTTGTTATATCATCTCTTTAAATCAATTTAACCCTAATTCCCAAACAAACTCATCTTCTCCTCATCAATTGCAGACGAAGATTAATTCCCAAAACACAGCACATAAATCATATCTTCCAAAACACAACTCCAATGTCTGAAACCAAGTCAAGCATTGTTCAATGTTCTAAGTTCTTACCTTGTTTTCCACTAAACACAACTCCAATGTCTAAAACCATGTCGTTTGCAGAACCGGATCCGGATCTGAACTCGGATCAAATCTTGGATTGGTTAGATGATTCAACGCCGCACTCGCCATTGATCCTAGATGATCTATATTGCACCATGGATGATCCTTGGTTCGGTTTGGACCCCATTGATGCTAATACCATTTCATCATCTTGTTCTTCTTCACCTATTGTTGATCTCTTTATTAAGATAGAGATAACAGAGTTAAAAGATGCTGCTGGTTTTCGATATTTAAAACAAGTCTTGGCTGCATTATTGGAGTTCAGGGTTTTAAAGATATTTTCATATCTTTCTTCTCTCGTTTTTCTCTCTCTAAAATCGCTTTGTGTTTCAGTCAATTTAATCACTGATTCACCTTGTATTAGTGATCTTGTGGTAAGATCTTGTGAGAGTTGATGATTATCGTGTTGATAATCATCTGTAGTTGAGGGTTGAGAGTTAGTGTCCCTTGTATCTTTGATTCGTTCTTTGTTTCTGCTGTAATCTTCGTCGGCGTCTGAGCTGTCGAAGAAACAGAAAGCACCCGAGGATCATACACCACGTGTTGGGAAAAATTCATCCGGAAACAAGAAAGGAGCCGGAAAATCAGCAAAGGGTGATAACAACATTGGTAGTAACAAAAACGGCCGGTGGGCAGAACAGTTGATGAACCCATGTTTGGGAATTGATGAGGAGAAGATGAGTTTATTTGGGAATTAGGGTTAAATTGATTTAAAGAGATGATATAACAAGTCTCTGTCCACGTATGCTTCCAACTCATCATCTAAATGCCACACAGGCTTAAAAAACTAACTCAGTTAGTGTTTTTTTAACGAAGGGGTGACAGTGACACCAAGTTGTCGAGTAGAGGGTGGTGGGAGCCAACTTGAAAGTTGGGCATGCTATTGGCCAATTTTGCATAGTTTAGGGTGATACAGTCCATTTCCCCTTTAATAAATGGGTCGTGTTGGAGTTGACATGTTTAACTCATTTAAGTAAACATGTCAACACATTAACCTATTTAATTAAATATGCCGCCCGTCAAGTTTGTGACCCATTTATCATAAACCCTATCTCTGACCCATTTGCCTTGTGTGATAAACGGGTTAGAAGGGTTGTGTAGGGGTTATACGATTTTGAGTATGTCTGGTTTAAAGTTAATGCTTTTACTCCAACTAGGTTTAAAGAACTTCGCCGCGTTGCGGCGAATTTCTTTTGTTATTTAGTCTGTGTTTACATGTGTTTTGAAATCACTACGAGCGTATTGCGCACGAAACTGCTGACAAAAATAAAAAGAAAATGTAGAAAAAAACACTAAAAGATAAACGAAAGAAAATCAACCAAAAAAGTTGTATGGTAACGATGTTGTTTGTATGAAACCCGTAGTCAGAGATGAGCAAATTGTTCTGGGTACCGGTACCAAATTTGCCAAATAGAAAGATCTAAGGTACCAATTCGGTACCGACTTTTGGCGTTCCTGGTATCGGTTCACTACCGTTTTTTTACCTTCATATACCGGTACCGTAACCGGTATTTTCGGTATCAGTACCGATTCTGTATCGGTTGACACCGAGCTCATCCCTACCCCTGAAACCTAAAAAAGAAAAAAATTAAAAGTTGAAAAAGATCAACAAAAAAAAGTTGTACAATACCGTTGTTCGTACGGTAACCGTGATCGGATGAGCAAATGATACCGTTGTTCGTACGGTAACCAAAATATTTTCAATATCAATTCGGCACCAACTTTTGGCGTTTTCTGTATTAGTGTCGGTTTTTACCTTCATGTACTGATACCGAACAGGTCCGTCGCGGTATTTTCGATACCAGTACTGGTTCGATACCGGTTGACACCAACTTTATCCCAGCCCCTGATATTAAAAAAAGGATAAAGTTAAAAAGTAAAGAAAATAATTATTATTATAATATTAAATAATAAAAGTATTAAAAAAACTATACATTATTATAATTTTAAAATTACTATTCATTTCATTTCTAATAATAATAATAATAATAATATATGTATTAGTCATGTTCCGGTTCAATGATTCAACCAGTTAACCCAAAAGCTATCTTTTATGTATATTAGTGACAACTTTCTTCGGAGAGCCACCTCACACAAATTTAAAGAGCATATATTCTTCCTTAAGTTAAATAAAAATTTAATCAAGTTTGGTAAGTGTTCTAATTAAATCACTAGAACTTTTTTTGTCTTTCTAAAGTCACTAAAGTTTCATTCGATGTTCTAATACTATGTAATTATCAGGTTAGCAGGTCATCAATGATGGTGTGTCAGGTTTATTAATTTTTTTTAATCTTTAATATGCTATTTATATATAATGACATGGATTTTCAACTAAAAAACTCACATTTTCATTCAAAAATTTTTAAACTAATTATTTTTAAGTTTGAAATTTATATTTTTTTTTTATTTCTTGAATCATAAAATTATATTCGTTCACCCCATATAGATATATAATATACACAAATTCTTGGTGATTACAGTATTTAATTTTCCAAACCACATCTCTGGAAATTGAAGTTTATTACAAGTAATGGTTAAAAAATATATGTTGGAATTAACAAGAAGATAAAGCATCCTCGTTTTGCCAACTAAAACACAAATTCAATTAGTCAGATTCAATTGCAATGTGATAAACTTCAAAACAACGTACGACGCCGGAAAAAAAATGGATCAAGCAGGCAATGGTATTGGCAAAACTGCAGGTATCTTCTGTCATTCCGTACGACGTTGTTTTCTAGATTTCCGACGCACTGTAACAAGGACCACCCTGCTCAGTCGACAAACAATCGGCTCCACCGCTTTAACATGCCCAATCGATGGCAGAATGAAGAGCGAAGGCCTCAGCATTGTTCTTGGTCGTTGTTGAAGGTCGGTCGTCTGAAACATTGGCCAAGAGGTTGAGGGTTTAAACATATTTTGATTTGATAAAATCTACCTATTTTATCCAATTAAACACTAAAAAAAATAAAAAATAAAAGATAAAAAAATTAACCTAATGACCTGATAATTACATAGTATTAGAACACTAAATTAAAGTTAAGTTACTTTAATGGGTCAAAAAAAGTTTTATTGATTTAATTGGAACAAATAGCAAACTTAATTACATTTATGTAAAAAAAAAAAATTATGTGACATTTTCCATTAAATGATCGTGCAAGAACATCACATCATATATAATAGTATCATCTGTATCTATTTTAGGTCATATTTTTTTTATTATATTTCTATGACACATAAGTCTAGCTATTTCAATATAAATTTATATACTATATATAGGTTTTTACTATTTATGCACTCATATATAATATAATAGTATATAATTTATCATCTGTATCTATTTTAGGTCATATTTTTTTATTATATTTCTGTGACACATAAGTCTAGCTATTTCAATATAAATTTATATACTATATATAGGTTTTTACTATTTATATACTCATATATAATATAATAGTATATAATTTATCATCTGAATCTATTTTAGGTCATATTTTTTATTATATTTATGTGACACATAAGTCTAGCTATTTCAATATTTTTATTATATTTCTGTGACACATAAGTCTAGTGTCACACCCCGAATTCCACGTGTCACCGGTGGGTCCGGTAGAGGAGTATCGTGACGTGGTTGGTAACATAATAGTCAAACAACACAATATTTAAATGCACAGCGGAAGCAAAATAAATATATATTTCAACCGAATATAATATTGTAATATTCAGTATCACAAATAGTTGAATATAAATCCACAGGTAGATCAAAATAAAAGGAAATAATGTTCAACAGTCTATGACATCCAAGCTTGCGAGACTTATTGCGGATGCTAAGAGAAAAGCCAGCCTATTACGCGTAGTACCTGCACTTAACCTTTTTGAGAAAATACGTCAGTTTACACTGGTAAATACAATCAACCGACTCATTTTGAAAAGAGTTTAAGAAAATGCATTTAAGGCACAAGGCACAAATAATATTTTATAACTTGGGATAATTATTTGAATATAATACTCGTAAAAGATTTACATGTTTCTTATGCGTTCAGTAGCCCGGTTCGTGCCGGGTTAAAGATCAATAGACACACCACATTATTTATATGAGACACCGACGGGCGTACGCCTACGCCCCGTGCTTAGGTCGTGGCCATTTCGTAAAATGATGTCAGGGATATCCGGGACATGGTCATTAACCCCCCAAAGGCTTTAAGCAAACAAAACAATTTAAACGAGACATCTCAATACTTTAACCATCATACAATTAAAGATTCAATGCCCGACCAAGCGGTATTTTATATACCGTACCCCAAGCCCGTATAGGGAAAATAAGTTAAAAGTTTTTACCTGAGCAAAGTAATAGTCACAATAAGCAAATGCAAGTAGCTTTTACTGGTCCTCCTAATCTGGAACGAAGGTTTATAATAACCTATTAGAATCCTAACGGGTCTTTAGTTAAGCTTAAGCTTAGACCGGTTAATTTTAAAGATACGGTTCGTACGCACGATTAAGCGAAGACCGGATAGAATGTGATTTAGACCCGACAAGTTTGAAGACTTGCTTAATATGGGTATATTATACACATTCTGGATTTTGAGATAAAACCGATAAGGTTTGACCCGTTTCGGCTAATTTATGTAAACTAGTTACATAAACCGAACCGAACGCACATGAAGCGTAACGGGTAACCATAAGAGTCCTAACCAGGTTTCCTAAGTTAACATGTCTTAAATATGTTGTGATATCAGTAGGATACCTTCCATTATGCCCAAAACGAGTTTAATCTCTTAGTTAAGCCCCGTAGGGGTATTTTGGTCATTTTAAAGGTTATAAAAGGGATTAATTAAGCTTCTGTGATCCGGGTCTGAATAATTCAGTAAAATAGCTTATTTTAACATAGTGTATCAGTTGGTGTTAAGTCTTATGTGACAAAATGGTTTTAAACCCTTACTATGCGTTTAATACGCGTATAACGTCGTTTTAAGCGATTTACGGGTTAAAATAGGATTCTGAGTTTTCTGATCAGTTCAACAGGTTCAAAATGCTTCATTTATTATTTAAAATCAATAGCAATTGGATTGATAGCAAAAGGACTTGTAAAACTCATTTTATGGCCGAAAAGGGTATAATCGGTATTTACCGAATCAAGGCACTAATCCTAGCTTATGATCAGTTTAAAAATAATTAAAAATCTTCAAAAATCCCAAAATATTATATTACATCAGTGGGTAAAAGGTTTGGTGTCAAAAATTGGGCTTAGATAGGCTTTACGCTAATGACGCATTTTAATTAATAAAAAGCTTTCTAATTACGTCATTGAGCATAACTCCTAATCTAGACCTCCAATTGACGTGAAAATTTACGGACAAGCATATTAATCAGTAGCAAAGATTATTGTTCTTTCACATTTCCAAAATTCTCGTTTTATGGTTATAAGGGCATTATGGTCCATATTTTAAGCAATTAACGGAAACGTCGGACAATTAAGGATTCAAGTGGTATAAACGCAGAGGGTTATACAATCATGTAACTAGGTCCTAATGGAACTTTAAGGCATGTCTAAATCTATCTAAACCGGGTCAGAACTGAAGTCAAAGCAAAAGTCAAAGCTTTGCGACTTTCGGTTCCGAATCGGTTCTAAACAGAAAATTGTCGAATCAAACAAGCTTAGACAAGTTTTTATACTTATTACCAAGTTATATGAATGATAAAATAAGTTACACACCTTTTATATTGTTATTTATGCGTTAAACGAAAGATTACAGTTCTGTTGACTTTTTCTAATCGTCTTTGACTCGACAAATGACCTAGTTAGGATGGGAATCAGCGAGTACCCTTTTAAGGGTTTAATACCCATATAATTACCTACTTAAAGGTACTTTTAATTCGAGTTTTGACTGAGCCAATATAATAAATCTCGAAGTCAAACCGTAATTACGACGGTTTGACTTTTAGCTAAATAACTAAGCTAAACTCAAATAAAGAAGGTTAAGCATACTTACAAGTGTCTAATGAATGATTAGGAAGGCTTGAGGTCTGCTTTGGAGCTCCAGAGATGATCAGGTGATGAGTGCAAGAATGTTTGCAACTTAGGAGCTTTATATAGTGATTTAAACTCCTTAGATTGTTGACATGCAAGTCTACAACTGACCATAACTCACCCACATGTGTCCCTAGGGTCTAAATACATGTAGGGGGCGCGCATGATTGAAGAAATATCAATCAAAGTCGGTTAAAACGTTCAAAACAAGCAGCTGTGAGTTTTTCTGTCGCTGGCAACCCCTTACGGACCGTGAGGAGTAAGGCTTACGGTCCGTAAGCCTGTGGCAGAAGGTGAAAATCGTTGGCCTTTCAAGCTTTGAACGGGTAATACATGTAAAACGAATTGTGGGCTTCTAATTTACAGTATGGGACCTCAAGAACGTGCATGGAACAGTTTTGATCACTTATATGATGTACAATTTGTCTTGGACATTAACAAAAAGTCGTAAACGAAGGGTTGTCATGCTTTTTCTTCGTAGGATTTCCATTCTTGCAACTGCAATAAATTATTGTGAGTATTTACCGGATTATATCAGATGTTTATAATAAATATTAGGGTCTTGGGATTTATAATGAGGTCGTTCAGAGGTATTTAATTAACATGTCGACGCCTTAAATCCTACCATACATCTTTGACTAGATCCGGGTTTATAACGTTTTTGTCATACATGACACGTGTCGTTATTTTATTTAACACAAATTTTCGAGGTGTTACATCTAGCTATTCCAATATAAATTTATATACTATATATAGGTTTTTACTATTTATATACTCATATATAAATAAAAATAAAAATAGAGTTAAAACTAAGCCCGCACTTTGCGGTAGACACCGATTTTCCACACGATGCGACGATGACATTGATTGCTATCATTTTGGTTCGTTACGTGTAGAAATAAATACACTAATTTTGATTCATTTAATATTTTGTAGGTCAAATACATGTAGTTGTCATGTGGCAATTGAGTTCTAATCTTGTCATTAAAAGGAAACATTTTGGTTTAATTTCATGGACACATGCACTAAAATCTATTTTAGAAAAAGGATGGATTTCTTGTTAGCTATGGATTTTGTACAAAAAAAAAGTTGAAAATATTTTGAGGTTATATATTGGTATGGGCCGATGGGCCATTGGTATGACAGTCAAAGTGAAATGTATGTCAAATGGGCTTATACTTGCTTGGATGAATTGAATTAAATGGGCTTGGGCATTGGTTGATTGCTGAAAAGGATGGCTGCAAAATAAAATGTCTCAAAAACTGTTTTATAATAATATAAAAAATATACAGTAAAACCTTTATAAATTAATAATGTTGGGACTGAGATATTTTATTAATTTAGCAAGATATTATTATATCGATAAATTGATAATTTATTAATTAAAAGTGGTTTTACGTATGACCTTTAATTTCTAAGTCCAATGTATATTCACAAATTAATTTCTAAGTCCAAGGTATATTCACAAATTAATTGAATTTGTTAAGTGCATTGTTTTTAATACAAAAATTTAGTTCATGGTACCAAAAAATAAATTATAAAAACACGTTTGAATGCACATTTCTTTAGTGCATTGCAAGTGGCAACAACTCTTCACAACTTTTTGTTGTAATATGAGAAGACAATGCCTCAACTCTTATGTGCAATGAGGAGATTTAAAGATAAACTCAAGATAAATTTGAAGTTCAACAAAAGACAGATAGATTCATTTTTTACTAGACAATCTTAGAATTTGGTATCTTTTAGTAATTATTAATTTGTAGTTTCATTGGGACCAATATATATAAACTGAGATTTCAGAAAAGTTATTATATTATTATTTTATCGATTGGAGTCTAATTTTGTACCGGTCCCATGTTAGGACCAGACAAATTATTAATTTTATCGAGGTTATTAATTTATAGAGATTTTGTTGTATATAACATCAACCCATTGGTCAAGGCAGCGATTAGGCTAACCTTAAATAACCATTAAAAGAGGCAAAGCCAATCAAGATCAAGAACGATGAAAAAGATCGAGGGCTATCAGGTTGAAGAAAAAGCATCGATCGGAGAACAAGCAGACTTACGATGAACATTATTATAAAATCTAAAAATTTATTTAGTACATTGGTCATCATGAAACTATAGAAAAACATAAGGTTAGCAGGTTAACATGACTCAAACCTAATATGACCCATTTTGACCCAAACCACCAATTATGCCATAGTGATGCTAACTGAACAATTGTTTTTTTGTTTCCTGCAGTATACCATTGCAATGATGGGTTATAAAATATAGTAACTAGTGTTACAACATTTTATGAAAATATATAGAAGACAAAAGGGAAAAACTGAAGTGCCATGCATGAAACTTTAAATATTAAAACACAATGAAGTAATGAACTGTTACAATAAAAATAATTAAAGTTCAAACGGTCCGGAAACAATTCTTAACCTTGCTCTGATTAGAATTGTGGCTTTGAGCATTCGGGTGCCATCTGTCCGTTAAAACGCTTGAAATCCGTGCAGTAGTTGTAGATCATATAGTTGTCCCTTACCCATTTGAGTTGACCCTGCTGCCTGGAGCTCAATTGTTGGTAAACGGGAGAGGTCCACCAGTTGGCCCGAATGGGAAGGGCGCACTGGATAATACTAACGGGCCCGTTCCACTTACAAGCTCTAGCCCTGAACCTACGGTAGTTAGCCACAAAAGGTGCAACCGTCCAGTCGATTTTGACTAGCCCACCTCTTGTAGCCCAGTTATCAGCATTCCACAAACTCGAATAGACTCGCATCCCTTGTTTGTTAGGGTACGCGATCCCTTCACTCTCGTAGTTCTTGAAGACTCGAATTGGCACGCTATCAACATACCATCTGCAATACATTAATTAACAAGTAGTTTAAAAAAAAGCAGTTAATATATAATCTAACAACTGTAGGACATGAAGATTATATACAAATATACAATGGTGCTAAAGACTCAGTTTACTCACACAATTTCGGTTGGATTCCAGTGAATTGTGTAGTTGTGATAATTGGCGGTCGGGTCAAACCATAATTTGAACTGCGGCTCTCGGTTACCTTGACCTTGAGTGTAAATATTTGTGTGCACCGTGTAAGGCTCTCCTGTCGAGTTACCCACGAACTCAAAGTCGATCTCATCGTGTTTTGCACCCGTCGAAGATAGCTGTCACAATCCAACACAAGAAAATAATAAATTTATTCTCACTGTTCATGATTAATTATGTATGTAATGTAATATAATATATGAAGCATTACTAAAAATTTGTTGTTGCACTTACATAATATGCTGTTACAGTTCCAGCTGAGTTCCCAGGAACCAACTTGATAAGCATTTCTATGCTTCCAAATAAGAACGCCCTCTTCGATTGAATACCAGATCCTGCAATTAAAAATTGAAGCTCCATTTATTAGTATATAACATAGAAACAAAACTTATATTCCGTAATGAAAAGATACAAGTTTTATGTCTATATATATATACCGGAAGTTTGGTCCAAAACAAGGCGAAGATCATCGCCATTGCCAAGAATGGAAGAATGGTGAGCACCCCAATTGAAATACATGCTTTTTCGGAAGTTTGCATGGACCATTGAGGATTGGAATGCTATTGCAAACACAAAAGCAGCGATAAACATGGCTCGAGAACCCGCCATTTTTGAAAATTCTGAAGAATTCTGTTGGTTGATTGGTATGGTATGTAGTTGTGGTGTTTGTGTTGGTTCATGATACCTTGGTTATATAGCCTGTGTCCAGCATATGTACCTGATCATGATGAAGCCTGTTGTATTCCATTGTTCTTTTGACTTTGTTTAATAACATAATATTGACCTAGCTACCTTGTTTGACAATATGTTGTAAATGCCAAATGAAATGAACTTCTTTTATGTTAGTAAATGGTGAATTTGTAGTGATCTACTGATCCATCATCCTAACAAAAGGCATTTTGCGATCGAAATCACTCCTTTTGCCAACGATCGGGTATTTAATATTTTTTATATAGATTTTTATTGTCTTATTATTTGTTTAACTAAGATATCACAGCATCGGCAGTCCCATTGCGGTCACAGGAAACCGGTCGCAAAATTTTTTGTTCAACTGTGACGATCCCAGAATTTGCGAACGCGTAATCAGACACTAAAATCGGTCACAAAATTAGTATTACCCGAGAAGGTTTTTCGGTCACTTTTTAAGTCGCAAATGCCTAGTTTTCTAGTGGTGTTTTAACGTTAGAAAGTAATGTGTTCATTTTACAAGTAATGTACTTTTTTTTATTATTATAATAATGTCCAATATTATAGTGTGAATGTGTGCAAACACACGGTTTCAGTAGGTGTAATGGTGTATTAATCTGTTGAAAGTAACCTGCGTACAAGTCTACAAGTTGGGAACATAATAGAGTGTGCACGATGGCACTTGGTTCACCTTGGTTTCTAAGACGTGCATCCCATGGAAAATAATTACGTCAATATTAATTATACTATTATTTGTTTTTTCATATTATATTAAATATTTATGAATAAGTGATACAGTCATGTACATTGGTGTGGTTAGGGGTTAAACTATGCGATATGAACACGAGTTTGGCTCATTTAACTTAAAAAGATCTCAAACTCTTTATTCGTTTAAAACCCTATTGATTTAATTCGCGTGCCTCGACATCATAAATAAAACGTGAGAGATGATTAAAAAGTATAAGTTAGTGCCACATACATAAACAGTTACAATTCGCCTGTCTCGACATCATATTGTATACCATGAGCGTAACAATCGAGTTCGTTGTTGTTATCTTAATTTGGGGGACAATTTCCCTAATGACCTAGTTCTCGGGATGATGGGCCAAGGTTTGTGCTATCAAAGGCCTTGTTGTTTGACATCTATTGATATTGCAATGCATTAACACCCACATTTGGATTATGTATGATCCATTCACCCTTGTAGTCGGTATCCAATGTTGCTTGTCCGTATAGTTGGGGATAGTAAAATCCACCACGAACTCCTAGATCATTAGGTCTTGGTTTAGGGTTTAGAGGCGCATATTCGCCTCTCGAAGGTGCTGGTGCTAGAGGCACGTCTTTACCTCCTGGAGGTGTTGGTGTTCCAGGCAGACCATATTTGCCTCCTTTACCTTCTGGTGCAGGAGCTGAAGGTGCATCCTTGCTTCCTGGAGGTATTGCTCGTGTTGGAGGCGCATCTTCGCCTCCCGTAGGAGTTAGTGCTACAGGTGTACAACTGTTACCTCCTGGTCCAAGAGCTGGAGGCGGATCTTCTGTATTCAACGAATTTTATACCGCCACGTCGATAAACTTATAAAACCGAATATGATACATAGTTCAAAATTTAAATTATATTTTATATAATTTAGATTATATTTAATTTATTTTATTTTTGTAATTTAATATCAACAATGATTAAGTTTAATCTCATTATTGTAGAAGATATTTACATAGCTCCTTAAGTTCACATTTGACCGATGATATAAATTAATGTGGCGGGTTTTATTTGAAGTTTTTTAAAAAACACAATAAATTAAATAAGTAAAAAGAAAAAAATGCCCCTCATTTAATTAACTTTTTTGACGAAGTTAATTGGCTAGATGAAAACGGTAAAAAAAATGCAAAACTCAGGAACAGATGAGAGAAATTGTTATTGTTGTTGTTATTATTATTTATTTGTAATTATTATATTATTATAATTATGAATTATTATTATCATCTAAGTCACTAGGTTATAGTCTCGTGTGTTACACGGGTTTACGTAAGATATTATTACACGGGTTTACGTAAGATATTATTTTTATTCAGCCTGTGTAATACGCAGGTCTTTAGGCTAGTGGTTTTAGTATAAAAAGATTCGGGTTTAATAAGGAAATGTAAATGGATTTAAAAGTTTGATAAAATCAGAAATTCAATAGCATCAAGGAATGTTTAAAAAACATGGGAGAGTCAAAAGGGGTTTTAGTAAACAAAGTCATGAAAAAATTAAAAAAAAATATAAATTACAATATCTTCATAGCAAGGTGAAAGAAAATAGCGGAATAAGATTTTTTAAAGCCTACTATAGGTTATATTTTTATGAGATTGATGGTTCTAGGTTTTTGGTGGTTGTTTAGTTTGTTTGATTGTTAACACAAGTTGTTAATTTATTGAACTTTGGCAAATATATGTCTTTAACTTCTTCTTTAGTTACTTTTAACGAAACAGGTAGAGGATCCTGTAAAAAGTGCTCAAAGTGTGAGAAGTGTATTTTAACACTATATATAATACTATATAACACCATATAAACACCGTATAACAATATGTAACACTATATAATACCATATAACACTTTGTAACACTATATATCATTATATAACAAATATAACACTATAGGTTGTCTGATAGCATGTCTATGATAGATGTATAGTGTTATATTTGTTATATAATGATATATAGTGTTACATAGTGTTATATGGTATTATATGGTGTTACATATTGTTATACGGTGTTTATATGGTGTTATATAGTATTATATATAGTGTTATAATACACTTCTCACACTTTAGGCCCTTTTTACACTATCCTTACCCTAACGAAACATATACATACATATATATACTTATTCTTACAATAACTTAAAACTTTTATGGGATAAAATACTCGATATAGTTCCGGCTATGTAGTGTGGTCATGACTCAAATGACCACCACCAACCTTCACGACAGCGTCATGACACCCGACGCCACGTCAGCGTCATGTGAACCACCATAATTTGCACAGGTGACAGTGTAGCGGTGGTTCCAGATCATACATGGCAATCCCTGACCCAAACCATCATCCCCATACCCTATAGCCTAACTTAACTAAAATAAATATGTTTTGTAAAATAGTGTATGTAAGATTTGGGCAAGTTAAAAAGCAATGAAATTGATACAGGGCGATTGGGCCAGAGGCCCAGAACTGCCTGTTGGGCTTGACAAAGGTCTGCTGATGGGCTACACAATCGAAATTAAAAAGACCAAACCAATTAAGAAACTTATGATTAGCTATAATTTTTTAATAACAGGTTTTATGGTTCGGTTTAACGACTTTGATTTATGGTTTGGTTTAACGACTTTGATTATACATGCATGATTATGAACTAACCGAACCGATATTAATACTCAGTGTGGTAAAAATTGGGACTCGTCAGCGATTAATCGCTAGTCAGCTAGTAACTGACTAATTTTTCGTTAATCGGTCCATTAATCGGTAGTTGGCCCTAATCAGCCCTAGTCGGCCAGCAAAATAGGTGATTCCCACCAGATTCCTGCCAAAAACCTGTAAATTCCGGCCAGTTTCCAACCAAACCATATAGATTCCGGCGATAAACCATTTATACTAAAAAAATAGGTTGATGAGGGGTTAAAACATGTCTTCTTAATATATTTACCTATAAAAATGTGTGTGTGTATATGTATACATAAAACTTAAAATTACAAATAAAAATCCTAATCTGATTAATCCCGGCGACTAGCGATATTTACAACCATGCTTATATATTCCTTTTATGAATATGTTGAGTACCAAATCGGTTTAGAGAAAAATAAGAGAGGCTGAAGCAAATTCCTGTTCATATATGATATATGCATATAGCAATTCAAAATATGTGTTGCCCTTTTATAGACTTACATGAATATCGAAAACATGGCCCACTATCTTTGGTTGAAAAGAGGCTGTAGATTCACCACCACAACAATAGTCATATGATACGACATAGGACCACACGTCGTTATTATAGTCTTCACCGATGGCATGTCGTCGTTAAAAATATCGTAGCCGCAATTTCGACGCTAAAATTCAAACAAGTCGTTAAAGAGATCTTAGCTGTAGACAGACCCGTGTCAACGCTACAGGGTCGACTTGAAAAACAACATTTACCGACGACGTGTCGTCGCTAAGGGTCGACCGGACAAAGGATTTTTCGACTAAAGATAACTATTTAATAAATTAATTTTAACCTGACGACATGTCGTCGATAACTTGTCGAAGCTTTAAATTTTTTTTCCAGATTTTTTACTGAATAATTGTCATAAGAAAACTGTAAATTGACGACTAACTATAATTACAAAACCGTCAAACTTCATATTTTAAATAAAGTTGAATCCTAATACAATTATTATAACTAACTAATCATCTTCATCTTCCGACCCACGTTTTTTTGTTGGATTTTAGTTTATTCATCTCGTCTTGCATTTGTTTCATTTTTTTATCATTAGGCACACGGTTTCTTGCATTTCATTATATTGTAATTGTAATGGTGAATTGGACAAACATGAGACTTTGGTGCCTATATTTTTCATTTTTCATCCAATACCTCGTTCCCAACTAAGCATATCACCAAGGATCATGGTTGCAAAAGTTGATAGGCGCTCCCTAGTCGGATTTGAGAGTACTCGGGAAGTACTCAGCCAAGGCGGAGATCAGTGGCGAAGCTTGACCAAAAGTTTCGAGGAGGCGTAAAGTGATGGGACCCAAATTTTTTTTTCCTATCGTTATGTTTCGGGTCGGGCCGGGTTGGCTATTCGATTCAAGTCGGGTCAAATAATAATAGTTCCAAATAAAACAAAGTGTATATTTACCAAACTATCCATCATTTATATACAAAGTCTATAAATATTAAGGATATACAATTTAGGAAAAATAATCGGGCGGGGGGGGGGGGGGGGGGCGATCCTATATAATTTAAAATTTTCGGACGAAAAATCGAAACTTATACACTTATAACCGAAATATTGGGGTGGGCGGGTGCACCCCTGGGCAGCCTACCTTGTAGCGAGTACCCAAGGATTACTTGAAGCCTAGGCGAGACTTTTACAACCATGCCGAGGATACGTCATAAACGCTCGAGCTCATCAACCAGCGAATCACTCGCTTCATTTTGCATTCAGCTAAATTCTTGTTGAATTTTATAATATATTAAACAATACAATAAGCATATATTAAATTTTCTAATAAAATTCAATGTAAAGTAGATAACCAACATGTTTAACTATAAATAATATACGAAAAATCAAATTACCATAAACCTACATTAATTGCAACAATGCTAGCAATAATATCCAACGAATGTGTTAGCATATCTGACAGATATGTAACAGACACTTTTTATCGCACGTGTAATAAGTGCGTACAATTTTTGTAAAATTTTCTTTTTCGTAATAACATATCCTATCCTATCCTATATATACTAATAAACAAAAATCTTTTTTGTACACGTGTCACTTCCTGGTGCTTTCTCACATTATTTTCCTATTTATCTCTCATATTAAATAATAATAATAATTTTAAATAAAAATATTAGATAAGAATAAATATTTAGATAAGGATAAACATTTGTATTTATTATGATCATATTAAATAATAATAATAATAATAATATTTTTTTAGACACGTGTCACTTCCTGGTGCTTTCTCACATTATTTTCCTATTTATCTCTCATATTAAATAATAATAATAATTTTAAACAAAAATATTAGATAAGAATAAATATTTATATAAGGATAAATATTTGTATTTATTATGATCATATTAAATAATAATAATAATAATAATAATAATAATAATAATAATAATTTTAAACAAAAAATAAATTAGAATATAAACGTTTGTTTTTTAATGATCATATTAAATAATAATAATAATTTTAAACAAAAAATTAGTTAAGAATACATATTTAACAAAGTAATATGTTATAATAAGTAAACAATACATTAAAGTTCAGTTTTAAAAGATAAATCTTGACAATTGTATGTGTTAACATATGACATTATATTTTATTAAACATGTGCAACATACGAGTTTTTTAAAAGATATATCTTTTTATTATTTATTATATAAAATTACATTTATGCAAAAAAAAAAAAAAAAAAAAAAACAAAGTAAAATGTTATAATAAGTAAATAGTATATCAATCTTCATTTTTAAAAGATAAATCTTGATGCCTGTTTGTATTAACTTATGACATTATATTTTATTCAACACGTGTAATATACGAAGTTTTTTTTTTAAATATATCTTTCTATTATTTATTACATAAAATTATATTTATGCAACCCGTGTAATACACGGGGTTTTAACCTAGTATCACATAAATAAAAACACAATTTATTTGTTTAATAGAGTCAGTAGCGAAGCTTGAAATTTTTCAACACGGGATCGGAAGTCATCGGACTTAAAAGTATATACCTAAACTCTTTTGTTTTTATAAAACCGGGGGTCGAAAACGTATATACCTAAAAAATTCTATACGAAACGTACAAATATAACACCAATAAGCGAAAAGTTCGGGGATCGAACGCCCAGGCCCTTCATAGCTACGCCCTTGAATAGGGTTTTATAAATTTCGTCACCTTAACTGGATTTTCATTTTATTTTTCTTTATGTATATACATACACACATGTGATGTGAATTTGAGTGGCTGGGCATGTGTCAAGCATCCTCCATTTTTCTAATAAAGTATATGGTCCCAACTAGGGCTGTAAACGAATCGATCGTTCAGTGAATAGTTCGTGAACCGTTCGGCGGGAAGTTCGTTTATGTTCGTTCGTTTAATAAACGAACGAACACGAACAAGGAATTTCGTTCGATTAGTTAAATGAACGAACACGAACAAAGGTCTCGTTCGTTCAGTTGTGTTCGTGAACGTTCGGTAAGGTGTTCGTGAACGTGTTCGTGAACATTCGTTCGTTTATGTTCGCATGTTTGTGTTTTAATGAAAGTTTTTTGTACTTTCATATATTTTATCTATACTTTTTATATTATTAAACTTATATTTATTTTATTACCCTAAGAATTAAACTTGGAAAACCCTGTTTCACCTTGTTTATGCACCATTTCCCTTTCATTTCTTATTATTTACATCAATGAATATGATCGACCTCCGTTCCACAATAAAGAATTCAAGTTCTAGTGCTACTCTCTGGGCCATCCACCTTTATCCTTTGTCGCATTCGTCAAATTTATTTGTGTTCGTAAACCGTTCGTGAACACGCTCATTTCCTTAATGAACGAACACGAACATAAAATCTCGTTCGGTAACTGTTCATGAACCGTTCATGAACACATTTATTTCCTTAACGAACGAACACGAACAAGGGCTTGTTCGTGTTCGTTCGGTTCGTTTACAGCCCTAGTCCCAACAACTTATAATTGCATTATTATTCAGATACTCTATATTATATAATTATATAATAATATAATGAGTAAACTGCAATTTTACACCCTGTGGTTAGGGGTGATTGGCACCCTTACCCCCTAAGGAAATAATTGCAATTTTACCCCCCACTGTTTGCTGTTATGTTGCAACCTTACCTCCCGGCCTCAAATTTGTTGACTAATCTGTTGACTATAACTTGAAATGACTATAATGGCCTTTCATATTACCCCCTGTGTTTTGTGCACTTTGTGATATTACCCCCTGCCACCGCCATTCAACACCACAACCACCACTGCCACCTCCAGCCACCACCGCAACTTAATATCCCTTTCATATATAACACCACCACTACTTCCGTCACCGGAAACCTGCAACTCCGGTCATCTTCTTCAACGACTGCCACCTCTGCCACCACCACAACCACCACTGCCAGCTCCAGCCAAACCGAAGCTGCTGCTGAGTCATTTTGTGTGGAGGTGGCAGTCGTTTAAGAATTTCTGAAAATACATACCGCTACAACAAGAGCTTCTACTTCCCTTTGTCTTTGTTCCAGACCACTGCCAGCTCCAGCCAAACCGAAGCTGCTGCTGAGTCATTTTGTGTGGAGGTGGCAGTCATTTAAGAATTTCTAAAAATACATACCTCTGCAACAAGAGCTTCTACTTCCCTTTGTCTTTGTTCCAGACCACAGCTATTATATTCCATTTGTGATCTCACATTCTTTATCTCTGTGGAATCCTCTTCACACTTGACATCTCTTTCCTTTTGCAACTGTTTTAGTAATTCCTCTAACTGGGCCACTGAGAAACTATAAATTTTGAGTAAATAAAATTTAGAAGTTTTGAGTGGGTTATGAAGTTAAGTTAACAAGAAGCACCCTTGCCTTGGTGTTCAAATAATTTGGCGTGAAGTGATTTGTCCAACACCCCGTCATCACTGTGTTTAGATTTCAAGAACTTCAAATCTTTCTCAACCTGTTTGGCTGAGTTCACCTGTTCAGTTTCAGCTATTTCTCAGAATTTGACCCCTTTGAGATAAATCACACGCCCAAATTGACTCGTTCACAAACAAACAGGTTGAAATTTCACAATTAACTAAAATCATGTAAACTATAGGACATAGTAGTTTTACTAAAACGAAACCTACTCTTGTAATGTCTGCATTTGCTTCAGATGCTTGCTCACAATTAACGCTGCAAGATGATGTATGTTTGTTTAGAAAGCGTTGAAGTGATACTACCATTTTGTAAACTACCATTTAACAATTCATCAAGGTTTGCATATAAAATCATGTTAAACTGAATTGTTTTACATGTAAAACCTAAAGGATCCATACACAAATGCAGATATATTTGTTATGGAAAGCTAGATTCAATTGACATATGTTGTTTCTAAATATACAAATTGATTCGACCGAAAGTCAATGTAATCCTCTATTAATAATGCTAGGAGTAGAAGAAACTAAAGCATGTGATTGATCTGGTGAGTCATACTTACCAAACTTCACATTGGTGAGTGGTGACATCTGATAATGTAACACCTCGAAAATTCACGTCCTATAATGTGTTGACACGTGTCATAGGTTTGAACGTGTGAAAGAATGTTATAAAAGGATTAAAGTTGACAAACATGGAAAGTATGTGAATATACGGGTTCTAAATGTCAACAGTGAATAAATATATTTTACATTAACCCTACATGATGCTCATACCTTCAAACGAATAAATCATGGATCATACGAAGCTAAATATGAAAGAAAGTGAGAGATTACAAACTACAGGGGTTAAATGTGTCAACATGTTTAAGTTATACCTCTGAGTGACCTTTTAGCAAACCCGAAGCTTTGTAACGGTTAATTATGCTCACTAGAATGCACGATATAAATTTCATAAAGTTTCGTTATCGTATGAGAAAGTTATGATCAAATTCGTATGCGAGGGGTTAAAAGCGTCAACGATGAAGTTTATGACTTTTCGGGTGACAATAAAGATAACCGAGGACTAAACAAAGTGGGTATATGTCTTGAAGCCCTTATAAGCTAAATTGGAGGGTTCAAAATGCAAGAACTAAAGTCGAAACAAAGTCTTTACGAGCCAAGGACCAAAGCATAAAAAAACAAAAAATTGGATTTTGATCAAAAGGGGCTGTCTGCTCCGAAAACTTTGGGCTTTTGTCTGCCAACTCCATTCTAACCGACTTAAAATGATTTTTCACATCTTGGACGACCCCTAAACAACCCCTAGGCCGTTAGGGACATCTGTTGATGATCCATGGCCATTGCTAGCACTTGTTGTCAATGATCTAAGTGAGTTTGAGCACTATATAAAGGCATTATGTTGCAACTTAGCAACCACACCTTCCATCTGCCTTTCTGATCATTCCTGGAGCTCCAAAGCAGACTCAAGTGATCACAAATCGTGCATAGGACTTCAGTAAGTATGCTTAACCTTTCTTAGTTGAGTTTTTACTTAGTTTTACCTTAAAAGTCAAACCGTCGTAATTAACGGTTGACTTAGAGATTAATCATTGATGGTCCAATGATTAGTCGAATTGAAAGTAGTTATAAGTTGGTAATTACGTAGGCAATAAACCCTTAAAAGGGCACCCTCTGATTCCCACTCTAACTAGGTCAAATGTCGGTTCGAGGTGTAGATTGCCTATATGTTGACCATTATGCCCTTTTCACCATAAAACGTGATTTTTGAAAATATAAAAGAGTAGAAACCTTAGTTACTGATTTATAAACTTGCACCCAAAATTTGACATCGGTTCGAGGTGTAGATTGAGAGTTATGCTCATTAGCGTAACTAGAAAGCTTTTTAGCGATTAAACAACATAATTAGCGTATAGCCTATTTAAACCTACTTTTTGATATCAATCTCTTTACCCACTGATGTAATATATTATTTTGGGATTTTTGAAGATTTTTAATTAATTTTAGGCTGAGCATAACTTAGGGTTATAAGCTTAACCCGGTAATTGTCGGTTTTGCCCTTTCGGGCTATAAAATGAGTTTTACATATCTTTTTGACCCCAAACCTTTTGCTACTGATTTAATATGATAAATAAGTTATTTTAAACCTTCTGGAATAATAAAAATATCAGCTTTATGTATAGAACCCGGAAATGGCTTCTAATCGCCTTTTTAAGCGTTTTTAACGCATAGTATGTACTAAAACTAATTTAAACATACAAGGGTTGATACCTACTGATATTTTAGGTAAATTATAATATTTTAACAGTAAGAAAAAGTTGATTAACTCAGACTTCAGTTTTGAGCTTTTCGGCTTATGTGAAATTACCAAAATGCCCCTACGGTGCATAGTTTGGTTATAATTGATAAATTTCACATATATACTTTACCCTACTGTTATAACTTATTAAATTGAGTATTTTTGTTGATTACATCAGACCTGTAACTCAGGATAATACTTATGTAACAACTCTCATCAAAAGTTATATTTATTTAATCAAATTGTCCAATAGGAAACCCTAATTGAGAAACCCAAGTGATTCTGTATAATCCCTAAAATTTTCAGAACATTTGGAATTAGAATCAGGGCCCCTAAAAATCAAGGGGGGGGGGGGGTAAACCCTAATTGACAATTATCTCTAAAATGCGTTGTCTAAACTGAAAATTCTCAAAATAGCGATTCAGCAGGCCTATACTAGTGACAAGGCTACCCTAGGGTAGGTTGGTACCCCAGGCGTGTCACGACAGAAACCGAGACATCTTCCGCGACACGCGGGAGATGTCAATTTCTTGTATAAATACAGGGGCTTGGGACTTGCATTCTGGCTTCAGTTCGACGTTAAAATTCCTTACGTACACAAAGTTAGACACTATTTACTACAAAAACACACACTGATCACGAAGTGCTGCCACAATTCAGGGTAATAACTCGATCGCTGCTACGATTCAATGTCCGATCAATTAAACTATCCAATGGATGTTTAAGTGCTGCCCACATTAGGGTTTATGCTTTGTCATTCGTCGTTAAATCGATGGATGTTTAAGTATCGCACTTTGTCATTCGTTGTGAAGGTTGTAATCTCGTGAGTTATCGTAAATGCTGTATTAAGTTACTAACCTAGTTTGTGTGCCTGATTATTTAAACTAGGTTATCAAGGCTAATCAGTAGAATAAGCTCTGTTAAATCTGCAATGTGAGTCATTCTCTTTTTATCAAATCTATTTACAAAAGCATGTTTATTTTCAAAGTTATAATTACGGGGATTAAGTCTTTGTAATCACCAAGTTACAGCCGGTATGTGGGGTTTTGTATACATTACTTGATAATCGTCACCATTGGGGCAGCCAATGGGGGATATGACCATAGTCACAGATCCGGTCGAGTGACAAATATCGTGGGTAGTTGGTTTGATATCAGAAACATTGTAATCGCTCTTAATACTGTAAATTATAACAAACGTGTCGTTTTAGTAAATATAATGATTCACTCAGTATTTCCCGCTGACAAAACCTTTTTCAAACATGTTTCAGGTGATCTGTTGTGATCCAGGAAAAGTGCCGTGAAGCACTATCACCTTAAGGAAGTGGCTCAGTATAAAATAAAGAAATATGTTTTGTAAAATAAAAGATTTCTTTGTGAAATCTTAATATTGTAAATTACCGGGTTTTATCCCGAATTGTGAAATAAAATAAACGGGAAATATTTCAGTTTTAAAAAGATCCTGAAGAAACTTCCGCTGTTAATTAAAGTACCACGGGATTTCTGTCCCGCGGCTCCTGAAACGGGTTAAACCGGGTCGGGGGCCGTGACAGAAATAAGGTGGTATCAGAGCCACTGATTTAAGCCTATTAAGTATTTAGAAATACTTAATTTTACTGATTGCCAATTATGTGATTATGTGTTTTATTAACTGATTATTTGTTAATTACAGTATGGGTAAACAAAAGCTGTCAAACATCTATCTTAAACTAGATAGGTCATCCAACGAGAAGGGAAGTTCATCCCAAACAAAACCTTATGTAATTCCTGAAGAAGGAATATTTGTCCGTAAGACACATTACGAGGAACCACTTTCTCCTAATAAAAGAAGTTTGATTATTAGGAAAAGTCAGGAGGAAATAAGGAAAAACCGAGAGAAGAAAGTTAAACAAGAGGATTTAATCAATAAATCACCTTGGGAGGACAAATTAGATGAGAAATGGGCAAATCTTTATATGCTAGCCACAGTAGCAGAAAATGCAAATCTCTAAATACTCAAAAGTTTTAGCACTTTTATTTCCCAAAAACCTTATTTAGTAAATAAATAAGTTACAGTAAATTGTAGTATAATTTACTTGTCAGTTGTTTTATGTATGCAATAATATTTACAGGTTATCTATAAAATTTTGTTATTTTATTTTAACATTTGGTATGTATTTTGCATATATGCTAAACAGCATGAATGAGATATCAGAAGGTTTAGAAAATCTTAACCTCTATCCCGTTAAGATAGAAGTTTCCAAGGAATTCACCGGTTACTTCGCTGATAAAGAAGAACCCATGGAATTTCAATCCAAACCACTGGCAAAACCTAAACCCAAGAAAAGAAGCAGATTTGTGGGCTGGAGGCGTGTACGAAGGAAAAAGCCAGCAACAAGAAAGGTTACCAAAACTGAAGAACCAAAAGACAAAGGAAAAGGGGTAGAAATTGAGGAAAATGTTAATCAAGTAGAGATAGAAGCTGAAAAGAGTTTTAAGCAAACAGAAAGAGAAACCGGAGAAAGTTCTAGACAAAAACAGAAAATGACTCCCTGGGATGTTTTATTTCATAAACTAGTAATGAGTGATCTCATCGGACCTGCCGATGGAAACCTTGAACCAGCCAATCCAAACCTTATATTTACTGAAGAAGATCTTTTCAGCTACCCACTAGAAGCTCCAATCCCAATCAATCTGGAACCAGCTATTCCAGATCCTATTGTCCAACCTCAACCATTACCAGTAGAATTAGATGAATGGTGGACAACTGATTGGCAATACCAAAATCTTTTAAACAACCCTGATACATTTTTCCCACAAGTTGACCCAGAACCTCCACTATACCCAACTATGAGCCTGGAGAATCTGACTGAACTTCGCCTCTGGGGCGAAGAATTAATTGATGCAGGAAATCGGATTAGGGATGTGGGAGAAAGAGTTACTTGGAAGTATGACGAAAGGGAGCGTCGTTTTTAAGAAATTAGCTAACCAGATAATGGGAGTTTGCAGGAATATGTGTTAATAAATAATCATAATAACCAGTATGTGTAATAACTTAACAATAAAACGTTGTATGATAATCGTGTGTACGAGGCATAATATAATATATAGAAATGAAACTTGTGAAATCGATAATTTTTTATTATACATGTTAATGTGATTAGGAGCAAACTGTTTTATTATATTTGTATTTATACTAATTATTTACATAAAATTTATTATCAGATGTCAAACATTGGTAACGAACCAGTAAATGAGGTTAATCAGTCTGAGCAACATCCAGGAGATCAATATATGACTAGACAAGATATCGAAAATATTGTTGTTCAAGGGATAGCCAATGCTATTCCAGCCATCGTTGCTGCTGTAAAGAATCCAATCGAACCACAACAAATCGTTCCTAGTAAACGTATTTCTGAAGATAACTTCAGTAATAGCGTAAACGGAGGCAATGATCATGTTAATCATAATGCGGAACCACATCAAGCTCCATTTCCTAAGAAAATGAAAACTGCAACGCCTGGTTGCACTTTCAAAGAATTCCTTGCTTGTAAACCCACTGAATTTGCAGGCAATGAAGGAGCAACTGCATCACTGCGTTGGTTAGAGAAAACCGAAGCAGTAATTGCAATAAGTAAATGTGCTAAAGATGATCAGGTTATGTACGCATCAAATCTCTTCAAGGAAGGAGCACTTGAATGGTGGAACACTGTGTTACAATCAAAAGGAAGAATAATAGCTTATGCCATGACTTGGGAAGAATTTAAGGGTTTTGTAGAAAGAAAATTCTGTCCCGAGTATGAAAAGGAACAGATGACAAATAAGTTTCTAAATCATCGGATGATGGGTGTAGATTGTCGCGGTTATACTTCGACATTCTTTGAATATGCTAGAGTGGTACCAACGCTGGCTTCGCCAGAACCGGTACTCATTTCTCGCTACATTTGGGGACTGATTAGTGAAATCCGCAACATTGTTAAAGCTGCGAGACCTCGCACTATTGACGATGCTGTGGAATTAGCTAATACCCTAACCGATGAACTAGTGCGCACCCAAGATGAAAACAGAAAGAAAGAATTGGCTCAAAAAATTACTCAAGGATTTTGTGCGGGTAACAGTAGTAATTTCAAAAGAAAAGGAACTGGGCAATTCTCAACTCCGTCATTCTGCAGGAAATGCAAGAAGAAACATTATGGAAGATGTGATATAACCTGCAATTTTTGCAAAGTTGTAGGACATCGTGAAGAAAACTGCAGAAAGAAAACAATAGTTTGCTATAACTGTGTAGAAAATGGACATTATAAAACAGAATGTCCTAAATTGGGCAAACCAGCAGACAACAAAACCAAGGCGACCGACGGAACTATTAAGAAGAATGCCAGGGCATTTCAGCTAACCACTCAAGAAGCAGAACTCATCCCAGATGTGATAGCGGGTACGTTCTTAGTTCACAACATTTACGCCAAAGTATTATTTGACTCTGGTGCAAACCAAAGTTTTATAAATACTTCATTCTGCCAAGCTCTTAATTTACCTTTAACCAATATTAGGCAGATTTTTACAGCTGAAACGGCAGACGGAAATTCAGTTAAAATAGATAAAGTTTTGCAAGAAGAAAATATAGAACTTTTAGGACATAAATTCTCTGCAAAACTATTGCCAATGAAGTTAGCTGAATTTGATGTTGTATTAGGAATGGATTGGTTAGTAACCAACCATGCTCGAATCTTGTGTGATCAAAATTCCATAGAAATTCAATCACCCACTGGAGAAGTAATCAGGATTACAGGAGATAAACCACGTAAGCCCATGAAGTTCATATCAGTTATGAAAGTTGCTAATTATGAACGAAAACAAGGAATAGTATATATGATTTCAGTAATCATTAGTACTAAGGGTAAAGAACTTAAGGAAATTCCTGTAGTCTCAGAATATCCGGATGTATTTCCAGAAGAGTTACCGGGATTACCCCCAGATAGGGAAGTAGAATTTAGGATTCATCTAATTCCAGGAACTACACCGATAGCCAAGGCACCTTATCGGTTAGCACCCACAGAAATGTTAGAACTAAAAACGCAATTAGATGAATTACTAAGTAAAGGATTTATACAACCTAGCTCATCCCCTTGGGGAGCGCCAGTGTTATTTGTTAAGAAAAAAAATGGTTCAATGAGAATGTGTATCGATTATAGAGAATTGAATAAGGTTACAATTAAGAATCGATACCCATTACCTAGGATTGATGATCTATTTGATCAACTTCAGGGGGCTAGATATTTTTCTAAGATAGATTTACGCTCCGGATATCATCAATTGAAGGTACAAGAAGAGGACATACCTAAGACTGCTTTCAGAACTAGGTATGGTCATTATGAGTTTACAGTCATGCCCTTTGGATTAACGAATGCACCTGCTGCATTCATGGACATGATGAATAGGATCTGTAAACCATATTTGGATAAATTTGTAATTGTTTTCATAGACGATATACTTATTTATTCCAAAAGTCAGATAGAGCATTGTGAACACCTTCATGCACTCTTAACTTTGTTAAGAAAAGAAAAGCTTTATGCCAAATTCTCGAAGTGTGAATTTTGGTTGCAAGAAGTGCAATTCTTAGGACACATGGTGAATCACGAAGGTATTCACGTAGATCCTGCTAAGATAGAGGCAATTGCCAATTGGAAGGTTCCACAAACAGCAATGGAAATAAGAAGTTTTATAGGTTTAGCTGGGTATTATAGACGGTTTATTAAGGATTTTTCCAAGATAGCCGTACCATTAACTAAGTTAACCTGTAAAGCCATTAAGTTTGAATGGGGACCTAAGCAAGAAGAAGCTTTTAGAATATTAAAGCAGAAATTAACAAATGCACCAATCTTAGCCTTACCAGAAGGAACTGAAGATTTTGAAGTATATTGTGATGCTTCAAAACTAGGGTATGGATGTGTGCTTATGCAACGCAAAAAGGTGATTGCATATGCTTCAAGGCAATTGAAAAAGCACGAAGAAAACTATACGACTCATGATTTAGAATTAGGAGCCGTAATTTTTGCCCTTAAGATTTGGAGACATTATCTTTACGGAAGTAAATTTACTGTCTACACAGATCACAAAAGTTTAAGATATATATTTGGGCAAAAAGAGTTAAACATGAGGCAAAGGAGATGGATGGAAATCCTAAGTGACTACGACTGTGATATTCAGTATCACGAAGGAAAGGTAAATGTAGTTGCAGATGCCTTAAGTCGTAAGTATTATGAGAAACAACGACGGGTTCGTGCTCTCAGATTAAATCTACAAATAGATTTAATGGAACAATTGAAGAATGTTCAAACTACAGCAATCAAGGATGATGCTGAAGGAATGAAAGGACGAATCAAGGAATTAGAACAAGGAATAGATGGAGTTTGGAGATTCCACAAAAGTAAAATTTGGGTACCTAAGCAGGGAGACTTAAGACCTAAGATTTTAGAAGAAGCTCATAAATCTAGGTATACTATGCACCCAGGAAACAATAAGATGTACCAAGATTTAAGAAAGAACTTTTGGTGGATAGGAATGAAAAAGGACATAGCACGATATGTTTCTAAATGTCTTACTTGTTCACAAGTTAAGGCAGAACATCAGAAACCTTCAGGGTTACTACAACAATTAGAAATGGAAGTATGGAAATGGGAACTTATAACAATGGATTTTGTTACTAAGTTACCCAAAACCAGAAAAGGTAATGATGCGATTTGGGTAATTGTGGATCGATTAACCAAATCAGCTCACTTTTTACCAATGAAAGAAACCTTTAGTAAGGAAAGGTTGGCAAAATTGTATGTAGATGAAGTTGTATCCTTACATGGAGTTCCACTCTCCATTGTTTCGGATAGGGATAGTCGTTTTACTTCTCATTTCTGGAAAAGTTTCCAGCAAGCTATGGGAACTCGATTAAATCTGAGCACTGCATATCATCCCCAAACAGACAGACAAAGTGAAAGGACAATCCAAACTCTAGAAGACATGCTCCGAGCATGTGTAATAGATTTTGGTGGAAATTGGGATGATCATTTATCATTAATTGAATTCTCCTATAACAACAGCTATCATTCAAGTATTGAAACCGCCCCATTTGAAGCACTGTATGGAAGAAAGTGCAGAACTCCAGTCTGTTGGGCAGAAATCGGAGAAAGTCAATTATCAGGTCCTGAAATAGTGCAAGAGACGACTGATAAGATTACTCAAATCAAGGAAAGACTGAAGATGGCTCGTGATCGTCAAAAGAGTTATGCAGACAATAGATGCAAGCCGTTAGAATTCCAAGTGGGAGACAAAGTACTATTGAAAGTTTCTCCTTGGAAAGGAGTAGTTAGATTCAGAAAGAAAGGAAAGCTAAGTCCAAGGTACGTAGGACCATTTTCAGTGATCCAACGTATAGGACCAATCGCTTATCGTTTACAACTACCATAAGAATTAGCAGGAGTACATGATGTATTTCATGTATCCAATCTCAAGAAATGCTTATCAGATGAATCACTAGTAGTACCTCTTCGAGATATAAAGGTAAACGAAAAGTTGAAATTTGTTGAGAAACCTCTTCAAATTGAGGATCGAAAGATCAAGTTTCTCAAACACAAACGACTAGTTTTAGTCAAAGTCAGATGGGATTCAAAGAGAGGAGCTGAATATACTTGGGAGCTGGAATCAGAAATGAAGCGAAAATATCCTCACTTATTCCAGTAAATCTCGAGGACGAGATTTTTATTAAGGTGGGGAGAATGTAACAACTCTCATCAAAAGTTATATTTATTTAATCAAATTGTCCAATAGGAAACCCTAATTGAGAAACCCAAGTGATTTTGTATAATCCCTAAAATTTTCAGAACATTTGGAATTAGAATCAGGGCCCCTAAAAATCAAGGGGGGTAAACCCTAATTGACAATTATCTCTAAAATGCGTTGTCTAAACTGAAAATTCTCAAAATAGCGATTCAGCAGGCCTATACTAGTGACAAGGCTACCCTAGGGTAGGTTGGTACCCCAGGCGTGTCGCGACAGAAACCGAGACATCTTCCGCGACACGCGGGAGATGTCAATTTCTTGTATAAATACAGGGGCTTGGGACTTGCATTCTAGCTTCAGTTTGACGTTAAAATTCCTTACGTACACAAAGTTAGACACTATTTACTACAAAAACACACACTGATCACGAAGTGCTGCCACAATTCAGGGTAATAACTCGATCGCTGCTACGATTCAATGTCCGATCAATTAAACTATCCAATGGATGTTTAAGTGCTGCCCACATTAGGGTTTATGCTTTGTCATTCGTCGTTAAATCGATGGATGTTTAAGTATCGCACTTTGTCATTCGTTGTGAAGGTTGTAATCTCGTGAGTTATCGTAAATGCTGTATTAAGTTACTAACCTAGTTTGTGTGCCTGATTATTTAAACTAGGTTATCAAGGCTAATCAGTAGAATAAGCTCTGTTAAATCTGCAATGTGAGTCATTCTCTTTTTATCAAATCTATTTACAAAAGCATGTTTATTTTCAAAGTTATAATTACGGGGATTAAGTCTTTGTAATCACCAAGTTACAGCCGGTATGTGGGGTTTTGTATACATTACTTGATAATCGTCACCATTGGGGCAGCCAATGGGGGATATGACCATAGTCACAGATCCGGTCGAGTGACAAATACCGTGGATAGTTGGTTTGATATCAGAAACATTGTAATCGCTCTTAATACTGTAAATTATAACAAACGTGTCGTTTTAGTAAATAGAATGATTCACTCAGTATTTCCCGCTGACAAAACCTTTTTCAAACATGTTTCAGGTGATCTGTTGTGATCCAGGAAAAGTGCCGTGAAGCACTATCAGCTTAAGGAAGTGGCTCAGTATAAAATAAAGAAACATGTTTTGTAAAATAAAAGATTTCTTTGTTAAATCTTAATATTGTAAATTACCGGGTTTTATCCCGAATTGTGAAAAAAAATAAACGGGAAATATTTCATTTTTAAAAAGATCCTGAAGAAACTTCCGCTATTAATTAAAGTACCACGGGATTTCTGTCCCGCGGCTCCTGAAACGGGTCAAACCGGGTCGGGGGCCGTGACAACTTAAACTCTTTTATAACCTTGTAAATGACCAAACTACCCCTACGGGGCATAGTTTGTGTTTAAACTCGTTTCGGGCATAATAAAAGATATCTTACTGATGTCACAACATATTTGAGGCATATTAACTTAGGAAACCTGTAAATGACTCTCATTATTACCCGTTACGCCTCTTGCGCGTTCGGTTCGGTTTATGTAACTAGTTTACATAAATTAGCCGAAACGGGTCAAACCTTATCGGTTTTATCTCAAAATACAGAATGTGTATAATATACCCATATTAAGCAAGTCTTCAAACTTGTCGGGTCTAAATCACATTCTATCCCGGTCTTCGCTTAATCGTGCGTACGAACCGTATCTTTAAAACTAACCGGTCTAAGCTTAGGCTTAATTAAAGACCCGTTAGGATTCTAAGAGGTTATTATAAACCTTCGTTCCAGAATAGGAGGACCAGTAAAAGCTACTTGCATTTGCTGTTTGCGAATTATACTTGCAAAGGTAAATACTTTTAACTTATTTTCCCTTATACGGGCTTGGGGTACGGTATATAAAATACCGCTTGGTTGGGCATTCGACCTTAACTGATTAGTGGTTAAGTATTATCGAGATGACCCGTTTAAATTGTTTTGTTTGCTTAAAGCCTTTGGGAGGTTAATGACCATGTCCCGGATATCCTTGGCATCATTTTACGAAATGGCCACGACCTAAGCGCGGGGTGTAGGCGTACACCCGTCAGTGCATAAATAAATAATGTGGTGTGTCTATTGATCTTTAACCCAGCACGACCCGGGCTACTAAACGCATAAGGAACATGTAATCATTTTACAAGTTTATATATTTAAATAATTATCCCAAGTTAAAAAAATATTTATGCCACGTGCATCCAAATCAATTTTTAACCATTTTTTTTAAATGAGTCAGTTGATTGTATTCATCAGTGTAAACTGATGTATTTTCCCAAAAAGATTAAATGCAGGTACTAATCGTAATAGGCTGGATTTCTCCTTAGCATCAATAAAGAGTCTCGCAAGCTTAAGATGCCTAACGTCTGTTGAACTACTGTTTCCTATTTATTTTTAATCCACCTGTGGATAAACTTTCGACTGTTGTGATACTTGATATTACAATATTATATTTAGTTGAAATATATCTTTCATTTGCTTCCGCTGTGCATTTAAATATTGTGTTGTTTGACTATTATGTTGCCAACCACGTCACGATACTCCCCCATCGGGCCCACTGGTGATACGTGGAAAGTCGGGGTGTGACAGGTTGGTATCAGAGCCAACATTGAGTGAATTAAACACTAGCCTTTTGTGTTTAATCTCAATGACACAATAGCACATTCCTAAAAACTTTCGAGTCTAGACAAAGAACATAGGAATAATCCAAATTGTTTTTGTTTTTATTTTATCATTGTCCTTTATATTTTGTTGTTATCTCATGGGATATTGACAGGTCTAAATATGCCGCCAAGATTTTTCCGAAGAAGAGGAAGAGGCAAGGGGCCAATCACCGCCCCCAATGACCATGAAGCCGGGCCTTCGCAAAGGCGAGCTCCTTCTACCACCGAGAGTGCCGATCCTTGGGAGAACAGGAGGAACCTTTTTGAGCCTGCGAGACAGTCTGTCTCGCACAGTTCGACGCCTCCCTTTCATAACTCCAATGGGCCACAGTCGGAAAACGAGCTCAATGAACCACAACCTTCTTACATACCTCTACAGGGATCCCTATCGCACCATTCCTTTGGAGACCCCACACCTGTTTTTCGGGGCCGGTTTAACCCGGCAAACTACAAACAAGAACCAGTGGGTTTTAACCCATTGGGGCCAGAGGATCATTTCTCCGGCGATCATGCAGAGGACATGGATGAGGACACAGATCCCGTCGAGCCTGCAATCGGGACCCCCAACCATCCGATAGAGGTCTCCGATGGTTCGTCTTTTCATGGATCACCCTACCATGGTCCGGACAGTTACCAGGCACGATTTAATCTGTTTGAGTGGTATTTTACACCCTCGCATCATTCGTCGCCTCACCAACAGCAACAGCAGCAGCAGCAACAGGATCCCTCTGGGGATTCACGATTTGTGGCAGTCACGCCACCGCCTCCACCACCACCAGTTAATCAAGCACCTCTAGAACCGCCAAGGCGTAGGAGGACAGGCGCGCGAATGTCCGCGCGTGGAGGAGATTTTCACTTCAGCTCTCCTCGACAATCAAGTGGCAGTCATTATCCGCCACTACACGAAGACCCGCAAATGGGTGGGCCTTCTAACCCAGCTGCACCACAGCCACCACCGATGGGTTTTGATAACCCGATTCCTGCCTACACTGGTTCTATGGCGTATAACCCGTTTGAGCAGCCGGTGCACACCAACTATAATTACGCTGAAGCTGACCCGTACTTGGTAGCGGCCAACTATAATACCCTTCATCCGGAAGGACCGTATGGATCTCCTTGGGGAGTAGGGTACCCAACTCATGGGTACCAAATACCTGCTAGACCTATAATTCGACAACAATCGCAGCCGCCACGGTTTTCTCCACCCGAGCGGGAAGAAATTCTTCAAAGATTGGACCAGGTCGAGCGAGACTTTCACAGGGATCGCAGGGAGCGACAAAGTTTCTTCCAGAGATTGACAAGCTTAATAAAAGGGAAGAGCAAGAAGGACCACTGAATCCTTCCATTGTTGTTGTAATTTCCTTGTATCATTTGAGCCCCTGCGTGGGCCTATCTTTCTGTTAACCCCTACAAGGGTATGTTTGTTTGTTGTTAAGCCCCTGCGTGGGTAAGTCTTTGTTTTGACCCCTGCGTGGGTCTATCTTCCTGTTAACCCCTACGAGGGTATGTTCTTTGTTTAAGTCCCTGCGTGGACTAGTATTTCAGTTTGACCCCTGTGTGGGTATGTTGTTCTATTAAAAAGTCCCGTTTAGGGCGATGTGTAATCTTTAATAATCAATGGAATGTTTAGTTTATAAATTTCATTTTTGCCATTATATGCATAAATAAATTATATATGAAATAAATGAAACAAAATCATTCCTTTAAAAGTAATCTGCCTATTTAATATTAACTAAGGATCTTAAAGGTATAACCTAGCCTGCATGTCATTATAAGACCTGGCCAAGATGGTAAAACCTGTTAAAAAGATTCAAATCCCAGTTAACATCTGAAAACATGTTAACGCTCCTGGCAGACGTGATTCGTTAAAATCACACACGTCATTTTTATATAGGGATCTTTCCAAAGGTTCCCAACCCAACTTAATGATCTATGAATCATGGGTTTAAATCATCAATTAAGATGATCATATTTTGACCATACATTGGTAATATAATGCCTACGGGCCCTGCTCATTTTCTATATGAGACAAAAGACAGTAGTAGTCTACGACTCTCTGTCCGAAAAAGGTAATGAACTATGTTCAAACCTTCATGCTTTGATTCTCTGAAATCATGGCTTATAATTTAAAAATGTCCCTGTGACTAGGCCTTGTGTGCTAATAATATTGTTATTGTTTATAATTAGGATAAATTATAATAGAAATCCTAAATAAATGTGAGTAACAAATTAACCAAATATGGTCTATGTTTACCATGGTTAATGAATTACCCTAAGGGGCAATTCCATAATAAACTCTCAAATAAACTATTGTCATTGTCTTATGCAACAGTTCAAATTTAAAATGGCTGACTCGGATGAAATTAATAGTCACCCAAGGGAGAATAATGATAACGCCCGAATTAATATGACGGGTGCTGAACTGAAAGCGTTAGTAGACGACGCTGTTACAAGGGCCTTAGAGCGGCAGTATGAAGATTATAGTGGGACTCGAAGTAGGACCCTATCTGCGCCGTGTTCAAAGCCAAAGACTCATTCTGAGGCTCACAGCAAGCCTCCCTCCAAGAAGGAAGAACCCAAGAAAGATGATGATCGACACTCCTCAAACCACCACAGTGCTCCATCTCAACAGATTGTACTAAATCAAGAATCCCGTAATAAGGGTTGCTCCTACAAATACTTTGTTTCATGAAAGCCCAGGGATTTCACTGGGGAAAAAGGAGCCATTGACTGCATGACGTGGTTAGATGAGATGGACACAGTAGTGGATATCAGCGGGTGCGCTGAGAGGGATATAGTCAAGTTTATGTCTCAATCATTTAAGGGTGAGGCCTTAGCCTGGTGGAGATCGCTGATTCAAGCCACTGGGAAGATCCCATTGTACAACATGACATGGGAGCAATTTGTTGCCCTCATCAGGGAAAACTACTGCCCTCAGCATGAGGTTGAGAAGATTGAGTCTGATTTCCTATCGTTGGTAATGACAAACCTTGACTGCCAAGCTTACCTCACGAGCTTCAACACAATGTCCAAATTGGTTCCGTATCTGGTGACTCCGGAACCCAAAAGAATAGCTCGTTTTATCGGGGGTTTAGCCCCATAAATTAAGGCAAGCGTGAAGGCCTCTCGGCCAGCTACTTTCAGATCTGTAGCTGATATATCTTTGTCCCTAACACTGGACGCGGTCAGACAAAGATCGCTGAGGAACAAGGATGCTGAGAAAAGGAAACGTGAAGATGACAATTCACGGAGGTCAAACAAGAAGCACCGAGGAAACGGTGACAACAGGAAGGGGTCAGAGTCAAAGAAGGATGGGCATCAGTCTGGTGATAAGCCCAAGTGCAAGATCTGCAAGAAACAGCACTTCGGGAAGTGCAGGTTTGAATCGAACTCGCAGACTCAGTCAAGAACTTTTGCCTGTGGTATATGCAAGTCCAAGGAACACAAGACCTTGGATTGCAAAAAGTTGAAGGAGGCAACCTGCTACAGCTGTAATGAGAAGGGGCATATCAAGACCAATTGCCTAAAACTCACAAAGAAAGCTGATGAAGGAAAGAAGACCAATGCTAGGGTCTTCAGAATGGATGCAAAGGAAGCAGTACAGGATGACAATGTGATAACAGGTACTTTCCTCATAAATGATGTCTATGCAAGAGTACTTTTTGATTCAGGCGCAGATAAATCATTTGTAGATAATAAGTTTTGCAAATTGCTGAATTTACCTGTTAAAACCTTAAGTGTGAAATATGAGGTGGAGTTAGCAGATGGCACCATAGAAACCGCCTCAACCATATTAGATGGATGTTTCATATCCATTAAGAACCACTCTTTTCCTTTGTCCCTACTTCCTTTGAAGTTAGCCGGTTTTGACATCGTATTAGGCATGGACTGGTTATCTCATAACCATGCCCAGATTGTCTGCAATAGAAAGCAAGTTGTGATCAAGACTCCATCTGGCGAATCAATTATCATTCAGGGAGATACCCGGTATGGATTGCCTGAGCAAGTGACTATGCTCAAGGCCTCTAGGTGTTTGAAGAAGGGTTGTGTCATCTACATGGCACAAGTGACTATTGATGAGCCGAAACCCAAGATGGAAGACATCCCCATCATTTCTGAATACCCTGAGGTTTTTCCTGAAGAACTACCTGGCTTACCACCAGATAGGCAAGTGGAATTCAGAATTGACATCATCCCTGGAGCAGCACCTGTTGCTAGAGCGCCTTACAGGTTGGCACCAACAGAGATGAAGGAATTAAGAGCACAACTAGATGAATTGCTAGCTAAAGGTTTCATTAGACCTAGTTCGTCTCCGTGGGGAGCGCCAGTCCTGTTTGTCAAAAAGAAGGATGGATCGATGCGTCTGTGCATCGACTACCGTGAGCTTAATAAGGTCACAATAAAGAATAGGTATCCTTTGCCCAGGATCGACGATTTGTTCGATCAATTGCAAGGGGCAAGTTATTTCTCGAAGATTGACTTGAGGTCAGGCTACCACCAACTGAAGGTTAGAGATGAAGACGTACACAAAACTGCATTTAGGACTCGTTATGGTTATTACGAGTTCCTAGTGATGCCTTTTGGGCTCACTAATGCACCTGCCGCGTTCATGGATCTCATGAATCGCGTCTGCAAGCCATACTTAGATAAATTCATCATCGTTTTCATCGACGACATTCTCATCTACTCGAAGAACCAAGCTGACCATGAGAAACACCTTCGCTGTATTCTTAAACTTCTACATCATGAGAAACTCTATGCCAAATTTTCCAAGTGTGAATTTTGGCTTCGAGAGGTCCAATTCCTTGGACATGTGGTTAGTGAGCATGGTATCCAAGTGGATCCCGCTAAGGTGGAAGCAGTTATGAACTGGCAAGAGCCGAAGACGCCTACAGAGATTCGTAGCTTCCTAGGCTTAGCAGGATATTATAGGCGTTTCATTGAAAATTTTTCAAGGATTGCTGCACCCCTAACTTCTTTGACTAGGAAGAAAATAAAGTTTGATTGGGGCCCTAAGCAGCAAGAATCCTTTGATATCCTAAAGCAAAAGTTGAGCAATGCTCCTGTGCTGACATTGCCTGAAGGTACCGAAAAATTCGTAGTTTACTGCGATGCATCACACACTGGCATGGGGTGTGTGCTTATGCAGAAAGGCAAGGTTATTGCCTATGCTTCACGGCAGTTAAAGGTGCATGAAAAGAATTACACCACCTATGACCTGGAGTTGGGTGCCGTTGTATTTGCACTGAAGCTATGGAGGCATTATTTATATGGAATCAAGTGTGTGATCTATTCTGATCACAAGAGCCTCCAGCACCTGTTGAATCAGAAGGATTTAAACATGAGGCAACGACGATGGATGGAGACGTTGAATGATTAGGATTGTGAAATTAGATACCATCCGGGAAAGGCGGATGTAGTCGCCGATGCCTTGAGTCGAAAGGAAAGGGTGAAACCCATCCGAATCAATACCAAGAGCATTGAAATAAAGAACAGTTTGAATGAAAGGTTGTTAGCTGCACAGGAGGAAGCTGTGTTGGAAGCTAACTATCCTAATGAAAAGCTAGGGGTAACTGAGGAGCAGTTATCTCTTGGCAAGGACGGAATTCTTAGATTAAATGGACGAATATGGGTTCCAGTGTATGGAGGACTTCGAGATGTCATCCTCCAGGAAGCCCACAGTTCTAAATACTCCGTTCATCCTGGAGCTGATAAGATGTACCAGGATCTGAAGGCAAATTTTTGGTGGATAGGCTTGAAGAAGTCTATAGCCACCTATGTAGCTAAATGCTTGACATGTGCACAAGTCAAAGCTGAACATCAAAAGCCGTCAGGTTTGCTACAACAACCTGAACTTCCCACATGGAAGTGGGAAATAGTGACGATGGATTTCATCACCAAGTTGCCCAAGACCAGGAAAGGAAATGATACGATATGGGTGATAGTGGATAGACTGACTAAGTCAGCACATTTCCTACCCATCAAAGAGACCTATAGCTCCGATATGTTAGCCCAATTGTACGTAGATAAGATTGTAGCTCTACATGGAGTACATGTGGCTATTATCTCTGACAGAGATACTAGATACACGTCGCATTTTTGGAAAAGTTTCCAACAATCTCTGGGCACGCGTTTGAATTTTAGTACGGCTTACCATCCTCAGACAGACGGACAGAGTGAGCGTACAATCCAAACGTTGGAAGACATGCTTCATGCATGTGTGATCGATTTAGGTGGTAGTTGGGATAACCACCTGCTGTTAATCAAATTCTCCTACAACAATAGCTACCATACCAGCATTAAGGCTGCGCCTTTCGAGGCCTTATACGGTAGAAAGTGCAGAACGCCCGTTTGTTGGGCGGAAGTTGGAGATGTCCAATTATCAGGACCAGAGATAGTCTTTGAAACGACGGACAAGATTGTCCAGATTCGTGACCGTCTCAAAGCTGCCCGAGATAGGCAGAAAAGCTACGCAGATTTAAAGCGTAAACCTTTTAACTTCAAGGTAGGTGACAAGGTGTTGCTTAAAGTATCACCCTGGAAGGGAGTGATGCAATTTGGTAAGAAAGGCAAGTTAAGCCCGAGATACATAGGACCTTTTGAGGTCATTGAACGGGTCGGATCAGTTGCCTATAAATTAAACCTACCTGAAGAGCTCAGTGGAATTCACAATGTATTCCACATCTGCAATCTGAAGAAGTGTTTCGCTAATGAATCACTGGTCATACCGCATACATATAGAAGAGAGCTTAAAGTTTGTTGAAAAACCTGTGTCGATCGAGGATCGACAGGTTAAGAAGCTTCGAAGGAAGCATGTGCCTAATGTAAAGGTAAAATGGGATGCCCGTAGAGGTCCCGAGTATACGTGGGAGGTAGAGTCCACAATGAAAGAAAAGTACCCTTATTTATTTCAGTAAATCTCGAGGTCGAGATTTCTTTTAAGGGGGTGAGGATGTAACACCTCGAAAATTCATGTCCTATAATGTGTTGACACGTGTCATAGGTTTGAACGTGTGAAAGAATGTTATAAAAGGATTAAAGTTGACATACGGGTTCTAAATGTCAACAGTGAATAAATATATTTTACATTAACCCTACATGATGCTCATACCTTCAAACGAATAAATCATGGATCATACGAAGCTAAATATGAAAGAAAGTGAGAGATTACAAACTACAGGGGTTAAATGTGTCAACATGTTTAAGTTATACCTCTGAGTGACCTTTTAGCAAACCCGAAGCTTTGTAATGGTTAATTATGCTCACTAGAATGCACGATATAAATTTCATAAAGTTTCATTATCGTATGAGAAAGTTATGATCAAATTCGTATGAGAGGGGTTAAAAGCGTCAACGATGAAGTTTATGACTTTTCGGGTGACAATAAAGTTAACCGAGGACTAAACAAAGTGGGTATATGTCTTGAAGCCCTTATAAGCTAAATTGGAGGTTTCAAAATGCAAGAACTAAAGTCGAAACAAAGTCTTTAAGAGCCAAGGACCAAAGCATAAAAAATCAAAAATTTGGATTTTGATCAGAAGGGGCGTCGCGCCACGCGAGGACCCTGGGGGGGGGGGGGTCTACGCGTGCCGCGAGGGGCTGTCTGCTCCGAAAACTTTGGGCTTTTGTCTGCCAACTCCATTCTAACCGACTTAAAATGATTTTTCACATCTTGAACGACCTCTAAACAACCCCTAGGCCCTTAGGGATATCTGTTGATGATCCATGGCCATTGCTAGCACTTGTTGTCAATGATCTAAGTGAGTTTGAGCACTATATAAAGGCCTTATGTTGCAACTTAGCAACCACACCTTCCATCTGCCTTTCTGATCATTCCTGGAGCTCCAAAGCAGACTCAAGTGATCACAAATCGTGCATAGGACTTCAGTAAGTATGCTTAACCTTTCTTAGTTGAGTTTTTACTTAGTTTTAGCTTAAAAGTCAAACCGTCGTAATTAACGGTTGACTTAGCGATTAATCATTGATGGTCCAGTGATTAGTCGAATTGAAAGTAGTTATAAGTTGGTAATTACGTGGGCAATAAACCCTTAAAAGGGCACCCTCTGATTCCCACTCTAACTAGGTTAAATGTCGGGTCAAACTTGTTATTAAAAAGTCAACATAATGCTTAATTGCCTATATGTTGACCAATATGCCCTTTTCACCATAAAACGTGATTTTTGAAAATATAAAAGAGTAGAAACCTTAGTTACTGATTTATAAACTTGCACCCAAAATTTGACATCGGTTCGAGGTGTAGATTGAGAGTTATGCTCATTAGCGTAAGTAGAAAGCTTTTTAGCGATTAAACAACATAATTAGCGTATAGCCTATTTAAACCTACTTTTTGATATCAATCTCTTTACCCACTGATGTAATATATTATTTTGGGATTTTTGAAAATTTTTAATTAATTTTAGGCTGAGCATAACTTAGAGTTATAAGCTTAACCCGGTAATTGTCGGTTTTGCCCTTTCGGGCTATAAAATGAGTTTTACATATCTTTTTTACCCCAAACCTTTTGCTACTAATTTAATATGATAAATAAGTTATTTTAAACCTTCTAGAATAATAAAAATATCAGCTTTATGTATAGAACCCAGAAATGGCTTCTAATCGCCTTTTTAAGCGTTTTTAACGCATAGTATGTACTAAAACTAATTTAAACATACAAGGGTTGATACCTACTGATATTTTAGGTAAATTATAATATTTTAACAGTAAGCAAAAGTTGATTAACTCAGACTTCAGTTTTGAGCTTTTCGGCTTATGTGAAATTACCAAAATGCCCCTACGGTGCATAGTTTGGTTATAATTGATAAATTTCACATATATACTTACCCTACTGTTATAACTTATTAAATTGAGTATTTTTGCTGATTACATCAGACCTGTAACTCAGGATAATACTTAAACTCTTTTATAACCTTGTAAATGACCAAACTACCCCTACGGGGCATAGTTTGTGTTTAAACTCGTTTCGGGCATAATAAAAGATATCTTAGTGATGTCACAACATATTTGAGGCATATTAACTTAGGAAACCTGTAAATGACTCTCATTATTACCCGTTACGCCTCTTGCGCGTTCGGTTCGGTTTATGTAACTAGTTTACATAAATTAGCCGAAACGGGTCAAACCTTATCGGTTTTATCTCAAAATCCAGAATGTGTATAATATACCCATATTAAGCAAGTCTTCAAACTTTTCGGGTCTAAATCACATTCTATCCCGGTCTTCGCTTAATCGTGCGTACGAACCGTATCTTTAAAACTAACCGGTCTAAGCTTAGGTTTAATTAAAGACCCGTTAGGATTCTAATAGGTTATTATAAACCTTCGTTCCAGAATAGGAGGACCAGTAAAAGCTACTTGCATTTGCTGTTTGCGAATTATACTTGCAAAGGTAAATACTTTTAACTTATTTTCCCTTATACGGGCTTGGGGTACGGTATATAAAATACCGCTTGGTCGGGCATTCGACCTTAACCGATTAGTGGTTAAGTATTATCGAGATGACCCGTTTAAATTGTTTTGTTTGCTTAAAGCCTTTGGGAGGTTAATGACCATGTCCCGGATATCCTTGGCATCATTTTACGAAATGGCCACGACCTAAGCGCGGGGTGTAGGCGTACACCCGTCAGTGCATAAATAAATAATGTGGTGTGTCTATTGATCTTTAACCCGGCACGACCCGGGCTACTAAACGCATAAGGAACATGTAATCCTTTTACAAGTTTATATATTTAAATAATTATCCCAAGTTATAAAAATATTTATGCCACGTGCATCCAAATCAATTTTTTACCATTTTTTTAAATGAGTCAGTTGATTGTATTTACCAGTGTAAACTGACGTATTTTCCCAAAAAGATTAAATGCATGTACTAATCGTAATAGGCTGGATTTCTCCTTAGCATCAATAAAGAGTCTCGCAAGCTTAAGATGCCTAACGTCTGTTGAACTACTGTTTCCTATTTATTTTTAATCCACCTGTGGATAAACTTTCGACTGTTGTGATACTTGATATTAACGTGGAAAGTCGGGGTGTGACAGATAACGAGATTGATTTCACCAGATCTAGTATCAATTCTTACAACATAAACAATTAACTAATGGAGTCGCTCAATCACAGTGCAATCATTTAGCAAAACTTAATTGAAGTTAAAGGAAAACAGAAGCAAATCCTAATTAATTACAGCAGCCAAACCGAAGCTGCTGCTGAGTCATTTTGTGTGGAGCTGGTTGTGGTGGTTGTGGTGGTTGGAGGTGGCAGAGGTGGCAGTCGTTGGAGAAGATGACCGGAGTTACAGGTTTCCGGTGACGGAAGTAGTGGTGGTGTTATATATGAAAGGGATATTAAGTTGTGGTGGTGGCTGGAGGTGGCAGTGGTGGTTGTGGTGGTGAATGGCGGTGGCAGTGGTGGCAGGGGGTAATATCACAGAGTGTACAAAACACATGGGGTAATATGAAAGGGCATTATAGTCATTTCAAGTTATAGTCAACAGATTAGTCAACAAATTTGAGGCCAGGGGGTAAGGTTGCAACATAACAGCAAACATTGGGAGGTAAAATTGCAATTATTTCCTTAGGGGGGTAAGGGTGCCAATCACCCCTAACCAAATGTGTAAAATTGCAGTTTACTCTAATATAATTTACAACATATAACATAAAAAATTAAATTGATAAAACATCTTAATTAATTGAACTCAGTAATATATTAAATTTCAATTATTGTTTAGAAAATACATAGTTACCACAACTACTACTACAACAGCAACAAAATTTAAAAAGAAAAATACTGTTATTTTCTTTGCCAATCTTAAACGTAAAACGTCCTATGTAATTAGAGACGTTATATATTTGTTAGTCTTTGATTTTTTTATATCAATATGATTTTAATCCACTAAATAATTTTTATGCGGTTTTAAAGGATTATTTTTTAATAATTATATATACATATATAGGGAAAAAATTAAATAGGAAGTTTATTCTGGCTAGGAAGTGTAGGAAGCAATAGGATTATGACATGTGACAACATTTAAAATAAAGAAAAATGGTCTTTTAGTCAATCCAACCCTTTCTTTTTTCTTTTCAAAACCCCCCATTTTCAAAACCCACCATCTTCAACCATTTCTTCACTTTCTATCTCAATAATCACTACATTATAGTACGATTTTCATCACCAATCAATGATTCAAACACCCGATCAACGTGTTCTTTAGCTTTTTTTGAAGAAAACCCAGTTTAATTTCATACAAAATCTCGTTTTTTCCGGTGATTTTGAAGATAATCACTCGATCTGTTCGATTCGAGTGCTGATAAGTGTTTCAATCATTCAAAATTCGTCAATTGTTGAAGAAATCACTTCGATCCATGTAAGAAATTCTTTAATTTCATTTTTACGATCTGGGTTTTTGATTTAGTCATTGCGTTTTATGATTTTGGCGGGGGTCCGGGGGCAGCTCCCCTGGTAGCGGGGTCCCAGGGGCGGCAGCCCCTGGCTGGAGTTCAATGCGTTTTAGATAGAACACTTTCTTTGGTGTTTTTAGGCAATTGCGTTTTAGAACAAAAACATTTTTATGTGTTTTCTGGCCATTGCGTTTTAGAAAAACACATTCTTGAAGTGTTTTTGGTGCATTGCGTTTTAGGTAAACACTATTTTAGGTGTTTTCAGTCCATTGTGTTTTACAGAGAACACTTTCTTTTGTTTTTTTAGGCAATTGCGTTTCAGAATTAGTTATTTTTAAGTGTTTTCTGGCCATTGCGTTTTACAAATATGACATTTTTTTGTGTTTTTTGTGCATTGCGTTTTAGGTAAAACACTTTTTTATGTGTTTTCAGTCCATTGCGTTTTAGAAAACAAACATTTGTATGTGTTTTTGGTGCATTGCGTTTTAGGTAAAACACATTTTTATGTGTTTTTAGTCCATTGCGTTTTAGAAAGTACATTTTCTTTTGAGTTTTTAGGCTATTGCGTTTTAGAAATAAGACATTTCTTTGTGTTTTCTGGCCATTGCGTTTTACAAATAAGACATTTGTTTGTGTTTTTGGTGCATTGCGTTTTAGAAAAATGTCAATTTTTAGGTTTTTTTTTTATTGCGTTTTACGTAACTGGTGGTTTTTCTATTGCGTTTTACGCAACTGGGTTTTTAAAGATAAAAAAAACGCTCGTTTTTTTGGTGCAATTTTTATAAAAAAAAATAATGTCGTATGAAAGAGTTATTAACGTTTAAAAAATGGGGGGGGGGGGAATTGGAGGAGAGAGAAACTATTACCTTGCATCGACTAGAATACCCCTAAACAAACTCACCCGCCTTTTTTCTTCCCTTCAATTTCCATCATTTAATCTTAGCCATTGATTAACTAAATGGATGGTCAATATCACTTCCTAGCCTTTTTAGCCAAATAAACTTCCTATTGTATCTCCACCCCACTATATATGAAGCTTAGCCCTGTTATGGCTTTCATCGAGGGATAGATTAATCAATAATATGCTGGTGTAGGTGTGTACCCATGGAAATCCGTCAAAAATCATAGCGTGGATAATTTGATTTTGACATATTTCATAGAAGGATTATCGACTAGTTATTTAGCGACTGATAACCGACGGATAACGACTGTTGCCATAACAATTTCACCTTCATATTTGAAATATAGTTGCCATAACAATTTCAACGACATACTTGAAATATAGTAAAGTTGCTATTTTTAGGCTTGAAACACCCGACGATTACCACCAAACTTTTGTTACAATTTATATAATATTATTATTATTGATGGACGACTCGCCGCATGCTAGACCCCACACCGAGAAAGCATGGACGAGAATCTTATCCTCACATTTCCGTTGGATTCTCGTTGGCAACAATGTCCCACGATATCTGACCAAATCTTGACTTACCCACGTCGGGTGTTCATCAGTAACTCGTTGATGATTCTCAGTTTCCCACCGTTAGGCTATCCATCGACAATTACCTAGTGTTATGGGTGGTTTTCTGCTCATATATCCTGACTAATATTCTGACTATGTTTCTTTTTTGTGATCAGGATACCGGATCAGGATATTGGTAACATCCTGTATCCTGGTAGTAACTAATTAACTCACGTGCAGATTGTTGTAACAAGTCTCTAACGGTTAGGTGGACTTATTCTCCTTAAGACTCGGGCAAATCAGTTGAATTATGGACGTTGAAGCCGGAAGACGTGGACTATAACGTTCACAAATGGAATATTCCATATATCCCGGATTTATAGGCTAGTTAGTTAGTTTCTTTTTACTATAAATAGATTGATCGGATCAGATAAGAAAACACACAGTCTCTCGTACACTCTTTCTCTCTAGCTGCAAACACTCACAATACACTTACACTTGTATCGAAATCACATTGTAACACTTAGTCGATCCGCATCATATCCTGCACTGTATCCAGACATTTGAAGTAATAAGAAGAACAAGGCAGCTGCGATTGTCAGCTCCCGAGGTTTTGTGCCGGCGATCTAGATTAATCAAGGGCTTTCCTCGTATATCCCGTGTCACCCTTTACATTTTTGCTCATCGTTTGATCGTAGATACAACTCAATATCCTGAGCCGTACCCTGAAAAATGTTTTTGCAAACAACTTATTTAGCATATTTTCAACACACTTTCTTAGCACACTACCTCACTTAACTATTTTGATTACTTAATTGCTTCGGTAATTTTTGACCAAAACAATTTGGCGCCCACCGTGGGGCAAGTTGTGCTATTTCTACTAAAAGCTTTTGCAAAATCATTACTTGGTTTTCTATTTTCAAAACTTTTTGCTACACTATTTTCAATGGCCTTGAGATCAAACATGAGCTCTTCCACCATGTCTGCTACCACCTCTGTAACAATTGGTTCGGTGCTTCCACCACCTCCTCCGAGAACCCAAGCCTCTTCACTGCCTCAGGATGTTATCCCCGCTCGCAATATTCAGGGATCTGCTCCTGTTTTGGCTTCTAATGAAGAAATTCTAAATTTGTTTGGTAGTGTATAGGAACAGATGAGGCTGCAGCAGGAGACCAACCAGATGCTGATGAGAGAGATACAACTCTCAAAATCCAGCTCAAGCAGGCCCGCTGAGGATACTGTCACTCCCTTGCAACCCAGAGCTTTAAACTTCAGTTCTACAGTATATACTGAGGATAACAGGGGGAATATTGTGCCTAGCCATTCTCAGAATCATACTCCTGAGATACCCTCTTCGGTTAGGGTGTCAACTGTGAGAAGCTCAGGATATGCTTCAGGATATGGCCAGAATCCTCAGACTAGTAACATATCTAATAATAATAATACTCTTGCTACTAATGGTGTTGGATCTTTGCAGGATGCAGGTATGACATCAACATTCTCTAGGGAGCTTCAGAAATTGAAGGACATGATATCCAGTGTACCTGGAGTGGTCCAGCAAATTCCAGAAGTATCCCAAGACAGCCACAGGATATCCCAGTTTACTTATCATATTTGTGATGCTGAAATCCCAAAAAGATTTCAGACCCCCAACATGAAGCTCTATGACGGAACTACGGATCCTGAAGAGCATATTGCGCAATATAGGGAAAGGATGGAAATCAACCCTATCCCTCCGGATCTCAAGGAAGCATGCCTATGCAAGGGTTTTGGTTCTACCTTAACAGGATCAGCCTTAAAATGGCTCTTAAACGTTCCTCCTCACTCAATTACATCATTTGCTCATTTAGTGAATTTATTTAATAGTCAATTTTCTTGCAGTCGAAGTTTTGAGAAACTAACCAGTGATCTTTACAGGATAACTCAAGGACCCTAGGAATCCTTGAGGGATTATGTGAACAAGTTTAGTCGAGAATCCTTAGATATCCCACATCTTGATGTTGCAACAGCTGTGCAGGCTTTCAAGATGGGGTTGCAAAAAGATTCTCAATTTTACCATGATCTTGTAATGAATCCCTGTAGGAACCTGGATGAAGCTCGGAATAGGGCTCTAAGATATATTCGACTGGAGGATGACAAAAGGATGCAAGAGAGGATGAATTCATCCACAACTCATGAGTCAACCAACAGGAAATCAGAATCCTCGTACAAACCATATCGCTCTAAGCCATATGGCAGGAATGACAACAAGAAAGTGAATGTTGTTGAAGACGAGGATCCTGAGGAGTATCCTGAGTTATCAGAATATTGTTTTTCTGTTAATATACCTGAACTGATGTATGCTATGCAGGGTTTAGGAGACAAAGCAAGATGGCCCCAGAAGAATCAACAAAAAGCTGATTGGAAGGATAAATCCAAGTGGTGTGCCTTCCATGAGGATTTCGGACATGTTACCGAGGATTGCATTGCTCTAAGGAAAGATATAATCTATCTCCTGAACAAAGGATATCTGAAGGATCTCCTGGGAAGAAAGAAGAATAAAGGTCAGGATACTGAGAAGGATCCTGAACGAGCAGCATCACCTCCTGCAGATGCCGAGATAATTAACTTTATTTCAGGAGGATCCGACATTTGCGGGACGTCGTATTCTTCAGCAAAAAGACATGCAAAGGAAGCCAAGGCAGAGAGGGGAGATAAACCAACCAGGTTGTCAACCCTCACAACCGATAAAGTGATCACGTTCGATAATGATGACAGGGATACTGTCCAGGATCCTCATCACGATGCTTTGGTAATAACTTTATATGTTGCTAATCATTTTATGCGCAGGATATTGGTAGACAACGGCAGCTCCGTCAACATAGTTCAGCTGGAAACACTAAAGAGGATGAATGTATCCCCGATGGATATTACTTCGAAGTCCACTGTGCTTGTTGGATTCAGTGGAGAAGCCAAGAATACCGTGGGAGAAATAAAGTTGCCTGTGTATGTTGAAGGGGTCAACTCAATGCAGCGCTTTTGTGTCATGGACTCCTTATCCTGCTATAATATTATATTAGGTAGGCCTTGGATCCATGATATGAAAGCTGTGCCGTCAACCTATCATCAATGCATCAATATCCCTACCACTTGGGGAGTAGTCAAGGTGGAAAGTGATTAGCAGAAAGCAAAGGAGTGTTATTCTTCTTCGATGAAATCCTCGACAAAGCCTAGTGCAGCATAGAAATTAAAGATGCGAGGCCAAGATATCATGGAGGCTTCAGAACAGGATGTAAAGAAAATTATCCTGGATCAGGATAATCCGGATATCTCGGTGCTCGTGGGAACCAATATCCCTCAGGATATTGAAAACCAATTGACTAACTTTTTGAAATGTAGGATGTCAACATTCGTGTGGAAACACGAGGATATGACAGGTATTTCCAAGGATATTATAACTCACAAGCTCGGAATTGATAGGTCTTTCAAGCCTGTCCAACAGAAACGAAGGAAGTTTGCTCCAGAACGGAACGCTATCATTCAGGAAGAAGTTGAAAGATTATTAAAGAGCAAGATGATTAGGGAAGTGAAATTTCCCAAATGGCTCGCAAATGTAGTTATTGTGCAAAAGAAAAACGGGAAATGGAGAGTCTGTGTAGATTACACAGACTTGAACAAAGCTTGTCCCAAAGACCCATTTCCTCTACCTCATATTGATTCAATGGTAGATGCTACTGCTGGCCACGAGATGTTAACCTTCATGGATGCCTCCTCAGGATTCCAGCAGATCTAAATGGAACCCTCGGATCAGGCGGATACTGCTTTCATGACACCGACAGGTATTTATTGTTATACTGCTATGCCTTTTGGTTTAAAAAATGCAGGTGCAACATACCAAAGATTGGTGAACATGATGTTTAAAGACAAGCTGGGGGACACCATGGAGGTATACATCGATGACATGGTAGTAAAATCTAAAAAGGCTGAGGATCACCTCCAGGATATTAAGGGAGCATTCGATATCCTAGACCAATACAACATGAAACTAAATCCTGCCAAATGCCATTTTGGAGTGGGAGCAGGAAAGTTTCTAGGATACATGGTGACGAAAAGGGGGATAGAAGCAAGCCCGGAGCAGATTAAAGCTATCTTGGATATCAAGTCACCTTCAAATATGAAAGATGTTCAAAGATTAACAGGGCGAGTAGCAGCATTAAACAGATTTATCTCAAGATCCTCGGAAAAATGCAAGGAATTTTATGATATCCTGAAGAAGAATAAGAAATTCGAGTGGGGAGAGAAGCATGAAGCAGCCTTGCAGGATTTGAAGCAGTATCTTTCAACCGCACCTCTATTGATGAAGCATGAGGATGGTGAACCATTATCCCTGTGTCTTGCAGTATCAGGGAATGCAGTAAGTGTTGTCCTTGTAAAGGATCATGAAGGTCAGCAGTATCCTGTTTATTATGTTAGTAAAAGTTTATTAGATGCTGAAACTAGATATTCTCATTTAGAAAAATTGATATTATCCCTAGTTATGGCGTCAACAAAACTTAGACATTATTTTGAGACACATAGGATTCATGTTAAAACTAACTATCCTGTTAAAAATGTGCTTAGGAAACTTGAGATGTCGGGTAGGATGGCTAAATGGTCAGTGAAATTAAGTGCCTATGATCTAATATATGAACCTAGAAATGCCATAAAGTCTCAGGCTTTAGCTGACTTTGTGGCTGATTTCAGTAGTGATATTCAAAATGAAGTAGACTTAGAAGTACAACAGCTAGGAGAAAACTTAGAATCCTGGACATTATATACTGATGGTGCATCTAATGTAAGAGGTGTAGGTTTGGGTATACTACTAAAATCGCCATAGGGGGAACATATTACCCCAGGCTATTAGGTGTGAGTTTCCTGCCACTAATAATGAAGTAGAATATGAAGCTTTAATTGCGGGATTAGAATTGGCTAAGAGCATGAATATCAAGGGTTTACAAGTATTTGTTACTAATCATTTTAATGGGACCTATGCAGTTAAAGGTGAGAAGTTGATCGAGTATCTCGAAATTCTCAAAAAATTAGCAGGATATTTCGATATTTTTACACTTGAACAGGTACCAAGAGAGGATAATGCTGAAGCTGATGCCTTACCATATCTAGGATCATCAGTCAGGATACCGGAGGGAACCCAAATACCAATATTACATATCCTGTATCCTGCGACAGATCCTCTTAAATCTCAAGATAAGGAAGTAGTAAGTATTCAGGATCCTGATGATGAGTATCCCGAGGAGGATCCTAAGTCCTAGACGGCTCCAATCATGAGATATCTCAAGGAAGGACACATCCCAAAGGATGAAAATCCTAAGGCCTTTAGAATGAAGGTATCATGATTCACTATTATAAATAATGTTTTGTATAAAAAATCTCTTGCAGGACCATATATGAGGTGCTTGGAGGATCCCGAAACCAAAGAAGTGCTTCAGGATATACACGAAGGGGATTGTGGTAACCATACTGGGGGCAGGTCGTTATTCTCGAAGGTATTAAGAACAAGATACTATTGGCCGACGATGAGGAAAGATGCTGCAGAATATGCTCGAAGATGCGATGCAAGTCAAAGACACAGTAATATATTGCATCAGCCTGCTGAACCACTGTATCCTATTGTTTCCCCTTGGCCATTCATGAAGTGGGGAATGGATATAGTGGGAAAGTTGCCAAAGGCTCCAGGAGGAAAAGTCTTCATTGTCACACCCTGGCTTTGCGGAAGCGTGGTTATTTTGGTGTGACTTCTTAATACCATAGCTTAACCATAACAAGCTATATGAAATAAAAACCATGCAAGATCATCCATTTAATTATGTTTTAAAAACCAAATACAACAACATTGTTTTAACAAACTCAAACATCAACATGACATAAACACAGTTTAAGGACTGTGACTTGTCCAGGAAAGAGTCACATTCCCCAAACCCGGATGACCTCGTAACTAGTGCAGCGGAAAACGTGTCATACCGCGCCAGATCCTTTAATTCCCTAAAATACATGTAAGTTGAAAAATCAACAATAATGTTGAGCGAGTTCATGTGTTTAGTATGTACGCGCGAATAAACCTTTATAATCATTGTAAGTATGAATGTTTTGTAAACTCTGGTATGAAAGCAAATAAGGAAACATATCAGTTAATGTGTAACCACATGGTCCAACCTGCGGGCGCATGGGAGGGGATAGGACAAGGTCACCACATGGTCCAACCTGCGGGCGCATGGGTGGTGTTACGACAAGGTCACCACATGGTCCAACCTGCGGGCGCATGGGTGGTGTTAAGACAAGGTCACCACATGGTCCAACCTGCGGGCGCATGGGTGGTGTTAAGACAAGGTCACCACATGGTCCAACCTGCGGGCGCATGGGTGGTGTTTGTTATGCTCAAATAGGCCTATCACTCGTATCCCTCGATCGTACTACGGGGACTAATGTTCTTAAGGTTTCACCTACCCAATCACATAACCTAACAGTTCCTTCCTTAGCTGACCATACCATGTAAGAAACATTCGTAATCATAGTAACATGTATTTCACCCCCGCAGTTAAAAACTGAAAACAGTTAAGAGAAAAGGGGGACATGAACTCACAGTGGTGCGTCTCTACCAAGTATGCCTCCAAATCAATCAGCTGTGTGACGACCTACACGTACTAACTCTATTAGACGGACGGCCATGCCTTAGCTTTATGGTTTAAGTTTTTGGGAAATAGTTAGGCAACTATTTCGTGTTTACATTCTGTATATACTTGGTAGTCATTTTCCTTCCCAAGGATGGGGGATTTAATACATGTGCGTTTCGTAACATTCGGATTACACTATTAAGTCTCACTTAATATATTTTATTTCTATCTCCAAAATATAATATTCTTCTCAAAAATATTATACTTTAATACATGTGATTTTCCCAAAATAATACTTAGTAATATTATTTTTACCCTAAAAATAATATTTACGTAGTTCACAAAATAATCATAAACACTTATACCAGTGATGTTGTGAAAAATATATACTAAATATATATATGTATCACGTTTTATTTTGTGAAATCCCACCTCCGGTATTTTGTAAATATAGTCGTGGCGAAACTTATATTTTTGAAAACACGTCGAAAAGTATTTCTAACACTTATAGTGAAAATAATTCTAAGTGTTAGGTTTTTAGAAAATTTCGCCAGAGTTTCCCCTGTAACTGGAGGTGGCCACGCTTTTAAGCGTATCATTTTCTTTTACAAATCAAACCAACCATTTTTATCATTCAATCAAAACAATGTTCAAACCACAACTAGTAAAAAAAAATATATATATAAATCGCATAAATTTCATGAACTTGTGATTTATCCAAACTATGAAGTAAATCCCAATACTTTTAGTGGATCTTTATATAAAACAATCCGATTTTGTAAAAACCTCGTTTTTAAAGAAATTCCATCTTTACAACTTCTTGTAAAATTTGACAAAACTAGTTCTTTGTCGAAACTTAGTGTTACACAAGTATTTACACACTTGTGTGTTCTAAAAACCATTCGTGTTAGTGTAAGATCCGTCTTTAAAAGTATGTTTTCTCTTGACAGGTGGTCCTTTGAAAATACCGCTTGTAGATACGTAGATCTACTAGTTTTAAACACTATTTCACAAACAAAATCGCTTTTACACAAGTTCATGATTTATGTGTGGTAGAGTTCATCCTTTAACCCTTGTTACTTCCAAAACAACCTTATGTCATGATCCAAGATCATGACAAACCCGGGTTAAATGACGATCCGAGCTACCACAACATAGATCGGGTCCAAAATAATCACACAAATCAAATACTACAAGTTTTACACAACATATGAGCTTTTAACCAACACTTATAGCATTTTTAGTAGACTTTTAAGCTTCAACTTGTATGTTCATAACTTTTAACCGTTACATATCATATTAACCACTTTAAAATAGTTCGAGAAGGTGATTTAAGCAACTTACTACTAGCTCGAGGATAGGGAAGAATCTAAGCGCAAAGTGAGTGGATAAAAGCAATGTAACGAGGTCCTTCGCCTTCCGATTGCACCAAGGTTCCTTATACGCGATCCTTATCACTTGTAGATACTTGGAATGGCTTGAAACAAGTTCGAAAATGATGGATGCTCAAGGGGGGTGTTCGACCGTGAGTTCTTGAGAGAGAGAGAGGAAGTGTGTTGTTGAGTTTGAGTTGTGAATGAACAAATGTGTTTAATGAAGAACTTATAGACAAAGCTTAAGATAATTATCCAATAGACCATATGTCTTCTTGATATAAGACAAGTGAGATTTTTATAATCTTGCAAGGACAAGAGGTGTCCCCCTCATGGGGACGGTTTCTAAAGGGGGGGGGGGGTACTAGTTTGATTCCAACTAAACAGTTAGACATTAGTTTAGTTAAGTGTAGGTTAACCCGGTTAGTAGTGTGTAGCGTGTTATGACGGGTGTTAGGGCAATCAGGGACCCTAACTGGCTCAGAAAAAGATAGACAATGAAAATGACAATATTTTCATGTTCCAGGTAAAGTCCGGTTGTTCGGTTGGATGGTAATCCGTTAAAGTGCTTAACAAGATTTTAAAGTGTCGTTAATACCATTTTTAGTGACACAACTCATTTCTGACACTTTGGAAAGTGTCTAGCAATATTTTTCTCAAGTTTTGGCACTTTATTTGTTAGCTAAAGGCTGAATTATTATGTAAAGTGCTATATTTTGTGCTTAGAGCACGTTTTAGGCACATCCAGTCATTGGAACTTATTCCTAGAGACGCAGTTCTACAACCCTTGTATCCCTACACTCACCACTAGTGTAGTAAAATATTTCTGGCTCATACAGGCCTTAGAGGCAGTGTCTGCCTGATGCTGGCTTTATCAGCATGTTCAATAGGTTATCCGTTTATAGTGCTACTGTGCTTTTTGTGCATCATGTTTGTCACTAAGGTTCAACATGTAAATAATGTAGTGACGGTAAGTAAAGTATGATGCAGGTAAGTACATGTATCAGTAATCAGGTGGCAGTTCATCAGTAATTCCAAACAAGCACAGTAATTAAGCAGTAATTAATTGTTAATTAAGTCGTATGGATACCTGGTTTGGTGAGGGTTGTCACATTCCCCCCCCCCCCCGTTAAATAAATTTCGTCCCGAAATTTAAGTTTTGCTACTAGATGCAGGGTTCTTGGGAAATAAGTGGGGGGTATTTCTCTTTCATCCGGTCCTCACGCTCCCAGGTGTATTCAGGACCATGTCTGGCATTCCAACGAAGTTTGACGAGCTTGACACTGCTCCGGCGGGTCTTGTTTACTTTCCAATCCGTAACCTCAACCGGTTCTTCAACGAAATGGAGCGTGTCGTCAACATGGATCTCGTCGATAGGAATGGCAATGGTATCTTGAGTTGGACTTTTCTTCAGGTTGGATACATGAAATGTATCGTGAACTGAATGGAGTTCAGCAGGTAAGTCCAGCTTGTATGCTACTAGTCCTATTCTTTCCAAAACTCTGAAAGGACCAATGTAGCGCGGATTTAACTTCCCACGCCTTCCGAAGCGTGCCACACCCTTCCAGGGTGAAACCCTTAATAAAACCATTTCTCCCACTTGGAATTCCAACTGTTTCCGGTTTGGATCCGCATAGGCCTTCTGTCTGTGGCGAGCTGCTTCGATGCGTTTTAGAATCTGCGCAATCTTGTCTGTCGTCTCTCGGACGATTTCGGGACCAGCAAGCTGCCTATCACCTGTGTCAGCCCAGCATAGGGGTGATCGGCACTTGCGTCCGTAAAGAGCTTCAAATGGCGCGACACCAATACTGGTGTGGTAGCTGTTGTTGTATGAAAATTCGACCAGAGGCAAATGCTTGTCCCAGCTACCGCCCAAATCCATTACACATGCTCTCAGCATATCTTCTAATGTCTGAATCGTTCGCTCGCTTTGACCGTCAGTTTGCGGATGAAACGCAGTGCTCAGATTTAATTGTGAGCCAAAAAGCTTCTTGGAAGGATTACCATATCCTTGACACAAACCTTCCGTCTCTATCAGAGATGATCGAGAGAGGCACTTCATGACGTGCGACGATCTCTCTTATGTAAATTTCGGCCAACTTGCTCGTATTATCCTTCTCTCTGATAGGTAAGAAGTGTGCTGACTTTGTTAATCGATCCACTATTACCCAAATAGTGTCATGGCCTCTTGGCGTTCTTGGCAACTTTGTAAAAAAATCCATTGAGATTTGTTCCCATTTCCACTTGGGGATCTCAGGTTGTTGCAGAAGTCCTGAAGGCTTCTGGTATTCCGCTTTAACCTTAGCGCATGTTAAACATTTGCTCACATAAACAACAACATCGCCTTTCATCCTAGGCCACCAATAATAATCCTTGAGATCCTGGTACATCTTATCCGCTCCTGGATGGATAGAGTACCGCGATTTGTGAGCTTCATCAAAAAACAACCTTCCTTAAACCTCTAAACAAAGGAACCCAAATCCTTTTCTCAAAACATAACGTTCCTTCCTTGTTTGGTACCGGTAGCTTCTCCATCCCACGGAGATATTCTTCTTCAAGGTTTCCTTCCTTGAGAGCTTCTTTCTGCGCGGCACGAATGCGCAAGGAAAGATTGGTTCGGATAATCATTTCTAAAGCTCTAACCCTTATGGGCTTGATCCTCTCCTTTCAACTTAGGGCATCGGCGACCACATTCGCCTTCCCTGGATGATACTTTATCTCGCAGTCGTAATCGTTCAGCAACTCAACCCATCGTCTCTGCCTCATATTCAGCTCCTTCTGGTTGAATATGTGTTGTAGGCTCTTGTGATCTGTAAAGATTGTACACTTTGTACCATAAAGGTAATGTCTCCAGATCTTTAATGCAAAAACCACTGCGCCAAGTTCCAAATCATGTGTGGTATAGTTCTTTTCGTGCACTTTCAATTGACGTGATGCGTAAGCAATAACCTTTTGGCGTTGCATCAACACACAACCCAATCCTTGACGTGAGGCGTCACAGTATACCACAAAATCATCTGTACCTTCCGGTAGTGCTAAGATTGGCGCATTGCAAAGCTTACCCTTCAATATCTGGAATGCTTCTTCCTGTTTGATTCCCCAATCAAACTTCTTATCTTTCTGCGTGAGGAGTGTCAATGGTTGAGCGATTTTTTTTTTTTGAAATATCCTCAATGAACCTTCGATAGTAGCCAGCCAAACCCAAGAATTGTCGAATCTCGGTTGGCGTCTTTGGCGTTTCCCAATTCTTGATTGCTTCGATCTTGGTTGGATCCACATGGATTCCATCTCCATTCACCACATGTCCAAGAAATTGGACTTCACGTAGCCAAAACTCGCACTTAGAGAATTTGGCATACAGCTGTTCTTTCTTTAGCAGCTTCAAAATAGCTCTTAGATGCTGTTCGTGCTCAGCCTTTGTCCTTGAATAAATCAAGATGTCGTCGATAAACACAATCACGAACTTGTCCAAGTACGGCTTGCAAACTCTATTCATCAAGTCCATAAAGACTGCAGGTGCGTTTGTCAAACCAAATGGCATAACAAGGAACTCGTAGTGTCCATAACGAGTTCTGAAGGCTGTCTTTGGGATACTCTCCTCTTGTATCCTTAACTGATGGTATCCAGATCGAAGATCGATCTTTGAATAAAAGCTTGAGCCTTGCAGTTGATCAAACAGATCATCAATTCTTGGCAGAGGATATTTATTCTTGATCGTCAGCTTGTTCAGCTCCCGGTAGTTGATGTTTATTTGAAAATCATCACCCTTCTTTCTGACGAGTAGAAATGGGGTTACCCCAAAAGGGAATTTTGGTCTGTTACCTTCCTTCTCTATCCATTACTAAAACTTCTCTGTCAATCCTTGCATCTCCGAAAATGTAAGTCGCTACGATGCATCGACTACGGGTGCAGTGCCTGGAATTAAATCGACCCGGGATTCGACTAATCGTTGAGGAGACGATTCCGGCAAGTCTTCGAGGAAGACTTCGGGGTATTTTCCAATCACAGAGATATCTTCGAGTTTTGGTTATTCGGCTTCTTCTTCCACGACATGAGCCAAGAATGCAACACATCCTTTGTGCGAAAATTTTTGTGTCTTCGTTGCCTGATAATCCGTGGGAGCGTATCCTGCTCCATGAATCACGATCATTTCTCCGTTCGTCGTCGGAGCGCGGATGACAATCTCCGCCGGGTTGTTCGACAACCAGTCCATCCCAATTATCACATCGAAGCTTCCGTTAGGCTTGTTCTATCGAGAACTGGGTATCTAGGTTACTTACTACTAAAACAACTATATTTTCTGAAGCTAAAATTTGACAATACTGTCAAATAGAGCATAACATTGACTATTATGAGACGTACCGATATCCACGCTTGGATTCTATCCCCGCTGTTGAGGTTTCATCCACGTGCCTGAGTGTTCTTAGGGCAATACTTCCTGAAATGCCCCACATCACCGCAATTAAAGCATGCTTGGTCACAGCCTTGATCGTCACTATCCCTGCCTTGATAGTTGTTGTCGTCGTTATTTCCTCCGCGATTTCCGCTACCATCTTGACCTCTATTTCCATGTTTAGTACCCTGCCGACACGTTTCCTTGACATGTCCCACCTTGCCACAGTTACCACATTTTCCATATTTACACCGCCCGTTATGGTGACGTTGACAGTTGTCGCACTTTGGTAGGATACCCGTGTACTCTTTTCTCTTTTTGGCCTTGTCGTCGTTACTCGACTGGGTACCCTGTTTAAAATTCGCCAACTTCCTCTTGTTGTCCCCAGATGACTCTACATGAGTCTCCTTCTTCTCTTCAGAGGTTGAAAATTTGTTCATCCTGATTGCCTCTTCCGTCAGGGCTACACTTAGATTGATGGCCTCAGTGATTGTTGCACGCTTTGATATCGTTACCATGCTCATGATTTGGGGTGCCAATCCCCAAATGAAACGCTCAATCCTCTTAAACTCCGGGTCTACCATGTAAGGAACGATACGCGATAGAACTTGGAACTTCTCCACATACTCGGCTATTTTTGGACCTTCCATCTTCAAGTTCCAGAACTCAGTTTCTACCTTCTGGCTTTCTGTTCTCGAACAGTACTTTTTATGCATTAGCTCTTTCAGCTCGTCCCATGATAGAGCATACGCAGCAGCCTCGCCCATTGTCTGAACCTGAAGTTTCCACCATGTCAGAGCCCCATCTCGGAACAGCCCGGAAATGTACGTGACCTGATCTCTTGGGGCGCATTTGCTTGCATGCAAAACAGTGTCCGTCTTCTCAATCCAGCGTACGAAGGCTACGGCACCCCCAGTGCCGTCGAAATGTAGGGGCTGGCAGCCTAAGAACTGCTTGTAGGTGCAGCCGTTGGGTGGGTTATTTCCTGAGGTACCTCCGTTGCGCTCGGAGTGATGGGCCTCGTATTGTGCGATGACTGCAGCAATGATTCCCTGATGTTCCGCCTCGTTGGTGGGTATGCGTACATCCCGTCTTGGAGGCATCTTCTAAATGATGATCGTATGGGTCAGGTCATAGTAAGTAAAGTGTACGTAAGTATACAACAATATCAACACATAACATCTCATGTTATAAATAAATCAATCGCATAACATCTCATGTTATAAATCAATCACCCATATTGATAGCCTCTGCAATGGTTGAGGGCTTCGAGGTAGTAACCATGCCCCTAATCTGGGGTGCAAGTCCCCAAATGAATCGTTCCATCCTTTTGAACTCCGGTTTGACTAAGTAGGGGACGACCCTAGACAAGTCGTGAGATTGCTGGATGTATTCAGGAATCTCTGGTCCGTCCATTTTCAATTCCGGAACTCTACCTCACGCTTCTGGTTTCCAGCCCTAGAATTGTATTTCTTCTCCATCATTCCTTTGAGCTCGTCCTAGCTCAGTGTATTAACAGTATCTTGTACGAAGGGTCTGAACCTGGAGGTTCCATCATGAGAGTGTGCCATCTAGAAATAACCCCGAGATATAGGTAACACTCTGTTGGGGCGAACAGTTACTCATTCTTAGAATGGAGTCGGTCTTTTCGGACCAACGAACAAATGCCATGACGCCTCCTGTTTCGTCAAGGTTCAAAGACTTGCAGTTCAGGGACTACTTATAGGTGCAGCCAGCTAGGGGGGGGGGGGGTTGTTCCCAGTGGTGCCATTACTGTGCTTAGAGCGGAGGGCTTCATGTCGTACATCTGCCTGTGAGATGCGTCCTTGCAGCTCGGCTTCTGTCCTTGGCAACGTACTGGTGTTTGTGTCACGTCTGGGTGACATTCCCTTTTGTCGAAGTGGTGTGAAGCGGGTTAGACAACGTTTCAATTGTCTATGAGATATATAGCACCATGAGCCATCATGTAATCACCCAATTTCACACGTAAATATACTCAATGTATGAGTGGGGAAATAAATTTCTGAGCCTTCGCATAGGCTTGCCAATTTGGCTTGTTGCCTGTAATAGAATGAACTCGGAGCTACATCGCCTTGCCTTGGTCATTCGTGTTTTAGATATTTCCTGCTACATTGGTTTTCATTAGCTTGACCCGCAGAGTCCACCAGGCTTTCTGTGCACTACAAGTCGTTATTACGTGGGCCCCCATAATAATAAATTGTCTTGCACAGTTACCCCAATTTTCTCTCGTCCAAGCAGATGATCAATCAAGGAGCAACAGCAGGTGCATTGGCATGAACAGGGTCATGCTCCAATGCGGGGTCAGGAGCAACGCCTGGCTCAGGGGCCACAGCCGGCTCCGGATCAACAAACTCCCTCTCAAAATCAGCTGGATCAACAAACATAGGGTCGACAGGGACTACAGAATCCTCCAAGGGCCGGTCTAAGTGTATGAACTCAATGTCATGGTCTGGATCAAAACCAGGTGGAAAAACAGAATCGTCCTCAATATCGCGATCAAACTCAATGCTGTGCGCGAGAACTGGCGCAGCTGATGACGCCATATCGGGGTCGGCGTCGTGTGAGTGATGTTGCTCTCCCGGTGTATGCAAAGATGCGGACGCCACAGACTCAAATGGGTCTGGGACAGGTGAATGGGCATGAGCCTCTTCTTGCAGGAGCGTCAGTAAGCAGCAGGCTATCACCATCAGCAATAGGGCCTCGCCCTCAAATGGGTCCTCCTCTAATAGATCGTTATCGTCGTCAGAGACCACGTCGGGGGGCATATCAACAACGGGAGAAGCGGCAAGGGCACAGGAGCAGGGATCACCGCGAGTGGCAATTTCCCAACAAGATGGCCATCAGCAGGCTCTGCTACGACATCAGGCAGCGCAAAGGGCTGAAAGTCGTCATTGTCTGTGCCGGTAGTATCGGAAATGTACACCTCGTGCTCCGATGAAACTATGTCGTCTGATACTATGGCCATGGGATTCGTAGTGTCCATCTTTCTATTACATGATGAAGGCATGACGTTTGTAACACAAACACACATACGTATAACAATCAATCATATAATCATATAATCACATAAGTCACCAAGTAAGCATTCAAATAATTCTCCTAGTCCCACTAGCCTCCCAGCCTCTCAGACTGCTCTTCCTAGTCCCACTAGCCAAATTCTCCCAGCCTCTCAGACTGCTCTTCCTAGTCCCACTAGCCAAATTCTCCTAGTCCCACTAGCCAATTCTCCTAGTCCCACTAGCCAACTACCTCGATCTCCCAGACCGAGCCTCGGCCTCCAAGACCGAGCCTCAGTCTTTCCGGACTGAGCCTAAAAATAGTAAATAAATGTGCTCAACATTTGTTTGTAAAAGTTTGGATCTGGACTTAAGTGGTATGCAGCAAAAATGTTTTCGTGAGAGCCCTAGTGATCATAGTCTAGACTCGAGAAAGAATCCTAGTTCGCTATGATCAGAGCTCTGATACCAAGTTGTCACACCCTGGCTTTGCGGAAGCGTGGTTATTTTGGTGTGACTTCTTAATACCATAGCTTAACCATAACAAGCTATATGAAATAAAAACCATGCAAGATCATCCATTTAATTAAGTTTTAAAAACCAAATACAACAACATTGTTTTAACAAACTCAAACATCAACATGACATAAACACAGTTTAAGGACTGTGACTTGTCCAGGAAAGAGTCACATTCCCCAAACCCGGATGACCTCGTAACTAGTGCAGCGGAAAACGTGTCATACCGCGCCAGATCCTTTAATTCCCTGAAATACATGTAAGTTGAAAAATCAACAATAATGTTGAGCGAGTTCATGTGTTTAGTATGTGCGCGCGAATAAACCTTTATAATCATTGCAAGTATGAATGTTTTGTAAACTCTGGTATGAAAGCAAATAAGGAAACATATCAGTTAATGTGTAACCACATGGTCCAACCTGCGAGCGCATGGGAGGGGATAGGACAAGGTCACCACATGGTCCAACCTGCGGGCGCATGGGTGGTGTTACGACAAGGTCACCACATGGTCCAACCTGCGGGCGCATGGGTGGTGTTAAGACAAGGTCACCACATGGTCCAACCTGCGGGCGCATGGGTGGTGTTAAGACAAGGTCACCACATGGTCCAACCTGCGGGCGCATGGGTGGTGTTTGTTATGCTCAAATAGGCCTATCACTCGTATCCCTCGATCGTACTACGGGGACTAATGTTCTTAAGGTTTCACCTACCCAATCACATAACCTAACAGTTCCTTCCTTAGCTGACCATACCATGTAAGAAACATTCGTAATCATAGTAACATGTATTTCACCCCCGCAGTTAAAAACTGAAAACAGTTAAGAGAAAAGGGGGACATGAACTCACAGTGGTGCGTCTCTACCAAGTATGCCTCCAAATCAATCAGCTGTGTGACGACCTACACGTACTAACTCTATTAGACGGACGGCTGTGCCTTAGCTTTATGGTTTAAGTTTTTGGGAAATAGTTAGGCAACTATTTCGTGTTTACATTCTGTATATACTTGGTAGTCATTTTCCTTCCCAAGGATGGGGGATTTAATACATGTGCGTTTCGTAACATTCGGATTACACTATTAAGTCTCACTTAATATATTTTATTTCTATCTCCAAAATATAATATTCTTCTCAAAAATATTATACTTTAATACATGTGATTTTCCCAAAATAATACTTAGTAATATTATTTTTACCCTAAAAATAATATTTACGTAGTTCACAAAATAATCATAAACACTTATACCAGTGATGTTGTGAAAAATATATACTAAATATATATATGTATCACGTTTTATTTTGTGAAATCCCACCTCCGGTATTTTGTAAATATAGTCGTGGCGAAACTTATATTTTTGAAAACACGTCGAAAAGTATTTCTAACACTTATAGTGAAAATAATTCTAAGTGTTAGGTTTTTAGAAAATTTCGCCAGAGTTTCCCCTGTAACTGGAGGTGGCCACGCTTTTAAGCGTATCATTTTCTTTTACAAATCAAACCAACCATTTTTATCATTCAATCAAAACAATGTTCAAACCACAACTAGTAAAAAAAATATATATAAATCGCATAAATTTCATGAACTTGTGATTTATCCAAACTATGAAGTAAATCCCAATACTTTTAGTGGATCTTTATATAAAACAATCCGATTTTGTAAAAACCTCGTTTTTAAAGAAATTCCATCTTTACAACTTCTTGTAAAATTTGACAAAACTAGTTCTTTGTCGAAACTTAGTGTTACACAAGTATTTACACACTTGTGTGTTCTAAAAACCATTCGTGTTAGTGTATGATCCGTCTTTAAAAGTATGTTTTCTCTTGACAGGTGGTCCTTTGAAAATACCGCTTGTAGATACGTAGATCTACTAGTTTTAAACACTATTTCACAAACAAAATCGCTTTTACACAAGTTCATGATTTATGTGTGGTAGAGTTCATCCTTTAACCCTTGTTACTTCCAAAACAACCTTATGTCATGATCCAAGATCATGACCAACCCGGGTTAAATGACGATCCGAGCTACCACAACATAGATCGGGTCCAAAATAATCACACAAATCAAATACTACAAGTTTTACACAACATATGAGCTTTTAACCAACACTTATAGCATTTTTAGTAGACTTTTAAGCTTCAACTTGTATGTTCATAACTTTTAACCGTTACATATCATATTAACCACTTTAAAATAGTTCGAGAAGGTGATTTAAGCAACTTACTACTAGCTCAAGGCTAGGGAAGAATCTAAGCGCAAAGTGAGTGGATAAAAGCAATGTAACGAGGTCCTTCGCCTTTTGATTGCACCAAGGTTCCTTATACGCGATCCTTATCACTTGTAGATACTTGGAATGGCTTGAAACAAGTTCGAAAATGATGGATGCTCAAGGGGGGTGTTCGGCCGTGAGTTCTTGAGAGAGAGAGAGAGAGGAAGTGTGTTGTTGAGTTTGAGTTGTGAATGAACAAATGTGTTTAATGAAGAACTTATAGACAAAGCTTAAGATAATTATCCAATAGACCATATGTCTTCTTGATATAAGACAAGTGCGATTTTTATAATCTTGCAAGGACAAGAGGTGTCCCCCTCATGGGGACGGTTTCTAAAAGGGGGGGGGGGTACTAGTTTGATTCCAACTAAACAGTTAGACATTAGTTTAGTTAAGTGTAGGTTAACCCGGTTAGTAGTGTGTAGCGTGTTATGACGGGTGTTAGGGCAATTAGGGACCCTAACTGGCTCAGAAAAAGATAGACAATGAAAATGACAATATTTTCATGTTCCGGGTAAAGTCCGGTTGTTCGGTTGGATGGTAATCCGTTAAAGTGCTTAACAAGATTTTAAAGTGTCGTTAATACCATTTTTAGTGACACAACTCATTTCTGACACTTTGGAAAGTGTCTAGCAATATTTTTCTCAAGTTTTGGCACTTTATTAGTTAGCTAAAGGCTGAATTATTATGTAAAGTGCTGTATTTTGTGCTTAGAGCACGTTTTAGGCACATCCAGTCATTGAAACTTATTCCTAGAGACGCAGTTCTACAACCCTTGTATCCCTACACTCACCACTAGTGTAGTAAAATATTTCTGGCTCATACAGGCCTTAGAGGCAGTGTCTGCCTGATGCTGGCTTTATCAGCATGTTCAATAGGTTATCCGTTTATAGTGCTACTGTGCTTTTTGTGCATCATGTTTGTCACTAAGGTTCAACATGTAAATAATGTAGTGACGGTAAGTAAAGTATGATGCAGGTAAGTACATGTATCAGTAATCAGGTGGCAGTTCATCAGTAATTCCAAACAAGCACAGTAATTAAGCAGTAATTAATTGTTAATTAAGTCGTACGGATACCTGGTTTGGTGAGGGTTGTCACATTCATGCTGGCAATGACTGATTATTTTTCTAAATGGGTTGAAGATGAAGCATTTGTTCAAGTTAGAGACAAAGAAGTAGTATCCTTCATTAAAAGGAATATCCTAACTAGATTTGGAGTACCAGCTGAGATAATTTGTGACAATGGTTATCAGTTTATAAGTAAGAGTACTACTGACTTTTGCAAGAGTTGGGGAATTAAAATGATCACATCCACACCGGTGCATCCTCAAGCAAACGGACAAGCAGAATCCTCGAACAAGATAATTGTTAACAACTTGAAGAAAAGACTTGGAGCTAAGAAGGGGAGATGGGCAGAAGAATTACCCTTTGTTTTATGGGCTGATAGAATGACAGTAAAAAGTGCAACTGACCAAACTCCATTCTCCTTAGTATTTGGAGTAAAAGCGGTGATCCCAACAGAAATGGTGATACCTACAGCAAGATCTAATCTCCGGGATCCTGAGCAGAATCCTGAAGCTCTGTGTCAAGAATTGAATACTATTGATGAGACAAGGGATGCAGCAAAGTTAAGGATGGCAGCATATCAACACAGGATATCTAGAGCATATAACAAGAATATAAGGACTAGAAGGTTTCAGGTTGGAGATTGGGTATTAAGAAAGGCTTTTCAGAATACTAGTAATCCTGCTGATGGAAAGTTAGCTCCAAAGTGGGAAGGACCCTATGAGATTGAATCAGAATCAGGGAAAGGAGCATACCGACTCAAGAATATGGAGGGGATATGCTACCAAGATCCTGGAATGCTATACACCTAAAGTTCTATTTCAAGTGAGTTTAGAATTTAATTTCTAACTCAGGATGGTATGAATTCTATCTCTTTTAATATATTTGATATTGTTTATTCTTTTGAACCCAATACTGACTTAAGCATCGGAGGGGTGTTAGCCAGGCTAACACCCACCTTAGTTTACGGTTGTTTTGCAGTATATGCTTCAGGATATAGCTACAAGATACACACTCAGGATACTTCGAAAGATTAGAGGATTGACCCCCTCTCTCACGTTTAAGGGATCCTGATCCCTTCACAGGTTTAAAGGTATTCACCTTTCTCTCGAATTGGGTTTAAACACCCCGCCTGGAGCGCAAGTTATCCAGGGATAGTTCAAGATAGCGGGACCAGTCCATGTAAAAGTGGCTGACAATTTCGTTATTGTTGGCTATATCCTGGATCCTAAAGGTATATGAGGATTGATCACCCTCTCTCATGAAAGGGTATTTTCATACTCTCTAAGGTTTAAAGGTTTTCACCTTTCTAAGTCTTGGAGTTTATACACTCCCGCCTGTAGCGCATGAAATTTGGGATTTTCCCCAGAATATTTATGGGTATATCCCCAGAACACTAAGGATTTATCTCCAGTATATTTTAGGGTTTATCCCCTGTAATACAAGAATTATTCAAACGGTTGCAACTGATGACCAGAAAATTTCTAAGACATTATTGTTAGGGGAGGATTTTCCAAAGATCAATGATCCTCAATTACTGTTAGGCTAAGGGATCCTTAATTCTGTTTGAATTAGTGATCCTCAGAGAGTAGTGTAGGATTACGATCCTGGATCATCATAGTGATCCTTACACTAACGATTGTCTGCTTTGAATATGAAGGTCTTTTGCAGGAGTACGTGCTTGGACTTGGTCTTGGCGATATTCCTGGAGCATATTCCTTTTTATTCCGCACGTGCTTGACTAATATGGACGTTATGGAGGTCATGGAGGACTTGCACGAAATGCGAATAGTTAGTTAGCTTAGATATTTTCCAAATTTAAAAGGGGATAGCGAGCTAGATTAGAACACTTGGCTATTTTTGGCTAAACACACAAACTCATAACTGCTCTCATCAACTCTTGACAGTTTGCTCGACGATTACACACTTTTTTGCACGCTACACTCTAGTGATCCTTGTAACTAGCTCGCTATCATCCAAAGTTGTAATACATTTTCTGTTTAATCTGAGTTGGTGATCGGTAGTTTCCATCACCCGAGGTTTTTTATGCCGGAGATCAACTCTTGATCAAGGGCTTTTTCCTCATATAAATCATTGTGTCACTTGTTCATTACATTTCTAAGTGATCCTTAGTATTGTTCATTGATTCAAGCATCACACCTCACAACAAAAGATTTGGTTGCATTATCTTTGCTTGATTTTTGGCCAAAACAGTTTGGCGCCCACCGTGGGGCAATTGGTGCTTCATTCCTAAGAAGATTCATATTTTTGTGGTTATTTCGGTTCGTTACAACCAAGCAGATGGCTTCTTCAGCAAAGAATACGTCAAGATCTATGCCGACAATCAGTTCTTCACAAGGCGTTCCACCTTTGCCTCCACCACCTTCTGGATCCCAGAAGAATGCTGAAAATGCTACGAAGAGACAAACCCCCATTTTTCCAAAACCACCAACTTCTTCTGTTTCCTCTAATCCTACTACTAATGATCTTTTTACTCTAATTTTGCAGATGAGAGATCGCATGCAAGAGCAGGACAAAACCAATGAAAGGATCCTCCAGGAGATTGGTGATATCAAGAAACAGAAGAAATCAGTGGAGGATCACTCTCCTCTGATGCCAAGGTCCTTGAATTTTGACACTCCGGTTGTAACTACCCTACAATCGGCAGTTCCGGGCATCCAGTATCAAAGTGGTCCATCAAAAAGGCGTTATGGAACGGCAACTATGAGTCAAGCATTTAGCTCTCATTTACAGCCTCAAGGATCCTATTCTCAGCCACTAGGATCCTCTTCTCAGCATCAGGGATCCTTCGTCAGCTCAGGAGGATATTTGGGAATGCACACAGGCCAAGGATCCTCCCAGGTCCAAGGATCCTCCCAGGTCCAAGGATCCTCCCAGGTCCAAGGATTCTCTATCGTTCCAGGATCCTTCCAGGTTCAAGAATCCTCTCAGCCCCAAGGATCCTTTCAGGTTCGAGGATCCTCTCAGGTTCAAGGATCCAACATCTTTCAGGATCAAGGATCCTTAAGGAGTATGCAGCCTCCAAGCTCGGATGTTCATCAAGGAGACTTCATACCAATGCAGACCATTGCTTCCTCTGGTCCTTCAATCATACCAGAACCCCGTTAATATAGATTCACATCTGGAATTCCAAACATGAATCCTCTGGGAGGTAACGCTTTCAATAATTCTTATAACAGTAACCATGGCTCCATGCAGGATACAGGTATCAATCAAGCTATGGCTAGGGAATTACAGAAGCTTAAGGATATGATATCCAGTGTTCCAGGAGTGGTCAAGCCCATTCCTGAGATCGCAGACGGTAGCCATAGGATATCTCGTTTTGCACCACCTATTTGTGATGCTGAGATACCCAAGAGGTTCCAAATACCAACTATGAAGCTGTATGATGGTTCAACGGATCCAGAGGAACATGTAGCTCAATACAGGGAGAGGATGGAGATCAATCCAATTCCTGAGAGGTTAAAAGAAACATGTCTATGCAAGGGATTTGGATCCACACTCACAGGATCTGCTCTTAAATGGCTGCTAAGTCTTCCCCCTTACTCTATTACTTCATTTGCTAATCTAGTTAATTTGTTTAATAGTCAATTCTCTTGTAGTAGAAAATTTGAACGATTAACTAGTGATCTATATAGGGTAACACAAGGTCAAAATGAATCACTTAGAGATAACATCACTAAGTTTAGTAAAGAATCCTTAGATATCCCTAACCTGGATATAGCTACGGCTGTGGAAGCCTTTAAAATGGGTTTGCTTAGGGATTCATTGTTCTATGATGATCTTGTTATGACTCCATGCAAGAATCTTGATGAAGTAAGAACCAGGGCCCTTAGGTTCATCCGTCTAGAGGATGACAAAAGGATCCAGGAGAGATTGACAGGATCCTCAAAACAGGAAAAGCAAGGATCCTACTTTAAGAATAACAAGTTCAAGTCCTACAACAAGTCTGACAACCAGAATGTGCATGCAGTAGAGCAAAAAGAAGATGATGAGGATTATCCTCCCATTTCTGAATACTGTTTTTCTGTTGATAACAATGAACTAATTCTTGCAATGCAGAATCTAGGTGAGAAAGCTAGGTGGCCAAGGAAAAGTGATAAACCAGCTGCTACAAAGGACAAGTCCAAATGGTGTGCATATCATGAGGATTTTGGGCATCTCACTGAAGAGTGTATTGCACTTAGAAAAGAAATTGGTTACTTGTTAAGCAAGGGGCATTTGAAGGAGCTTTTGGGATGAAAGAAGTCAAGGATCCAGGATCCTGAAAGGATCCCAGAAAAGGCTCTTGCTCCTCCAGCAGATGCACAAGTTATAAACTTCATATCTGGTGGATCAGACATTTGTGGTACTTCCTTTTCAGCAGCCAAAAGACATGCCAAGGAAACCAAGATGGATAATGGAGACAGACCCATCCGGACCTCCACTGTCACCAAGGATAAGATCATAACCTTTGATGAGGATGATCGTCTTGATGTTCAGGATCCTCATCATGATGGTCTTGTTATTACCCTGTTTATTTCTATCCATTTTGTCCGCAGGATCCTGATAGATGGAGGAAGCTCAGTAAACATCATCCAGCTTGATGTCCTCAAGAAGATGAATATCCCTGAATTAGACATTGTTCCAAGATCCTTAGTACTTGTGGGATTCAGCGGAGAAACCAAGAATACATTGGGGGATATCAAACTCCCTATCTATATCGAAGGACTTCATTCTTATAAAAAATTTTGTGTTATAGATTGCTTATCATGTTGTAATGTTATCCTTGGCAGGCTGTGGATACATGACATGAAGGCAGTCCCATCCACGTATCATCAATGCGTAAAGCTTCCTAGTCCATGGGGAGTGGTGAAAATTGAGAGTGATCAATAAGAAGCTAAAAATTGTTACACATCATCAATGAAGCCAACCTCAAGACCAAGGGAGCAATAGCAACTAAAGTATCCTCCAAGAGATGTCTTGGAGGCAAGAGAGCAGGATGTAAAAGAAATCCTCATGGATCATCAAGATCCTGAATCCAAGATCTTTATAGGATCAGGGATCCTTAGCGACATTGAACAGGATCTAATTTCCTTCCTTAAAAGAAGGAAAACTACATTTGCCTGGAAGCATGAAGACATGACAGGTATATCTAAAGATATAATTACTCATAAACTCGGCATTGATAGGTCATTCAAGCCTATTCATCAAAAAAGGAGGAAGTTTGCACCTGAAAGGAATGCTATTATCCAAGAGGAGGTAGATAAACTACTTCGGGCAGGTATGATAAGAGAGGTTAAGTATCCAAGGTGGCTAGCCAATGTGGTTGTTGTTCAAAAGAAGAATGGAAAGTGGAGGGTATGTGTCGATTTTACTGATTTAAACAAGGCATGTCCCAAGGATCCTTTCCCATTACCCCACATTGACTCCATGGTGGATGCTACCGCAGGTCATGAGTTGTTGACTTTTATGGATGCTTCATCTGGATTTCTACAAATTCAGATGGAACCATCTGATCAAGAGGATACAGCCTTTATGACCCCAACTGGTATATATTGTTATATTGCTATGCCATTTGGACTAAGGAATGCAGGTGCTACTTATCAAAGGCTAGTCAATATGATGTTCAAGGAACAAATTGGACACACTATGGAAGTCTATATAGATGACATGGTGGTTAAGTCCAAGAAAGCTGAGGATCACCTTAAAGACTTGGAGGAAGCATTCAATATCCTTGAAAAATTTAATATGAAACTAAATCCTTCAAAGTGTCATTTTGGTGTTAAGGCAGGTAAATTCTTAGGCTATATGGTGACAAAGAGGGGCATTGAAGCAAGTCCAGAGCAGATTAAGGCTATTGTGAATATCAAATCTCCTGCCAATGCCAAGGATGTGCAAAGATTGACAGGCAGGATCGCAGCCTTGAACAGGTTCATACCCAAATCCTTAGAAAAGTGCAAGGAATTCTATGACATCCTGAGGAAGAACATGAAATTTAAATGGACTGGGAAGCATGAAAGTGCCCTCAAAGCTCTTAAGGATTACCTATCCTCATCCCCCGCCTTGATGAAACCAGAAAAGGGGGACATATTATCCTTATACTTAGCAGTATCCTCAAAAGCAGTAAGTGCGGTCCTTGTTAAGGATCACCAAGGTACACAACATCCTGTTTATTATGTAAGTAAGAGTTTACTTGATGCTGAATCCAGGTATTCACATTTAGAAAAACTTATCCTTGCATTAATTATGGCATCTACTAAATTAAGACATTATTTTGAAACTCATGCCATTATTGTTAAAACTAATTTCCCAATTAAGAATGTTCTCAGGAAACCTGAAATGTCAGGAAGGATGGCTAAGTGGGCAGTGAAACTTAGTGCTTACGATATAAGATATGAACCAAGGACTGCCATCAAATCCCAAGCCTTAGCTGACTTTGTGGCAGATTTTAGTAGTGACTTGCAAAAGGAAGCTGAGTTAGAGGTCCAACAGCTAGAAGAAACTAAGGATCCTTGGATACTCTTCACTGATGGTGCTTCTAATGTCAAAGGAACAGGGCTTGGAATACTACTAAAATCGCCACAGGGGGACATAATACCCCACTCCATAGCTTGTGAATTTCAAACTACCAACAATGAGGCTGAGTATGAAGCCTTGATAGCTGGTTTGCAAATTGCTAAGCATATGAGGATCAGGTATCTTGAGGTACATGTAGATTCACTATTAATTACTAATCACTTTAATGGATCCTATGATGTTAAAGGTGAAAAGCTAATCAAGTATTTAGAGATAGTCAAAGAATTGGCACTCTCTTTTGTTTCCTTTAGTTTGACACAGGTACCAAGGGAAGAGAATGTAGAGGCTGATGCATTAGCCAATCTAGGATCATCCTTGAAGATCCCGGAGGATATCAAAATTCCTATTATCCACATCCTGACCCCTGCTATCGAGGATCATGTAGCCATGGAGATAGGAGAGGATTCTGCAATCATCCCTAGTGATGATACTCAATCTCATTCAGGATCATGGATCCTTCCAATCATGAGATAAATACAACACGGAGAGATTCCTATAGGAGAAAACCCTAGGGCTTTCAAAATCAAGGTATCTCAATTTACAATATTGAATAATATGTTGTATAAACGATCTCTTGCAGGACCATATCTAAGATGTATTGAGGATCCTGAAATCCAAGAAGTCCTAAAGGATTTCCATGAAGGAGATTGTGGAAACCACACTGGGGGCAGGGCATTATTCTCAAGGATCCTGAGGACAGGATACTATTGGCCTACTATGAAGAAGGATGCTGTGGAATATGCCAAGAAGTGTGATCCTTGTCAGAGACATAGTAATATCTTTCATCAACCAGCAGAGCTTTTGCATCCTATATCCTCTTCATGGCCATTCATTAGATGGGGAATGGATATAGTTGGTAAGCTTCCTAAGGCACCTGGTGGAAAAGTATTCATGCTTGCTATGACTGATTACTTCTCCAAGTGGATAGAGGCTGAAGCCTTTGCTCAAGTCAGAGAAAAGGAAGTTATATCCTTTATTAAAAGAAACATTATTACTAGATTTGGTATTCCTTCTGAGATTGTTTGTGATAATGGATCCCAATTTATTGGGAATAGAACTACTAACTTTTGTGACAGCTGGGGGATTAAGATGATAACATCAACACCAGTCCACCCACAAGCTAATGGCCAGGCAGAATCATCCAACAAGATCATCATCAACAATTTGAAGAAGAAGCTTGGATCCAAGAAAGGAAAATGGGCAGAAGAACTACCTTATGTACTATGGGCTGATAGGACAACTCCCAAGAATACCACTGGCCAAACTCCATTTTCTTTGGTATTTGGGGCAGAATCAGTGATCCCTACAGAGATGGTGGTTCCTACTGCAAGAACAAGCATTCGTGATCCTGAAGAAAATGTTGAAAACTTGGTTCAAGATTTAGATACTATAGAGGAACTAAGGGATTTGGCAAGGATAAGGATGGCCAGTTATCAACAAAGGATGGCTGGTGCTTACAACAAAAATGTCAGGATCAGGAAATTCCAAGTTGGTGATATGGTGTTAAGGAAAACAATTCAGAATACCACCAATCCTGCTGATGGAAAGTTGGCACCAAAGTGGGAAGGCCCTTACTTGATCGAAGCTGAGGCAGGAAAGGGGGCATATCGATTGCTAACAATGGAAGGTGATTTGCTACCAAGAGCTTGGAATGCTGTCCACTTGAAGAAATACTTCATGTAATAAGGATCCATGATCCTTACATGACAAGTATCCTTAAAGGATCCTTACAGGACAGATGATCCTCATTTTTGTAAATATTCCATTCTCAAACTATTTTATTCTTTAATTATCTTGTATAAGGATAAGGATCCTGCATCCTTTATCCTCCTTTCACTTGATTCTGAGTTTTGAAGGTTCGGGTATCCTTAACAAAGGATTGAGTATCCACAGAAGTATCCAGTTATTTGGGCTTGACCCCAGTTTGGGCCTGTCCCCAGTTTCGCCAGTAGCGCACGATGATCATGGTATAGTTCATGGCAATGCGACCAGTACTCGCTTTAGGGGCTGACAATTTCATTGTACTGGCTATAATCAGGATCCTACGTATAATGGTAGACGTACCATACATCCGTTCCTAAGGTTTCTAACGTTTTCACGTTATCTAAGGTTTTGGCATTTTCATGTCACTAAGTTTGGATAGTCGCCAGTGAGGGCCATACTCCAGTTTACAGATGATCCTTTGGGCTTGTCCCCAGTTTAACCTTTGGGTTTGTCCCCAGTTTAACCTTTGGGCTTGTCCCCAGTTATCCTTTGGGCTTGTCCCCAGTTATCCTTTGGGCTTGTCCCCTGTAGATTGGGCTTGTCCCCAGAATTGTTGGGTTTGTCCCCAGTTACTAACTTTTATCTTATATTGGCTTAGTCCCAAGTTGTATCCTATTTCAGGTTATTGAAGCTAAACGACCAAGGATCCTTGATCCTTACCTTCTACTAAGGTTTGTCTTTTGGTTATCCTGATTATAAGTGTTAAAGGTTAGGATCCTAACATGGATTCTCAGGTATGATCCTTAATTACTTTGATTTTATTCATTATTCATATAAGTGACCCTTATCCTTTGACAACTGAGCATATGATCCTTAAACTACACTACTTTTCAGAACTTGTCGACTATAGGATATGTGATCCTTGATCATATCCTAAACTTTGTGAGGATATTTATTAAATTTTTTCTTCTTTACTTAATAAATTCAAACAAAATGTATATCACAACAATTGAAAAGCAAAGTATTCACAAGGATAACAACACGGGAAATAGCCAAAAAGTTAAGGTTTTATTTATTCACAAAACGTTAAACCCTTCAAGGTTGTCAAAATTACTTACCCCAAGCATCTACCAGCAATACGTGGCCCATCCGCTGGGGTAGGTAAAGGGTGTCCATTGTTCATAGATCTTTGAAGTGCAGGAAATAAAGATGGCAGGATAACAAGTGGCTTCATCCCCCAAACAGAGGATCCATCCACCACCCATTATCCTACCTATTGTCTTAGGATCCATGATCCATAACCCTAGATACTATTGTTCAAATACAACCCAAGATTGTTTCAAAACACCATAACCAAAAAACTATTACCAAGTCCTAAAAAATGGGCTCCGGTCGCGTCTAGAAATGTCCATCATCACCCATTCCTGCAGCTTACACCTTTGCTGCATCACCATCACCTTCACCAGCTCCTCCAGCTCTGGCATCATCCACATGATCCTTAACCCCACTGCCACCAGCCTCGATTGCTAAGACCTCACCAGCTTCTTCTTCGTCATCCAGCTCAGCCAACCTAGCCTTCCAGCCCTCTATGTCCCAGTTGCTCTTGTCAAAGTCAGGATCCTGAGCTTCTTGGGCCATCTGCAACTTGGTTTTGTACATAGCAATGGCAGCGAAGACTTTAGCATCGTTGGTGATTTCAGCCTTCTCCTGATCAACAGTGATATGAGCCAGGACAAGTTCCCTCTTCACCAGATTGACATCGTTTTCAAGGGAGGGAATCTTCTTATCCTTGGCCAGCATGATTTTGGAGGTCCACACACTTTTGCTCAACCTCTTCAATACTCCCTACGTAATCTTGGATTTCAGCAAATTTCTGCAAAAGAAAGGACACAATTGAGGATCCTTTACCCTCAGCATGGAAGGATCATGTACAAGAATCACATTTAAGGATCGGTTATAATTACCTCAGCAACGTATTCCTCGAACTGATGCTGGATCAGAGGCAGACCTTCAAGGGTATCAGCAGTCTTCCTTTTCTTTCCGCCCCTTCCCTTAGAAGTGGTTGCCTTGGGGATCATGACGGATGGACTAACAGTAGGCTTTTTCTTCGAGGAGTGGACAACATCAAGGTCAGTGACACTGAAACGAGTAGCAGACTTCGATGATTTTCCAGCACCTACACATCCAAAACAGATAAGTATCCTTATGTCATTTTAATTTAAACATTTAGTTATGCACAAAATGGGATACTTACTTGACATTGTAACAGAGCCTGAGGATACTTCTTGAGAATCCTGGGTATTTGCTTGAAATGTTCTTATTGCAGGATCAAGCCTCCGGAAAGCAGCAAGCCTTTCCTTCATTGCAGGTGTTGTAATAATGTTTGAAACAGTAATAGCTGCAAAATAGAAACGAAGGGGTCAGTGATCCTCAGCAGAGACAGGGTATCCTATGATCCTTCTATAAGGATCCTCTATCCTACCATGAGTAACCCATTTTCTTGGAAGGTCTTTCCCATCAGGGATGGAATCCCTTCTGACAAAGAAGAATCGCCTTTTCCAGTTGGTGTCATTCTTAGTGGTTTTGAAGATGGGGTGTTCTTCACCGGGTTTGTGTTTGAATAGATATTGATGAGATCCATGGCTCACAAGGTCGTACATTTCTGCTAACTCTGACATTCCCAGATCAATACCTTCATGCTCAATGATTCTTTCAAGGGTATACAAGACCCTCCACATCATTGGCATCGCTTGAATGTAGGAGATGCCGGTGAGAGAGAAGAAAGATTGGGTGAAATCAGGAAAAGGATACGAGTATCCAATCGTAAATGGGGTGACCGGAAAAGCTACCCAGGTTTCAGAAACAAAGTCGCTCAGGACGGTGGGATCAAAAGCTTTAAAAACGGTGTTCGCCGGAAAACAATGGCGAATCATGTCTATCTGTGGATCAGTAAAGCAGCATCGTTCCTTCGCAGAGCCTTCGATGATCCCTTGGCTCTTCAAAGGGCTGTCCTTTTTGTGATCCTTAGCTGGTGAAGATCTTAGCATCATCTTGGGCATAATGGTGGTGAAAAAGAAGAAACAGAAAGAGAATATGAAGAGAGAAAGGAAAGAGAAGTACCTGATCAGATCTTCGAATGAGGATTTAAAGGATGAAACGCACGAATTTAAATGCTTCCTAACCCTTATCTCTAACTTCAATTTATAATCATGATTTTGCAGGATAGTCACTTCAATGACATCAGATTGGCAACGGCTAGTCAGAATATAACGGCTATATATCCGTTGGTTTGTTACGGATAAGAATGAGAAAATATAACTCGTTTATTTACACTTTACTCCTTATATTTTGGGGGCAATTGTTAGGGGAGGATTTTCCAAAGATCAGTGATCCTCAATTACTGTTGGGCTAAGGGATCCTCAATTTTGTTTGAATTAGTGATCCTCAGAGAGTAGTGTAGGATCAAGATCCTGGATCATCATAGTGATCCTTACACTAACGATTATCTGCTTTGAATATGAAGTTGTTTTGCATGAGTACGTGCTTGGACTTGGTCTTGGCGATATTCCTGGAGCATATTCCTTTTTATTCCGCACGTGCTTGACTAATATGGACGTTATGGAGGTCATGGAGGACTTGCACGAAACGCTCTCATCAGCTCTTGACAGTTTGCTCAGCGATTACACACTTTTTTGCACGTTACACTCTAGTGATCCTTGTAACTAGCTCGCTATCATCCAAAGTTGTAATACATTTTCTGTTTAATCTGAGTTGGTGATCGGTAGTTTCCATCACCCGAGATTTTTTATGCCGGAGATCAACTCTTGATCAAGGGCTTTTTCCTCGTATAAATCATTGTGTCACTTGTTCATTACATTTATGAGTGATCCTTAGTATTGTTCATTGATTCAAGCATCACACCTCACAACAAAAGATTTGGTTGCATTATCTTTGCTTGATTTTTGACCAAAACAATTATGCGCAGGGGACATTCCTACTGAGGCAATTGTGTAAAGCTCAAAGGATCAAGCTTGGACCTAGTACACTAGTACACTAAGTATCTCAGACTGGGGACATCTTCGTTGAAAAAAATTGCAAAAGGATTGAAGTCTGAGAATAGGGTTACACGTTATTCCTGGTATGATCTTTCCTTCATAAGCCCTATTTGAATCATTTGAATTTTTGAAACTATGTTTAACAAAAGCTTAAATATCCTGATTAGGATATATTCTCAGGATATATTCTCAAAATGAATTTTCAGAATATGTTTCAGGATATTTGGTTGGAATATTTGGGATATGGTGCTTGGGTTAAAAACTAAAACTATATTCTAGTCGAACATGTGTTATCAAAACAAACTTTGTAAAATAAATGAACTATCCTTTTTTCTTTAAAACCTCATCTGAATTGTTTGAGTTATAAAAACCCTATTTGACAAAAGTCTTAATAGGATATTTGCGAGTATACTGATCTGGATATTTTCAAAAAAAAAATAATTGTACCAAGTTTGGAACATGGGAATTCATATTAAGCAATGCACAACAAGAATTGAAAAAACAACAATGATAGATAAGGTCAAAAGGAGGTCATATTATTAACATAGCAAAAGTTGTGCTTTTGGTTTCATCTCAAACCGAGATCCATCCGCCAAAAGCACAGTTAGTTTTTATCATATTTACCTAACAGTTGAAGGATTCATCTCAAACCGAGACCCATCCCCCTTCAACTGTTATATTGTTTAAAATAAACGATACTAATTGATGACCAAGGGCTTCATCCTGAAACCCAGGACCCATCCACCTTTGGCCATCATATTGTCTTAATGTAGGAAATGAAAATTGTTCAAAGACAGGAAAAGTAAATTGTCCAAGGATCACAAACCACAACCATCAAACTTAAAAAAAAGTGGGCTCAGGCCTCAGCATCAACATCCATCATCGCCCACTTCGCTGCTTTAAGGGGCAGCACCCTCTTCCACCATGGCTTCGTCGATGGCATCCTCTCCGGCATCCTTTCCAGCATCCTCTTTGGCATTCGCCCCGCATCGCCACCAGCATCCTTCGAAGCATCAGCATGATCCATCTTCTCGACCACCATAGCAGGCTCCTCCGCAGCAGACTTCACAGGAGGCCCCACGGGGTTACCAACAAGATCTTTCAGCTTCACCTCCCAAGCCTTGATGTTCCATGAAGGACATTCAAAGCCCAGAGACATAGCCTCATAGGCCATTTTCAGTCTAGCCTGGAGGAGGGAGATGACAACAGAATTCTTGAGGCTTTCCCGATATGAAGCCATATCCTGCTCGTGTTGAACTTGGACAGCATCGGACTTGGATTGGGCCTCATGGGTGATCTTCTGGATGGCAGACTGGTGCTCTTGGATCATTGCCTTGTATTTGGCTTCACAGTGCTCTGATTTGGCACTGGCAATCGCTGCTTTGTCCGCAATGGTAGCTTCAGCCTTTTTCAGCTTACTCTCTAGCATCGTTTTTGAACCACATGCATCTTTATAGAGGAACACTAGGCGTTCAAGACCCTGCAAAACAAGGAAACAGGTATTAGCCTTTATTGACATTTGTAATCAGCATATGGTGTAGGATGTAGGTCAAGGATACGAACCTGGTTAAGGAAGCTGGTCATGAATTTGCTGGACTCTGTAAACCCATAGTTCTCGAATGGGAACACGTGGGGGGTAGCAGGATAGTCTGCTTCCTTCCTCTTACGGGAGCTGGAGGCCCGAGTCCTGGATGTTGGGGGAGCCTTGGGTGCGGTAGCAGTTTTCGAACTGGTAGGCTTTGGCGTGACAGCTGGCTTTGGATTGGTTTCTTGCTTAACATGTGCAAGGCTAGAGTAACTGTCCAACTCGTCAAGCTGGAAGGCTTCGAGGTTGATGACCGGCACTATAAAAAGAGAGAAATGTTTAATTCTTAACACTCATACTCTATAATTATTCTAGTCATATACTTACCAGACATTTCTGAACTTGATTTTTGACTTGAGCTTATGAGAGATAGGGAGAAGGTTCTTTCACTGGCGGGAAGTCGATAGATCTCTTTGATCTTGGGCTCCGATTCTGCGCTTGGAGGTGCTAGATCTCTGAAATTTGCTGCACAAGAAATCAGGATGTCAGTCAAGGATGTAGTTTTAAGATATATTTGGGGATATTCCTAAAACCCTAAATCCTACCCGAAGTCAACCATCTAACTGGCAGGTCAAAACCCTTGTCGATGGACTCCCTTTTAACGAAAAAGAACTTTCGTTGCCACTGATCTTCATTCTTAGTGGCCTTGAGGATTAGGGGGTTCTTGGAGGTGGAGAATAGAAGAAAGCGGCTGTTACCATGGGATCTCAGTCGATATGCTATGGGGAGATCTTCGACGCATAAATCAGGGAAATGACGAGATTTAATTTGGTTTAGCACCATTAAAACTCGGCACACCATTGGCATAGTCTGAGCAGAACTGAGGCCGGTAAGTTCGAAAAAATGGGAGATGAAGCGTGGAAAAGGATAACGGAGTCCCAAAGAAAATGGATAGGCTAAAAAGCACACTCACTCGTTTGATACCGCATCTGATCGGACCTCCCTATCAAAAGGATGAATGATCACTCCAGCAGGAAAGGCACCAGAATCTTTCAAGGCGGCAATGTCGGCATTGTTGAAGGAACAAATCTCCTTTTCTGGTTCTCGAATAAGGTTTTGACTTACGAGGGTTGGGGCTGGCTCGTTTGAACGTGATCTTGTTCGTGAGGCCATGAGAGGTTTCAACCAAGAAACAAGAAATTCAAGTAAAGAAAAGCAGAGAAGAGGAAAAGAGAAAGAAAATACCTGAGAAATTGCTTGAAAAGTGATGAACATAATGAAGAATAAGTCGGCTAAATAGAGGCTGGATATAGGGGGAAAAGAGTAAACATCGCATGGGAAGTTGCACAATGTCACATCAATCGTCGCTTAACTTATTAACCTTGATTTACGAGATAGGCTTTAAAATATATCCGTTGGAATTGGTATACCAACAGATATATTTTGGGGACAATTGTTATGGGTGGTTTTCTGCTCGTATATCCTGACTAATATTCTGACTATGTTTCTTTTGTTGTGATCAGGATACCGGATCAGGATATTGGTAACATCCTGATGCGATATCCTGGTAGTAACTAATTAACTCACGTGCAGATTGTTGTAACAAGTCTCTAACGGTCAGGTGGACTTCTTCTCCTTAAGACTCGGGCAAATCAGTTGTATTATGGACGTTGAAGCCGGAAGACGTGGACTATAACGTTCACAAAGGGAATATTCCATATATCCTGGATTTATAGGCTAGTTAGTTAGTTTCTTTTTACTATAAATAGATTGATCGGATCAGATAAGAACACACACAATCTCTCGTACACTCTTTCTCTCTAGCTGCAAACACTCACAATACACTTACACTTGTAGCGAAATCACATTGTAACACTTAGTCGATCCGCATCATATCCTGCACTGTATCCTGACATTTGAAGTAATAAGAAGACCAAGGCAGCTACGATTGTCAGCTCCCGAGGTTTTGTGCCGGCGATCTAGATTGATCAAGGGCTTTCCTCGTATATCCCGTGTCACCCTTTACATTTTTGCTCATCGTTTGATCGTAGATACAGCTCAATATCCTGAGCCGTATCCTGAAAACTGTTTTTGCAAACAACTTATTTAGCATATTTTCAACACACTTTCTTAGCACACTACCTCACTTAACTAATTTGATTACTTAATTGCTTCGGTAATTTTTGACCAAAACACCTAGTAGTGTTAGAGAAGTGACTTTCGCGTGTTCCATCGATTGATACATCTAGAAAATAGCCCAATGCAGAATTTGAACTAATTTTTTGGGGTTATGTTTGAACTGCATTACAAACGGAAAAAAAAAGGCAAGCATCAAACCCTAAAAACACATGAGGGCTCAAGAAATAATGCTTTCTTGCTTCTTTACTTCGAGAATTTCCAGTGAGTTATACAAATATTTTTCCAACTCAAATCATAAGTAAGATCACAAGAAGTTGCAATTACAACAAGTAATCGATCACACGATCGATAGAGAGATTTGTTGAATCAAAGAGAAAGTCTTAGCTCCAAGTCTAATTCTTGGCTACCATTTGAATCTGAATTCTGACTGCCTGAATCATGTTGATCTTTCCTTATCTTCTTCCTCAATGAATCCTTTAGATACCATAAATAAATACAGAAAATTAGGAACTAAAGGATTATAACTTAATTTTACTTCCTTTGATTTAAAAAAAAAAAAAAAACCATGATCATGTAGTATATAGTTATATACACTCACCTCTACTAATTCTGGACTTAAAAAGTGTCTACTTATGCCTGCAGGTTGTGCATAGCTTGCATCCCATCTGATGAAAGATGTGGTAAATGAGGATCACTTAATTAATTCATTCTATTAAACCAAATTCAAGAAAAGTAAATTGATGATCAAAGATTAATTAAATACTGTAAAAATCATTGATATATGGTTCTCACAAATGATGGAAACACAAGAGAGTTTACCTTGGATTGCTGCTAGCAAATTGTGATTCACCATATACATAGTTTGTTCTTTCAAGTTCACCAGTACCCATCTGCAAATTTCAAGATTCATAGCATATGAGTTCATAATATCTTCAAAAATATGTACATATGTGTACAAAGTGTATAACTGTGACATGGGACTTTAGAGAAGTAATCAAATTGGTCAAAAAGTAATTATATATTAGGGTTTATAGTGCCACTATTGAAAATATATACCATGTGGGAATGGTGTCCTTGCAAAGTATTGAAAGAGGCTGTAGATGGTGAAGTATATGAGAAGGAAGATGATGATGAATATGCTGTCTGAATCCTTATATCCTCCTGCATATATGTAAAGATTCAGTTAACAAAAAATAAAAAAACATTAATGAAATCAAGGATATAACTTCTCAAGCATCATAACTCAAGGAGACCTATAAATTTGCTAAAAATCAAAGAAAAAAGCACTTTTTTCTTTGGGTTGAACCTGTAGTTTTCTTTCTTTTGGATTTCTCTACATGTATGACTAACAAGAAATATAACTCTATGGTTAAAACATACTTTAAAAGATTTAAAATTGGTAAAAAAAAAAAAGACCATCAACTGATGGAGGGTTAGGCTTCTTGAAAGCTGAAACCCTAATCTTTTTTGAATTAAACATGAAAAAAGAACTCATAAAGCCATAGTTCAAATCAGTCAACTTGAACCCTCAAATTCCACTTGTGTGTGTATGTGTGAAAGTACTATGGAGTCCCATGAAGTCTAGAGTTTAAAGACTTCTTCAATGGCATTTCAAGACCAAACCACTTTGTGTAACTGTGCTTGTGTGTGAGAGAAAGAGAAGTGACCTGTGGAAGCAAGCCCATTTGGCTATGGAGTCTAATCTTCTCCAACTGAGCAACACCAAGACCTCTTTGGGGTTGTTTTGGCTTATCCGAACAGCTCTTTTTTCCTTTTCTTGATGACGATCCACCCGCAGACGATGATCTATCGTTCGAACCAGATTCACCATAATAGTTCATCTTTTTTTCCCTTCAAGATACTTAATGACTTGTTCACCAACTTTGAACTTCCAAAACCTTCTTATTCAGCTGCTCTGTGAATCTGATAATATATAATACTAAAATATATAAGAGATCTCTTCAAACTTGGCACCCTTTTTATAGCTGTCAATTCTTACAAAAAAAACCTCAGTGATTGTTGCCTCGCTGGATCAGATTGCATTTTATATACCTTGCAGATCCTGGCCCTCATCATTTCTATATATATTTGCTTAGATTATGTTTTCCCCTTTATTATAAAATCTTTTAAATAATTAAGAAAATTGTTTATGGTGACTTAAATTCGGGATAGAGGATCCTGTCGCCGTAAGAAGCACTAGTATTCGTGTAGTAAGATTTTTATAAACCCACATTGATTAATGGTTTCGCAAATAACGAAAAATAGATTGCATAAAATATTGTTTGATATTAACTAAATAAATATATGTATATAGGTTATTATATAAAGAGGTTTCTTTCTTTAATAATTAAGTACAGAAATGAAAGTAACTTATAATGGTTGATTTCTATTAAACGAATGACATGGTAATTTAAATAAGTAACGATAGAAAAAAACAAGAATTTATGTATATATAATTTTTATTGTTGATTAGGATGGTGCATCAACTTGTACATAATAAGCTCATCATATTCACATAGAAGTTGAGGTCCCTAGCTAACTGCTATTTTATCATTTGATAAAAGGCTTGAATTTGTGTTATCGAATTAAAATATACCTTTTGGTTGATGGGGCATTTATACACGGGTTTAACAAGTGAGGATCTACAAGAATAATGAGTAATAGCGGCAACATGCCATATTTCGCCGCTATTGATCGATCTGGAACGCAGTATCCCATATTAAACCCCAGCCATCCATTTGTTATCTTGATCTAACGGCTGGGGTGAAACAAACTCAATAGCGGCGACACATTAGGGCAATAGCGGCTACGCCTGTCGCCCATATTACCCTTACGTGAAAGCGGGATTTCTCCCTTTTACCCCATTTTCCCACTAAACTCTTCATCTCTCTCATGGGTTTACTCCTAAAATCGGCCATTCTTCATCAATTTCACCTAGATCTACTCCAAATCGGTTAGTATTCTTTGTTTAAGTAGATTTTTGTTCTTGATTTTGTTATACATTTTGTTAATTTCTTGATTTTGGGTGTATGTATGTGTGTATGCTGAGAATTCCGGTCACCCACCATGTCTCCTCCACCTCCACGAGTAGAATCATCATTTTGACGGTTAGTTTGATATTTATTTTTTTTCAAATATGAGAAATTGTGTAATTTTGGGTTTTTGTAGGTATGTAAATGTGTATGTAAGGATGTATGTTGTATGTAAATGTGTATATGTTAGTAAATGTATGTGAAAATGTATAATTTATGTATACTTGGTGAAAATGTGTGTATGTAAGTCTATGTATGTGTGTATGTAGGTGTATGTTAGTATGTATATGTGTATGTTAGCTTTAAGTATGTATAAATTATGTGTATTTGGTGAAAATATGTGTATATTAGTATGTATGTATGTGTGTATGTTAGCTTGTAAGTATGTATAAATTATGTGTATTTGGTTATAATGTGTGTATGTGAGTCTATATATGTATGTATGTAGGTGTTTGTAAGAATGTATAAATTATGTGTATTTGGTGAAAATGTGTGTATATTAGTATGTATGTATGTATGTATGTATGTATGTTAGCGTGTAAGTATGTATAAATTATGTGTATTTGGTTATAATGTGTGTATGTGAGTCTATGTATGTAGTTATGTATGTATGTAGGTGTTTGTAAGAATGTATAAATTATGTGTATTTGGTGAAAATGTGTGTATGTTAGTATGTAAATGTTGAAAAAATTGTGTAATTTTGGGTTTGTGTAGGAATGTAAATGTGTATATAAGGATGTATGTTGAAAAAAGGTTGCGCTTTTGCACCCGTTTCCTGCCGCGTTTGCAACCATAAACGCGCCGTTAAGCGACAACAAACGGGTGCAAAAGCTCAGTCGTTTAACGGCGCGTTTGCGGCTACAAACACGGTAAGAAACGGGTGCAAAAGCAGCCATTAAACTATTTTAACGTATTTTATATAATGTTTAACTTTTTTATTTAATTCCTAGGAAAACTATTTTGATGAATTTGAACAAGATTTGGAAGCTCAGAACTTGACAGGCGGCATTAAGCATGTTCTTATGAAGCGGTACTCCGGCCGCAAGCACGACGCTAAAGAAGAATTTCTTGGTAATGGAGGTTATGATGATACCGAAAGAGCAAGGGCATACCACCCCGTGGATATGCCTTATGAAAACTAGCAGAGAACCATTGATCACTTCTTGGACCCCAAATATATTGCAAGATGTGAGGCTAATGCAAAAGTCCGCAAGTTTCAACTATTCCCAAACCGTGGGGGGACAACGTCAAACAGTAGCACCGCCTACAAACATGTAATGCTATATATGTGTGTGTTTGTATGTTTGTGTTTATTTAATGTCTAATCCAAGTTTTAATGTTAAACAGGGTTTGAAACATCTCGTTACGTACCACAAAACTCACACCGATAAAGATGGGAATTGGGTTAACGCGGTAGCCGAGTAGAATTTTGTAAGTATTTATCTAAAGTATAATTCTCTATAATATATATATATATATATATATATATATATATATATAATCATCTTCGTAAAATACAGCTTAATTTAGAACGCGAGATTATGGGTCAAAATGAATATGGCGGAGAAGGCGGCGGTTCTAAACCGCCGAATGAGGTTGCCGCATTTCAGAACGTGTTGGGTGATCGACGGGGATGGATACAGGGGATTGGGCACAAACCTTCCTCCCATATGCCCTCGAATGTGTTGGGTGCGCAACATCAAACTAAACAACCCTTTTCTGAGGTAAACTATACAATTTACTTTAAAAAGTTATACAAGTATCAATGAGCGCATGTTACTTTGGCATGACACCCCTTGTCTTCATCACCTGAACCTTACCATTAAGTAATCAATCAATTCTATTTTGTCACCTCATCTCCATCACTTAGCTTCATGAGATCAAATTAGTTGTGGCGGTGTTCTGGCTCATCATTTGAACTCATCCCTACTTTCCATGGAATTACCACACTTTCTTCGACCAACAACCAACCATATCTTGCCACATGTCAAGTGGAACAACTTTTTCTCGATCTAACTTGTGATGGTGAACCGGAAAAACTTCATCTAGCCGTGATCAACCCACTTGCAGTGGTGTATCACTTAAACATGGGGAACCCAAGGCCTCATAACGAGAGTGCCCCTTGTCCCTTTAGTGGGGTTGAGTGATGGTGTGTGGTTTGGTGGAGAGATGGACCTAGGGTTTATCATAGGGGGTGATTAGGGGAATTAACCAAAATTTTATGGGGTGATTGAGATTTTAGCATGTAAAAAATACTATAAAAATTCATGGACGTCAGTTGACTCCATAGTTATACCATGGGTCTGCCCCTAGATTGGTGTGGTTTTGGTTTTAGAACATCTTAAATCATGAAGAGAACTTATTTGTAAAAGAACTAATCTCTAAATTGTAAATACTAACACTGATTATCAACATGAGGAGCACCTATTTGTAAAGAACTAATATCTAAATCATATAACTACTAAATAAATTTTCAGGATAAACAATGTACTTATTAAAAGTTTATAGATGCTATATGGTAACTAAAAATGTACTTTTGAAACGTAAATTAATTATTAAACTTTTAATTAAGTTATTTTTAGATATAAACTACTAAAACAAATACAATTAGGATGTTAAACTGTTAAAAAAAGTTAAGAAGTTAAAATATATTGGTTTAAAACTTATTTTTTTTATTCTTACAAAATTTTTCTTTTCATTTGAACCCTCCACTATATATATATATATATATATATATATATATGGGGTTCTAGGGTAAACACTAGTGTATTTGTGAACTGAGTGAACAAATCCTGACCATTGGTTTACATCATCAAATCGTAAAATACACTAGTGTATTTTCATCATTAAATCCTTGCCATTGATTTACACTTGTGTATTAATAATCAAGGGCTAGGATTAGTTCACTGGTGTTCACAATCAAGGAGGTTGTTCACTAATGAACCTAACCCTATATATATGGGGTGGGGTTCTAGAGTAAACGCTAATGTATTTGTGAACTGGGTGAACAAATCCAGGCCTTTGATTTACACACATGTATGGCCACGATTAGTTCTGTGACGCCCCGCGAAAATGTTCAACAACACTAACTAGTTCAGTGATTGCATGCTAAATTTCAGGACGAAATTTCTTTCAACTTGGAGATGATGTGACAACCTGTACTTTCAAGGTTAGCGTCGTCTAGCTTCATGATCTTTTATTGTGTATCATTACTCTTCACGTTCCGTTCCGTTCCGTTCCGTTTCGCATCCTTATTGTTAGGGATAGAATTTCATAGCTTGTGGATCATGGATCCACAAATGTAGCCTGGATCATGGATCCTCAGTTCAGTTTGAATTAAGGATCCTCAGAAGATGCTGCAAGGATAAGGATCCAGGATCCTCATTATTTTCCTAAACTAACAATTGTTTCCATCATGTTTTAACTTGTTTTGCAGGTGTATTCGAATGAGACTTGGTCCTCCCGAGATTCCAAGGGAATATGCTTGGCATTTTTGCACGTGCATTACCTCCATGACCGTTGTGGTGATCGTGGGGAAGCTAGCACCATTTTCGGATAGTTTGTTGCTAGGATAGTTTCTAATTTTAAAGGGGGTGACAAGCTTTATTTAGATAATTAGCAACACACATATACAACATTAGAATTCTCTGCAACCTCTTGGCGATTACACACTTACACTTTAGCAATCATTTTAAAAAGCTTGTTATCATCCCAAGTTGTAAACCTTGTTTGTTTAATATAGTTGGTGATCGGTAGTTTCCATCACCCGAGGTTTTTTATGCCGAAGATCATTCATTGATCAAGGGCTTTTTCCTCATAAAAAACCTTGTGTTCACCATTCATTGTATTCATTTGTTGTTCACACAATTGTCCAATTAACCAAGCATCTAACCTCACAAAAATCAGATTTTGTTACATTATCCTTGTGAGATTTTTGACCAAAACAGTTTGGCGCCCACCGTGGGGCAATCGTTGCTTCATTCTTGAAAAATTTTGTTCATTTCATTCATATTTATCCATCACCTTCAACCACATGGCTTATCATGGAAAGAACACTTCAAGCTCCATGCCGGCGATCACTTCTTCACAGGGCATTCCACCTTTGCATCCTGTTCCCACTGGATCCCAGAAGAATGTTGAGAATGCTGCGAAGAAGACGACCCCCGTTTTCACAAAAGCAACTACTGCTGTTTCTTCTAGTCCTACTAACTGTTAGGGATAGAATTTTATAGTTTGTGGATCACGGATCCTCAGTTGTAGTCTGGATCACGGATCCTCAATTCAGTTTGAATTAAGGATCCTCAGGAGATGCTGCAGGGATAAGGATCCAGGATCCTCATTATTATCCTAAACTAACAATTGTTTCCATCATGTTTTAACCTATTTTGCAGGTATATTCGAAGGAGACTTGGTCTTGCCGAGATTCCAGGGGAATATGCTCTATGCTAGTGCACGTGCGGGAACTATGTGACCATTGTGGTGATCGTGGGGAAGCTAGCACCATTTTCGGATAGTTTGTTATTATAGATAGTTTCTAATTTTAAAGGGGATACAAGCTTGATTTAGAAATAGACAGAAACACTCGTACACAACATTCTCATATTCTCTTGGCGATTACACACTTACACACTAGCTTGATATCATCCCAAGTTGTAAACTTTGTTTATCTAATATAGTTGGTGATCGGTAGTTTCCATCACCCGAGGTTTTTTATGCCGGAGATCATTCATTGATCAAGGGCTTTTTCCTCGTACAAATCCTTGTGTTCATCATCCATTTCATTTATTTGTTGTTCATATATTTATCCAATTAACCAAGCATCATACCTCACAAAAATCAGATTTCGTTACATTATCCTTGTGTGATTTTTGACCAAAACAGTTTGGCGCCCACCGTGGGGCAATCGGTGCTTCATTCTTGAAAAATCTTGTTCATTTAATTCATTTTTGTTCCTTACCTTCAATCACATGGCTTCTCATGCGAAGAACACTTCAAGCTCCATGCCGGCGATCACCTCTTCACAGGGCATTCCATATTTGCTTCCTATTTCTTCTGGATCCCAGAAGAATGCTGAGAATGATGCGAATAAGACAACCCCCGTTTTCACAAAAGCAACTACTGCTGTTTCTTCTTGTCCTACTAACAATGATCTTTATTCTTTGATTTTGCAGATGAAGGATTACATGCAACATCAGGATAAAACTAATGACCGGATCCTTCGTGAAATTGATGAAATACAGAAATTGAAGAGATCAGCGGAGGATCACTCTCCATTGGTGCCTAGATCGTTGAATTTCGATACTCCAGCCACAACTACCCAGCATTCCACGGCATCAGGTGTCCAATACCAGGGTGGATCATCGAGTGTGCACTATGGATCATCGGCAATGACGCATGCTCAAGGATCCTACTTCCAACTTTCAGGATCTTCTTTTCAGCCTCAAGGATCCTCATTCCAGCATCAAGGATCCTTCTCCAATTCAGGAGGATACATGGGGACGCAATCGGTTCAAGGATCCTACTCTCAGTATCCAAGATCCTCATCTCAGATTCAAGGATCCTCATCTCAGGTTCAAGGATCCTCATCGCAGGTTCACGGATCCATGGAGTATCCTCCAAGACCTCCAGCTTCAGTGTATCTTGGGTCCAACATCCTTCAGGATCAAGGATCCTTAAGGAGTCTACAACCCAGAAGTACAGAGATTCATTTGGGAGACTTCATCCCTATGCAGACTATTGTTTCATCTGGTCCCTCAATCATACCAGAATCACATCAATTTGGATTCACATCAGGGATCCCAGCCTCGAATCAATCAGGAGGTAACACTTTAAATACATCTTATAATACTAACCATGGCTTCGTGCAGGAACTAGGAATCAACCAAGCTATGGCTAGGGAGTTGCAAAAACTCAAGGAAATGATATCCAGTGTTCCAGGAGTGGTTAAACCCATTCCTGAAATTCTGGATGGAAGTCACATGATATCTCGTTTTGCACCACCTATATATGATGCAGAGATACCAAAGAGATTTCAAGCACCAAATATGAAGCTCTATGATGGTACAACTGATCCAGAAGAGCATGTAGCTCAATATCGGGAAAGAATGGAGATCAACCACATTCCTGAAAGGTTAAAAGAAGCATGTCTACGCAAGGGTTTTGGATCCACACTGACAGGATCAGCTCTTAAATGGCTGCTAAGTCTTCCTCCTTACTCTATTACTTCATTTGCTAATCTAGTTAACATGTTCAATCGCCAATTTTCGTGTAGTATGAGATTTGAACGATTAACTAGAGATTTATATAGGGTAACTCAGGGTCATAATGAATCACTAAGGGATTACATAACTAAATTCAGTAGAGAATCCTTAGAAATTCCCAACTTAGATATTGCAACAGCTGTAGAAGCTTTTAAAATGGGTTTGCTTAAGGATTCACAATTCTATGATGATCTTGTTATGACACCTTGCAGGAACCTTGATGAAGTAAGAACTAGGGCCCTTAGATTCATCCGTTTAGAGGATGATAAAAGGATCCAGGAGAGACTGTCAGGATCTTCAAAGCAGGAAAAGCAAGGATCCTATTTCAAGAACAATAAATCCAAATCATACAACAAGTCTGATAATCAAATTGTGCATGATGTGTAGCAAGAAGAAGATGATGAGGATTATCCTCCTATTTCTGAATACTGCTTTGCTGTTGATAACAATGAACTAATCCTTGCTATGCAGAATTTAGGTGAAAAAGCTAGGTGGCCTAGAAAGAATGACAAGCCAGCTGCTATAAAAGACAAATACAAATGGTGTGCATATCATGAAGATTTTGGTCATCTCATCGATGAGTGTATAGCACTCAGAAAAGAGATTGGTTACATGTTAAGCAAATGATACTTGAAGGAGCTGTTTGGAAGGAAGAAAGAAAGAAATCAATGATCCAGGATCCTGAAAAAGTTCCAGAAAGGGCTCATGCTCCTCCAGCTGATGCCCAGATTATTAACTTCATCTCTAGTGGATCAGGTATATGTGGCACTTCCTTTTCAGCAGCTAAGAGGCATGCCAAAGAGTCAAAATTGGAAAATGGAGATAGGCCTATTCGAACTTCTATCTTTACAGAGCAAAAAGTCATATCCTTTGATGAGGATGACCGTGTGGATATTCAGGATCCTCATCATGATGGTCTCATTATTACATTGTTTATTTCTAACCATTTTGTTCGCATGATTCTCATAGATGGGGGAAGCTCAGTGAACATTATCCAACTTGATGTCCTCAAAAGAATGAGCATCCCTGAATCAGAAATCATCCCAAGATCATCAGTTCTTGTGGGATTCAGTGGGGAAACCAAGAACACATTGGGGGACATCAAACTTCCTATTTACATAGAGGGAGTAAATTCTATTCAAAAATTTTGTGTCATAGATTGCTTATCTTGTTGTAATGTTATCCTTGGCAGGCCATGGATACATGATATGAAAGCAGTCTCATCTACATATCATCAGTGTGTCAAACTCCCTACCCCATGGGGGGTGGTGAAGATTGAGAGTGATCAACAAGAGGCCAAGAATTGTTACACTTCATCAATGAAGCCAGCCTCAAGACCTAGGGAAGCATAGCAATTAAAGTATCCTCCAAGGGATGTCCTGGAGGCAAGAGAACAAGATGTCAATTACTCATAAACTTGACATTGACAGGTCTTTCAAGCCCATACATCAGAAGAGGAGAAAGTTTGCACCTGAAAGAAATGCCATCATCCAAGAGGAGGTAGATAAACTGCTCAAAGCAGGTATGATTAGAGAGGTGAAGTATCCAAGGTGGTTAGCCAATGTGGTTGTTGTTCAAAAGAAAAATGGAAAGTGGAGGGTATGTGTCGATTTTACTGATTTAAATAAGGCATGTCCCAAGGATCCTTTCCCATTACCCCACATTGACTTCTTGGTGGATGCTACAGCGGTCATGAGTTGTTAACTTTTATGGATGCTTCATCTGGATTCCAATAAATTCAGATGGAACCATCTGATCAAGAGGATACAGCCTTTATGACCCCTACTGGTATCTATTGTTATATTGCTATGCCCTTTGGACTAAGAAATGCAGGTGCTACATACCAATGGCTAGTTAATATGATGTTTAAAGAACAAATTGCACACACAATGGAAGTCTATATTGATGACATGGTGGTTAAGTCCAAAAGAGCTGAGGATCACCTTAGAGATTTGGAGGAAGCATTTGATATCCTTGATAGATACAACATGAAATTGAATCCTTCCAAGTGTCACTTTGGTGTAAAAGATGGTAAGTTCCTAGGTTATATGGTGACAAAAAGAGGGATAGAGGCAAGTCCAGAACAAATCAAGGCCATTGTAAACATCAAATCTCCCGCCAATGCTAAGGATGTGCAAAGATTAACAGGAAGGATCGCAGCCTTGAACAGATTCATCTCAAAGTCATCAGAAAAATGCAAAGAATTCTATGACATCCTGAGAAAGAACAAAAAATTTGAGTGGACCGAAAAGCATGAGAATGTTCTCAAGGCCCTTAAGGATTACCTATCCTCAGCTCCAGCTTTAATGAAACCAGAAAAAAGGGGATATATTATCCTTATACTTAGCAGTTTCTTCTAAGGCAGTAAGCGCAGTCCTTGTTAAGGATCATGAAGGTACTCAACATTCTGTATACTATGTAAGTAAAAGTCTACTTGATCCTGAGTCCAGGTATTCTCATTAAAAGAAACTTATCCTTGCTTTAATTATGGCATCTACTAAATTACGCCATTATTTTGAAACTCATCCTATTATTGTTAAGACTAACTTTCCTATCAAGAATGTTCTCAGGAAACCTAAAATATCAGGAACGGTGGCAAAGTGGGCAGTCAAGCTTAGTGCGTATGATATCAAATATGAACCAAGAACTGCCATTAAATCTCAAGCCATGGCTGACTTTGTGGCTGATTTCAGTAGTGATCTACAAAGGGAAGCTGAATTGGAAGTTCAACAACTTGAAGAGACTAAGGATCCTTGGATACTCTTCATAGATGGGGCTTCAAATGTCAAGGGAACTGGACTAGGCATACTATTAAAATCGCCACAGGGGGACATTATACCCCACTCAATTGCTTGTGAGTTTCAAACTACTAATAATGAGGCTGAGTATGAAGCCTTAATAGCTGGTTTGCAAATTGCCAAGCACATGAGGATCATGTATCTTGAGGTACATGTAGATTCTTTGTTAATCACTAACCACTTTAATGGTTCTTATGCTGTTAAAGGTCAAAGGCTAATCAAATATCTAGAGATAGTCAAGAAATCGGCAGACTCTTTTGCTTCCTTTTAGTTTAACACATGTACCCAGGGAAGAAAATGCAGGAGCTGATGCTTTAGCCAACCTTGGATTATCATTAAAGATTCCAGAGGATGTTAGGATACCAATTATCCACATCCTAGCTCCTGCTATTGAGGATCACAAAGCCATGGAGATAGTAGACGATTCTGCAATCATACCTAGTGATGGTTCACAATCAAATTCAGGATCCTGGATCCTTCTAATCATGAAATATATACAACATGGCGAGATCCCTAATGGAGAAAATCCTAGAGCTTTCAAAGTCAAGGTATCTCAATTTACAATACTAAATAACATATTATATAAACGATCTCTTGCACGTCCATATCTAAGGTGCATCGAGGATCCAGGAATTCAAGAACTTCTGAAGGATTTTCATGAAGGAGATTGTGGAAACCACACTGGAGGCAGATCACTGTTCTCAAGGATCCTTAGAACAAGATACTATTGGCCTACCATGAAGAAGGATGATGTGCATTATGCAAAGAAATGTGATGCTTACCAAAGACATAGCAATATCCTTCATCAACCAGCAGAGCCCCTTCATCCTATATCCTCTTCCTGGCCATTCATGAGATGGGGAATGGATATAGTTGGCAAACTTCCCAAAGCACCAGGAGGAAAAGTGTTTATGCTTGCTATGACTGATTACTTTTCCAAATGGATAAAAGCTGAAGCCTTTGCACAAGTCAGAGAAAAGGAAGTGATATCCTTTATTAAAAGAAACATCATTACTAGATTTGGCATAACTTCTGAAATTGTTTGTGATAATGGATCCCAATTTATTGGGAATAGAACTACTAACTTTTGTGACAGCTGAGGAATTAAGATGATAACATCAACACCAGTCCACCCACAAGCTAATGGTCAAGCAGAATCATCTAACAAGATCATCATCAACAACTTGAAGAAGACGCTTGGATCCAAGAAAGGGAAATGGGCAGAAGAGCTACCATATGTATTATGGGCTGATAGAACAACTCCCAAGAATGCTACTGGCCAGACTCCATTTTCTTGTATTTGGAACTGAATCTGTGATCCCTACAGAAATGGTAGTCCCTACTGCAAGAACAAGCATCCGTGATCGTGAAAGAAATGCTGAAAACTTGGTTCAAGATTTAGATACCATAGAAGAGCTCAGGGATTTAGCAAGGATAAGATTAGCTAGCTATCAACAAAGGATGGCTGGAGTTTATAACAAGAATGTCAGGATCAGGAAGTTTCAAGTTGGTGACATGGTGTTGAGGAAAGCATTTCAAAATACCACAAATCATGCTGATGGCAAATTAGCACCAAAGTGAGAAGGCCCCTATCTGATTGAAGCTGAGGCAGGAAAGGGGGCATATCGTTTATTAACCATGGAAGGTGATCTATTACCAAGGGCTTGGAATGTTGTCCATTTTAAAAAATAGTTCATGTAATAAGGATCGAGGATCCTCAGCTAAGACAGAATTATGGTTAAGGATACAGGATCCTCAAAGGATAAATGATCCTCACTCTGGTAATGATTTAATTATTATTGCTTTAATTTATTTGTTTACCAGGAGAAGGACCCAACATCCTTTATCCTTTTTCACTAAATTCTGAGTTTTGCAGATGTTGGTATATCTTTGCCAAAGGATCAAGTATCCAATATAATCTCCTAAGTTTTTGGGTTTATCCCCAGTTTTGGGCTTGTCCCCAGTTTAAGGTATCCACTACCTTCTATGAATCAGGTTCTTACACCTTCGCCAGTTGCGCACAATTATCCTAGTGCAATTAAAGGCAATGGGACCAGTACCCACTTTAGGGGCTGACAATTTCATTGTACTGACTGTATTTAGGATCCTAAGTATAATGGTAGACATACCATACATCCATTCCTAAGGTTTCTAACGTTTTCATGTTAGCTAAGGTTTTGGCATCTTCATGTCACTAAGTTTGGATAGTCGCCAGTTTGGGCCATACTCCAATTTACACAAATCCTTTGGGTTTATCCCTAGTTTATTGGGCTTGTCCCCAGATTGTTGGGCTTGTCCCCAGATACTAACACTTTCTTTAGCAATTAGCTTAGTCCCAAATTATATCCTATTACAGGTTTCCAAAGCTAAATAGTTAAGGATCCAGGATCCTAACTCTCTACAAGGTTTTATCTTTTAAGTATCACAGTTGTAAGTGTTAAGGATATAGGATCCTAACTTGGATTCTCTGGTATGATCCTTATTTACTTTAACTTTATTCTTAATTTATTAATTTTACCCTTATTCTTTGACAACAGGATATATGATCCTAAATCATCTCACTTTTCAAACTTTTTGATTTGAGGATATGTGATCCTTGATCATATCCCAAACTCTTTTATATAAACTGACTTTGGTATTCATCTAATACTTTCATCAATAACTTGTAAATTCTAAAATTGTGCAATGACAATTGGCAAGTAAATGAATACAAAATGAACAACACAAAGGTAGCCAAGAGTTAAAGTTTTATTTATTTATCAAAGTTAACCCTTTCAAAGGTTGTCAAAATTGTCAACCCAAGCTTCTACCAGCAAGAAGTGGCCCGTCTACTTGGGATGGCAAAGGGTGTCCATACTAAAAGATAAGGGGCATGCAGGAAATAAAAGATAAGGGGCATCAAAGGCTTCATCCTCCACAAACAGAAGGACCCATCCACCTTTGCTACCCCCTTTTTGTCCAAGGATCCATGATCCTTAACCCTAATAGCTATTGTTCAAAGTTATTACAGGCCATAATTGTTTGAAATCAAAACACCATCAAATAAAACAACCAAACCATAAAAAAATGGGCTCCGACCACGTCTAGAAATTTCCATCATCGCCCATTCATACAGGCTACACCTTCGCTGCTTCAACCACCTTCTCATCACCACCTTTGCCACTACCACCAACTACCTCCTCAGGATCCTTCAGTCCACTGCTTCCGGCTTCAAGAGCTCCTACCTCCTCAGCTTCATCCTCATCATCAAGCTCAGCTAGCCTCTCCTTCCAGGCCTCCAAATCCCAGGCGGACCTGTCAAAGGCAGGATCCTCAGCCTCCTTGGCCATCTGCAACTTGATCTTCAGCATGGCGATGATAGTAGAGAGTTTGGCCCCGTCCATGATCTCCATCCTTTCCTTTTGGGCCTTCATCTCAACAACCAGCAGCTCCTTTTGCAGCATTTTATTCTCTTTCTCGAGCTGGGAGATCTTTTTATCTTTTGCAACTGCAATGGCTTGAAGATCAAGGCATTTCTGCTCACCCTCAGCTATCTGCTGATCAAGGAGAATCTGAACCTCAGCAAATTTCTGCACAAAGGAAGTCAATGATCAGGATCCTTTATCCTTAAAAAAGAACTACAGATTTCAGTATACAATATCCTTACCTCGGAGACATACTCTTGAAGCTGGCGTTCCATGAGGGGGAGGCCTTCAGTGGGTTCAGCAGTCTTCCTCTTCTTGGCACCCTTGCCCCTAGTTCTCATGCCCTTCGGCTCCGGGTTGCTGGGGCTTGCGGCCAGCTCTTTCTTGATGGACCGAGTGGATGCAATTTCCTGAATGTCAGCAACACTGAACCTGGAAGCAGACTTGGAAGACTTGCCAGCACCTACAAACATAATATTCAGATAAGTATTCATATTCTAATTTTATTAAACATTTATATATGCACAAATACGGATACTTACTTGACATGGTGTAGGAGGTGGATGAAGTTTCTTCTGGATCCTTTGACTTGGATGAAAATATTCTGATTATAGGATCAAGCTTCCAGAAAGCTTCAATTCTTGCCAAAGTGACAAGTGATCCTTGAATGTGAGATAAGCTGATGGCTGCATAAAAAAAGGATTAGTTATGCTCAACAGAAAAGAAGGATTCTTACCGGTTGCCCTGATCTAAGGATCCTATATCCTACCATCTGTGTTCCATTTTTTGGGAAGTTGGTTCCCGTTTGGAGTAGAATCCATCTGCATGAAAAAGAATTGATTCCTCCAGTTGGTGTCATTCTTGGTGGTTTTCAAGATTGGGTGAGATTGCTTTGGTTTAGATTTGAAAAGGTATCGGTAGGAACCATGGCTTACAAGATTATACAGTTGGCTCAACTCGGACATCCCTATGTCTATACCTTCCTGCTCTATGATACGCTCTAGTGTGTACAGGACCCTCCATACCATCGGCATAGCTTGAATATAGCATAGGTCGGTAAGTGTGAAGAATCCCTGTGTGAGAACAGGGAAGGGATAGGTGAACCCTATTTGAAAAGGGGCTACAGGAAAAGTGATCCAAACGTCTGAAACAGAGTCGCTTTTGGTTGAAGAATCAAAAGGACGAAAGATGGTGCCATCAAAAAAGCATGAGCGAAGCTGATCAATTTCAGGATCAGTAAATCGAAACAGCTCCATTGAAGGGTTTTTGGTTAAACCCTGACTCTTTAAGGGACTGCTATGTTCAGGATTTTTGGCAGGGGAGGAACGAGTATTCATCTTCGCCGTGGATCTTTAGAAAAGAGAGGATCGAAAATTGCAAGATTAGATAGAAGAGATAAGGAATTACCTGCTGGGATCTTCGAATGTGGATATAAAGGAGAGGGTCTCGAATATAAATGCAGGATTTGATCCTTATCTCTAACCTATTTATAATGATTATGGTTGCAGGTGATGACTGATGATGACATCAGCACTGTAACGGCTATATCCATAAGCAACGGCTAGTCTGAAATTCGTTCAAACATGACTATCTAATTGAATATTAACTAATCATGTTTGGGGGCAATTGTTAGGGATAGAATTTTATAGTTTGTGGATCATGGATCCTCAGTTTTGTCTGTATCACGGATCCTCAGTTCAGTTTGAATTAAGGATCCTCAGGAGATGCTGCAGGGATAAGGATCCAGGATCCTCATTATTATCCTAAACTAACAATTGTTTCCATCATGTTTTAACCTGTTTTGAAGGTACATTCGAAGGAGACTTGGTCTTGCCGAGATTCCAGGGGAATATGCTCTATGCTAGTGCACGTGCGGGAACTATGTGACCGTTGTGGTGATCGTGGGGAAGCTAGCACCATTTTCGGATAGTTTGTTATTGTAGATAGTTTCTAATTTTAAAGGGGCTACAAGCTTGAACATATGCAGCCTTGAACAGATTCATCTCAAAGTTATCAGAGAAATGCAAAGAATTCTATGACATCCTGAGAAAGAACAAAAAATTTGAGTGGACTGAAAAGCATGAGAATGCCCTCAAGGCCCTTAAGGATTACCTATCCTCAGCTCCAGCTTTAATGAAACCGGAAAAAGGGGATATATTATCCTTATACTTAGCAGTTTCTTCTAAGGTAGTAAGTGCAGTCCTTGTTAAGGATCATGAAGGTACTCAACATCCTGTATACTATCTAAGTAAAAGTCTACTTGATGCTGAGTCCAGGTATTCTCATTTAGAAAAACTTATTCTTGCTTTAATCATGGCATCTACTAAATTACGTCATTATTTTGAGACTCATCCTATTATTGTTAAAACTAACTTTCCTACCAAGAATGATCTCAGGAAACCTGAAATGTTAGGAAGGACGGCAAATTGGGCAGTCAAGCTTAGTGCATATGATATCAAATATGAACCAAGAACTGCCATTAAATCCCAAAACTTAGCTGACTTTGTGGCTGATTTCAGTAGTGATCTACAAAGGGAAGCTGAATTGGAAGTTCAACAGCTTGAAGAGACTAAGAATTCTTGGATACTCTTCACATATGGGGCTTCAAATGTCAAGGGAACTGGACTAGGCATACTACTAAAATTGCCACAGGGGGACATTATACCCCACTCAATTGCTTGTGAGTTTCAAACTACTAATAACGAGGCTGAATATGAAGCCTTAGTAGCTGGTTTGCAAATCGCCAAGCATATGAGGATCAGGTATCTTGAGGTACATGTAGATTCTTTGTTAATTACTAACCACTTTAATGGTTCTTATGCTGTTAAAGGTGAAAGGCTAATCAAATATCTGGAGATAGTCAAGAAATTGGTAGACTCTTTTGCTTCTTTTAGTTTAACACATGTACCTAGGGAAGAAAATGCAGAAGCTGATGCTTTAGCCAATCTTGGATCATCATTGAAGATTCCAGAGGATGTTAGGATACCAATTATCCACATCTTAGCTCCTGCTATTGAGGATCACACAGCCATGGAGATAGTAGACGATTCTGCAATCATACCTAGTGATGGTGCACAATTAAGTTCAGGATCCTGGATCCTCCCAATCATGAGATATATACAACATGGAGAGATCCCTAATGGAGAGAATCCTAGAGCTTTCAAAGTCAAGGTATCTCAATTTACAATACTAAATAACATCTTATATAAAAGATCTCTTGCAGGTCCATATCTAAGGTGCATCGAGGATCCAGAAATTCAAGAAGTTCTGAAGAATTTTCATGAAGGAGATTGTGGAAACCACACTGGGGGCAGAGCACTATTCTCAAGGATCCTTAGAACAGGATACTACTGGCCTACCATGAAGAAGGATGTTGTGAATTATGCGAAGAAATGTGATGCTTGCCAAAGACATAGCAATATCCTTCATCAACCAGCAGAGCTCCTGCATCCTATATCCTCTTCCTAGCCATTTATGAGATGGGGAATGGATATAGTTGGCAAACTACCCAAGGCACCAGGAGGAAAAGTATTTATGCTTGCTATGACTAATTACTTTTCCAAATGGATAGAAGCTGAAGCTTTTGCACAAGTCAGAGAAAAAGAAGTTATATCCTTTATCAAAAGAAACATCATTACTAGATTTGGCATACCTTCAGAAATTGTTTGTGATAATGGATCCCAATTTATTAGGAGTAGAACTACTAACTTTTGTGACAGCTAGGGGATTAAGATGATAACATCAACACCAGTCCACCCACAAGCTAATGGTCAAACAGGATCATCTAACAAGATCATCATCAACAACTTGAAGAAGAAGCTTGGATCCAAGAAAGGGAAATGGGCAGAAGAGCTACCTTATGTGTTATGGGCTGATAGGACAACTCCTAAGAATGCTACTGGTCAAACTCCATTTTCTTTGATGTTTGGAGCTGAATCTGTGATCCCTACAGAGATGGTAGTCCCTACTGCAAGAACAAGCATCCGTGATCCTAAAGGAAATGCTGAAAACTTGGTTCAAGACTTGGATACCATAGAAGAGCTCAGGGATTTAGCAAGGATAAGGTTGGCTAGATATCAACAAAGGATGGCTGGGGCTTATAATAAGAATGTTAGGATCGGAAAGTTTCAAGTTGGTGACATGGTGTTGAGGAAAGCATTCCAAAATACCACAAATCCAGCTGATGGCAAGTTAGCACCAAAGTGGGAAGACCCTTATCTGATTGAAGCTGAGGCAGGAAATAGGCATATCATTTATTAACTATGGAAGGTGATCTGTTACCAAGGGCTTGGAATGTTGTCCATCTGAAAAAATATTTCATGTAAGAAGGTGTAGGATCGTTTTCTGACCCGAATGAGTCGATCAGAAGAGTTTTTCTCAATACGAGAGGCGGAAACAAACGTATCAAGTTCAATTCAGCTAGATATTCACTTTAAACTGTCTTTTGATTGATTTGACAAAGATTTACAGTGTGTAGACACTTCGCCAGCACTTCGGTACTGAATCCGGAAAGTTACAAATGACTAGGCATCAAAGGTATTTATAGACAAGCTAATTTCGCATGGACCTGTCCAAGCGAAATTAGTTTCACACGAAATCTAATTTCATGCGAAATCACCATCTAATTTCGTATGAAATAACCCATGTGTTATTTCGTGCGAAATTACCTACAAACACACTTTTCTCGTTTTGTGTGCCCTGATCTATCTAATACAATACAAGACTCGATACAAGACGAAGTCGACAGACGTATGCACTAACAGACTCCCCCTCGGATGTCGACGAGTCTTCAATACATGTCTTCAACATCTTCAGTCTTTATCAGTCTTCACGACTCTCCCAAAGTATCTAACAGTGTAAAACATCCTCAATCTCTCTCTACTCTTTATCTCCAGAATCTCAACCTGGCTCTTATCTCTTTCTAATTCTCTTAATCAGATCTCTTGATTCCTTAAGTTCATCAGCATCATCAGCTTGCATGAACATCAAGTCCAGAATCAGAACTTGGCTCTTACAGAATCAGGATTGTGACCTGGGTTACATTCTGCTTAGGATCAAGACCTTGGCTAACCTGCACACATCTCTACCTCACAATAAATTTCACAAATTTAAAATTTGACAAATTTATTCTCTGCTTACCACTTGTAAACACAAATACAACATCATTTTCAAGTATCTAACAAAATGATTTTACAATTTTAATTTCTGATGAACCACTTGTAGAAATAACATTTTCATTTCAAAATCTTTTCTAATTTCAAACAGACTCCCCCTCACTGATTGTCATCATGTTTAGCACTTGGAATTTTGAAAATCAGCTCTTCAACATCAGTTATCGAAAATCTTTTTGCATTTTTCAAAAATTTATGCTAAAACACACTGAAAATCTTTTTGGGTTTTTGAACTTTTAACGAAATGCAGTAAAGAAATATTTACAGACAATATTTTTTCGAGTTTGTGTAAGAGGATCATATCAGTTTATGAGACAAATCACTAACACCGTTAAGCTTTAAACATTTTAAGTTCTAAACAATTCACTTAGATTGTCAGTATACTAATCCATTTAAATTTTCACACAAAGTTCAATTTTTTCGAGATATGAGATTAATGTTTTAGAGACTTAAACTTATTCGAGTGTCCCTTCTCAGAATATACTCCCGTATCCAGATCCCAATATTCAGTCTTACAGGTGAATATACCTATATGATATCTGTAAAGGGTTAAAATGCGAGGGCCATGGGAGCTCAGGCTATTGCTTCCGCAAAATCAGAGAGATGATGGCTTCGACTTTTGGTGTGTTCCCTTTAGAGAATCTTTTCTTCAACAACACATGATTAGCATTTTGCAATGTTTCATCATTTTTTGTACTGAGGGTGCTGCTATATTTCAAGCAAGCGAAAAGTATTATACGTGGACTAGGCCATTGCTTCCGCAAAATCAGAAGTCCCGGGATAATACCCCAGATATCACTGAGTATAAAGACCTAGTATCTCAAAAAGAGGGACCTTTCAAACAAGATTTCGGGGATTACCAATATATCCGAGAGATGTTCCCCACGATATAAGTAAGTTTGAAATTTAGGTTTATATCTCGACACAATCTACTAAATGTGTAAAAACCTACTGGCACATCATCAGTGAGACCGTTTATCACAATTTATCTTTCCAATTCTTTAGCATGCTGTGATCGTCCACTGATGTACTATCATTTCCTCTTTTTCACAACAAAACTCATTTTTTTTAATTTTATCATGTTTTTTACTTTTTCAAATTTTCAAATGTTTTTGGATTTTCTGAAATTTCTTACTCCCCCTAAAATGCAAAAATCATTTAAAAGAAATTTGAAAACAAACTGTACAAGTAAAGTGACAACTGATATCGAATCACTTCAAATCGCCATTCACTTGGCATAAACAATCAGAACTCCCCCTGACAACAAACTATTTTCCCATTATAATTTCAAAACACTTAAGTTTGTTTTAATCAAATGGTTTTTCCGGAAAATAAGTTTTGTTGATTTCATAAAACCAATTGTAGGTTAAGGTTTAGTTCATCACTTTATTTGTTCTACATAATATGAATTAATCCCCTTTATTTAACCACTTGAAAAATTTAACAATTTTAAAATCAAACACCAAATACCACTTGTAGAAAATCAAGTACAACGTAATGTCCCTGATTTACCACTTGTAAAAATAAACCAATAACCACTTGAAGGTCGAAATCACTTTCGTGAATTTCTCAAGAAAGATGTTGATTCCTGCTCCACTCTTACCAACCTGGAAGCTCCGGCAAGTCCTGGTTTTTAGTTAAGGAAATTATCCCAAGCCTGACAGGCCATGGGAGATTCCGAGTTATCAACTCTCGGTTTATTTCCTTTCATTTTCTTCTCATAAAATTCCTTCACCCCTTTGACTTTCCTGTCAACCATTTTACTAAAAATATGTTGCACTTTGGTGTTAAATGCTTTTTCAACATCAAAATCTTTCTTTTCCGAGAAAAATTGATTTGAAATCTCAATTTTACCAACTTTTTGTTTAAAATTCTCAGCCCTCAATGGTGGAAAATTGACATCATCCATTGGCGGTACTGATGTTTCCAATTTTAACTCAACATGTGGCTCCTCTGACTTTATGGAATCAGATTCATCGCCTGAAAATAGCTCCTTTGATTTCGACGAATCAGAATCATTGCTAGAACTATCATCAGATTTCTTAACAACCCACTTGTGATTGTCAAGATTTTCTTTTCTCTTGTAAAACCTTTTTGAACATTCACCAACCTCAAACTTTGAATTTTTGAAAACTTTGAATTGTTTAGTTGGTGGTTCATTCTCAACCATCTTTTCTTTCTGTTTAAGAAACACTTCCTGTTTTGTTTGAATTGCCTTAGGACAATTCCTGGCAATATGACCAACTGTTTTATATTGAAAACAGGTTCTCGTCTCTGTCTTTTGAGCAACTTCCTTCTTCATCTCTTCTTGCTTCTTAGTAAGGAATTCTTTGTTTGTCTGCTTTCTGAACAATTGCTCCTTTTCTTCTTCAGCTGAGATTCCTGAAACAAAAACAGTTTTTGTTTTATAAGTTTTCTCATTTTTATAATTTTTCGATGGAATAAATCCTAGTCCTTTTCTTTTAAAATTACCGTTATGGTTTGGTTTCTTTTGAAAACCTGAACCAGAACTGTAACCCTTTTTCTTGTTTTCTCTTTGTTGTACTCTTGAGGTGTGCTTTTTAGGTTTTTTAGAAAGATTTATATCTTTTATTTCAGAAATATTAATTTCTGTTAATTTGAAAACCTTTTTGATCAATTCAGTTTTAACACCTCTTATTGGAAATTATTCATCAGAATATAATTTGTCAGAATCATTCAAAGCATATGCTACTTTGACTGTTTCATCATTCAAATTTGATTTTGATAACAAAAACTCTTTATTGTAAACCCGTTTCTCCTTTTTGACTGTTGACTTTGACTTGTCATACTTTGACTCTGAATTTGACTCCGACTTTGACTCCTCGGTTTCATCGTTATCCAACACCTGATCGGCCACTTTCTTTATTAATTCGGACTCATGATCAGTGTCAGACGATGTGAAAGTAACATCAATGTTGTCTGGTAAATTTTCTGAAGACTCAGACTCCCACTTTAAATTGGTTGCCTTTTTTACTCTTTCTGAATTTGGATTTCGTGGAGAATATCCATTTTCAAGCGGAGGCGGACACTTTGTATAACTGAAACCTTTTTTCTTACCAGAATCATTCACTTCAGTATCCTTCTTCTTTTCAGAAGTCTTTTCTTCAAATATTTCCTCTTCATCTAATGCCTTCATGCGTTCCACTGTTGGATAAATCCTGTCAATAACATAAGAAGTACATGAGTAACTTTTTAACAATCTATTAACTCTTTCTGTTTCAATCCTTTGGGTTTCCAGTTTATGTTCAAGCACAGCACATTTCTCAATATAATTGTTGACCACTTTCTGCTTTGTTATGAAAGCTCCTTGAATGGTCTTCATTGCTGTTGCTTGTTCACTGCTCGATTGATTGTACTGATTCATTGCTTTGTTGAGAACATCATAAGATTCTTTTAATCTGTTCATGTTATGAATCAATGTACTATTTTGTTTTTTCACTGCTTCACAATTTTCACATATCACCAGAATCTTTTGTGCATCAGCTTCTGCTTCAATTTTGAAAGCTGGAACTTCTTTTATCTTTTTCCTTATTACAGGAACTTCTTCATCATCACTACTAACATGTTTCTTAACTTTCTTCTTTTTCTTTCGCATTTTTTCATCATCACTATCACTCTCTTCCATCAATCTTAAATGCTCTTCCATTCTCCTTGCATAATAATAATCATCATTATCACTGTCTTCAGCAACTCTAGCAACAAAAGCTTTGTGTTTTGAAGTTTTGTTAGGATCATAATCATCCCAACTAAAATTTGCCCAGCTAAACCCTTCTGGTAATTTTTCATCATCTTGGTTTATCAGACATGCTTTACTATCAGCTGAAACATATTTGTCCCAACTGAAACCTTTTGATGATTTTATATCTTCTTGATTCACCATACAGGCTCTCTTTGAAGATTCTTCAATCTCCTTCCTGGCATGAGCAGTTTGTGGTTGTTGTTGATGTGATTGTTGAGCAACTTGATGATAAATTGCTTTCCGATAGTAATCATTGTTGTTGAACGAATTTTGAGCTCCACTTGCTTCGCGATTTATGCACTCTCTCTTGAAGTGTCATTTTTCCCTGCAACGAAAACAAGTAACTTTAGATTTATCAAAACCTAAAGTAGAAACATTTGCATCACAGAAATCATCTATTCCCGTAATTTGTTTAAACTTTTCAGCTCTTCTCAAAACACTCGCAAGACACCACTTTATATCCATCAATTCCATCTCCTCAGCATCAATCTGATCGTAATCCTCTTTTGTCAACATTGGATTCCCGATCCTTCCTGCTACTAGACTTCCATATGATTCCAGCACAGTTCCCAATAAAGACATGTGACTTTTTGCAACCTCTTCCGAAAAATTTTGATCATTTTCAAGGTTTAATACAATGTTGCATTGAAGCATCTTGCCATTCTTTGTTGTTGACAAGTTTGGATCAAATGATGGATATGAAGAAAAACTTCTTTTGCTGTTTGATCCTTTAGATGACCCTCCAAACGAACTCTTAGCATTGAATGCAGTTTCAACCTTTGGTGACATGTTGGTCTTATCACTGATACCTCCTTTGTAATAAAGACCGGTATCTTGTTCACCATCAAAATCTTTCATCCTTGAAATCTTTCTTTGTTCCATTTCCTGATCTTCAAGTTTTTCAATGAACTTACTCAGTGTCAAATTACTAAAATCTTTCTTATTTCTCAACATCATGAGATATGTGCCCCAAGTTTCATGTGGCAATGCATCGGCTAATTTTTCAATCAATTCTTCATTATCCTTTGTGATGCTCACTCTCTTCATGCTGACTAACAAATTGCAGTATCTTTCAATGATCTGCTTGGTGCTCTCAGTTCTCAAACCATGAAATAAATAAAACTCTTTTTTCAAAATTGACTTTTTGTTCTTAATCATCTCTTTATTACCGACAAACTTTGATTTTAAAGCTTTCCAGATTGAATAAGCAGTTCCATTGTGTTGCAATAAAACCAAGATATCTTCCTTAACAGCTTGATGCAATAAACTCGTCATCATCTTTGTATTTCTTTTTATCTTCAGCACTAAGATCTTTAATTGCAATAATCTCCTCATCATCAGCCATCGGTCTAATATATTTCGTTTCAACACATTCCCAAGCATCCAAGTAATTTGCTTGTACCCAATTCTCAAATCGTTCTTCCCATCCTTTATACTCCTCAATGTTCATGAGCTTTGGCGGTTTTTGCATGGTACCCGTTTCATTTTCTAACATTGTGTTTTGTACAATACTGATTGGAGTAGCAAAGGCGTTATAAAATTCCTCTTCCATGATTCGGTTTTAAAGAATTCACAAACAGACACTTTCAAACGAAATAACTCCTTCAAATGAAATATCCTTTGGTGCGAAATTACCCCATTCAAATGAAATACCAATCCTGTGCGAAATCACTAATTTCGTGCGAAATAACACCCTTTCAAACGAAATAGGTGATTTCGTGTGAAATACTCTAATGAAATACCAATCTGATGCGAAATAACTAATTTCGTGTGGAACTCTCAAATGAAATTACAATCTGGTGCGAAATAAGTGATTTCGTGTGGAAATCTCAAACGAAATAGGCCTTATTACGTGTGAAATACTGCTGATGTCATCATCTTGAGCTATTTTTGCCAAAATTGATTAGGTTTTTGTCTGTTGGGATTGAACCCTACCAGAGGAACAGATAATGTAAAGCCAAAACCAGGTCACATCAGTGGATTCACAATAAGCAGCGGTTTACACTTTGCTTTTCCCTTGAAAGTGATTTATAACAACTGATGGTCTCTATCTGCTGCTCATATTCAACTGCTGCTGCCCTTTCAACTGCTGATGAAAACCCTGAAGTATCCAACACTGCTGGTCCTATCCACTGATGATAAAGCACTGCCCAGTCAAGGACTGATCAACCTTGAGGAAAGCACTGACATAAAGGGAGAGCAGCTGTTTAGTAAATTGTTTGTTTTATGTATAGTCAGTGGTTAGGTTAGCAGTGTTTGTGTAAGGACAGTAGATACAGGTTGTTAGGCTGTTAGACGTCGCTTTCATGGTGACGTCAGCTGAGATACCTCAGTGGTTTGGTTTGCCTATAAATGTAACAGTGCCCTGTACTGTTACATTTGATTGACTGAGCGAGTTCTTCTCCTCATGTCTAATCCTTTCATCTTGTGTGCAACCAACCTTGGGGCATCAGGCCGAGGGGGAGTATAGTTTGTAAGCATGACTGTAATTCTTTGCTTTGATTTGTAATCTTTTGACTCTATGTGAAGCAATTGTTTATCAAACTATTTCCTCCTTTAATTGTGTTTACAAAGTTTGTTTTCATTTCCGCTGCACCTAACATGTTTTCATATTCATTGTTCATTCATTTTAAACAAACAAACACTATCATGAGAGCCTCCGATCCTAACAATTGGTATCAGAGCCTGGACAGTCAAATTCGATCTAACAATCAATTTGACATAACCGTTCGGCTCAAAATTCATTGATACTAAGGTTGGTTGTATTTAGTTGAAAAACAGAGTACTGTGTAAATCATGTTCAAAATGGTTATTCGAAAACTCTGTAAATCAACCAAGATGTCATATGACACACAAATTTCACACAACAAGTAAAATCATGCACAAGACACTCATGGTTTCTAGATCTGAAAGCAATATCTGTTAAACCATGAGATTATTTTTATTTTCTAAATTGATTTAAACTGTTGATGTGGAATATGTGATGTTTTCATTAAATACTAAAGTACAAACCTCAGATTAACAAAACCTATGTTCATAAAAGCATTGTTGTTTTGTTAACACAAAAAGAGGGAAATTAAAACTTTAGTTATTTAGATCTTATGTGTTGAAAACAGGTTGAGTTCCTAAAAAGGACAAAATCAACTATGTTCAAATACATTAAGAAAACAGGGGTCAACATAGTCCGCATCATATGTAATGTGAGATTGGGTGAAAAACTTGTGAAAACATGACCAAGACTCTCAAAACATTACTGCAAAATGATTTTGGACTAATATTCACAAAAACTCAGAAGTGTGTTTATCTCAAAACTTTTTTGAAGTCAAAAGAAAAGAGTATAAACATAAAACACTTATGAGTCAAAGTTTAGGGTAATAATGGTCAATGAAGCAACTGCTTGTGCTCATTGGTTCAAGGAAGTTCAGGTGACAATTGTGTTCCCAGTGATTGAACTTACAAAAGGACTAGACAAATTTTCAAAAGTCATCACATAGAAATTAGATCTACAACAGGATCTTCAAAACTCATGTGTCCATGTGTCCTCATGTTTGCAATCAACTGACACAGAAAATGGTACTAAACAGTGGTCAAAATATTCTACCACTGCTGTCAAACCACTGACCATTTTCATAAAACTTGAGAATGATATGATTATGTCCTCTATTGAAAATACACCAGATCCTTTTTGATGCTGTTCTCAGAAAATCCTTTAACCATTTTTTTTTCAAAGGATTTTTCTCAAATAACCAGGATATATTATTCATTTTTTTTGGAATAATATATTTGAAACTCTTGTTTGTTTTTGTTGGCAATAGTTTCAGCTCCTGTCAGGATGTAATACCTTATTTTTGGTGGTATCTGTGTCCTCATAAATGGATCAAAAGGAAATGGTACATATGTCATGATCATGTCATACTCAGGTTTGTTCCAAAATTTTTATCAAAGGTTGATTGCAAACTGTGCTTAAATTACTAAGGTACTCATGTGTTAATTGAATATTAAACGAAAATGAGTTGCCTTAGCAAAAAGTTTTCATCATCTGGGGTACTAAACCATTGTCTTTCAAAATTGACATGTGGCAAAACCTTGAATGAAAATCTTCAAAACTGTTGCTGAAACATCTGTCCTTCAGAATTGTACCATTTACCCTAACCACTATTTTGTTCCAACGTCTGATCTCTAAACACTGTCCACTGCTGAAAGTTAATCACTGATCCCTCATTTTCTTGAAAAGCACTGATGCTCAAAATCAGTGTCTTATCCACTGATATGCTATCCACTGATAGTAAAAATCATCCACTGCCCATAATTTTTACCGTTGTATCCACTGATGCTTGATACGTCAGTGGCCCTTAAAACAACTATTCTCCATACTTCATCCACTTCATCAGTGTTTGACACGTTGTCAGTTTTTAGCCCTCAGATCTTAATAACTGCTGCCACATCAGCGATCATTTTTTAAAATAAAACCCTACCCTAAACCCCAAACAGGGTTTTACGCTGTCGAATTGAATTCCAAAATTCTCTTCTCATAGCAGTTTCCAACCCTTCTTCTCAAAATCTCCAAAATCCTCCTTCGTTCTTCTCCGCAACAATGACAAAATCAAAATCAAAATCTAAATCACCATCACCTTCCAAAGAGGTCGCTCAAACGGCCGAAGAACCCATCGAAATACCATTCAAACAATCTCACAACTATCTGGGTTTACTCACAAAACCTACTGATAATCACACCTTTGACACCATCATTGATACATTATCTGCATCAAAGTACAAAACTTTGTTGACAGCAAATGCTCTCATCTATCTGCAAACCCAGAGAGAGTTTTGGAAAAAGGCGTCGCTTGAAAAACAAGACGGAAAAGTCATAGCCATTAACTCCTCAATACAGGGTAAAGCAGTTCAAATAACCCCACAGTCGATCTCCGAAGTCTTTAATCTCAACGATCAGAAAGGTAAACTCTCTTTTGAGAAAGCCGAGATGAAAACTGATTTCGTAAACAGGGGGTATGCAGAACAATCAAAGGTTGATACCTTACAAAAAGGTTATTTTCCTTCTGCTCCAAGATTTTTATTTCACACACTCCTGATGTGTGCTTCGAATAAAACAACATCTTTTAACGAAATACCATTGAAAATTCAATGCCTGGGTTACGCTATTTTGAATAATAAGGACTACAACTACTCCCAGGAGATTTTCAATGACATGGTGAAAAACGTTGAAAGTAAAGCATTTTTACTTTTTCCAAGATTTTTGAGTTACTATTTTGAACAAAAATTTGAAAAGGAAAATTTAAATTTGCTAAAACAAGGTGTTCATTGTCAAATAAAAAGCTTAACAAAAGAAACATTTTCAAGGATGATGGCACCAATAAAAACAAAAGCAAGGGTACCTGAGCAGATTTTAGTGGTTACAACTGCTCCTCAGGTATCAGCTGCTGAGCCCACTGCTCCAGGTGATCATAGCAGCACAACCACTGCTTTGAAACCCACACCTGACATAACCAAAAAGACCAAAAGAAAAACATCCAGAAAACCCACCAAACCCAAAACAAAGGCAACTCTGGAAGATGAGATCCCAGAGGAAATGCCTGTGACAACACAAAAGTCACCACAAACCACTGCTGCTACTTCCTCACAGCAGTTGGAAGAAAGATCTCAACCAATGCCTAAAACTCCTCCTGCATCCTCACAAAAGGATCAGGTTGTAAGCACAGGGACACCACAATATGAAGCTCTGAATCCACTTGGATCCATCTTCCTCAGTCCTGATCCCAAGGACATCTCTCTTTCAACTCCCATACCCTCACCAATAATAATGCCACAATCCATGCTACCTTTGTTGCATGCAGCTGCTATAGCTCAGACACAAACTAGTTCCTCTCTATCACCTGTCACTGAGAGTATACCCCCATAGGTGACTGGGTCTGATGCTACTACTCCTGCTATCCCAGCAACAATTGAGGAGGTTACACCCCCTGAGTTACAAATAACTCTCGGTGGTAGTTCAAGTGGAGCAGCAACTACAACTGGTGGATCAACAGATTCTCAGTTGGACAGTTGTTTCATAAGTAAGACTCCCTTGAAGGCAATTTCTTCAATAGCACCACTGTTAACCACTAGTGAGCCTATTTTGACCACTAGTAACATCAAAGGTTTATCAAGTGCTGAAGAAAGAAGTCCCCAGTACCGAGAACAAGGGGCATCAATGGGTGATTTTTGGGACTCTGTCCCTAAGACACACATTGATATAACCACTGCTGGTGGGGATTCAGATGATTCTACTAAAGTAGGTGATGATTCAAAATATCAGGAATTGACGGGCAGAGTTGACAAACTTGAAGAATCAGTTGCTGAAATAAAGGAGATGGTGCAAGAGATTTTAAAAGCTCAGAAAGCACAAGCCACTGCTATTCCTGCTCAAGCACCTGCACAACATGCATTTGCTGAAAATGAGCTTTGGAATATTTTTCAACCCATGCTTGAAGCACAGCAACTTATGGCTGACAAAAAGCATGCTATTCAAGTACAAATGCTGACCAACATGGTTGAATCAAGGTTCAAGGACACTCAAGCAGATATCAAGGCTATAAAGGCAAGCATTCAAAGTGTCTCTGGCAAAGCTCCTTCTTCCATATCATTCCTTGATAACCCCCCTTCAGATAATGCCAAAAAGGGGGAGAATATCAAGCTGTTGAGAAAAATGAATACGAAGGGAATAGAGCATGGCCTCTACATTGAGCCGAAAAAAGAAAAAGAAAAAGAAAAGCAGGTCTCAAAACCTATTAATCAAACAGCTGATACAACAGTAGTTACAAAAACTGCTGTCAGTAGCCAAACAGCTGCCATTTCATCAACACACACACACCTCCAACACACACCACTCTACCACACACCACTACAACTACTGCTCCACCATCATCATCTACAATCATACCATCACCACTGCCTCCTGTCATAAAACAGAAGACAACAGATGTTACAACATCTGTTGTAATGACAACAGTGATTGAAACACAAGTTGTTTCAACCACTGTCAGTCAATCACTGCCACAAACCACTGCTATCCAATCTACCACCACTGATCCACCCAAAACATCATTTGCTCCTTCTTCTTCATTAAAAAGGAGAAGGAATCTCATATCAGATGATGATTCATTACCACCATCAAAAATTATCTCACCGCTTCCATCCCCTGCTCAAAAGCAGAAGACAACTGCTGACATATCAGCGGTTGTAATGACAACAGATGTTGAGACACCAGTTGTTTCAATAGCTGTTAGTCAGTCATCTTCCACTGTTTCCACCAGTCTTGCATCACAACCTCCTAAGCTTTACAAACGAAAAAGAGAAACGACTCAGGACACTGATGAAAAGTATGATCCTGTTGCTGCTAAGAATCCACTGGAATTAGAAGCTGTGAAAAAATGAGATGAAACAATTTTACACTGAAGATGATCCTTCAAAAAGGAAATTTCCTTCTCTCATAGGTTTCATAATTCCAGAAGACATGGATGAATATCTTGAAATGAAAGTAAGACAAGCAAGGATAAGAGCCAAAATTGAATGCAAGAATCAAGGCAATGAAGCTATCTTGAAAAGAAGAGAATTCCTGCTCAACAAGGTTAAACAAATAAAAGAATATGCAAGTGATTTGAACAAGGAAATGTCAAGCATATCTCCTGAAGCAGATCAACGAAATGAATTGAGGAAGGAATATCTTGCATACATAATGAAAGAGAAGTTCTATCCTGCTGAAGAAACAGATTTCAAAGATTGGCCAATAATTGCATTAAAGCATGAGGCAAAAAGAATTGAAAAGGTTAACAATGATCCAAGAAAGAAGAAGACAGCTCCAAATTGGAATAAATACAAGAAGCTCATAGCTGATCTTATTTCTGAATACAAGAGAAAGAAGCAGGAGTTGGTAGATGCAAGAGTGGATTCTGCAAGTGCCATAGCAAAATGGACCAAGCAGCAAACAGACGAGGCTTATGAAAGACTTAGGAAAAGGAGGGACACTCCTAAAAAGTCTGACTACAAAAAGCTAAAGGAACAGGTCAAGACCTTTGAAACACAGATCAGCGCAGCAGAAGCCTTTGTTACAAGGTTGAGAAAAGAAAGGAAGGAAATGCTGACTGTTGGAGAAGAAAGGCATAAAGAAGATGATCTGATTGAAGAAGCTACCAAGAAATTGGCTTCAGATAAAGAAAACTTAGCAAAACTACAAGACCTTACCAAAAGGGTCAAAGTAGTAAGCAAACTATCATCAGCAGATATCACAGACAGTGAGCTTGATCAACAATAGAAACAAGAGCTGCTTGACAAAGAAGTTGCAGAAGATATAGCTGCAGCAAACAAAGTCATAGAAGAAGCTTTTAAAAGAATGTCTGAAGTTCAAGATACTGCTTTACGGTTTTTCTCAAGGCCAAATGCATCCAGCTCATCAGGAAATAAATCTCTCCCAAGAAACCCATTTGGTTTAAAAATACTAAAGTGGATGTCTGATCAAAAGACCCACGTATTGACCTTGGTCAGAACCAATGGAGAAGTGAGGCATATATCAAGGAATCAAGCACTAGGCATGGGTGTTGAAGATCAACTAGATCTCCTTGAGCTTACACTGTGCAGGGATGAAGATGACACAAGTTCCAAGAAATTTGAAGAAGAATTTAAAAGACATGTAAGGGAACTTCTGATGAGGAATAAAGATCCAGAATAATGATAGGTTTTGGCATTATCTGTTCCAGGGGGAGATTGTTGGGATTGAACCCTACCAGAGGAACAGATAATGTAAAGCCAAAACCAGGTCACATCAGTGGATTCACAATAAGCAGCGGTTTACACTTTGCTTTTCCCTTGAAAGTGATTTATAACAACTGATGGTCTCTATCTGCTGCTCATATTCAACTGCTGCTGTCCTTTCAACTGCTGATGAAAACCCTGAAGTATCCAACACTGCTGGTCCTATCCACTGATGATAAAGCACTGCCCAGTCAAGGACTGATCAACCTTGAGGAAAGCACTGACATAAAGGGAGAGCAGCTGTTTAGTAAATTGTTTGTTTTATGTATAGTCAGTGGTTAGGTTAGCAGTGTTTGTGTAAGGACAGTAGATACAGGTTGTTAGGCTGTTAGACGTCGCTTTCATGGTGACGTCAGCTGAGATACCTCAGTGGTTTGGTTTGCCTATAAATGTAACAGTGCCCTGTACTGTTACATTTGATTGACTGAGCGAGTTCTTCTCCTCATGTCTAATCATTTCATCTTGTGTGCAACCAACCTTGGGGCATCAGGCCGAGGGGGAGTATAGTTTGTAAGCATGACTGTAATTCTTTGCTTTGATTTGTAATCTTTTGACTCTATGTGAAGCAATTGTTTATCAAACTATTTCCTCCTTTGATTGTGTTTACAAAGTTTGTTTTCATTTCCGCTGCACCTAACATGTTTTCATATTCATTGTTCATTCATTTTAAACAAACAAACACTATCATGAGAGCCTCCGATCCCAACATTGTCTGATTTTAAGTCTGAAACTTTCAAGGGTTTGTTAAAACACTATTACGCGTATAATATGTGAAATTCAAGTCATTTTGCCATGAAAACTAGTTAATTTTGAAAAAGAAGATGTAGAAATCAGAATTTTCAGCTGAATTGGTATGAACTCTTCCTCCTGAGCTCTGATACCACTTGTAGGATCGTTTTCTGACCCGAATGAGTCGATCAGAAGAGTTTTTCTCAATACAAAAGGCGGAAACAAACGTATCAAGTTCAATTCAGCTAGATATTCACTTTAAACTGTCTTTTGATTGATTTGACAAAGATTTACAGTGAGTAGACACTTCGGCAGCACTTCGGTACTGAATCCGGAAAGTTACAAATGACTAGGCATCAAAGGTATTTATAGACAAGCTAATTTCGCATGGACCTGCCCAAGCGAAATTAGTTTCACACGAAATCTAATTTCGTGCGAAATTACCTACAAACACACTTTTCTCCTTTTGCGTGCCCTGGTCTATCTAATACAATACAAGACTCGATACAAGACGAAGTCGACAGACGTATGCACTAACAGAAGGATCCAGGATCCTTTGGGCTTGTCCCTAGTTTTGGGCTTGTCCCCAGATTGTTGGCCTTGTCCCCAGATACTAACACTTTCTTGGCAATTGGCTTAGTCCCAAGTTACATCCTGTTGCAGGTTTCCAAAGCTAAACGGTTGAGGATCCAGGATCCTAACTTTCTATAAGATTTTATCTTTTGATTGTCACAGTTGTAAGTGTTAAGGATATAGGATCCTAACTTGTATTCTCTGGTATTATCCTTATTTACTTTAACTTTACTCTTGGTTTATCAATTATACCCTTACTCTTTGACAACAGAATATATGATCCTAAATCATCTCACTTTTCAAACTTTTTGATTAAAGGATATGTGATCCTTGATCATATCCTAAACTCTTTGATATAAACTGATTTTGGTATCCATTTAATACTTTTACCAATAACTTGTAAATTCTAAAATTATGCAATGACAATTGACAAGTAAATGTACACAAAATGAACAACACAAAGATAGCCAAAAGTTAAAGTTTTATTTATTTATCAAAGTTAACCCTTTAAAAGGTTGTCAAAATTGCTAACCCAAGTTTCTACCAGCAAAACGTGGCCCGTCCACTTGGGTTGGCAAAGAGTGTCTATACTAAAGGTTCGTTAAGTGCAGGAAATAAAAGATGAGGGGCATCAAAGGCTTCATCCTCCACAAACAGAAGGATCCATCCACATTTGTCACCCCCTCCCCTATTGTTCTAAGGATCGGTGATCCTTAACCCTAACAGCTATTGTTCAAAGTTATTACAGACCATAATTGTTTGAAATCAAAACACCACCAAATAAAACAACCAAACCATAAAAATGGGCTCCGGCCACGTCTAGAAATATCCATCATCGCCCATTTATGCAACCTACACCTTCGCTGCCTCAACCACCTTCTCATCACCGCCTTTGCCACTGCCACCAGACGCTGCCTCCTTAGGATCCTTCAGTCCACTGCCTCCGGCTTCAAGAGCTGGCACCTCCTCAGGTTCATCCTCATCATCAAGCTCAGCTAGCCTTTTCGCCCAATCCTCCAAGTCCCATTCAGACCTGTCAAAGGCAGGATCTGCAGCCTCCTTGGCCATTTGCATCTTGATCTTCAGCATGGCGATGGTAGCAGAGAGTTTGGCCCTGCCCATGATCTCCATCCTCTCTTTCTGGGCCGTCATCTCAGCAAGCAGCACCTCCTTTTGCAGTGCCTTGTTTTCTTTTTCAAGCTGAGAGATCTTCTTATCTTTAGCAACTGCAATGGCCTGAAGGTCAAGGCACTTCTGCTCACCATCGGCTACATGTTGATGAAGGAGGATTTGAACCTCAGCAAATTTCTGCACAAAGGAAGTCAACAATCAGAATCCTTTATCTTCAAAACAGGAGTATAATTTTTAGGATATAATATCCTTACCTCGGAGACATACTCTTGAAGCTGGCGTTCCATGAGGGGGGGCCTTCAGTGGGTTCAGCAGTCTTCCTCTTCTTGGCACCCTTGCCCCTAGTTCTCATGCCCTTCGGCTCCGGGTTGCTGGGGCTTGCGGCCAGCTCTTTCTTGATGGACCGAGTGGATGCAATTTCCTGAATGTTAGCAACACTGAACCTGGAAGCAGACTTGGAAGACTTGCCAGCACCTACAAACATAATATTCAGATAAGTATTCATATTCTAATTTTATTAAACATTTATATATGCACAAATACGGATACTTACTTGACATGGTGTAAGAGGTGGATGAAGTTTCTTCTGGATCCTTTGACTTGGATGAAAATATTCTGATTATAGGATCAAGCTTCCAGAAAGCTTCAATTCTTGCCAAAGTGACAAGTGATCCTTGAATGTGAGATAAGCTGATGGCTGCATAAAAAAAGGATTAGTTATGCTCAACATAAAAGAAGGATTCTTACCGGTTGCCCTGATCTAAGGATCCTATATCCTACCATCTGTGTTCCATTTTTTGGGAAGTTGGTTCCCGTTTGGAGTAGAATCCATCTGCATGAAAAAGAATTGATTCCTCCAGTTGGTGTCATTCTTGGTGGTTTTCAAGATTGGGTGAGATTGCTTTGGTTTAGATTTGAAAAGGTATCGGTAGGAACCATGGCTTACAAGATTATACAGTTGGCTCAACTCGGACATCCCTATGTCTATACCTTCCTGCTCTATGATACGCTCTAGTGTGTACAGGACCCTCCATACCATCGGCATAGCTTGAATATAGCATAGGTCGGTAAGTGTGAAGAATCCCTGTGTGAGAACAGGGAAGGGATAGGTGAACCCTATTTGAAAAGGGGCTACAGGAAAAGTGATCCAAACGTCTGAAACAGAGTCGCTTTTGGTTGAAGAATCAAAAGGACGAAAGATGGTGCCATCAGAAAAGCATGAGCGAAGCTGATCAATTTCAGGATCAGTAAATCAACACAGCACCATTGAAGGGTTTTTGGTTACACCCTGACTCTTTAAGGGACTGCTATGTTCAGGATTTTTGGCAGGGGAGGAACGAGTATTCATCTTCACCATGGATCTTTAGAAAAGAGAGGATCGAAAATTGCAAGATTAGATAGAAGAGATAAGGAATTACCTGCTGGGATCTTCGAATGTGGATATAAAGGAGAGGGTCTCGAATATAAATGCAGGATTTGATCCTTATCTCTAACCTATTTATAATGATTATGGTTGCAGGTGATGACTGATGATGACATCAGCACTGTAACGGCTATATCCATAAGCAACGGCTAGTCTGAAATTCGTTCAAACATGACTATCTAATTGAATATTAACTAATCATGTTTGGGGGCAATTGTTAGGGATAGAATTTTATAGTTTGTGGATCATGGATCCTCAGTTTTGTCTGTATCACGGATCCTCAGTTCAGTTTGAATTAAGGATCCTCAGGAGATGCTGCAGGGATAAGGATCCAGGATGCTCATTATTATCCTAAACTAACAATTGTTTCCATCATGTTTTAACCTGTTTTGAAGGTACATTCGAAGGAGACTTGGTCTTGCCGAGATTCCAGGGGAATATGCTCTATGCTAGTGCACGTGTGGGAACTATGTGACCGTTGTGGTGATCGTGGGGAAGCTAGCACCATTTTCGGATAGTTTGTTATTATAGATAGTTTCTAATTTTAAAGGGGCTACAAGCTTGAACATATGCAGCCTTGAACAGATTCATCTCAAAGTTATCAGAGAAATGCAAAGAATTCTATGACATCCTGAGAAAGAATAAAAAATTTGAGTGGACTGAAAAGCATGAGAATGCCCTCAAGGCCCTTAAGGATTACCTATCCTCAGCTCCAGCTTTAATGAAACCGGAAAAAGGGGATATATTATCCTTATACTTAGCAGTTTCTTCTAAGGTAGTAAGTGCAGTCCTTGTTAAGGATCATGAAGGTACTCAACATCCTGTATACTATCTAAGTAAAAGTCTACTTGATGCTGAGTCCAGGTATTCTCATTTAGAAAAACTTATTCTTGCTTTAATCATGGCATCTACTAAATTACGTCATTATTTTGAGACTCATCCTATTATTGTTAAAACTAACTTTCCTACCAAGAATGATCTCAGGAAACCTGAAATGTTAGGAAGTATGGCAAATTGGGCAGTCAAGCTTAGTGCATATGATATCAAATATGAACCAAGAACTGCCATTAAATCCCAAAACTTAGCTGACTTTGTGGCTGATTTTAGTAGTGATCTACAAAGGGAAGCTGAATTGGAAGTTCAACAGCTTGAAGAGACTAAGAATTCTTGGATACTCTTCACATATGGGGCTTCAAATGTCAAGGGAACTGGACTAGGCATACTACTAAAATTGCCACAGGGGGACATTATACCCCACTCAATTGCTTGTGAGTTTCAAACTACTAATAATGAGGCTGAATATGAAGCCTTAGTAGCTGGTTTGCAAATCGCCAAGCATATGAGGATCAGGTATCTTGAGGTACATGTAGATTCTTTGTTAATTACTAACCACTTTAATGGTTCTTATGCTGTTAAAGGTGAAAAGCTAATCAAATATCTAGAGATAGTCAAGAAATTGGTAGACTCTTTTGCTTCTTTTAGTTTAACACATGTACCTAGGGAAGAAAATGCAGAAGCTGATGCTTTAGCCAATCTTGGATCATCATTGAAGATTCCAGAGGATGTTAGGATACCAATTATCCACATCTTAGCTCCTGCTATTGAGGATCACACAGCCATGGAGATAGTAGACGATTCTGCAATCATACCTAGTGATGGTGCACAATCAAGTTCAGGATCCTGGATCCTCCCAATCATGAGATATATACAACATGGAGAGATCCCTAATGGAGAGAATCCTAGAGCTTTCAAAGTCAAGGTATCTCAATTTACAATACTAAATAACATCTTATATAAAAGATCTCTTGCAGGTCCATATCTAAGGTGCATCGAGGATCCAGAAATTCAAGAAGTTCTGAAGAATTTTCATGAAGGAGATTGTGGAAACCACACTGGGGGCAGAGCACTATTCTCAAGGATCCTTAGAACAGGATACTACTGGCCTACCATGAAGAAGGATGTTGTGAATTATGTGAAGAAATGTGATGCTTGCCAAAGACATAGCAATATCCTTCATCAACCAGCAGAGCTCCTGCATCCTATATCCTCTTCCTAGCCATTTATGAGATGGGGAATGGATATAGTTGGCAAACTACCCAAGGCACCAGGAGGAAAAGTATTTATGCTTGCTATGACTAATTACTTTTCCAAATGGATAGAAGCTGAAGCTTTTGCACAAGTTAGAGAAAAAGAAGTTATATCCTTTATCAAAAGAAACATCATTACTAGATTTGGCATACCTTCAGAAATTGTTTGTGATAATGGATCCCAATTTATTAGGAGTAGAACTACTAACTTTTGTGACAGCTAGGGGATTAAGATGATAACATCAACACCAGTCCACCCACAAGCTAATGGTCAAACAGGATCATCTAACAAGATCATCATCAACAACTTGAAGAAGAAGCTTGGATCCAAGAAAGGGAAATGGGCAGAAGAGCTACCTTATGTGTTATGGGCTGATAGGACAACTCCCAAGAATACTACTGGTCAAACTCCATTTTCTTTGATGTTTGGAGCTGAATCTGTGATCCCTACAGAGATGGTAGTCCCTACTGCAAGAACAAGCATCCGTGATCCTAAAGGAAATGCTGAAAACTTGGTTCAAGACTTGGATACCATAGAAGAGCTCAGGGATTTAGCAAGGATAAGGTTGGCTAGCTATCAACAAAGGATGGCTGGGGCTTATAATAAGAATTTTAGGATCGGAAAGTTTCAAGTTGGAGACATGGTGTTGAGGAAAGCATTCCAAAATACCACAAATCCAGCTGATGGCAAGTTAGCACCAAAGTGGGAAGACCCCTATCTGATTGAAGCTGAGGCAGGAAAGAGGCATATCATTTATTAACTATGGAAGGTGATCTGTTACCAAGGGCTTGGAATGCTGTCCATCTGAAAAAATATTTCATGTAAGAAGGTGTAGGATCGTTTTCTGACCCGAATGAGTCGATCAGAAGAGTTTTTCTCAATACGAGAGGCGGAAACAAACGTATCAAGTTCAATTCAGCTAGATATTCACTTTAAACTGTCTTTTGATTGATTTGACAAAGATTTACAGTGTGTAGACACTTCGCCAGCACTTCGGTACTGAATCCGGAAAGTTACAAATGACTAGGCATCAAAGGTATTTATAGACAAGCTAATTTCGCATGGACCTGTCCAAGCGAAATTAGTTTCACACGAAATCTAATTTCATGCGAAATCACCATCTAATTTCGTATGAAATAACCCATGTGTTATTTCGTGCGAAATTACCTACAAACACACTTTTCTCGTTTTGTGTGCCCTGATCTATCTAATACAATACAAGACTCGATACAAGACGAAGTCGACAGACGTATGCACTAACAGACTCCCCCTCGGATGTCGACGAGTCTTCAATACATGTCTTCAACATCTTCAGTCTTTATCAGTCTTCACGACTCTCCCAAAGTATTTAACAGTGTAAAACATCCTCAATCTCTCTCTACTCTTTATCTCCAGAATCTCAACCTGGCTCTTATCTCTTTCTAATTCTCTTAATCAGATCTCTTGATTCCTTAAGTTCATCAGCATCATCAGCTTGCATGAACATCAAGTCCAGAATCAGAACTTGGCTCTTACAGAATCAGGATTGTGACCTGGCTTACATTCTGCTTAGGATCAAGACCTTGGCTAACCTGCACACATCTCTACCTCACAATAAATTTCACAAATTTAAAATTTGACAAATTTATTCTCTGCTTACCACTTGTAAACACAAATACAACATCATTTTCAAGTATCTAACAAAATGATTTTACAATTTTAATTTCTGATGAACCACTTGTAGAAATAACATTTTCATTTCAAAATCTTTTCTAATTTCAAACAGACTCCCCCTCACTGATTGTCATCATGTTTAGCACTTGGAATTTTGAAAATCAGCTCTTCAACATCAGTTATCGAAAATCTTTTTGCATTTTTCAAAAATTTATGCTAAAACACACTGAAAATCTTTTTGGGTTTTTGAACTTTTAACGAAATGCAGTAAAGAAATATTTACAGACAATATTTTTTCGAGTTTGTGTAAGAGGATCATATCAGTTTATGAGACAAATCACTAACACCGTTAAGCTTTAAACATTTTAAGTTCTAAACAATTCACTTAGATTGTCAGTATACTAATCCATTTAAATTTTCACACAAAGTTCAATTTTTTCGAGATACGAGATTAATGTTTTAGAGACTTAAACTTATTCGAGTGTCCCATCTCAGAATATACTCCCGTATCCAGATCCCAATATTCAGTCTTACAGGTGAATATACCTATATGATATCTGTAAAGGGTTAAAATGCGCGGGCCATGAGAGCTCAGGCTATTGCTTCCGCAAAATCAGAGAGATGATGGCTTCGACTTTTGGTGTGTTCCCTTTAGAGAATCTTTTCTTCAACAGCACATGATTAGCATTTTGCAATGTTTCATCATTTTTTGTACTGAGGGTGATGCTATATTTCAAGCAAGCGAAAAGTATTATACGGGGACTAGGCCATTGCTTCCGCAAAATCAGAAGTCCCGGGATAATACCCCAGATATCACTGAGTATAAAGACCTAGTATCTCAAAAAGAGGGACCTTTCAAACAAGATTTCGGGGATTACCAATATATTTCGAGAGATGTTCCCCACGATATAAGTAAGTTTGAAATTTAGGTTTATATCTCGACACAATCTACTAAATGTGTAAAAACCTACTGGCACATCATCAGTGAGACCGTTTATCACAATTTATCTTTCCAATTCTTTAGCATGCTGTGATCGTCCACTGATGTACTATCATTTCCTCTTTTTCACAACAAAACTCATTTTTTTAATTTTATCATGTTTTTTACTTTTTCAAATTTTCAAATGTTTTTGGATTTTCTGAAATTTCTTACTCCCCCTAAAATGCAAAAATCATTTAAAAGAAATTTGAAAACAAACTGTACAAGTAAAGTGACAACTGATATCGAATCACTTCAAATCGCCATCCACTTGGCATAAACAATCAGAACTCCCCCTGACAACAAACTATTTTCCCATTATAATTTCAAAACACTTAAGTTTGTTTTAATCAAATGGTTTTTCTGGAAAATAAGTTTTGTTGATTTCATAAAACCAATTGTAGGTTAAGGTTTAGTTCATCACTTTATTTGTTCTACATAATATGAATTAATCCCCTTAATTTAACCACTTGAAAATTTTAACAATTTTAAAATCAAACACCAAATACCACTTGTAGAAAATCAAGTACAACGTAATGTCCCTGATTTACCACTTGTAAAAATAAACCAATAACCACTTGAAGGTCGAAATCACTTTCGTGAATTTCTCAAGAAAGATGTTGATTCCTGCTCCACTCTTACCAACCTGGAAGCTCCGGCAAGTCCTGGTTTTTAGTTAAGGAAATTATCCCAAGCCTGACAGGCCTTGGGAGATTCCGAGTTATCAACTCTCGGTTTATTTCCTTTCATTTTCTTCTCATAAAATTCCTTCACCCCTTTGACTTTCCTGTCAACCATTTTAATAAAAATATGTTGCACTTTGGTGTTAAATGCTTTTTCAACATCAAAATCTTTCTTTTCCGAGAAAAATTGATTTGAAATCTCAATTTTACCAACTTTTTGTTTAAAATTCTCAGCCCTCAATGGTGGAAAATTGACATCATCCATTGGCGGTACTGATGTTTCCAATTTTAACTCAACATGTGGCTCCTCTGACTTTATGGAATCAGATTCATCGCCTGAAAATAGCTCCTTTGATTTCGACGAATCAGAATCATTGCTAGAACTATCATCAGATTTCTTAACAACCCACTTGTGATTGTCAAGATTTTCTTTTCTCTTGTAAAACCTTTTTGAACATTCACCAACCTCAAACTTTGAATTTTTGAAAACTTTGAATTGTTTAGTTGGTGGTTCATTCTCAACCATCTTTTCTTTCTGTTTAAGAAACACTTCCTGTTTTGTTTGAATTGCCTTAGGACAATTCCTGGCAATATGACCAACTGTTTTATATTGAAAACAGGTTCTCGTCTCTGTCTTTTGAGCAACTTCCTTCTTCATCTCTTCTTGCTTCTTAGCAAGGAATTCTTTGTTTGTCTGCTTTCTGAACAATTGCTCCTTTTCTTCTTCAGCTGAGATTCCTGAAACAAAAACAGTTTTTGTTTTATAAGTTTTCTCATTTTTATAATTTTTCGGTGGAATAAATCCTAGTCTTTTCTTTTAAAATTACCGTTATGGTTTGGTTTCTTTTGAAAACCTGAACCAGAACTGTAACCCTTTTTCTTGTTTTCTCTTTGTTGTACTCTTGAGGTGTACTTTTTAGGTTTTTTAGAAAGATTTATATCTTTTATTTCAGAAATATTAATTTCTGTTAATTTGAAAACCTTTTTGATCAATTCAGTTTTAACACCTCTTATTGGAAATTATTCATCAGAATATAATTTGTCAGAATCATTCAAAGTATATGCTACTTTGATTGTTTCATCATTCAAATTTGATTTTGATAACAAAAACTCTTTATTGTAAACCCGTTTCTCCTTTTTGACTGTTGACTTTGACTTGTCATACTTTGACTCTGAATTTGACTCCGACTTTGACTCCTCGGTTTCATCGTTATCCAACACCTGATCGGCCACTTTCTTTATTAATTCGGACTCATGATCAGTGTCAGACGATGTGAAAGTAACATCAATGTTGTCTGGTAAATTTTCTGAAGACTCAGACTCCCACTTTAAATTGGTTGCCTTTTTTACTCTTTCTGAATTTGGATTTCGTGGAGAATATCCATTTTCAAGCGGAGGCGGACACTTTGTATAACTGAAACCTTTTTTCTTACCAGAATCATTCACTTCAGTATCCTTCTTCTTTTCAGAAGTCTTTTCTTCAAATATTTCCTCTTCATCTAATGCCTTCATGCGTTCCACTGTTGGATAAATCATGTCAATAACATAAGAAGTACATGAGTAACTTTTTAACAATCTATTAACTCTTTCTGTTTCAATCCTTTGGGTTTCTAGTTTCTGTTCAAGCACAGCACATTTCTCAATATAATTGTTGACCACTTTCTGCTTTGTTATGAAAGCTCCTTGAATGGTCTTCATTGCTGTTGCTTGTTCACTGCTCGATTGATTGACTGATTCATTGCTTTGTTGAGAACATCATAAGATTCTTTTAATCTGTTCATGTTATGAATCAATGTACTATTTTGTTTTTTCACTGCTTCACAATTTTCACATATCACCAGAATCTTTTGTGCATCAGCTTCTGCTTCAATTTTGAAAGCTGGAACTTCTTTTATCTTTTTCCTTATTACAGGAACTTCTTCATCATCACTACTAACATGTTTCTTAACTTTCTTCTTTTTCTTTCGCATTTTTTCATCATCACTATCACTCTCTTCCATCAATCTTAAATGCTCTTCCATTCTCCTTGCATAATAATCATCATCATTATCACTGTCTTCAGCAACTCTAGCAACAAAAGCTTTGTGTTTTGAAGTTTTGTTAGGATCATAATCATCCCAACTAAAATTTGCCCAGCTAAACCCTTCTGGTAATTTTTCATCATCTTGGTTTATCAGACATGCTTTACTATCAGCTGAAACATATTTGTCCCAACTGAAACCTTTTGATGATTTTATATCTTCTTGATTCACCATACAGGCTCTCTTTGAAGATTCTTCAATCTCCTTCCTGGCATGAGCAGTTTGTGGTTGTTGTTGATGTGATTGTTGAGCAACTTGATGATAAATTGCTTTCCGATAGTAATCATTGTTGTTGAACGAATTTTGAGCTCCACTTGCTTCGCGATTTATGCACTCTCTCTTGAAGTGTCATTTTTCCCTGCAACGAAAACAAGTAACTTTAGATTTATCAAAACCTAAAGTAGAAACATTTGCATCACAGAAATCATCTCTTCCCGTAATTTGTTTAAACTTTTCAGCTCTTCTCAAAACACTCGCAAGACACCACTTTATATCCATCAATTCTATCTCCTCAGCATCAATCTGATCGTAATCCTCTTTTGTCAACATTGGATTCCCGATCCTTCCTGCTACTAGACTTCCATATGATTCCAGCACAGTTCCCAATAAAGACATGTGACTTTTTGCAACCTCTTCCGAAAAATTTTGATCATTTTCAAGGTTTAATACAACGTTGCATTGAAGCATCTTGCCATTCTTTGTTGTTGACAAGTTTGGATCAAATGATGGATATGAAGAAAAACTTCTTTTGCTGTTTGATCCTTTAGATGACCGTCCAAACGAACTCTTAGCATTGAATGCAGTTTCAACCTTTGGTGACATGTTGGTCTTATCACTGATACCTCCTTTGTAATAAAGACCGGTATCTTGTTCACCATCAAAATCTTTCATTCTTGAAATCTTTCTTTGTTCCATTTCCTGATCTTCAAGTTTTTCAATGAACTTACTCAGTGTCAAATTACTAAAATCTTTCTTATTTCTCAACATCATGAGATATGTGCCCCAAGTTTCATGTGGCAATGCATCGGCTAATTTTTCAATCAATTCTTCATTATCCTTTGTGATGCTCACTCTCTTCATGCTGACTAACAAATTGCAGTATCTTTCAATGATCTGTTTGGTGCTCTCAGTTCTCAAACCACGAAATAAATCAAACTCTTTTTTCAAAATTGACTTTTTGTTCTTAATCATCTCTTTATTACCGACAAACTTTGATTTTAAAGCTTTCCAGATTGAATAAGCAGTTCCATTGTGTTGCAATAAAACCAAGATATCTTCCTTAACAGCTTGATGCAATAAACTCGTCATCATCTTTGTATTTCTTTTTATCTTCAGCACTAAGATCTTTAATTGCAATAATCTCCTCATCATCAGCCATCGGTCTAATATATTTCGTTTCAACACATTCCCAAGCATCCAAGTAATTTGCTTGTACCCAATTCTCAAATCGTTCTTCCCATCCTTTATACTCCTCAATGTTCATGAGCTTTGGCGGTTTTTGCATGGTACCCGTTTCATTTTCTAACATTGTGTTTTGTACAATACTGATTGGAGTAGCAAAGGCGTTATAAAATTCCTCTTCCATGATTCGGTTTTCAAGAATTCACAAACAGACACTTTCAAACGAAATAACTCCTTCAAATGAAATATCCTTTGGTGAGAAATTACCCCATTCAAATGAAATACCAATCCTGTGCGAAATCACTAATTTCGTGCGAAATAACACCCTTTCAAACGAAACAGGTGATTTCGTGTGAAATACTCTAATGAAATACCAATCTGATGCGAAATAACTAATTTCGTGTGGAACTCTCAAATGAAATTACAATCTGGTGCGAAATAAGTGATTTCGTGTGGAAATCTCAAACGAAATAGGCCTTATTACGTGTGAAATACTGCTGATGTCATCATCTTGAGCTATTTTTGCCAAAATTGATTAGGTTTTTGTCCGATTTTAAGTCTGAAACTTTCAAGGGTTTGTTAAAACACTATTGCGCGTATAATATGTGAAATTCAAGTCATTTTGTCCGTGAAAACTAGTTAATTTTGAAAAAGAAGATGTAGAAATCAGAATTTTCAGCTGAATTGGTATGAACTCTTCCTCCTGAGCTCTGATACCACTTGTAGGATCGTTTTCTTACCCGAATGAGTCGATCAGAAGAGTTTTTCTCAATACGAAAGGCGGAAACAAACGTATCAAGTTCAATTCAGCTAGATATTCACTTTAAACTGTCTTTTGATTGATTTGACAAAGATTTACAGTGAGTAGACATTTCGGCAGCACTTCGGTACTGAATCCGGAAAGTTACAAATGACTAGGCATCAAAGGTATTTATAGACAAGCTAATTTCGCATGGACCTGCCCAAGCGAAATTAGTTTCACACGAAATCTAATTTCGTGCGAAATTACCTACAAACACACTTTTCTCCTTTTGCGTGCCCTGATCTATCTAATACAATACAAGACTCGATACAAGACGAAGTCGACAGACGTATGCACTAACAGAAGGATCCAGGATCCTTAGTTATTCTCATACCCAGTACTTATTAAGGATCCTTAGAGGATATATGATCCTCATTCTGGTAATGATTTCATTATTATTTTTCTAATTCTTTAATTTATTTGATTACAAGGAGAAGGATCCAGGATCCTTTATCCTTTTTCACTAAGTTCTGAGTTTTGCAGAAGTTGGTATATCTTTGAAAAAGGATCAAGTATTCAGTAAAATCTCCAAAGTCTTTGGGTTTATCCCCAATTTTTGGGCTTGTCCCCAGTTTAAGGTATCTACTACCTTCTACGAATCAGGTTCTTACACCTTCGCCAGTTGCGCATGATTATCCTAGTGTAGTTAAAGGCAATGGGACCAGTACCCGCTTTAAGGGCTGACAATTTCATTGTACTGACTGTATTTAGGATCCTAAGTATAATGGTATACGTACCATATGTCACACCCCTTTCTGCGGCGGAAGCACGAGGTGTGATCATGAAAGGTTCTCATTGCATACGAAGAGTAAACATGCTACATGCTCGTAAAATAACATCAAATTCCATGATTTGAAAACATACGTTTAGCGTTTACATCGCCAGACAGCATAAAACATTGTCTTAAAAGTTTACAACTTTATTTAAAGTTAAACACAAGCGACATCCACGAGCATAAGCAAGACCACGCGCACATCCATCCTAGTTACCTGAAATACATGTGAGTTTTTGGAAAAACGTCAACATAAAGTTGGTGTGAATTCATGCAGCTTTGTATTTCATGTTTGTATACTTTGTATGAAAACATAGTTTGTGAGTAAATCAAGTTTTCATATGTAAATCTAGTTTCATGTGTACACCACGTACATCTGTATAATTCAATTTCTTCTTGAGTACCCCACGTACTCAAGTTTAATTCTCATTCTCTTGAGTACCCCACGTACTTCAAGTTATTTATCAATTCTCTTGAGTACCCCACGTACTTCAAGTTATTTATCACTTTTTGTATGGTATGAATTTTATGTAAATACAGTATTTCTGTACTTATCAGATTGTTAATGGGTTGCAAAGCCATTAACCTGTGACACGTCATAGGAAGTCACCAAACCTAAGGCATTTAATTGGTATATTCTGAGACACAAAAGCACCACTCGATTCTCGCCCCGACCGAGTGTGAGGCTGCCAGGCACCTGTTAGATCTAACCTTTTGTTCTGCGGTCTAGGTATATTGTTGATTAATGGTGCTTCTGTACCCTATTCGTGACACTATTTCTCATAACGCCTCCTACTTGGTTCTCGTTCTCACCAAGCGCGTTTCTTGTTATCATTTCTCATAGCGCCTTATACTTGGTTCTCGTCTCACCAAATGCGCTTCTCATATTCATATATTTCGTCACACTTGGTTCTCGTTCTCACCAAGTGTACTTCTTGTATTTATATCATACCATTTATAAATATTGTACTTTTGTACATGTATTTCACCCCCGAAGTTATAAAAACTGAAAACAGTTAAAAGAAAAGGGGGAGCATGAACTCACAACTTTGCGTTCCTAGCGTCGTAAACTCCACCGGATTTGCTTACTTAACGTCGTAACCTATACGCGTTTTCTTATCGTTAGTCACTAGACTTGCGTCGCACAAGTACAGTCACTCTCTTTTGTGTATATTTTCTTGTGTTAAAAATATTCTATATTTTTAACTACGTGTTTTACTTATATTATTTTCTCCAAAAATAAATATAAGTCTTTTGTGTTTTGCACTTTGCACCCGAATTGTGTATCTTGTGTTTTGTATGTGTATTTTTATATTTCTACTCCTCATGAGTAATTAGTGTATTTTTAAGTCTTAATACACTAGCACGTATGACACATACTATATACACTTAGCACAAAAATTGGTGATAAAATAATATATATTTTTCTCTCCAAAAATATATATACATAATATCCATTTTTATCCTTCAAGAAATCACCATTTCTTATCACCAAAAATTAGGGAAACCTTGGTAATACTTTTAAATACATTTTTAGGGAATAAGTTTCTCAAAACTTATATTTTTCTAAGTGTCAAAATTTATAAAAATTTTGACAGAGTTTCCCCTAAAAATGGAGGTTTCCCACGTTTTCAAAACGTGTGTTCATTTTCTTTTAAATCATCATCAATCATCAACAACAATTATCAACAATAATCGTCAACAATAATCACTAATTTCATGAACTTGAATATTTACAAAAATGTGTAGTAACTTACTAGCACATTTAGTAAGTCTTGTTATCTTTAAAAATAAGTTAAACTTCTTAAAAACTTTATTTTTAAAGAATATGAAGTTTTACAACTTCTAGTCGGTTTTTATGAAAATTATTTCTTTGTTAACACTTTTGTTACACAAGTGTCCATACACTTGTTTATTCACAAAAACCACTTTTGTTTGTGTAAGATCCGGTTTAGAACATGTGGTTTCTTTTGATGCTTGGTCTTTTGAAAATACCACTTGTAGATACATAGATCTACTAGTTTTAAACACTTTTTCACAAGTTAAATTGCTTTTACACAACAAAAATGCTGTTACACAAGTCCATGTCTCATGGTTTATGTGTGGTAGGGTTTCACCTTTTAACCCTTGTTACTTCTAAAATAGCTTTATGTTAAGATCCATGATCTTACCAAACCGGGTTAAACGGTGATCCGAGCTACCACGACATAGATCGGGTCTAAATAATCACATATTTCAAATACTACAACATTTACACAACATATATGCTATTAACCACCATTTTATGTGTTTTTAGTAGACTTTTGTGCATCATCTTGCATGTTAACGAGTTTTATCCGATAAAAATCCTTTTAACCACTTTAGAATAGTTTAAATACGAGTTCTAAGTGTTATACCTCTAGCTCAAGGCTAGGGAAGGATCTATGCGCAAAAGAGGTGGATAAAAGCAAAGTAGAGAGGTCCTTCGCGTTCCGCTTGCTCCAAGCTTCCTAATACGTGATCCTTGTTGCTTGAATGATCTTGGAATGGCAAGAATCAAACTTGAAAAATTGATGGATGGATGTGTGTGTGTGGCCGTGAGCTTGAGAGAGCAAGAGAGAGAGTTCTTGTTGAGTGTTGTGAAGTGTAAGTGTTAAGTGTGCTAACCTTTGATCTTATAGGCAATCTTAGTGTGCATTAACCAAAGGTTCATGTGTAGGCTAGATCTTATACACATGATTAAAATAATTACACAAGGACAAGGTATGTCCCCCTAAGGGGATGGTTTCGGTTGAGAGGGGGGGGGGTCCTTGGTTGGTTTGTAACTAGATAATTAGGATAAAGGTTAGGTTAAGTAGGTTAGTTAAGTGTTTAACCCCGTTACTAATGTGAAGCGTGTTATGACGGGTGTTAGGGTAATCAGGGACCCTAACTAGCTCAAAAAAGATAAATAATGTTATTAACAATATTTTCATGTTCCGGGTATTGTCCGGTTGTTCGGTTAGACACTGATTCGTTAAAGTGCTAAATTACACTTTTTAGTGTCTTTTAAGTACCTTTCTTGTACCCTTTCAATTCCCGTCACTTAGGGAAATATCCTGGATAATAAAACGACATTTCTGCATAATATTTATATGTTCAAATGCTGAATTATTGCTGATTTGTATAAATTCTGCACTTAAAGTGCGTTTCGGGTGCTTTTTAGTGCATATTTTTGCTTTCGCAATGTCCATAAATTAAACCCTTACACATACTCTAGGGTTTTAATGTATTTTTGTCGTCGGACCTACACCTAGGCCTCAATTCTGATGTCTAACTGCTTTCTGCAGTTCTGTTGACACATTGTGTCTTACCGGTGAGTTTACTATTATTCTGACGCAACGCTCTTGTTTATGCATAAAGCAATATTTTGTAGTATACAACATGCATGAATTCACTTGTTTAATCATGTGTTCAGACATTGCTGACACTTAAACTCATAATTGCAGTCATTAAGCAATAATTATAGTGTGCGGAAATTACCGGTTTGTGCCAGTTGTCACAGTCTCCCCCCGTTAAAAGAATTTCGTCCCGAAATTCAGACTGAACTAACTCTCGCTGGAGTCTTCTTGAATAGGTGGGGATACTTTTTCTTGAACTGGTCTTCACGTTCCCATGTGTACTCGGGTCCGTGCTTAGAGCTCCAACGTACTTTGACAAGTTTCACACTGCTCCTCCTGGTCTTGTTGACTTTCCAGTCAGTAACCTCAACGGGTTGTTCTGTAAATCGGAGGGCTTCATCAATATGCACTTCATCCAACGGGATGGTCACGTTTTCTTGCGTTGGACTCTTCTTCAGGTTGGATACATGAAACGTATCATGTACTCCATTAAGTTCTTCCGGTAACTCCAACTTGTATGCCACGGTACCAATTCTTCTCAAAATTCTGAATGGTCCTATGTATCGTGGATTCAGCTTTCCACGTTTTCCAAATCTGACTACGCCCTTCCATGGTGAGACTTTTAACAACACTTTGTCTCCCACTTTGAAATCTACCGATTTCCTATTTGGATCCGCGTAGCTCTTTTGTCGCTCTCGAGCCGCCCTAATGCGCTCTCGGATCTGCGCAATCTTATCGGTTGTCTCTTGTACAAGTTCAGGACCAACCATACGTTTATCTCCGGCATCTGCCCAACATAAGGGCGGTCGGCATTTGCGGCCATACAGAGCTTCGAACGGCGCGACTTTTATGCTCGTATGATAACTGTTATTGTAGGAAAACTCAACTAAAGGTAGATGAGTATCCCAGCTGCCGCCTAGATCCATGACACATGCACGGAGCATATCTTCTAATGTTTGTATAGTCCGTTCGCTCTGGCCGTCTGTTTGTGGATGGAATGCCGTGCTCAGATCTAACTGAGATCCAAAGGCTTCCTGAAATGATTGCCAGATTCTTGAGACAAAGCGTCCATCTCTGTCTGAAATGATTGAGATTGGCACTCCATGTCGTGCCACAATTTCTCTTAAGTATATCTCTGCAAGCTTTCCAGTGCTATCCTTCTCTCGGATTGGTAGGAAATGCGCAGACTTTGTCAATCGATCAACTATTACCCATATCATATCGTGCCCTCTCGGGGTCCTGGGTAATTTCGTTATGAAGTCCATCGAGATTTGTTCCCACTTCCACACGGGAATCTCTGGTTGTTGTAGTAGGCCGGACGGTTTCTGATATTCGGCCTTAACCTTCGCACAGGTTAGGCATTTTCCAACATAGACAGCAACGTCGCTTTTGAGTCTCGGCCACCAATAGTACTCTTTCAAGTCTTGGTACATCTTGTCCGATCCTGGATGGATCGAATATCTCGATTTGTGGGCTTCATTAAGGATGACTTCTCGTATGCCACCATAGAGTGGAACCCAAATACGCTTCTTGAAGTATAAGGCTCCCTCTTCGTTTGGCACCATGTATTTCAATGCACCCCGGAGGTATTCAGCTTTACGGTTCTCTTCTTTAAGAGCTTCTTGTTGTGCATCTCGAATGCGTGCAGTGAGGTTCGTTCGAATCGTCATTTCCAATGCTCGAACCCTTAGGGTCTTAACCCTTTCTTTTCGGCTCAACGCGTCTGCTACAACGTTCGCCTTTCCAGGATGGTACTTAATCTCACAGTCATAATCATTCAGCAGCTCGACCCAACGTCGCTGGCGCATATTCAATTCCTTCTGATCAAATATGTGTTGTAAGCTTTTGTGATCTGTGAAGATTGTACATCGAGTACCATATAAATAATGTCGCCAAATCTTTAAGGCGAATACCACTGCACCCAGCTCCAGGTCGTGAGTGGTATAATTTCTCTCGTGAACCTTCAGTTGTCTTGAAGCATAAGCGATGACTTTTTGGCGTTGCATGAGCACGCAACCCAAGCCTTGTCGTGAGGCGTCACAGTATACCACGAAGTCTTCAGTGCCTTCGGGTAACGATAGTATCGGTGCATCGCAGAGCTTGTTCTTAAGTAGCTGAAAGGCTTCTTCTTGTTTGTGACCCCAGTCGTACTTCTTGTCTTTCTGAGTCAGGGTCGTTAGCGGTTGAGCTATCTTCGAGAAATTCTCAATGAATCGCCGATAGTAGCCCGCTAAGCCCAAAAATTGTCGAACTTCAGTTGGGGTCTTGGGAGCTTCCCAATTCTTTATTGCTTCTATCTTGGACGGGTCTACATGAATGCCCTTCTCATTCACCACGTGACCAAGAAATTGTACTTCGCGAATCCAGAATTCGCATTTCGAGAACTTTGCATAAAGCTTCTCTTTCTTCAGTAGTTCCAAGATGGTTCTGAGATGTTGCTCATGTTCTTCTTTCGTTCGCGAGTAAATCAGGATATCGTCGATAAATACAATCACGAATTTATCGAGATATGGTTTGCATACGCGGTTCATCAGATCCATAAAGACCGCTGGCGCGTTCGTCAATCCAAACGGCATCACAAGAAATTCGTAGTGCCCATAGCGTGTTCTGAATGCAGTCTTTGGCACACTTTCATCTTGGATTCTCAGCTGATGGTATCCAGATCGAAGGTCGATCTTGGAATAGTAGCTTGATCCTTGCAATTGATCAAATAAGTCATCAATCCTTGGTAGCGGATACCGATTCTTGATTGTGAGCTTGTTCAGTTCCCTGTAATCGATACACATCCGCAGTGTTCCATCCTTCTTCTTCACGAATAATACTGGAGCTCCCCAGGGTGAGAAGCTTGGCCTTATGAATCCTTTATCCAACAACTCCTGAAGTTGTGTAGATAATTCTTGCATCTCGGATGGCGCAAGTCGATAGGGTGCCTTGGCTACAGGAGCAGCTCCTGGAACCAAGTCTATACGGAATTCGACTTGTCGTTGCGGAGGTAATCCTGGCAGATCTTCGGGGAACACATCAGGAAATTCCTTCACCACAGGAATGTCTTCGAGTTTTGGCTCCACAGCCTTCTTGTCTATAACGTGTGCTAGGAAAGCGACACATCCTTTCCTTAAGCACTTCTGTGCCTTCATACAGCTGATGATTCGAAGAGGCGCGTCTCGTTTTTCTCCATGCACGATGAGAGTTTCACCCTTCGCTAAAGGGATGCGAATGATTTTCTCATGACAAATAACTTCAGCTTTGTTCTTGGACAACCAGTCCATTCCGACCACTACATCGAAGCTACCCAATTGAATAGGTAAGAGATCGATGCTAAATTTCCGTTCGCCAAGTTCTAGCGTGCAGCCTCTAGCAACTTCGCCCGATTCAACAAGTTTACCATTGGCTAGTTCTATGGAATAAGGAATTTCTAATCTACTAGATTCTATTCCGAGTATGCGTTTAAATTCCACAGACATGAAGCTATAATCGGCGCCAGTGTCAAATAGTATGGATGCAAAGTGATTGTTAATGAGAAACGTACCGGTGACCACATTAGGGTCCTCGCGTGCGTCTCTTGCTCCAATCACAAATGCTCGAGCCGGAGCGTTGTTTCTCTCTGGGCAGTTTTTCATGAAATGATCATTGCTTCCACACTTGAAGCATCCTTGCCCTTTCCCGTTGCCATTCTTGTTACCAGCACCGTTCCCATTTCGGTTCTTTCCTTTTCCCCAACAGTCTTCTGTTTGATGACCCAATTTACCACATTTGTCGCACCTTGGAATGCGACAAGCTCCATCATGGTGATACTTACATTTTTGGCATCTAGGCATGGAGCCTTGGTATGCTTTGGTTGCATGGGTTTTCATCTCCTGAGGCATGTTAGCGTCACGCTTCTTGCTGAAACCCTTGTTGTTATGAGTTGCTTGATTCAAGTTTGCATGTTTCCTTTTCTTGTTGCCAGACGACTCAGCATGTGTCTCGGCATTTTCTGTTGGGTTCAGTGAGAGCTTCTTCATACGAACACAATCTTCAGTAAGGCTGACAGCCAGAGTTACAGCCTCGGTGATTGTTTGTGGTTTGGCCGACGTCACCATGCCACGAAACTCTGAGGCCAGTCCCCAAATGTAGCGTTCCACACGCTTAAATTCAGGAGTCACCATGTAGGGAAGCACTCTTGACAGATCGTGGAACCTTCGAGTGTAACCATTGATGTCAGCACCTTCCATAGTCAAGTGCCAGAACTCTGTCTCCAGCCTTTGGAGTTCGGCACGAGAGCAGTACTTCTCTCTCATCCTTTCCTTCAGTTCCTCCCAAGTGAGGCCATAAGCGGCGTCATCACCCAAAGTTTGGGCTTGCAGGTTCCACCAAGTCAGAGCTTCATCGACGAATAACCCAGTAGCAAAAGTGACTTGTTGATCCGCGGTACACTTGCTCATGCGGAAAGTAGCTTCAGTCTTCTCCGTCCAGCGCACAAATGCTACTGCACCTCCTGTGCCATCATAGTTCATTGGCTTGCAGTCGAGGAACTGCTTGAAAGTGCAGCCTGGAATTGATTCAACCAATTCACATGTGAGCAATCGAAGAAATAATGAAACAAAGACCGTTCATAGATTTCCTCATGCTTAGTACAGTGTCTCAAGGTTACCTTGAGCTGCATTGCCTCCAGACGAGTCTCCATTCCCATTACGCCTAGCGTTGCTTGGTCCTCCACTGTCTTGAGTTCGGTTCGCCTCGTACTGGGCGATAGCAGCGGAGATCCTTTCCTCCAGTAGAGCGTCCAGCTCTTCAGCAGTTCTTGGCAGTGGGGGAGGAGGAGGTAGATCATCATTGCGAGCATTCACAGCTTTCCTGGGTGCCATGTTCTGACAGAACATAACACAGCAGGGTTAGGCATTTGTTTGATATCGTCACACTAGACTGTAGTATCATATATATTCACAGGTATATATACCACACAAGTGACATCAAACAATTATTACTCTAGCAGAGTACTTAGTAGGCTTGCACTGAGGGAATCTATACGTGACAAGACTTGCTGTGATTTCTGTGCACTGAATTCCATAATTATGTATGCATCCATAATTACGTAACTCCTTGCACAGTCCGCACAGTTCGTTTCATCCTCGTATTTCTTCCTTCAGGTAGGCCATTGCTTTCAGGTAAAGTCACATATACTTGTGACATTCTACTTCTAGTACATGCTAATTATCACACATAATTGCAAGTAATTTCTAGTCAATGACAAGTGCTACTCAAGTGCACTCTAAGTCTCGTAGTGTCTTTTCTAGACTCATGTAGACAGTTTCAGGTAGTGGATGTCGCGGGACGTTTTATGCAATGAAAACTCTTTTGAAAATTGTTTTCGTGAATGGATCCTATAGATTGTAGACTAGACTCGAGAAGGAATCCTGGTTCACTACAATCGCAGCTCTGATACCAATCTGTCACACCCCTTTCTGCGGCGGAAGCACGAGGTGTGATCATGAAAGGTTCTCATTGCATACGAAGAGTAAACATGCTACATGCTCGTAAAATAACATCAAATTCCATGATTTGAAAACATACGTTTAGCGTTTACATCGCCAGACAGCATAAAACATTGTCTTAAAAGTTTACAACTTTATTTAAAGTTAAACACAAGCGACATCCACGAGCATAAGCAAGACCACGCGCACATCCATCCTAGTTACCTGAAATACATGTGAGTTTTTGGAAAAACGTCAACATAAAGTTGGTGTGAATTCATGCAGCTTTGTATTTCATGTTTGTATACTTTGTATGAAAACATAGTTTGTGAGTAAATCAAGTTTTCATATGTAAATCCAGTTTCATGTGTACACCACGTACATCTGTATAATTCAATTTCTTCTTGAGTACCCCACGTACTCAAGTTTAATTCTCATTCTCTTGAGTACCCCACGTACTTCAAGTTATTTATCAATTCTCTTGAGTACCCCACGTACTTCAAGTTATTTATCACTTTTTGTATGGTATGAATTTTATGTAAATACAGTATTTCTGTACTTATCAGATTGTTAATGGGTTGCAAAGCCATTAACCTGTGACACGTCATAGGAAGTCACCAAACCTAAGGCATTTAATTGGTATATTCTGAGACACAAAAGCACCACTCGATTCTCGCCCCGACCGAGTGTGAGGCTACCAGGCACCTGTTAGATCTAACCTTTTGTTCTGCGGTCTAGGTATATTGTTGATTAATGGTGCTTCTGTACCCTATTCGTGACACTATTTCTCATAACGCCTCCTACTTGGTTCTCGTTCTCACCAAGCGCGTTTCTTGTTATCATTTCTCATAGCGCCTTATACTTGGTTCTCGTCTCACCAAATGCGCTTCTCATATTCATATATTTCGTCACACTTGGTTCTCGTTCTCACCAAGTGTACTTCTTGTATTTATATCATACCATTTATAAATATTGTACTTTTGTACATGTATTTCACCCCCGAAGTTATAAAAACTGAAAACAGTTAAAAGAAAAGGGGGAGCATGAACTCACAACTTTGCGTTCCTAGCGTCGTAAACTCCACCGGATTTGCTTACTTAACGTCGTAACCTATACGCGTTTTCTTATCGTTAGTCACTAGACTTGCGTCGCACAAGTACAGTCACTCTCTTTTGTGTATATTTTCTTGTGTTAAAAATATTCTATATTTTTAACTACGTGTTTTACTTATATTATTTTCTCCAAAAATAAATATAAGTCTTTTGTGTTTTGCACTTTGCACCCGAATTGTGTATCTTGTGTTTTGTATGTGTATTTTTATATTTCTACTCCTCATGAGTAATTAGTGTATTTTTAAGTCTTAATACACTAGCACGTATGACACATACTATATACACTTAGCACAAAAATTGGTGATAAAATAATATATATTTTTCTCTCCAAAAATATATATACATAATATCCATTTTTATCCTTCAAGAAATCACCATTTCTTATCACCAAAAATTAGGGAAACCTTGGTAATACTTTTAAATACATTTTTAGGGAATAAGTTTCTCAAAACTTATATTTTTCTAAGTGTCAAAATTTATAAAAATTTTGACAGAGTTTCCCCTAAAAATGGAGGTTTCCCACGTTTTCAAAACGTGTGTTCATTTTCTTTTAAATCATCATCAATCATCAACAACAATTATCAACAATAATCGTCAACAATAATCACTAATTTCATGAACTTGAATATTTACAAAAATGTGTAGTAACTTACTAGCACATTTAGTAAGTCTTGTTATCTTTAAAAATAAGTTAAACTTCTTAAAAACTTTATTTTTAAAGAATATGAAGTTTTACAACTTCTAGTCGGTTTTTATGAAAATTATTTCTTTGTTAACACTTTTGTTACACAAGTGTCCATACACTTGTTTATTCACAAAAACCACTTTTGTTTGTGTAAGATCCGGTTTAGAACATGTGGTTTCTTTTGATGCTTGGTCTTTTGAAAATACCACTTGTAGATACATAGATCTACTAGTTTTAAACACTTTTTCACAAGTTAAATTGCTTTTACACAACAAAAATGCTGTTACACAAGTCCATGTCTCATGGTTTATGTGTGGTAGGGTTTCACCTTTTAACCCTTGTTACTTCTAAAATAGCTTTATGTTAAGATCCATGATCTTACCAAACCGGGTTAAACGGTGATCCGAGCTACCACGACATAGATCGGGTCTAAATAATCACATATTTCAAATACTACAACATTTACACAACATATATGCTATTAACCACCATTTTATGTGTTTTTAGTAGACTTTTGTGCATCATCTTGCATGTTAACGAGTTTTATCCGATAAAAATCCTTTTAACCACTTTAGAATAGTTTAAATACGAGTTCTAAGTGTTATACCTCTAGCTCAAGGCTAGGGAAGGATCTATGCGCAAAAGAGGTGGATAAAAGCAAAGTAGAGAGGTCCTTCGCGTTCCGCTTGCTCCAAGCTTCCTAATACGTGATCCTTGTTGCTTGAATGATCTTGGAATGGCAAGAATCAAACTTGAAAAATTGATGGATGGATGTGTGTGTGTGGCCGTGAGCTTGAGAGAGCAAGAGAGAGAGTTCTTGTTGAGTGTTGTGAAGTGTAAGTGTTAAGTGTGCTAACCTTTGATCTTATAGGCAATCTTAGTGTGCATTAACCAAAGGTTCATGTGTAGGCTAGATCTTATACACATGATTAAAATAATTACACAAGGACAAGGTATGTCCCCCTAAGGGGATGGTTTCGGTTGAGAGGGGGGGGGGGGTCCTTGGTTGGTTTGTAACTAGATAATTAGGATAAAGGTTAGGTTAAGTAGGTTAGTTAAGTGTTTAACCCCGTTACTAATGTGAAGCGTGTTATGACGGGTGTTAGGGTAATCAGGGACCCTAACTAGCTCAGAAAAGATAAATAATGTTATTAACAATATTTTCATGTTCCGGGTATTGTCCGGTTGTTCGGTTAGACACTGATTCGTTAAAGTGCTAAATTACACTTTTTAGTGTCTTTTAAGTACCTTTCTTGTACCCTTTCAATTCCCGTCACTTAGGGAAATATCCTGGATAATAAAACGACATTTCTGCATAATATTTATATGTTCAAATGCTGAATTATTGCTGATTTGTATAAATTCTGCACTTAAAGTGCGTTTCGGGTGCTTTTTAGTGCATATTTTTGCTTTCGCAATGTCCATAAATTAAACCCTTACACATACTCTAGGGTTTTAATGTATTTTTGTCGTCGGACCTACACCTAGGCCTCAATTCTGATGTCTAACTGCTTTCTGCAGTTCTGTTGACACATTGTGTCTTACCGGTGAGTTTACTATTATTCTGACGCAACGCTCTTGTTTATGCATAAAGCAATATTTTGTAGTATACAACATGCATGAATTCACTTGTTTAATCATGTGTTCAGACATTGCTGACACTTAAACTCATAATTGCAGTCATTAAGCAATAATTATAGTGTACGGAAATTACCGGTTTGTGCCAGTTGTCACACCATACATCCGTCCTTAAGGTTTCTAACATTTTCACGTTAGCTAAGGTTTTGGCATCTTCATGTCACTAAGTTTGGATAGTCGCCAGTTTGGGCCATACTTCAGTTTACAGAAGATCCTTTGGGCTTGTCCCTAGTTTTGGGCTTGTCCCCAGATTGTTGGCCTTGTCCCCAGATACTAACACTTTCTTGGCAATTGGCTTAGTCCCAAGTTACATCCTGTTGCAGGTTTCCAAAGCTAAACGGTTGAGGATCCAGGATCCTAACTTTCTATAAGATTTTATCTTTTGATTGTCACAGTTGTAAGTGTTAAGGATATAGGATCCTAACTTGTATTCTCTGGTATTATCCTTATTTACTTTAACTTTACTCTTGGTTTATCAATTATACCCTTACTCTTTGACAACAGAATATATGATCCTAAATCATCTCACTTTTCAAACTTTTTGATTAAAGGATATGTGATCCTTGATCATATCCTAAACTCTTTGATATAAACTGATTTTGGTATCCATTTAATACTTTTACCAATAACTTGTAAATTCTAAAATTATGCAATGACAATTGACAAGTAAATGTACACAAAATGAACAACACAAAGATAGCCAAAAGTTAAAGTTTTATTTATTTATCAAAGTTAACCCTTTAAAAGGTTGTCAAAATTGCTAACCCAAGTTTCTACCAGCAAAACGTGGCCCGTCCACTTGGGTTGGCAAAGAGTGTCTATACTAAAGGTTCGTTAAGTGCAGGAAATAAAAGATGAGGGGCATCAAAGGCTTCATCCTCCACAAACAGAAGGATCCATCCACATTTGTCACCCCCTCCCCTATTGTTCTAAGGATCGGTGATCCTTAACCCTAACAGCTATTGTTCAAAGTTATTACAGACCATAATTGTTTGAAATCAAAACACCACCAAATAAAACAACCAAACCATAAAAAATGGGCTCCAGCCACGTCTAGAAATATCCATCATCGCCCATTTATGCAACCTACACCTTCGCTGCCTCAACCACCTTCTCATCACCGCCTTTGCCACTGCCACCAGACGCTGCCTCCTTAGGATCCTTCATTCCACTGCCTCCGGCTTCAAGAGCTGGCACCTCCTCAGGTTCATCCTCATCATCAAGCTCAGCTAGCCTTTTCGCCCAATCCTCCAAGTCCCATTCAGACCTGTCAAAGGCAGGATCTGCAGCCTCCTTGGCCATTTGCATCTTGATCTTCAGCATGGCGATGGTAGCAAAGAGTTTGGCCCTGCCCATGATCTCCATCCTCTCTTTCTGGGCCGTCATCTCAGCAAGCAGCACCTCCTTTTGCAGTGCCTTGTTTTCTTTTTCAAGCTGAGAGATCTTCTTTTCTTTAGCAACTACAATGGCCTGAAGGTCAAGGCACTTCTGCTCACCATCGGCTACATGTTGATGAAGGAGGATTTGAACCTCAGCAAATTTCTGCACAAAGGAAGTCAACAATCAGAATCCTTTATCTTCAAAACAGGAGTATAATTTTAGGATATAATATCCTTACCTCGGAGACATACTCTTGAAGCTGGCGTTCCATGAGGGGGAGGCCTTCAGTGGGTTCAGCTGTCTTCTTCATCTTGGCTCCATTGCCCCTGGTGCTCATACCCTTAGGCTCCGGGTTGCTTGGGCTTGCAGCCAGCTCCTTCTTGATGGACCGAGAGGATGCAATTTCCTGAATGTCAGCAACGCTGAACCTGAAAGCAGACTTGAAAGATTTTCCAGCACCTACAAGCATATAACACATATAAGTATTCATATTTTGATTTTATTAAACATTTATATATACACATATGTGGATACTTACTTGACATGGTGTAGGAAGTGGATGAAATTTCTTCTGGATCCTCTGACTTGGGTGGAAATGTTCTAGTTACAGGATCAAGCTTCCAGAAAGCTTCAACTCCGACCTTGGTGACAGGTGATTCTTGAATATGAGACAGGCTGATAGCTGCATGAACAAAAAAGAAGGATCAGTTATCCTCAACAGAAAAGAAAGATTCTTACCGGTTGTCCTAATCTAAGGATCCTATATCCTACCATCTGTGTTCCACTTTTTGGGAAGTTGGTTCCCATTTGGAATAGAATCCCTCCTCACGAAGAAGAATTGATTCCTCCAGTTGGTGTCATTCTTGGTGGTTTTCAAGATTGGGTAAGACTGCTGAGGTTTGGACTTGAAAAGGTATCGGTAGGAACCATGGCTTACAAGATTATACAGTTGGCTCAACTTGGACATCCCTATGTATATACATTCTTGCTCTATGATGTGCTCTAGTGTGTACAGGACCCTCCACACCATCGGCATAGCTTGGATGTAGCAAAGGCCGGTAAGTGTGAAGAATCCCTGTGTGAGAACAGGGAAAGGATAAGTGAACCCTATTTGAAAAGGGGCTGCAGGGAAGGTGATCCATGTATCCGATATACAGTCACTTTTGGTTGAAGAATCAAAAGGACGGAATACGGTGCCATCAGGAAAACAGGGACGAAACTTATCGACTTTAGGATAAGTGAATCGACAAAGCTCCATTGAAGGGTTTTTGGCTAAACCCTGACTCTTTAATGGGCTATTGTGATCAGGATTCTTGGCGGGAGAAGAACGAGTGCTCATCTTCGCCATGGATTATGAAAAACAGAGGATCGAAAAGAAGAAGATTAGAGAGAAAGGAGAAAGTGAATACCTGATGAGATCTTTTAATGAGGATATAAAGAAGAGGGTCTCGAATATAAATGCAAATTTTGATCCTTATCTCTAACCTATTTATAATGATTATTGTTGCAGGTGATGACTATCGCTGACATCATCACTGTAACGGCTATATCTTTTTGTAACGGCTAGTCCGAAAATCGTTCAAACATGACTATCTAATTGGATATTAACTAGTCATGTTTGGGGGCAATTATTAGGGATAGAATTTCATAGCTTGTGGATCACGGATCCTCAAATGTAGCCTGGATCACGGATCCTCACTTCAGTTTGAATTAAAGATCCTCAGAAGATGCTGCAAGGATAAGGATCCAGGATCCTCATTATTATCCTAAACTAACAATTGTTTCCATCATGTTTTAACTTGTTTTGCAGGTGTATTCGAACGAGACTTGGTCCTCCCGAGATTCTAGGGGAATATGCTTGGCATTTTTGCACGTGCATTGCCTCCATGGCCGTTGTGGTGATCGTGGGGAAGCTAGCACCATTTTCGGATAGTTTATTGCTAGGATAGTTTCTAATTTTAAAGCGGGTGACAAGCTTTATTTAGATAATTAGCAACAAACATATACAACACTAGAATTCTCTGCTTAGATAATTAGCAACACGCATATACAACACTAGAATTCTCTGCAACCTCTTGGCGATTACACACTTACACTTTAGCAATCATTGTAAAAAGCTTGTTATCATCCCAAGTTGTAAACCTTGTTTGTTTAATATAGTTGGTGATCGGTAGTTTCCATCACCCGATGTTTTTTATGTCGGAGATCATTCATTGATCAAGGGCTTTTTCCTCATACAAATCCTTGTGTTCACCATTCATTGTATTCATTTGTTGTTCACACAATTGTCCAATTAACCAAGCATCTAACCTCACAAAAATCAGATTTGGTTACATTATCCTTGTGTGATTTTTTACCAAAACACTTATGTTCTGATTATTGTTAGAAACTAAATTATTACACTAAACTTGATTGAGTATATTTAGATGTTTGTGAGTATATTAAACATTAAGTGTTCATTGTGATGAAATGTCCAGCCGCACACCACCTAACCGGGTCGCACACCCCCTTCACAGCCGCACACTTTCCTTTTGTTATCGGCCCAAATCTCCCAAGCCCAAACTGAGCCCAAGGCTTTTTTTGTTGGACGCACACATGCACGTATACATGTGTGCGACTCCCTTGTGTTTCAAAATACAAAATAAAGCACTAAAACCCTAGTTGTCTCTCATATCGAAGGCGGCCTCTCTACCATTCGAAGCTCCATCTCTCCTTCGATCTAGCACAACTCTTTCACTCTTCATCTCTAGGTTAGTGTGCTTATCTTTGTATTGATTGGATTCTGTAATACATTCGCCTGTGTTTTTGTTTGTTATTTATATTGGTGATATGATTATAATGATGATCTAGGTGTTGCTAGAAAGCATGTTTAATATTGTTAATCGTATGAATGATACCTAATGATTAGGGTTGTATGATAATAAGACTTTTCAATGATTTGCTTGTGATGATGATGATGATAAGCTGTTAATATAATCTGGAAAATCGGGAAGTTGTTCATAATGATAATCGATGATCTAGGGTTACATATACTAGAGTTGATGATTTCTAGTGATATTGAATTCCTAGATCGGTTTTAGTTAGCGGTTATGATGTTAATTGGTAAACTAGGGTTTGTGTGAATTAACATAAGGTTTCGTGACTTCTGATTATGTTGGCATGAATAAACATATGTGGATTACGGTTATAATCTTGAATGTTAGACATTCTTGTTGATTTTTGATGACTTGGTGATAAAAAAACTAAACTGCTATTAAAAAGGAATTCCATTATGTTCGTGTAAACGTGGGCAGTTATTACCTTGAACAGAAGGGCTGTACCGTAAGCTACGATTGAGAACCGTAGCATACGGTTGGGGTGGGTGGTTACCGCACACTCCCACACCGCACACCCCCACACCGCACACCTTATGGCTATGTCGTACACTCATCATCTGCACACTTCTATGCCGTACACCCATAAGCTGCACATCGTATAACCATATAATGCATAACCGCACACTCATATGAGGTCGCACACTTATGTGTACCATACACTCTTATGTGTGCCGCACACTCATGAATCCGCACACCTATGATGAAGCCGCACGCCTTTATTTCACAGAAAACTTGCATCATTTGTTACGTGGATAAGAACCTTACCTCTTTGTTAGGAACCCATGTGTGACCCCACATGATTTATGTGCAATGTGACAGCTTTACTTGCATGCTACTTGATAGATACGTGTAGGATCTATGTGAAATACTCGTACACAAATCCTAATAAAGTTGGTAACCATAATAGGATGATGTTGACTATACTAGCTCGAGTACTTTAATCTGCCGAGCTAAGCAAATGTGAGTTCACACGTTTACTAAAAGCATGTATTCCCGGTTTGTGGGAACCATACTTTCCCTGGATTAGGATTGCCTAGTATTCCTGGTTTGGAATACTGTTAAATACTATTTATACTTCATGTCTTTAGCAAACTAAACGAACTCTATATGAAAGTCCCCACACATTTTATACCGATTAGTCGTCGGGTTTGGCGACCGGGGTATTAGTTTATAGCACTATTAGGTTTGACAAACGTCACACCGTGCCGAGGAGGACGGGCGTGAACTTTGCCTTGGCAACTGGTCAATGATGATAGATATTGACACGGGGCACAAACAACTACAACAGTCAAGTTTTGGTATTATACAGTTTAGTAGCTTAACGATAGGGTAGCTCCCCATGACATGTTTTATAAACTAAGTATTTTAACAACCTGTTTTTGAAACAACACTGAAAATTGTGAACTCGCCAACTTTATGTTGACACACTTGTGCATGCTTTGCAGGTCGTTAGGTACAGCTCAGGAGCTTGCACTGTGTGTGTGTGTGTGTGTGTGTCGTGGTTGCAATGAACTGATTGATTTGGTTTTTATTAAACAATTATGGCTTTTAATCTACTGTTTGGGTTTTAAACATTTTGCTTTCGCTGTTAACTTAGACAATGTTTTTGAGCTTTTGAAAACCTATTCAGTGATTGTGTTGATGGTGATGGATTTTGTTACTTTAAATTATTGTTTAACATGATTGGTGGTATGATCCTGGTCAGTCACACGTCTTGCATTAAAACCCCGTATATGGAATTTGAAGGTGTGACAAGTCCGCTCAATTCACAAATACAGTAATGTTCACTCTTATCTTTTTTTGAACGGTGACTTTTGTTAATGAGTGACCCATTGTCACTGAACCCCGTCATAGACGGTTTCCCCCAGCCAAGATCTGCCGACGATGTTCTATCGGGCCCCGTACGGTATCAGACTTGGATGGCGTTCCCCCGGAAACCGTACTGCCTCCACACGAGTTGCCTCGCTGGAGTAACAGCCGGGTGAAAACCGGGGTGACGCTCAGGATCAAACCCTCCTCGGTGGGTTTTTCACCATCATTGCGCACGGGTGTCCCTACCCCCTTTCGCCACAAGCGGGAGTCGAACCGGTGACCTCTAGGAGGACAAACCGGCCCAACACCACTGGGCTATGAGGGCGGGTACAATGTTCACTCTTATCTAATCTATATGTATATAATAGTTTTTAAAAACACTATTATAACAAAAGTTAAACTATTCATATATAAAAGTTTATGAATAAAAAACATTGAACGTGTTTGTTAACTGAAAGTGAAAAGTGGATGTTTTAACAGTAGATCATACATACCTTTTCTTTATTTTATTTGAGTCAAGCTGATTTGGTCATGGATTATGTCACAGCTACCATATCATTGATCTCTCACCTACTTTACACTAATAACAAATTCCATTAATAAACTATTCATCATTATGTAGTTTTATGTTATTAAAAACAATCTTCTTCTCTTTTTCCTTTTTTTTTACTTTTTATTACTTTTTTGCGTTTGAAACCTTATTTTGCTTCATAAACCTAAAATAAATAACTCCATTGAGTCGCGTATCAGTTATCGAAGTAATTTCTATAAGTATGAAACTCATATGAGATACGAAGGAATAGGCTATATATTTCGAACCTACAAAAGTAACAAAACCGTTGCATCTTCCTAACAAACGGAAATTAATTTGTAGCTGATACTCTCTTTTAGTAGTGTTAGTTTGCTCGGTAAGATTAGAGGGTATGGAGAGCACCATCCTCATGAGGATGGGCCGCCACGTAGGCGCCACATCACCATCCCATGGAGGATGGGCCTCCATACCAAGCAAACGGAAATTAATTTGTAACTGATACTCTCTTTTAGTAGTGTTAGTTTGCTCGGTAAGATTAGAGGGTATGGAGAGCCCCATGCCCCCATCCTCATGAGGATGGGCAGCCACGTAGGCACCACATCACCATCCCATCAAGGATGGGCCTCCTTGCATTTTGAGGGGGGTGGAGGATGGGGTTACCCCACATTATTTTTATTGTTTAATTTATTTTATTTGTTTAACTTTTATTGTTTAATTTGTATTGTTTAACTTTTTTATTTGTTTAACTTTATAAAAACAATTCAAAATTTAAATAAAAATAAGATATAAAAGAAGATAATAAAATCCATTACATAACATAAATAAAAATTACATAACCTTAAAAAAAATTACACTACCTAAAATCAATGCTACCGAGCATTCCCGGAAACTCGTGTCGTGTTTCATGAGCTTGGTACAACTGTTGAACATCATACGCGTTTGGTTTCCGCAAATATTTTTTGCTATACAGTTTCACCACATTATGGCAAAACCGATACAAACATTCCCGCGTAGTTGTTGCCGACATCTGTAAGTACTCGTCCAAAGCGTCGGCCACTGTCCCGTACGCCAGTTGGCGAATGGCCGCAATACACTTTTGTAACGTGCTGAACCCTTCATAATTTCGAGCATCGGGTCGTTGCGTGAAAAACGGGTCTAGCCCCGCCAAATCATCAGCAATCCGTGTGAATAACCGGCGACTCATTCGGAACCTTCGTCTGAAAATCTCGGCATTGTAAAGGGGTGCATCCGAAAAATAATCGTTCACCAATTTCTCGTGCGTTCCTGTCGTAAAAAAATATATAAATACGAGGAAATAGGGAATAGGGATAATAAAATTTATTAATGATAAACCTTGGCGGTCTCTGTTAATCCGTATTCGTCTGGTAATAACGCTTTCAGACGAGACGTCTTCCTCTTCTTCCTCCATAAGAATTTGCGCCGCCCTTAGCACAGCGTTTGCGTAAAACATCTCCTCTTCCTCCTCCGAAAACGAGGACCACCAAGAATTAGATGGCATTGTGGATGAAAATATATTTCTTTTATAAAAAATGGTATAAAAATGAGAGTGTTTTGGGTTGAAAGTGGGGAGAAAATGGTGAAAAATGGTAAAAAAAATGAGAGTGATTTAAAGAAAAGGGGAAAAAAAATTTATTATTAAATAACTAGCCATTGTAATGGCTATAATTTGAATTCAATGGCCCGTCAAGACCGGCGAATGAGAGACGATTGGGACTAGCCGGACCGAGGGGGCGGTGTGGGGGACCGGCGCCGGGCCAAACCGGGCCTAAGCCGGCCCCATACCGTCTGGTCGAAGTATGTAATAGAAACCGAGTGAAGATATGCATAAAAAAGCAAGAATTCTAATTTAAAAGGAGAAAAGATAACTAAAAACAATAACTTTTTTACTTTTATAAACTATTATTTTATAGAAAAAGTATATCGTACAATATGGTTTAACGTACGTTGCATATGCGATGGCAAAATCGCACGTTATGTTTACCAAAAATGGAAATCGCATGTTGTGAAAAAACCAAATATCGCATGTTATAAAAAAAGTTTGCATGTTAAAAAAATTAAATTCGCATGTTATAAAAAAATCGCATGTTGATAATGCATCGCGTACGCAGCGTACGTTAAGACAATTTGTACAATAACCGGCCTCTTATTTTATATATCTTAAAATGGATGATATATTATTTTTTTATAATAGTTTCATAATTATTAGCATATTCTTTTGTACAAATGTAAACACTCACAATTAATAGCATTTTTTATATGTTCAACATGAAAAGCATTTTGCACTTCTCTATCGTAAGGTCCACCTTGACTTACTTAAATAATTTGTGTTCCATTTTTTATTATTAACCTACTAATGATGTAACCATTTTGACCCAAAGGTATTATAAACTCGAGAATGTTGAAGGGATGAAGGAGATGTAATTGAAACTATTACAAGTTATATACATATTTTTTTAATGATTAATGAACTAACACTCACAGTCTAGCAAGAAACTAAACATGAAGAAAAAGAAAAGAGCTTTACAAAGTCAGCATGGGGTTTTGTAAACTATTACAAATTATTTGTTTTACAAAGATGTGTTGAAAGTATATGTTATCTTTCATGAAATTTTTTTTTTTTTTTGTATCACACAAACATGATTAATTATGGAGTTATGATATTTATAAGTCTATGTGTGTTTAATTTCGTGGCCAAATTGCCAATGATCTCTAGATTAAGTGGTGCAAGGTTTGCATTTCTCTTAAGAGATGCAGGTGCAACTCACACTTGGTGCAGAGTGAGACACTGGTGGTTAATGATAGGAGACCCAAAGAAACATGGGTTTGATCCTTGAGCTAAACGAGTTTTACTGGTAATTTCACCATAGTGCCTACAGGCGGGTGGGTTACCGGGTTTTCCCCGGAATTGGTGATGGACTCGGGTTACTCTTAGAGTACTCTGTTTGGTCAAGTGGGTGCCCAAAAAGTGCTCAGAATTGATCATGTTGGCCGTTAAAAAAAATAATGGCCAAATTTGGGTAACAAAGTTCTTTTAGAACCAAAATTTTATTATAATTGATTGTTGACCTCAATAAATATACTAAACTGTAATATTAAATGTGTTTAAGCTTTTTTTTAATAAGAATCTCACACTAAATAACCTGAATAAAAACTAATTAATAGTTATAAATTAATTAGAGCATAAAAAAATAGAAGCCAGGAAGAATCTAACCTCAGTGACCTAAAATCACTTTCACACTTAACATGTCATTATAATATTATTCACTAGCCCATATTCACTTTCACACTTAACATGTCATTAAAATATTATTCACTAGCCCATATTCATATAAAAAATTGATATTTGAACTAAACTAATAAAAAAAACATCATTGCTTTAATCATGATTGAACATAAAAAACAATAAGAAGCGATTGTTTGTCCCAAAAGACGCCTGCTCCCTCATGGTTAAAGATTGGTCTTCGCCAATTAAAAGCATTCTTATATTTAGTGTATATATTATGCAAGTAACAACAAATCTATGGTCATATATCTAATGAGTTAATAATAGAGGTGTACATTAATTTACATTATTACAAACAAATGAAATTATTAGTATAAAAAGGAAACGACACAAATTTTGTGAAACTTTTTGGTGTTATGTGAAATGAGTATACTAAAATAAATGTTTACTTTAGTGAAACTGAGAGAAGTAAATGAAAAGAAGATTAAAAGAGAACAAAAGGTTGTAGTTATAGAACGACCCGAAAGAAAAGACGACGCCGATGACCAAAAGAAGGTTAGTAAGCAAAAGGTTTATCTCAATCAGAGAGTGAGAGTAATGAGTTGGTCGTTCATGTGTTAACACTGATTACCACTAGTTAGTGTTTGATACTAAAGAATGAAACTTTAGAGTGTCAACGACATGCCATTATCACCATGTAGTGTTGTTGGTAATATTGTGTTAATGTGTGTGTATATGTAAGGGTTGAATGTTAAAGAAATTGCTAATATGTTATTCTTTTATAATTTGCTTTTACTCGTAATTTAGTAATTTAAAAGTGAGAACGATAAAATCTAAATTAAGAGGAGACATAACAAAAAGAGTAAATTACAAAACTCGTCCTTTATGTTCACACCAGATTGCAAAGTGTATCCTTGGTTTTCAAAAAGTACAAAAACCGTACTCGATGTTTGCAAACCCTTACAGATTATGTTGTAAGATTAAATATATTTTATTTTATATTTAATCTAGTAGCCATTATAATCATTTACATTATATGGATCAAAATATATAACAATCCTATTAAATAATTAGTTGGTAATTGTTGATGGGCCTAATTTACCCTTATTAACTAATTAGGGTTTCCTCCTGGGTGCATATATAAGGAGACTTATGTAGAGCTTCTAGGGTTAGACACATAACCTAATTACTCATAACATCAAATCGCCTCCTCTCCATAACCGATTACCCTTTATCGGTTCTTATTATCACCATCATTAGATTGCACCCTAAGGAGGAACCAGATCAAGCTGACAATCATGTCAAACCCTGTTGCTACGTTTCCATCTGGATTCTCTGCTGGCCTGTACTGATGCAATCAAATGTATGTTTTCATGTTTTCCATTATGTCTAAACAGAACTGGTCAACATGTGGTATCAGAGCATATGTTGATTAGTCGGTTCTGTTTTCCTATCCTTAATTCTGGGATTGAAATCTGGAAAACATAAGTTTTGAAAATTTAATGAACATCACGGCTGGTTTCGGGTCTGATGTGCCGAAATCAATTTATTCGGAAAAAGAATGTTATATAAATGACTCGGAATCATAATGGTAAATCTTAACTGTCCGAAATCTGTATAAAACTCTTAAAAATTCAGGTTTCGGGTTCCAGAATTATTATTTTATTTATTAGGGTTCTTCATGTTCTTAGGAAAATTCAAAAATTCCCTTATGTTTTGGAATGTAATTAGGATTTATGAGTGTTATTTCCTGTTTTGATCGGTTTTGCATTCTAAAGATTTTCGAAATCTGTTAATAGATAATCAGATAAAATTTTCGAAATATTTTGATAAAATTAGATCATTACTATAACAGGAAACCATATCTCGAAATCCCTAAAAAATTCGAATTTTCAGTTATTTTCACAACAACAGTTGTTAACAGTGGACTCGAGACCATCAGGTTTCTACTCGAGACCATCAGGTTTCAACTCGAGACCATGATCTCGACTCGAGACCACAAGGTCTCGACTTGAAATCATAAGGGTTCTCAAATCGTCTCTACTCGAGACCATAAGGTCTCTACTCGAAATCATAACTGTTCTCAAACCTTTACAACTCGAGACAACGATTTCGACTCGAGACCATAAGGTTTAGACTCGAGACCACTGAGGTTTCGACTAAGGGCTTCAATCTTCACAACTCGAGACCGTGGTTGTGACTCGAGACCTCATTATGAGTCGAGATCTCATAAAACACAGTAGTCGAGACCATGATTATGACTCGAGACACTGAGGTTGCGACTCGATACCGTTAATGAGTCGAGACCTCATAATGTTGCAAGATGAGTCGAGACTTGACTCGAGATCTCACTCGAGACCTCATAACTGAGTCGAGATCTCACTCGAAACCTCATTATTTTTAGGCTGTTTCATGTGAACTAAAATTTAGCAAGGGGCACGTTGTTCCCCTGCAAACCCCAGCGAACTCACCGCGGAGTTCGATCCGCGCTAACAGGTGGTTTGCAATTAAATGATTGGTTTTGTGAATACTTAGTTAATTAATAAGGATCAAATAATGTTTTACAAAACCAAAATGGCTTTACTTGAATGAGCTTCTGATGTATCGTTTCTGGCCAAAATATCTGGCCAAAGCTGATTTAATTCCTTCATAGATGGCATACTTAACAAGTGCATAACTAAAGTGATTGTCACAATTTCTGGCCAAAGCTGATTTGTTACAACCACTTTGCACACATGCTTAAATGATTACACTTCTGGCCAAAGCTGATTTGTCTTCGTTTAAGTAAAACTTTAAATAAGTCTATTATTTTGATGTTAGTAATAGACATATCACAACCTCTTCACATAATGATCCTTATATTAATGATCCTTAATTAATTTTTATGATCATTTCGTCTGCCTTTTTCTTAGTACCCATAATTTTACTCACTATAATTTTCTTCTATAAATCTATATCTCATCCACTCTAATTCCTAAATCTAATATGTTTTGCTTAAAGTTTCTATAAGAATTAGCTCTTAAATTAAATCCTTGATTATCTCTTAAGACACGATAATTCTATTGCTCTCTTCTGATAAAGCACTACAGAAGAAAAGTAGAGCATGATGATTAGGATAAATCGAACATGGTGTCTCTTATGATAATCAATAATAAGTGCTGTCACTAAAAGGTTATTCCAGATTAATTCTTTCCTAAGACTAATCTATAATTATGGAATAATCACCAGAATTCCTAAGATGAATGCCTTCATTTAAAATTCTGAACTATAAAGTTAAGTGGTGTATGTGAATATATTATAATGTACAATACCATGACCCATAAAGTTAAGGGCTTACTCATGGAAATAAGTACATTTTTCCAGTACATTACATACTAAGATTTTCACTTGTACAATTTGATGCCTTATAAATCAACTATAACACTCAAAAGTACCAAAGTATAACGAGTGTGTTGATAAGCAACATATGTATAAAGAAATAAATGTTTGAAGCTGGAAAATAAGTTGTTACTCACCTTAGAACCACTTAAAATTTAAAAGAGGATTGTTCTAAGGTCCATAGACAAAATGCAAGTACAAAATCCCAACTCTAAGGTTCTTCAAGTGAAAATCTCACTGCATAATTATGCCATTAGACTAGGCATAAGCAACGAGACTATCCATTACTCTAAAAGAACAGTTGGATAAGTTAATTAGATAGTCACTTACTAATGATATTTAAGTCTGATAATTCTTTAATATTCCTATTAACACATGATTAGTTGACTCTAGTTTTAAACGTTTCCTTACCAGAAGTCAACAAATAACTAACATGAGAGTTAGTGACAAAATTAAATGTTAAGACTATAAGAACTATAATAAGGAGTCTTCTAACAACGCTTTTCGATACCTTATATATTCTGAAGATTAATCAGAATATAGTATCATAATTAAGCAATGTTATGAATGTTGTGAGGTTTTGCATAGTCAACATAAAGTCACACTTACCTTAAACTCTCATTTTATTTGTTCTAAATATCTGGATTGAAACATTACTAAGATGAAACTAGATGATACCTTATATTTTCACAACTTTTGTTATCATACAAATGAGAATTTGACAAAAGGAAAATGAGACTTATAAATTTCATCCATTATAACCGAAATTCATGAGAAATCATGACATGGTTAATGAGGATGATTTTTTTATCTAATCTCCTTTTAAGTGATTTTACTTAAGGAATAAGTATGGGTCCATCATAAGTCATTCATTGACATTCGTGGAACTTATTCCAAACGGAATATTCAGACATAATTCATTTATCATTTAAAAGACTATCAACTTGTATCTAAATTTTGTCGCATATGGCTCACGGTCTTAGAAGAAATCTATTCATATATATACACTTAATAAGATTTCTATTAAATATGTCCCTGAGTTTTCTTATGACATCTGGACGCTAAAGAAATCAAATAAAGTCTAACATGTATATGATAGGTTCCCACGTCACGTACCTAATTGAAACTTCTCTTGTAGCATTTCTAGAGATATCAAAGATCAGTGGGAGCATTAAGTGTCTTAATAATAACTTGCAATAGTTGCAAGAGGTGGGGAATGAAAACTTTACATTACCTAAATTTACACCTCTTGTACAAGACACCGCTCCATCACGACACTGTTTCATTAAAACTTGTCTCCTTAAAATCTAATTCTACTCTTACAAAAGTTTCATTGTTGCTTAATTGTGGGCACACTTAGATTTCATACCTAAACTAACATAATCCTCAACAAGAGAAACTACAACGACTAACGTCATTAACTTGTTTCTCTATTAGAATTTGTTGGTCATTAAATATTGACCCTAAGCATGCTGAGTTCCTAAAGATTTCTAAGGTCAGTGGGAGAAGTCAAAGTCCTTATCATGACTTGCAAGGAATACAAGAGGCGGGGGGAAGAGTGTCATTAAATTTCACTCCGAATTTAACTCCGATTACACCTCTTGTACACCATACTGCACCAACTCTTATAAACTTAGAATGAAAATGATAGCAACCTAACCAAGAGCTAATCCATAAAACTGAAACTTCTAATGAACCCAATAATCAACTCAGGGGGTCATCTAGGTTTAAAAGCCTACTAACTTTGATGATTACATAACCTCCCTAACTGAAGTTGAAATGGATTTTGGAAAAGTTTACTGGTCCTATCTCTTCAAATTAAGCCATTAGTGTCAATCAATAAAAGGAATAAAACAGTTTTCTAGTAAAATTGATTTTATGTGTTCGTATAACGTTTGGGATTTGATTGAATTACCTAAGAGTGTTCGTAACTAAACCAAATCCTAATATAAGCGTTAAGACACGAAGAAGCTTGATTGATTGTCAAAGGTTGTACTCAGGAAGAGATAAATTATTAAAGAATCTTTATTACATATCTAACAAAAGATTTCTTTGAGGATCATCACTGTTCTAGTAGCTTATAATAGTTTAAAGCTACATTAGATGAACATTAAAAACAATCTTCCCTAACAATTGGATGACACATTTACATGTTCATAAAACAACCTGAAAGTTCCAAACTGAAGGTTAAAGAACAGTTTGGCTATAAGCCAATAAAATCCATGTATGGGTTAATGCAAACATCATAATGTGATGAAATCTTAACAACAACCAAGTGGATTAATGTACCTACCTCAAAATGAGTGGGAGCAACTAAAATAAACTTGTCTATATAGATGATATTCTTTTGACAGGTATATGTTACATAAGTCAAAGCATTGTTAACACAAACTTTGATAAAATAGATCTCAGAGATATCTCTTAAGTGATAGATATCATAACATACTGAGATATACCCAATGGGATATTAGTTCCGTTCCATAAGTTTAACATTAAATGGGTCCTTACATATGTAACAAACAATACTGCTCTCCTTTAGAAGATAATATGGTAAGTGAGATTATTTCCTTACGCTTCATTAATTGGAAGCCTTATGTAAGTTCAAGTCTATACTCGTTTAGATATTACTCACATTGCAACACACTAGATATGTCTAGATTAATGTGAAGCATCTAATGGAGTATTACAATATCTTTAAAAGAAACGAGAGGCTACAATTTAAAGAAGAAGTGAGAATTAAAACTGGTTTATTACTTTAACTTTGTGATATTCAAAGATGATAAGAATGTAATTTCGGGTATATCCTTATGTCAGCAGACAAAACCTATCTCATGGAGGAGTCATAATGCACTGATATTAACAACCTAAGTTATAACGACATAATATAGTCACTAAATGTTGTTGGAAATTTATCAGTGGACTCATAAGCTCATTAACTCCATATAATTAATGTTTTGAAGACTTAGTGTGATAAAGTCAGCTACCATAACTCCTTGAACAGTAACAGTTCGAGAGGTGCTGCATTAAATTTCGATACGCAATTAATTATTCGTTTATGAACGAATTGAGGAAACTAAGTTTTGTATCGAATACATTCAAGATATGCTTAAGGATCCTATAACTGAATGGCTATTACCCATAAGTCTTATTAAGAGAGCTCATAGACGGGTATTAATTAATGGTCGTGCGCAATTGCATATCGTACTATGAATGACTAAGTATTAGTTAATTTTCCTCATCAGTTTGATTTTGTATGTCTCTAAGAATATATCAAGCTGGCATAATGGCATATAGACAAATAAAGTTACAAATCAAACAAAGGGCTTATGTGTATTTTGATCATAATGATTAGGTTTTAAATTAAGGCTATAGTACGACTAATGGGGGTCCTGAGTCGCATAATGATTCAACGGCTGTATTTCTCTGCTATAGTACTTGTTTAAGGCTAAAATGAGTGTTAACTCCTGATCAGGCTTATCCAATACTCATAGTAAATGATTACTCGGCTAAGTGGGAGAATGTAAGATTAAATATATTTTATTTTATATTTAATCTAGTAGCCGTTATAATCATTTACATTATATGGATCAAAATATTTAACAATCCTATTAAATAATTAGTTGGTAATTGTTGATGGGCCTAATTACCCTTATTAACTAATTAGGGTTTCCTCCTGGGTGCATATATAAGGAGACTTATGTAGAGGTTCTAGGGTTAGACACATAACCTAATTACTCATAACATCAAATCGCCTCCTCTCCATAACCGATTACCCTTTATCGGTTCTTATTATCACCATCATTAGATTGCACCCTAAGGAGGAACCAGATCAAGCTGACAATCATGTCAAACCCTGTTGCTGCGTTTCCATCTGGATTCTCTGGTGGCCTGTACTGATGCAATCAAAGGTATGTTTTCATGTTTTCCATTATGTCTAAACAGAACTAATCAACATATGTCATTTAGCCCTAACTCTGTTATTTTTTTATGGTTAAATCAGACCAAATGTACCCCACATGAGGGTATTTTAGTCATTTTAAAGTGTTGTGGAGGTGATGGTGGTGGCTAGTGGTTGGTGGAGGTGGTGGCTAGTGGTTGGTGGAGGTGATGGCAAAGAGAGTGTGTGTGTGTGTCTGGTGGAGGTAAATTATTTTATATAAATAAATGGTAAAATAACCAAAATACCCTTATGTGGGGTACACTTGGTCTGATTTAACCATGAAAAATAACAGAGTCAGGGCTAAAAGACATAATGTGCAAGGGTTTGCAAACATTGAGTACGTTTTTTTGTACTTTTTGAAGACAAAAGACACACTTTGCAATCTGGTGTTAACTTAATGTGTAAGGGTTTGAAAACATCGAGTAATTTACTCCATAGCAAAATGATACTTGATACATATAAAAATCATGATTATGGGTTATAAAAATAATGATTATTCTTAAAGAATCAAATATGTTTGAAATAATCGAAGTACAAAGAAGCCGGAACATTCGGAAGCTGATACACGCTGCGGTGATTCAGACGCTGTGGATGCTGTGGAAAACAAGGAACAAACGGGTATTTTCGGGAAGACAAGGTGTGGTACAAACGATTGTGGAAGAGATAAAAGAGGCCTCCTTTCAAGGTGTGAAGCATAGATCAAAACATCGGACGATCTCGCGTCAGGAATGGTGGGATTTTAACTTAAACTTGTAATCGGTTCGTTTCTAGTTTTATCTGCTTATTTCGTTTTTTTTTTTCTGTTTGTTTGGTCCAGCTTCTGGCTGGAAAACTATGTATTTGGTTTTGTTTGTTATAATATGAGATTCGGTGGCTATTCAAAAAAAAAAATTTATGGTTTATACACACGTATTAACACAAGGGGAAAGTGAATATGGGGCTGTTACACACCTAAGCTTAGATGCGAAACCTCTCAAAACTACGTCGTTTTGATTAATTTATATCAAAACTTTGCCATTTTGATTAATTTATCTCATAACTAAATCTAAAAACATTTAATTATTAACACTAACCTGTGCTTTCATTGAAATTGAATTACAGTGGAAAGAAAGAAACCAAACCCTATAAGCTATAATGGCTGCTTTTCGAAACCGTAGAAACCAATTCAATTGAAAAGTGTGTATGTTCTTGTGATTTAGGAATTCCATTTATATGGTTGTGCCCAATCAAAATCAATTTAACTGAAAAGGAATTCCATTTATATGGCTATGCCCAATCAATTTAATTGAAAAGTTTTAATTTTTTTGTGGTATGGAATTTCAATACATTGTTTGCGCTACCAATTCAATTAACAACTCTGGAATAATTTTGTGGCTTGGAAATTCCATATCTATTTTTTTTTTTTTTTTTTTTGAAAGGTTAATTTTATTAAAGACCAACTGGCCGGCCAAACACAAAAAAAACACGCAAGGCCGATACACAAACAAACACTACATCATTGGGAATTTATACCACTCATCCCAAACCAAATTGCCATGACTGGACCTATTTTTAAACCAAAAAAATTAAGAGTTTTAACCTCCCTAAAGATATCATCCTCGTTTCCGCTGCCATTGTCGAAAATCTGCATGTTTCTCGCTTTCCAGATACACCAGCACGTAGTAACGACCAAGCCTTTGACTATCTCTTTTGAATCCTTATTCCCAGCCCAGCTTTTATGTATCTCCAAAATATCACTAAAAGAAAAAGCGAAGATAGGCTGCATTTTTACCCAATCGCTGAACATACTCCAAACACGATGAACCAAGAGGCAAGCCGTGAAGAGATTCCACAGTTTCCGTGGCATCGTTGCAGAATCCGCATAATCCCGAACCCACCGATATATTCCTTTTGAATAACGCGCTCTTAGTCGGGAGGTGGTCCATAGCCGCCCTCCAAACAAGAATGTTACACTTTGCCGGAACCCACCTACACCTTCTGACTGAAAAGGAGCAAACTGGCAGCTTCGGATCAATCGAAAACGCTTTGAACGATTGAGTCGAAAAAGTCCATCTCCATTTATCTTTCGAACCCGACGTGTGTAGACCATCCAGTAGCCTCGAGCAACCTTGCAGCTCCGCTACCTCCACCGATGTAACCGGTTGCCTGGACCAATCCCACTCCACCGGATTCGACCCACCCGATTCAGGAATCCGATCGTTAACCCAGCAGCTTTTCTTATTTTCCAGGGCGAACAAAGAAGGCCATAAATCCATTAACGGGTCGTCCCCAACCCAGTGATCAATCCAAAACCGAATACTGCTCCCATCCCCCACATTACCTTTGAAATAATAGTGGATCCTTTTACCCCTTAAAATAATCTTAGACACCAAACAAACAATATTTTTTCACACCCCCGACATTGCCCGATTAGAAGGCAAAACCGACCATTTTCTCGACTTCCCATGGCACGCCAAGACAACTCTTCTCCAGAGACACTTTGATCCTCCACTTTATATCTCCAAACCCATTTAGTGAGAAGGGCTTCGTTCGTCGTTTTGAGATTGCATAAACCTAGACCGCCAAGTCTTTTAGGGAGCGTAACTTTATCCCAAGCCACCCAATGCATTTTTTACCTCCTCCATATCTATTGTTTCGCAACATCGAACTAATATAAATTTATCATCTTATGTGCCTTCCTGTTTCCCTTAAAATTAATTTAGGCTTTGGCTACATCTCATCGAAAGCAAAAACTAATTTTAGTTAGTAATTATTTTTTTAGTGTTGATATAATTAATCAAAATGACGTAGTTTTGAGAGATTTCACATCTAAGCTTAGGTGTGCATCAGCCCCATATTCACTTTCCCCTTAACACAAAGCCAAAACAAATTATTTGTTTGAAAGATATTTAATAATTATTTTTGGTCATAGAAACGGGAGAGAGAACATATGATTCACGAGATAATAATTAATTGAGGTGAAAATATTGGAGTGTGCGTTTTATTTGAAAATTAATAATTTATTTATTATAGATGATGAGTGTCCATGCACCAAATGCTCCAAATCCAATCGAGCTGTTTCACGCCATATTTGTGGGATCGTATAATGAGTTGTCAACCCCAAATTCCATCCTATTAAACTTTAATCGAAAAAACTTAAAAAATATAATAATGCATAATAACTAGGAATTTTAGTTGTTTATTGATAAAAATATAATAATGTATAATAACTAGGAATTTTAGTTGTTTATTGAGCGAGATCTGAAATAATATATTTCATGAAATGATAAATTTATAAGTAAATTGAAATTGATAACTATTTCGAATGTTAATAGTTTTTTTTTTTTTTTTTTTGGAAGGAGACTTTCTCTGTACAAGACCGAATTAAAAAAATATTAGTAACTTTTAAAAAAAAATAACATTAAATTAGTAACTTTGAAAATTTTTAAAAAAATAACATTAAATGGTTTAACATGCATGTATACCAACTCGAAATGTTATTTAGCATTTTTCAAAAATAAATTGCAGGGACTCTTTGTTTTTTATTGATTAAAAAGTAATAAAATATTGATGTGGCAATGTTTTTATATCAAATGTTGGAGAAAACTTTTACCGAGCCTATTTAAATAATAAAAAGTAAAGCACTTGAAGGAGAATAATGTATAGAAAGAGAGATGTTTATTTCGTTGTTCAACTATGTTAATATACAAGAGAAAGAAACATAATCAACATATAACCCTAATATGAAATAGAGTTACATGATAAACTATAAGTCAAATATATTTATAATATGGCAAATCACATCCAGTGGCGGACCCAGGATTTTTTTCATGGGGGTGCGGAATTTTTTTTAAAATCTTAGGCGTCTAGATATATACATAAAAAACCGGTTCGGGTCGGGTCGGGTCATTTAATAATGAAAAAATAATGGAATCAATAATAAATAATGAAACACAACTTTAACATTTAATAATGAAATCAACTAATCAAGTTCAAGCCTTTCAAAAAAAAATTAATCAAGTTCAAGTGTTCAACCCAATAAATCAACAGCAACCTTTTTTTAATATTTAATCAACAATCCGTGAATCCACTATCTAACTTTTTTAATATTTAAAGTAAACAAGTTATTGAACCCAATAAATGGCAATTTGCCGACTGCCTTAATTGTACAACAGCAACCTTATCAACAAGACAACAACCCTATCAAAAACCTTATCAAAAGTTCAAAACTCTTGAAGAATAAAATCAAAGATTCGTACCTGGTCGGCTAGTCTGCAGGTTGAATGGCTGATCGATCGAAGCATGTCTGCAGGTTGAATGGTTGATCTTCTGTTTCTTGGTCGCTGCAGCAAGGGGAGGGCGGGAGAGATGAAAGGGCGATTGGCTTTATTTGGGTAATTGGGTTATGTTTTGTTAATTGATTTAGTTATTTGGGTTGGGTTTTACCATAAACTTATTCAATTGGGCTTGATGTTGGGTTATAGGATTACAAGTTTTATTGTGGGCTAACTTGTTTACAAATTTTTTTTATATAAATTCTAACATTTTTTTCTAAGGGGTGCGGTCAGAATTTTCCAAGGGGTGCGGTCGAAATTTTTCAAGGGGTGCGGTCGGGATTTTTCGCGAAAAATAACACTAAAATTTTTTTTTCAAGGGGTGCGGCCGCCCACCCACGGGCTTATGTAGGTCCGCCCCTGATCACATCTATACAATAAACAATTATATTTATAAAAGTCATCCATGGTTATCAACTTACTATGTTTGAAAATATTGACTAGTTAAAAACTTTGCAAGGAGAATCCCATGGAACAATACCATAGGTAATGGAAAGAAGTGTAGCACATATTCTATGTGTGTGTGTGAGAGATACTTTTAGATTGTTTATGTTGTTCGTTCTTGTCTGCCTAAGACAAAACTTTTCAAGATATCAGGCACCTTAGATTGTTCAATTCAAACACGCTTAACTGTTAAATTATTATCTCATCCGAAGTCATTGCGCCAATATTTGAGGCAAGGAATCATTTATGGTTGAGTATGTCTTCTACATACACTACAAAACGATATTAGATTTATCTAAGGTGTCACATGAACTTTGTACGCACTGAGCAATAACATAGTTATTGTTGATGTATATAGAAAGCACTTAGAAGGAGAATAATGTATATAGAAAGAGAGAGATATTTATTTCGTTGTTCAACTATGTTATGAACTTTTACAATATACAGGAGAAAGAAACATAATCAACATATAACCCTAATATGAAATAGAATTACATGATAAACTATAAGTCAAATATATTTATAATATGGCAAATCACATCTATACAATAAACAATTATATTTATAAAACTCTTCCTTGGTTATCAACTTACTACGTTTGAAAATATTGACTAGTTAAAAACTTTGCAAGGAGAATCTCATGGGACAATACCATAGGTAATGGAAAGAAGTGTAGCACATATTCTATGTGTGTGTGAGAGAGATACTTCTAGATCGATTATGTTTTTCATTCTTATCTGCCTAAGACAAAACTTTTCAAGATATCAGCCACCTTAGATTGTTCAATTCAAACACGCTTAACTGTTGAATTATTCTCTCATCCGAAGTCATTGCACCAATATTTGAGGCAAGGAATCATTTATGGTTGAGTATCTCTTCTACATACACTACAAAATGATACTGGATTTATCTAAGGTGTCACATGAACTTTGTGCGCACTGAGCAATAACATAGTTATTGTTAATGATTGGCTTTTATCAGCAATAACTTTCATATTGTTGATCGTTGGTCAGTAATAATTGCCCAGTTGTTAATCACAATTGTTGTTGATACCCCAATTTTTGTTGATCGTCGGTTTGTGCCAATCGCCTAGTAAAATTGTTGATAACGTAGTTGTCGCTAATAGCATAGTAACTTTAGATCACGCGGTTATTGTATATCGGTCACTTTTAACTAAGGAATCTGTCATTGCTTATTAATAGTTTCTACAAATAGAATAACCAACCAACCAAATTGAAAGCAAATTCAAGTGACACCCCTGTCATGAGCTCATCTCTTAGACCCTCAAAAATGATCGTTGCCTCTTTAATCCTTCGAGGTTCCTTGGTGATGTAAATCAAAATAGATTTGAATGGTTGTGCACTCCACATCTCCTAACTCGTTGATCATAATATTATCAACATTTACAAAAACACAAATTGCTTGTTAAAAATATACCTGGATTTATACTATTATGCTATTGTAATATATATATATATATAAAGTACATATTCAAAACACAAACACGAACATGTATATATTATAAAGGGTTATTGGATTTTAATAATCCTAAGTTTCACCAGTTTGCCGATAATAATCCCAACTATAAAAATTCCCTCCAATAATCCCAACTTGTAAAAGTTTGGCCGCCATTGATCCTTTTCAAACATATAAGAATTTGGTCTTCTAAATATATTAAATTACACCTAGAGACTCCTTAATTGATTTAAGTGCACCTATGTTAGAAACTTAGGATTATTAAAATCCAATAACCCTTGAATCAATCTACTATTAAGTCGCAGTGTTGCGGTGCGGGCGTAAAACTGTGCCAAGTACATCAATGTCACACCATTTTCAGGGACCGCCAACACCGGTAAAAGCTCTATAAAAAATAAATAACGAAAAAGATTAAACCAAAGGAAAAGTAGACGTAAAAATGTTGAATTACACACGCGAAACGTAAAACATAGAAAACAATAACTAGGTCGATTTAGGACCAACATGTTAAAAATGGGGCCGTTAAGCAGGGAAAAAATAGGCGAAAGAAGGTTGAACCACACACACACGTTACGTGCGTGTTAACTCGTAAAATTTAGATCAAAACATAATACGAAAACTTTGTAAAAGATGAAAAGTATACTGGACCAAAATTGAAAATGATCAAATACTGGGGCGTAAAACCATGCGAAGTAGCACCAATGCCACACCGCTGCCAACGACCACCAACATCAGAAAAGCTCGTAAAAACAAAATAAATAAAAAAGGAAAAAACAACACTGAACGAAAAGAAAATGTAAAATCGTTCAACACTGGAAAATCTCGTAAAAACAAAATAAACGAAAACGAATATACTACATTATATACTAGAATTTTTTTTGTTGGATTTAAAACCTAAATGAATATACTATATTATATATTAGAAGTTTTTTTTGTTGGATTTTAAACCTTAAACTAATTTTATTGTATTTAAAACCGTGTAATCTTGTTAAATAATATTATATAGGATTCGATTAATTAAGAACCACAACAAGTTATGAGAATCATGAGAACTTCTACTTTCCGCACGAGTTGAACCATCATTTTTGCACAAACTTAGATGAAAATAGGAAAAATTACAAGTTTTGTCCTTTATCTTTATACCACTTTTCAGGCGGTGTCCTTTTTAACGAATGTTGACAAGCGGTGTCCTTTACTAGGTATTTTGTTACAAGTTTAGTCCTTTACACCCAACCCAGTTAAAAAACCCTGTTAATTGTTGACAGACGATGTCCTTTACTAGGTATTTTGTTGCAAGTTTAGTCCTTTACCTAGTTATTTTGTTGCAAGTTTAGTCCTTTACACCCAACAATTAATAGGAATGTTTAACTGGGTTGGGTGTAAAGGACTAAACTTGCAACAAAATACATAGTAAAGGACACCGCCTGTCAACATTCGTTAAAAAGAACACCGCCTGAAAAGTGGTATAAAGATAAAGGACAAAACTTGTAATTTTTCCATAAAAATATTATAAACACATCTGTCAAGAAACAAAAAAAATGTCGAGTGGATACTTACGTTTGATGTAAATTTTGTTTACGCCTGATATAAATTTTGTTTACGACAATTTAAATTTTTTTGTATCCGATGTAAATTTTTGCATGCGACGTTTTTCTATTTTTATTTTTTTGCTGGAATAAGTGATTTCTTTTAGGATTTTTTAGAAAAAAAATTTTATGAAAAAATCTTTTGGAAGGCCTAATTTTCATGGTTAACACAACTCAATGTAAGCCAATGAGGTGATGGTGGAGTGATATGGGAGAGACTTTGTTTCTAAGGGACCCAAGTTCAATTCCTGCTCTCCCCATTATTTTCTGCGGCACCTGTTGATGATGGGAGACTAGGCGAGTAGGCGGAGATCGCTAGTTCGATCCTTGAACTGAGCGGGTTTTACCTCACCGCACTGTCGTCCCTTCGGGCGAGTGTGCACGGGCTTCGGCTCTAGGTAAGGGTTTTTCCCGGTTCGAAGACGAGTGTATCCCAATGTGGTGAATTTCACTAGTAGGCCATTTGAAGGATTCATTGGTCGTTAAAAAAACACAACTCAATGTTTTTACCCTTTCCTAACATGTGTAATACACAAATTTATAAACTAGGAAATAAATAAACAAATATGTGTGTATATATCTCAAGGTCACTTATTTCTTTACTATATACACATAAAAGTTGAGATATTATTATTTGAAAAGATCTCTAATTATGTGTTGGCATATGAGCCACTGATTTGCACTCAAAGGGTGAAGATCGATGCAAGTCGAAATTCCGGATCTTTATTATAAACAAGAATATAATTAATTAAGGATGGGATTAAGTAGATTATTAGATTTTGTTCGATTGTGTTTGGTTTTAGCATTAATTAAACTAACAAATAGAAATTAATTAACATATTAATTAATTAGCTTTAAAACAAAGGCAAAAGCAAGTGGAGAATATATACAGTAGATTGAGGGCACATGGAATACCAGAGGGGTTTATCACTTCACACCACACGATTTGCAAAGGAAAATCCCTTAAAGAATGCTACTTCAAGATTTTATTTTTACAAGTTAAATTAAATAAATATATATGTTCATAATACCTCCAAATCAATCCAACCAAGCACCATATCACCTTTAATCTTATTTTAATTTATTATAGTAAAATGTATGACTTTTTAACCCAATTGTTCTGATCTCTGACATTTTTGTTTATTAAAATTATCCCTTCATTAATCATTAAAGTTGTTAGTTTAAGACCTTATAATTGGACATTTAAAAGGGTCATTAGAAATAAATCAAATTCCATGTCCTTCACCATCACATTTGTCTGGTATTATTTTGTTTGTTTATATGATGATTAGATTATTAGTTGTGTTGTGAGTTTGATGTTTATTTTTTTTAAGTAAAATGTTAAAATGGTCCCCGAGTTTAGGCCACTTTTGTCACTTTAGTTCAAAAATGAAACATTTTGTATCTGGGTTTCATTTGTGTTGCCATTTTCACCAAATTGGCAAACTAAATTAGAATTTTCTGTTAACTTTTTATTTTTTTGTCGTTTTCCTCATTTAATTAGAATGTATATGGCATAAAATGATGATTATACCCTTTATTTAAATGAGGAAACGACAAAAATATGAGAAGTTAACAGAAAATTCTAACTCAGTTTGCCAATTTGATGAAAATGACAACAAAAATGAAACCTTAGTAACCTAAATACAAAAAGTTTAACTTTTGGACTTAAATGACAAAAGTGGTCTAAACTCAAGGATCATTTCGGCATTTTACTCATTTTTTTTAATATCATGAAAACTCAAACATAAAATCTTATCATTAGACTATAATACCTAGAATATGATAAACTTGAGTGAAACTCAAACATAAAATCTGATAATATTTATTAGTGAACTTTAGGTGTTATCTCTTTTTTAAGTACGTATGTTTGATCATTGTATTTTAAAATTTTAACACCTTTTGAACAAGAAGTTGGAACTAAAATATATTTGATTATTTGAATGCATTATCAGATAATAGATTTTCTTAATACATTATATAATGCGAAATAAAACTATCGTCAATAATGATTTTACATATGATATAACGTTAATTATTATAAAGACTGATAGATGTGCATCTGTTTATATTCAATTTTTATCTGACATTTATGATTTTTCTGTGTCAGAATTATGGATACCCTGCGGCATGGATACCTGACTTATGTTCTATGAAAATAAATCTAATAATTCTATTTTTTTTTTATTTAAAAAAAACAAAAATTATGTTATTTAATGAAGAATGAAAATCCATGGATTTTGTTAGTTGATTTGCAGAATATTTGATTCGTGGAACTTGTATTTTTATTTATCCATTTATAAATGATAAATGATATTCATTTTATTATACTTGCATAACTTGAAAAAGTTTATTTACTCACTAAATAATATATCAATATTTAATTAACTTTGTTCTTATAAATGACGTGTAACTAAGAAAATATTTTGCAATTCGTTGATATAATTGCAAAAATAGACGTGTCACAAACAAAATATTTTACAATTCGTTGATATAATTGCAAAAATAAAAACAAATGAAAAAATATTGTTTAAGTACATGATTATAGAAAAGTGAAAGTATATACTAATGGTGGATGTCATTCTCTACACTTTGTAATCTAGTGTCCTTTTCATCCATCTGTGTGATTGTGATATCCTAAAGAAACCTTAAATTATCGATGAGTTATGAAGTTTTATAACAATCATGAAGTGGATGGATGGTAAAGATTAGTTACTCTATTTTTACTTTTAACATCATTCTTTTCAAGTTTTACAATTTCTCATAAATTTTTATTCTTTTTAACATTAATAGTTTTCTAATTTCAATTTTGTTTCCTTATACTTCTCACGTCGCAACGCACGGATCATAAGTCGACTTAGTTATTCTTTTCTATACTTTCCATTTCAGTCAACTTTTGCAAGTTAACAGCCACAATACGAGTGTTTGGTTCAACATTTTTACGTATACTTTTTGTTCGATTTAACGATCCCACTGCAAAGCACGGCGTCAAACCCCAAAAACGTCGCAGCAGAAATACAAATCTAGTGGTGACGGAGGTTGGTACCCATAGGTATTTAGTGGACGATGCATTAATAATTTTTGGACGTTTAACTTAATTAAAACACAACCACAGCATAGTTGTTTGATCCCTTATGGATCTTAATACAAATGGTCTCAAGTTATTTAAAAGTTGTCCAAAAACATAGTTTCATTAATAGTATCCACTAAACACACAACATGCCAAAATCCCGAAGTCAAATAAGGTAAAGATGCAAATCCCATATAAAAAATTTATAATATTATATTATTAACCATACATCACAAAAGATTAAGAAAAAAATGTTTCAAATATCATAACTCATATATGTCAAACTCTTAAATTTGTTCAAATTCCGTTTAAACAATTAAGTTTCTAAATAGGTTTGTTACTTTTATGAACATGACAAAGCCACAAAACACTAGGTGGTGTTGTAGTCTTGTAGATTGTAGTGATGTAGTATGGACCACAAATACAAGTTTACAACCATCAGAAAGATCCTTCTCTCATGGCCCAGTTTTAAAATACTCGGCCCACTTGCTGATGTGAAAAGAGGGGTATAAATGCAAATCGCATCAAGCTATTACCTGGGCTGATAATCTGATATGATAAAATAAAAGCCCAACCCATTTTCAAGTGTCAATTAAGTAAATTAAGTAAGCCCAACCCATTTTCAAGTGTCAATTAACTAATTATCCACAACTACAAACACCAAGGTCGGTTGTCGGCGGGAATAGCTCGGCCACTTGATTGGCCTAAATGGGCGGCAAAGTAATAGTGTCTGCCTGGCACTCCCCTATTGGTCTAACAAATTTACGATTTTATCCCGCTTTAAAATTACGATTTTGCCATCAGCTCAAAATTATGTTTTTGCCCCTACTTAAAAATAAATTTACGCTTTCGCTCCCAGCTAAATATTTCAATTTTGCCCCCGGTTAAAAACTACGATTTTGCCCCGTTTCAATTTACAGTTTTGCCAATAGTTTTTTTTTTCCTTAAAATTACGATTTTCCCATCAGTTCAAAATTATGTTTTTGCCCCCACTTAAAAATAAATTTACGCTTTTGCTCCCAGCTAAAAATTCCAATTTTGCCCTCAGTTTAAAATTACGATTTTGCCCCGTATAAATTTATAATTTTGCCATTAGTTTTTTTTCTCACAGCCAAGTTACGATTTTGCCCTCAACTTAAATTTACATTTTGCCCATCGTTTTTGTTTGTTTTTCTGGTGAAATTACAATTTTGCTCTCAGTGTAAAATTACAGTCGTGCCGGCAGCTTCCTGGCACTCCCTCGTTGGTCCATTTAATTTACGATTTATCCCCGAATTAAAATTATGATTTCGCCCTCAGTTAAAAATTACGTTTTTCCCATCGTTTTAGTTTTTTTAGCAAAACTATAAAGGTTTTTTGTTTTAATTGGTTTACTAGATTTAATATTTTTTCGTGTCAAGGAGCTGCCTAACACTGGCTCATTAGTCCTGAAAAATTACAGGTTTGCCCCGAGCCCAAAATTACGGTCTTATCATCGGTTTTTTTTTTTTTTTTCCTAACAAAATTATAGTAGTCTTTTTTTAATTGATTGAGAATTATTCGGCCATCGCCCCGCAACGCGGGCGGGGCATCCACTAGTTAAGAAACATATAAATAAAATCCTAGAAAGCGTAACTATGTAAAGCGACTTTGTGTTGGTCTTTGTTTAATGAGCTCGTGTCCGAGCCTGATCAGCTAATAGTGATCAACCCATTTTCCTAAAGAAAATGACTTAATCTGGATGATCTTTCATTCTTCGTTGGTCTCGATCTTTCTACTTGTCTCAGTCCTCTCTAATGAACATATTCCTCTATATGCAATCAAATGGCTCATCTTCACGTTCACAAAAGCTTCAAAACCCAAGAGTTCTCGAAATAAAATTCAATCTCAGAAGATTAATTTATAGACATTATGTACCAAAGAGGAGATTACAGACCCGTTATGGAGTTTGACCCCTACAAACAATTTGGGCCCAACGGATGAGAAATGTCCCCTCAACCCAAATCACAACCGGTCACAAGAAAAACAAGTCGGTTCATCATCCGCTTATGTAAAACAATGTGTTGGACAATCTAGGAAGAATGTGCGTTAGCTCGAGCATGAGTTCATCATCACTTAAGTTTTCATTTTTTTTAAATTTAGGAATTGTTTTTAGTTTAATTTAACATTAACTGTTTCTTTTAATGGGTGGAGATACAATAGGAAGTTAATTTGGCTAGGAAGGCTAGGAAGTGATCTTGACCATCCATTTAGTTAATCAAGGGCTAAGATTAAATCAGGGAAATTGAAAAAAAGAAAAGAGGCGCGTGAGTTTGTTTAGGGGCATTCTAGTCAATCCAAGCCAATAGTTTCTCTCTCCTCCAATTCCCCCCCCCCCCCATTTTTTAAACGTTAATAACTCTTTCATACGACATTATTTTTTTTATAAAAATTGCACCAAAAAAACGAGCGTTTTTTTATCTTTAAAACGAGTATACTATTGCTATATTTAAAAAAAAATTAAAACCCAGTTGCGTAAAACGCAATAGAAAAACCTCCAGTTACGTAAAACGCAATGAAAAAAAACCAAAAAAATGACAGTTTTCTAAAACGCAATGCACAAAAAACACAAATAAATGACTTATTTGTAAAACGCAATGGCCAGAAAACACAAAGAAATGTCTTATTTCTAAAACGCAATAGCCTAAAAACTCAAAAGAAAATGTACTTTCTAAAACGCAGTGGACTAAAAACACATAAAAATGTGTTTTACCTAAAACGCAATGCACCAAAAACACAAAGAAATGTCTTATTTGTAAAAAATGACCAGAAAACACTTAAAATGTCTGTTTTCTAAAACGCAATGGACTGAAAAGACATAAAAAGTGTTTTACCTAAAACGCAATGCACAAAAAACACAAAGAAATGTCTTATTTGTAAAACGCAATGGCCAGAAAACACTTAAAAATGACTCATTCTAAAACGCAATTGATTAAAAAACAAAAAAAAACGTTCTCTGTAAAACGCAATGGACTAAAAACACCTAAAAAAGTGTTTTACCTAAAACGCAATGCACCAAAAACACTTCAAGAATGTGTTTTTTTTTAAACGCAATGGCCAGAAAACATCAAAGAAAGTGAATTGTCTGTGCTGTGAACTGTCTGGACCAATGCAGTTTCCAGAGGCAATTTACAGAAAATTAATTTTTCTGATGCATTTTTATTGCAGCTCAACCCCAGCCAGGGGCTCTGCCCCTTGGACCCCGCCAGGGGCTGCCGCCCCTGGGACCCCGCTACCAGGGGCGCTGCCCCCGGACCCCCGCCAAAATCGTAAAACGCAATGACTAAATCAAAAACCCATATCGTAAAAATGAAATTAAAGAATTTCTTACATGGATCGAAGTGATTTCTTCAACAATTGACGATTTTTGAATGATTGAAACACTTATCAGCGCTCGAATCGAACGGATCGACTGATTATCTTCAAAATCACCGGAAAAAACGAGATTTTGTATGAAATTAAACTGGGTTTTCTTCAAAAAAGCTGAAGAACACGTTGATCGGGTGTTTGAATCATTGAATGGTGATGAAAATCGCAATATAATGTAGTGATTATTGAGATAGAAAGTGAAGAAATGGTTGAAGATGGTGGGTTTTGAAAATGGTGGGTTTTGAAGTTACTGGGTTTTAAAAAGGAAGAAGAAAAGAGTTGGATTGACTAAAATACTCTTTTTCTTTATTTTAAATGTTGCCACATGTCCTAATCTTATTGCTTCCTAGACTTCCTAGCCAAAATAAACTTCCTATTTGATCTTTGCCCTTCTTTTAATTACATATTTAAATGATAAGTAAATAAAGTTAAAAGAAATATTAAAAGATAATTACATAATCATCAACAAAGCCTTTTTACAACACCCTTCGGTGGTCAAACATGTAAAAATAAAGTGTGCCTACGTGACATAACTTTTTAAGTTTTTGATTAACAATCATCAACGAAGGCCCCATAACACATAATTATAGAAAAAAATAATAATGAAAAAAATTAAACATTCTAGAAATATTACAGTTATAAGTTACCCTCATATTTTTAACCGCCTGTCACCACTTAAATAATAATAATAATAATAATAATAATAATAATAATAATAATAATAATAATAATAATAAGGAATATTGGATTTTAATAATCCCAACTATTCGTAGTTGGCTGTCACTAATCCCAAATAATAATAATAATAATAATAATAATAATAATAATAATAATAAGGAATATTGGATTTTAATAATCCCAACTATTCGTCGTTGGCTGTCACTAATCCAAACTTCAAAAATAACCACTGGCAGTCCCAACTATTAACATATTGGCCTCCAATGGACCCTGACTAACAGAACCATAACGTCGTTAGTCTCCAGCGACCGGACCTTTAGAAACCTTTTTTCTGGCCAAAAACGGTTTTCCGGCGACCGAAAACTAACGGCGTTAGGGTTCTGTTAATCAGGGTCCATTGGTGGCTAATATGTGAATAGTTGGGACTACCAATGATTATTTTTGAAGTTGAGACTATTGACGGCCAACGACGAAAAGTTAAGATTATTAAAATCCAATATTCCAAAAAATAAAATCAAAGATAAAAATATGAAAACTAATAAGATGATGAGATAAGGGTTTAAAGACCCACCTTTCATTTATCTGTTTTTCATCATCAGTCATTCAGGAAGACAAGCATATAGCGATAACACAGCACAAAGCTTACAACTTTCTTCAAAGAAACCGGCTTTTCTCTTCAGGGTAACTTCATTTACCACTTGGGTATCTTTAATTTCTCAATTATATGAACTGGGTCAGTGTAAAGTTTCGTAATTTACAATCTTGTTTCAATTCTTTATGATGAATTGAAGTTAATCCCCAATTTCTATATGGCTTATATGCACTGGTTTAATTTTCCACAAATTAGTTTTGAGTTTGTTTGTTTGTTTGTTTGTTTTTTTTTTTTTTTTTTTTTTTTTAATCTTGAATGCAATTGGTCAATACAGTTGCTAAGGGGAATGATTTACTAGTTCATCTTGATGAAAGTTTGGTTCTTTTTTGTGGGTTTTGTAAATTACTTGGATTCTTGAGATTATTTGTGAAATTGGGCTTAAATTATGTTGCATTTACTTATTCTATTTGAATGTGATTGTATGTGGTTTCTTTTGATTCTTTTTCTAAGCAAAATTGAGATTTTATCCATATGATATTGAAGATAATGTTAGAGATGAGATAACTTGTGTTGCAAATTCGACAACGGGTTAGACAGGGAGTTTGAGTTGGATAAATCTTGTGGGAAATCGGTTTTTTGCTTGTTTTTATAATAGGAGCCAATCTTGTTTCTTTGGCAATGTATTACTGATATATACCTCATAACAATAATTTTTTTGCAATTCAATTGGTGAACGGTATAGTTGGGTAACGCCATAACGTTTTGTGTCATGCTGTTTGGATAACGGGTTTGACTGACCCGCCCAAATTTTTTCCCTTGATTGTTTTATAAATAATAAAAAGATTATTACTTAAAAAAGTTCCTTTTTTTGAGCAATGCATTTTAGCGGATTATGTTATCGGTGACTTGTAACTTGTTCGATCTGTCCTCTTTTCATTGAATTTTAAACTTTCTACGCCGTTCGATCTAATAGCAACTAAATATGACTCAACTTGACCCATATATGGTGTATTCGCTTAACAGGTGAAGAAGCTGATGAAGAATTAGCATAGTTACTAACCAACCCGACCCGCACCAGACTCTATTCATATTCGGATAACAAGATGACACCTGTTATACCATCACCAACAAGCAGCATTTCTCTTATCCCCGGGTGCACTTTCGATACAATAAAGACAAAAAACGGTTCGATAAAATGCTGTAATTTAAAACGATCGAGCCGTAGAACCGTACGGTCCCTACATGGTCAATCCAGTTTATTGCCTCTGTCAACATCTCTTAGATTATTTCCACATATCCGAACATTCGGGTCCCACCATAAACCAAGATTCGTAGCACTGTCAGCCACTGGGGTCGATGTGGATGTAACGACGGAACAAGCTGACCAATCGGCTCCGGTTTCCGATCAAGATTCTAGTCAAACGTCGGAATCGACATCAACCGTTGATAAGTCGAAACAAAGATCAAGGCCCGCTAGAAAAAGTGAAATGCCGCCAGTGAAAAACGAAGAATTGATCGTTGGTGCGACTTTCACCGGTAAAGTTAGATCGATCCAACCGTTCGGAGCGTTTGTTGACTTTGGAGCGTTCACAGACGGGTTGGTTCATGTTTCGCGGTTAAGTGATAGTTACGTTAAGGATGTTGCAAGTGTTGTTTCGGTTGGACAAGAAGTGAAGGTGAAGTTAGTGGAGGCGAACATCGAAACGGGCCGGATCGCGTTGACCATGCGGGAAAGTGAGCCTGCTAGTGGCGGCGAGACGTCTAGACCTCCTAGAAAAACGGGTCAAAAGTCAAACCAGAGGCGGGACCGAGACGAGGGAAGAAAAAGTACAAAATTCGTGAAGGGTCAAGAACTTGAAGGGACCGTAAAGAATCTTACACGTTCGGGTGCGTTTATAAACCTTCCGGAAGGCGAGGAAGGGTTTTTACCGGCTTCTGAAGAAGCCGATGAAGGGTTTGGAAGTATAATGGGTGACGGGTCGTCGCTTGAAATCAGTCAAGAAGTCAAAGTTCGGGTCTTGAGAATTGCAAGAGGCCAAGTAACGTTGACTATGAAGGGCGACACCGATAATAAAGAGTTGGACTCAAAGCTTCAAGGAAAGGTTTATACGGCTACAAATCCGTTTCTTGTAGCGTTCCGTAATAACAAAGATATTGCTTCGTTTTTGGACGATAGGGTGAAAGTCGAAGAGAAGAATGTAGAAATAGCTAGTGAAACCGATACACAACCGTCAGTTGAAGAGACTGAAGTAGTCGAACCAGAAGAGGAAAAAGTCGAAGCTGTTTCTGATGAAACGGTCGAAGATGAAATTGTTTCTCCCGAAACAGAAGACAATGAAGAAGTCAAAGCTATTTCTGATGAGGTCAAAGATGAAATTGTTTCCCCCGAAACAGAAGACAATGAAGAAGTCAAAGATGAAGAAGTCAAAGCTGTTTCTGATGAAAAAGTCGAAGATGAAATTGTATCTAGTGAACCTGTATCCGAAGAAATTACTAGTGAAGCATCAGGTGCAGATGAGGATGTAAAAACTGAACCCGTACCCGAAGAAATTACTAGTGAAGAGAAAGTAGAGATACCTGAGGAGACAGTTAACGCAAGTGAAGAAGTACCTACTCTCGAAAGCGTAACTGAAGGTTTGAGTTCTTGTGTTATGGCTTACGATACTCATGATTTGACCATGTTTTTAATACAGTCGTAACTGAAATTACTTCTTATGAATCAGATGTGGTGGAGCCCGTTTCTGACGAAAATGGTAGCGTTACAAGCTCAATCGAACAAGATGCCCCTGTAATTGAGGAAAATGTGACTGAAGGTTTGCATTATTGCTCTTTGACTACTTATACTTTTAGTTTTTAAATTGTTGTTATTACTTAAATTTATTTCTGATATCTATTAAAAATGAAACAATTATATTTATGCAAGTAGATGCTGAAATTCCGCCTGCATCACCAGTTGCGGAAGTCGTAGAGGATCAAATTGAAGAAACTGAAACAAACGCTCAAGTGGACGCTGAAATTCCCGTTGAGGATGAAAAGGTTGAAGCAGCTGCCCCTGCAGAAGCCACTACCGAAGGTTTATAATTATAATTTATTATTTTATTATATACTATTTTTTGTATCACGTTTTATTACAGTTATATAACCAATTTTTCGAAATTCCAGTTGAGAGCGAAAAAGTTGAAGTACCCGTCCCCGTAGAAGCCACTGCTAAAGGTATATTATTAATGCTTATTATTTACTATATATCTTGTATCATGTTTTATTACATTTGTATAACCAATTTTTGAAATTCCAGTTGAGGATGAAAAAGTTGAAGTAGCTGCTCCGGCAGAAGCCACTACTAAAGGTTTATTATTATAATTTAGAGTAAAATGCCATTTTCGTCCCTGAGGTTTGGCCAGTTTTGCGACTTTCGTCCAAAGGTTTGTTTTTCCGCATCTGGATCCAAACGGTTTGAAATCTTGCCATTTTCATCCGGCTCGTTAACTCCATCCATTTTTCTCCGATAAGTCAAGGGTATTTCCATCTTTTTTGGTAACTCAAAGGGAAATTTGGTCTTTTTCACTTTATGTAAAAAGACCGAATACCCCTGAAAAAGACCGAATTGCCCTTTAAGTTAACAAAAAGGACGGAAATACCCTTGACTTAACGGAGAAAAATGGATGGAGTTAACGAGCCGGCTGAAAATGCAAGATTTCAAACCTTTTGGATCCAGGTGCGAAAAAACAAACCTTTGGACGAACGTCTCAAAACAGGCCAAACCTCAGGGACAAAATGGCATTTTACCCTATAATTTATTATTTACTAATTATTGTACCATGCTTTATAATGGTTATATAACCAATTTTTTGGTAATTATGACAGCAACAATATCCCCGGCTCTAGTGAAGCAACTGCGCGAAGAAACCGGTGCGGGTATGATGGACTGCAAGAAAGCCCTAGCGGAAACCGAGGGTGATTTAGTCAAAGCACAAGAATACCTTAGAAAGAAAGGTTTAGCAAGTGCCGACAAAAAAGCAAGCCGGGCGACAGCCGAAGGTAGAATCGGGTCCTACATTCACGATAGCAGAATCGGTGTCTTAGTAGAAGTCAACTGCGAGACCGATTTCGTATCACGTGGAGACATTTTCAAAGAATTAGTCAACGATTTAGCAATGCAAGTGGCTGCATGCCCTCAAGTTGAATATCTAGTACCCGAAGACGTACCGAAAGAAACGATTGAAAAGGAGAAAGCGATCGAGATGCAAAAAGAAGACCTTTTGTCGAAACCCGAGCAATTTAGGTCGAAAATTGTTGACGGGAGAATTAAGAAGAGGCTTGATGAGCTGGCGTTGCTTGAACAGGCGTACATTAAGAATGATAAGGTTGTGGTCAAAGATTTTATAAAGTCAACGATTGCGACGATTGGAGAGAATATAAAGGTTAAAAGGTTTGTGAGGTTTAACCTCGGGGAAGGGCTTGAAAAGAAAACACAAGATTTCGCTGCTGAAGTTGCCGCTCAAACTACGGCTAAGAAGGCGTCTGCACCGACAGCCGAACCACAGCCTGCCGCAACCGAAGAAGTTAAAACTGTTGATGAGTAAGTTAATCTTTCCTGTTTTCAAATTAGGGGTGCTAAACTGGTCGAGTTCGCAGGCTGGCGGGTTCAACCCAACCCCAACGGGCCAAACACGACGCGAACCTGAAAATCGTGTCATACATATGAACCCGAACATGACCCGTTCAACCCGAATTTATTTACTTTTAATTTTTTTTTTTTTGCAAATTAATATATTAAAATTCTTATTTACTAAATTTTTTTTAATTTATATAATACAATTACATTTTAATAATAAGATCTTACGTCAATTTCTCTTTTTAAGTTATGATTATGGCATAAAATATATTGTAAAATAATAAAATATAATATATATGGGTTAAACGGGTCAACCCACGAACCTCACCCGTTTAGCTAAATGGGTTCGCGGGTTCAACCTGAAACTGACCCGAACCCGTTTAGATTAAACCCAAACCCCTTGAATTTCGGGTTAGGTTCGTGCCGTGTTTTTGGGTTGTGTCAGAAATTTACACCCCTAGTTCAAATGGGGTTTGGCTTGAAACACATGTCAGGTATGGGTCAAAATGGGTACGGGTCAAAACGATTAGTTCTTTTGCTACAATCGAAATTAGTCGAACATGGTTAGATTGTCCCGGTTTTGTTAAAAGAAAGTTATATTTTCATATATAATTGGTGTTGTCATGTTCAAACAGTATAATCTTTTACAATGATGTTCTCTCTTATAGGGCACCAAAAGCAACGATTTCAGCGGCATTAGTAAAACAACTGCGCGAAGAAACCGGTGCGGGTATGATGGACTGCAAAAAGGCCCTGTCCGAAACAGGTGGCGATATCGAGAAAGCCCAAGAATATCTTCGGAAGAAAGGCCTTTCAACCGCAGACAAGAAATCAGCCCGTTTAGCAGCCGAGGGCAGAATCGGGTCATACATTCACGACTCCCGTATTGGAGTCCTAATCGAAGTCAACTGCGAAACGGACTTCGTGGGCCGAAGTGAAAAGTTCAAAGAGTTAGTCGACGACTTAGCGATGCAAGTTGTCGCATGCCCGAAAGTCGAGTACGTTTCAATCGAGGACATTCCCGAGAGCATTGTAAACAAAGAAAAAGATATCGAGATGCAACGAGAAGATATTCTGTCGAAACCCGAAAATATTAGAGGAAAGATTGTTGAGGGGAGGGTGTCGAAACGGCTGGGTGAGCTTGCGCTTCTTGAACAACCGTTTCTTAAAGACGATTCGGTTCTTGTGAAGGATTTCGTGAAGCAGACGGTTGCAGCCATTGGTGAGAACATTAAGGTTAGAAGGTTCGTTCGGTTTACGCTCGGTGAGTCGACCGAAACCTAAACCGAGTCATGAAGTTGAAGTGAGTTTGTTTAGCAGGATGATTGAGGAAGACAGAGATGGTTTGTTTTGCATTTTTGTACCGGATTTTAAGTTTTCTTGAATTATTATTTGCCATTTACAGAACATGTATTGGACTTCACTACTTTGTTTATCAACTTCAAATTGAATAATGTTACATTTACATAAAGTATTTCAATGATATATAAATTATTAAATCTTATTTAGGTTAATCTTGGGTCGGGTATTGGTGGAACTGGGTCGGGTATGTAATTGGCAACGGGTTTGGACCGGAGCGGTTTAGTCTTTTGGGCTTGCAAATTATTTTTGAATGTGACATGTTTTGGGCTGCATCTTGTTATAAAACGCTACATGTGTTTGGGCACACTTAACTCGTTAAGTGTCGTTCATCGACCCTAATCGGTTTGGTCCAAACCAGAGGGTCGGGTCTTTTGATTATTGGTTCATAAACTATTTTTAGTTAAACCAAATCAGCCGTTCAAAAGAAAAATATCCTATACAAACCTTGTCTTATCTAAAAACAGTAAGAACATATTTTGAACGTTGATTAATTGAATTAAGGGCTAAGATTGATTACACATCATTAGTAACAATAACTATACTATTTAATGAGATTCAACAGCGTTTTAGTCATTTTCTCATTTTCCATTAACTACTAATTCCACCTGGTTTTTAAAACTAAAATAACTTTTATATACTTTAGTGTTTTATTAAAAAAAAAAACAATACCATAAAATCAAGATTTTTTATCTTTAATATGACTATAATATTGCTATACTTTTTTTTGAAATGACATTTTATTAAAAAAAAAGTTGCAAAATAGTGTTTTATAATTGTGCTAATAAGTATAACCAACACATATATAAGCAACACATGCATTTATATAATCAGCACATACCTATATAATTATAACCAGCACATACTTACACGATTATAACCAGTAAATAATTTATATAAGCAATACATATATTTATAACCATCACATATATACAAGCAACACATGAATTTGTTTAATTAGCATATGAATTTGAAAATATTCCACAATTTTAGGAGTTTTTAGAAACCAACTTTAAAATAAAATACAAAAATGTCCTTTATACATGAATTTGAAGGATGACACATGACATGTTATAAATGGTTCTTATTGTTTTTACACAAAATGAAGTTTGTATATGATCCTACACTTCATTGGAATATAAGATTTTAAATTCAATCAGTTTCATTTGAATATAAGATTTAATCACCAACAACTTCATTAATGATTTTTATATTTTTTATTTATATTTTTTGATATCGACACAAACTAGTTTCTATCCGTTAACTTACTCATGGACTCGACATCATTCTTACCCTAACTAGTCTAAGGTGATTAGGATCGTTGATTAAGCGTTTGGAAATTTAGTTTGTGCTGATTGTTACGTGTACCCTTATAAACCCGAATTTCAAAAGGGTCATAAGTTCCTTGGTTACTTTATGTTATTTGGGTGGCAATAAAAACCCAACCATGATATTTTGGGTTATTTTAGGCCTTTTTAAAAAAGAAAATAAGTTAGAATGGGCTGAGAATTTAGTAAAGATGGGTTAGAATGGGTTTTAAAATACCCTTCTTCTTTTTTTGAACTATAACTTTTATAAACAACAGCAAACTCCCAAACACAGGAGCAGCCAAGCAAACTATGTAAGATTAAATATATTACGTATTAATATTTAATCTAGTAGCCATATAATCATTTACATTATATAGATCAAAATATATAACAATCCTATTAAATAATTAGTTGGTAATTGTTGATGGACCATATTACCCTTATTAACTAATTAGGGTTTCCTCCTGGGTGCTTATATAAGGAGATTTATGTGGAGGTTAGAGGGTTAGACAGTTACACAAACAGACACACCCCATAAGATCATAACATCAATTCGATCTCCATCTCCAATAGCCGATATCCCTTTTCGGTTTACTAAGTCACCATCATCAGTCAGCACCCTAAGGAGGAACCAGACCAAGATGACAATCATGTCGACCTTAATGGCTGTGTCTCCATGCTGGATTCTCTGCTAACCTGTGCTGATGCAATCAAAGGTATGTTTTCATGTTTTCCATTATATTCAAACAGAACTGAACCAACATGTGGTATCAGAGCATATGTTGATTAGTCAGTTCTGTTTTCGTATCCATAATTCTGGGATTGAAACTTGGAAAACGGATTATTTTCTTTATAATTTTCAAAACCGTCACAGCCGGTTTCGAGTCATGAAGATCGACTCGAAATCATGTTTTTCGGAAAAAGATTAATGATATGTTCATTCGGAATTAACTTGTTTATGTTTAGCCGAAATCTGTTTAGAAAAAAAAACTATTAAAATTCAGGTTTCGGGTTCCAGAATTTATGTTTTATGTTTTTGGGTTCATCATGTTCTTGAGAAAATTCGAAGTATTCTGTTATGATTTGGAATATGATTCGGATTATTAAGTGTTTTTCCTGGTTTTGATCTATTTTGTCCTCTAAAGTTTTTAGAAAACTGTTAAAAAGATAAAGAGATTGCAATTTCGAAATCTGTTGACAAAATTAGATCAGCTTGAAACAGGAAAGAATATCTCTTAATCCCTTAGATTTCGAATTTTCGGTTATGATATCACAATTAACAGCTGTTAGCGAGGTTGCTACTCGCAACCATGAGGTTGCTACTCGCAACCATAACGTCATCACTCGCAACCATGAGGTTGCTACTCGCAACCATTACGTCATCACTCGAGACCATGAGGTTGCTACTCGCAACCATAACGTGATTAGTCGAGACCATAGTTGCGACTCGCAACCATAACGTGATTAGTCGAGACCGTAGTTGCGACTCGCAACCATAACGTCATTAGTCGAGATCGTGGTTGCGACTCGCAATCTCATTATTTTAAGCTATTTAAATGTGAACTAAAGAAAAAATTTTTCGGGGCTCCCGCCCCGAACCCCGGGCGGGGGCGCGCTGCCCCCCGCACCCCCCAGCGAACTCACCGCGGAGTTCGATCCGCGCTAACAGGTGGTTTGCTATTAAATAAATGGTTTTGTAATTTACTTAGTTAATTAATAAGGATCAAATAATGTTTTACAAAACCAAAATGGCTTTACTTGAATGAGCTTTTGATATATCATTTCTGGCCAAAGCTGACTTGATACATCTACTTATTATTCAAGTATTACGAAAGCTATGTTGTGTATGCATCATAAGCATGAATGTCTTAATTTCTGGCCAAAGCTGATTTAATTCATTCATAGATGGCATACTCAACAAGTGCATAACTAAAGTGATTGTTTCAATTTCTGGCCAAAGCTGATTTGTTACAACCATTTTGCACATATGCTTAAATGATTACACTTCTGGCCAAAGCTGTTTTGTTTTCGTTTAAGTAGAATTTTTTAGCTATAGTCTATTATTTTGATGTTAGTAATAGACATATCACAATCTCTTCACATAATGATCCTTAGCTTAATGATCCTTAATTAGTTTTTTATGATCATTTCGTCTGCCTTATTCTTAGTACCCATAATGTCACTCACTATAATTTTTCTTCTTTATATCAATATCTCATCCACTCTAAATTTTTAAACCTAAAATGTTTGCTTTATTTAAAGTTTCTATAAGAATTAGCTCTTAAATTAAATCCTTGATTATTTCCTAAGACACGATAATCCTATTGCTCTCTTCTAATAAAGATTATAAAGAAGAAAATTAGAGCATGATGAATAGGACAAATCGAACATGATGTCTATTATGATAATCAAAAACTCTCTAACGTAAATGCTATCACTAAAGTTATTCCAGATTACGTCTTTCCTGAGACTAATCTTTATTTATGGAATAATGACTAGAACTCCTAAGATGCATGCCTTAATTTGAAACTCTAAACTATAAAGTTAACTGGTATATGTGAATACACTATAATGTACAAAACCATGACCCATAAAGCATAGGGCTTACGCATGGAAATAAGTACATTTTTTCCAGTACATTACATACTAAGATTTTCACTTGTACAATCTGATGCATTATAAATCAACTACAACACTCAAGAAATACCAAAGTATAACGAGTGTGTTGATAAGCAACATATGTACAAAGAAATACATGTTTAAAGCTGGAAAATAAGTTGTTATTCACCTTACAACCACTAATAGTTTAAAAGAGGATTGTTCTAAGGTCCATAGACAAATTACAAGTGCTAATTCCAACTTTAAGGTTCTTCAAGGGAAAATCTCACTGCATAATTATGTTGTTAGACTAGACATAAGCAACGAGACTATCCATTATTCTAAAGAACAGTTGGGTAAATTAATTAGATAGTCACTTATTAATGATATTTAAGTCTGGTAATTTCAATATTCCAATTAACACATGATTAGTTGACTCTAGTTCCATACGTTTCCTTCCCAGAACTTGACAAATAACTAATATGAGAGTTAGTGACAAAATTAATTGTTAAGGCTATAAGAACCATAATAAGCAGTCTTCTAACAAAGCTTTTCGATACATTACATGTTCTGATTATTAATCAGAATACAGTATCATTACTTAGGCTATGTCATGAAGGTTGTGAGGTTTGCATAGTCAACATAACGTCACACTTATCTTCAACTCTCATCTTATTTGTTCTAACTATCTGGATTGAAACATTATTAAAATGAAACTAGATGATACCTTACATTTTCACAACTTTTGTTATCATGCAAATGAGAACTTGACAAAAGGAAAATGAGAATTATAAATTTTCATCCATTATAACCGAAATTCATGAGACATTATGACTTTCTTAATGAGGATGATTTTTCAACTAATCTCATTCTAAGTGATTTTAAATCATGACGTTAAAGCCCTAAATATGACTTGGCTTAAGGAATAAGTATGGGTCCATCATAAGTCATTCTTTGACATTCGTGGAACTTATTCCAAATGGAATATTCAGACATAATTCATTTATCATTTAAAAGACTATCAACTTGTATCTAAATTTTGTCGCATATGGCACACGTTCTTAGAAGAAATCTATTCATATATATATAATTAATAAGATTTCTATTAGATATGTCCCTAAACTTTCTTAGGATATTTGGACATTAAAGAAATCAAATAAAGTCTAACGTATATATGATAGGTTCCCACGTCATGTAGCTCATTGAAACTTCTCTTATAGCATTCTGGAGACATTAAAGATCAGTGGGAGCATTAAGTGTTTTAATATTAACTTGCAATAGTTGCAAGAGGTGGGGAGTGAAAATTTTACATTACCTCAGTTTGCACCTCTTGTACAAGACACCGCTCCATCACGACACTGTTCTATCAATATTTGTCTCCTTAAAATCTAATGCTACTCTTACAAAAGTTTCATAGTTGCTTAATTGTGGGCACACTTAGATTTCTTACCTAAACTAACATAATCCTCAACAAGAGAAATCACAACGACTAACGTCATTAATTTGTTTTCTCTATTAGAATTTGTTGGTCGTTAAGCATTGACCCTAAGCATGCTGAGTTCCTAAAGATCCCTAAGGTCAGTGGGAGCAGTCAAAGTCCTTATTATGATTTGCAAGGAGTACAAGAGGCGGGGGGAAGAATGTCATTAAATTTCACTTCGAATTTAACTCCCATTACACCTCTTGTACACCATACTGCACCAACTATTATAAACTTAGAATGAAAAATGATAGCAACCTAACCAAGAGCTAATCCATAAAACTGAAACTTCTAATGAACCCAATAATCAACTCAGGAGGTCATCTAGGTTTAAAAGCCTACTAGTTTTGATGATTACATAACCCCCCTAACTGAAGTTGAAATGGATTTTGGAAATGTTTACTGATCCTGTCTCTTCAAATTAAGCCATTAGTGTCAATCAATATTCTTAATGGAATAAAACAGTTTTCTAGTAAAACTGATTTTATGTGTTCATATAACGTTTGAGATTTGATTGAATTACCTAAGAGTGTTCATAACTAAACCAAATCCTAATATAAACGTTAAGACACTAAGAAGCATGTTTGATTGTCAAAGGTTATACTCAGGAAGAGAAAAATTATGAAAGAGTCTTTCTTACCTATCTTACAAAAGATTTCTTTAAGGATCATCACTGTTCTAGTAGCTTATAATAGTTTAAAGCTACATTAGATGAACATTATAAACAATTTTCTATAACAAATGGCTGACACATTTACATGTTCATTAGATAACAACCTAAAGTTTCTAACTGAAGGTTAAAGAACACTTTATTTGTAAGCCAATAAAATCCATGTATGGGTTAATGCAAACATCATAATGTGATGAAATCTTAACGTAATTATTTTCATCAAGAACCAAGTGGATTAATGTACCTACCTCAAGATGAGTGGGAGCAACTAAGATAAACTTGTCTATATAGATGACATTCTTTTGACAAGTATGTGTTACACAAGTCAAAGTATTGTTAACACAAACTTTGATATAATAAATCTCAGAGATATCTCTTACGTGATTGATATCATAACGTGCTGAGATAGACCCAATGGGATATTAGTTCTGTTCCATAAGTTTAACCTTAAATGGGTCCTTACATATGTAACAAACAATACTGCTCTCCTTTAGAGGATAATAGGATAAGTGAGATTATTTATTTACGCTTCATTAATTAGAAGCCTTATGTAAGTTCAAGTCTATACTCGTTTAGATATCACTCACATTGCAACACGCTAGATATGTCTAGATTATTGTGAAGCATCTAATGGAGTATTACAATATCTTTAAAGAAACGAGAGGCTATAATTTGAAGAAGAAATGAGTATTTAAAACCGGTTTATTACTATAACTTTGTGATATTCAAAGATGATAAAATGTAATTTCGGGTATATCCTTATGTTAGCAGACAAAACATATCTCATGGAGGAGTCATAATGCACTGATAATAACAACCTAAGTTATAACGACATAATATAGTCACTAAATGTTGTTGGAAGTTTATCAGTGGACTCATAAGTTTATTAACTCCATATAATTAATGTTTTGAAGACTTAGTGTGATAAAGTCAGCTACCATGACTCCTTGAACAGTAACAGTTCAAGAGGTGCTGCATTAAGTTTCGATACGCAATTAATTATTCGTTTATGAACGAATTGAGGAAACTAAGTTTGTATCGAAATCATTCATGATATGCTTAAGGATCCTATATATGAAGGGCCACTACCCATAAGTCTTATTAAGGGAGCTCATAGACGGGTATTAGTTAATGGCCATGCGCAACTGCATATCGTACTATGAATGACTAAGTATTAGTTAATTTTTCCTCATCAGTTTGATTTTGTACGTCTCTAAGAATATGTTAAGTCGACATAATGGCATATAAGACAAATAAAGTTACAAATCAAACAAAGGGCTTATGCGTATTTTGATCATGACGATTAGGTTTTAAATTAAGGCTATAGTATGATTAATGGGGGTCCTGAGTCGCATAATGATTCAACGGCTGTATTTTTCTGCTATAGTACTTGTTTAAGGCTAAAATGAGTGTTAACTCCTGATCAGGCTTATCTAATACTCATAGTAAATGATTACTCGGCTAAGTGGGAGAATGTAAGATTAAATATATTACGTATTAATATTTAATCTAGTAGCCATATAATCATTTACATTATATAGATCAAAATATATAACAATCCTATTAAATAATTAGTTGGTAATTGTTGATGGACCATATTACCCTTATTAACTAATTAGGGTTTCCTCCTGGGTGCTTATATAAGGAGATTTATGTGGAGGTTAGAGGGTTAGACAGTTACACAAACAGACACACCCCATAAGATCATAACATCAATTCGATCTCCATCTCCAATAGCCGATATCCCTTTTCGGTTTACTAAGTCACCATCATCAGTCAGCACCCTAAGGAGGAACCAGACCAAGATGACAATCATGTCGACCTTAATGGCTGTGTCTCCATGCTGGATTCTCTGCTAACCTGTGCTGATGCAATCAAATGTATGTTTTCATGTTTTCCATTATATTCAAACAGAACTGAACCAACAAACTACAACAGAGGAGAAAACATATTACATAACATCAAAAGAACACCATTTATCCCACGAAATAGATCTTTTCCTGCACTTGTTTTTATACCAAAAAAACCCGAGGACTTTCACCTCTTGAATCAGGTTTCCGACCTCCAAACTAGCGCTCGAGAACCTTATATCATTACGCTTTTTCCACAACACCCAGCACCCTACCACGATTAAACCGTGGAAGATTTCTTTAGCATGCGAAACCAACCCGGAAGACTCGTGCAGCTCCAGCAGATCCTTCGTTGAAAATGCAAAAATAGGTCTGACCCTGCACCATATCGATAACTGGTTCCATAGGACAGCAGCAGCGTAACAAGCGCAGAACAGGTGATCTGCAGATTCAGGCCCCTCGCTGCAAAGAACGCACGTGTCATCACCGTTATAACAATTCCTTCTCGTCAACGCATCCACCGTCGGTATGCGACCCATCGCAGCCCTCCAAACAAGAATATTACATTTTTTTGGAATCCATTTTGGCCAGATAAACACAAAATTGTTCGAAAAATCAATGTCACTCAACATGAACCTCTTAACCGCGCCAACTGAGAAGTCCGAGTCTTTTCCTCCGATCCATTCCCACTTATCGCTTCTACTACTCAGAGTAATAGAATCCAAAGCATCGATACACTCGTGCCACTCGTCTAATTCAGCCTCCGAACTAGGAAGGTGATACCATTCCCACCTCCCCATAAAGCATCTGTTAGAGAAATTATATCGGTCCGCCACCATACATTTTTTGTGCTTTTCAAGCTTAAACAGGTTTAGGCATCGGTCTTTCAACGGGATATTCCACAGCCATGGGTCTGTTCACATCTTTATGTTTTTTCTGTCCCCAACCACCCCTTTAATATTCTGCATAAAAGTTATCCCTCCCACTTTAAGCTTACCTATCTCGTTCACAATCTTATTCCAAACGCCACTTAACGAGTTATTAACCGGAATCGAGGCCCAACAACGGCTAGTATTATGAAGAGAGCAAATTACGCCTTTCCACACACTCTTTTCCTCGTTTCTAAAGCGCCAAATCCATTTAGCAAGCAACGCCCTATTGATATCTTTTAACTTAGAAAGGCCAAGACCTCCCATATTTATGGGTGTCGTAACCCGATCCCAAGCTACCCAGTGGACCTTCTTATTAACCGCATTTCCTCCCCATAAAAAACGTTTTATAATTGACTCTAACCCTTCTAAATTTTAACATGGGTTATCCCGAGCATTCACATCCAAGGCATCATATTGTGAGTGTGGGGTTTTTAAAATGTAAAGAGTATAAAAAGTGGTTGTGAGTGGAGGAGAGAGAAAATATTACTGTTCATCTGTATATTTGGGGGGACACTGTTCACCCACTATAATTTTTTAATATATATTGAAAGTGGTTGTGAGTGAAGGAGAGAGAAAAATGTAATATATATTGAAAAGGAGAGAGAAAAAGTATTTGTTTTTAGTGGAAATATATTGATATAGGAGTTGTTTTTTAGTGGAATGTATATATATTTTTAGTTGATCGGATGTGAATGCTCTAGAATGGGTTTTTAACTATCTAACCCTAACCCTAGAACCTACACACTCTCCACATCATCTTCTCCACCACCGATCTAGGGTTTTGCAGTAAACTCGCAATCCACAACAATGATCTACCTCTTCTTCGGCGTTCTCTTCATCGAAATGGTAACAATTCTGTTGCTCTTATTCAAAACTCCACTCCGAAAGGTTCTGATAATCGGATTAGATCGTGCGAAACGCGGCAGAGCACCGTTGGTGCTACCGTGTTTGTCATCATGATGTACAGAGCCGTCCGGCTGACGTCATCAACCCTACCGATCAGATTCTACTTGTGTATCACATGCTCGAAGCTTCTCTCATGGGTAAATTCGTTGTTATTTATGTTGATCGGATTGATTTTGGACTTATTTTGGAGTAATTTTGATTTGCATGTTAATTTTGACTGAAATTAGGGTTTGTAGTTAGTTGGTGAAGTTAACCTAATCAGTTGAGTGTTGTTGAATATTAACAATTGAGTATGTTGTTCATGCTTATCTCTGTCTGGACTGAAATCAAGTAATTGCACAAACAAAATCAATTAGTCGGTTAACAGTTTTTAACTTTTTTTTGCTGAATTATGTAATCTGTTTTCTGTTGAATAAGTACTGAATTTTGTGATATGGTGATCGAGGAGGCTTCAAGTGAATCGAATAGTGATAATTTGTAGTTGATTAGTGAAGTTAGAGGCTAAGAGTGGTTGAGTTTTCTCATCTGTGAATCAATTGGTGGTTTGCGTGTTAAAGCGAATTTATTGCAAGGTTTATGAAATACTAGGATTGTAGCTTTATTTTGAATTAAAAAAAGTTTATAGAAACTGCAGGAAGAAAGTGAAGTTTGGTGGAAAGAGGGTGAAAGTATGGTATGGGAAAATAAGCGAAGTTGTTCGATGAAATGCTTGTGAGAGATGCGGTGTCATGGAACTGTATAATATCTGGGTATGTTCGAGTTAAACTGTTTGAAGAGGTGATAGATTTGTTTAACGAGATGCGAAGGGTACCAGATTCCTCGTGGGTTTTTGTTTAACTTTGTTACTTGTGCGAATTACACAACCGAGATTTATCAATGGTTGGGATTCAATGTAGCAGCACAGACTGTTGCAGGTTATATCTTTCTTGTGGTTGCTGCTTCAATTATGACCAATTGGGCCCTTGCTAAGCATCGTCGACTAAAAAAGGTACTTTTTTTAATCTTTTCAAGTTACAGAAAGAAAAAAATGTTCACATTTTTCATTTAAACTGCATGCTTTGTGTATTGAAGTAGTTTAGTCTATGATATCAACTTCTAAAGTAATCATGCCTTTGTTTTTCACATTGTTAAGCAATCAATGACCAATAGTATTAACTTCTTTGATTGCTTAAAGGGTGTTTGGAATTTTGAATATCTGTTTTAAAAGTGATTATTTGATATTCAATAGCCAGATTGGGTATATGGCTGTAGTAAAAACAGCTTGTAGAAATAGTGTTTAAACTTTAAAGTCTATACATAATATCTGGATGTGCTATCAAATTAATCGTTTAACTCGGTTTTTAGTGTTTCATTAGATTGATGCAACCCCGCCATTTGATCTCAGGTTTAGTTGATGCATTTGGTTATGTGTATGGATGAAATGACTGTGGCTTTTGGCTTCTTGCTTACAAGTTGTTCGATGAAATGACTGAGGTGGTGTTTTTGCATCCGGCTCTGCTTCGCTCTCATATCTATAGCAATGGTCGTATTTGTTTAGGTACTACATCGTAAGGCTCCGCTTCTTGAGCCTTTGATTGCACTCAAAACTACTTCAATTACTTTAACGTTTGCAATGCCTTTTAACTGTACCCGAATAAACATTTTTAGTTCTTTGTAAAAATGTAAAAACGACTTGATGTAAAAAATATATTAGTTGTGAATGTAGCGACACAATTGATAGACCACAAGTGTTTGTTTTCTTCTGTAAATGTATTCTTTTAGGCGTCATGTTTATTTTATTATAGGTTGTGTATATTTATCCCTTAACATTTGGGGTGAATATTGATATTCTTGTTTACATATTTGGTTATTACTCTTTCTGTGACTGTAAAAGGTATATCCTTTTTAGAGGTGATCACTTATTAGCATATTCTTGTTTACATAATATTTTTTAACTTCATTACTGCCTGCTGGAAATTTTCCTTACACACTGTCAATATTTTTTTCCCATATGGTGAGAAAGTTTTAATTTTTCCAGTCTTGGAACTATTACACATTGACTTTTTTAATTTTTTTTTTAATTTTCTGATGATGGCCTGCAATCCCAAAGTTTTTTTAATTTTTTTTTGAATTTTTTGGATTTTTTTGAATTTTTTTTGAATATTTTTGAATTTTTTGAATTTTTTTTGAATTTTGACAAAAACCCATCTTGACCTAAACCCATTCTAACCCATCTCTTAATAAACCCATCTTAACCCAAACCCATTCTAACCCATGCCCATCCTAACCCATTACCCAAACCTACCCAACCCACCCATTTTGCCACCCCTACGCCCGATGTATTTATTTATGCAAATAATCAATTTATTGCATGCAGGGTATGTGTGTCACTGTGCAACTTTATCTCGTCTAAGTATTACACGACACGCTATGCGACCCTATATACGATTTAGATACATCACTAATTAAGATATGCAGTGGCAGAACTAGCCCATTAAATCAAGGGTATCCCTAAAAAAAATTTACCAAACAATTAAACAATATTAAAAAAACGATAATAAATAAAATATTAAAAAAAGACAATAAATAAATAAATAAAGTAAAATAAATACCTAATAAATTTGTCATTTTTTCATAGTTTGAAATCGTTTAATCACATCGTCGTCTTTTACTTTAAAAAACAAATACCTAAGCAGGGGTGGAACGATTGGAAACAGTGTTATCGCAGCACCAAACAACAGGATTGTGGATTCTTTTATTGAACCAGTGCTATTGGCAGCAGCAAAACAGGAGACCAGTGCGTAAAGGATGACCAACGACGTTTGGTTTTCTTCCAGAACCTAAACGACGATCAGAAAGAATGCTGCCATACGTATTTTTGTGTTTTTTTGGGCAAATCTAGTCAGTTGGGCTTATCTAATCAATTGGGTCATTGTTTTAATCGGGCTCCCTTATTTTATAAGTTTTAGTTAGTTAGGGGTATCATTGTATTATTTTAGAGGTATCTTTTGTATAAAATCAAAAAAAAAAATAATATAAAAAATACACTACACATACGGACCTCAGCCGTAGCCCGTGCTACGGCTCACATAGTACCGGTTCCGCCTCTGAAGGTATGGTTGTTGGACAAAATAAAAAATGATCAAAAACTAGTTGAATATAGTTTTGGCCTACTAAACTTGAAGCAACTTAATTTTGGCATAAATTTGAGCCACATGATAGACAATTTATCTTGAAAAATATGTATCAATTCGAAAGGTAGTTGGTAATATATCATTGTCCCTTCGATGATGAGACAAGCGTTTAATATGATGTTGTACATTCGTCAGTGACCTTTTGTCGGTGATACTCACTATTGTTCTGACTATCGTATTACCGTTAGCAATTTTCCGTTATCTTTCGATTATCATTGTCGGTAATCCTTCAATAAAATCTTTATACATATACTTCAACTAAGATTCTCAACATGTCATACCTTTGTAGAGGAGTTACCAAACGTTGAATATCCTCCTAGGAATTTAAATGTGAATAACTATAGTATCTAGAAAAAACTAGTCAAACTAGAACATGCATATGGCGTGTCATTTTGGTATTCTCTATTCAAACAAAGTTGAATAGGTCTCTTGGAAAATGAATCCTTAAAACAAGTTCACATTGGATTGATTAAATAAAATACACAAATGCCTTTAAATATTTTTTTTAATGAGAACGATTGCTCCTATTTATTACACTAATAATTCAAAATTTCACCCATGTTCAATCGAATATTTTTTTAACTGTGAATTTCTTTAATCCTGTTATTTATGTGACTTAAACCAGTGACCTTTAAACCTTAGGTGCTCCTAATGACCGATAAAGTAATTAAAGCAAATATTAAAAAGAATATACATTAGTTTCAAGTTTCAACCGTTAAGCAAGGATGATAATGAGAA